>OU862875.1:36748610-38104156 GCA_917880725.1 Selenia dentaria | reverse complement strand
GAGAGGAAAAAAAAATATATTTGTAAATGTGAAAGTTTGGATGTATGCATGTTTGTTACTCAATCACGCAAAAACGGCTGAAAGGATTTGACAGATTGGGCACTGGATTAACACATACAATACTTTTTATTGTCATCATTATCCATAAATCCACGCAAATAAACCTGGGCGCAGCTAGTACATTCATCATAATTATTATAAAATTAACACTCAATAAAATAAACAGTGTAGCAGCGTCGTGGTCCATCTTGAAATTTAGATTACGGCCAATCGAATTGGCGAAAATGTGTCCTTTATTTTCGCCAATTTTGTCGGCAATCAAATGGACATGGACTTTGACTATGACCATAGAGTAGCTTTTTATACTTGAAACTAAGAACATTCCAGTATGGCATTTTATTTTATTGCGTTATTCTCTTCCCTATAGAAAATAACTTCAACTTCAACTGCCACAAATAGAAGGTAGTTTATGGCATCGACGTTGAACGTTGATGTGACATGACAAGTAGTCTGAGGACATGACACACGCCCGGAAAATACAACTGGCAATTTAAAAATGATTATAACTAAAAAATCAAAAACAAATGAAATACCGATGATTATACCGATGTGACAGAGCTGACAGTCATTCATTCATCTGAGGTCAAAATCAGAAAATCAGTCAAAATAAAAAAATGGTCCAAATATTTAAATAACTTTCAAGAAATGCCGGCGGGTCGTAGTAGAAGCAGCAGGTAGTAGTTAATTAATGGCTTATTAATTTTACAATACCAATATATTTTTAACTAACATTTCACAATATCTTAGGACGTATACGTATGACGTACGTGTTTACATATTACTTAGACATTTCAAAAATAGTGTTGTCTTTGTCTGACATATAGCGATGCGAGTTCTGAAAAAGCGATAGAGAATAAATCTCAATTTAAAATTTCTAGAAACAACCGCGGCTAAAATGCTACAAGATTTCGTTGCTTGACAATTTGAATTATTTGACATTTACATTTTGACAGTCGAACAGAATAGACGTAAAAGAAAAAAAAGTCAGCCGAATAAAATTGAGTCATTTACATTACATCGCTTTTGCGAATAAAGATATTTGTTCCTAAATATTTTCTGTGAATTATTGTATTTGTGAACTAATAACGCAAAATGCCACGTCGAGGTCGTTCTGCTAGTCCTCCTCCTGCACCCCAGCGAAGGTATGTCATTTGATTTACGCAAATTATTGTTCTTGATATCGTGTGTGGGATAACCTAAGTGTGAATTTCAGGGCTGCGCCAGCTCCAGCTCCGAGCCGCAATGTGCCTGCCCACGCTCCGCCATCGTCACCGGCCCCTATGGCAGCTCAGCCGCAGCAGCCTTCCATGTTCGGACAGATGGCTGCTACGGCTGGTGGAGTAGCTGTCGGTTCAGCAGTGGTGCGTAAAATTTTATTACGTAACGTAAACATTGATAAACTTCGATTTCTTTAATTCAATTTGCCATCTATTTCACATATATGTACATGCTCAATTATTATGGTATATAATAAAATTTCTTTTCAGTTGTGGCCTTGGCGAGACGCCAAAATGGTCGGAAGATCACATGTTATCATGACGTTATCATGATACAGTGCTTTGTTTTGCGAATGTGATTGTTTTTGCACAATAAATACTATTTTTGCATTTACTCTAAACTTGTTTGTGGTTCTAGATTTTTCCTTTTATAAACAATTTGAGCCAATGAAACTTTACTTGTAGGGCCATGTGTAAATGTTATTGTTTTGTTGTTACAGGGTCATGTGGCTGGTAGTGCTCTAACTGGTTTGTTCAGTGGTGGTGGCAGCAGTGAACCAGCACAGCAGCAGGCAGCTCCAGCACAGCAGACTTACCAGCAACACCAGGGCCAACAACCTCAAGGACCCTGCGCATGGGAGATCAAACAATTCATCGAATGTGCCCAGCAACAGCATGATCTGTCTCTTTGCGAGGGATTCAATGAGGCTCTACGCCAGTGCAAAGTCAACAACCATCTGTAGAACATTTAGATGATGGTGCCATCATGAACTATTTCTTCCAAAATTCAATTACAAAGTTGTATAAAACCTGTGTTTGCACAGTGATTTCCATCAAAGGCTACCTCAGTATTGAAACATTTGTCTTTGATAGTTTGACCAGGCACCTACCAAGTAGTTATTATTTCTAGGGAAATGTGATTTCCAATTTTTTATTTACAATTTTTTTTGACATGCATCTGTTAGAATGCATTATTTTGTGTTGCTTTAAATAAATTGTGATGTAGAACTCTATAGTAAAACAATTATCCAATTTATATTACGTAATTTTTAGTAAATTAAATTAATTAATTAAAAAACCAACCAAACCAAATTTTTATTTATTATTAAACTTAGGGTATTCAAAGAGATGGTTGCAAGAACTGCAAGATCATAATGTAATTTTCTCTTATTATCAAACTAGCTCTTTCCTTGGCTTCTTAGGCTTTATTCCAGGAGATATCAGAATTTAAGATTTTTTACCCGTGGTCTGAAGATTTACTGGTCAATCCAATCATTTATTTTTACCTATGGTTTCAGTTGTGGACCACGGACAATAAGCGAATAAAAAGTGACCTGTAGGCCAAAAACACAAGACTGCACTTTCATGAATTCACATGTTCATGAATTGTCATTAATTATACATAACTAATTGTAGCAGTACTAAAATAGGGGAGGACAGTCTGTAGTCTGCATTGGACCATACCACAGGCCTATTATGTCTAATAGTCCTTTTGTTTTGAGGCTTATCTATGAGTAGCTGACCCGCCAGTGGCTTCACTCGCTTGGTCTTGGTGTTGAGGTAGAAGTGCCATTTTGGAACCTCGAGGTCCTGGGTGGATCCCCTGGTTTGACAGTTACTGGCTTTTTCTGACAAAGAAATTTTGAAAGAGTGCCCCTAGTTTGCAATAAACTTGCCTCTTATGAAATAAGACTAAAAACATGTCAAGCACTTTTTTCCACACCTTGGGTTACATTATCGAAGTTTTCATACGGATCCCTAACTTTTTTGAAAATATTATATAGCCCATGACTATCAGGGAAAATGTAGGATTCTATTGATGGAAAGATTTTTTCAAATCGGTCCAGTAGTTTCGGAGCCTATTCATATCAAACAAACAAACAAATCTTTCCACTTTATAATATTATTATAGTGCAGAAGTGTAGACAAGTGTTGACAAAATTAATTTAGTAGTTTAGTTCTAGTGCAGAAGAAACAGATCGCTAAAAAAACTTTCATTTATAATTTTACTAGCCGCGGCCCGCGGTTTCACCCGCGTGGCGATAGTCTATGATGAGTCCAATGACTAAAAAGTATCCTATATTCTTTGCCGGGATGGGGATATCATCTCCTTGCCAAATTTAAATTTGTTACAAATAAGCTCACTTTCGTATTTATAATATTAGTCAGAATTTTATGGTGAATGATTATTCACTTCAATGAACCATCATGACTATTGACAGTTGGCACAAAAGTAGACAACAAGCACACGGCTAGATTTCTTTGAAGGTTTGTAGAATGCTTATTTTACTCAATACTTACCAATGTACCTAGTGTGTGTGCAACTCTGCTGTGGGAAAAAGTTTTGCGAAATAGGTACCAAGGTATCTTTATGCACTAATGTTCCACAGGCAAGCAACAAACGTGGAATTAAAGTTTTTTTTTTGTATCTCGCCTACCTTCAAATAATGGGCACAGCACTCTTTACATTATGACCTGGGAATAGTGAACTGTATTATAATTCTAAGATCTCTGTTAAAATATATTATGCCAATAAATAAATTTGAATTTGAGTTTGAATAAAGCCTTAAAATAGACTTTTAAAACTGGCTAATGTGACATATTCGGAAAGGTACTACTAGTATTGAAACCTGAAGGGTGCACAGGCACTGATGAAAATTTGTGTTAGAAGCTAAGGTTAGACTAGGAATATAGGTAGGTACTTTATAAGTTTATACCCTACACTTTTAGTGAATACATTGTGTTGCATGCAGTGGTGGCCGATCCCGATACAACCGAACAGATCAACATGCACCAGCGCGCTCGCCAAACATCGTTGTCACTCCGATGCCGCGGAGATCCATGTTCAGAGACGCCGCAGCCGTTGCTGGAGGTGTTGCCGTTGGCTCAACAGTGGTATGGTACTATTGATTTAACTAGTACTGCGAACAGTAGGTAGACCTCGCGAGCATTTTATCAGCGGCAATTTGTCGCAGTCTGAGCAATTTGCAGGACATCGAATTTAAAAAAATACTAATATTTAATTCGACAAGACTTTGGCCAATTTTGCAAATTTTTTTATATGTAGTCGATACCAAATGTTCGTGCCGAATATTACTAAAATCGTCCAGTTTTTAAACTTCACAACTTATCTCGGCAACCACTTGACAAATTATGCTCATACCTACTTATTCCAAAGGTACCTAATGGGTGTACCAAATTTTATCAAAATCGGTCGGTAATAGCGCCGCAGTAAACTTCCCCTCTTTTTAGGAAAGTACCCTCCCTATCAAAAATCGCCGACGAAAAAAATATATTGAATAGTAGAACATGCGTACCACGTTTCGTCAAGATTGATTAAAAAATGCGACCTGACCAACATACAAGCTAACAAATATACCTACGGAAATTTGGCCAGTTAAATCAGAGACGAATCGCTCGCTCGGTAAATAAATCAGCAATACCAAAAAAAGTTTACAGGTGATGGGTGAGTTTCGAAATACTTCATCGAAATATTTGGGGATGTAATACAAAACGTGATGCTAGTAGGTAGGTATTTATGTTGAGATGTATTGTCGGTGGCAGCCTATACCAAAGTGAGCTCTGACTACTTAACTGATATTATTCTTATTCTACCTGAGGGCGATAAGTCCTGCACTGACGTCCCAGTTTGGGTGATTTGTACATTTACCCAAGCCATCCCAACTCAGCAAGCCTCCAGTCCATTCATAAATCTTTTGTTATAGCGTAAACCTGATGCGGACAGATTAATATATCAAAGGACTTTAGGTTGCTGACATAGTTGCTCCAGTGACGTATGTGTTGGTGGTGACGAGAAAAGATCATGCAGTTAATAAATCTGTGGGCTTAGGACGAATAACCGCGTGAGTGTAACGTAACGTGCCATTCACGTGAAACAGTACAAACTGTCATTTATCGATTTACGAAACGAATACTTTTACGCAAGTTATTTGTGCTACGGCTTCTAATTTATTCCGTGGGTTCAGTAGCGTAGTTCCTCAATGTAGTCCCAATAGATTATTGTTTCGATTTATGTTAAAGCCGCGTTTGGACGATAAGAGTTGTCGCGTAAGAGCGTACTATGACAGAGTGCACTCGGCACTCGGATGCTCAGTTCCCCCGATACAAATACCATCAGAGTACACTAGGTCAGAGTATATAGTGTCAAACCGCGACTTAAGAGTTGGAAACGTCGCTACTTACCTGATACTAGGAATTGAAGAAGATTACGGATTTTGAACAAATTGCGGGGTAGGTACCTATTCCAAAAACTTCGCAAAACACACTCACGCTAATGTATTACCCTGCCTATAAGGTTGCTGGTAGTGTCTCAGATACTATCCAAGATCACTTCGTAAGTAGGTAAGTATACTTTTTATCCCTGGGCCTTAGATGACCACCGTGGCTGTTGAGTCAACCCGTTAACCGCCATAGTTAATACTTACTATAAGTAGGTTTATCCTTCATTCAAGGGTCACCTAGCGGGAGAGGCCATCACGGGCATGTTCTCTGGACGGCGACGTGAGGAAGTGGAACAAGCCCTGCCACACGACTACCGTCTCGGTACGGAGCCGTCTGGACCTTGCGCTTATGAGATCGCACAATTCCTAAATTGCGCCTCCGGTCGCGACAACCTACAGGAGTGCGAGCAATTCAACGAAGCACTAAGGGAATGCAAGAGGAGAAACAGTATGTATATATATATATACGTATATATGTTAAAAAATAATTTACTAACATTACATACGTTAGTATATTATTTTTATATTAATGCAAGTACCTAAAACTTTAAGATTTCTTTTGATACACGTTTAGTGGATATGGTGGTCGACATTGAACCACCAAAAAGCTGTAAATCTGGATTTATTAATCCAATTTTCAAATTTGATATTTTGAATCATAGATAATTTAAAAGATTTTGTAGTTCTATTTTCTATAGACTAAAATGATAGAAGTTTTAGATTTTTTTCTTTTTTTTTTTAAATATGGGATTTGGTTCACTGTGTGCACCACGTGGCACGCACGTGGATTTTTTTGAATATATATATATATAAGCCTATTACACAGTGATAATGTAGCTTTCTAACAGCAAAATAATTTCGGTGTAGTAGTTTTTATGTTTATTCGTAACATGAAATCTTTGCTCTTTATAATATTATATACTTAGATAAAAAAATGGCCCACACCAATTTTGTCCAGATTCTTCTCCATACTGTGTAGGTACTATATCCATTTTATTATCGAACGCAGCGCGATGGTAGTTTGTATTCTTTGACGCCACAATGGCATTTACTTAGGCTTCTATCACGGTACTAGAAAAACACGAATTAAGCCTGCTATTATTGTTTATATTTTGATTTCAGGGCTGCCATAGGACCGTTCACATCCTTACAACTTACAATTTACTTAAAAATATCAATTCACCATGATAACATTTTAAAATAAACCTCTACCACCGTTACTTACTTGTTTTTATTTCCAACTAGCCGACCTATCTGCGGCTGCGCTCGCATGGCTTACGGAATACGGTGCGGCAGAACTATATTTGAATAGTTTTACAAGGTCGATTAAAGGTGCTAGTCCGAGACGGACCGCAGATTGCGACCGCAAGTGACACTGCAGTCGACTGCAGTGCTGCCTGCGGTCGCTATTCCAAGCGCGGCGACATACTGCAGCTGCACAATGCATTACTTAAGTCCACACTCCACACAGTCTTCTAAAATGTTCGTCTTCATGTTTCTATTAAACTTTCGTTTGGCGCTTTCAATGACGGCAATGTGTGGCCACACATTGCCTTTTTTGTTGTATGCCTTTAACGCATGCGCGATGACAGTTGAAACGCGCGCTGTTACACGTTTTCCCGCGTCAGGTGGATTTCTGTGCCTCAAGTGTTCAACAACAAGATGGCTTTTAGGTATAGGTTCATGTAACTGGGTTTACTGCTTTGTAATTAGTGGTTCAACCAATTTCAAAAGTCTATGGAAATTTATTTTGGACATGCGTGTAAAATTTTAAACCAAGTATGCACCACATATTTCCACCAAGTAAAATATTCTCATCACACATGTTTCCAAAAGCTGACACAAATTAAGACTGAACTAAATGACTTTATTGGCAATGCCATTTCGTTCGTTAACGCTCAAAAAGACACTATTTAGTCAATAAAATAAACCTGTAATATAAATAAATCACAGAGTATTATCACAAATACTGTAAAAAACGTTCAGTTACCCAAATCGACTGTACTAACAAAATATTTTAAGAATAATAATAATTTTAACCATTTTAATTTTATTAATATTACCTATTTAACTTTAAGACGACAAATATATTACTTTAAAAAATTATAGGTATCGAAGAAGTCGATATTTTTTATATTGTGTGAACTCTGTGCGGTCGCCACTCGCACTGGTGCTCCATTCCTAGTATTATATTCTCTTTGCTGCAGTCTGCAGACGCCGCGCGCCGCGGCCGCAGGCCGCATGCAGCGGCTACATGCCGCATTGCGGCCGTGCACGGAATCACTTTCATAGAGATTCATACGAACCGGTAGTGTCGCCTGCAGTCTGCGGTCGCTCTCGGACTTGTACCTTTAAAAGCATCCTTAGGACCAGCACGCCTAGACAAAAGTTGTTTCTGTTATCGTTAACGCCAAACAACTTCAAAATATATGGCGTTGACATTACCTGTGGAAAAGTCACGTGACGTCGCGCTAAGTTCATACATACACATATTTGTCTGTAACGTGTGCGGAAACACGCCTGTTTGAATTTTGTCTAGGCCTGCTGAAATACATCTAGAATCAATATACTACTAATATACATGGATAACTTCATAAACATAAACAAATATTACGCGGTCAAAACGCTTTCAAAGAGATCATAGTTGCCCGTCAGTATTTCTATAGAGATATATAGAGACGCAGAGGCGTCAATGTACTTCCATTTGAATGACAAAATTGCATCGAAATTAATGGCCAATACTTCGATTAATCAAATGTATACTTTTCATTTAAACATATTAAAATAATTTCATTAATTATTCGGAACGGCAGTTTTGTAGGTTATGGAATGATCTAATATGTACAGTCATTCCCCGCTGCACTACCAAATAATAATTCATAAATATCCAACTCGTATATAGGGTTCCGTGTCGATGTTTGTTACACGCTACGGTTTTTTATTCTATAGTTTCACTCGAGATGATTGTAATATACCTAGGTTTTATCATCCAATCTACCGTTAGGTTGTAGCAAGCTAGACGTCCAGGCTCACTTTTCTAAGTCACTTCAACTGGGTATAGGCAGAGGCACGTAAACTTGAACTAAAAAGGTAGTTCTTCAGCACATCACCCTTCATAAATAGGCCCCCTGAAGTCATATATTAATTTTTTAGTATGTCATATTATTAGGACATAAAATCAACAAAGTAACTAAAACATCAAATTCTTTTCAATAGTTTAGAGTTCTATAATATGCTACCAAGTTTTGCATTACAACTCTGCCCCCTTATAACACTGAATTGCAGGATCTATCTATGCCGCGGCCGAAATAACATGTAAAAATAACAGTGACCACGCCATCCAATAATTCTATTTAGTACTTCTCGAGTCATAATGTAACAAAATCCATACACGGACAGATTTTAGAAATGATTGACTTTTGATCTATTGCTTATTTCTGACCCTTCTGATAGGTTTATTCAAAAGTATTTTCAATGTACAAAAATACTTTTTGGCATCTACAGTTTAATTTAGTATATACTAGCAAACCCTGCGAACTCCGTTTCGCCACCAGATGGCTTCGTTTTATGTAACATTTCGTTTGGCGCCATCTACTTAAAATATTGGTTTGTAGTACATGCTATGTATCAGAGGTGGCGCTCTATGTGAAAAAAGATTTTCCCGCTTTTCTTTTTAAATTTTTCCTGAATTTTCTTTACTATAAACCTCACGGAGCTCGAGACCTCTCCAACGAATGCAAAACCGTGGAAATCGGTTCGTGCGTTCTGGAGTTATAGCTTCAGGAAGGAAAACCTGACTTATTTTTATATAGTAGATATATATAGGTATATATGTGCCAAGTGCCTACTGCCTAAAGCTGAAGATGAAGGAATAATATGTTAGAATAAAACAAAAAATTGTACAGGTGTATACATGTAAACTTAAAATTTATTTACACCTACATACATGTTGTGACGTTTTGCAGCATAAATAAAGATCAAATTATCGTAAATGAACAAACAATTATTACATTTTTACATTTAAAATTCGAGATTGTACAAGAACATTCGAGATATTTCGTTTCGTTTTTTTTAAATAAACTTTACATAAATCTTAAAAGAAAAAGTTTGTGCGCAACAAAAGGAATAAATTATCATTTTCTATACGATCGGTTATTGATACAATTTGGCACTATAGAAAAGTTCCTGTGGTAGGTATGTAAAATTCATTGCAATGCTTGAATGAATTATATTTTTATCTTTGGACTGGGCGGAACAAGTATACATACAATCCGTAGTTATTACTGACCGAGAATAATAACCTAACAACTTGGGTTCCTATAATGACAACGCGCTTGTTTTAAACATATACACATACTTTTGTGTTATTGTGTGTATTTTAGTACGGATTTATCATATTGACGTCAAAAGAAGGTCAAAAGGCTCTCGTAAGTTACGAGTCATAACCAAAACAATTATGCTCCATAGGAGCTCAGGTTAACAGATATAGACTTGATAGGAAATTTAACTGTATAAGGAACAATAATATACTGGGAAGATCAACAGTTTACATTTCATGAAACAATTTAAACACGAGGATGGATTGTCCAGTATAAATTGACACAAAGAACTTTCAATATTTTTATATAACTTTTCTATTCTTATTTGGTGAGACAGGTCAAGTTATACTAGGCAATGTGTAAAACAATAACAAGTATAACGTCATTGGTTCTGATCGCGTGGAAACGCTGCGTTTAACAATTCTGTATATAATTCGTTCGAACACCTTATTTGCTAAAATTCAACTAATAATATAACTTTAGTGCTTAAGCTAAATCAGTCTAATTCTTAAAGCGACATTAAACGTAATGTCTAACAATAAAGCTTAAACATATGTTAATCACACACTGGAAATTTTCATGAGATAAGGCCACTAATTTTTTTAATACACGTATAAATTTGATTTAATTCTGAAATAATTAACCAATTGAATATAAACACCAAAAAAGATCAAAATCTGTGCACAGTGATCACTGTACATGTTTAGTTGAAATAATACAAAACAATAAAATAAGTAATTACAATTTACAGAACAATTTACTCTAGGTTAATAAGGCGGTTACCTATTGAATATGAAATGATCACATTTAATGCAAGCGGAATTTTATGTTGTTCGAATAACTGAGAGTAAAGTTTTGTTTTCAACAATACAAACAATATTACTAAATGAGCTTATTTTAATTTTATACATTATTTTAATTTACCATTTAGTTAGTTACACTGTTCCAAATCCAGAAACATTAGTAAACAATCACAAATATAATGCACCAGCGCTATATCATACAAATTCAACCAATGTAAACATTGGGCAAAGCTAAAGCCCAAACATCGAAAAATAATTTAAAGCTTATCACATTTAATTTTATTCCATCCCACTTCTGCTCAACTGACAAGTATACAACAAGAAGACATAGTAAATAGCACAAACATAAACCTAACGTAACATAATGTTAATAGCCCTTTGAAATATGAAATTTACAGTCAACATTAATAATATTTACATGTTGGACTTAATATGACACAAAACAGACTCTATCGGTCGATTCTCGCTTAAGAATGAGTAATACAACTGGAACTTTGAGTTCTTAGGTCACAAACGCATTTCCCATAGGATAAGATGCGCGTCTTTAGGGTTTAGATCGGCAGCCGTGGCCGGTCTTTCCGCTGCATCGGCCGTTTGCCGCCAGTCTACATACCCTCGTCCACCCATTATAGTAACGACTGATCGCCTCGCCGTGCTCTCTCCTACGATATAATCAGATCCGCGAAGGCTTCGCGCTGCGCTTTTATTGGCTATTCTCGTCTCAGCAGCGTTCGCAGAATCACTGCGAGATATAGACCTGTCGGAAATCGTAGATTTACTTGAGGAAGAATCGGGCGTGGATACGGCTATAGGCGCTAGACTGGCGGCGCCTGAAGCGCCAGAACTCGTCCGGGAAACGCCTCGAAGAGCCATAGATTCCTCGCTTCCCGATGAGGTACATAAACTAGAGGCTCGAGAGTCGACAGACCAGCTCGATAGATCGAGACTTCTCGGGCGTCCAGCGCGCATTCTCAACCGTCGATCTAAAGTGCTAACACGGAACGGTATAGCGGCTAACTCGGGGTCGCTCCTCCGTAGTGATTCCCCACCCGAACCATTCACATCGCCTTCCCCAACGCAGTCTTTCACAAACATCAAGTCTCCGAACAGCCCGTAAACATCGCAGGCGTTTAGGTTAGCGCACTTTGGTAAAGTCTTGCTAAGGCGAACATCGCCTGGTTTCTTTCTTCTTACGACAGCGGACTGTACCCGCTGCGGTCTGTACGGACTAGACTCTTCAGATATCCGTCTCTCTAGTTTTGGTTTGTCATCGTCTTTGCCTTCTTCCTCCTTGAATTCGTGTAAAACCGACGTATCGGCTAACGCACGCACGTTGGATAGGTTACGTCGGACTACGTTGACGTCAACGTCTCTCTGGTCGGGAACTAGTGATAGTAAGAACGTGACTGGGCCTGCATGGGCGTGATACGCAACGCCTATTTGTCCACCCAATAATGGTAATCCTTCAAGTTTCGGTAACGGTACGGTAACGCTTACACCGGCAGTAGTTCCAACCCATAATAAACCCTGTCCCGCCAATAAAGCGGATATATGAGCGGGTTTGCTTCCCTCCCGCGCTCCGATAGTCTTCGCCACGTCAGCGGCGATGTCAATATTCTGTAAATGTTCGAACGTTTCCGAGTGATATAAGCTCACGTACGTCGAATCGGTGAACGCGGTCCATAGTCCTACCCCGGAATGCGCCAAGTATCTCACAGATTTATCGCCTTCTCCTTTGAGTTCTAAAATGCGCATGATTTCGGCTGTCAATGCATTGATTGCGAAGATTCGTTTTGCGCACGAAGCGTAGATGACACCGTCAACGGGTAAGACGCAATGTACGGGCTTATCACCTAATTCGACTGCTAGTGGTTCTTGTAAGGCCCACGCGTCGTCATGACTTCTTCGGTATACCGATACTCGCCCATTTGACAAGCCGACAAACATGGCGTCGCAGTGGTATTTGATTTGCGTCACGGCGGCTACGGTGATCACCTCGGTTAGTTTCTCTTGCTTCTCGGGCTCTACGCCGGAGAAAATTATGATTTTCTTGTCTTCAGTGCCGAGCCACACTGTGTCGCCGCATAGTGTGGTCACTTGTCGTATCCCTTTGGCGTACTCCATCGCCGTCACCTGTGAATCGAGAGGAAAAGAAAAATATTGAAACAGGGGAACAACCTCCGAAAAAAACTCAAAAAGTAAATAGAATAGAGAAAATGTTTATGCCATTGCAATTAATATTTAAAAAAAAACAGAAATTATTTAATAACGTAACCTACGGCAGTTGTGTAGGGCCATAGTAGAAAAGTATGTTATCTTAAAAGAGCGGTGTGTATGTGTGCGCACAGTTGCCTTAGGCACGCGAAATCAATATAATTTTACTATCATTCCTTGAAGATACGTAGCGCGCCACGTTACGCGTATGAATGGTCATAGCGAGCAAGGCCCCTTGTGATGTAGAGCGTGTAACAAAAAGGTGAAATAATACTAAAACAAACTCCAAAAACAAATAGGCATGTCAGTTTATTATTATTTACGGCTATTATTTAAAAAGAAATGAAAAAAATACAAGCAATTTATATATTGATACTATGCCATGTGAATCCTGACAGACCTTTCGGTATTACTACACCTTTTTGTTACACGCTGTATATATGGTATATATGTGTCCATGCAATTATAAACCTTAAAGGGGTGACGTGCGAGTGAGTTCGGGGACTTGTAGCTCGACCTTTTTCGCTGGTATGTCACCCCTAAGTATGCTTACTTTAAAACCGCCGAGTAAGTTCGTTGGCGATCCGATAAGTTTGAAATTTTGCACGAAACCCGCCTCCGCTCGTACAGTACTACCAATTGATCAATGCCGCTCGGAAGGTAGGCTCGTAGACTGTTCGCGCATGTACAGTTGTGTGAAAAAAATTGTTTACCGAAACGATATCGAGCACTAATTTTATGTTTTAAGTGACAGGCTTTTTGTAATATTATTATTTTTCTTCAGTAAAATTGAGAATAAATAATTACTAACTATACATGTTCTAAATCCGTTTAAATTTCCCAGTCTTAACTATTTTGCTCCATCAACATTTACCAAAATAATATGAAACATAAACATTTATGTATGGAACGTAAACTATTTTAATTATAATTCGTTTAATTTATAAAGCCTAACTTCATAATCTAAGATTATTTTTATTTTTCAATTAAGTATTACATTTTCTTAAAATATTACGGCTCTTTTCAATTAGAATTTGATGACTGATTTTTCCCAATGAAAACACAATTATTCTGTTATTGTGGCTAAACGACTACGATCTCCTTGAAGGTTTTTATTTATTTTTTAATTTCGACCATTCATGTGATGGAATTTCCCTTTTGGTTTTATAGAGGTTATGTATGATGCGTTTAACTACATATTTATCGAAGTTGTCTATGCCTGTAACAGGTTTTGAACGGAGTTTTATCTTGCCCGGAGTACGAAAGGGTGAGACAAACTCGCATTTTTTATCTTCTCCAAGGATGTAAAGAACGGTGCGAATGGATAACACCATACCGTTTTGTATAACTCTCACGTTAGGAACCTAATGTGTTTATTTTTTAAGCACGTATTATTTTTCTTTCCCGGCGGCGGCGTAAAACTACATTGCACCGTAGCAGTCCGCGTACTAAATCACTAATAACAAATTAACCTAACAAAAAATAAATAATACTTAACAAAACGAACAACCGAAATACGATACGAACTAAACTTTACAAACTTAAATATGAAAACATCAATAACAAAAATATCCACAAAATCAAACGAAAAACAAATGTTTCTGTTAAAGAGTGTACCACCCGCGAGAAAGAGTAACAATCATGCGCCAAACGTATACGAGTGACTGAGACACATGATCGGCGATTTCAACATCAGGCCATGCGAATAGTGATGAGGTATAAGTGTTTTCACTAGCCGATTGATGAGACACTAGACTCGGATGATTAAATTCGATGTAGAAAATTTTGATACTTATTTATTGTGTGATATCACCTAGTGGCCCTGTGAGCAGTCGACTTTGCGATTATGTCTTTGCGCAGCTTAAACTGAATATTATTCACCGCGGACTTAACACAAAATCCTTTAAATAACCTTGCTTGGTCTGCAAGTCTTTATAGTGTTTTTATGGAGCCATTGATCTAGTTTCATTTTAGGATACTTAAAACCTATGAAATAATTATACCTATGTTGTAAATTTTCCATATACTGAATCAACAAAAATAAAATTATTGAACCTGCTTATAAAATTTCACGAGGATCGGTTTATAAATTCGACCTTTATATAGATGTGCACTTGCGGACCTCCGGACAGACAGACATACGAAAGCAATTTTGTCCAAGTTATTGGAGAGACGTTTCGTTCGGGCTTTGCAGTCGCTCGGTCAATAGTTCTAATTTAATGCTTCATGTTATTAATCTGTCAAATCAGGACAAAAAATAACAATAGATTTATGAATGAAACTTGCCTTCTAATGAGGCTTGCTGATTCGGACAGATTAAGTCCAATAGATAGTATAGTTGCGTTTAATATTTATGTTTTTTTATATGAAAGGATATCAACAGAGAGACAATAACATGTATGATTAATTACTTCGTGTTTCGAGAGTGTGACTATACCTTGGTGTCGGGCAGGTCGAACCCACTTAAAGATGGTAAGTGTTTCGAGAGTGTGACTATACCTTGGTGTCGGGCAGGTCGAACCCACTTAAAGATGGTAAGTGTTTCGAGAGTGTGACTATACCTTGGTGTCGGGCAGGTCGAACCCACTTAAAGATGGTAAGTGTTTCGAGAGTGTGACTATACCTTGGTGTCGGGCAGGTCGAACCCACTTAAAGATGGTAAGTGTTTCGAGAGTGTGACTATACCTTGGTGTCGGGCAGGTCGAACCCACTTAAAGATGGTAAGTGTTTCGAGAGTGTGACTATACCTTGGTGTCGGGCAGGTCGAACCCACTTAAAGATGGTAAGTGTTTCGAGAGTGTGACTATACCTTGGTGTCGGGCAGGTCGAACCCACTTAAAGATGGTAAGTGTTTCGAGAGTGTGACTATACCTTGGTGTCGGGCAGGTCGAACCCACTTAAAGATGGTAAGTGTTTCGAGAGTGTAACTATACCTTGGTGTCGGGCAGGTCGAACCGACTTAAAGATGGTAAGTGCTTCGAGAGTGTGATTATACCTTAGTGTCGGGAAGGTCGAGTGTCACCAGAGTCTTGAGTTTGGCGGCGCGGTGCGTTAGTACGGCCACGTGGCTGTCTACCCCGCCCGCGCACACCCACACGAGCGAGCGCGCGCGACGCATTGCGGCGCCGCGGTTACCCGACGATGTGTAGAAGCATCCGCAACGAACCTGCCAAACAAACAACACATCATTATATTATTTGAAAAATATTAAATCAACTTCAAATACTCCAGTATGAAATCACAATGACAGGCTACACTGCATTGTCAGAGATGTGGGACGTTGCCTCGACGATTTGGAGTCTCGTGGGTGTGTAGGCCAGTTTCAGCCTTTGAAATCTCTTGACAATGTATAGCCCCCTGCACCGGTACCGCCACGTCTGGCACGGTTTAGCGTCGTAACCGCTCCGGCTCCCACATACCAGAGTGAGGACAGCTTAGATATGAAAACATTTATTAATCTGTTGTTAAAAATAATTCTTGATGTAGCGGCGGCCAACCCAGACGCTTGGTCGGGGTTCGGACATGAAGTACACGCTTTTGCGTTATCTATTATGTACATATTTAAATGATGATGTGATATAACACAGGGAATAGTAGTGCGTGTGTGTAGACGTTGTAACGTAACAGGTAGAACTTAGAAGATTAACTAGAAGAATGCCTAGCTAGTAAATAAAAAAGTACACTAGAAATAAATAAAGTTATAATAATAAAGAATACATTACCTGGCCGAATCACATTTCACTATAAGTCCTGAAAAGTCAGTTCGTTCAGCACGTTACACACAACTCTAAGTTCTAGTCAACTTCTGACTCCGAATGATGGCTGAGTTTTGAATTAAGGCGCGGTCGTATCCTGATAATAGTAAAAAGCAGAATCTTTAAACATCTAGTGTAACGAAACAGTTAGATAATAATCTATGAAAAAAAAACTTAGGTTAGAAAAGGAACAGGCAAAGAGTAATAACCGAACAGAATTCATAAATATGACTCGCTCTCTGCAGAAAAAAATCCAAAATAGGTGCATAAAAATAAACTTTCACGTCCAAACTCTCAGAATTTTCAGCGATAGCACTATATTATTTTTTAGGTAATACATAGCCAACATAGAGTACTAAAGTAGTAACCAGCAGTTTTTTCAATTGTGTTAGTATATATCGAAAGATATAAAGAAAACGTACAAAATTAACGCATTTTCGCATTACATCGTCCAATCTAACAAGCGATTTTCAACCTTACGTAAAGCATAGTAAATTATTTTAAAATTGGGGTTGGACCGCGTCTTAAGAGCTCGTGTAGTTTTCGCTTTGCTCCATCTCATTTGTGCATCATCATGCTCAAATCGAATTCTAGATATCTAGACTCATGTAAAATAGGGCGAAATCTCTGCTCCAATCTCCATCTTCTCCAAAAAAAATGTTTTTCTCTCCGGAATACATCTGTTCTCCTCCCAATCAAAAATTGTCTCCCTACGTCTTATGTGTCATTCCCTAATTTTATTTTTAATTTTTTAAATGTCCCAATTTGCTGGTCAATATCAAAACAGTTTTTAAGTAATATAAAATACAAATAAGGGTTTATGAAATGAGATATGATGTCATATATATAAATTATATTACAACGTAATATTTGCTTTAGAAACATACCTCAGTCAATTGTTTGGAAGAGTAAACAGGCGTTGCGGCAACGAACAGGGGCATTTTGTGAGGTGGAGCGTTATGTGGGGCGGGTAGCCTCCAAGCGGGGGAATTCGCTGAAGCTTGCGCCAACTGAGCTAGCCTTAGTTCAGTGGCCCACGCTAGCCTAGCGCCGGGTTCACTCGCTCGGAAGGTAATGGGTTCGTCGCGACCGCGAATCTTGAGTTGGAGACAGCATGAGTCTACCCATGCCATTTCGTCGTCTTTTTTCTGTAAATAACGAGAGGTAAGACTTTATACACATATATAAACGCTTACAAAAATGATTATATCCCGTAGCTATAGTGCGTACATATAATATTACATTTCATCACCCTTGGCTGTAACCTTTTTCATTTTCACAGTAGGAAACGCGAAGCCCATCAAACAAAACTTCGTAGTTGGTTTTGGGAGTAGGTCTCCAGGCTGCACCGAAGGTTGTAGTTAAGTTATTGTATGTGCCCATGCCTCACGTGACATAGGAAATCCTAGTGCGGGAGTATGATTTTATAAACGTTATTATAAATAAGGAATCAGGCTCAATTTCCATAAAATAATATGAAGAGAATTATATAAATAAATGAAGGCGTCGGCCGCCTATTGTAACGGAGCATGCGCAGCGGGCGATATAAATCCAATTTTCATTGAGAATACCTACTATCTAATATATGAAATTCTTGTGTCACAGTGTTTGTAAAAAATCTCCTACGAAACAACTTCACCGACTATAATGAAATTTTGTGAATATACTCAGTAGTTCCGAGAATGGGTTGTAAAGTACTTTTCATCATCATCATTATCCATCACCGTGGGCGTAACCGCGAGGCGCAGCTAGTATATATACACAGTGCGAAAGTGCAACAGAAACGCATGTTAATATAAGCCACAACGCCCTTACCTGAATACTTTGCTGTATATTCTGCAACAGAGACCTAAACATCTCCGGCGCTAGTTCGGGGTAGGGGGTCCGCAAGGAAGCGGCCAAGTCTGCGATCCTCGACACGGTCTCGTAGTCGTGCATTAGTGCAGACATCTCGCTGCAAAGTGAATCCCCCGTCGATGTGCTCATTTGGTCTTGACTGGAGTTTGAGCGAAGACTGCCGCTTCGGTTGGTTCCTGAAACAAAAAGTTCAGTTTAATGTGTAGTTTTTTTAGACTGGCAAGTCGTATGCCTTACACACTAGCCTATGACAGTTTGAGCGCGTTCTGAACCTCAGGGTAAGCACTCGGTTGTTCCTAACTTGAACAATCGGAACCTCTGAAGGTTGCAACCTTTTAACCATTAAAGTCGGTCGGTAAACGATTGCAACCGCACCCGATATAACTTCCGACTTTATCAAATAACAAAATATTAGGCAGCAATTTTCAAAGTTAAAATTTTCTGAACCTCAAAATAATGGAAGATGAATTCATAATGGTGTTAAATAAAGAAAGCAATAATAAATATCCCACTCTAAAAGGCTTATTTTATTCACTGAAAACAGTGAATAAAAAATCATTGTTTTGTGAATCGTGTTTGAATTTAGAACACACCAATATATTTGACCTCTATCTCAATGCTTATACAACTTCGTTCGTTATTTCATTTGCTACAGTGCCTGTTACACTCGAATTATGCGCATGGTACCGATTTCGATAAGTTATTTCACACTTTTTTGTATTGAAGCCGGTTCCAATTGTTAGTTAAAATCTTTTGACCCTTTTTAGTGACTCTTCCTACTTCTGGGATCGATGGTCATTCACCGTCAATGATGATATCATCAAGTCATCAAAATAGTCGAAATACTTTTCAGTTATTGGAGTGTAACAATCAATTTCGGTCCAGCAAAAACTTTCGATGAAATATAAATAAGACCCCGTGTGGTCTACCACCATAAAAGATTTAATAAAAATCGGTTTACCTAGTCGAAAGTTCTGAGGTAACAAACATAAAAAAATATGAGTCGTCTTTGGAACCTCCTTTTTTGGAAGTCGGTACCGTAGATGCCAAAGTACTTTCAACAATCACAACGAAATGACGCTTTCGCACTATAGCTCCACGTCAGAATATCTGGCACTTCGGTGGTACTAATCAAAACGACCTCTTGTACAAAATTTCTAGTTAAGTTTTAATTGTGTGTTGTGTTAAGTACCTAGTTAAGCAGATAGCATCCTAACTATTGTCTATAGTCTCGTAACATTACTTGAGGTACTTTTGCACTGTTTTTGTAAGAACACCAATAAAGGTTATTATTAATATTATTATTTAAGTAGGTAAGTAAAGAAAGAATACATATTTTACCAGACACTTATAAAAATATATAATTTTATTGCAAACTTCGTTGGTATTAGTTTCCGTTTCTCTTTTTTTAAAGCAACTTTAACTATTATATTATTTGACTTGAGGAAAGGCGAATGTACAAACGTACGAGTCCACTTACAATGTAAAAATATGTGGTGTGGGCGGTGTGGCTGTGTCATGGACACGGCAGTGTGTTGTACGTGAATACGTTACTCCGAGTCAAAAGTTATACTAATTGCAAGTCTTGATACGCATCAAAAACCTCAAAATAGCGGCGCTTCCCCCTCTACCCCGCGCGATGCGTCACTGTTCCCGTTTATCGTAATGAATTCTTTGATCCTTTAGCTATCCAGTGGTATAATTTAATTTTGGACATATAGCATAGATTCAAAACTACAACGCCAAACTGTCTTCCCTGATTTTGTTATCTTTAGGTTTTTGGATTGCCCCCGTTTGGTAGCAAATTTAAAGACGTTCACGTATTCACGCCAAAATAATACTTGAGAAATAGCATATGTACAAACGTTCGAGTCCACGTATAAAGGCAAAAAACATACCTTGTGCGAGCACTCGGCTGAGTGTCGGCGAGGTGCCAGTGTCGACAACATCAACATCTTGAACTGGATGCGCCCATTTCAGCCCGAGTCGCTCCGCGTCTTCACCGCTGCCGCCGCCGCCGCCTACAGACACGCATACTACCAGGTCGTTCAGTAACAGGAGACGGCGGGGTTTGCATTTGGATAGGCCGCCGGATTGGCTGAATTCCTGCAAGAGATAAGTAAGAGAATATTTAAAATAAAAAAACGATATTTATCTGGTCAAATTAAGAGTAGTAGGAATATTGACTTTCAATTTTAATACTTTGAACAAAAGTTCGAAGAAACAATGACATTGTATGATTTCTCAAACAGATTAAAAAACTCCCAATACTTAACAGTTAGAACTAGTCATGAGGATTTCAATGAAATTACCTGTTCACATTATGTTTTCGAATTCATGCAATCCTTGATTGCTTATCTTTATTCATTCATTCGTTTTAAAATTACCTGTACTTGACTTTAAAGATGAATTTCGAATATGAGCATAACTGGTCAAGTGGTTGCCGAGATAATAGGTTGTGAAGATAAATAACTTGGACGATTTTGGTAGTATCCGGCAAGAATATTTCATACCAATAACATAAAATGTTTGCAGAATTGGTCAAGGTCTTGTGAAATATATATTTGTCAAATGTTTCTGAACTTTTGATGATGGCGATTGCTTCGAGCGGCGAATTGTCTGAATCGCGGTGACGAGATGTTATGTTATTGCATGTGAGAGAGATAGCTCAGACTGCGAAAAATTGCCGCTGATAAGACTGTGCTCGCATGGTCTGCTGTTCTGTTCGGAAAACTCCAAAATCAAACCCGGAATGGAGTCTCCGTCAGGTAAAAGTAGGGTTTAACTAAAAGTATGTGGCAGACTCGTGCAACCAATCTGGCTCCCACGTATCGACTCGTCGTTACTGAGTATACTTAATGCCAGTGCGGTCGAGAGGGTGGCGTAGACTCTGGACAAACCTACGTTTCCTTAAAGCGTACCAGGCGACGCAGTGTTCGTGGAGCCACGTTGGCTTTGCTGCGTGGAAATCAACAATGAGAGTTTCAGTTACCGATTATAAGCCCGTCTATATGGGCGTTATTGCGGGCGCCAGGGGTAACTCTCGATAGCGTCAGGGTCCATCGTAGGCCCACCGTTCGACAACCGCCCGCTTTAGCTGGGCAGCCCCGGCCAATAAGGTGTCGGTCCGTCCCGGTGCTGATTTGTTTCTTTAGGTGTATGAAGCACCAGTTTTAATGGATAATCATCGTCGTTATACCACACAACTACCAATAAGCAGCAAAATATGATCAAATTTCCACTATTTACCATGCGGTTAGCGACATGGAACGTTCGTACTCGTACTGTGCGTACGGGACTCTCGGGCACCTGTGGAGGCACAGAACTGCGCAAAACGGCAATTATTGATGAAGAGTTAATGAGACTTAATATCGCCATCGCTGCTCTCCAAGAGACCAGGTTGCCAGATAAGGGTCTTCTACGTGAACCACACTACACTTTCTTCTGGAGGAAGTTCTAAGCAGGATCCAGTTACGTAAGTAACACTCACCAACTGCAGTAGGTCGTCTTGCCGCAACAGATGTCGCTTGTCAGCACGTGAGGCCAACAACCTCGCGGCACCAAACCGAGCCGCTGTACCCGCGCCCCCCGCACCCGCTACCCCGCCGCGGGTTAATCTTCTGAGGGCCGCTCGGAATGCCTGCGAAACATACATCTACATTGAGAATTGGTAATTTTGTCTGAACATATGATTGTTAATTGGTTTCATTATTACTCTTTTTTATTTTAAATTACTTCTTTTCTTCTGCAGTGCGAAACGGGACGCAACGACGAGAGCACCGCACTCAAGATCCTGAAGAAGGGTTCTGGACGAAGCCGAAACATGAGCCGATCGTGATATAGACAACGCGTATAGGTGCAAGTTGGTAGGCGGCTACACGTAGTAGCAGCAGCAGACGACGTGTCGTCGCTTCATGTCACTGCGACACGTCGTCGCTTCAGGTCGCTGCAGTCATGATTTCGAATCCGACTGCAGATGCATTTGAAAAGCGATACGAAAGGTTTAGTTTAAAAGCTTTTACTAGGCAGATCGGTACCCGCGAGCGGCACTACTGATCTGCAGCCGGGCGACAGTGTCGTCTGCCGCTCAACGACGCGACGCTAGCTTCGTGTCGCTAACTACGAATGGTGTTTCATAGAAATACCAGTAGTGTCGCTGCGACACGCCGTTTGCTGCAGCTTCATGTAGCCGGCTACCAACTCGCACTTTTAGTCTCACGTCAATCCCGTTTTATTATTACAAAATTATTTCTTTTCAGTAATAAATATTACTATTATAATTTATTTATTTATTATTATATTTTATTATAACTTACGGGTTTCACATTACTAGCGAAAATAAAACCTTTGTGTGGATTTTGTCTGAACCTCAATATCACATAGTTATTTTTGTGTTATCGCTTAAAATCCGCCACTACGCTCAGCATTTTAACTTATAATTACAATTAACAATTATACTCAGCACATAAACGAACTAGCTGCCTTGAGGCACAAATATATAATTTTATTTAACTTGAAACACCTTCAAAACTGAGCAACTGGAGCTCAAAAGATTATAAAACAACTGCTCAATTTTGATAGACGCTAGTCTTTTTTACACAATTGTCGTACATTTGGCACTAAATCTTGTAAACCAATTTACTTTCGCACTGCTGGGACTTGAGCCATAGTGTACCACGCAAGCCTCTTGCGGCTTGGTTGATAGATAGATATATAATTTTTCAGTTTTTTTTAGTTCTAAAAAAGGAAATTTACAGTAATTTGAAATACTGAAAAAATCAAAACGTACGGGCATAGTAAACAATGTGATAATTCCATGAAAAATATATCACTGAAATCGGACAATGTTAAGAGGTAGAAAAGAGTTTTTTTCTTTTAGTATGGAAAGTACTAGCTATGCAATCCTCTTAACCACCTAACATCAGGCGGGCCTAGTACCGTTTCCTAATAACAAATAAAAAATACCTGACGACGGAGCAAATTGGGATCGCTACAAAATAGACATATAATAGAATGTGTATAGAAAACACAAAGTAATATTAGCTAGTTGTTTACCTGTGTTCTCTCAGCGTCCCGTTTCCTCTCATTCAACGCGTCAGCCAACGCCTCGAGTCTCGTCAGGGCGCGTTGTAAAGCGACGCGGTCCGCGTGACCCGGAGGCGTGTGTTTTAGTAAATCCTGAAATCATCATACTAATTATTTTAATCAATTCTAAAGTAAGCTTGATGAGAGTACAATATATAGTCACAAAAAATGTATTTGCTTGATAAACAACTAACTTTGAAGAACAAGTACAATTTGAAAATTTTCATACCGACTACCATTCTATTCAGTTATTGGAGTGTATCTCAAAAACGACTGGCCCGAATTTAAAAAAAAATAAATGGGACCACACGGGAAGCGCCAGCTTTCAAACAAAAAAGAATTTTGAGAATCGGTTCACCCAGTGGAAAGTTTTGAGGTAACAAACACTAAAAAAAATACATCAAAAAAACAGTCAAATTACCTCCTCTTTTTTTGGAAGTAAAGATAAATAGCTGCGCCCCGCGGTTTAACCCGCGTGGTGATGGCGAATAGTATTATATGTCCCTCCCCGAGATATGACAAATCGTAAAACACAAAAGTCATAAAAATTGGTCTAGTCGCACTTGAGTTTATATATAAGATGAAGTCGCAATAAATAACAAACAAAAGAAACCGATTGCATTGTCGAAAAGAAACAGAAGAGGTTTATTTGGCTGTCGTTGCCATAGGTATTACGTAAGTTTTAAAGGCTTCTTGCAGTACAGCTTTATCAACAGTTTTTTTTATGTCATTAAGTTTCGGAACAAGCAGGAGGCCCACCCGGTGTTAAGCGGTAACCTCTGTCTATAACAGATACATTTCGGCACAAGTGACTAACAGCACAGCACCGATCACCCTGAGATATTAAAATGTTAAATCTCAAGTGCCTGTAATTTCACCAGCAACCATACCTGTCAAAAGCAGCCAGAATCAGTAGTTTTAAAAACTACTGCTTCATGGCCGAAATAGGTATGGTGGCAGATTCCCCGGACCAACTCATATCATGAATGCAAATTATTATATACGAGTCTGCATGTACATACTAATTAAAATCCAAATAGCTCGAAGGGAGACTTAAATAAGTGAGATTTGGCATAAAAGTATTTTATATCTAAAAATAACGTATAATATGCTACTTTTGTAGCATGTAAAATAGCACATAATTATAATGTTTGCTTGTGAAATAGCCATTCTACGCGCAGGTAAATTTAAAGCGATGGTAGGGGGACCAAGGGTAACATGGGCCACGGGATCGATATCCACCTTGGGCTAGTCTCAGTGAAGGTAACAACGTCATGAAATGCACAGTATGGTGGTAGGGCACTTTTGGTGTTTGACCACCCTCAAGTTTGAAAGCCTGTTTGTAAGCACCAAACAGTTTGTTCCAGCAGCTGTCCTTAAAAAACTTAGAGAGACATAAAAATAACAGTTTTGACAGGTTCTCAGCGCCATATCGGTAGCGGCATCTGGTGTCGGAAAGCTTTTCATAAATATTCTATGTAGCACAATGATATTACTATTGGTCACGCATTGGCAAGTACAAGATCACTGACCTGGCCACGTACTCACAACCAAGCACTGACCGACAGTGAGCGATACAGTCATAAAAGTATTATTTTCATGTAGCGTGTGGTATAAAATCCATCCACACAATTCACGATTCTATACTATATACATATACTTACTAGTTTCGCCTTCTACCTTTTTTTAACTTTAGGCTTGTGTTTTTCCACTATCTTACTTGATGGTCAGTGATGATGTGATCGAAGTATCACAGTATATCTGGCGATTGGCTCTCAAGGATAGTTGCCGGAACACACCATTAGATGTTTAGCGACAGATTTTCAATCTTGAAGGTGGTAAGGCAAGCGGGCAGAAAGTGCCCTACCACCATGCTGAGGATTACATCACGATTTTAGCTTCACCGAAAACTCACAACCGATATTACATCACGATTTTACCTTCACCGAAAACTCAAAAACGATATTACATCACGATTCTACCTTCACCGAAAACTCAAAAACGATATTACATCACGATTTTACCTTCACCGAAAACTCAAAACCGATATTACATCACAATTTTACCTTCACCGAAAACTCAAAACCGATATTACATCACGATTTTACCTTCACCGAAAACTCAAAAACGATATTACATCACGATTTTACCTTCACCGAAAACTCAAAACCGATATTACATCACGACTTTACCTACACCGAAAACTCAAAACCGATATTACATCACGACTTTACCTACACCGAAAACTCAAAACCGATATTACATCACGACTTTACCTACACCGAAAACTCAAAACCGATATTACATCACGATTTTATCTACACTGAAAACTCAAAACCGATATTACATCACGATTTTATCTTCACCGAAAATTTCAAACCGATATTACATCACGATTTTATCTTCACCGAAAATTTCAAACCGATATTACATCACGATTTTACCTTTACAGAAAACATAAAATCGATATTACATCACGATTTTACCTCCACCGAAAACTCAAAACCGAAGTACGGGTGGATCCATCGGTCGATGGATTAGCATTTCCCCTGGTCTATCATTGCTATTAATAAGACTATATTTATTAATATCTTACCTGTAAAAACATAATAAACTGCGGGAACCTCTGCACCGGTTTCACCATCAGCCCGAAGAACGACAGCCTGTCATGAGCGCTAATCTGCTTCACTTTGAAGAAATCCGCCAGGGTGGATTTTCGCTTCGACTCCATCTTGGCAAGTTCCATCGCCACGGAGAAGTTGTTGATGAAATCCGAGTAGACATCGAGCACGACTGCTTTTGAGAACGCGCTTAAAAAGACCTCGCCTGAAACCAATGCAAATTTTATGTTTATAAAAGGAAAGCGTTGATTTTGAATCGGTAGGAGCTGTAATCTGAAGAAATCTAGTTCCAAATGTAAGCATCAAATTTTAAACATTGAATTTTATAGAGCGAAAAATTCCATCCTCGGACGGGATTCGAACCCGCGTCTTCTGACTATACGTGTCAGACGCCATTGACCAACTAGGCCACCGAGGTTCTGGTCCGAGCATCGAATTTTAACTCTCTATTTGACTAACCGTCTTGCGGGGACGACATCAAATTTTAGTTCCAAATGTGAGCATCAATTTAGCCATGTGAAGAAATTTCTGCTTACACGTTTTATAATTGAAGTGATGATATGTTAGGTATTTATGAAATTGGAGATATGTATGACAATTTTAATACATTTTGATGGCATTTCCCATCCCTTTACTGTAAAAGTCTGCCAGACGGAAGGAGTCAGCGAAAAAGTTTTGTACTGTCTCTCGGGTGTTGAATATTATCACACTTTTTTTTTACTGGTTGTTTAAAAAGTAGAATGGACAAGTTCCGGTGAGCAGCGGTATTTCCACGTTGGAGCTCAAATTCGAAAACTGTACGAATTTTCAGTTTCTCTAAGGCGCATAAAACTACCATAATTTCACAAAAACAAAATACTCTATAAAACAAATGACTGAATTGGAAATTAAAATAACACGGCTTTCGAATAAAATTTATTTGAATTTCGATTTGCGCGTCAATCTACGGATAATTAAATCTAAAAATTCTCGTTACAGTATCTCCAATGACATAGATAAATACATATTATTAGTGGTAGAGAGTCTTGAGATTTCGGTTATTAATAATTCTAGGTTTATGTCTTGTATATGTTGCTACCTTCAACTGCATCACTACTGGACCATCAAGTATTCAAAATCTAGACTTAATGATTAAACAATAATTACATGGATAAAATCAAAATTCATGTTTGAAATAATTTTGGGATTCGCTGCAGGATCGAACTAAACATTTGTCTACTCGTTTGTTTGTTATTTTTGTAAATAGAAAACGATTTATCCCACGTTCATTCCACTACGCATTTAGATACAAACACTGCCATCAACTGAATTAATAATGAAGAAGTTGAAGTAAACAACGTATTTCCCGAAAACATTGATAAATAGAATGAAACTACATTATTTTTCGTACTACTGGCACGCGTATATACGAAATGAAAGTTATGTTGCTCAAAGACACATTTAGAACGTTTATGTGTCATGCAGTTTAGAATTAATATATGTCAAGTCCGCGTGAATTTTCAAACGTGCACGCGATTCTAATTATATAAAAATACATTTTAAAAATAGCTCAAAACAATTTACATTTATGTAGTTTTCAACAAAACAATAGCATTCGATTTCCGTTGCCCTTGGTCAGTTTTTATTAGTCTACAAGACGTTTTATTGCTAAACTAACGTTGAATAGTCAAGGAGATTTTTTTGCGACAGCCTTTCAGTTCGATTTTGAACTTTAGTGAAAATTATCAAAACCATAAGAGATAACATACATGCTATCGCGTATGTACATGTATGAAAATGACGGCAAATTTAGCTTAGCACTCGCATTTCGCACGTCATGATATCATGGAATCCGTATTTCTGAAATACGGTCAGTTGTAAATGTAGACTTGAGTACAATGGGCTTAGCACCTAAATTTGCGTAAATCTAAAGTAATCGTATCGTTGATATCGTATGGAGGCCGTAGCACTATTTGCGAAAATGTTTTCGTATTGCAAACGTCAACACGCGTCACGTTTCGGCGTACAAACAATGAGTTATGTGTGTCACAGTTCCCCTAGATAAATGACAGTTTGTACTGTTTCACGAAACGACGCGTTACGTTACACTTACGCAGTTATTCGTGCTAGACCCACAGTACAAACTAGCATTGATCTAAATACAACTGTGACACAGGTGACACATAGTTTGTACGCCGAAACATGACGCGTTGACGTTAACGATACGAATACTTTGTCGCAAATTGTTTGTGCTACGGCCTCTTCGTCTTCCTGGTATACCGGTTTCATTACATCACAGAAAAAGAAATTAATTACAAATCTCATGTAAAAGGA
Organism: Selenia dentaria; assembly: GCA_917880725.1. Lineage (NCBI taxonomy): Eukaryota > Metazoa > Arthropoda > Insecta > Lepidoptera > Geometridae > Selenia > Selenia dentaria. The sequence goes on along the minus strand of OU862875.1, from coordinate 38,075,671 downwards.
GGTGAGTCTATTGCTAACCTATCCCTTAGCAAAGTAAGTAAATATCTATAAGTAGAACGAATTCCCTATTAGCGTTGATTCACGCAGGTTTGGCGCGAGACGCGTGTAGGGATGTCAACATCGCCACAAAACAAGTACACATCGCGTCTACGTTTAGTTATTAGTATACCTACGCAACAGAAAACAATGAAATTTAAAAACTGTCAACAACGACCGCTATGCCGGCATTCGCGTAATAATTGCCGGCAAGCGTCCTCCGCCCCCACCTACCGCCTCTTCCCACTTTTATCACCTATTTATAGTGATGACGTTCTACTTACTCGGGGCCGCGTGATCTTAATACTTTGCCCTTAGTCTCCTTTAAAATATCATGTGCGAGTAAATGGAACGATCAATTCTAAAACCGGACCAACATAAGAACTAAGAAGATTCAGAAGTAGGACTTATAATATGTGAGTCAAACGCAAAGTGTGATATGAAAAAGTAAATAAATTGTCATCCAACAAAACGAGCACTAAACCTAGATTAGATAAAAATAACGGTTCTGGAGACCTTTACAGTTTCGTAGACAGAGTAATGGCCCATCAGAATATTAAATGTGCCCCGAAAGCTATCCGAGCGATAGATATTGGCGCTAGTGGCTATTGACGTAAATTTTCTTGCCACGACCCGTATTTGTTGCTGTAAATAATTGTAGATAATAAACCCAACTGGATACGCATGAATGACTCACTTTTATAGTGTGTCGGGGTTTGTTTGTAGAGAGAAATTTGTTCTAGAACTACTGGTACATGCAGCATTCAGTTTCATATTCTTTTGTACTATGCTGTTATTGGTTACGATGCGTTGATGTTTGAACTAAATGGACCAAATAACTCTGAGCGAGATTTTTGAACAAAGGGCTTTAAATGGTAACTGGTACTGGTACTGTAACCTAAAATTAACTCAAACTGTTAGTACAATTAATGAGTGAGATGTTTTCTTACATACCTGCATATAACAACAAATTGTATGTAAAACACGTGTTTAACTTGATCCGTCTTATAATAAAACGTGGGCTAAAGATACAGTTTAAACCACGGTTAAGCAATTTTCTAATATGAAGTTAAACTTAAATGCCTTAAACCAGACCAACATCAAAAGGAAGACGTAATCAGAAGTGCTCAAACCATAAATTAAGAGTATCGGTTAGCAGCAGGTAGGAAGGAGCCCTCCTTCAGAGGCCGGGGCCGATCCCGGAAAGGTCAAACATTTGCGTGCATGAACATGTCAGTTTGATTTCATATATGAAATTCTCTCTTAGCCACGGTTTAACCTCGGGACTATATTTAATCCACGTTTTATAACAAGAGGGAAAGTATTTTGTTAGTAACCATCTCGGCGCGGAATCGGCATCTGACCGAAGTACGTTGTGTAAAGTAACTTAATGTACTGGAATAATTTATTGGATACTAGCTGGTGCCCGCGACTAAGTCTGCGCAGGATTAGTACTTCGAGTAGCTTATTATCTTCTCCAAGGGCATATCTATCTTTATACCAAATTATAATAAAATATGTACATGGCCAAACGCAATTATATGAGTAAATTCAAATACTTAGTATACTAAGTATTTAAATTACTAAGCAATAAAATACAGGACTTCGTACATACGAATAAAAATTAATCACCATGGAAAAAAATCTGTCATTACATTTCACATTTCATCACCCTTGACGGTCGCCGAGCTCGTCTAGTTTATCGAGCTGTCAAACTGACTTGGCTTTTGACTAAGCTATCAGACACTGACATAAACTTTGACATAACTGTCATCGATCTTGACGTAGCCGGAGATCTTATTATTTTGTCTATGCTGTGCCCAAGCATATTACGCCATTTCACGCGTGGTGATGGATTATGATAACGATGAAAAGTACCCTATGTGTTAATCCAGCGCCTCATCTACCTCCATACCAAATTTTATCAAAATTGCCCTCGCCGTTTGAGCGTTAAAGAGTAACAAAGATCCACACATCCATACATACATACTCACAAACTTTCGCGTTTATAATATTAGTAGGATTTTTCCGATAATCCAAGGATATTGTTCTGTTCCTTTTTATTCTGACACAGGCTCGTGTGCAGCTTGAAATAAATCAGGAAAAAGCCAAGACAGAACTGCGTTGGAAAGGAAAAAATTGTATATTGAAAGTCAACGATGAATTGTGTGTTAATCAGATAAACTATCACTTTCTGCATTCACTTTTAATTACCAACATGGTTTAAGCGAGATTGAAAAGTGTTTTCACACCCGTGTGTCATACACTCAAATTAGCCAGACACGGAGTTCTAAACAAAGATATTGAAAATGAAACTTCGAACGTCTGTTGCAATTTTTTCTTTTCATAGAGACAGTATGTCAGACTCTTTTCACATCAGTGTCATGTATGTGTACCAGTGCAAATTAGGTACGGTCGACATCCTGACACCTTTTGTCAGACAAGTCTTTTATTTGTGCCGTGTTTAACATCAATGACACAGAATATTAATTTATATACAGAATGGTACCCGTCGATGCGTCGCACGCTGCGTCGAATAGTTACGATTGAGTTTACTGTGTTATTTATGTTTTGTTTTACCTTTTTCGAATAATAATTAAATATAATTTTCATCATAAAAACTAATTGATGTAAACTATTATTGCAGTAAGTACGGAGCGGAGAGCGTTACCACAGTGTGCATGCGCTGATTATGATCATTATCGCAATGACATTTACCGTTCAAAATTTAGAATTTGTGGTTTACTTTAAGGGTAAATGGTTTAGTGGAAAATTCGAATTGAAACGTTAATTTTTGTGTTGTAGCTATTCTGGGTAATACAGCGGCTTATTAGCTTTATTCCCCAGACTAGCGATTAACTTTTTAACTCTTGAGAATTGAAGAATTCTATATGTATACAATCTATATACAAATAAAGTGATTATATAATTCTAAATTTTATACAATCACAGACACATACATTTTAGTAACTAAAATATTTACCTATTGAGTATTTCAGAATAACCAAATTAAATGGCTAATAGTTGCATTCGTCTTCTTGTTCAAACAAAAAAAAACACACATAGTAAAGAATATTCTTCAAATTTCGCGAATCGTATTAGTTAAGTTAATAATTACCTATCCTAGCTACAAAATCAAGAAAACGTTTAGAATTTGAATTGGCCGCTAAAAGCGAGATCGTTCACTTATAGTATATAGTGTGTCAAATGCTCACTGCAGGCATTAAATGCTGTATGGGATCATAAGATCAGTGAGTGTTGGATGCACGGAGTTCTAATTATGCTTTCGACATCTTTTTCGAATGGAAGACTCATCTCTAGAACTAGAACCACAGAATAACTTAATAATAGTAGAGTAAAACTTTGTGTCTACATTAAATTTACCTATTTTTTCATCGCGGTCCCACGTGCGCGCGCAGTCGGCTAGCGCCGTGCGGAAGTGCAGGTGGCATTGCAGTATGTCAGGAAGCCGGTGGAATAGTGTCTGGATTTTGCTGCCGTTCAGGATCGGTGGACTGCTTTCTTCTAGAGGTTTCTTGTAATCCTAAAAAAAGCAAAGGGCATTTGGGTGATTTTTTTTCCAGTTGCACTTTGGACAATAGATCGATAAAATTAGGCCCTACTTATAATTAACGCTGTTTTCGATGCACGGCGATAAAGCATCTCCGTAAAATGTAAACAGGAAAGAAAATATGTCGGAATTTCTATCGATGCTACTATAGATTAGTTGGCAAAGGTACAGAATGTACAGTATCTTGTTTTTTTTCTCTACAATATTTTAACTTACCTACACACATTTTATTTCCTGCCCATTAAAACGTTTTTATACCTTTCTGTATTTTCGTATTAAACCTCATTTTAATTGACCAGCGGATGTGTTAAATTTGAAAATAAGAAAAAGTACGTTACGTCAATCTAATCTTTTTATTGACTGAAGTCAAGAGAATAACACCCATAACATAACACTAATACAAATAACATAAGCGAGAATTTCGATTTGAGATCAAGCGGGCCGAGGATTCTGATTTAGTGTGTCGACCGAAGGATGGTCTTGATGGAGAGTGTGAAAGTTAACAAAATAATGTAAAAGTGAATTTGGGCCCGATGAATCGCCCACAAATAATATATAATTGAAGTTGTGAATTGCTAGCAAACCGAGGGCATTGGTTTGTCGAGTACTTACTCTCGCCCTGACGACGCAGTCAAAGCGCGTAAAACATTCAATGTACTCCTAATGCAGAAAAAGACATTGAAAGTATCCCACGGGCTCTTAACCCATAGCTTAAGCCTCCATTGGAGCCAGAAGCTCACTGGATCTTCTACGTTTGTAACCTGCTATACGAACTGACCTTTCAGGACTTTCATGAAGTGTGAATTCGCCAGGTCATGAATTTTTGTGTATATATTCATATAAATATATTTATTTCTAAGTAATTTCCGTTTAATACGTTCCGTTTTAATTTCTTTTATGTAGGCACTATTCTTGATAGTTTAGCTATGCACTGTAGATCAGAACGGCTGTAAATAACAGTGTACTATCGTCAACTGCATACCACCGGTGAGATAGTGATCAAATAAAAAATATTTACTGAAATATGCCTGCTGCTGAATTATTTTCGATAGTGAAATGCAGGAACGAACAGCGGTTATGCAACTTCGTAGGATTCTATTACGTTTTGATACGCACAATTACACAAATTCATAACTGAATGAAATGGTATAGATATACCAACGTTTAAGAAAATCGCTTTGTGGTTTAAAATCGATGCGAATCCTTACAAAATATCTTATAATCTGATTGTATCTTGCTTCGGGAGTACACACCATAGGTAAAATTAGGGTTGTTTCTTGTTTTGTTGTTTAACCCTTTGCGTCCCAGAGACGTAAATATGCGTCAGTTTCATTCATAATTTTTTTGTTTTAATTATCACGGCATAATACTACTCATATGTAACCTCAATGTACAAAGACTTGAAAAAATAATGGCCCACGAGTTTCTTGCTGCTTCTTCTCGGCGGTGGTTCTTTTCCGAAGACAGCGGTAGAATCATTTAAAAATTTTGACGTTCATAAGAGTGTCTATGATGCCTAAACTGAATAAATAATTTTTGAATTTTGAATTTTGAATAGGAAGGATTAAGGTTGTTCACAACAAAGGTTGTTTACTTTTACGGTGGTAGCGCCTCTAGCGGTGAACACGTAAAACTAGGTTACTATAACATATAAGGATTATTATTATTATTGATTATTATTTGTACATTATATACATATAGGTTCATTTAAGGATTATTGTGGGAAAGTGAATGCAACACTACGTCCATTGAATACTAGTGAATGAATGAGACCATTTCTGCACTGAGGGGGCAGCTCTTTAGAAATTGCAAACTTTACGCATGGTTAACAGTTACTCCATGATCTACTTTGGGAGCAAGTACATAAAAAAGTAAAAACTTGTCACATTATCCAAAACGAGAGCGACTTCATTTTAGAGACATACTTGCGGTCGGTTTTACAGTTCATGAATGGAACGTTTGCCCCAAGATATATACACACACATGTGCACAGACTGATGACAAAGAAAAATCAAATGACGTCTAAACAAATGAATCACTAAATTCGAAAAACGGATATACAAGCCTAAGTTTTAATTTGGAATTCCTAGCCAAACGCCAAATATTTGGGATCTAAGTGGCCAATTCGACAAAACGCCAATTTCATATTATTAAGGACCTAATAACTCTTATGTATTCCTAGTAAAGTAGTCAGTTCAATCAATTCAATTCAATGTTTGTACTCGTAACAAAAATTTCGCAATATCACCAGATTATCGGCAGTAGTATAAGTATATACATGCCACCCGTCATGTCTCAAAATAACTTAGCTATTGGACGCAAAGCAAACACAATCCTACTTTGGACCTTGTTAAAGTGTCAAGATCAAGTTACATAGAAGATTGACGACGGAACAGATTGCAAATAATGTGTGTTATGTGCTCAATGAACATGCTTACAATAATATTGTATTTGAAGTTGTTTTAGGGGGCTCCATCGAGTTTACATTTTGCTGTGAAGATATGGCTAGTAAAAAATGCCAATGACACGGAAATTAAAGAACTATTACTAAAATTTAATTTCGATTTCTTCTCTTCTGTCTTTTTATCAAAGGTAGTGATGATAATTTGGGGGTTTCTCTGAGCAAAGTCATTTTGTGTTCGGCCGGCGTAACTACTCGTATATTTAATTCCTCGGTAGGCTCGGCTCGCTCAGGATTCTCCTTCAGAATCCTTCGCTTCGCTCTGAATTTAAAGTAACGTCCTTACAACAAATACATGCTTTGCCCCATGTAAACAACTTTTTCATCATAAAACGACTTCGGCTTCAGAGGATAGCTGGAACAAAATTCAATCTTGTCACCATGGGAGTTTTGGTTTCGCCCTTCTGATTGGTTCATTGAAATCTATAGTAGTCCTGTTTACTGAGATCTGCGGCTGCTTTTTCATAAAGAGAAGTTATTTTAACAAATAGATAACTCGCATATGGTAGCAACATAAACAATTTTTTTTATAATTATTTGTGTTTATTGATACTGTCAACACAATCTTTATACATATGAGTGTAGAGACGTAGCTCTTTCTTTTTCTCAAAGGTAATTATAAAAAATGGTGTGTGTTACTTTGGGTAAAGATATTTTGTTCTCGGTCGGTGTATATTGAATCCTTAGCACCGCTCTGAACTCAAATTAACGCACTTGCTAAATATATGTAACTTTATTATTTTTACTTTTAATACCTTGTAAAGTAAGTTCAGAAATAAAACTCTTTGTGACACACATATATATAGGCACTTATACCAAATCGTTGGAAACCCGTTTCCAAGTTATGCGCTTTCAAAGAACTGCATTTATTTTATTTATATAAATAACATGTTTTCCTTGTCTGAAGAAGCTAAAACTGTTAAATTAAATAAACTTATTATTAAACTTATAAATGTTAGTTTAGGCTCGCACTCAACTCAACAGATCAACTGCCAGTATTTCAAGTATGTCGAATGAATAAAATACCATGTAGTTCACACCAAAAATTCCGTCATACAACACGGCGATAATTTTGTTTTGGTTATAGAACTTGTGGAGTCGACGATTGCAATGAACAACATATTTCAGGTATTGGTTTTTGCTTGCATAATTATACGAATGCCTTAAATTGTCACGGTCACTTCATTGCATAACATTTGCTGACACGTAAATAAAATTTACAATTAATTAGCTTTTCAAGTTCCTGATGTGTAGGTGTCATGGCCACGGGTCAACATGGTAATTAAATCCAGTTTAAGCTATGTTCTTTTCATGTACTAGTACATTATTTTTAGTAAGCACAAATTTATTATGTGGCCTCGCACCGTATACACCTACTGGTAAATACTCGATATTAGCCTTTTTCGTACCTATATCAGCATTCAAAATCCAAATCCAATATTGAAGATAAACAGAGAATACTCTTACATGTAAACTATTCATTTATGTAGCTTGTAAAACAGACTGTATTTTAGATGTGGGCGGAGGAAAAGCTAAAATCGCTTTAAGAGAATCAATATACACCTGCCATCTATAGTATCACGATTCCTAGCCCAGGCATGACTTAGCAATTAGCTGTACTTAACGTAGCGACACAAAATGTGCAAGTTCGCTTCCGCGGTTGCGTCATATTTCATGCACAAAGCATCTGAGACTACGGTATTGTTGTTAGAAACAATTTAAATTATAAACATTATTATAAAGACTGGGCTGAATATGGACAGGTGGAATGGCGGAATGCATAAAGCACCTATTCAATGTTTATACATGGAAAATATACAAGTGATTGCAGTGACGAAATGTCGACTTGATTTATTCTTATTTATTTATTCCTTAGTTCAATTGTGTGAGAAAATTCTAATAACTTTTTGCATCAAATGTCAGCGTTTGCCGTAGAAATACGTGTAGTATTTGAAAACATTCACCTACACTACACGTTGGTACTAATTTGGGAATGTAAAGTTGGACATATTACGACTGATTTTGGGCCATCGGCCATCGTGATTGGTAAATCCAGAATAGAGTTTGGCCTCGGACTACATTTGACATATTTGACATCTCTTTGTTAGGATTTTGCAATGACTTACGGGTATAGGTGATCCTTGAGTTTAATTATAGCTGAGCGTGCGTAGTTCAGGGATCAGACTTATTAGCTCAGCTTATGTAAGACAGCCGAATGCGTCCAACTGTTCAGTGTGAGTTAAAAACGAGCTTAAAGTAATTAAACATCACTAAACAAGGTAGTAACCTCTGACGCATTATCTCTCTATATATATAAAAATGAAGCCCTATTTTTCCTGGTCATGCTATAGCTTGAGAACGGCTATACCGATTTCATTTATCTTTCTTTTATAATGTTATGGAATTTTTTCTAATACTTCATAAAATATTCTAACATTAAAAAAATCAAGAAAACTGGGAGGTTATGGCGAGACCGCAGGCAGAGCCTACTACGCGAACGTATTCGTGGACAATCGCTATAACTTTAGAACGGCTTTACCGACTTCATTCATCTTTTTTTGAATGTTTTCTAATACTTCAAACAAGATTCTTAGATAAAACAAGTACAATTTGAAAATTTTTATACCGACTTTCATTTTATGCAGTTATTGGAGTGTAACTAAAAAACTACTGGACCGAATTTGATGAAATTTAAATGGGACCACACGGGAAGCAACAGCTTTTAAACAAAAAAGAGAGAGAAAAAGAATTTTGAGAATCGGTTCACCCTATCGAAAGTTATGAGGTAACCAACATAAAAAAATAAATAAATAACATACAGTCGAATTGAGTACCTCCTCCTTTTTGAAAGTCGGTAGAAAAATAAGCAAAGAAGAGACGTCATGGCGACTTCCCAACTGATATTGTAGTAGGCACTACATGGGCATTAGACATAATTTTCATCATGTCTATGTATTCGCCGTCGATGTTGATACCGAGTTCTTGCCCACGACTCAAGTACTGTCTCGATCTCTGACACCACGTCAGGGCTCCGTCACTAGCTCAAGGTCACGCGCTATATGCCTACCGCTCGGCATATCGTCGACGATACAACCGACAGTGGGCTGCCAAACGCCCGCCTGAGCGCGCGCACCGCACGTTTCCCGCGTAGTATTATTGACGAGCGAACGAAGTACCTACTTTTTTGCGAGTCTACTGCCCACAGGGCCACTAGTAATATCTGTGCCCGCGCTTACACTTCGAAATGCCGAAACCACGTAATTATTGTGCAGTAGATGGGTGCAAAAGTCAAAAAACAAATGAAAATTTGTCGTTTTTTTCATTGCCGAGAGACGAAGAAAGGTGAGTAGTGTTTAAAATCTATCTTTATCAATTTTGTCACCATTTATTTCTTTGAACACGTGTAGTTAAATCGTAAAAGGAGTTTTTTGAGTCAGGTAAGTATTATAAAAGTGTTGTTTTTATAGGTAATAATAATTCCTACTGTAGTTCCCATACTTAGTACTTACGCAATGGGCATTGTCCAATAATTTTAGGTTTCATTGATATTTTTGCTATGGGTATGCTATGTATGGGTATTGCTATAAGACGTTTGTCTGTGTCTCGTTAGGTACCCAGGTACGTGTAGATTGTAAATTAAAGTAGTTACAACCAGATTCAATAAAGAAACGATTCAAGTCAGGGTCAACAAAAAAAAACAGAATGCAGGGGCGAATAGTGTTCTAGATTATCCCATCACTCAAATAAACAACTAGGAGTCTAGAAATTTCTACATAATTCTACCACGTTCCAGAACAGCATCGAACATTCTAGATAACCAGAAACCCATATGCAACATCTAGAAAGATCGATAAAGTTTCTGGAAATGCTTACTAGAATGTTCGATGCCCGTGTGTTTACATTCTGAACTTTAAATTAGGGTTCCGCGGTAGAATTATTTACCTATGTCACCGTGGTTCCGTGGTTTCTTTATTGATGCCGTATACAGGTTGGTTTGGTTATGGTTACTTTTTTAGCCGGCAATGGCTGGCATGCGTGCCGGGGTTGCCACGTTGTCGCACGGTGGATCAACCCCATAAAAGGGGTGGGACTTACGAACTTTAAAAACCATAGTTCAAAATTCGGGAAAATAAAATTGTCAATACAATGCATATTGAAATATAAAACATCTTTGTAGATTGTTTTTTTTTTGATATGACCCATAGTTAATGAGTAAAATAAATAACAACCATCTCCTTAGTATGGAGAGTAGCATAAAAAGCTATGTAGGATCATGATTCCCTCCTTGTTTCGGAGTGCGGTTTTTAACAATATAAGTATTTAAATAATTATTTGCTAATTTTTATTCATTTACACATGGTGCCCTTAACACGCCCCTTAAAAGATATGTGTAACACAGAGTGAATTCGATTTATTTATAGCGAATACAAAAGTTTATTCCCACTCTCGATTCGTTTCTTTCATAAAGAGTTAATTTTAAATGTCTTTTTTTTCAGGCGCCGGACATGGCTCGAAATAATAGGGAGACCTGATTTATTAACAACTCAAACAAAGTCCGCTTGTCATTTTGTTTGCTCGCTACATTTTGACAAATCTATGATAAAGTACGTAACCACAGCTGAAACCTGATGCGGTACCCACAAAATCACTACTAGATCAACCAAGTACTTCCAACCTCAATACAAACGAAGACTGTGAAAATGTGTCGACTCAAACGAAAGAATCATTTATCAACGTTCTATCAGCAGTTACCATTAAGGGTCCTGATAAGAAGTCATCATCTGTACAAACTACGTCAGACAACGCTAGCGATACTACTACACAAACAACACAAGAGCTTTCGTCTGATACACCCAGGAAACGTAAACTTCGACTTGAACATAAAGAGACAGAAAAAAAAGAAGGAAGCTTCAGCATGAATTAAATAGAATACAAAAAGAAATCCAATCAAAAGAATCTGAATGCTACGAAAATTTCAGTTTCAATAGTGAAGATGAAATTACTAAAAGATTTGTCAAACTTATTGAGTGGCAAAAGAATCTGAAAAACAAGTCTAAAAGAAACCGCTACGATCCAGAGTACAAACTTTTTGCGCTAAATTTACACTTTTCCAGTCCTCAAACATACCGATGTCTGAAAACATTCTTACACCTCCCGAGTGAATCTACCCTCTAACGATTTAATATGGTTATTCCCCCTAAATTTGAAGACCGTATTTTAAATTTTTTGGAAGCAGAACTGAAGTCTTTGTCAAAAAATTCAAAATATTGCACATTATGTATAGACGAAATGGTGCTGAAACGGCACTTACATTATGACACTAAGTGGGATGAACTAATTGGCTTACATAATATAAATGGTAAAGTCAGCAAAGAGGTCGCTTCACATGGCTGTGTGATAATGCTTCGAGGTATAGTTGAAAATTGGAAACAACCTATTGCATATTCCTTTTTAGCTTCACCTAAACATTATAAAGATCTAGAAGAGTGGTTGGATGAGGTGATTTTAAAATTGTTTAACATAGGTATAGAAGTACAGGCAATTGTTTCAGACCAGGGCTCAAATTTTGCTAAATATGCCAAAGAAGTAAAAAAAATCACATCCGAAAAGCCGTATTTCATGCTAAAAAATAGAAAAATTTACTACATATTTGATACTCCGCACTTGTGTGTATCAGAAACAACCTACTTTCAAACGATTTTATTTATGAAGGCAAACGAATTTCGTGGAAATACATAGAAGAATTATATTCTCAACAAAAGCAAAAAGACTTACGATTGATTCCTAAAGTGACTGAGAAACATATTAATCCTAACAATTTTCAAAAAATGCGGGTAAAGTATGCGGCCCAAATATTTAGCCGATCGGTTTTTGCTGCTATTAGCGTTCTTGTCAGCAATCATAGCTTGCCAGAAGAGGCTCAATATACCGCAGACTTTATAGAAGAAATCAATAACATATTTGATGTCCTAAACTCTAGCAAAGTTTCATGTCCTAACAAGTATCAAAAAGCATTTTCGATGAAACAATATCAGATTGGATTATTAGAAGAAGCTGCATCAATGTTTGAGAAAATTATAGCCATAGACAAAAAGACAGGAAGAAATAAAACTAACCAAATTCAAACTTTTAAAAATATACAAATTACTATTAGATCTGTAATAATGTTAAGCAGAGATTTACAGGAAAAGGGAATAAAATTTATATTTACACGACGTTTAAACCAAGACTGCCTGGAAAACTTCTTCGGAGCTGTCAGACAACAGGGAGGCAACTGCAGAGACCCCACCCCTATCCAGTTCACAAGAGCGTTTTCTAAATTATTCCTCAGTAATATGTTGCAAAATTCACGTACTAGTAACTGCCAAGAAGATATTTGTGACTTGCTGCAGAGGTCTGATACCACCTCATTTTTTGAACGACCCAAATTGGGCCCAGCGCACAAGGCAAGAACACCTTCATCGATTGCCTTAAACGGCGAAACCGATTACCGATTTGATTTGCCTGCGAAAAATGCGTTGACCTATGTATCAGGGTATTTACTATATATGTGTAGTAAAAAACATAACTGCACTAGCTTCAATGCTTTGTTACAGGAGAAACCTAATGTTGACGAAACTACACTGTATACTCATTTTAAAGCCTATAACAAAGATTCATCTTTTTATGGCGGGCTAAAAGTCCCACCTGAAACGTTTAATAATTATATTGAAGAGTTAGAAAAAGTATTTTTAAATAATTTTGACAACGTCATAATGAATCGGCCTGGTAGCACCATATTACAACTTTTAAAAACCGTTGATTTTCCGTCGCTTTGCTCCTGTTTTCCTAATGATTATTTGTTAAAATTATTTACGCGATTTAGAATATTTTCTACTATAAAATTTAATAACAGAGAATTCCGAGAAGGGAAAAAAATTATAAACCATTATATAAAACTAAAACATATTTGATGGACAAATAAAAAATATAGTTGATTCGCAACATTTGTTTTATTACAATAATCATCATAGGTACAACCCTAGCGCATTCTTACGATGACGCGTTGGCACGTGACTCGCACGGTGGCCAACACAGTCTCGACTCTACGTGCGCGTAATTATGGTACATTTCTTCTCGTCTTGAGCAGCAGGTATTATTATTAAGATTTTGTAGGCTATTATAGAGTAGGTATTTTCGCTTTTGTATGGGAGTGATGCATCTGTTACGTTTTATTAATCTGTGACCACGTCTCGATCGAATTAAAGGCGTGCTCATAGTCCACAAACGCTAAACAAAGGGGCAAATTATACTCTTCGGGTTTCTGTATAAATTGCCGTATGGATGAGGTTTACGGAAACCAGCGTGTTACGGAGGCTGTAATTCATCAAACCTGCGACTGAGACGGTTCGTGATGACCTTCGAACACAGCTTATTAACTTTGCTCAAAAGCGAGATGGTAATTATTATGTAAAGAGCTGTCACCTTTCTTACAGAATAGCACAACCACGCTTTTGTTCCATGCTTCTGGCGGTAAACCTTCGAGTAAGACGGTATTAAAGAGCTGCTGAAGGACTTTAAGTACCGGTGTTCCACCAGCTTTCAGAAGCTCAGATGTGATACCGTCCTCACCCAACGCCTTGTTGTTCTTAAGCTGTTTCAAGGCCATTCAAATCTCATACAGGCTGATGTCCGGGATATCTTCGGTACAATGTCGGGTCATAGCTTGGCTCTTGGGTCTTTGGCCGAGCTGCTAACAGATTTAGCGACCGAGGAATATAACTATCCGTAGAAACTCTCAACCTCTCCTAGCACTTCTGCTTAGGTCGACGCCACACTGCAGTCTTCTCTCTTCAGCTTCGTCAACTGGCTTTGCCCAAGAGACATGTCTCTTGCAAACACTTTGGAGTCTTTTTTCCGTTCTATCGTTAGGCAGTTTATAAAGACAAACATAACCCTATAATAGATAACAGCACAGCTGTACAATTTACTAGCTGCGCTCCGCTGTTTCGCCCGCGTGGTTATGTATGATGACGATGATGATGAATCAAAATATATACCTAGCCTATGTTCATCAGGCATAATGTAGGATTCTAATGTTGAAAGAATATTTCAAGTCGGTCCAGTAGTTAGTCGGTAAGCAGTTTCAGAGCCTATTCAATTCAAACAAACAAACACCTTTCCTCTTTAATAATATTAGTTTAGATGTACAACTATATAAGTATTTTAGAATAGTGGGATCGCACTGATGATCAAGCTGATTTTGCGTACGCTAAAATGAGTAGCGTCGCGGGTTTTTCCTGAACACAACAAAATGACTTCTAATAACTCTTAAATTCGGCTGATAATTTTTTTGAACTATTTTTGGATAAATAATGGAATATTATATAAGAGTGCAATGCTGATAACTTTCTACGTTTACATATCACTAGCACATATATTGAGTTGTTTTCTGCATACAATGAAGCGTGATAGCCATAGAAGCATGAAATGAGGTAAACGAAACATACACGATGCATATTGAAATATATTCAAATCGCTCAAGCAGAGAGAATAGAAAGAGGTCGTACCTATAATATGACATGACGTATGCTGTGAATGGTGTTCTAATAGTAACACTTACTAAACAACGGGTTTTACATGTCACCAACACGAATTATTTACTGCATGAGTGTTCGTTGTTACATTATAATTGTAGTTTTTTTATGAAGTTTACGAGTTTAAGGGTCTACAACTTCTTTAGTTGCCTACCAACCTTATAATATATAGATATGCTCAGGAATGACGTCATACTGAATTTCGACAGTTCAAAACTTCGACATGTCGCTTACTTCGGAAAAACCAACCGACAAGAATTACTCGGACGGAACGTACGCGGAGTATCTAGTTAGTGCAAAATCACGATAGGTGCGACGATGAGCGAAGCGAGGAGCGTTTGGCTGAATGGTAATCACACGCGCGAGCCGAGCGAGCGTAGCGAGCGTTCAGCGGCAGCAGCCGGCGAAGCGCCAGAATTAGGCTACCTACACCTAGATTAGGATATAACGCAGCACTCTTGGGATACAATTGTTGTCCAATATATGTTCTGTCGAAGCTATGACTTGGCGAACTATGTTTTTTCGAAGTAAGCGACTTGTCAAAGGATTGAACTGTCGAGATTCGGTATGACAATCGCTCAGGAAATTGTAAAGGAAGTATGAACGAATTTATATGGAAATAGATTTTTGGTTTCCTTTTTTTTTGGTTCAATAAATAGGTTAGATACACAGATAAATGAATAACCATCACACTATTAAAAATGAAAATGTTGTTGAAACTTTACTTCTTCAATCTGTTTGAGTTGAGATTTGAAAGCAGGTTGTTCTCTAGATATACAGGGTACATTTTATATCAATTCAATGGGTATTTTTAGAATTAACATGTAAGTAGGTAATTAACGTTTACACAATGTTATTGTATGTTTTATGTTAGTACAAATGATACTTAAACTTAAAAATGTATTAATTTAATTTAATAATTCGTAGTATAAAATTGTGGGTTTTGGATAGATATTATTGTTTTGGAATAAAATTCCAGTTAGTATTTATCACAACAGGAAAATGTTCCTTACAATGTATAATATGAATACCAATATAAACGTGATATAATTAAGAAGGATGAAATTGTAAAACTTAAATGACATTTCTGTTATTTGTGTACTTTTCTGGACGGATAAGTTATCGGTGTTTTGTCTTGTATCACAATATATTTATAAATCACGAAGTAAACATAATTTTTTTGGGACTTACTGTTGTTCCGCTTATTTGGTTACATAGGCTGTATGTTTGCTATGTCATATTATTATTGGATTGCCAATGGAATAAAAAACCGATGGGACAGTTGGACTCGCTCACCGAGAGTTTTGTGTATTGTTTTGTATTTATACACACGACATGCACTTGGCCAGTTTTTATTATTTGTTGCATTATTTTTAAGTTTTGACTTACGATCCTTGACATATTACAGCTTCGAGGGACCGTAGATCTAAAAATACTATGTATTTGATACTAACTTCAGCTTGAGTGGAGGTATCCACGTGATACAGAGAAAATCTAGACAGACGTGCAAATTACCAAAACCTATCCTATCTAAAATTTCCAAAAATTTAATTCCATATACATAATACATAAAATAGGTAAACTAACCATATACATACAGAATTATAACAAAAAAGAAAACTTTTCTAGGTGACCGGATTCTAAATTTAAGTAAATCAATTATACAACGCTTGTTTAGTTCTTTTCAGTTTTATTTGTAGTGCGGCTTATAGCCTTTTTTAAATATTTTTTTATTCTGTACTCAACAGCTTTAAAATATTAATGTAACATATACGTTTGCAATGTGCATTGGACGCCCCACTTCCCAATATGCAAATATGAACCATGTGAATAGTACACCAGACAATAGATATGTGACACATACAGGTTAATATTAACATAAACGTGTGTTTTGTTGAGATTTTTGACGTTCACTGTACAATGCGACATCTCGTTTGTTATGATGAACCAAGTTAAATTTGCGTGTCAGGTGGCGCTTCTGTCTTTGCGAGATTACTTCAGTGTATGAGAAATAACAGCTGATAACATCATGCCGTGTGCGAAAATATGTTTGTGAAAATGTGGGTAGAAAACAAGAGAAATTATGAGTAAACAAAAAAGAAAGTTTCCGAATTAGATGCGGGCATCGAAAAAAGGACATATACAGGTGGTATTACAATGTAAAGAGAACTTTCTAAAGGAAACGTCCAAATACCAAATGAATATTCACGAATATAAGTTAATTAAACACGTGTAAATTCTCAGAAACAAGTGACTTATTCGAGTTCGTCATATGCAAAAGAGGCGTGGTTGAAGCGATGACATACATAAAGTAGAACTGTTATACCTAACTGGTTTTAATATTACTAGATATTATTCATGCACGAGTCCAATAAAAACTCCAACACAGTACAGGTTTTCAGACACGCTGGCGTTATGTAAGACACAGTAGTAGATATCTAGTTGCAAGTGGACCTAAACCACTTTCTGATCTCATTAAAATTAACACCTAGTCAGTCTAACGCTCAGTCGAGTCCGGTGTAATAATTAGAATTTAATGGACTGCCTCGTCAAGATCGTCACACCTCCTGTATATTGGTAACAAAAGTGGCAACACTGACAGTTGTTTACTAGTGTTATCTAGTTATGCAAGAGGAACTATTACTATGATTAAATCATAATTGCCAGCTGTTAAGCTATCAATCTGAGCTCACTTCCATTACGATCGGGAATTTCTCTCTCGGGAGTCATGGGAAATGTCAGCGTGTGTTGTGTACAGAGGATTTTAGAAACCGGTTGGGCTCAGCCTCGTGTTACGACTTACGAGAGCTCGTTTGTGTTGACTGTATACTTCAGTTTGAATATATAAACGCGCAAAACAAACATTTTAACGAACTCTTCTAACGTTTAAAGCCACGATGAGTACCTACTATCTAGAACCATACCACAGTCACACATTTCCCAGCATTTCTTCTTATTCAAAAACATTAATTACTTACGTTGATACTTCGACAGAGTAATAAGCAGTTGAAATATTCAACTCAACTGTACGGGTAATTACAAGCCATTTGCCAAAGATAAACGTTACTAACTTTAGCAAACTTCTTATTGCGAATCGATGGTTCCACCGCGCTTTCTAATGGGAACGGAATGGCTTGACCTGACCTAGCTATTTGTTGAACCTAGAACAATACTGCCTTGGGAATACGAGAAGAAACTTTACTGACGCTACCGCCACTAGCGGATATTTTAGGAATTAAGTAACGAAAACGTGAAGCAGTGTTTGTTTTGTTTAAATTGTTGTACTCACATTGACAAGTCTTTGTAATGTAGCTACGTATGAATTTTCGCTATGTATGACGGCTGCGACCACATGCCTTCGCCGTAGCTGCACCGGTGATAGGGAATCCGGGGGAGGTCCCAGAGAAGGTGGCGGCACCCGACCCCCTCGCACCTCCCCACCGCATGAGAACAGATCCTCTTCCAGCTGCAACACGTACACATGTTCAACACTTCACCACACATATGTTCTCAAAACGTTTCGATGAGTCGATTCAGAAATAACTCGCACAATTCACAAGGACAACGTAGTGAACGTAGTTTTAAAAGCGACCTTGTCGCGCGTCACGAATCGCGTCATCGAAACACTGTATCACAAACACGCAAACGTCAAAAGCACCATTCTGAGTCTTCACATGACTTACGGCATAGTTCGACAAACAATATTCTGCTTTATCGTGAAGCAGCCTCATGCACGACGGACAAAACATGGCTGAACGTACGCGAAACAACAGAAAACTAATCAACTTTTGACATTTACGTATCGCACGTTGTACGCGCAGACTCACTAAAAATAAACTGAATGAAGAAAATTACAATTGTATACATGGATCCGCTATGGTAGCTGACGACGGGGTACCAATCTGACATCATTATATCACATGTTAAATTTAGATTTGCTTAGCGACTTGAGACCTCCGTGGAGACGAGACGCGGCGATGCGATCGACACGTTACTGCGGTTTGTTATTTAATGTCTACTCAATGGTCAGTCGGATCGTGAATCATCTAAAATATAATTGTGAATCATGTGGGTAACATTATAATATATACGTCATAAATTTAACAGCGTGTTAAATAAAGGATAAGGGACAGAGAAACGAGAATTATAATTCCAGAAATGTCGCCGCGGCTGACCGGGACTCGTGAGTCAATGACCAAATTGTAAGGCACACAACGTCCGGTTCATAACACTCTATGGTTCAATGAAATGCTTAGTTTAATATATCATAAGTGCTGAATGGAGGCTGATGAGTGCAGTCATTAATTTTACTAATATAACAGTAGTTAGGTTTAGATAAATATTGAAGATGGTTTTCAATTCTCATTAGAACAGGTGTAGTACCAATCTATGTAACTTCAAAGATGAAATGACAGGCGATAAGTTATGGTTTTCACATTTGATAGATCTTCAATGATTATTGTTGCAAGCGAAGATCACTTCTATGGAGTCTTCCTAGTAAATGTCTAAAATTTACTCGTACGTAGGTATTGAGCCGTATTATTACGAAATATTCATTTAAGACTTGTATCACGAGATATCTAATTACATCCTTCCACAAACACTTGGGGAGTGTACAATAAGACTGTTCCATATCCACCTACAAGGTTGTTGTAAAATTCAACTAAGGAAAAGTGAGCGCTCAAAGAACTGATGTACTGACGTAATAGTGAAGTACAAAGAAAACTATATATTATACACTTCGGTTTTTATTAGGATTATGGTGGAGTTCGGGCTACCAAAACTAAATAACAACACATTTATTAAGTGGGGATGACGATCATATTTTGGAGGAGCTAAGATAACTACTTATCTTAGCTCCTCCAAAATATGATCGTCATGACACTGTTTTACTTTCGCGGTTGTTAACTAAATTAAAATTAGTACTCACGGGATGTACACCACGATTAGGAAGATTTTGGAGTTCCCGATATTTCGGCGCAGTTTCATCCACCATGTTCACGAGTAGACTGAAAATGCGAGTGGATTTGAAAAAAGTTCAAAGTTATTAAGATCAGACAAATGGTCTACCCTCTTTCTCACTCTTTCACTACGGATACCACTCGAACGGCACTCGAACTCGATTGCAAGTCTCGGCCGAAATTTCGGGAACACCAAAAAACCTTCCTAATTAGTACATCACGTGAGTACTAATTATAAATCAGGAGATGATGTCAAACCTCAGGTAGCTTGGGCATCTTGTCATTCTCGTTGGTGTGCATGTCATACTGATGTGTCGATCCTCGCCTCACGCTGAACCACCTCGCCAGCCTCCCCCCTCCCTCGTCATCGGGAGGTGGTGCGGGAGGCGTGGGAGTGGTTCCACCGCTGCTGCGCCACCTCTCGCATAACTCCCTCGCCCGGCTGAGCGTATTGCGCAACTGGCCACTAGTCCTGAATGAAGGGAAATTAAATAAATTAGATGGACAGCTGGGTGGGTATGTAGAACGGAAACCATAGAGGTGATATAGTCGTAATATTTTCCTTAATTGATTAATTTTAGCTTATGAGTAGATTTTTCGAAACTGTACACAACAAAGGACAAGATATTAAAAAGGCTTGTACTACATCTAATTATGTACCAATATATTATTTTCGTCCATATTCGTGGTGACCTCAGAATGAAGGCTTATATTGACAGTAAATAGTTATCATGGGCAAAGATAAATCACCAATTTGTCCTAATATATACTAGTAAACTTTAATCCGATACATTGTTCGTCATCTATTCGTACTATTCAATAAGATTTCTGACAAATAAACCTATTAATACCTAAGAAGAACCTTAGTACCGCCATAGAAAGAAATAAAAATATAGCAATAGCAACTCATGCCAGGTAAGTAATAAGTAACAATGAGGTGAAGTACCTGAGTAAATAGCTCTTACGCCTTATTATGAAGCTAATTTAAAATTGAAGTTAGGAAAGTTATCAAGAAAATTATTTAAATAATGCTTATTTTCAGAGGTTTAAGATTATGTTTATTGTTTTTTGGTTTGTGACTGAATACGTCAACCAAATAAGAAGTCGGTGAGCAGAAACCGGGTGTGTGTGACTAAATACGGCCACCCAAATAATTAGTCGGTGTCCGCGAACGGTTTGTGACTGAATACGGCCAACCGAAACAGAACTTATGCTAGTCGGTGACCATGATTCCAATTGTAACATCGTGTCGACTCTTTCACGACGCACTTTGTTGTTTTTAGTCATTATAAATATGTTAACATACTTATTGCGCAAGGTAATAAATTACATTTTGATATTAAGCTTCATTCCAGTCAATCAGCAATCAATCAGTAGTCCCGGTGTTCACTTCAGAAATAAACTCAATTCATCTTTATTACATTAGGGTAGGTTATTTTAAAGGTTGTGCAAATGCATAGCAATTTATCAGCTCGCATCAGCCCGGTAATTCATTGGAGTAGTGTTACCAATAATGCGACATTCCACAAACTATTGCATTACTCAACGGCATGCAGAATGGTCTCTCAGTCTTGCGCTATGGTGTTAATAGTTTAAATTCCAACCGTATTTAATTTAATGTATATTATGTTTAAGAGCCACAATGTTTTTGAAACATTTTGCTGGTATATCAAATTCATATTACGTGGCAGATAATAGAGAGCAGGACAAATAATTGAGAGGTGTTTCACTGGAGAGTGTTTTAGGATCAATATCTTTTATTCAATATATAATGGAATGCCACTACTAGAACTAGAAAAAGTCTAGTTCTAGTAGTGACATTCACACAAAGTAGAGTGTTTGTGATCGCTAAAGCATCGCAGGCGTTAGTGCTTTAAAAAGTAATACTATAAAAGTAAAAGTCTTAGTATAATAATAATCAAGCAGAATATAAAAATTCAGAGGTTCTCAACCGTTGGCACCACTGATGGTCACTGGAAGCCCCTGCAGCGATCCGCGAACTCATACAAATTGAAACATACATTCTAAACAGGAATGAATCTTGAAGATTTTCGGAGTCAAAAAAAATTATCTTCGTGATTCAAGAAATAGCTATATAGCTAAGTTTAATCATTTTCATTTAAGTACTTTGAGCAAAAATTGCTAATTTATTTATAAAATAGAACAACCCTTTAATTTACATTTACTGTAACCTCTGAACAGGTGGTGGTCCATGGCAAGACAGACATTTTGTGAAATGGTCCCTCATCACTTTAAAGGTTAAGCACCACTGATCTAAACTAAAGGATCCACTTAGGTAGTTTATGAACAGTGTAAACTGTGGATGTGAGACAATCTTCCTATTCATTTCTTAACGAGCATGATACGGACAGTTAAAGGTCGACATGTGCATCAAAAATAACCTAAGTGCGGTTTCTAAGAGATGTTTATATCTGGACTGCATGATATGATAAAAATGCTGACTATCTCGCTCATTTCACAGTATTCATTATGCTGAGCTACTGGGAATTTGGCCTTGTTACGTACCTACTTTAGGTACTTACGTAACTTAGGTTTTGTGGCATATAAATGCATACAAATAATGAAAATTAAGTTTTTCATAGGGAAGCTCTATTATCAAAGAGTAAATAATAAAAACACTATTGTTGGTTTATTGGCGTAAGTATCTCATCGGATTTGTGTGGTCAGGTGCTATGCTCTGGCTGTGTTGATGAGTGTTTCTGGCAATAGTATTTGTTACATTTTGGAGTACGAAACGGCGTCCGATAGATGGCAATAGGTTCGCACCCTAGGTCTATTATATGGGACCACAGAAGAATAAAACATTGGTGTCTTTTTGTCAATGGGCCAAAACATAACTGTAAAGAAGGTGTCGCCATAGAGATGATACGCACCTGTTTGTGCGTAGACTGCTTTCGGATAAAAGGCGTAATGTTATTTTGACATCAAAACGAGGGACGAGTCGTTATGGACTAGCTTAGAGTAAGGCGCCTTGTTAGTTCTACACTGTATGAACCTTTGCATCTCCCATACAATGTAACCGATGAAATAGCATGTTACCAATATCTTAATTACATGATTGGCCGTATGATAGGCCAGGATATGGTCAATTAAGGCGATACGGAAGAGGTTCAATTAACCCAGACAAATTTTGTAACTATTTCGTAATACAAAACAATTAAGAGCTCTCTGATCATGGGAAATGTTAATAACTAAACACGCAAAATATTTAATACTAGCTGCTATCCGCGGTTTCACCCGCGGGTGATGGATGATGATGAATCTTATATAGCCTATGTTACTCAGGGTGAATGTAGCTTTCCAATGGTGAAAGAATTATTGAAATCGGTCCAGTACTTTTTGAGCCAATTCGTTACAAACATACATACAAATCTTTCCTCTTTATAATATTAATATAGATATGATTCTTATAATAATTTTCTTTACAACGCGTATGATAGCAATAGTGAGATTTACATAATCATTTTATTAACGTTAGATGCTTATAATATTATTCGCACACTAAAACAAACTGTGTGCAGCACTGTACGCGCATTTGTTGCGCGTGCATTTGTTTCAGTTTTTTGAACAACTCGGTATGACGTTCGTTTGTTTTCGACCTACAAGTAACTCTTTCAAAGATCAAGATCATTCTGTCCGTCCTAATCTCTTACAGCTATAAGTTCTGCAGCCATAAACTTTATGCCATGAAATTTTGAGCATATTATTATGAGGATGAATGAAATAAATAAAAAAACTCTGGAATAGAAGTTTATACTTGAAGCGCGTTGACCGTCCATAGATGTTAGCGTCGCAATGCGAATACATCAAAGAAGGGAGCGCAGAAAATTAGTTATGAAGCACGACGCTAAAATAATGCTCTCGTGCGAACAGACTCAGTAAAATTAAGACAAACAGAAATATATGTAACTAATTGCTTTGCCATTGACATATCTAACATCATAAATAACACAATCAAACTGACAAAACCAAATCAAACAATCGATCAATAACAATAAAGCAATTAAGATGATGATGAGCCGTGAACAGTGAAATAGAAAACACCGAACAAAGAGTCTGCCGAAGGTTTGTCACAACACAACATAATCGACACATATGTATACTGTATCTTTTATTGTTGTTTCAACCGCGAATACATAAATACATTAGATCGCATTTGGTAATGTGATGAAAGATAAAATACATATTGTCTTTGCGGTTGCTTCACTCAATGAAGCAATCTCCGTAATGCAATTTTATCACAGGTATCAGTTACCTGTACTTACGGAATTGTTTA
Source organism: Selenia dentaria (assembly GCA_917880725.1). NCBI lineage: Eukaryota > Metazoa > Arthropoda > Insecta > Lepidoptera > Geometridae > Selenia > Selenia dentaria. Next base: position 38,051,769 of record OU862875.1, on the reverse strand, counting down.
TGTAAAGGTATTGCTGTAGAAAAGAATCGGATGTCATTTCATTATTTGCTTCAAGTGTGAAATAGATGATATAATGTTAACCAATAAAAAACTTTCGAACAAAACGAATTGAACGAAATATATTGAATTTTAATATTCAAAGTACTCGTACCTACATTATAATGAATAATTGACGCTCATAAGTGCGTCTTTGATGCCTAAATTGAATAAATGATTTTGACTTTGACATTGAACACATTCCAACAAATCAATAAAAAATTACAATTTTAATCTAATAAAATTATTGAAAAATATAAAACACTTTTAGGTAAACCAAGCAGAATTGCTTCCAGAAACTTTAAATTTTAATGAGATGACATAGATGATCATTTGCAGATTAAATGCGATGCAGCAACTAGACCATTAGAATATTATTTATTCTTATGACTAGACCTTCAATTCTTCAAACTTTGATAAAGGTATATCTTATAATTACGACTATAGTACTCGTACCTGCAGTTGTGTATGGATTCAATTAACATGTGAAGCACATGAATAGTGCCAAGGTTTATTTTTACAATGCTCAAAACATACATTTTGAGTCGGATTGCAATCAAACCGTCATGCTTTAAGAGATACCGTACATATATTTGTTGCGACATACCTATCGAATACCGGGCCATGCAGACTACGTACGACTGATCATTATTAAGAAATACGATACCAAATAGATAGGTATTTAAGATGTATAAAAATTGAATAATTTAGTCAAAGCCTCATGTATTCAATAGATTCAAACAAGTAAAAACATTTGATATTTGTTTTGCTGGTGGGTGATGATTGCAAAACGTGTAAACCTGTTAGCCTTTGTATCTGTGAAATAGCAAACAGTAATCGATGTTTGATCTTCACAGCCAACCGCAAAAAATAAGCATGGAAACAATTATCTTAAAACTGCTCGACGTTAGACCACCAAGTTAAATAATAGTAACTATGTGTTAGATCAAAGTATCAGTACTTAACTAGCAGTTGATGATTGATCCTCAGGTCGAACTGTGTTTGTTTGACTTTCCATCGTGCGGTGAGGCTAACGATCACTATTTGTTGTTAAGCAAATTAGAAATGATCTTTCATTGTATAAAATTAAACTGAAGCCTTTCCCTTCAGATTGCAGCAAAATATGCGATATTTCATTTACTTCATTAGATTTTTGACATGACCTTTGTATACAATACAGTTTAGCAATGTTTACACAACGAAAAGTATCCACATAAGGTATCGCTAATTAGAAATCTTTGGAATCTATTGGACTGTCATGAAACGAAAGGTCAAATGAGATATATGTAATAAAATAAGCAAAAACATTTTGCATTGTTGCAAAGTATAGACTGGAATATAAATCATTCGGTAAGCAACAATAAGCTGAACGACGACGCACTGTCTGCACTCGGCGGAGCTTATCTATTTATTGCATTGACCTGAGTGGTGTGTCACAATCATAAATATGCAATAACTCGAATGTTTATTCAAATTAACAACACAATAAAACAATATTAATCAAACATTTATGGGAGAGACTTGGAGCGAAATATAGCTGGAGCCCAAAAAGCAAATGGATACGGTCTCGGTCGTAAAACACAGTTTCAATTTGTATCTTGTGCTGTTTTCTGGATTATTTTCGTGTTATAGTTATGTATGCAATAATTCACGCGTTGTAAAAAGTAATTTCCTGTATTCATCATGGGTTGTAAAGCTAACAGGCATTTGACCTCAATTAGAGAAAATAAAAACTGTAGTCAATGGCGAAACAATTAGTGTTAATGAATTGAGTCTCAGATTGGTTTGTTATTCATAGAATGTGCCTAGTTATTGGTGTTATAAATCTCCTATCATAATAAAAGTAAGTATGTATATTAATCGTATAGCGTTAGTAAAGCGGGTCTATTGTATCTTTATTATAGTATTAGTCTTCTATTGTTAGACACGGCGTACTGTCGCTCATGTATTGCGAATTATTTTGATAAATATGAGTAGTTACATAAAACAAGGTGAGCGAGGTATCGGAAGCCCTAAAATTTCAACTGTTGTAACTACAACACAAGCTATAATTACCGAACAGATTCAAAGTAGGTAGGTACTAGTATTGTTGTTTCCAAGGTCAGGTCAGGACATTTGGAACCAATATAAATTATCTCGCTTTGCCAATGTTGACAATAGGGGTGTGAATAATTACCCTTCTACAAATATGTAATGTATTATTTGCGTTTATCGCCAACGCGTATACATGTAAATTCACTATGAGTACAGTTCCATCGGACCTTGACATTAATTTTAATGCTATCTTTACTTGTTTGGTGCAGAATGTCACAAGTCGGTTTCGGTCGATAAGCGATAAGTTTTACTGCCATGCATACGTGGCAGTAAAACTGATTTATTTGTTAGCTAAGTCATTGAAACTATTGCCACTTCATGATCATTAGAACAAATGAGAAAAGACAAAATAAACAATAGTGGTAAATATAGTCCGCATAGAAAATCATTCTTGTTATAAGCAAAAAGAGGTCGCACAATTTATGCTCCGTGGAAAGGTCAGGACAGGTCTTCAAAACATTTTGTTTTTAATTTAAGAACATAACATGGTACGAGTAGGTGGTAGTGTGTTTCACGTATCGTTTATCCACACCTATTCAGGTTAGCAAACCGTGACATCACAGTTACAGTAAGACAAATCAACAGAAGACATTAATCTCTCTTTGACTCTAGTTCAGTGTGCCACATAGAACGCATTTAGAAAACAGAAGACATACAAAGTCTCATACAATGGCGTGCGTGTGCAATAATTTGTCGAGGCAAGTGCCCTCATTTGGCCTTCCAGTTTGAACACAGGAAATTCATGTTAATTGTGAGGGCGACATGCGACACTGCTAATTGTTAGGCGGAGCCCACACGAGCAGAACGTCGAGAAATAGGCGGTAGTGAATCTTCTATTCTATACTAACATAACCAACGTCATCTTGCGTCATGCTGGACTAGACTCGACTAGCATTCGCAATTATACCAGTTACTGTCACGTTTTAACTTTTGGGTTACTGTTAAAGATATGTTTAACATGAAATACATGCGTTTCATGCTATTAGTCCTATGGTCGCCGGAATCAAACAATTGTTACACTGTACTTTATACCGTAGGGCCCGAGAAGTAAAATAATATTCGTCAGGTTGCGCTGAGTTATCATTATCAGTAACGCTGTACGTAATAGCTGTAGTGATCAAGGCACTTCAACACACATGGAACTTTTCGCACTGCGGAGGTAGAGGTACCAAGAAAGACGGTGTCTTGCACAAGAAGCCTACCGGCATGTAAATCTGGTTTCCTCCACTATTAAGATTCCCATCATCCCGACAGCGCAGAGAAAGATCTATATTTTTTGCATTTGCGACACCTAAGCTAAGTAACAGTATGCCATCGAGCATATTCTACTTGTATCGTACTAACGTGTAGTGTAGTAATAAAGCAGATTGCTTGTATCAAGTTAAGTTACTGTCTCAACATCCACTCGAACAAGGGATGAGAACGGGAAGTAGCATTCACCAACTGTCAACCGCACATACTTGAGAACGGAACTGCTGCCTCGCATTATGTTATTACCATGTTGTTACCTAATGGCCGCAATTACGACTGACCGCTAATAAATTATGTGGGATGTTATCTACATCCTCCTTGATGCAATCTACCAAGGTGGTCTACGTTATACAAGCATGGGGCTTGCTTTTATGCGATCTGATAGCAATGTAATACCACTTGTAGCACCATCGACATATTAAGCGGCCAAAATTTATTTTGTAAAATCGATTTCGCTAACTACACAATACATGACAGACTCAAAATTATTAACTAGAGTACTGTTTTGTTAAGTAGGTAATAACGTCAGAGAGTCAGCTAGAGATAAATAGGAATTAAACTCTGTCCTTTTGTACCCAATAATGAGAATTGATAAGATAGCATAAATGGAGATTTTAGTCTCTGACCCAAGTTTGTGATACTGGTATCGTCTGAAAGTAATATATTATTTAACACTAGCTGCTCTCCGCGGTTTCACCCACGCGGTGATGGATGATGATGATGATGATGATGATGAATCTTATATAGCCTATGTTACTCAGGGTGAATGTAGCTATTCAATGGTGAAACCATTTTTGAAATAGGTTCAGAACTTTTTGAGCCAATTCGTTACAAACATACATACAAATCTTTCCTCTTTATAATATTAGTATAGAAGTATAGATTTGAAGCTGATGTGCCCAATGTAATGAAGGAAGTTACCGAAGATCTGTTAAATTCTAAAGTGTTAATGACGAGTGTATCCTTCAGTTAATTTGACATTTCAGCACGATGAAAAAGTTCAAAAGCGAAAGAATGTGTGCTGGATTTTCATCGCGTGTTAATTGAATACGAGGATTTCCTTACATTGAGCTATATTTCTGTTAATTAGTGAGGAACGTAACAGCAGTCAAGCTGTAACTCGAGACTAACGTCCCGTTTTAGAGTCGTTCCTTTAAAAGGCGAGAATTGGTTCTAATTTTGTAGCCGTGATCAATCATTATTAGGATAGCTGTGCTGTGACTATGCGTCGCCCTTCCAGCTTTGTGTGGTTATTTCGGCTTGTAAGGGGAAACAAATTCACTGTCAATGTTTCTTTTAGAATTTTGCCAATACCATATTGCTTATTTAGATAGTGCTAGTTTCGCAAATAATTTTCACAATTTTGCATGATTGAGAAATAAAACAAAAGTAAGTACTCCAAGAACTAATTATGCTAAAAGAAACATTTGATTTGAAGGTGCACAATTATTTAATAACTTTGTACATTGTAAAAAACTGTAAAACTATACATATGTAGCTAAACTGAAAAAGTACATATATGGACATGTTTTTAAGTCCGTACTGGATTTTTATACGTTTTGAAATAAACTAGTTAGTAATTAGTTATTAGTTCAGTGTTTAAGCTCATTGTAAGTGAGCGTAAACGTTCTTTATGAGTAATAAATCGTTTAAATAAAACTAAACACATGTTTCATTCTACATTAAATTTTTCTGTGATCGCAAAATATTTGTTAATATAAACTTTCCCCTACGAAAACAGTATTCAAATTGGTATATGTTATTACACATAAGAATAGAACGGCACAAGATATAGAAAAGCTCAAAAGGTTTGTACTGTTCTTAGATAGCAGCACAGCACAGCAGAATGACTTGAAAATTAGCTAAACAAGTCTCGAATATAATCTCCACTGTCTCATGCCTGGATCGATTAATATAGTAGCGTGTTTAAGTTTGAAGAATACTTATTTATTGATTCAGGCGTTACTTTGGGGAAAACCATAATAAAATGATATTAAAGAATTATTTAGCGCCACTTCCGCTTCGAAAAATGCTAATGGCAAAGATGCAGTATTGCCAAGCATAAAAATGCACGCAGGAAGTATACAGAATAAGCCACATGAACGACAGGTGACAACACGATGCAAATTAGTCCTAACACAGCTCTAGTTCTAGTGGTCGAGTCAACGTTTTCAGAGGATGCCTGGTGTAATCGAGGCGAATCATAAGTCGAAGAGTTTTTATTTGAGTGAATTGCATGTGTGTTGCTTATTCTGTTTGATCTTCCTGAATGCATTTTATGCGGAAGGGAGGGCGGCGCACTCTGCATCTCTGCAATATGCATTTTCGAGGGGATAAGTAGGTCTTTATCATTTTGAAGAATACATATCGATTTACTGTAGGTAGGGAAAGTAATGAGCAAACGAGACTCGAGGACAATAGTTAGGGTTCAAGACTAGGCATGCATCGATATGTCTATTTTGGTGATACACTACTGATACCGATAAGATTATTGAATTAAAAAACTAAAATAAACTAAACATACATACCGAGTATAGTATACTCATAGTTACTTCGTGCCTCGTTTGCAACAAAATAAACGTGAACACGCGCTTTTACATTACTTAGCAAAGCACGAAATTTGAAAAGTATCGTTGTATCGACCGTAAAAATATTACCGATGCCGATATATCTGCAAACCCGAAGCATCGCCTATATATCGATATCAGTATCGGATGCATCCCTCATCGAAGACTCAGTGCCTCGCAAAACATCAGCCAGTCATAGGCAGGCGTATAATTGTTTACCATAAGGCAAACGATATACTCATCCGTCATTTCTTAGTAGGGAAAAAAATTTGATAATTGAAGGTTCTAACCTGGAGTCCAGCGTCGAGTTGAGTCTTTGGGAGCGGCGAAGTGGTGCGTTTCGCACCGCGCTCACCGGCTCCTCCCAACTCCCGCCCGCCGACCGATGCTCATCTGAAAAATAGAAAACAATTGTCACAACAGATTTTAATGGTATTATTCTGTGAGTATAATGTAATACTGTAACAATAAAACGGGATTAACATGAGACTAAAACGTTGTCGATAACACGATCGAAAACTGTTTCAGCTTCACCCTTTAACACTTCCACCCTTGGAGCTTTTTGTTACTTGTCCACCCAATTAAGACAAGCCGGGGGTCTGGGGTCTCATATAGGCCCAGGGAGAATCAGGGTCCACTGTGTCGCCACTCACCGACGGCTCGCCACAAAGCCGCCCCTGCGGTTTCATTTTATTATTATAAAGTAGTGGAAATCTTTAGTTATTACCTATATCCGTGAAACAGGCGTGCCTATATGAAAAAATGTAAATATGTGCGTATTGATACAGGTTAATAATAATATCTACATTTTCCAAACAGGGACCTAAATATAAGATTGCGTGTAGATAACATTATTAAAGCAAATGTCAAATGTAATTATAATAATTGAGAGATATTTCTATCATTTGTTTATTGTATGTTAATGATTTAATCATTTGATGATCCAAGAACGTAGTTTTACACGACCAGAATATACCTACATACAATAATTGTTCCTACACGAAATATTACTACCTATTTGGCAAATTAGTAAGTTTTTTACATATACATGTTCTTGTTACCGATATCATATTTTAAAAATGTGATAATATTGTTAAAAAAACTAAATGTCAATTATCTGAGAATGAAACCTTGAATTAACCAAGCGTAGGCGGTTCGCAATGAGACCACGTTGTTGAAATACCACGTTGTCTTAAATCAACATTTTGATTATATTAACTAAATATTTGCTTACTGATATCACTAAGAACACGGTAGAATAACAAACAATTATGATTTAAAATGTAAATATTAACTTTGGTATGTTGAATATTCATAGCCATGTCTTGTAGCAAATTTACACCTAACCGCAAAGCTTACCGCAACGTTTAACAACTAAGACCTTATACGAAATCAATAATTACCTACTTAGTTTGTACTTCCTAATCAACTTGTGTTTAATTTTTGTTATTTTGTCGCCCTTCTTAGCTCGCTTCATGTCACACCGTTTCTCCATCACGTTTTCCCAGTTTACGATTCAGTTGCGCAACATCGCCTTCAACTTGAAGATCAAGGTTTACTGTCTATTCGACATTTAATACTTCGTGTTTAATTATGTAAAGCACTTAAACAACACTTGCACGTAACTTTGCACTGAATTTTTATCATATTTCTTTGGCTGCCACGTGTCGCCTTCGCAATGTTTGATCACATACTAACTTCACTGAATGGGCTAACCGCTAATGGTATCACATTAACAATAACTAATATTTTTCGATGTTGATTGAGCCTTTGTGGGTATTTCTGTACGTACTGTGACGGGCCTATTCGGTCAGACGAACTGACCAGGGTTAATTACCTACAATAAATTCGAATACAATTTTCACTGCTCAATTTGCACAGATGTAAATCGATTGTGTGTAACGAATTCATTTGGTATCTAGAACAATTTGTTAAGCTTAATTTGTGCTCGAAATCGTTAAGAATTATGTACGTGTCTGAAAATAAATTCCGATTGTTTTATATAAACATGTGATAATTATTTTTTTGAGGCAGGTTCTTATAACTAAAGTAATTGCTTGAGATAATTCATTCTTAGTTACGTAATTTCATAGTTATCTGAAGTTTATCAACATTCAACCCTGGCCTGAACCATTTATTACTTACATTTATTATTGATTAGTATTACTTATTCTGTGCCTGAACACTTACTGCGGATGAAATTAAGACGTATAACATCCTGAACACTGTTGACCTGCCTTTCGTGATAGCGGTGCACCGTTGAACATAAATCATATCGCCCCAGAGAGATAGCACCAGTTCCTAGAGTTACCAGTACATGCACACGGTGTATTTGTAGTTGTACGTAAGCACATAACCCTATTTAGATAAACTACAGAGATGAAGGAGCTAGTTACACCAATCGTAGATAGATATTGAGCCTTATAACTTTGCCAATAACCTTAATAAATTCAGCTGGCGAATTTCACAACTCATGAGCTTCAATCAGTCGTGTACCCATTGCTTTCGAAATCGCACATACCAATAAAACAAATTACATCGATAATCATCGAAGTTGTAAGTTATACGCTTGCAGATAGCCCCGTTAGATGGGAACAACCTGATGCTGGTAAATGTAAATATCGAAATATCAGCCCCGTAACAAGAATCGATTTATGTACGGTCAGTACGTATCTGGAGATCTCTGTGAGAGTCAGTATCGACTGTGTATCGGAGTAGGTCGAGGCACAGAGATCTGAGATGCCGCGCCGCGCCCCGTCACTCACAGGCTCATTGTTTCGCTCGCCTAGAGCCCTGTGATTCATAATATTACAAGTATCGGATAAGAATGCAGCAAATAGGCCGTTGCAAGCGAACAATCACGCCCGAACTGGGCGTTATGCGCTTGACACAATTCCTGGCGCGGTGTGCGGGAACGTTATATGGGTTCATTGTATCACAAATACACAATAATATTGAACAATTTATGTTGCGAATGACGTCAACGAAGCTAGTCATACCAGACTAAATTCGTCAAGAAATACGCTGAATTGGAATACCAAGACCACAGTGAATAACGTGTTTGTCAAGGAAAAATATGTGTTCTTCCGGAAGGAAGGCGGCAAGCATTTCGATAACTTACGAAAATAAAAGTGTTATCAACATGTTCAAACGTTTTCAAAATTGTACCTACTCGTATGAGCTGTGTAGAAAATATAATATTATATACCACTAGACCATACCAGATACTTTACTCAATCTATCTTCTCGAAGCGAAATTTAAAATATTTTTAACAAAACTTTCATCCGCGCGCTTAGTGACTGTTTCCCTAGATTTTACGTATATGGAGAGCCCATCTGTATGACAAGTTTCATAAAAATCGGTTCAGCAGTTTGAGCATGAAAGGACACACACAGGTCAAATCAAATACAGGCACAATTTTAGTGCGGATACTGTGATGTGCCAGACTAGAACATTTTAGAAAATCAAATTACTGACCGAATAAGACTCAAAAACTAATGTCACCGGGTGATGACTGCAATCAACTCTACGCAAAACTTTAGCTTAAAGTTCCAGGTATCACGACTTATCCGTCCCATCACTTGATAAGAAAAAACACTTTTCCATTCCATGATAATCATGCCTAAGAACATGACAAAGGAAACGTCCTACTTATCTCTATTGAATTTAACTCCTCCAAACGATGATTAGCAGCCGGGGCAATTGCAGCATCGGACCAACACCCGGCGGTAGATAAGGCCAATGGGTCGATAGAAATTGTCCAATTACATTTATTCAGATGGTTACGAACGTCACTTACAATATTGTAGCGGTCTTGCCACACAATTGGTAAACGTACTTTCTATTCCACAGCTGGTGTATACCATTCATAAAATTGTACATTTGTGTTGACTCTCAAGGTATAGGTACCGCGACTCATTGGATGTGGGAATTATTGTTCTTTTGATGTTTGTGTTGATGTTATATCTCCTGTCATATCTTATTTGCACCTCAGGTACTTATAGTTGTATATAATAGGTTGTTTCTAGCAATATTGAACGCTCGAGTATACGCATAAAGATTTATACAGAAATATGATAAGAGATTTACCACAACATGGTGTTTAAATATTTAATATTACCTACTTGTAATTATTTTATAAACACAATATATAAAGCTTTTAAAGTAAAGGTCCTAATCATATCTTATATCATCAAAAAAACAAACCAAATATAAAAAAGGTACGGACCAAAGAGTCTGTAGTGTGGATGAATAAAAAAAAAGTTACGGACCCATACCACTATGCACGCATGTACTTTGGAATGTAATTATAATAAAGGGCTATTAGGGGCCCCTAGTCCTTACCAGCGTATCTACCCTGGTGGGGAAGAGTGGATTTTTATTCCACCTATATCTACTGATATAGATTCATGGAAATGTACTTCCATCTATCCTGATTGATTAGTTTTTATCAATGATAGTACTGTCTTTAAGAATAGTAGTTTATGCAACTGTCATATAATAGAGGGTATTAAAACATGAGTGTAATTTTTTGATTAAGATTACACGAGTGTTTTAATACCTAATTATATGCAGTTGCATACACTACTATATTTAATCTCATGACATTTTTGCTACTAAAGTTTTATCCAATTAAATATTACTCAAATTCGTATGTACGAAATAGCGCCAAAATGGAAAAAGTCTTCTTCTTCTTCTTCTTGTTTGTATGGCATGTGCGGCGTAACCACAATTTTGCCAATATCAGTGGAAAAAGTCTGTTATTGGTCTATTGGCTTGGAACCAGCGTGTTGCGCGCACGGCGCGCTCACCACAGATAATGTGTACTTAAATTGAATTGAAACCTCCTTGGTCGGGACACATTGTACTTTAATAATTAAAAAAATGTTTTAAAGTATTGTTTTGTTAGGAGAATAATGCTTTAATTTAATTTTTTAATTTTCTTAAAGAAGTATGTAAATAAAATATGCCAATAAAAGTCTGTATTTCATTTCATAATTAGAATATTACCAAATGAGATTATATAAAAGTTTTATATTACATTTGATTAATTACACACAGGTAAAGTAGACGTTGGACAATGTTTAGAAAAATTACGTTATTAATAGATTATTACTAATTAACTGCATCTGAATATTTTGTATAACGTTGTCTCTTAATATATACTTAACGTTTTTACCTGTTTTTCAAAATACATTTGTATATGTTATTAAGATCTGTATATCTGATTATGCCATTTGAGTATTTCTATAATTTAGTGAGAAACTGTAGCAAATTCATATTAGTTATCCCATAAAAACAGGCAGTTTCGGTTAACTACTTAGGTAATCTAAAATGGATTACATATAAAGGTAGTTAATAAATTAACCATAACTAATTATTGTTTTCAAAGATTTCCAGGTGTTTCACTTAATAAGTACGAAACTTCTCAAACAAAACAAATAAATTAGCAGCGCGCTCGTTACCTATTTGTTTTATCGGTTCCTCAGTCACCGGACATAACTTCACTTTGTTTACGACGATTACCAAAGTAAACTGCATTGTTTTGGTACACAGTTACACTCGCGAAAACGAATCGATATTCTCACATGGTCGTCGGTGTCGTCACAAGTTAACAAATTCATCGTTTGACGCGTCAGACTAACCTCGATGTCGGTTTAAAACTAAGGCCGGATTAACATAATATCCTACTGCACATGTCAATTGTTGGGCCTACAGTTGCTTTGCTACCAGCATTGGCGCATGTCCAGAGTGAAACGGTTATTACGAAGCTCACATAGCTAATTGTAAATATGCGGCGGCTCCCGCATCAATTGGGCGCATTGGGAGCGACGCACGACGGGGGAACTTTCAGTGACGGATATAAACACAATTGGTGCTATTTCTAGAAATGGCGAGAACCCGACTTGCTAGAGGCTGGAATCAAAACATTCTGCGATGTGGTTTTAGACTTTGACTCAGATTCGAATGGAAATATAGATGTGCTGTTTTTCACCGAGATACTTGAGATAATTAATGTGGAACAGGTGTTACATTAAATTTTGAATTAGCAGACTAAGCGGTTATCAGGGCATCAAATAAATTATACTTATAACCTACGAAGAAATAATGTCAGGAAGCATAACTCAGAACAAATTCCAACAAAAAGTGTTCCTTCAAACCAAAACGACGCATGATTCCAAATACGAATTAGTTCCGATGTTACAAATAGACATGTTCGGTGATTGGTAAAAATTTCAAAAGGAAAGCAGGGATTGGTCCACGCGCGTGCTGCAACGTCTACTATGACAGCTGAGTCATAGCGGCGACGTGAACGATGTTATTGATTTAGCATGAATTTTATTGGGTCATTTTTTTAAGGCAGTTACTCTTCCTGATTTTATTTCTTCGTAGCTTATAACACAAGATGTTCTTTGAAAAATATGAAATCTATTACCTTTTCACTAGGTACCGTCGTACTGCATGTATGAGTGTGCCTCTTTTTTATTATTTTGTACCACTCAAAACGTTTTATCTGACGGTTATTGAGTTTAAACGACACCGTCTTGGAGCTAAAACCTATCTAAGAAAACGATCATCTAAATCGGATGAACGTAAAAGTTATGCACGGCCATACGAATTTTTGGAAGGTGGTTCAAATTAACTAAATAATTTAAGCTGATAATACATGTTGGATTCATTAACCGCGGATCAAATAAAAGTAGGTCAATTGGAAAATCATTTGCCTAGCAGAGCAATAAGGCCCAAAAATAGAGCTTCGCGCCACTGTGATCAATAGTGTAGCTTTTTAGCGACCGTGCAATTAACAACTAATTGGAAAATTTCTTTCCACAACCATATGGAAATTTAAGGGGGAAATTATCAATGCCATTATACAATTTGATTGTGAATGAATCGCAAATCAAAATAATAGGTTTGTTAAATAATGTCCTCTCGCCAAATCTCCTTTTTGTTGCCGTTTCCACAGAATAAATTATAGCCGGTGACACTTCAGGCACGAAAATTACAAAGGATGAAAAAATAACTAATCATTTAATAGGTTGTTGAAAATTGTCCGTTCGACCATTATAACTACTTAATTAATAAATTGCTCATTTTAACATTCGTAATGTTTGAACGCCAAAAACAAATTTTCCAGAGCTAAGTCTGCGTTTTGTGAACAGGCATATTCCTGCACGTGTGAGCCATTGTAAACCGCATGGTGAAGTGAGATGGTGAAATGTTGGCCATGTATAAAAAACATTCTAACAATGTCTTCAAAGAGTTATAATTATAATTAAAGTAAAACGGAGAGACAAACAAAGGCAAATCAAGACTGGCAAGCGGAGCCAACTCTGCGTACTCTCATGGATGTGGTAATGGGGATCAGTCCAAAAATATATCAAATGCATACGAGTCTTAGCGAGTCGTAAATAAAATACCGTGCAAGATTGATGTTTACAACGTGACTATTATTATCACCGAGTCTATGTTCTAAGTGATCTTTTTGCATCGACACAAATGCACCTGATGTAGATATATGAACGCAAATGTATTACTAAAATATATTAATTTTACAAAGAAGGACTAACAAAAACAGATTGTAAAGTTACGATGGTATTTCACATGGAGTAGATAATATCATCTCATCTGTCTGTAGCTAGTAATGCAACCTCAGGGAAGAATCCAACTGACCCTAAAATTAACTACAAGTTAATATCTTAAACTTTGCGTACAAATAACGGCTCGCCAATTTTTTTCTACAGATATTAGGTCCTTGCATATACCTATATAGGAAATTGGCGTTTATATGGAAAAAGTAAACCGAAAAAAATTATATATATAAATATATTTAATCGATCGAAGTCTGTACCATTATTATCTATGCACTTTAGTACATTTTTGGTAGTTCATTGATTCCAGTGCTGGTAAATGTAGGAGCGAGCATAAATAATCTTTATTAAATCTAATCTCTAATTAAAAATCTTTGAAGGGGCATAAGAATAGATAATTTTCCTTGCAAGATTTACAAAAAATGCCAAAAAAGTTGTAAGTCTGTTGGAGCAAGGTCTGGGGAGTATGGTCCGGTGGGTGTCGGAGACATTCCAATCGCAGCTTCTCTAAAATTTCGCGACCGTCTGTAGTGCCGTGTGAGGTCTAACATTGTTCTGAAGCAGCGGTGGATTAAAACTATTTACCAGTCTGGGTTGTTGAATAGCGAGCTTTTCCATGATGGTTTGCAATTGTTGACAATACAGAAATAAAGATCTGCCATAATCCTCTACTCAGATCTGAAAAAGGCTGTAGTCTATGATACCAGCACTGGTCCACCATACACTCAATAGTCACTTTTTCTGAGTCAATTCATCTTGGGACAGGACTTAGCTTGTTCTCCTGAGTTCAACCACTATAATGAGCGTGTCCGATTTTCGTACAGGATCCATTTATCATCACAAGTAACGCAGCATTCAAAGCTGTTTGTTAGTGTACTTCACTCAATTCATGCAATTCAGCTTTATATCACTTTTCCAATTTATCTCAAGTGAATTAAAATTGTTTTGTCACTCACACCGAAGCCTGACGATAACTCTGACGTGGTTTGCGACGGATTCGCTTCCATGTTTACCTTTAATTCTTCGTTGTCAACGGTCAAAATTTCCAGAACGCAAACATTGGAACCATATACGTACCGTGTCTTCTTTTATAGTCACTTCCACATACACATCATTAATCCTTCGGAGTTTTTCCTGCACCGTTGGTGCCACGGAACTAGAACTCGTATTCGTAAATAACGTGATATTTTAAGTTTTTCATATTGAGACGTTTTCAAAGGAAAATAAATAGTGTGAAAACAATAGTGTAAATCACTTAATTTAAAACAAAAGCCTAAATTTGATTGGAATTCCAAGCCTAAAAATATTCCATATCAAAGTGGCCAATTCGATATTCATTGACCCAAACCTACCGTACCATGGACATTCCCTTCCTAAAGACTCCTTAAAAGGAGACGTTTAATATTATTTCCTAGCCCTTTTGTCATTGCACAGCCCTTCGTCGCCAAATAACTCACCTACACATTATAGGTAGGAAATCGCACACGGCGCGTTTTATGAGTTTGTATCTCCCACGACTTTTCACCTTCCATCGGAAACGTTTCCGTAAAACTAAAATTTGGAGATCTAACTAATCTATAATTAATCCTACAATTATATTTTACTGAGGGTAGCAAACGCACCGGACCGGCACCGTATAAACCGGGGTGGTTAAGATACAAGTTGAACTGGTGAGATCAGTAGGGCTATTATGTATCTCGGTTGCTAACAAATGTTGAATGAAATCAAAAAAAATGGCGGCCCTGTGTCACTTTTGTCAGCCCCAGTCACAACCTTACTAACATTTCTGCTTACAGAAATAGACTAGACTAGACATTGAGCCGCCATTTTTCATAATTTCAATCAACATTTGTTAGCAACTAAGATACATAATAGCCCTGCAGGTAAGATAGTAGTAGTAGATAGTAGATAATGTAGGGCAATACAATACCTCGACCCGCGTCCAGATGAGGTAAGAAAGGAAGAACGATGACGACATAACGTCAGAAACACCCAAGTAACAAAGAGACCGGCAGGGCTATTATGTATCTCGGTTGCTAACAAATGTTGATTGAAATCTTGAAAAATGGCGGCCCTATGTCAGTTTTGGCAACTCCAGTAAGCAAAAATGTTAGTAATTTGATCACTGAAGCTGACAAAAGTGACATAGAGCGGCCATTTTTTCAGATTTCAATCCACTTATGTTAGCAACTGAGATACATAATAGCCCAGCTGGAAACATGCCATATAAGAAAATAGCGGCAAGAGGTCCGTTTTTTAGGTGATTGCTGACAAATAAAAGACTAATTTAACGTAAAAGAAATGACAGCATAGCTTAGACTAACAAAGCAAGACGAATAGTTGTAACTATAAAACCTTAGCATTCATACCGTCGATTTAAAATGGGAAAAGATGAATGAAGAATCAATTATCGTTAAAACGAGATTGCTTACAAAATACTCATTAAATACGTTGCTGGCTATTTGCCGGTATTCACCCGCATAAGAACATTAATTTAACGTTTTGTAAATCTATATATATAAAAAATTAACCCTTATCTCCTGGTCACGCTATAACTTGAGAACGGATGGAACAATCTCGCTAATTCTTTTTTTGTTGTGCTAATTTATTGTCAGGAAATGGTACTAGGAACTATAACACTATGTACAAACCTGGATCCGAGATAGGTAATGCCGATGGTCTAAGCCGGTGGCAATTGCCTGTGCCTGAACAACCAGAACAACAGTTAGGCGAGGTGTTGTTAATGGCAGAAATGCCTGAAGACTTTCCGTTTGATGCTGAACAAATAGCTTTAGAGACAAAAAAGAACAGTGTGCTGTCCAAAGTAATACACTACGTACCAAAGGGGATGGCCCAATAGAGATGAGAATTTACGTGTATATTGGTTACACCGGACTGAACTTTCATTACAGAATTCATCATGGTTCTTATGAAAGAAAAACCAAGAAAATAGGGGAGGTTATGGCGAGGCCAAAGGCCGAGCCTACTACGCGAACGAAATAGCGGGCAGTCGCTAGTTGTATACAAAATATGATTTAGGTTGAGGTTTGGCTTTTTTTATAAGATTAATTTGTATGTGCTATATGGAATATACAGAGCTTTTTGCCCAGTCACCTATGTTGATGTATAGTAAACACATGTTTCACAAACGCAGGTTATACTTGGCTCAGCGCACCATTGAAGTACTTCATTAAAGCACGATTTTATGCAAATCACCATGTCATAAATAGTCTCGTCTCAGTTCAGTCCATAAAACAAATTGCAGAAGTCTTACAAATGAGACTAAATTAAGGGTCGTTTATTCGTGGATATACATATTAGGTTTCTTTGTCTGTGTAATTAACTAGTCATAATTCAGTGGGAGGATGAATTCGTTAGACACAATATAAAATTTACCTTTACAGGGCTTTTTTCGCACCGAAAGAGAAAAAGAAACCTTTATAAGATCACTTTGTTGTCCATCTGTCTGTGTGTATATTAGATTGTAATGAGTCTATAGGTACGATTATTTTAGACTAATTTATATTATATAGAAAAAATGACACAAATTTGACAGCATTTAATAAAAAATAATGATGATCGATTGGGTATACCCGACCCTTTTTTACTTCGTTATTTATGTTTGTAGGGAAAGAAAGAATCGGGCAAACAGAATGTGTTTTTTATTTTAATCAGTATTTTTTTCTATGCGATAAAGTATCACGTCGGTAGTATACTTACGAATATTCAAACGTTAAGTTTTAATACTGCAGTGGATAATAAACTTATTGAAACTAACAGAATACGTTGAAGCGCGGAATACGGTCGCTGCTTGCGACACCAGGTTATGTAATCAGCGCACAGATCGACATCTCTCTCGATCTCTATGGTATTTACCGTATTTACTAAAGAAATGGTTACCACTAGAATATTGAATGGATTACTTAGGAGATTTTTTTTTTCAATATCAATCAATAGAACGGTACAAAGATTTGAAATATACCATGAACCTACTAGCGATGGCCAGTTCAGCAATGGTAAAGTTCTATAATAAGAAATGCTGTTCTGGAGAATTTCATTTCATCATCATCATCTCAGCCGTAGGACGTCCACTGCTGAACATACACCTCCCCCAGAAATTTCCAAAAGGACCGGTTGGAAGCGACCAATTTCTTTTTCGAGAATAAGCGCGAATTTCGTCGACAAACTGTACTCAAGTTTAGGTCAAACAAGGAAATGCATAACGGCGCCAATTTGTCCTAGTTAAAAGACTAGGACACCTCGCTCCGCTCGTTAATTATAATTATTATAAGTCCAGGAACTCTTTGTTCTATGGGTCGCGGTGTCCACAAAACAATACAACTTTTGGAAACACGATTCGACTAGATAGCTAAAGGACACAGATACTGTCACAGCCTCAATACTAGATGTTCTTTACCATTATAAGTAGGTACCTAATAAGTAGTAAGGTAAGTAGCATAAACATATTATAAGTCTGGTAAAGATCACGTATAAAATCAGAATATTAATAACATACACATTATAGATAATATATATATGGCCAAATCAATCGCATATTCCTCTACTTAAATTTATTCAGGACGTGCCCTTACAAACAATTTAGCATAATGATGGTTAATTAATAACTAGCATTACCAATGTGCTGATGACCTACATAAGGTACAGTGGGTGTAATACTTACATTTAATGAGTACCACCGAGTCGTGGGGCTCGCATTGCACCTGGGTGGCGTTCATGGCCAGTATACCCCCACCGCCCGGCCCGCCACCCGCGCTGTTCGCCTCCCTGTAAATACCATTGCGATTATATTATTAGCTCTGTGAATTAAATGCATTATTGTTATTATGACAAAAACAAACGATATCGAAGAATCGGAGCTGATCTGAGTGTACCTTGTCCTTAATAGCAATATGTACGAAAGAACTGCATATTTAACTAAATACTGCTAGGTCTGGTGATGTGCATCCAGGCAGGAGTACTCTTCACCGCTAACGTTTTGAGTCATATGGAACAGTCAGGCAGAACGTACTCCTGTGGGCCTAGCAGGAATAACTTAGTAATAGCACAAACTGTCATTTATCTAGGGCATCTGTGACACAAATAACTCATAGTTTGTACGCCGAAGCATGACGC
Organism: Selenia dentaria; assembly: GCA_917880725.1. Taxonomy (NCBI): domain Eukaryota; kingdom Metazoa; phylum Arthropoda; class Insecta; order Lepidoptera; family Geometridae; genus Selenia; species Selenia dentaria. Next base: position 38,033,095 of record OU862875.1, on the reverse strand, counting down.
GTCGACGCTTACGATACGAATACTTCCGCAAATTGTTTGTGCTACGGCCTCAATTCGAAGTGCTCTGCACTCTCATTGAAAATGTCCCTGATGTTGAAATGTAGTTAAAACGACCCGACCTATTTATGTAAGTTTATCCCATTTAAGTACTAAATATCTGCACACACCACGTAGTTTTTACACAAATAAAATATTGTAAGGCATGATTAAACAGTTTTATGGGAAGCCGCCAGGTTAACGACAAGTCTTCTTTTAAGGTAGTAGGTATGCCCTTCAAAAGATAAATAGATTGCAACAGCACTCTTGTACTTCTAACTCTACCTTTCAAATCCTGAAGACCACTGTTTACGAATAAATTAATATTAAATAGCCACGATATATTTTATATCCTTACGCAAGTAGGTAACTAAATATGTTGACATTTCAGAGATCGAATAAAGTTGCATTAATACTCCATACATCGAAAATACCGGCTGTAGTACACTCATTCTCATAAAATGGCAAATTTATTCCAAATCCACGAATAATCAATACACGTTTAACCTTTAGCAAAAATGATCGGCTATATGAATCGCATTGAAAATACCTGTTCCGTACATCAGCATAACCTATCGAAATTCCGCTTATGCGATAAGAAACCGAAAGGAAAATACCTATACCAACATTTATTTTACAAGTCTGAAACTTTCGTATAAGTACAATAATCAAATGGTTCGAGCATAGGTTCAGAACATAGAGATGCCGATCCGTGCGCTGAGTACCAAACCTGGTGTCGCAAGCAGCGGCCGTATTCCGCGCTTCAACGTATTCCGTTAGTTACAATAAGTTTATTATCCACTGCGGTATTAAAACTATTCGTAAGTACAGAGCAAGTATGTAATAATCGCGACCGGCGCGGCGTTCAGTCACATAATACAAAAGTTGCGAACCGCCCGCGCCGGCGCCGCGCCGCGAGCAATGTGTTCTGCTTTAGGGCATATTGCTACGACACCGGCCCCGCCTGGTGGTGGTTCAAAAGAAGATAGTGCTGACTAGCTACTATCGCCAATCCAACATCTCGACTAAATATACCGTCATATAATAATCGACCGCGTTCCGATTTCATACTTGAAAGCATTTATAATTTCATCCATATTAATACTCTACTACTCGTTTCATCATCACTATTCATAACTAAGCTGTTTTTTTTACTGACGGGAAAAAACTCTTTCCACATGAACTACTTGTATTGAAAAGTTTTTATTCGTCCCGCATGATGATACTATTGTGTTTAATCGTTCCGCATACTGAAATTGTAGTAAGTACAGTTATCGAAAAGAGTATATTGTTCTTCAATCAGCCGAAAGCTGAGGATTTACGTAATAATTAAAAGAAAGAAATGCAGTTGAGGAATCTTTAAGTATATAAACGAGTATATATTAAGGTGCTTATATCACAATGGATCACAGAACAAAGCAATAATTCTACAAAGCTTTAATAATTCTTTTAAAGTATTGTACAATATTATGCTAAACACATACTTAGGTATATTTATTTATCAGTATTGATTCGTTAAAAATATCGTAATAATTATAAGAACATTGAACTACTCAGGTAATTATTAAAAATGTAAATTTAAAAATTAACGGTTGAATAATTCATATTTGTATCAATCCGTATACAGTAATCAGTGTACGTGCATCCGACGTTCTTCGATTTGTAAGACGTTATCACGTCAAAATCGATGATAATTTTCGGCAGAGTGGCGTGCAAAGAGGTCGCGCGGCAGTCGGCAGCCGCCTCTCGAACAGGGAACCAGATCCTGAAGGTCATTCGCTCAGGGATGCGCCTCAACACTATGGATGAGGATAACTGTACTTAATTTAAATGTAAAGAACACAAGTAAGTACTTCAAAGGTAACGTTATATTAGGGCTCAGTTCAAGAAAAGAACATACAAGTTGGCTACATCTTATGAATATTAAAGTTATTTAAGTTAAAAGTAACGAGAAATATATTAATAAATGGCTGACTATAATAAGATGCTTTTTGTCTTTCTTAGTTACCTACAACATACTAATTTAATTCCTTACGTATACATTTACATAGCACATGCCCTTAATTTATTGTATAATTTACTTTGCAGGTAAGTAAGGAGGTCACGGAGGTACCTATAAAGTATGATTATAGTACTTGTAGATGTTTGCTTGTACAAGTATAATATCACGGCCGTACCCATGCCTTGAAGCTGCTGTAGTGTGCTAGTAGGTACTATTGTGGGAGGCTATAAAAGGCACTGTCATAATTATAGTCATCTCCACCGGAGGACGTTCACTGACGGACATAGTTCTCGTATCCACTACCCATCGATTTAAAAAAAGGCCGGTTAGAAGCGGAATGCATTCAAGGCCATGCATGGTCTCATAACCTGACTGTACCTACAGAGACAAGTAGCACAATATACGAAAAAGTACTCGTATCGTATACGTCAACACGTCGCGCTTCGGCGTACAAACTATGAGTTATTTGTGTCGCAGTTGCCCAAGATAAATGACAATTTGTACTGTTTCACGTGAACGATACGTAACTTTACACTTACGCAGTTATTTGTGCTAGGCTCACTGTACTGAGGCCGTAGCACAATCTGCGAAATAGTATTCGTATCGTAGGCGCCAACGCGTCAAGCTTCGACGTATAAACTAAGCGTTATCTATGTCACAGTTGTACTAGATATATATGACAGTTTGTACTGTTTCACGTGAACGATACGTTACTTTACACTTACGCAGTTATTTGTGCTAGGCTCACTGTACTGGGCGCAATAGCTGGGTGTAACAGCGTAGCTCACGCGACTAAGAAGATTTCAAAAATAAACTGCCTGAAGCATGTCAGGTCAAGCTTAAAATAGGGTTCCGTAGCTATAATTACAAACTTAAACTAGAGAAACTACGAGTACCTCCTACGGGCTGTTTTACGAAACTCGTTGAACTTTGCCAAATTTCAGAAGTGAGTCACGCCAACGTAACACATAGATTTTATGATGGGATGATATAGAATATTAAAGGAGCATTGTTTTCTAAAATACTATTTTAAAGGTCAAAGACTAGAACTGGGACAACTAGGAGGTCTTAAGTACTTTGTAGTTTTCTGGCAATTAAAAAAGTTATGATCACATTTTGCTCGAATAACTAGAGATATCCAAATATTTTTAGAGAGTATGTACAACGATCCATCAGTAGGCAGATAAGTACCTTTATATTTTGAGGAAGGATACAGTGCAGGTCATTTAGCGCGGGCAAAATTTAGCTCTTTGATACTAAACAAGAGGGGAGCAGTAACAAAATAAAGTATCTTAAAAAAATATGTTTTTAACTCACATAATTATGTATGGGTGCCACTGCCACCCCTAAAATATATAATTAAAATAAAAAGCAGTTTTTATTCTTTTAAAATTGAGATCTTTATTTAATTATTTTTGTGCACGATTTCATTTCCTTGAGCGTATATGTAGACTTTATTGACTTGAGGAAGGGTTAGGACTGGCAGACGGACGGGCAGGGCGATCTTATAAAAGTTCCTCGTAAGAACCTACTATGGAACTCTTCCTTCGATACCAGGACTTCATAGGCCCATATATAGCTTAGTTTTCGATACAAAATAGTCTGCCTTTTATTATGAAACCTAAACAATTAAGTATTTCAATTTAAACAGGTACCTAAGTATACGTGCTAAGTTTCCATTCGTACTTAACATTCAACATACTCTTACAAATCAATTGTATGGGAACCAAATGAAGTAACAGCAATTAAAGCTAAATAGTGACGCAACTTTTATAATAGCAAACAGGTGCAGCAGATGAGTGTGACTAACGTAGCCATGTGTTTTATTCAATGGTAATAATGTAGGTTGGAAATAGTATTGATTGGCTGGTACTGATGGCAAGAACAATGCTTCTTTAATTACATACCTCGTAGTTCAGCAAAAAAGCATACTTAATTGGTTGGTTCATTGAGGGCCGCTTGCGCGTCTCAGGTGGGTTGCCAAAGTAGAGGATTTAACCAACTATCTTGCTTCATAAGAATGACGAAAATGACTCCAAGAATGGGATCCTGTTCTCAAATGGGGAATGGCATAAGTAAACTTATTAGCTGCTGATAGCTTAGAGATGTATTTAAAGCTTAAGAGGATTGCATAGGTAGTACTTTCCATACTAAAAGAAGACTCTTATAAAGCTACATTGTCCGATTTCAGGGATTTTTTTTCATGGAATTTTGATTTTTTCAGATTTTTTAAGATCTAAAAAAAGGAAATTTATAGTACTTTGAAATAATGAAAAAATCAAAACTTACGGCCATAGTAAACAATGTGATGATTCCATGAAAAAAAATCACTGAAATCGGACAATGTTAAGAGGTAGGAAAGAGTTTTTTTCTTTTAGTATGGAAAGTATCCTCTATGCAATCCTTTTAACATATATTTCTAACACCTTGAAACAAAAATACGACGAAGATTTTGTTTTGTTTTAGCGCTCATCATACGGTCTTTTTACGAGTATGTTATGGTTCAGTTTTGGGGCAGATTATCGGAAGATTCGGATGTGGTCATTATGAAACTTTAGATTTTATGTCTTTTTCTTCAATTAATTTAGTAAGTTTATATAGGAGTCTAATCCTTTGACAAGTAAGAAATTAGGAAAGCTGGGTCGACAGAATGTCGGTAGAGTTGCTGACGACTACTGGACATGGTGTCGTAGTGAATCAGCTGCCAGATCGCCACCTCAAAGAACGCCAGCCAAATGCACCTAAGAAGTGATTTGTTGCAAGTCTGTTAATGTACCGTTCTATATAGATAAGGTTTAAAGCAAGACTGCAAACAACTAAAAACACTAGCCTAGTGGGCATCATCGGCAATTCGTACGCTAAAGTGCTGATACAAAGAACTGTGAAAGAATCTATGAGAAAATATGGGACGCACAAGTGGGTTACGAAAAAGATAATGATTATGAAATACATGTACAGATCAGATATTTCCCATGCGGGACATAGTCGGCAAGTTTTGGTTAATTATCAACAGGTAGGTACTTAAATTGCGCGATCGTGGATTTGAAAAAGGTCTATGACCGAGATGAGTGAATTATGGTAAGTTCGGCATCATCGATCCAAGTAAGTCCTATGTATGGAAATTGGAAACTATGGAGTAAGCAGAAACCATATTCGAGAGTTGAAATCTCACTAGATCAGAATTCTAGTGCATGCGTAAGAAAAAGTACCTACACTGAACGGTTTAGCATCGAAAAGGCTGTTTCGTCCATGAACCCATGGACATTTGTTGGCATAACTATCCTTGAATATATTAATCAGATTAAGACTTAAAAGGTAGTGAATGTGGATAATGCGTAAACAAGTTTATTCATCAAAATGTCTTCTTTACTGCGACACTCAGTAAAACTTGCGCCTTTTATAGCTAGTACTCGTAGTATAGTTTAAATTGTATTTTATTATGGCCCTAATTATACTATAATTATATGGTATACCCAATCATTATTGCAAACAAACAGTTTTTTAAGCTTACTAATTATCTTTAACTGTGCAATATTCTCCCACATTGATGTCGTAAAAGCCGACAATGAATACGATGGTAATAGGCGTGCCCCTTATTAGATGGAGAGCATAAATACAAAATTTGAGTGTTTGGTGTGAACAAACACCCACATACTATACCTTTTGTACCAGATTATATATATTGTACCAGACATCACTTCAGGGGTGTAACGGGGTGATATTAAGTTTATTTATAAACAACACCTACCCTGCATCCCTAATAAAATATTATATATATAGAACAGATACAAATATGCTTGTAACTACACACTCCCCCTATCCTCAAAATAGCAAGGCACATTAAAAAGAAGTTTAAAGTGTGAACATATGGGTTGATAATAAAACTTCATCAACATGTTAAACTTAAGTTCTGCTGCTTTCTTTGAGGTTTCTCACATTTGGTTAAGTATGTTTCAAATGTCAGGATCCCTGAGATATGAAGGAAGTTTTATGAGAAGCGAACACTTTTGGCATTGCTGGGTGGTCCTACAGTAAAATAATTTGTGATTTATGTGCATGCTGATCCTTATCATTCCAGTTTTTTGTCAGGAAAGGGATGATTATCAAGATAAGTCATTACAAATACAAATATTTTTATTTCCAAAAAGAATGACATACGAACGTGGTACACAGGTCAACAAAAAGTAATTGTAATATATCTAAAACTGTTAACATTGAGTCCCAAACTAAGCAAAAGCCTGTATCTTGGGGCTCAGAGACGCGATTACCTACTACGATTTACAATATATAAATGTCTACGTTGATACCACTTCCCTTTACTTTATATTCACATGTTATATTTCTAATACTCTCATACGTTTTCGGACTACACTAACACAATGCATTATTAAATCCTGCATCACTTTAAATATCAAGGTGCTGGTGCCAGTAGTCAACTACGAGTATTATATTGGTTATTTACAATTAGAACTACAAGTAGGTTAAGAAAATGGACAAAAATGCGTGTGCATGTGTGTGTTTATTTATGGGAGGGTGTGTACCTATGCGTGTGTTACGCGCCCTACATCCACGCGTTTTGCCTGCCTATGCAGTTTCTACGGAAATTGCCATTGACGTCAATCGAGTGGCGTACGTGACCGCGCGAATGCAGATGCAGCAGTTCTTGCCTCGTGTCGCCGGTGGCCCCGATTCCGACACCTTCACTTCGGTACCTACTTCGTCCGAGCTTAGACGTAATTTTAGTAATTAGAATATTATTGTAACATTTTATCTTTTATATTAAATATTTTATAAATTCATTTCGGTTTTTTTTAAGTCCTTCGGCTGTGGCCTACGTAATTGGCGCAGTCGGTAGGATTCTAGAAGCACGCGCGCGAGAGAATAAGGACATCTAGCATCGATATCCTGTGATCCTGCGAAAAAGTTGCTCGCACTATCAAGTGCCTTGTCTAGATTCCGAACTTTGGTGGGACCGTGGCCGAGGACTACACTCAAACTTCAGTGGACCAGCGAGAAATGAAATTGTAAGTGCAGTGAAAATTTTTGTCTTGTGTTGCTTCCTTGATAATCTTTCCCTTCAAGATTTTTCATCCCAGGAAAAACGTAGGACAATCTGTCTCCTCTAGACAGATTAGTAGGAATAAGGACATAGATTTAAATAGGAATATAGATACTCTAGAATCAGAGATAAATTTAGATAGGTTATCTAGTGTTAATAGTAGCGTAGAAAACATGGACCCAGACACTATTTTTAAGGCCTTACGCCCAGTGCCGGAGTTTGACGGCAACCCGAATGTACTTACGCGATTTATTCGGATATGCGACCAAATAGTGATCGCATATGTTAAAGCGGAAGAAGGCGCTGCCTTGAGTAATTTATGTGTAATAAACGGCATCTTGAACAAAATTACTGGTAATGCTGCTAGGACGATTAATTCAAACGGAATCCCTGAATCCTGGCAGGACATTCGTAATTCCTTAATAAATAATTTTTCCGATCAAAGAGACGAGACCGCTCTATATAATGACCTCTCATTACTTAAACAAGGAAGTAGCACGCCTATTGAATTTTATGACAAATGCCAGAACCTTTTTAGTACCATAATGACATATGTTACGTTGCACGAAGCTGTCATTACTACCATCGAAGCTAAGCGCGATTTATATCGAAAATTAACTTTACAATCTTTTGTACGAGGCCTCAAGGAACCTCTTGGGTCCCGCATTCGCTGTATGAGACCCGCTACTATAGAAAAGGCTCTGGAATTTGTACAGGAAGAATTAAATATCATGTACATGCAACAGCGCAACGAATACGTTGATAGGAGACCCCCGCAGTTGCAGCAGCAGACAGCCGTAATGCAGAAATTTCCTTCTATTAATCCTTTTAATGTGCCTAAACCATTTGATATTGTACAACCCCAATCTAGCTGGCCGAGGCCGATGCTGATGCAGCAGCATCAACCACAACAGCAGGTCGCTTTTCATCAACCTGCTTTTCGTCCACCTGGTTTCAATTTTAATCAGCCGCGTATGCCTACTCGTACTCAACAAATGTTTCGCGCACCCCCGCCTAATTATAACCCTCAAAACGCGTTTAGAATACCCGCGCCGCGTAATTTGCCACAAAATGCTGGACCGAAACCTATGAGTGGTGTTAGCCATTTTGTGTCTAAACCACTGCCAGCTACGATGTCAGGACATGATTGGCGTAAATTCGGAAATCCGCCACCATCAAACTACTTTAAATCGCGCGAGATGAATTTTAATGAGACCGCCGATAATACCGAGACTTATTACTACGCTGACCATAACGATGACTCAACTGACTACCCTTATGACTACAGCGGTTACTATGAGAATAACCAAGCTGAACCTGAATATTACGCCGCGTATAACTCTGAGGACGTACCGCATTATGACGTCACAAATGCTATAGAAGCTCCCCAACCTTCTACTAGCCACGACCAATATCACTCGGATTTTTACAAGGGCCGTACCAACCCCGAGTTAAGATAGAACTTAACCTACACTCAAAAAAGGAGTTACGTTACATTCAAATATCTCAACCCCCGCTTAAATTTCTTGTAGATACTGGGGCAAATCAGTCATTTATTAGCCCCGAGGCCGTGCAAAATTTTTTTTCACATGTGCCTTTAAATTTTGACCCCTTTGAGGTAACTAACTCTCGAGTAACGAGCACTCACGAGCATTCAATTACAATACCCAATTTTACAGAGTTTAACGAACAAAAAGAAATTAAACTTTTCGTCTACAAATTTCACAATCACTTTGACGGATTGTTGGGCCTAGATTTATTAGACGGAATTCAAATTGATCTCAAGCGTAATATCTTAGTGACAGATCATGCCGTGATACCGCTTTCCCGCTACACGTGTCGAAGAGCTACTCTAGAGGAAATTATTCCCGCTAATTCGACTAAATTAGTACAAGTACCGATCTTTAACCCCGATGGTGACGTGTATATATGTGAGCAAGTAATGTGTAATTGCATTATTCACGAATGTGTTACCACGGTCACCGATCAAACCGGTATTATAGAAATAGAAAATCCGACTAACTCCGACGTTAAAATTACTTTTGACCGACGTATTGAAGTCGATCTTTTCAATACCGAATGTATTACCACTGAATCAGACCCTAAGCGTGTTAGTGACGTACTATCTCGACTACGTACTGACCACCTGAATACTGAGGAAAAAATTAATTTAGAGACCTTATGCACACGATACGCTGACGTATTTTACATTGAAGGAGAGCCCTTGACATTTACTAATAAGATTAAGCACCACATTAAGACAACTGACGAACAACCAGTATATACAAAAAGCTACCGCTACCCGTATGTACACCGCCAGGAAGTTAGGGATCAAATCACTAAAATGTTGGAACAGGGCATAATCAGACCATCAGACTCCGCCTGGAGCTCACCTATATGGGTGGTTCCAAAGAAAGTAGATGCATCCGGGAAACAAAAATGGAGGCTAGTGGTAGATTTTAGAAAAGTCAATGAAAAAACCATCGATGATAAATATCCCATCCCGAATATTTCGGATGTCCTTGACAAGTTAGGTCGCTGCCAATACTTCACAACCCTTGATTTGGCATCAGGGTTTTACCAAGTCGAAATGCACCCAGAGGACGTACCCAAAACTGCTTTCAACGTAGAGCACGGGCATTTCGAATTTCTAAGAATGCCTATGGGGTTAAAAAACAGCCCCTCAACTTTCCAACGTGTCATGGACAATGTGCTCAGGGGATTACAAAATGAGATATGCTTAGTGTACCTAGATGACATCATCGTCTTTAGTACATCCCTGCAGGAGCACGTAGTAAATTTGGAAAAAGTGTTTCAAAGATTGCGCGAGTCCAATTTCAAAATTCAGATGGACAAGTCAGAGTTTTTGAAATTGGAAACCGCCTATTTAGGACATATTATCAGTAGAGAGGGTATTAAACCTAATCCTGATAAAATTGAAGCCATCGAAAAATATCCTTTGCCAAAAACACCGAAACAAATTAAACAATTTTTAGGACTTCTAGGATATTATAGGAAATTTATACCCGATTTTGCCCGCATTACTAAGCCTATGACTAAGTGTCTGAAAAAATCCCACAAAATAACTTTCGACTCTGAATATACTGACTGTTTTGAAAAATGCAAGACCTTACTGACGAACGACCCAATCCTACAATACCCAGACTTTAATAAAGAGTTCATCTTAACTACCGACGCGTCTAACTTGGCAATCGGAGCAGTGCTCAGCCAAGGGCCTGTTGGTTCAGACAAGCCCATCTGCTACGCATCCCGTACTCTGAACGAGAGCGAAATAAATTACAGTACTATCGAGAAAGAACTCTTAGCGATCGTATGGGCAACGAAGTACTTTCGACCTTATCTCTTTGGACGTAAATTTAAAATACTAACGGATCATAAGCCACTACAGTGGGTTATGAACATTAAAGAGCCCAATTCTAGACTTACTAGATGGAAATTAAAACTAAGTGAGTACAACTATACTGTAGTGTACAAAAAGGGCAAATCAAACACTAACGCTGATGCTCTTTCGAGAATCGAAATTAATAACGAAGAAACTGACTCAATGATAGCTAATCCCACAGAAAGATTGCCCTCTGATGTAGGATCGACTACAGCTACTGCCCACACTAGTAATGAAAATCCAATCCTTGAAATTCCCATTACTGACGAACCCTTGAATAAATTCCATAGACAAATATGTTTCACGATAGTAGGAGACATCAAACGACGAACAACAGCGACGAAACCCTTTGACACTCACACTCGCACATTCATACAAGTATCCGAATCCAGTCTTGAGCAGGACGTGATCAATGCTATCAAAGAATATGTTAACCCTAAAGTCAAAACTGCCCTCAAAATAACTCCACCCTTAGGAATGTACTCTATCATTCCTATCATTCAAAATAACTTTAAAAGTTCCTCTATGAATCTGGTCTTAGCAAAGACTGAACTAGAGGACGTAAAAGAGTATCTCAGACAGCAAGAAATAATAAAGCATTATCATGACGGCAAAACTAACCATAGAGGAATAAATGAATGTTATCTGGCCCTCTCACGTAAATACTATTGGCCAAAAATGAAGGAAGAGATAACTAAGTACATTAACGAGTGCACAGTGTGTGGTCAGACTAAATATGACAGACATCCCATCAGACCTCAATTCAACATAGTACCACCCTCGACTAAACCATTTGAAATAGTACATATGGACTTATTTACGGCTCACAACGAAAAATACTTGACATTCGTGGACGTTTTTTCTAAATACGGACAAGCTTACCATTTACGCGATGGCACTGCTGTCAGTATTTTACAAGGACTATTGACCTTCAGTACTCACCATGGGCTACCACTGACTATAGTCACTGACAATGGCACAGAATTTTCCAACCAGATGTTCGCTGAATTTACAAGACTACATAAAGTAAATCACCACAAGACCTTAGCTCATGCTCCTAACGATAACGGTATCATAGAACGATTCCACTCGACGTTACTAGAGCACTTACGAATTTTAAGACTCAGACAAAAAGACGAACCAACCATTAACTTGATGCCCTATGCAATAATAGCGTATAACAGCTCCGTACACAGCTTCACCAAGTGTAGACCCCACGACATAATTCGAGGACATTTAGACCCAAGAGACCCGTTTGACGTGGACATGACAGAACATCTGATGCAGCAGTACGTCTTAAATCACCGTGATCAAATGAAACTCGTTTACGAAAAAATTAACGAATCTACTCTCGTTAACCGTACAAAAATAATGGAAAATAGGAACAAAGATAGAGAACCTGAGATCGAATATCAACCCGATCAGCAGGTATTCGTTGCCAACCCCTTAGCTAGCCGAAATAAACTCGCAACCCGGTACACCCAGGACACAGTACTAGCCGATTTACCTATTCATATCTATACCTCTAAAAAGAAAGGCCCTATCGCAAAATCTCGACTAAAACGTGTGCCTAAATCTGCCAAATTGTTGCAGGATACTCCTGACAATCGCTCACCTGACGCTGGCATACGAGATAAGACTTGAAAACCTTGACAATGGACCTGGTATACTCCCGTTTAAACTCGGGCAAGCCAAACTCATTACCAATTACTACTCCTTCATACAATACATCGATTTGACACACATCGAGAATAGACTAGACTCCATAGACTCGCAACTCGGACTATTTGAAACAAAACTAACCAACGAGACTTACTCTTTATATGAATTACAGACAAACTACCTTGTAACAAAACTACTCAAAATTCGTAATCAACTTAGTACGTTAGAACCAACTAATATCAGAAATAAAAGAGGTCTCATAGACGGTCTAGGATCTTTCGTCAAAAGCATTACTGGCAATTTAGATCATACCGATGCTGAAAAGTACAACAGAGCAATTAAAATCCTAGAAAGTAACGATCATAAGTTAGTATCCGAATTAAACGAGCAAATGAGTCTTAATAAGGAATGGATGACTCAACACTCTAACCTACTTACGAATATAGCAGAAAACCAAGCGCAAATCAATAATAGTTTGCAATTAATATTAGATAAGAACGCGCATGCTGATACCAGTCTCCTCAAATACGCGAAGTTTGCTCAGCTACTTGTAATAATTAGTGAAAACGTAGACGATTTATATGTAGAATTAAATAGGATAGAAGATATACTAGCTTTTATACGTGCATCGAGCACTCATCATAGCATGTTAAGTATAGAAACTTTAAGGAATATGATAAGTAAACTTAGGCTAGTATATGATCAAAATCAGATCCTAGATGCGGATCTTAGAGAATATTACAGCATCATTAAATCAGGATATTATTATGCAGGTAGTAAAATAGTAATTATTTTCAAAGTTCCTATCACATCTCCGAGCACATTTGATTTTTATAAAGTATCGTTAGTTCCTAATAAAAACTCACAAACTTTCATCCCTCCTTACCCGTTCCTGGCAACCAATGGCAAAATTTTCATGTACATAGCGGCAGAATGCCCGAAGGTCAACCATCAGTACCTGTGCGAAGAAAACGCTTATAACCTGCCACGAGAACACCCAGACTGCATCCAGCACATAATCAGCCACCAATCCCTGGAACAATCATGCCGGCCTACCAAAGTAACCCTAGACAAGGAAGCAATGGAGCAGCTAGATGACCAGCACTATACGCTCATCTTCCCGACTCGAAGAAGAAGAACTACAATGTGGACGACAAGAGTTCATCACTTTACATGGAAGCTACCTCGCCACTATACCTCAAAAATGCTACATACGTACAAAGGAATTCACGATCACAAATATTAACGATCGAATCAAAGGACAACCACTGCTTATAACCGAAATACCACATACTAGCTACAACATTAACTCAAGCATAGAAATTCCTCACATAAAACTCAACTCTATTAACCTAAAAGGACTACATTCTATCGAAGACAAGATCCTGATGCAGCATCCAGTTGAAATAACCCATACAGATAGCACACTGTATCATACAACGATACCATTTTACGGATTAATATCCGGCGCAACATTGCTCATATCCGTAATCATAATACGAAGATACAATCCATGCAGAAAACCAAATAAAAAGAAATCTTCATCCGAAACCAAGACACCATCTGAAGACCACATCTATGAAGATCCCGAGAAACTGCAAGGACAATGCTCAAAATCAGCAACATTTTCGCTCAAAGTGCTCAAATAGTTGCTGATCTGAGGGGGGAGGTGTTACGCGCCCTACATCCACGCGTTTTGCCTGCCTATGCAGTTTCTACGGAAATTGCCATTGACGTCAATCGAGTGGCGTACGTGACCGCGCGAATGCAGATGCAGCAGTTCTTGCCTCGTGTCGCCGGTGGCCCCGATTCCGACACCTTCACTTCGGTACCTACTTCGTCCGAGCTTAGACGTAATTTTAGTAATTAGAATATTATTGTAACATTTTATCTTTTATATTAAATATTTTATAAATTCATTTCGGTTTTTTTTAAGTCCTTCGGCTGTGGCCTACGTAATTCGTGTTTGTGTGTATTTACATGTGTGTGTGTCAAACTGTGTATGCAAGGATGGTGTGTCATTATGTATTGATAATTATCAATGACAATAACATTTAAGTATAATTAAGTGCATTATATTATTTCACATAGCATCAACAGAATGCATTTTGTAAGAGTCCCAATATTAAAAACACTTGCATACTAATTTAGCTTTTTAAGCTTAGGACAATTACAGGGTAACAGTTTCCTTGATACCAAAATAAGACTTGGTAAATCCCAAAAAATGGGGTTATCCCCTGACATACCTACAAACTTTAGTTTCACCATGTCCATAGCCATAGCCACTTTAACTTGCTACACAAGATAAAATAGTGCACTCTGTTTGTCTCATGAAGCTCTCCAATATAACCTTACTAAGAGTTCTCAACAATATAGTAAATTTTACATTTCTCTTGATCAGTAAAGTTTTACAGGTTGGTGCAGTTATCAGTAGTGTTACTTGACATAGGTACTATCACACAATTTTATAATCAGTTATTTTATTAATATATCTATACCTCTTAGTTTTTTTTCAATACAACATTAAACCTGCTTATTATATTTTAATACCTATATGTACTAAAATAAAAGTAGAACCTAGTCGATTAAAGCATGTTGGTTTGTTCTGTTCCAAGGATTACCACGCAAAAACTATGTGAAAAGAACTTGTACTTACAATAAGCTTTTGTTACACACCAATAAGCAGAGAATAGGCTGGGGTAGCGAATGGTCATTTCACACAAAATTAACCCTTAAGATGACTGGCACTTGGCATAAACATGACTGATGGTACATACTAATATGTCTGCTGATATACCTTAGGCAGAAACCTAACATACCCTAAACTACAACTTATTTTTGTTCATAACCATTAATTTTAGTTAAAAGGTAATTTAGTTATACTTTTTAATTAGGTTCCATAAAATGAAAACCATCCAATTGAAACACAACATAGCTTAGTAGAACAGTTTTCTAGGACAACAATTAGTATGACAATAGAGTTGGTGAAGTATGATTCAGGCTGCATTAAACAAGGCTGTCATAGTGTTTGATATTGGGAATTCGTAAATAGGTACATATTATATATTACTACAAGCTACAACCCACTGTTTCACCTGTGTGGTGATGGATGATGCTGATGATAAAAAGTATCCTATGTCCTTCCCCGGGATGAAATCTATCTCCTTGCCAAATTTCATTACAATCAGTTCAGCGGTTTAGAATTAAAAGCATACCAAACAAATAAACTTGCTTTCGCATTTATTAATTAACTAGAGTCACAGCGACTTCATACGCCATAACCTCCCATCTTTTCTTTTTATTTTTTTGTGTAAGAAATCTCTACAAAGTATTAGAAAACATTTAAAATCAAAATGACCAGGAGAAATAGGGGTTCATTTTTATATATATATATATTATTATAGGTAGGATGGTCGGACCCTTCCTAGTGATAGGCAATACTAGTTACCTATACATTTAAAAAAACAAACTCTTTATGCAGGTTAGCTGTTGTCAAGCACTTATCACATACATTTTTTTTTCAAAATAATGATTACTTTGATAATAAAAAATAATTATGCTTCATGCATATTATCATCTTGAGATTTGGTACAAATGTTACTTTATTTTTTTAACATTTATGTATGAAATGGAAGGTGTTTTTAAAATTCATCTTGCAAAATGGGGACTAGTTTTTGTCTGTCAGGTATTAGAGTAGGTACTTAAATGTTATATTAAACAAAATGAGACTGCAAAACAGCTAGCAGGTATGCAATAAGTAAAATGCATCAAATGAATTGTGAAGTTAAATATTGCAGAAATGAACTGGTTATAACTCTGAAACTTTAGGTGTATTTAGAGAGGCAGACTTTTTAAATTATTCTAAAAGTAATGGTAAATCTTATGGAGAAATGTCATGGTATTTATGAAGTTGTGTGAATTTTTGACTTCCAAAAAAAGGAGGAGGTACTCTATACAAATGTATGTTTTTTTTATGTTTTTTTCGATTTGGTGAACCGATTCTCAAAATTCTTTTTTGTTTGAAAGCTGGTGCTTCCTGTGTGGTCCCATTTAAATTTCATCAAATTCAGTCCAGCAGTTTTAGAGATACACTCCAATAACTGAATAGAATGGAATTCAGTATTCAAATTTTCAAATTGTTCTTGTACAATTCCAATGGTAAATATGCTCAAGAACTCATGAGCGAGAAACATGAAGGTATTAGGTAGGCACAAACTGGTATATGTTTAAGATCTTATATGATGAGATAATGATATAAATTATACCCAACAATATTTATAAATATTTTGTAATGTTTTGCTAAGTCTTTATCCATTAGCTTGTCAGATCTCAACATTTTATGCAATAGATCTTGTATATAATTAATTAAAATGTAATTGCTTGACTCTACATTAGTAAATAGATCAACTTTGACTTAATATGTGCCGGTAAAGTTTGTTGCAGGTAAAGTATTGGAATAATAATATTTAAACTTTCCTTCCATTTTGTTTTCCTAAAGGAAAAGGAACAGAATTCTAGTGTAGATATCATAATACCTGATTCTTGATCAACCAAATTACCATTTTGCTTTGATTGTAGATTCACATATTTTTATCTATCTATATAGAAATATATAAATATTTTTCACCAACCTGGTGTGGATACCTACCTTAATGTATGTAATCTACCTATCATTGCCCATAATGGTTAAAGAAATGTTCTTGAACAACAAATATCAAATCAAATTAGGTATACTTAGTACTCACAGGATTTAGACCACGATTTACTAGATTTCGGAGTTTCCGATATTATAAATATTAAATCATTTGAGGATTTCTATTTGCGTTTGACTTGCATGTTAGTACTTGTTAAATGTTAGGATACACAGGTTCGTTATAACATACTTTCTTGAACTCAAATGAGCTTCATTTAAATATTGTAGGTATACTTTGTTGATGCACTAAGGGACATAATATTGGACCATAAGTTTATTGACTATGAGGTGGGCTTTTAATAATTGGTTGCAGTATTATTTTATTTACCGACAGGTATTATGTTCATCTATGTTTAAAACGAAGTGTTTATATTCTCTTTGATGTTTATTTTCGTCTGACATTTGACACTGGGCTCAACTGGGCTGGTAAGCCAGTCAGTTGTCAGCGATGTCATAATTTTAGGTCAAAGTACGATGAACTTGAACGCGCTTTACTCACCGTAAAATGCTTATTGCCGCCACTTGCTTCCCTGCGGAATGCGTGCAGGCTGGGCCCGCATTCGCTAGGAAAGCATTACAGTTTTATGCACGTTTGGAAAGTTTCCTTCGTGGAAACCGGCCACGACAACAATCACTGGTCACACTGCTGGCTCCGTAGGCATTAAACTAGACAGTAACGTACTTAAGCACCACCACCTCTCGTAAAATCCACTGTTTTCAACAAAAGCCACTGGAATCCATGCAATGAACACATCAAACAGTTCATCACTACAGTCACTGCACTGCTAGTTCACAGATAATTGTTTTCAACCATTTAGGCACCGGTAACGGTTCACACGCGGAGTTCTATGTAAACAAACTCAATTTTAATTGAAATTAGAGAATGGAACGTCGATCGCACCGCAAAATCCGAAAAACACAAGACGCGCAGCTGGCTAGCTGTCGCCGCTCGCTTGTGTGCGGGGTTGAAGGCGGGCGGCGGGCGAAGCGGGCAGGCGGACCGCTCCTCTCCTACCGCGCCCCTTATCCTGCTACCTCGTCTCGTGTCTCGCAAGTCATTTCACGATAAGTTCGCTTTATTATGAAGTTGTGTCTTCGTAGTTTAGCTGTAATAACATTAAACAGGTAAATGCAAACAAGGACTCATACAAAATAAACACGTTTGTTTGAGACTATACGTAAATAATATTTCTCTAGCGGAACGGAATGTAATTTATCCATAGCATAGATAAATCAGACTAGCTGGGTATAGTACAGTGGGTACCTTAGACTATTCTAAGGTGGGTACCTATATCCAAGAATGAATGGAATGAATGAATTTACCCGACACACTGCTCGAAAAGGGCGAAGGAAAAGGATAAAAGGGAGTTACCTGTTTGTGTGCTTTAGAGTAATCACTGGAGTGGACCAGTTTGTTTGATTATCTCTTCTAATCACCGACCATATTCTAAAACTTTACTTTAATTTCTCCTATAGTTTATGAAACTATCATGTAACAGATACAACAAAGTTGCGACACTCAAACAAGTCGCAGGGGTCATACACAAAGAATCTAATCTACATGTTTAACTTATTTTTATTGAGATTCTGTACCACAGATTGTATTTTAAAGAATCTCATGTTGCTGGTCTGCTACTTACTGCAATGCAATCAAACAATAACATTAAGTATAGCTAGGTACATTACATAGGTATCATCTAAGTGAAAATTCGCACTTTCTTCGACCAAAATATTATGGGTATTTTATTTTGGTCGACGAGTGAATAATAGCTATGTTTGTACCATTCAATGACGGTTTCAAAAGGGGAAACCTTGGTAGGTATACTTATCTCTATTGAGTTACATTTTATATTAACTCAATGATTTGTACCCTCAGATCATACAAACCTTGTCTGAGTTTGTACCTATGCCAGAAAATTCGTTCTGAAACCTAATAGTCTGTGGATCTGACTAATTTTACATTTACTAACACCACAGAACATTAAGTAAAACCACCTTCGATCAAGTGTGTACATACTTGATCGAAGAAAACCACAGCTGAACTATAGGGTTTTTGATATTATAGGCCCATAGGCTCCACATTTTCTACTCTATCTGCTTAACTTTGGTTTGATTAAGTACTTACCACAGGTTATAAAACTCTGTGGGTATCGTAACATTACCTCCATAGACCAAAATAGATACTAGGAAATTACCACCAGTCTGTCTGTGGTATCAACTGAGAATTTCGAAAAGGGGATTGTCCGTTTATGGTATCCCCTATCCACATAAACTTTCCTACGAATATTTAGCTAGAGCAATTGAATGTGTGATTAGCTCATACCACATACGTATTATATACATATTAGTTCATGCTTCGATTGTTTCAAACCAAAACAATTCACACTGTTGTAGGTACCTACCTATATCAGCCATATTATAGTCAAATCACATCGCAGTCAAGAGTGCGATCATCCATGTCGAGCAAAGCTGTTAAAGGCGTGCGTACGTTATGTGTTACCAGGGCCAGTCGTCGTTGTTAAGGGTGGTATATAGCCGGGCGTCTGACGGGGGTTCTTAGCACCCCCTGCCCCACCGTTACCGTTGCCAGGAATAGCGGGGCTGCCGGGGACTGGGGGCCTGGTTCCATTTGTACCTTTCATGGAGGGTTTTTGCCAATAGGTAGGTACTCGCCACGCTTGGCAGGTTGGCGAGCGCGGTTTTAGTGTGCTTTGTTCAAAAAGTTGATGCTGCCCACCTTCTGGTTTGGTATACTTTAGCCGCCTTCTACGGCACTCACGGGAAGAATTGGGGGGAAACTACTCTTAGCCGGCACCCCACGGCATCCATATGCATAGGGCTACCCCTACCCTAGAGTACTTTAGGTAACTATACATAATGAAATACAAGGTATTTTTAAATAGAACATAACGCCTACATCCTTGAAGGGATATGCAGCAGTGTTTGAAACACCTCTATTTCGCCAAAGGGATAGTATCTCTTTGGTCCCATGTAATAGGAGGCGAGCCTGTTGGCATCTACGGGGCACTGTTCCAGACTCTAGACTGCTATTGAGAATTTCTTTGTCAGAAAAACCTAATAACGATCCGACCCGGGTATTGAACCCAGGACCTCGAAATCCCAAAGTAGTGCTCCCACCTCTACACTATGACCAAGCGAGCGAAGCCGCTGGCGGGTCAGCTATAGTAAAGGTATAATATAATAATTAAGTAAGTTTACCATAGGTGAGCACTGTTAAGTAGGTACCTACGCTGGCCTTTCTTTCAGATCTATCTGAATTCTAATGAATAAATGGAACTAAGGTAATCCAATGCGGCTTCTTGAGCCTTGATGACAGTGTTTAATGACTGTTAATATAAAGCCATAGAACTAAAGTCGCAGGGTGCAAATGAATAATCAGTTCTAATTTGAATAAGTTACTCTAAGTTCTTAACTTAGATTTAGGAATGAACTCCGCGCGCGCTAGAGCGAGACCAAACATTAATCTAAGGTTCTCAATATAAATAATTTGTATTTTTTTAATTTCAGTAAACGGCACAATCCGTCCAGTATTTTTTGCGTGATGTGAACAGACATCCAGACGTCAAATATTATAAGTACATAGAGACACCCAGTAGGTTACTCTTCTTCTTTCGTTTTTTTTTTCACCTTTCTTAAACACAGAACTTTTCTCTTTAAATTGCTCTTATTTTAAATTGTGTGCTAACAATCGAAGACATTTTAGAAACGTGCTTAATCCAAAAAACGATACAAATCCCTTGTCACAGAAGTTAGTTATTACCCAAAATGTCAAATACATACTGCCATTTTGTGACGTCACACTTATGCTGTCTATACCAATAAATATGTATGTTTTTATCAATTAAATTATAATGTACCTACAGATATGACCTCGGCTATTATTTCATAACATTTGTTTACACAGCAGGTACTAATTAGTTTGACACATATTATATTTTATGAATATCAGAATAAGTATTATACATACACATATACACATATGTGTATATACATACACAATTACACAGATATAAAATATAATACAGATAAATGTATTGTTAACATTAAGTTTCCATTTGAAGCTATGTAGGGAGGCCCCAGGTGGAAGTCATACTTATATATACTCGTAAACACTTGTTCAATGAAAGCACGCCCGTAACGGTGGTTTCGGCCTTCACCAGAAATCACAATCTTACATATTTTCGTAAAATAAAAACAATTTCGCACGGCATACTTTCAAGCAATTTTCGAGAAAGTAATCCTTCATTGGCGATCTATCAGAGGTTTCTCCTTTATCATTACTCGGGTAACCACCCCCTCGGCCCTGTAATTATTATTGGTAGTGCCGGCAGATGAGTAAGTCTTAAATTCTGGGTTGCAGGGAAAGTGAAGTGTTAATGGGACACTTGAGACAGCTTGATCATAGTCTTTCGTCCCTTTCTACATGGTACCCGGGATTCATTATCTGTTACGTTACGCCTCGACTTTTATTTATGTAAGTAGGAACCTACTTATTTTGTTATGATAGAAGTACTATCCCAAATAATAATTTTAAACCACATATTAGTTTACCATAATCATACTAACTTAACCTCACTTTTTCATATTATGTAAGTAACCAAATGAACCTACCTAGACCTACATATAACCCTATCTGTGACAGATTCGGTGTTATATTATTAGGATTTGTGTGTATTATCGACATAGAGAACAATCACAAAAAATGTAGAGCAATGTTGATAATAAACGATGCTCCAAAGACAATCCTTGGTGCTATTTATCATTTCGCATTAAGTCGTAGGGGTCTCTATGACCTGCCTACGCCTGAAGCAGATGAGTAAATAAACGGAATTCCGTTTATTTCATAAACTGAATTCCTACAGCGCTCTTCCCAAAGTATCAAAAGCTTAACAAAGGCGGAATACCTACTAATAACAGTACCTACCTACTGCGAGGTCTGCAAACATGAATGGTCGATAGGATAAAAATTGACAGAAATTATCGAATGTAGTAATACTGAAAGGTGTGTGTAGCAAGGATATGTAGTCAGGATTAACATGGCAAATTATCAACATATAAATCGCTTTGGTGGTAGGTATACTACTATTATATCATACAACGTTAAAAAAACATCCGCTTTTTTGGATACAGCCCTATTAGGCATGTTAATTCTTGTAGTTCGTTGGGGTCAATGTGTTCTGCAATCCTTACGCCACCTATTCATTCTCCTCAGTCCACCTTCCCTGCCTGCGCCCTCTCCCCGCGTCGCACTTTGAGGTGATTGCTGTCTTTGACCTAGTTTTTCAGGGATGAAAAAATTTACACATAGGAAATAGAAAATATATATTACCTTAATTAATTAGGTAATATTTCTATTTCCTATGTGTACATTTTTTTTGCTCATAAGGTTACAATGGTAGAGGCAAATTAGTACCTTAAAACACGGTACTTCTGTTACAATACTTCTGCACAAGTTGTTCAGAGATATTGGCTTCACACAGTATTATATTATATTGGTGCGCCGCCCTTTAAGTAACTTTATATAAATGTTATTATTTTCTGTAACTACTCGTTGAACACAACTACCTTACAAGTCTGCGCCAATCCAAGTCAAAGTCAAAGTCAAAATAATTTATTCAATTTAGGCATCAAAGACGCACTTATGAACGTCAATTTTTCATTATAATGCACTTTAAAGACTACCGCCGCGTTCCAAAATATATAGAGCCTACCGAGAAAAAGCGGCAAGAAACTCGGGGCCATTCTTTTTATATAGATGTTTTTACAATGTTTTTACTTAGGTACTACAAATATTAGCTCCAGTGTGTTGCCTTACAAAAGAGAACATTATAATGGTATCAGTAGGGCAAGACACGCTACACTTTGACATCTTAGTACGAGTAGATAGATCCTGGAGTGATCAGTCCCAAACTGTTTTATCCTCCAAGTAATCCGAAATTTTGTAATAACCTTTTTGACAGAGTTTAGTTTTAATAGTAATTTTAAACTTATTAATAGGCAAATCTCGGATAACATTGGGAACTTTATTATAGAATCGTATACATTGTCCCATAAATGAATTACTTATTCTGTGGAGACGCGTTACATGTACGGATAGCTTGTGCTTATTTCGCGTGTTGTTGGGATGAGCATCACTCCTTTTATCAAAACTGCTAATGTTTTTCTTTACATACATTAGATTTTCATAGATAAACTGAGAGACAACAGTTAGAATGTTTATGTATTTAAACTTCTGTCTAAGGGAAACTGTAGATCGCTGTATTAAACAAGTTATTCCTGTACCACAGCCGCGAGATAAATAAAACTTTATCAGACTGTTCACCTGTATAACCGGCTTGCTGGGTCCAAGATTCCCAAACGCAGAGCATCTGCCACAGTTTTTGCCAGTAACAATACACTTTTACCCCAATTCGTCGAACGGAAGTAGGGTGCGGGCTGGGTGCGTCCTTGAGAGCTCATTGGAACCGGAAGGTGCACGTCTATTCCATTGAGTGCATTCTGTTTTAGTGGTTTGTTTTGTTACGATTCATTGGAGTTCAAGTGCTATCAGTGTTGTCTCAGTTTTTTCATGTTATAACTTACAAGGCGAACAAAACGTTCGTCAAGCCTCTCAACACAGTTGCAACTTTGGTTGTAGAGTCAGGTAGAGCTAGTTCTATGTGGCCACAGTTATATTATACGAGACTCTGCACTACGGCACACACCCGATTCATATAGCACCTATATAATAATATATAAGATGGTAACATAAATGTTCAGACACGAACTAGTATTATGAGGATTAGATGTGATGACCCTCACATTGAATTCCAAATGCAATTAACTGCAGAGCTTTAATCCTTCCTATACCGTGACCGTCTTTGAGCAATGTGTGTTACCAGTTACCAGTGATGACATATGACACTAAGACGTGGTCTCTTACTATGGGCCTCATAAGCAAGCTCAAAGTTGCACAACGAGCTATGGAGAGGGCTATGCTCGGGGTTCCTCTACGTGATCGAATCAGAAATGAGGAGATCCGTAGACGAACTCAAGTCACCGACATAGTCCAGAACTCAGATTATAAACCTTTTGTTTTATAATCTGAGGTCCAGAAGATAAGCCAGGTGAAGTGGCAGTAGGCAGGCCACATAGCACGCAGAACGGACGGCCGATGGGGCCGAAAGGTTCTAGAGTGGAGACCACGGACCGGCAAGCGCAGCGCAGGTCGTCCACCGAGAAAGTGGACTGACGACCTGATAAAGGTAGCAGGACGACGTTGGATGCAGGCCGCTTCCAACATCTATCTGTTCTATCCACGGTTTTCCTTACTACCGATAGATATGTGACATAACGCCCATACAAATAATGACAAATATCTATCTCTAGTAAGGTAAACCGGCGATAGATAGGATTTTGAAAACGGCCGTAAGTTGTCTATTTCCTTTTATTATATTTTCGTCCTGATACCCCTCGCTGTCACAGAAAATTTGTACTTACTAAATGTCTTTCTCATATTTCTTCTCTCCATTAGTTTTTGTTTTTTTTTTACATTACCAGTCTAATAATATGTATTTGTGTATTCAGTAATTAACTAACCACTACAGACATATTGCCTGTACCTTTTTTACATTGCTTTTTATTGAAAGACTGGCTGCGCCTAGCGGTCGTGATGTATGTATAGTCGTAAAGATTTTAAAATTTTCTAATTTTCTGGGCTATTTTTTTCCGTATGAACTTTCTGCAGAGTAGGTAGTAATAATATAAAAGATGGATGAAATCGGTAAAGTCGCTCTCAAGAAATAGGGATTCATTTTTATATACAGATTTAGTCCAGTATTTAGATAGAAGTTTGCATAGCTTTAATTAATTAACTAACTAATATAAGCTAGTAATATAAGTACCCAATACTCAAATCAATTCTCAAATGTCCATGTCCAAACCGAGCCATGATCCGAACACAGAACGGAACTGAACTAGAATCCAATCTAGAATACCCGAACCGCCTTACTTACCCTGTGCTCGCCGGTTTACATTTTATGAAAAATAACGTGGTTTATATAAATTTATAATATGAGAAACGGGAACCACTCGTGGAAATAAGTTAGATCTTTCCAGCTATAGTTTCAACCACCAGTGTTCTTTTTCAATGAGAGTGCACATCGCTCGCGGTTGCGTCTCGTCTCGCACTGTGCAGCTGCAGTATACACACTCAGTTGGAAAGATCTGACTTTTTTACGTGAGTAATTCCCGTTCATCATATTAAAAAGCCAATATAGTACACCTAGGTTTTGCGTATAGATATGTTCGTAAGGATTAGCATAGTGGAACCAGCATTTACTATGGCATTAGAGACTATAATAATGCTCATACAGTTCAAACGGATATCCTTTCTACTTGGTCCAAGGATAAACGTTACTAGCTACCTACGCAATTGTTCAATATTTCACCTCTTTGTCAACATGAATATTGTCTGATCTGTTTGCTATAGCATTACAATACAATTAATTATAACGTTCATGTCGATCGATTTAATATTAATTATGGGCAAGCTGATATTTAAGATATTTGAATTAAAGGCTCTAAAATACGTTAAGTAAAGTGAGAATAACTGTCAACTTTTAGAAAGTTTCAAGGAGTATAAATGCGAGTCTAATGAAGGATGGCTAGGTAGTAAGTGGTCTTAGATAAGTCAACATTCACATAACAAAGAAATTGAGTGTATTTCAATTTATATTACTAGGTACTCTGTTTAAGTATGTTAGAATAAAATGCTATAAACTCTCTATCATCTAACTCGTTTTTTAGGTACATATTGCAAGAACATACTATAAAATTAAAATCATTATCTGATTTTTTTTATAAAACCTTTACATTTCATCCCACGGGACGTTACCTCGGTTACGGGCTCGGTGTTTCTTCCTAATTTATAAAGTGATCGCAACAAATCAAAAAATAGGATACTGAGATCTGTGAGTTTCTGGATATTGGATATTTTAAATGACTTGTTCACTGGGGTTGCATACACTTTCTGAACATCTACTTATGTTGTCTTGTATAGGTATAGCTCCCCAATGGTTTTAAGTTAATTGGTAGAACCTCCTCCACAAATTTCCGTTGATTTCCCAGCTTTAACAGGCGAGTAATTATCGTATATGAATGGCACCCGCAGCACACGAAAGTTCAAGTAATGACTATCAATTAAAACTGTTCCAAAAATACTTATTAAAATTCCAACCACAAGTGCTTTAGAACGTAAAATATCTATCGCGTGGGTGTAGTAACTGCTTAGAGAGATAGTTTATCATACCTTGCTCAAGAATCAAGCCGGCTACCGTGGGATGTGAGTAGGTACCTTCATTTTATTTATACCTACCTAAGAAGTCGCATGCTCGACGCGCCTTGCTCAAAATATCGCGGCGGTTGGCGACTTCCGTTGATTCAGAGCCGTTGAGTGTTTGTTTCCATAGGACAATGTCTCAACGACTTTTAAAGGAGTTGTCTCTCTAGTAATCTAAATGAGTTAAAATAATCTGTTACTCCGTCGCCTTACGTAGTGAAATCGTTTGGCACACCTACCCTACCCGTACAGGTGTGGCAAACCTTTGAGGTAGATAAACGGAACCGGCTACTTTATCATCTGACAACAGTGACAACCTCGACTAGGTGTATACTATACCGTGTATATGCATGTCGCCTATTTTAACATGTCCAGTGACGACAAGAGAATGTGACTCGATTGATGGTAAGCGTCACACCTCCGCATCACGATGTCAGTGTCACTCATAACACGAAATACTTAATCCTAAAAGATGAGATATAGAGGTCATCTTTAGCAGAACAGGATCAGTTGTAGTTTGCAGCTCAAATGTACCTATAGTAGTAGTAGGTATCACTCGCACTCAACGCAGCTACTGGAACCAAAGCTGGTGATCACCATCAGAAAGTGCTATAGCGCCATGCATGTGGTTTTATCGCGATGTTACCTTCGCCAAAGCTCAGGCCCGAGTTTTTTTTTTATTATATACAACAACATTCTACAGACTCCAACTAGGGTCCGTGCTTTTTATTAACTATTTGCAATTTATTATTGAAAAACAATTAAGGACAACATAACATGCTAATTTAGGAGACTTAGGGGAACTACATATTTTCTAAAGACTATCTACTTAATTTCTGAATTATTATATGTATATACTTTGTTTCTGAGTTGGTATTAGCATTCAAAGCAGATCAGTATCCACTGGCAGCTCTCGTTCACGAGTTGACGCATGTGACAGCCATCGTCTTCCTCAACCATATCTGCTGGAAGATGGCGACCCGCCACACACGCCACCACCTGCCAACACCTTTTCGTGAGCATGACCGCTCTGAATGCCACTATACCCACTCTTAGTCAATTATTTTACAACACACTTGCTGAGAACCCTCTTTGCACTGAAGCAGGGCCTCCATTACCGTTACGTTTCGATTTCTGATCGCCATCTTGAGGTTGTAGTCATGGATGTTTGCAATCAACGTTTGCCTCACGAATCGTCCAATAGCATCATCGTCATCATCCTGAATTGCCAAGCCTGCGTTTGGGATCAAAACACTTCTCATGTTGCGTTGGTCAGCAATATCTGGAGCACTATGCTGAATTTGTTTATGGAGGTAATTTAATATTTTAAGATGTATAACCAAGAGTTGAATAGTCATATCTATCGGCTCTAAAATTATTACTTTTTTATTTTCAGCCTTGAACTATTATTATTATTATTATTGAAAATTAAATACTTATGAAAAAGCTGATTATCCACTAGTGTGCTTCCCGAAACACACCGTTTGGTAGCTAGCCAAGAGGGCCTTAGAAAATACTCCATCATATAGATGTGGGTCAGGATTTGAACCGGCGGCGGTGGCCTATTCGCGGCCGACCCTAGCCACAATCGCGTCTACTATATATTTCTTTATGTAGTGATTAGCATTATATGAAATCAGGAAGTGATC
This sequence comes from Selenia dentaria, assembly GCA_917880725.1. NCBI lineage: Eukaryota > Metazoa > Arthropoda > Insecta > Lepidoptera > Geometridae > Selenia > Selenia dentaria. The sequence goes on along the minus strand of OU862875.1, from coordinate 38,005,251 downwards.
CCAGTTTATGTATATGGTTAGAATACCTAAAATAAAAGTTGGTTTTGACGTCCCCTGCAAAATGTTCAGTAAAACATGAAAATCTATTTATAATGTCGTCTCGAGTTGTAAATAACATACAATCAGTGAAGCAGTGAGTCAACTTTGGGCGCAGTTCTGTGTCATGCAATGAATAATTCACGGTCACTATTATCAATGCACACCAAGTTCAGACTATAAATAATACACTTTATATTGCAAGTCAAAGCCCTCATCCTGCCTTAACAGTTTTTGGCAAGGTCACTACGAGATATTTTTTTTTATAGTCCAAGCATGCAAAAGTTTGCATATATAAAGGTACCAATATTTTTTTAAATTGTAAATCGTTCTGTTTTAACACGTCTTTGTTTCATGCTAGGCTAACAATTAGCTTCTGATTTTTCTGGCCAAAGTAGTACGACCACCAATTTAATTATCCATTCTGTATAATTCTTGATTTTCGTGAGACATTGCGAATTAATTTGATAATTTTATTATTGTTATTATTTATTTATTAAAACCAGTTATAGCATCATTACAGTTCATCCAATACAATGCTACACTTACCTTACTTTTGGATACATTACACCTATAACAATTATTTAAGCAAGTACACCTTATTAACTAAGTACACATTAAATTAAGAAAATAACGGATTAGTAAAAAATAATCAAATAATTAATTTCGAGAATTAAGGTTAGAAAAATATTTACAACTTGGAAAGTGTATAATTTGGAAAATCGTGAATTACGAATGAAACGCTAAAGTACACCAAACACGGGACGTGCGCGCTACGTTCTGCCGATTCGTTTGGTGTGCTGAAACGCTGACACCCACTAGCAGCCACTTCAATCTAACTAAACAAACAAATAATTCCTTTCCGTAGATCGCCGTACTTCAATGGACATAAACCTGCCCGATTTTTTCTGTTAAGTTTTTATACATGAACATTGTCCCGGGGTCTCGACGGCGCAGACGATGAGCTTCTATACCAGACTTTGGACACTTGAGTGCCGGCGCCTTTTGTTTTTTAATGTTTACAATGAATGATGCGTATTTTTAAGCTGTCAAGGGCTAACCCTTGCTTGCTTTTGAGATAGGTAGATTTCGACAAACATAAAGACAGACTGCCTCCAAGGATACAACGGTTATGACGTATTACTGTACTATATGTTTACAGGACATTATAATAACTTAAATAACTGTGCGAATAAAATTATGGGCATTACTTATGATCGCTGTTTGACTTTATGACTTTATTTAATAGTGGTAAGTGCGCACAGGTAAATTGTTCTGCGCCGTACTAAATGACGTTTTAAAGTTAAGCAGCGTTTGTAAGGCCGTATATATCTACCTGTCTCATTAATTTTCAAGGCAATCAAATTAACCATAACAGACATAAACATTACAACATTACATGGTAATGGCACCAGGCACCGCAGAACCAAAACCCCATGGTTACGGTTCGTATCGTATTGTACCAGAAGTTATATACATTTAAGCTCCTATTCAGAGTTTTGATATCCACGCCTGACCTGGACATCATCAGACCCTCAAAACTCAAAAGCTGGACCCAAAAACTAATTATTGAAGATCAAGTTCAAAGTATCTAACAGTTAAGAAAGGGCATGTTAGTGATTTGAACTGCCTAGATTGGCATCGCCTCAATAACGCTGGCTTCAAAAAATTCTTGCATTTGCAATCCGTGCTGTGTGCTTAATATCTGGTTCCCCCTCTACACGTCAAAAAGCATAATAACATACATCTCCCGTCATTAAATCTTTCTGTAATTCGATACATTTATTTTTTATGTATTTTAAAATTATTACTACAGTTTAAGGCTAAGCACTCACATGCATGGTAAGCATTGGTACGCATATTAAGAATATTCAGTTTTAACTGTTCCAACTGGATATATTAGACAACGCTAAACAAATCAAATAAAATAGCGAGTAGGTTCGCTACGTTTAAAGGGTCTGGTGAAATGGATATAATAAGCAATGCAAAACAAATAAAACAATATAAAATATTGAGTAGGTTCGCTACGTTTAAAGGGTCTGGTGAAATGCATATAATAAGGAATGCAAAACAAATAAAACAATATAACATATTGAGTAGGTTCGCTACGTTTAAAGGGTCTGGTGAAATGGATATAATAAGCAATGCAAAACAAATAAAACAATATAAAATATTGAGTAGGTTCGCTACGTTTAAAGGGTCTGGTGAAATGGATATAATAAGCAATGCAAAACAAATAAAACAATATAAAATATTGAGTAGGTTCGCTACGTTTAAAGGGTCTGGTGAAATGGATATAATAAGCAATGCAAAACAAATAAAACAATATAACATATTGAGTAGGTTCGCTACGTTTAAAGGGTCTGGTGAAATGGATATAATAAGCAATGCAAAACAAATAAAACAATATAAAATATTGAGTAGGTTCGCTACGTATAAAGGGTCTGTTGAAATTTTGTGCCTGTCAGAAGATAGACAATACTTTAAAATGTTAGCAGTTTTAACGCTGATAAGCTTTAGATAAGGGTGTTAAGAAAATAAATGGGTAGTGATAATTTACTACTTTGGGCTGAGCCCTATCGCAGGTAGAAACAAATTAAAACTTAGTAACCTGAATACAGACGCGTGATATACAAAGATGTGTGCTATTTTGTATATATTACTTAGAGTCCTTTTTATCTTTCAAATGGAATCCGTATCTGCACAATGTTTACAATTAATCATGTTTAAATTACCTTATATATCAACAATATTTAAAATTATTTTAGACTCGACTAAAATGTTGTTCTTCTCACAGATACATATACCTAATAAATGTAAAATCACTTCATTTTAACCAAGGAAGTTTGTACAATTTCGTTGGTCTTAGCGTACAACACATAATAGGTACTGGTCTAGACATACCATAAACAACATCTATCTAAACATAGTTTTGCTATCAGTATCAGCATAATAAGACTCATCTCACTCAACGAGCACACATTATCTATCACCCTCTTCATCAGCCCATAATCCTGCACTGGACGTAGGCCTATGGTAATAATACACGCATAGAGTTTGTCTTCATCTAGGCAGCTGAATCATCCGATTACTTCCAGCGGCCTTCTGCTGCTCTTCTTTATACCTGGTCGCAGGTTCCTCTACATCTGCGTTAACGTGGCTCTACTCTAGAACTTGACTGCTCCAGTGATAATTCTTCTCTTCTTCTCGCTTCTTAATTCCTATTAAGAAGCGAGAATCAAGGCTCAAATAGAGAGACCGTGTTTAAACAAAAATATCAACCTCTATGCGCAAAATGTGAGGAAGAACCTCAGAAAGAGCAGAAGTTCAGACTGTTATTGTGTGAAGCTTTTACAAGAATGTTTAAGTCCGTTCCATCAGACCATGCCGTGACCATTTCATATTGGTAAATCAATTCAATACCAAATCAATAGTACTTTCAGATAAATCACTGAACCAATTAAAGGGGCATTAGCGAATTGAATGGCTCGTCAATACGGCCCATTGTAAAGGCCCAGCATGCCACGGCCCATTTAACCTGTACCACAGATGAGGTAGCAGTAACAATCAGTTATATAGAAACTAGCGTACAAACTGCGTGCCCAGTGTTATCAAATGGTGACGCCCGGCACGGCGCCAGGTCAATGTACTGTGTGCTTTTGTTGATGGTTTTTCAGTTCCCGGAAGAGGTCGCGTGAAATGGTATTATGGGAATCGGGAATGTCTTCAAAGGATAAGTTTAAAGGTGTTGTGTATTATTTTGTGTAGTGGATAAATCATTTAAGAAGACTGGTATATCGGTATGAAGCTACTCAGTTTTTTGACTTTTAGACCAACCTCCTGTGGTTGATCCAAAGACGAGTAGAACAGTGTGGCAGTTTTCTGGAATTCAGCTTCAAATGGTAAAGAACACCTTCAAGTACTTAGGTACCTACATATATTAATCGTAAATAGGTAGGCAAGTCTTACGAGCCTTATCCTATGGGAAACTTTAGAGATGAGTGAGACCTACAACTTGGTATATTCTTTTTTATATTTCTGATATAATACCGAACAAATCCAATATCGTTCCGTATCAATTACTGCAGCGTAGGTCGTTTCAAATAAATAAATTTCAAGAAGCTTGTAAGATTTGATACCAGTGGGCAGTGGGCCTTGCTAGAGTGCGGAACGTAATCGTATCGTTGACGTATACAGAAAAAACTAACATTTATCTAGTACAACTGTGGCACAGATAAGTACATAGTTTGAACTGTATTCGTCAACGACACTAAATGAACATATTTTCGTCCTAGGCCAAAGACAAGCAGCACAAAGAAAGATACTAACGTGAAAACGTTTATTAAGTACGATTACCTATTTATAATTTCCCAGATGCGATGCCATTTTTTTTTGAGATATATGCTTTTACTGACCTTGTTATCTTATTTTCACTACAAAATGCCCACACGTGCTCATAATATATTACGTAAGAGTATTCATTCAGTCACTTAATACGCTAATAAACATATACTATAATTAATTTAATTACGCACTCCAATAGTTTTTGATGTAAAGGCGTGGTGATCACTTTTACTCCTAAATAATAACAATATTAATAAATTGTTTAAGTCATTTTTATAACAAAGAATTTCAACGTAAATACTTCAAGACTATATTGTCGAGTTTTAGATGTCATCTCTAGAGTAGGGATGCAACGATACGAATGATATTGTACGATTCCTACTTTTCAATATTTTTTTACAATTTCGGTTGAAAGGAAATACATGTTTAATCCAGGTAATTAAATATCTTTACGTATCTATTGCTTTGGAAACCAATTTTTAAAAGCACGTGATACGCTTTTTTCGAGATGAGGATGGAACACAGTGTTTAGATTGGAGTTTAGATTGACTCTAAAAATCTCAAAGAAAACAAAGGCGGCACATAATCTACTCTCTGTACTCCACGTAAGAGTACTTTATTATTCACTGTCTTCTCATATATATATATTGATATACATACATATTATGTATTAGGTATAAGGTATAAGCACCGGCTCTTTTGTCACCTGTATTGTCTTAATGTTCGGACGGCTCCTTTAGTAAACTCTAACCTTCCAGCGGCCGCTTGCTTCACCCTTTTAAGAGCGAATTTTCCAGAAATCCTTCTTTATTGGATGCGTACAACATAAAAGGCCAATCAATCATTACACCCAGCGGCTTTATACTTACTCCACGTTGATGAATCATTTCAGGATAAGCATTCTCTAGCGTAAATTTGCAGCTCCAAAGGGAATTATGAGACTAAAAGTCTCAAATTCTCCTGTATAGGAGAACTAGTACCGGGGCAGTCTTCGCTTACGTATGATGGCATGCGTCACGCCTGTACATGATATTTGTCATGATGGTGTGTTCGATTTCCTCGTTTCACAAGATTTGCATTGCTACGATGGAGGGGAGACTTCTCGTCGTCTCCCCACAGAGAAATATTGTTCTCACAGTTCCTACCGCACAGCGAAAACTTAAGTTTCATTCAAAATGTGAGTAATGTTATGATCAGTTCATTCGCTCGGTTGCTGTATTTTATCTAAACAAACGATGCGTTTATCATAAGAATCTGAGAACGCTCTCATAATTGAACAAGAGTCGTGCGAATCCGTCTCACAGAGCTTAAAGAAAAATATCAACATGTATTTAGGAAGAGGGTCTGTTTTCAGTTAGAGAAAGGCAATCTCTGAACCAGAGTGAAAGAACAGCATTATATGTAATACTTACTAGGTATATCATTAAGTTAGACGATCAATATCAGTATCATGTATGCTATTTGACAGACCGGTTGGCGCAGTTGATAGCACCCCTGCCTTCTGAGCCGCTGTTCCCGGGTTCGATCCCCGGACAGGTCAACCATTTGTGTGCATGAACATGTCTGTTTGATCTGTGTCTGGGTGTGTATATGTATTTAAGTATGTATATCAGTCATCAGGTTATCATAGTACAGGCTCTGCCTAGTTTGGGACCTGATGACCTTTGTGTGGATGTTGTCCAATATAAATAAATATATATATATATATATATATATAAATAATATTACTCGTAGCGTTATCAATGTAAGGCAGCCTCCTTCAAGCCGTCCTTGGCGAGAGGATGAAATAAATAACTTTTTTGATAAATTCGAAAGGAAATATCTTATACCCAAATATCTTATAACTCTTTATATATTCTGATTCAAAGGGTAGTTTCCGATGGTCGCCATAACCTTACTCATACTACACACGGATGAAGCCGCGAATAGGGACTAGTAATTGTACATAGGCATTTTAGTAGCGCTTAAATGAAATAACTTGCCTTTGATATTCTTAACCTGTATGACCCTCGTTAATATAAAACTTTTTTTTTCGTTTTCAATGACTTCTTATTTAGATGCAAAATAAGGCCCAAGCTTTATATATAATAGCTCCCATATAGGAATATAGGAACTGTTCATTATTTTGCATATATTCATCCATACAATTCATCATTTTGCATCTCCTGGATTCACTCTTTACGTTCACGAACACAAAGTTAAATGTCCGCTTTCTTTCACTGCTGCTGGAGTTTATCGAAAGTTCACTTGCAAACAATAGGTCTGCGCGATGACATTCTTTCTTCTTATCGAGTCATCATTTGCTGACTCACTCCTCATACAATTCATGTTAATTATTATAGTTTCCATGGGCAAACTCATCTGCTATGTAACTGGCCAGGGTTGCCATATCACTATTTCACATATCCCTTAAAAGAACTTAAAATTCATAATTAGTTTCAAATTATTACCTATGTACAAAATGTACATAGTTAGCTTTCAATTAAATATATATTTACAATATTGTAAGGATTCTGGTAGGTGCAGATTTATTTCTGCACTTACCAAATTATTTGTACTTTTTTAAAGTCATCCATCTATTATCTTTTGTAATATTGCGTTTAAAAAAAAAATAGATCCTAAACTATGTTTGTTCAAAATTTCGGGTCGTTAGACTGTAGACGAACGGGTTTCTACGGAACCCTACGTACGACAGCCACTTCGCATGAACGACAACAACAAATGAAAACGAATTTACTGAAGGTAAAGTATCCATTTAAAACCAATAAATCATAAAATTAGAGGACAACACCGCTAACCAGGCAACACTGCCTGCCACTAACCAACTATAGTGAAAGTATTCTGGATTAATCACACGATCTGCCGCAAGTTCAATGGCTCGATTATGACTGTTAAATTATGAATATTCTTTTGCTTTCTTACGTGATGAATGAGGCAGGTGGGTGCCGTAATCGCACGTAAGACCGCATAAGCGAGCTTTCTGAAGTCTATGACATCTTCGTATTTTTGTACGCGTCAAATTGTCAACTATAAAGTGATTCTCTTATCTCAGATCCGGCTGCTTTTAATTAAGATCAAAGTAGATTTGAATAATCACGTGTTGTAATTAGTATTTCAACTGCGCAAGACTGCAGCTCCAAGGTTCATTTCGAACTTGTGATTGAATAGTGAATGTACTTACTATAAAAAGTTCTCGCGAAGTTTTTTATTGGATGTAATGTCTAGATACTAACAAGTGATAAGTTAATAACATTGCTTCACGTCTGCATGACTAATCAATTGGAGAAATGGCAATCGTGGTCCCTATTGATAATCACGCCCGTATTCGATGTTCTAGAGTGGACATAGTGCTATAGGCGTAATAGGCTGTGTCGTAACACTTGTAAGTTATCGTTTGTAATTGCCCCCGTCACAGGCTAATAACCAGTTGCTCGTTCTTGGTATTTCAGCCTTATAGGCAATTTGCTTTATATATAAATACCAGTTTTTCCTGCAAGTTACTGATTGACTATAATTCGAAGATCTGAAGTATATGAAGCTTACAAAAAATGATGTTACAAGGGATGACAAAGACTGGATGCGCTTACTTACACACTGCCTCGATAGTTTCTCATAAAAATGTGTTTATAACAATGCAAAATATGTAGACATATAATAAAGATACGCCCGTTCCAATAAAATATACCTACTTATTAAAATCGGTTTAATTTTGGCAAAGAAACCGTATAAACAACACACAAAAAAATACAGGCGCATTTAGAAAATCCTCGATTTCGGATGTCCTTGTCGGTTGAAAACATATGGCTTAGATGAAATTTATCAGGAGATGATAGCAAAGCTAGTTACGAGTCTAACACCTCACTGTAATCAATCAAATTTTTCATAGGTCCGTTTATAATAATGCTAGGTGTACCTAGCATATTTATTAACCTTTTAGGGCAGGGATATTTTTCTCCTGTTGCGAAAGGCTCCGCATATATAAGGTTTGCGGTAAACTAACAAACGATTATAAGAATGGCCTTCTATCTCGTTATTGGTATTCCTCTAAGGGAATCTCGGCCGATGCTCAATACATGTAAATAAATCACGATGGAGCGTGAGATACAAAGCAATACACGATTTAGAATCTTCATTGTTTTCTCCCCACGAACAAGAATGTTAAATATTTAGAATGCAGTTAGAAAAGAAACGAGCACTAATGAATGTGGCTGTCTGTAAACAATTTCAATCTGTAATCAAATGAATAGAACAAAGATCGATGATACAAAGATTTATAATAACAACTTTGTTGTGGGCATACCTATGCGATTAGTTTATTGTGGATAGTTAAGCAGCGTAAAATACTATCGAATGTCTCTTGAGCTCTATAATCATTAATGTCAAAACCACGATGTAAATAATATAGTACTACGTAACAAGGCTCAAGTCTAGCTTCGAAATCAGCAGGTATTGAACGAAAATATTTCTTTGGATTAGGTTTCAAGAAAAGTTATCTCTCACTCATCAATCAGTAGGCACGGCATGGTTGAGAGTCTAGAAGAGAAGTACCTACTTATATAGAAACAAGATCTCGAAATTACCAAATTGTTGAGTTTTTGTTTGACTCGAATAGACTAGACATAAGTAAATCTTGATGGTTAGTATTGTAGTGGTATAATATTATAAAGAAACTCGAACTCTAGTATGTAAACTTTAGTGAATAAGAATTTAATTTCTTTTCGATTATCCTTGACCGATACGAGTAGCTTCAGATCGGACTACTAGGTACTACTAAGTAAACGACTAAAGGCCTTCCAATAATGCATGTACGTATATTTACTCTTACTTCTGGTATAGACGTCACAAAGTCCTGCAGATGGTATTACCGATTGCAAGAACAACGTAACGGTTGAGTTCACATAATGTCTGGCCACACGCAATGAAGATAGCAAGGTTAACGGAGCGAACGTCCATGGCATACCTAATGGGAACCAAGAACTGTGACAGAGATGTGTCGGTGATGTGAAAAAGTATCGTAGTAAAATGTTACGATTATTACTTGACAGTTAGGTAAATGCGCTATTGGAGAAAAACGGGGGAAACGCTTGGTAGAACTTTATCTTGAGACAGCTATAATGAAGCTCTTTCGAAATTGGAGGCATATTAAAGCAGGACTATGATGAAACAATGCATATTATGGCTCGGAATTCGATTGTCCTTGACAAGCAATGGTACCGTGAATTTGGAAATGAAATATATCTTTACCGTCCAAATAAAGTAGTTGGCTTTGTTGGACAAGGTCAAGTACATAAATACATCAAAAAAAGTTTGTAATCACTAGCATAAGCTGATATAATTCTTTAAATTGAACTTAATCAACAATTTATTAATAAAAGGTTTATATTCAATATAATATAACTCCTCTCCTGGCTCGAACACGTGCGGTGATCTTTCTGGGCATGCTGAGAATCAAGTTATCCAGCATTTCTTGGGGTAACCTGTCCCATTCTTAAATAGCGCTTCCCTGAGGTCTGGCATTGTCTGGGGACGTGGCTGACGGTTCCAAACAGCTCGTTCACGCGTGCTCTATTGGGTATAAGTCAGGCGAGCCGGCAGGCCAGTCTAACCTTGTGGTGTCGTATTCTCGGAGAGCAACATTGACTCGTTGAGCTCGACCAGTTGAGCTTATCTTCGAACAGTACAAATTAGTTCCCATGGTTTACTCGGAATGGTCAGACAATTCCATCAATAGCAACTGCTCTATACATGTCTGCAGTCATGAAGCCTCGATAAGGGATCAAAGACGTTCAAACTCCAATCATAATACCACCCGATATCGATTTTTAAAAGTTATCGCAAACTATTTTTGTTGATGATGTGTGTGTTTATGATGGAGACGCCTTATTGATTATATTATCCATTATTAGTACAAGTTCTTAAACTGCTATTTTAAATTTCTCCTTTCCTTGTAAATGGGTTTTAGCCCCACATACCCCCTTCCGTCACACCCGAAGCGGAGGGGCAGTGCACAGCTTTTTCCTCTTCCAAGAAAATGTTTATGTAAGTACATAATATAAATATATATAAGGCTTCCCCTAATCTCCCATCTTTCTTGTTTTTTTTAATAAGAACCTTCTCCTATCAACAATTACCTATCGTAACAAAGAAAATAAACTAGCGAAATTGTTCTTATTCTTCTTTGAATTGTTGATTGATGAATTGTTCTTCGTTCACGCGTGATGCGACGACTGCCCGCGACTTCGTTCGCGTAGTAGGCTCGGCCTTCGGCCTCGATACGACCTCTCCTCTTTTCTTGGTTTTTCTTTCATAAGAATCATCTACTCCTGACAATAATTAACAGAACAAAAAAATAATAAGCGCGATTGTCCCATCCGTTCTCAAGTTATAGCGTGATCAGGAGAAAAAGCGGTTCATTTTTATACGAGTATATAGATAGATGGCTTAGTTTAGCAAGTGGAATAAATTCGATATTGTGGTTGTATGATGTACTTATACCCACCTATTGAAGTAAGGTACATACAATTCCAACGAAGAATGTTTGGCTAAAAGAACCAGTTTGCTCTAGGTACATGTCCGTTTCTGACAGTTTTATCGAAATATCTAAAACAAAACACATTATTGCATAAGACTCAAAAGAACCAGGGCAAACGTGATGCTAAAGAAAATATAATAGTGCTTAACTCGTTTCTTGTTATTACCATGGTAGCAATAGCCAATCTGCCTACTGAATTGTAGTTCCTTAGCATTTCAATAGAGTTACTAACAATTTCATAAGCAGTAGAATCTGCTTAAGGCTATAGGTAAAGAAACAAAGACGTAACCTCATCCTGTTCTTACGTAAGTTTACCTACTTATAAAGTGGTATAACCAAAGGTTCCGAGGTACCTGGCCATCCGGGCATTGCTGCGGGGCTCATGAAGATAAGACCAGTGAAAGTGCCGCCAACGAGGACCCCTTGTGTATAACAAGTATTGTTGTGTGACGTGTGACGGTAGACACGCTCCGCTAATTTGAATGCAAGCATGAATTTAATAGAATAATCTTGTTGATTGATAGACTTATTATATGATGATGAGGTTCCAGGAAAGTTTGTATTGTCCAAATACCGGCGCACCCGTGCACAATTTGTTAAAGATATACCGTTAGATACAAAGTAATTGAAAAATTACATTACGTAACTCCAACAGTCGTAAAGTCATAGAGAAATTGTGAGGGTCCGCCTTCAGACTTTAAAAGGCTTCAGGCGATTTTCTTTATTCGGCTGTTACTAACGTAATATATTTTATAAATGGTTAAGGTTACTGACCTCGTATTTTTATGGTTAGAGCAATATATTGACTCGATAATGGTCTAAACGCTGTGAAGCCATACACCGGTGTGAAAAATCGCAGCATTAGAGCACTCCTTTCCCGCGAGTGAACTACGTGAGCATCTTCAAGGTCTAAAAGTTCGCTATTTCATCGATTTACCGCATATTTGTGTGAGGGATATATCATATTGAGAGCCTTTAATCTATCTTCTATTTAAAAATAAACAATGAACCCCTATTTCTCCTGGTCATGCTATAACTTGAGAACGGATGGAAAAATTTCGCTATTCTTTTTTGTTATGTTAAATATTGTCCAGGAGAAGGTCTTTATGAAAGAAAAACTAAGAAAACATGGGAGATAATGGCGAGGCCAAAGGCCGATCCTATACTATGCGAACGAAGTCGCGGGCATTCATTCACTAATTTAGTAATAAATTGTACTGCAACTCCCTTGAAATAGCTAATTTGTCAAGTTTTTTATTATAATTGATATATCACCCGATTTATTATTGGTTGAAATTTAAACATTATTTGAGAAGTGAAAATAAATTGAAAACGTCTATGTAATAAATTGATATTGTCAATTCTCTAAACAAGCAGTACTCGTATTGTTAACAAAAGTCTTGCGACTCGATTAGTTTAAAACGTTATGTTCACGTATCGCAGAAACTATTTGAGCTGATTAATCTTTATTGTAAAATATATTGGAGCGAATTGAGAATAATGACTTGAAGCGAGCCTCAGCCGTTCGTCTAGCGCTCTTTTCAATAACAGTTTGTTAAGAAGCTTATTATGATGAAGGGGTGTAGCTTTTTATTCGGAAGTGCTTAGATACGTAGTAAGTGTTATTATTACTTTCACTACTCAAGCTATTTCAGTCGCTACAAAAAGTTTGCAATTTATTTCTTTTTGTGCTCTACATAGAGTCACGACGCCGGAGTTATTTGGTCGCTGCAGATAGTTAGGCACTGTTTCGTACCAAGGTCGAGAACCGGATGGTATTACAATACAGTATTACCTCAACTTTCGTGCTCGATCGACGAAAGCGAATGGTACAACTCCCGTTTCGTTGACAACTTTCTGTAAATATTCCGAACCACTTTTTATCCTTTCCAAATCTGAATTCTACCAGTACAGGCACATCAACACCAACCACTCACGCACCATAGTGCATGAGTGGTTGGTTTCGACAGGTCCACTTTCCATAGTTACGCAACAGCCTTCAATGTTTAAGATAAGTCAAAGAAAGACCCTTAATTAATGCGTAGGAGTTTTACTGTCCTGCTATGATTGCGGTACATGATACAATAACATTGGAAATGACACGATAGCTGAATAAGTGCCTCTTGATTAGCATATTGCGGTAGAATTTATTGATGTTTAATGTCGGATTAGAATCAATATTCTACCTACCCAGATTGGAACCGATAGCCTTCATGAAGGCGGAATATCGAAACCTATCATTGTTCATTTGACAATTTGTGTAATAATAAAAGACAGTGAAGTGTTTTTAATAACAAACTACTGCGTTATATGTAATGTTGATGTTACATATAATAACATTTTAAGTATGTACAACTTAGAAGTATAAAGAGAGATAACACACTACACATACCTAGATAAACCAAATAATTATTTCTTTAAAAATATATGAACAAGTATATAATTGAACTCTTGGTTACTATTTTCTCGTAGTTGCACATGGGAGTAATAAGTACTAAGGTTGACAGTGCATATTAGATATTTATGAAGTATAGTTAAATTGTGATAAAGTAGCACTATGCCAATATCCAACCAAAGTGACACTATGTAGCATGTTTTATCTAAGGCCCCAGATACACGGACAGCTTGAAGCTGTCAGCATGGACTGCTTCAAACTGCGACTGCAAAGTGAACTACAGTCTTCTACGTACACACATAAACGAAACCGCCTGAGCAGTTGCAAATTCTTCGAGTGGTTGGCGGCCATGCAGTTGCCAGGCATACAATGACTGCTCGAACTGTCGACTGCTCTCGCGCAGTTACCTCTGTCCGCGCTTTTCATTCCACGTCGCGCGCGCTTCCCATTGAAACTGAAGTTTTGCTCCAGCAGTTATCAATGGTAGTCAAGCTGTTTTTGGAAATTGCGTCCGTTAAGACTGTTGTGACCTTAGGATATGGCATGGGTGGCGCTTCGCATCAAATGGTCGACTTGCTCGTTTCGTAATATGATTACGAACTATTGAACTAGCGATTAGTCAAAGGAATATCAGCCAGAAGTTACTTCAGTCGGCACTAAGTCGCTGTCGTTTCATTATTGTAACTAAAACGTAGGTATCGGGTCTATTTATAACATCTATTAAAGAGTTGAATTTACTAAAACATTACACACCGTTTTCTGGATAAAAAACTAATGAACTGGTAACCGATATTCCTTTGACTAATCATTAGTTCAGTATTTAGTAGGTGAGCATGTCGTTATTGAATTGTTTTGAAACATTCAACATCTACCCACTTCTACCCGATAATTGATATGAAAACAAGGACGGGAATGTGTTTAGGGAGTGCCAACCAACGTGATCAAAATTAGCTTGACCCATAAACAAAATCCTTAACACAATGGAATATCCATTTCATCGCGGCTATTTAGAAATTGGGTCAGCCATATGATAGTGGGAAATAAAATAAAATTGCTCCCAGCCTTGACATAAAAACATTTAATTCAAGGCAATTAATTATACTCTGCTGAAGCCACTCGATGATAATGCCATTGGTCTATGACAAATAGATTGTGTTGAGCAAATAGATGGTATCGATGATTTGTTTAGGCCGAAATGTCATGAGAACTATTGTGGTTAGTTAAACAGCTCTTATTGTATTGGAGTTGGTCAAGGTGGAGAAGTCAAGCTGAAGTAGGTACTCCTGCTTTGAACCTGTAAAGCCCGGTTTTTTGAAGAATAGGGTTACGATAACCTATGCCTAGAGCTGCTAAGAGCCGGCTAAAAGGAGACCCTAAGAGCTTGAGTACCTATAGTTGAGGGTAGGGCCCTAACTAACTCATCAACGAGCTCGAGGAAGACGGCGTCATGATGTGGCAATTGACACGGTGCCATCTTCATGGCTTTAGAAGAAGGAGATGTCAGGATGGTCCCAGTGCGTTCCTCAGGAGATCCTGGGCTCATCTATAAGACAACGAAGACGGTCACCGAGGGGGTTTTAGTGGAAAGTCCTACATAACCCGGCTGCTCCCCATAGTGTCCGTCCGTACAGTTACTCCTGCTTTTTAGCTGTGCTTCATGTTTGAATAACATTCTAAACAACTTCTAATCTTCATAATGTGTGTTCGGTTACATGCAAAATCCTATCAATGAAAGATAATAAAAAATATACTAGCGGCCACTCCGGAGACCTCGTTGTTTAGTGTATTTTTATACGTTTTGGCTTACTTCTTGTATTATTGAACTAAATCCAGAGGTAAACAATTGCTTTCTTATTTAAGGTCCTACTTACATAATTCGGCCTGAGATAATAATAATAACCATACCTATCCGTCCGAGGATTTGTATTTTCAACCGACTTTCCAAAAAGGAGGAGGTTCCCAACTCGTGAGTAGTTTTTTTTATGTTTGTTACCTCAGAACTTTCGACTGGGTGAACCGATATTGAAAACTCTGTTTTTATTTGAAAGTTGATGCTTCCCGTGGTGGTCCCGTTTACAATTCGGACAAGCGGTTTTTGAGTTACACTCCATTAAGTGAAAAGTGTTTTGCTTAACTTGATGATATTCTTATTGACGGTGAGTGATTTCTTTTCCAAAAAAATGGAACTGACTCAGGGCCGGATTAACCCTATCGGGACCCCTAGTCAATGTAATTCCCTCCCCTTTCCTTTACCCTTTTCTCTCTATTTAATGTAATATGTTTTTTCCTATTACAAATTGTTAATTTAAAAAACTTTACAGTGATAAAAAAAAAGCATCACGTTATTTTTTATCATCAACAGCTATGGTTAGTTCCACTATGTATGAAGTAAGTATTTCATCAACTGACAACATGCGTCGAAAAGAAGGTATAATATTGAGGAAGTATACAAAACCTCAAAAAAAATTGTTAGATGAGCCCTGAACCGACTTCAACACTTGTTGTGTGGATTGTGCCATCCGTTTTCAACACAGACCATATAACCACGATATGGATAGTGGTATATGGAAGTTATAGCATGACCAAGAGAAATAGGGGTTAATATTACATATATATATATAGTTTATAATAGTTTAGTAGTTATTTATTAATATTATAATGCGCTTCAGTTTGCATTTTCTTCATTTCTTCGACATTCTGACAGTTAGATGTTACAAAAAATATATTGTAAAATGTTTACTGTTTAACTAGCTGCAACCGCGGTTTCAACCGCGTGGTGATGGATGCTGATGATGATGAAAAGTAATTTGCGACCTATTCTCAGACCTACTAAATACACTAAATACAATAAAACCAAAGTTTTATAAGAAACGGTCAAGCCGTTTCGGAGGAGTTTATTACAAACACTGTGACCTGAGAATTTTCTATATAAGATAATTATAAATAATGCATTTTATTTACAATAATGTAGTACAATTAGCCTTAACATTGAAAATATACACATTTGAGCTTTGAGGCATTATAAGTAGTATATTTAGTATACAGTTATAAGGTTCTCGTTAAAACACCTACGTTCGGTTTTCAAGTAAATCTTAAGTAAG
The DNA here is from genome assembly GCA_917880725.1 of Selenia dentaria. Taxonomy (NCBI): domain Eukaryota; kingdom Metazoa; phylum Arthropoda; class Insecta; order Lepidoptera; family Geometridae; genus Selenia; species Selenia dentaria. Next base: position 37,988,843 of record OU862875.1, on the reverse strand, counting down.
TATCTACGAAGAAAATATTTCTTCGTAGGTAAGTATAATAGAATAATGTAATGGATCACGTACCTAAGCAGTAAGTTCAGCCGATCGACATTTCAACAATGGGGTCAATGCATTGCGGATCGCTGAAATCGAAAAACTGTATCAAGGTACCTACAAAATCGTGAGTGAAATAGCATGTCAGGTCAAAGTTGGTACATAACTGTTACAATGTGCGAGAGAAAGACCTTGCTTTCATACCGTTGCTTATGGTACTTTTATCGGCACACATTCAGTTTGATTATCTTACTTCACAGTTATGGTATTTATTGATCGTTAATTAATTCGCAAATAAGTATTTGTGCAGTAATAAAGAACAAGATGGCCTTAAACCAAATCCCGAGGCTATAAAAGTTAAAGGCTATCAAACATTTACATCGGACCGTCCTGATTTGCGGATTCATGGAGCGTATGTGGGTGCTGAGCTTTAAAAACGTTTTTATTGTGAATTTCGCGTAGTTCCTAACATTAAGATCTACAAATTGAAACAGTAAGGACACTAGATGTTAGTTACGCATCTTGGAAAGCGGGCTGTTCTCGCTCGAAGTTCATTAGCTATACAACGTAATTAATCAAAAGTACGTTTTCAGTTATTGCTTTTCTTTTAATATTGCAGGCCTGTTGAGTACTTAACATTACTATTAAGTACCTAATGAGTTCTGATATTTTATTTTATTTATATATTGCTGCATCGATGTTGATACGAGTACATTAAACTCTTCAAAGTATCCATTTAGAAGGAGTCTATTATCTACTGACTTCCAAAAAAAGGAGGTAACCAATTCGACTGTTTTTTTTCTGTTTGTTACCTCATAACTTTCAACTGGGTGGACCGATTCTCAAAATTCTTTTCGTTTGAAAGCTGGTGCTTCTCGTGTGGCCCCACTATATCCCAAGAATAGAATGGAAGTCGGTATTAAATATTTCAATTTGTACTTGTTTTCGATTGTAAACCTCTGTATTTGAACATCTATAGTAATTTTTTTATGAATCATTTTAGTACATTATTATTTCTATTTAAACATCTATAAGGCGATGCAACCAGCATTGCTGTCCATACTGCGTCTATTATATATCAGCGAACTGTGGGAGCAGTCGGCGGCAAGGTTGAGGTCGCCAGTAATTTACTGTTGCTCTCGACTCGTTGCGCAAACGAACCAAGCACATCATTTGCAGTACTCTCCAGTTTACCAAAGTCCACTCACTAAATTCCTTAGCTATAAATATATTTTAGCATCATAAATCACATGCAAATGTTGGTACTTTACAAAACGACAGTCAATCAATCAAGACGCCCAATCAGCATCATAACGACCCACAGTTTCACTTTCCTTTGTATCTAGAGCAGGTAGATAGCAACCGATTAAATACATCTTTGTGGTCCTATTTCCGAGTGGGAGTGCTCGGTATTTTAAATAGGCAATGAAAATCAGTCAATGGTTATCTCCAAGGCGAAATTTTGTAACAAATTGCTGCGGAAGTGTACATACATTATGTAGTTTGTATGACCAATGTTTTGGGTGACCTTACACGAATAGGATCGTCTGTATAATGCTTAATGACACCACATCCTTATTATATTTTAATAGCTTTTCCGTTAAATAAGGAAGGGCTGTGCAGCTGCAGTTCAAGGCTTCTGGCTGGTATTTGTGAAAAGTGGGTCGGTACGTTAAGTAGGGCCTTGATCTTGTTGGAGTCCAGTCGACAACTTTAAAATCTAAATATAAACAAATGCATCGCAGACAGCTATAAAGAATATTCGTCAAAAGAAATTTTATTCGCAATACGGAAATTTACTCGTATGTTAATTTCCACTTTAAAAAAAATTACATCACGTATTACTTTTAAAATCCATTGCGTATCATATAACAGCTGTAAAGAATAAAGGTCAAAAGAAAATGTACATATTCGATAACAGGAATATTAATTTTAATTTCCACGGTAAAAAAAACATCACGAAATGCTTTTAAAAATCCATCGCCAACATATACCAGCTATGAATAATATTGGTCAAAAGATTCATTTGCTATAGGAAAATTGATTTTATATCCCACATTAAAAAAACTCACCACGAAATGCTTTTAATAAACATGCATTGCGAACATTTACCAGCTATTAAGAATATTGGTCAAAAGAAAATTTATTCGAAAACGAAAAATTGATTTTTATTTCCATGTTTTAAAAATATTCGTCACGGAATGCTTTTGGGGTACATAATAAACTTGTATATTTTTATTGCTGTTGTTTATAACATTATAGTCAACGTAGGTATCATCACGATTACAAAACTTTCGTTTTATAATATATATTACACTTGAATAGCTGTTACTTCTAAGTTTACACAGACTTTATTTGTATATCTCAGATATGGATTGTACTAGAAGTATTCTTAGAGCCGACGCATCCATTAGTATTGACAATACACACAAAGGAATAATATAAAGTGAAAAGCAATCTAAAACAGACCCTTAAACTGACTTTTAAATGCAACCTGTGGGCTTAGCACGAATAACTGCGCAAGTGTAACGGAACGTATCGTTTACGTGACAAACTGTAATTTATCTATGGCTTGTGACACAGACAACTCATAGTTTATGCGCCGAAGTGTGACAAGTTGACGCTTACAATACGAATACTTGTTTGCAATTTTTTTGCGTTACGACCTCTGTGTATCGCAATTATTATCAACGTTGCAGACGAGCCGATTTGGTCTGATGTGTGTGAAATAGTTATACAGGCCTACACTAAACAACCTAATTCTATTATTTTTTTATTATTTAACAAAACGTAGTTCAAATCATGTTTGCGACTGACTGAGAATGGGATTTGATTGGAATCCAAGTAATTTTAAGTGATATGATAGCTATGTGTTTTGCTATTTTTATTATATTTCCCTAAAGAAATATAATAAAACTTTACTTACAATTTTTTTTGGGTATAGATACTAGAGCCCTCACTTATTTTTCTCTTCTCTCTTCTTCCTGTAACCAGCCCACCAAAATATGTTTATATAAAATCATTATTTCTGGCAGTGTTGATTGATTCACAATACAAGTATATTGAAAAAAATATGATTACGTTAACGAAATAATTTTCAATACAGTATTTATTGGACGTAATTAACACAAACTAGTAATAATAAATACTCAAAAACGATATGCGCCTGAATTTCATATAAGCCTCTCACTTTTTCACCTCTCCAATATTAACAAACACCTATCCGATTTTCGACGACATTTTTCACCTACCCGATTTTGATGACATTTTTCACCTACCCGATTTTAATGACATTTTTTCATTTTATTTTTAATCGTTTTATACATAATATGAAGATGAGGAACCTTGTATACTTTATGCCGGAAAATGTTCTTGTGGGATTTAGCTACCCCACAAGCGGCTGCCGTGGGTAACACGTAATCTAAGTGATATCTAAGTATAGATAATACTTATATATAACTTATACTTATTACTAATATTATAAAGAGTAAAGATTTGTATTTTTGTATGTTGGTAACGAATAAACTCAAAAAACGACTACCGATTTCAAAAATTCATTCACCATTCGAATGCTACATTATCATTGAGTAACATAGGCAATATACTTTGATTCATCATCATTATCATCATCCGTCACCTCGCGGCAACTAGAACTTAATAAAAAACAACACCATTATTGCCATATTATTAAATCAGCCGATGAAATCCGTATGTTAGACTTACTGTAATCGTCAAGTATGGCTGTACCAGACAATTCAGTCTTCCTTGGCACTAAGTGTTCATGCAAACATGGCCACTTAGGGTTATCTGTTAAGAGAAGTGTGAATATTATCGCGTCCTGTTAAGGTGAGTGGTGATAGCATTGCAAATAAAGTTTATGAGTATCATAATTTTAAAAGTTAATATTATTTGTAACTTTCCATCATGCCTATTTTAGATACATTAACACTTTAATTACAAACTAGCTGCGCCCTGCTTTTACACCGGCGTGGTGATGGATGATGATGATGATGAAAAGTATCCTATATGCGTCCAGCGTCTTATCTACATCCATATCATATTTTAATCAAAAAATATCGATCTGTTTGAGCGTGACACAAACTTATGCCAAATTAAAATATTAGTGTGATAGTTATTATATATATAATAGGCATTATTAATAATTATAATACCGTTACCACACAGAATGAATATTCGCACTAAAACATAATATTTTAAACATCTTTCCATTCATCACATTATGTAAATATGAATCTTCTAGTAATTTTCTAGACAGAGCAAGACTAAATATGTTTGAGGGAGGTATAGGCAATACATACCCGAATACATGGTTAGTTTTATATATTTTCAATTATATTCTTACAAAAGTAGTTACTAAATAATTAGGTACCAAATATTGCGGATGAAGAAAAACATTTCATCGTATTTCTAACTATTTGCTTTAACATCGAAATTGAGATAAACAAAGCGTATTTTTGGTTAGAGTTGAGTAATGTGACAGCCCTAATGAAGTGAGAGGTATTTGTCAGTCTGTGTACAAACATCTTATTTGTGATGCAATACTCTGTCTGCTGTAAAATATACCTATAACAATAACTCGTATCGAAATCGCTACAGCATTCCATTTGCCTTTACTGGCAACCTGTCATACCAGCAAAATTATCATCATCATCTTATAATGTTTATACATAGCTGTTAGTTTTCCGAATACAATAAAATAAATAAAATAAAATAAAACGATTTATAGACTACCGTTTACTCAATTACAGGTATATTCGAAGAAAAATTCTGTCTGATTTATTGATACTTACTTTGTCGTCGAATAAAGAGTTAGGAAAAGTTTGTACAGTAAGTAAATGGCGGTCCCGTTAGTTTAATTGGTAATGACCCTGCCTTCAAAAACCCGAGGCCTTAGATTCGAGGATAATGAATTGTGTACTGAGCGGAAACATTTGTTCTTTCTTTGTGATTTGTTTGTGAGACATCAATGTGTGTCTATGTGATTCTAACGATAACGAAATGGATTAGTCCTTTGCTGGCTACCATGCTTGCACGGTATACAGGCCTAGCCTAGTTTGGGGCACAATGATAAATCTATCCATCTTTATTGTGTAGTGTTAAATAACATTACACGGACATATACATGGACATACAACTTTTTGTCTACTACTGAATTTATATTCTAAATAGTGCGTATAGTGGTCGCCTAATGTACACCTTTAATTAATCTGTTTCTTTTGCCAAATAATCTTTTTTACCTTTACCTTTTAATGTCACCATGGACTAGTTCTGGCCATGTTGACTGTTGCAAAAACAGGTCAATTTCTTATTGGTTATGATTATGATGAAGTTTACTTGAGACAGGGCTGCTCAGCGAAGATGCCAAGAAGTCATGAACCCGGATAGCATAACCCATAGAGATACATCGCAACTGTGATGAAACTGAACAGCAGTGACATTTTAGTTTCGAGTTAGTCGGCCAAGCGCGTCAAATAGATTTGTATGTGCTAATTATGAGCAATGCTAGAATGCACTTGCAGTAGAATTATTCCGTCAGTCATTAGTATCTGTTCAATTAGGTGAGCGAGGTGACTAGGCTGATGCCATTTTGAAACTGCGATTCCAAGCTTCTTCGTACCACGGAGGCCATGTCGAGGTGTTCGATGGGTCTGAAATGTCCGACATAATCGACTAGGACTAACCTGATACAGCTTTCCCCTTTTTCTGAGAAGAATCGTGTCCCAGCTGTGGGAATGTGGGAATGGGCTAATTGTGCTACAATGTTACAATCTTTTGATTTATATATCAACATTCCTCTCACATATCTAGGCATGGTAAATATATCTACAAAGTACATATAAAAGTCAATTTCTTTGCATTTATCGTCAAGGAGATCACAACCATATAACAATAATATATTTATTGTGTATTTGCCATAAATGTGTGTGTGTAGGTGTGTCTATTATGTGTTGCCGTGTTGGTGAAGGAAGGGGATTGAGTATTTTAAAATAATATAACACACATAAAATATTTTTTTAGTATTTAGCATCCTTTTATTTGTCTTGTTGTCATATCCTAATTTAGACGATATACATTATAGGTACATATAAAGTTTTACGCTTAGTATCCACGCAAAAGTGTACCCATGCTATTTATAGTGAGTAGGTACTTACGCACTACTTACACAGGGCACATACTCTTACGAGTAATTCAGTACTATTATGATAATAGCTGTGTCTATAATATATTGTTATGATGTAGGCAGTCTTGCTCTCGTTCTATTTACAATCTACATCTATGAACCCCTATTTCTCCTGGTCACGCAATAATTTGAGAAAGACTTACCGGTTTCATTCATATTTTTATTATTTTAAAGTTTCTAATACTTCGTAGAAGGTTCTTACAATAAACAAGTGCAATTTGATAAATTTTATACCGACTTCCATTCTATTACTTTGGTAAAAATCAGTTATTGGAGTGTAACTCAAAAACTACTGGACAGAATTTGATGACATTTAAATGGGACCACGGGAAGCACCAGCTTTCAGACAAAAAATAATTTTGAGAATCGGTCCACCCAATCGAAAGTTATGAGGTAACAAACATTAAAAAAACAGACGAATTGAATACCCCCTCCTTTTTTGGAAGTTGGTAGAAAAATAAGAAAAGACGGGAGGTTATGGCGAGACCGAAGGCCGATCCTACTACGAGAACGAAGTCGCGGGCAGTCGCTAGTTATATATAAAAATTATAATTTTATGCCTTTTTATTGGACATATGACATTCTACAGCATGGGAAAATTGGATTTCTTTATAAGTTGTCACGCATACATGTATAAAATGCGGGTCGAACCGTGACGTGAAGACTGGTGGTAGGTAAGCCGATGATGGTGGAACGTCGTGAGATTGTACTTCGCAAGCATTGCATATTGCGTGCAGCTAACAATGGTTTGAAAAATGAGAGCACATTATATGGGGTACGACACAATATCTTGCATAATAAAAGGCCTCCTTGTGTCTAGACGCTAGACCTATTGTGCATAAATAACAGTTCATTCTGGCTCTTCGTGGGAGTGATGCCCTTTTCACATGTATTTTATGATCATACATGCCAACTGGGCCAGTTAAGAATTGCAATGGAATGAATGAAACGTGATGTTCTGAATGATAATAAGTTTAATAATAAAATATGTAATTTTTATTCGGTACGGAAATACGTGTATACTCTTCTAGATGACACGGTGTTCAAGTATACCCCTCCGACTCCGTGATGCGTGAGGGACAACTCGTTTTACTATAATATTAGGTACTATAGGTAGTACTTAGGTCTCTTGTCTGTGATACAGGGGGTAACCACGGATTTAGGAAGGGATCCGTGTGGATAACCGACTTGGTTACTTGGTACGTCTACCACTGCAGTAACAGATATTTTACAGCGAAGAATAGAGCGCAATAAATGCTTACTGTATACTTGTGCTTTACAAGCTAAGAATGTTTTAGACTTTCGTGGTTGTTAACTACATTATAATTTTGAGTAGTACTCACGGGATGTACACCACGATTAGGTCGGTTTTGGAGTTCCCAATATTTCGGTGCAGTTAGATGCACCATGTTCACGGGTAGACTGAATATGCGGGTGGATGTGAAAAAAGTTCGAAGTTTTAAGAGCAGACAAAACGGTCTACCCTCTTTCTCACTCTTTTACTGCGGATACCACTGGCCCTCGAACTCGATTGTAAGTCTCGACAATACACACTAACTGTATCACTGCGAATGTTGGTTTAATCACATTTTAGCACACCAAAACCCGCTTAACCGTGGTGTACATCCCGTGAGTACTAATTATAATGAAGCTAAGATTGGTTTTATAATTTGATATTGAAAGTACCAAACATTCCAATTTTAGAAAGAAAAATTCACGCCCTCGGACAGTACTTCGAATTTTACCGTCATCCCCATACGACAGTAAAATCATACAGAGATAGAGAGTTTAATTTCGATGCTCGGACCTCGTGCCTCAGTGTCTTAGTGGGTCTGACACGGATTGTCGGAAGACGCTGGTTCGAATCCCGTCCGAGGAAGTGAACTTTTATTTCTAAAATTGTAAGTAGGTTGTGTTATTAATATAATTACCTATCCTATTGCTACGCTACACAGACAGAAGTGAAAGAATAACTCGTATATCAGCGCTGGATTGTAGGTTTGTTGGCAATAGATACGTCATTACAGGTAGTACTGACATCTACTACTCTGCTAACTACTAACTTAAACTTATTGTTTTTAGTCTTTGGAGCTGTGACTGATTCATATTTTATTATTATTTGTTCTCTTTTATTCATTATTTGTTCTCTGTGAACAAACACAAGCACCTTGTACGCATACCAGACCAATTTTTGTGATTTTTGGTGTGCTAATTTTTTGTATGCTTGTAAAAGTAGTTAATAAATAAACAAAAAAATTCACTCAAGAAGGTCCTGAAATCCCAATTAGTGCTTTAATCATAATCTCTCTTCGTTGGCTTTTCATCAAGAATATATGTAGATACTTAGGTGTGTACATTATTAATTGGCCATAATTATTTTAGAACTATTTTATTACGTCTGATAATGAAAATAAAAAACAAACTGGTCACAATAAACAGAGAAGCAATAAAACGTTTATGGATTCAGAAATAATAGTGGACATAAGAAAGGTCATGGCTGCTTTGCATAATCAGATGTATGGAACGAGATTGTTAAGTGGATGATAAATATTTTGACTTAATGTTCACGAGTTGCAAGCAATGTAAACTAACTTACTTGTTTACCTACGTCTTTATTTTCCTTTTGATTGGACACACTAAAACATGCCGTTTTGCTTGATAAGTGGACGTACGTAAGTGTTCGTACCTGCTCGTGGTAAATTTGCCATTCTTCAAGTTATTCAGGTAAATATTTATAGCTGCATCAAGTAAGACTTTTATACAAAAAGTCAGTCACAGCCACATAAATAAGTCTGTAGTCCTATGCTGTTGTCAAGTCACTGTCCTGTGTAAATCACATTCTAATAAAGCATTATTGGAGACACTGAAGTCACTCAACACCAAGAACCCCTACAAATGCGTATAACTATAGCTTCTCTAAGCGTTGTTTACCGGTTGTTTCATGGCGGTTCTGAAGAGTTTTTTAATCTTATTCCTTCCTCACCATTCCAGAACTACTCGTTCCGGCCTAGCATTGCATCCATATACTGTTGAAAACTTCTTACCACGCACCGAAAAAGTTTAGCAGTTCCTACCTCTGTCGTGTAAGTAAATTGTGGAATGCTTTGCCGGCGTACGTATTTCCTTGCAGCTATGACCCTGGGTCTTTCAAGCGGGGCGTGAAAAAGCATCTGTCAGGTCATCATAGTGGTGGCGATTAGTGCAGCTTACGGCTGCACTAATGGTCATTGCTTCTTGATTCCATCTTCGCTTTCCACCAGGAGAGAGGGAGTCACTTTGATGAACCATTATAAAAGAAAGCAGTTGATTGGAAAAAAGCATTACTTTAACTTTCTCAGGCGGCTGACGAGGAAGTCACCATAAGCGTTTCTTGATTTTCTATAATTTGCCTACACTCGTACACCGTTACTAACACGTAACGGTTACTAATCCACCACTATTACCCGTCTAAACTAGAAGAAACATAAATCTAGAAAAATTAAACAAAATCCGCGATAACCAATTGTTCGGCTTTTTTCCCACCATCCGCAACATACCCTTTGATCGTTCAATGATGTTATGTTTGACTGTGTCAAATTAAATTATCATTGCAACACCAAAAGAGGCTGCGCCTTTGTTTAATTTTGTAAACAAGGATGTGCACGCTTTGTTATAATTATTGAGGAAATAAAAAACTGCACGAGAAACGGATGTCTTTAATTTTTTTCAAAGTAGTTACCTTATTTCTGTTTCATGTACTTGTATTGGTTTGCATGCACTTATCGCTCCGTAGGCGTCTTATAACTTGTAGATAAATTAATTATTTCTGTCTACTCGTACTATACTTATTAATGTTGTCTTATTATGAGTGATTTTTTGCAAATTCTTATGAGAAATAAATGATAAAACCGTATTTGGCAGAGAACACTTCACGCGTATTACAATAGTTAAACCAGCTTAATAAATAGTAATAAAATGAAATGTTACATAATAAATTATGTGCAAAAAGAGAAGCATCCAAGGAATTGAAATTGCGCGTGTGCCTATTTGCTATTAATAAAAAAGCTGGTTAAAATTGTTGCTAATTTACTGTTTTATAGTCATATCAAACCAAAGTTCGCACTTGACAGTTGCGTGACGGGACAGTTAATAGCAGATTTGGCTGACATATAAAAATGTGAATGTTAGTTCTACTAGACAGGTAGTATAATCATATAATATAATTATATATAATGTAATATAAATATGTCTTTATTTAAATTTTGCGTAAATGGCAATGTGTACATTCTATACATATTTATTGTTACTTAAGTGGTAAAAATAAATATTTTCGAATGTATGTAGAAAAAATCTAACCTATTTTTATATTAACATAAGTACCTAAGTAAAAGTAGGTACCTAACTACCTGAATATATTTTATTTCTGTATAAGTACAAAGTTACTGATATAAAATAAATCTACCTATTACAATAAAACTAATTCACTAAAATATTTCTAAATTATATATATATTACAGGTAAAAAACAGCATTTAAGTCCCTGTCTACGGGTAGAGTGCCCAAAAAGCTGGCAACGTTACCTCGTTAAATAGCCAGGCTGATACGTTGCCTGAGGTAAGAACCAGCTCTTTGGTCACCTGTAATTTCTTTGAGGCGTCTGGACAGCTCCTTTACTAAACGCCGTGCATCTGGACCCCAAGAACCCATAGTTTCAACCCCAAACGGAAGAAAAATATAATTATCTCCAAGACAAGCATATTTTCTCCGTTTGAGGTTTTCTGCAGATTCTGCAGCAGCACCTGCCGTCCGTGAAGTCTGCTCAAGGTGAGAAGGCGCAAGTGTGTCAGCACAAGTTGCATCCCACACCAGCGGCTTCCCATGACTGCACGGAATCAACGTTAAACCGTCAGGCCTCTTGCCATCATCACGTGAAACACCGTTCGGCTCTAAAATAGCCGGCACGTGAACGGTAGCAAGGGTCCGACGGATAATGTCATTTAAGGCAGCGTGTCTTGAAATTCATCCAGAACTGCGGCGGCAAGATAGACCATGATGACCCAAACGATCTACTTCACCTCCACAGTGACACAGGTGTGGTTCAGTTCTGGAGATACCCAGACGCAGACCTACTGCTATGGAAAAACTATTGTTGTATAGAAAAGTTCCTATATTGACAGAAGGTATCGCCTGCAACCAGAAACCGGATTCGCATTCGCTTGCGGCAAGAAGACGAGCCTTATCTCTCAAATCATTAGTGTTATTTATAATGGCTTTCTGTGTTATTTTACAGAGTGGCTCGTCCCATTGCCTCTGTGAGTGAAGGTTTTTTGGGGATTCACTCGGACAGGCTGCAACCCAAGCATTTTGGGCTTCTTCCAAGCCAATAATGGGTAAAGATCCTGAAGAATTTATAATTTTGTAATTTATAATTTATAATTTTGACAGGTAGTTGGCGATAATGATGTTCTACGAAAGGTATTTCTCGATGACATCGAAAACGGTGGCTCTGTAGGTAAATGCCAGTCTCTACTGCCTCTCTACTTTGCCTCTGCAAACAGGGTTTGAAAAAAAACACAACGAAACTTATAAGCGTCGTTACGTATCTTAGAAATTTCAATGAATTATCTATGTTACGCACTTACCTATAAGTAAATATCGATGATAGTTTATGTTTTTTTATGTAAGATATTTGCAGACTATCTATGACGCTAGATGTGGTACTGCCACGTTAACGATGACCACTTTCTACTGTGGGAGAGCAGATCCAAAAAGGTAACAATATCCACTTATAAGTTCAAGAAATATTGTAGTGATCAGTGAAATATAATAATGTGACATTTGTTGGATTATATAATTATAATTTAATATAATTATTATATAATATATATCTATAGTTAGAAACCTATGTCCAGCAGTGGACTGCTACAGGCTGATGATGATGATGATGATGACATTTGTGTACACATTATGTTTCGGTTTCCAGTTTATAGTTCTTATGTACTCAAATGTTTTTGCTCTAACTTAATCATTTTGAATACCTATATGTTCTATCAGATTTTAATACAGTATTATTTTATAAGGTAAGTACCTACGTAAATAATACGTATATTATACTAACATTCTGTTGGTCAATATTAAACTTATATCTACTACGTTCTTACATGAATGCCGGTTCGCCTTTTGACGTCCAAGGTACTTCGATACATGTAGTAGATAGGGACTTCGAAGCGGAACTAAATTCTAAATTCAATGGACAAAAAGTAATAAAACGCCATAAGTCATTATAATGCTTCTGCGATTGTGACCCACAGCGATCAGTGAGATAACAGAAAATAAAGCAATGATGCACAAACTGCTTGGGTGGTCACGGCGCACATCACGTCACCTGACCACTACTTCAAGACCTATAAAAATTAATCACGCACACTTTACAGCAATCTTATAATGGGCAAGTTATAAGACCAAGAGGGTCTTGGTCGAGTGGTCTTTGCTATTGCGTCTCGGCCAAATGACTCCAAACTGTCTCAGCGAAAGTGTGTGAATGTGCGGCGTTCTTTGCATAATTTCTTGTAACTCATCAGAGTACTATGCTGTGTTACCGCCGTGGGTGGCACGTCCATTCTGAACATAAGCATGTTCAGATGTTGTTCTGTGATATCGACTTGCACGTATCGATAGAATAACGTTTATAATAACGTTTACACAACTAGGATCCAAAATTGAATTTCGACAAGTTCAATACTTCGACAGTCACTTACTTCGAAAAAATATAGTTCCACAAGTCATTGCTTCGACAGAACATATAATCGACAAGAATTATTCCCACAGAACGTAGCGGAGTATCTAGTCAAAGCACAGTTAAGATAGGTGCGACGACAAGCGAAGCAAGGGGGAGCGTTAAGTTGAATGGTGACATGGTGAAAATGGATTATTTTCGAATGTGTGACCAGTTTTTGTTGTTCAGCTCAGGACCTGTGACCTATACTGGTACTAACTCCACTCAGGCTTTATCCCCTATTTATTTATTTTCCATCCTATATTTTCGACATACCTTACTTATTTCAGTTAGTCATCAATATCCCACGTTTGTGCACTCCTGGACATTTAAAACATTGATTAAAACATTTTCTAATTAGGTCATCAATTTACTTTCAACAAATATGATACATTTTTCTAAAAAAGTTCATACCGTTAACGACATATTTATCACGCTCGTCTTGTTTAAAATTACATGTGTACTTGCTTGATTCTCAGTAAAAATAGGGAAACAAGATCTGTTCCTTTTGTTTTCATCAATCTCCAGCTGTAATAACCACAGTATGACGAGCGAGGTGTGTGGCCTCACCTCCGCGGAAACAGGTTTGTAGCCAACGCCCGCGTCCATGGCGCCCGTAAAAAAACCATTCAAAATTTAACGACGCGCTCTAACAAGCAACACGGGCACCGGGCCTACACCCAACCACTTTTTTTCATAGATCCTCCAATACGAAACTCACTTTCCGTAGCACAGTAACATACTGATACCATCGCTGTTACGTTCTCTGTCGCAACTTCAACATAATATAAATAATCTGCAACGACATTTACTTCGCTACAAGTAGCTGAACAGATGTTCTCGTACTGATAAAGCGTATTCAACTGTCATAACACTTTGTTATGTCTGTTTGTAATATACATGATGACGACATTTCGTTTCTCTAGCCCTAAACATGGTAGGTAATCTATGCGTTGAGAAACTTACTCTTCCACGTACGATCAAACCACTATTAATATCACAAACATTATCATTAATCTTTCAGTATAATCAACTCGGTATGTAATTATTCAGATTACTTTAAGCGACCTTACTAAATACGAATGCTATTTTAATAATCGACTAGATGAATTTATAATAGAAGTGCTTAGCGTGTGACTTCCTTAATGCTTGGATGTAACATCAGATGATTGCAAATAATGCTTGTTTCTTGCGACCTTTGTGTCTTTGACGGTAAATTTCATTCAATGCAATGGTGTACTATTGAACCTCAGAGCTCACACTCAAGATGGATAATGACAGCAAATCTTTGTAGATGCTGTACGGGCCCATAGCCTCAAACGCGAATATCGATGGTCCTCCATCTTCCGAGTGCTTACAATAATAAGTAAAGAATGGCGTTCCTGTCTGCCGGTCACGTGTGTCGGGGGGCCCGAAATGAAAGTGGAAGCGTGGGCGATAACGAGCTCGACCATTGATGCCGGCCACTTCACTATCGTGAGAATAGAACGAGACAGTCTTGTCCTTCCACTCGCTAGCCCCTCCACCACATTCCCACCTGTTGTTCCAATAATTGAGCTGATACGAAAAACAGAAGAACTAATATTCCACTTTGATTTGAATTTATGTTGCAAATGGTTGAACTTCACGAGCAAAAAGTTGTTCACCGTTTGCAAGGTTAGTCCGAATTTAACGCGGTGACCGTGGAATCAAAAAATTAGTTTCGTCAGTGGGCGTACCTACCTGTTTTTCACTCGAAATTGGGGAGGATAGTTCTTAGTATTAACGAAGTATATCTACGTTATAATTTAGGTTTGAAGATCAAAACATTTCACAGTGCAAACCAAACGTAACTTCATTAGTAAAAAGCGTTATTTATTAATACATTAAATACATTTCTTAGAATAGTTAGTGCAAGAAGTGACTGCATAATATACCGTGTCTGCAGTGCTGAGAGATTTCACATCTTGCGATCGTCGCTGAAAATTCACATAGAGCCATTTGAAGTGCCGTTAATTTGAACAATAGATAAATTATTCTTTCATTAATGTATCTATGATTTGAACCTGAACTGGCTTCCAACTCGGAAGAATGTAAAATCTCTACAATAATTAGTGCTTAACTACACTCAGCATGAGTATGACGTTATGTAGAAAAGGAAAATATTTTTTTACTATTCATGTGCAAACTTAGCTCATAAGTAATTTAATAATAGTAGATTAGTAGCCAAGGGCTGTAAGGCCTTATGCTTACACCCGAGCTAACTACTTTGCTTTACATCTCGATTGTGAGGTAAGTAGAAAAAAACCGACATTACAAAAATAAAATTGATGACTATTATACTCATACGAAGACAAGGCTGAATAGCGAAGCGACCTCTTTTGTCATTGGGCTGAATGCATGATGTCTATTGCCAGTATGATGGTTAGATGTACGCGAACTTTTTGAAATAGTGAAGTGTTTTTTTTAAATTACTTACCTCCCTAGGGCTTTTCTAGCTACATTATTACCCTAGAGCGCTAATTGGTCACCTACATGCCCCATTTGTGTTTTTTTAATTACTTACCGCCCTAAGGCTTTTCTAGCTACATTATTACCCTAGAGCGCTAATTGGCCACCTACAAGCCCCATTTGGGGGTAATAAGGACCTACTTACCGAATATGAGAGATGTAAAGTTAATAAGTTAGCTACGCTGATGAAACTTTGTTGAAAGTATAACCTAGTAAAAAATCGTCGTAATAGGACGATACATACATAAAAGAAACAATGCTTATATTATGGTTGACTTGAGAAATTCCCCATTTATTCGAAGTCAGTTGAACACACGCGAGTAAGATTCGCGTAACGAGGGTTACCTACACAACGAAAATAGAAGTCAGAGTGAAAGAAAAACTTTACTTTGTAGTTTAAAAAATATAAATTAAATGAAATATAAATTTGTATGGGGAATGAAGGTGATGCATGAATCAAAGTATACCGTCACGGTCAATTCTCGCAACTGCAAATATAAACTGCTTACGAAAAAATGGTTTTCTGGATTTCCTCTTTTACTTGTGATGTGAGAACTTGCATACTTTTTTTTTACTTCTTTGTTATATTATATAATAAAATCACTCCTTTGGTTTTTCCATACATGGATTACATGTGATTATCAACCTAAGTTACAAATATATAAATATTTATATTTTTACACCCCAAGATATGTCTTTAGAATAATCGGTGACTAGATAGGACCGTAAATTAGGAATCAATTGTAGCTGCTCTCATGTCTAGGCAGCATTTGGACCAAAGTCTGTCATTGACCTTTCTTGGTTCTAGGTCAACGGGAAGACCCTTAATATACGGTTTTGATCATAGAGATCTAGAAACATGCCAATCTATGTATCTAAAACCACAGACCATAGTGGATGGTCTGTGGCTAAAACCTATATACGGCTGAAGTATGGAACAACCTACCAGCGTCTATATTCCCGACATATACAATCTGGGAGTCTTCAAATACAGCGTGAATAGGTGCCTTTTAAGCAAGCATGTACCACCGTCGACTGCTTCATCACTTTACATCAGGTAAACTGTGGTCAAATGCTTGTTTATCAAATGTAAAAAAAAACCCGGTGTCGCATTAGAAGCTCACGCTAAACCCTTGTTTCTGTGATCTGTGCTTTTGATGTATTGGCGAGTGTTAATATATGAGTATAACGGCATTAACCCTTTGCGTCCCAGAGACGTACATATACGTCAGTTTCATTCATAAATCTTTTGTTTTAATTATCACGGTTTAGGAAGGATTAATACCCGTAGTTTTTTCATGCTTTGACTTAAATTATTAAGTTTAATTCAGCTCTAAGGGATTCTAGATCTCAGTTTAATT
Source organism: Selenia dentaria (assembly GCA_917880725.1). Classification (NCBI taxonomy): domain Eukaryota; kingdom Metazoa; phylum Arthropoda; class Insecta; order Lepidoptera; family Geometridae; genus Selenia; species Selenia dentaria. The sequence goes on along the minus strand of OU862875.1, from coordinate 37,972,004 downwards.
TCAACTTGATATCTCCACGCGCTCCTGAGAAGGGTCTCGACTCTCGACAGACGGACGGACGACGAAGTGATCATATAAAGGTATTTTTCGCCTCTTGAAGTTGGATGGTGAATTAAAAATTATCGATCACAAATAAATTCCCTGTGCAAAACTTATTATTGGACAGATTCTTGAATTAATATAAAAGTATGATAGATGTGTTGATTTGCGGCAAGCGCCAAACTCATCAGGTAGTCTGCCAACGAGGCGTGCTCTTGACCCCCAGTGCATGTGACTCATGGCGGTCCGCCGCGCCTCCGTACCTCCATGATGCATTATGTGGGAATTTGTAGGAAGGAACTTAGATTCTTTGTTAGAAGAAGAGTTGAGATGACACGGCATTTATAGCAAATCAGACATATAAGATACGGCTAAAAGCCGAAGTGCGCTTACACCAAGTTTTAGAGCCGGCTGGAGCTACTTATCTTCGGTTAGTATATAGTTAGTATATAATAAAGTATGATAAAAATACTTATGAAATTAAAAATGCAGTATATAAGTTCCAAGGCCAAATAGTTTTTAATCTCTGCTGATCGGTCCAGCCATTTCGGAGATTAGGTAAACGGAATAAGCTGACAGAAACATATTTAAAAATAGATTTTTTTGTTATAAGTAATTATTGTATAAATATTAAGTTGACACTTACATTTTATTTTTTTGTAGGGATGGCTGATGGGCAAGTCGTTCAGCTGATGGTAAATTGCCAGTCTATGATAATTACAGGCCCACTGCGGTCATTGCTCTGAAAAATTATTCTTATAATGTCTTATTAGTTCAGTTATATCAATCTATTGTTCCTACCTATTGTTTAGAGGCAGAATATTTAGAACGGTAGTACCCCCTACGACGTGGTCTGGGAAAAATTGCCTATCATCTCCTGAATATAGTTTTTGCCAGATTACCAAAGTACCTAGGTGTATAGATTTTGGTGATTATGCATTGATCTAACAATTATTACAAAACTAGCAATCTTACAATAAAAAATATAGTGCCTATCTAATTATAGCGTATTGTATTATTATGCATCTTTTTTCATCATTCCATAAATTGACGTGTTTTATGAAGTGATTACATTATAATTTGGAACGCTTACGTTCCTAATGAAACCAATTTCTGTTTGGTTTCGAATTATACGATTACATAGCGACACTCAAATAAGAAAACCGACGTGATACGCAACTCCTAACGAATAATTACTATCCATTCATTAAACTAACTCAAAACTCGTCCAATTCGATTCGTAGATACGGAAGAAAGTTCATCGAAAAATATCTAATTTATAAGCCCTTAATCAACTTTATTGCCAGCACTTATCCGAGCGCTCTCCCTCAAATGACTTCTTAAACTAAGCTTCCATATTTTTTTTACGGCTGCACTCATAAATTTCACTTTTACTAATAATGTATTTACGAGTCGGATCGTCAAAGATAACAAGCACAATTTAAACGTTAATTTGTGATGAGTAAGATTGTTAAACTAGGGCCTAATTAAACACCTCGAAGATATAGTTAAACGGTGTTTTAGGTGTTATTGTTTAATAGGTATAGGTAGACCAGGAAGGTATGTAAAATGTATAAAGGCTATAGGGGTCTACATGGTTATTACTTTACAAAACAAACAATGTTACTGCATTGTTAACATACTTTACATCAATTGAAGTGAATTTTGACGCAATCTCCTCTCTGTTCAGGCGTAGATTCACTCCCCCTGCAAATTGGAATTGGTGAATCACCAAATAAATGCTACGTCCATAATTTTAACTAACTTTTTTGTCTTGCGTGTTGTAATAATATCTATCGGAGTCTATCGGAAGCTAAAAAAAAACATCGGCAGTATACTCCATTCCTTTTATGTTCGCATAATGAATGAATGCCGAGCCGTCTTTCCTCTTCCCTACTCGTTGACTAGGAAAAAAAGCATGTTCGACGCATAAGTATCCTGTATTCCTGTACCTTTCTCATCAGTATTCGAGCCACGGGCTGCGTGATTGTGTTGGTAACGTCTGACAAATAAGCCTCGTGCCCCATCCTTTGTCGGCGGCAAGTAGACGGATGAGACATGACCCTCGTGTGTATGGACTCTTGTTCCGGGGAACCGAGCGTTGAGTCGTTAACGTACCTAATGTATACTACGCTTGAGTTAAGGTGTGTTTGAGACTTTACGTTTATATATCATTGTGGTGATCACAAGTAGGTATTACTCATTTTCAATTAATATACATGTGACATATATAGCCTGCATGAAGGTGTCCCTTTTATTTTTTTCTTCAAATTAGGGAAATGCCTTAAAATGTGTACCAACAATAAATTTACGTAGGTAAATGCGTTCCCCCTTTGATCATTATGAGTCCAAACACGGTGGAGTTATGTGGTATTTATATACCCACCTTCCTTCCGGTTTTACGGTACCATAATATTGTATTGTCACGAAAGTTACGTTGAATAGGTAGGTATACCAAATTTGAGTTCAAAAATGTTAGTTGAAAAAATGGAAATAACAAGGGAATCTCATTTCAAGTTTTGTTAAGAGGTGTAATACTGTAGTAAGTAGGTAATATTATTATATTTTGTGGTAATACCCCCGATGCTTATTATTCAGGGTGATTGGAAAAAATGAAGAGGATGATATATACACTGTTTTATTTACAGACTTTAGAAATATATACCAGAATAATGTACCAGTTTTTAATACACATGCAAAATATTAATCAACTCAAATTGTCCACCATCTACGTGTAGGGTCAATGTCTGTGTTTTAAGATAAGTTTTGTTTGTATTACCCGGATTAATGTTAAAATCTCTCGAGGTTTTCAAAACCCCCAAACATTTTAGTGACCGGAACAAACAAATGTCGCTCAACTCACACGCGTTGGCTAACAAACAGGACTTCACCGTTAAATCTACTTCCAGTTTTCCGAGTCACATTTACTTTGCCCCAGTTTTGAGAAAGACGCATCTGTCGTTCACTCTGGCGCATTTGGATTACATCACTTCATTACTTGCCGAAATACTCTTTGATCAGAACGAATTCGAGTTGTTCAACCGTCAGGCGCCAAGGTGACTGCTGACTTATTTATAACTTTTTAATACCGTGCCAATTAGTTCGCAATTAGTTTGTATTTGTATAATCGAAACAAAGGAAATTCCTTACGAACACGCGTGCGGTCAAAAACCTGCCCATATCTCATCGAGTAGCGGTACTGAAGAATGTTTCCCGCGGCCTGCATTTCGCCATTCACTAAAGTCTCGAGTACTGGGTTTCGCAATAATGTTTACATGCGTGCTTCTGCGAACCTGTGGTTTCCGGCGTCTGTAGCATCATGTCGGCATCGCCCCTGGTTAAGAGTAACCAAACGCGAGCTCTCATGCCCATCCGCCGGACGGACTCCTCGAAACTCACACATAAAATGTAGCCGTAAAAATTACAGCTCTCGCAAGGTTTGGCAGGCGAACAAGGAAGATCAAGAATTACGACGATGGAAATATTAAAGTTTTGCTGTATGAAAAAAACTTCCAGGAAACCTTGAGTTATCTCAGCACATCTTTATTTCAACCGTTTAAACCTAATAATATTTACTGAAATCGATCACGCCGCCAGCTATTATAAACGAATGAAGAAGTTCTAATGATGCTGTGCGTGCGTTGATAATACTATTAGTTAGCTGTAGAATATTTTAATTTACGATAGTTATACCTAGGTATATTATATTTATTAAGTTACCAATTCCTTCTTAAGATGATTTTAAGCAGTTAGCAGTAGCATCTTATACATACACGTCTCGATTTTCACTTAAAAGACACAAAATCAGTAAATGTTCATTAAGTTCTACGATTGGTGGGTCCATTACGTCAGCATTGATTTCTTGGCTCGTTGCCGCTTTGAATTTCAAGATATTGAAGCAAGATAAATGGGTAAACCGTCCTTCGAAGCATCCGTCCCAGTTTTAGGAATCACTAACCGTTTGTTTGTTTTTCTGTTAGCATCAGTTTCGTTATTGAAACTTTTGAGTTGCAGGAATTGCGGGATAGTAAACGTGTTAAAGATTACGTCAATCCCCAATGGTATTGGATTCCTGTAGTAGCGCAGATAGATAATAGTGTCTACGTGTAGTAGGTAACAAAGTACCCTGCATGACTTTCAAAATAAATAGTTATCAAAATAACAGAATTCTCTTTCCGGTTAGGAAAAGGTTGGCTATATGCATCACTTATCCGAAGTCAGGGGTACTAAACTTTCTCTTTGACTACGAAAAGAGTGAGTTTATGAATAAATAAATAGTTTATTTTTATTTGGCATAAAACTGTTATATAAGATTGTTGAATCCATAGGCTCTCGAACTAGTTATAAACTGTGTTTCGAGTTCCAGTGGCTTCTCCACTATTGATTGATGAGATTACTAATATCTGTGTATGCAATGGATATGTATTGTTTGTGTATTGGGGACAGAAATACAGTAAAATCACAATAAATAGAAAATACACAAAGTGTATTTAAAAATGTGTAAATACACTAACTTTCACTACTGCAGTATTGTGAAATAAAGTGTTCTGACATTATCTGACAGCACTTGAGTACCAGTCGTCATTCAAGATCAAGTGTGATACCACCACTGACTGAATCTGCACTGACTATCAAGTATCAAAAGCAGTACGGAATTCCAATAATACGTGCTTCATCTACGTTTTGTGTCATAACTAACCTCGTGGTTTCATCAGCGTATAATTTGAGAAATCACTGATTGATTGATTGCTCACATCACACTGTAGCAATCCACATCTGTTATGAAAGGAGCCCTTCGCAGATTGTTTTAAGTTTACATTATTAATAACGCGTCCAAATAATATGATATTCAGAGCAAAGTTTATCTTTATATATATAATTGTTTTGACGTAAGAGTAACTTTCGTTCGCAAGAATGAATATGCCATTATACGAGTAGTTAATATGACGCTCATTTTCAATATTTTTCGCACAAAATGTCATTTGTGACGTATGGATAAGAAAATGGGATTATGGTATCTGCTTATCCCTGACTTTTGGATGGAGTAAAGATATAAGGTTTGTATAACGTATCACAAACCATTAGGTAAACCTAGTAGTGCACGCAAATAAAGCAAATATTTAAAACCGACTTCCATTCTATTCAGTTATCGGAGTGTAACTCAAAAACTACTAGACCGAATTAGATGAATATTGAGGGACCACATGGGAAGCACCAGCTTACAAACAAAAGAAAACGAATTTAAGAATTGGTTCACCCTATCGAAAGTTATGAGGTAACAAACATAAAAAAATACAGTCCAATAGAGAACCTCCTCCTTTTTTTGGAAGTCGGTAGAAAATCGGCGCAGCGTTCTCATGACTACCTAATATTTCAAGGTTAACCAAGGAAACCTATGAAATAGTGACCATGCCAGTCTAAAAACTTATATATTATACGTTTTGTAAAATTTTAGCCTAGTTTATTAATTTCTGGTTAGCATAATGTCACTGCGTATTAAACAATACTATGCTATGGTTTGTAAGTGCAAGGGTAGCAAGTTAACCCAGGGTGAACTAGACTCCCCCCTGAGGGTTCCCGCCTTGCCGCCCTGTGCCGGTATTACGGGGCGCCGGCCGCTCTCCCTGCCTTTCGCGGACTTTATTAGATGGCGGACGCGGTGGGGCCGCAGGGTAAAAGAACTATCGGTATTGAGAGGCGTCGCTGTCCCTATCCTTTGCGGCCGAAGTGCGAAAGCGTTCCCGCGGTAAGCGGCAGTGATGGACACCGATGTGTTTTAGTGGGTATGCTACGGAGACTCCCACATATCCACCTGCTCTCCCTGGGGCCGGTGGTATTCATAAAGGATTACATTGCGACAAAAAAAGGGGAACTAGACTCGGGTTATACGTAGCTAATGTATAGGGATATCAAGACTACAATAAAACATAATTATACATACAAATCCTGACTTTGTCCAGTAAGATTTGATAATTTTTCGCCTATGTCTAATTATCCGCGTTTTCGCAAAACCCCTAGGATTTTCGCGAAGATTCGAAGTATCAAATTATCCTACGACATATATATATATATATATATATATATATATAAAAATGTATACCTACCTATACATCATACACATACGAAATCGTTCAGAAAGTCCACTGGTATGGTACATGCCATAGAATAGAGAGATGTAAGAAATATAATAGAAAGAATGCGAATGATATCGTCATTTCAGATTAGTACAGAACATGAAATTTTTGCAGCATAAATTCGGTTGATAGGAGGCGCCGCGCGCCGTATTGCCACCAACTTCAGAGTATGTAGCTCAGTTATTATTCCAGCCGACTTACTGCATCTGACTGCACAATGCCTAATATTGTATTGGCTAGCAGCTGCTCTCCGTGGTTTCACCCGCGCGATGATGGATGATGATGATAATGATGATGAATCTTATATACCCTATGTTACTCAGGGTGAATGTAGCTTTCCAATGGTGAAAGAGTTTTTGATATCGGTCCAGTACTTTTTGAGCGCGCGGTGATGGATGATGATGATAATGATGATGAATCTTATATAGCCTATGTTACTCAGGATGAATGTAGCTTTCCAATGGTGAAAGAGTTTTTGATATCGGTCCAGTACTTTTGAGCCTATTCGTTACAAATATACACACAAATCTCTTTATAATAATATCAGTATTAGAATATTAGTATTAGCATAGATAACCCTATTAAAATTTTTGTAAGTATTTGCAAAAGAACTGACTGACCCTTAATATACCTATAGTGTTATTTATCTTCCTTCAGATTGTTCCCTAGATATTAACATAGCTTACTTATGTTGTAAAACAAAGAGTTTATATGTTTACTTTCTCCACCATCACAAACTTTATATCTCGCACTCGTCTATTTATAATAGAGATGTTACTGACCATAATGATGGGTTATATGTAGAAGATCCACGTAATAGTCGGTTGTACCAATTTGTACTTAATTTTTTTACAACGCGTATGGACGAGTTTATTACGAGCATAATTACAACCGTGTGAGTAGTCCACTTTATTCAAAGATCTATTTTAATTTTATGTTACGTATGAAAATAAAAGTGAGATATACTTGAAGAAGAGGGGAATATCTTCTTGGAATACATATCACATTATCCAACCGAAAGAAGACTTCAAATACTGAACTTTCGTATTGATGTCGCGAACCTTCATAATTCTTATAATATGATTTTTTAAGCACTAACACTAACGTCTGTTTAGCGATACCAAACATTGCAATTTTAGAGAGATAAATCCACGTTCTCGGACGTGATTCGAACCCGCGTCCTTCGACAATCCGTGTCAGACGCCATGACTACTAGGCTACCGAGGTACAACGACCGAGCACCGAATTTTAACTCTTTATATGCTAATGATTTCCTAGGCTTTTGCGATTCTTATACATTGAAATTAAACAACATTAAACGGATTAAATCGCGTATATTTTTATCTCGACGTTTCGACCACTTAAGTAAACATGGTCACGGGTAGGCTGGTATGATAGTTGTCTGTTATGGAAATTATGATTATGGGGATTTTAATCTCTAAGTATGTAATTCCGCTGGGCTTCACCCGTGTAGGTGGGGGTTCCACTCGGCGCGGCCTTGATCACTCAGTTACCTTTTGGTCACTGGGGTGGCAGTATCATGAGGCTGTGGTATAACCAACCCAAAGACTGTCCCCTCGTAACGGGCTAAGACGAGCCAAAGAAGAGGGCAACCGCCTTGAAACTTTTTCCCCGCACAACTCATAGTGTGCGAGAAGCAACCCAAGCAAACAAGTAATTTTAGCCGTCGTATGGGGACGGACCGATATCTATTCTGCTTGACAGCATTATCCAACCAAAAGAATATTGTTTATCTAATATTGTACTTTAATATTGATGTCACAACCTTTAATAGGCGCGTTTTATAGAGTTAACTTACATTTACCTACTGTGCCAAGATGAAGTCACAGTACATTTGATCCGCGTTAACAATAGCTACAGGTGTACCAGTAACTAACACCTTCTTGACGCTGATTGGCATTTCTAGATCAAACTTCGTAGGTATTATGATATTTCACGGTGATTAGCATTCAGTTCGAAAGAGATAGGTTCTTGTTCTTTTAATAAAGGCAAAGATTAATTTCGCACGAAACAACAGTGCCACTTTGATTTTTAATTACCGACCTTTGGTCGTTTGGCATTGCCATATATCGAGTCCAAGGGACCAATTTAGTTATATATTAGTTTCTTTTCATACAATCCAAACACCATTGTGTTTTATTACTTGTCCATGTATCTACCTCTTTGAATTAGTCAATGTCATTTATCATAATATTTTATAATACTAACCATACCCGATCAAAATGCTTCAACATTCGCATCGGTAGACGGAATATACGAGTAGATAGTTATTATCCCGTGACAAGTAATTGTTTTTAACCAACTTCAAAAAAAGAGGCGTTTTATGTTCATGTGTATGTTTTTTTATGTGTTATGTTAATTGATTTCTCCCCTATTTGTGGACCGATTCTGAAAATTATTGTTTTGTTTGGTAGAATATACTTCCGAGGTGGCCCCATTCAAATTTCATCAAATTTGGTCAAGAGATTTTTGAGATCTCAAACTGAAAATTGTACTAAAGATAGGGGATCTTGATGATATGATCGTTGACAGTGAATTGCAATCTATTCCGTAAGTAGCAAGGGTCACTAAAAATGGTGAAAAAAATGTTTACCAAAAAATGGAACCGACTTTAATAATACCAAAAACAATGAAATAACTTGTAGAAGTCGGTACCATGCGCACAATATTGTGCAAAAAAGGTACCTACTTTTGAACTATCATGGTACCGATTTCAACAAGTTATTTTTGACAGGCCGGTTGGCACAGTTGGTAGCACCCCTGCCTTCTGAACCGCTGGTCGCGTGTTCGATCCCCGGATAGGTCAAACATTTGTGTGCATGAACATGTCTGTTTGATCTGTGTCTGGGTGTGTAATATGTATTTAAGTAAGTATGTATATCAGTCATCAGGTTACCATAGTACAGGCTCTGCCTAGTTTGGGACCTGAAGACCTTTGTGTGGATGCTGTCCCATATTATATATTAGGTATATTATATATTTCACAGTTTTTGGTATTGAAGTCGATTCCATTTATTGGTATTTTTTTTGTTTCGTACCATTCAATAATAATTCATAATGAAAATAAACCTACTTCGATTCGATCGTGACCCAGAAACTTTATGCCCTCACTTAATATAAAAGTTATAAAAGTATCGAAGAGAAAATTCGTAATCATAACATTGCCTGAGATGCAGCCGTGATGAAACTCTGTAAGGGTTCATTCAAGTTTCTTTAATTTATTAATAGCTACGTCACGTGTGGCGCTCGCCATGCTGCCGTATAAGCTGAAGACATAAAAACTGGTCAGTCTTACTTGAACAAAGAATTATCATTCGTCATTACACCCGTGAAAGTAACTACTTAGTATGAAAGTCAAGCGTGGAGAAAATGATCGATCAGCTACTGTTTCTATTGAAATGTAAACGCTATAAGACGATTCAATTATTTGCATCAATTAGAATGCGAGAACACCTTTCGTTCTTGTCGAAAAGAAATTAATTCGAGGAAATTAAACGTCTAATAGATAGTCTGATACACATTATGTAACGAGTTATATCAAACTAAAGAATTCTCACGAAAATTTTATAGGTGTTTTGATTGATAGGCGTACGTGGGTGGACTTTATTGAGCTTCGCCGGTTTTTTTCTTTGAGCTTGTTTGAAAACTACCTACGTTTAGCGACTGTACTCCCAGTTTTCCAATTTCTCTTTTTAAATCAGCTGCTTTTCTCTACCGTAACATAACGCTATATTTGTTTATTGGTAATCTCTCTCTATTTGCCTCGTAGTCTACAACTTTAGAACTGTGGACCTAGCACGAACAACTGCGTAAGTGTAACATAACGTGCCGTTCACATGTAACAGTACAAACTGTCAAGTATCTAGGGCAACTGTGACACAGGTAACTCGTAGTTTGTGCGTCGAAGCTTGACGCGTTGACGTTTGCGATACGAATACTTTTGCGCAAATTGTTTGTGCTACGGCCTGTGTTAGTTATTCATAGTAATACCACAGATTAAATAAGTTACTACGTAGTAATACACTGACAAACACACGGATACTTTCTTATTCATTAATATTAGCGAGATGAGAATTCATGTTTGAATGAATCGCATGGAATTTCAACAAGACATGCTGTCTTGAGAGAAAACAGTGTCAAAAAACCTGCCGAGCGTCGCGCAGCGGTGTCAATCATTGAATGTCGTGGCTATATCGTAACGTTATCGAATTGTCGCATAATGTTGAATAACACCGGTTTCGTAACACCACCTCTGCCTGAGGCTGTTCACACTGGATAGTGGATATAACCAATTTGTTTCACTTTGATAATGATAGTTATTATGATATTGGTGAATGTGCGTTGATAGATGAGTGAGTTAGCGTTTGAAAATACTAGAAGATTTATTGGGAAACCCCTTTAGTCATAGGAGTATACATGAGAGTTATAGAAGAATTAGTTATAGTTTACAATCACTGTACGATAAATTTATGACAGACTCATGTTGTGGCATTACTTATCCCACATAACACCAACGTGAAGTAACATAGCTTGCTATTGTGTTTTGTCGGTTCGTTGGAGATTCCGAAGGCCCGATTCTCCCCTTCCCCATTCTCCTTCTTCTCCTCTCCTCTTTTCTCCCCCTCCACCTTCACTCCTTCTATCTTTTCCTTCCTAGAATCCTTCCTCAAAGGTCGGCAACGCATCCTCAAGACCTCAGTTTCGAAATTGGTATTTAATTTTTCTTGGAAATGGAACATGTTATTGTGTTATTTGTTGGTGTATAAACTTAAAAAAATGTTTGTCTCTTAATTTTTACGTTTGTTTATGACAAGTTATATTTAGATCCTAAGACTTAAAGAAAGGTAAATAGAAGAAACGAAAATTGTAACTAATTCAATAAGAAAATTTAAAATATATACTTACATAGTACTTAATCATCATCATCATCATCTCGGCCGTAGGACTCCACTGCTGAACATAAGCCTCCCCCATGATTTTCCAAAAGGACCGGTTGGAAGCGGCCTGCATCCAACGTCGTCCTGCGACCTTCATCAGGTCGTCTGTCCACCGTATCGGTGGACGACCTACGCTGCGCTTATCGGTCCGTGGTCTCCACTCCAGAACCTTTCGGCCCCATCGACCATCTGTTCTGCGTGCTATGTGCCCTGCCCACTGCCACTTCATTTGGCTAATTTTTTGGGCTATGTCGGTGACTTTCGTTCTTCTACGGATCTCCTCATTTCTGATTCGATCACGTAGAGAAACCCCGAGCATAGCCCCCTCCATAGCTCGTTGTGCGACTTTGAACTTACCTATGAGGCCCATAGTAAGAGATCATGTTTTAGTGCCATAAGTCATCACTGGTAACACACATTGGTCGAAGACTCTTGTCTTGCACTGGGGTATTTTGACGAGAAGACTTCGCGAAGTTTCCGGAACATAGTACTTATGTAATAAATAAGGTTTAGGTAAGGAGCACTAAGCTCCGTCCACGACGAGACAGCTGAGGCGTTATCCGCTAATATCGCCTGTCTCATGCCAACGTTTTTAGCATTCAAATTACAATGATGTAACAACTCTATTTACGGTTGACGTTTAACTATAAATTAATAACATCCGTTATTAAAAGACTTCCGATTCTCTCTCTAGTATATGCGTGGTGACTTCCCGTTTATGAACCTTTTAAACTCTGATACCTTTGCAATAAAATAGTTCCTTTTCTCAATTTGTATTGTGTTCTCAGTATAATAAAATTAATACAAGAGCATGTTACTTACTAAATGAAAATAAATCTGTATTTAAATAAAACTAATTTGCTAATTTGTACCGTTTTTGCCAATACTCGCCACGCTTGGCAGGCGGGTTGGCGAGCGCAGTTTTGGCCGGTGTTGTGCTCAGAAGGTGCTGCTGCCCTGGTTTGTTATTCCTTAGCCGGCTTCTACGGCACCCACGGGAAGAATGGAGGGGGGGGGGGGGGGGGACCGTCTGTCACCCCGCGGGACGGTCGTGCACGAGATTGCCGGGCTATAGAAAATGCTCTATCACCAAGTGAACTACACACGGGCATAGTTAATATTTTTTTACATTTATACTCGCATTGTAGTGTGTACACTATACGTTCGAGTATAATTAAGGTTGCCATAGTACGTCCCGTGTCTGGCTGTCCCCGTATTTGACCATCGTTTCCAGTATTGCTGCATGTCCCGTATTTGTGATAACATGTGGAAATGGACGGGACTGAGCGCGAGTCGCCGCGGCAGTTTGAGAGGTTGTTATGTGCGGCACCACTATGAGAATAGAATAAATTGTAACTTTTTATATAAAATTAAATTAAGTTAAAATAAATTTGGTTTTTTTTGAGATCCTCGCTGCGACCATCTATTTTTAGGTGAGAGCTATACGACCGCCATACAACAATAACATTATTAGACAAGGAAGAAAAGTGGCAAAACATTTTTGCAAGATTATTTTGAGATTCATTATGAGCAGTCATGTTTAATAAAACTTTGTAAATACTTATTTGCAGTACTTGCCCAATGAAAATTTCGAATGAATATTTGCATTGTGGGCCGTTGATGACGGCAAAGAGAATATAATACTACTTAGTTGTTGACGGCTAGTGGATGACGGCTTAATGGACGAACGAACGGCGCAGGTGGTACCATTGAATCCATATTGATTCGTCATATTATAATTTTAAAATCGCATGTGCCCATTTTTATGATAAATAAAAAAAAGAAAACGAGATCGTTGTAAAAGTAAAATACTGCTCAAAATATGACTGAACTAAAAACTTACGTGTTAATGTAAGTTAAAAATTGTTATACACACTATTACTTGAATGAACACTTTGATTTCGACTTTTTATATGGTTTATTTCAAGCGCCCCGTATTGATTCCTGAATGTTATGGCAAGCCTAATATAGAATACAGGATGTTGATGCTACCACATCATTCTACTCGAAAATAAGAGTACCATTAAGTTCAACAAGTAATTGCACCTGATTCGATAAAACCAATTCATACAAACGCGTGGGATTTTCTTGAAGTTCACAGTCGAAGCTATAAAAAAAGAAACGCCGAATCGATAGTTGTATAAACAGTTTATATAATAAACAGAAAATTTCCACGATTCAACATCTTATCAGAGTTCAAATGACGCATGTCTGGCGGAAATCTTTATTCAAGGAAATAAAACGATCTAGGAACTGCGAAGTTCAGATGAAAGTTATTGTCAAACACATAGGCGATGTGTGGTGAAACATAGATAAATATTCTACGTAAAATATAAAAATCATGTTGGCTGTTCGTTATCCTCGCTGTTGTTTTTGTTTTTTACTCACCGAAAAAACAAAAACAACTTATAAACAACCAACTAGTCCCGTAATATCCATTTTTTTTGAACTTTTTTGAAAGGTTAAAAAATACATACTTACGGTTTATAAACAAAATAACAAAGGGGACTTTAACTTTTCTCAAATGAGTTAATGTTAAAACCATGTAATAAAATCATTTAAGTGTCTAGTATCTTTTTAAAGATTTTATTTCAGAATTGGTTATGATGTTTTTTATGGAGCACCTATACAATTCCCATATTAATATACGATTTCTATATATTCAAGACAATTTTAGTAATTTTTTATAGTTAATTTAAATTGTTTAGTGTTCGCCATATGCATGATATCGTTACGAGTATAATGGAGTTACTGCTTTTCCGAAGCCCTACACCCTGGCACGATAATATTGATAATATTAGGGCGACCCTGGTCCCAGATTCAGTATTTTCCGGTATCAGTTCGATTACAAACTCATTTCTTATTATGGTTATATGAACATTCGACATAAAGTGGTAGTAACCATGTCGGTGACAATTGGAATGTAAAGTAATCTTGCCTAAAATATTTATTTATATTAAAATATTATATATTTTAAAATATAAATGTTGATGAACTGAATACCGAATTGGTCGACAACTTAGTAAACGCGATATTTTGAATCGAGGAATGAAACACGTTTATTTTAAATTAGAAATACGGGACTACTCACGTAATTTTTATCGGATAGGTCCTACTATAGTTTCGACCACATTCGGTGGTCTTTTGGAATGTTCAGGACGCCCGCGTCGATGACGTCTCGCTTAACACCGAGGTGGTCGAAACGAAACTATAATCGGACCTGTCCGATAAATATTACGTATTTAATCCCGTATTTCTAATTAAAAATGAGATACGTTTAAGTACTACATATAACAACAGTATATACGAGTCTCATGATATATTATTAGGTCCTTACATATGAAATTGGCGTTTTATATGGGAGGAACAAAAAGTCGAATATTTTTTAATATAATATATTTAATTAATCAAAGTATGAACCATTATTTTCTATGCACTTTTGCCATCTTATAGGTAGTTCATTGATCCCTTTACTAAAAAAACCAGTCGGACGGGAATCAATAAAATCTTTGAAGGCGATTTGGATTGCCCCATCGGAGTTGAATTTTTTCCCTTGCAAGAAGTTATCCAAATTTCGAAAAAAATGGTAATCTGTTGGAGCAAGGTCCGGGGAGTACGGAGGATGTCTTAGACTTTCCAATTGAAGCTCTTCTAATTTAGTAGCCGTCTGTTGCGCAGTGTGTGGTCTAGCGTTGTCGTGAAGCAGCAGTGGCGTGGAGCGATTGACCAACCTAGGATGTTTAGCCGCTAGCTTTTCCATCATGGTTTGCAATTGCTGACAATAGACATCAGCCGTAATAGTCTGGCCAGATTTGAGAAAACTGTAATGAACAATACCGGCACTAGTCCACCAAACGCTTACAAGTAACTTTTTTGGGGTTAATTTTCGCATGGGGCAGGATTTGGCTGGCTGGCCAGGATCCAACCATTGCGCTGAGCGCTTTCGATTATCGTAAAGAACCAACTTTTGCAACACGACCGTCATACACATCATTCACCCTTCGAGTTGTTTCCGCAGCACTAGTGCCACGGCGGAACTCGTACTCGTAAATAATGCGATATTTTAAGTTTTCCATATTGTAAAATGAGTGACGCAAACAGAAAAAAACAGAAGAATAAAAACAAATGAATGACGATCATCGAAGCACAAATACATGAGTCTATAGCTGTACAAATTTGAATTTGGAATTCCTTACCAAAGAGGAGAAATTCGTGATTAAAGTGGCCCGTACGAAAAACGCCAATTTCATATGTAAGGACCTTATATCTTAAAAAGCGATTTTAAATTATCTTGCAATGATCTGGTAAATTATTTTATATAATACTCGTAACTGTGTAATTGAGACAGTCTCATTAAAAAACCGTATGTCCAATTAAGATGTGCGCAGAGCGACGGAGTGTGGTGTGTCACTGCTTACCAGTAGAAACCTATGCAGTAGTACTCCTCCATACACATAACCTTGTTATCGAATGACACCTTATGCCCGGGCTACACGAGGCTAGTTTTTCAAGCCAGGATAGCAAGCTAGTTCACTACAAGCTTTTTTTTATTTATTTTTTTACTGTTTGGGGATTGTACTTACACATCGCCGCCAACCCGGGGGGATTCGACGCGGTATGTCGGACTCGTCCTTTACGTACCAACTGCACCCATAGCAGCAAGCAGACCATACCGACTAAACCACCACACGGTGTTTATCCGGGCGCCTTAATATCGGGACAACGGGCACGCTATTGCAATCGTCCGAGGTCCCGGCGGCGTTGGCCCGCCCATGAGGACCCCATCCCGGTGGTATGGAGTAGGAGTCACTCCATCCCGGTGGTATGAAGTAAGAGTCACTCCATCCCAGCACTCCTGAGGGGCGCACGGAAACACCGCACGCGCCACCTGGAGGTCTTTTGGCGGCAACGGACACCCCGTGTCCATCACCGCGACCCTCCCATGCCCACCTTCTACGCCCGGCTCTACGGGCGCGGATCGGGAGAGTAGAGGTAATCTCCCTCTCCGTCTCCGCAGCTTCCTTCTGCGACATGACCCGTTCGCAAAAGTCTAGCCCCGCATTCCACGACCTTTCACTTTCCACCATGGCCTTGACCAATGACGGAAGCGAGATGGCGTCGTGAGATGGTCGTGATACCGTCGCCCACGACATCCGCAATACCAGAGGTCTCGAGGATGCGTTGCTGACCTTGTAGAAGGGGTTATTGTAAAGGGGGAGAGGGAAGGAGAGGGAGAAGGAGAATGGGGAAGGAGGGAATCGGACCTTCGGAACCTCCCACAAACCGACGAAACGCAATAGCAAGATAGATAAGATAGATAGATAAACTCTTTATTGCAACACCACATTATAAAATACAACAAACAAATGAAAAACTTAAAATTAAGTGTCACAATGGGAGGTCTTATCGCTCAGAGCGATCTCTTCCAGACAACCAAGCTATCTTACTTCATGTCGGTGATATGTGGGAGTGTGGTGGTACTTCTCCGGTCGTGCCGGCTCATTCGGCTGTGGGGTTGCAGCGTGGCACTACCACATAAAGTAAGGTACATATACTTTCATATGCATTTAGTGTTAATTTGGAATAACTAACATACATTTCAATTTTATTTATATGAATTGATGTATAGATAGACGAATTAAGTAGCGTTTTCCTTTGTAAAGTAGTGCAAAATTAGTAATTTCGATTCAACCATGCTTCGCGAAACATGTTTCGAGAGCAACACAGTTGATTTTCTTTGATTATTGTAGAATTTTATTTTATATACGTTATAATGCCTTTTTGTAAGAAGTTTATTTTAAACACATGCAAACTCACGTGCTCGACAAATTTAAACACGCACACCTACACACTCTTATAATATACTTCTTTACAAAACTCACACTAATCGTAGCTTTACTTTGTAACAAACGTACATAAATCTTGTGGTATTCTGAACTTTGAACTTTGGATTCTGGCTGCATTTACTGTGGCGCTGCAACAGGTTCAACGCTACTTTGACATGGAATCCGACGATGAGTCACCAGCAGGTTTCCATCGAGGTATCTGGGCAATGGGCAAGAACCTGATAATTTTACTGATGGATTAATGTTATTATGATCAGTGATGGTGCTGAAAACTGAGACCACCGAGTAAAATACTACGGATGCTTTATCATTAAGGCATCATTCACGACATTCACTATATAAGTATTTTTATTTTTTAAGTGGACTCGTACATTTGTTATTTGCCATTTGTAACAAATTATGTTAATACATTATAGTTGCATCAAGTGAGATGTTTATTTAAGTAGTCAGAGTCAAGTCATATCCACATAAATAGGTAAGTCTGTCATTAATTTATTTATTATTTGTAACAATAACGATTTAAAATCAATTACAACGATCATATACAGTTTATCCTATTTCTAGAGGTATTTAATTGGTATCACTTATTATACAGAACAAAATGTCAAAATAAAATACTATCTATAAAATAGTAAATAAAGTCAGTCAGGTAAATCACACAAAAAATATGAATAATTAATAATTAACACATTAATAATTCAATCACTCGTAGCGGAGATCGGCTTGGCGATCTTAACCGATCAACAAGTTAAGCAACACTTGCTGCGGTCAGGACTTGGATGGGTGACTGCTAGTGGCATTATTCAACTGAGCGTTTCCGTGCTTCGGAGGGCGCGTTAAGCCGTCGATCCCGGTTATTCATAGGACAACAGTCGTTAGGCTATGTCGACGGCCTGAAAACTTCGACATGGGTTGGCCACTAACATATCCACCATTCCGTACTGGGGCCGCGTGGTGGATTATGGCCCAACTCTGAAGGCTCCAGTCCCAGCAGTAGGAACAAAATGGGCTAATTATGATTACCTACTACTATAAGAATAGGTACATTGACCCATTAATTTCACTAGCACATCAGTAGGTACTCTTCAAATCTTAACATTTCTAGCACACTATTGCTTTGTAGCATAATATCTGGTAATGAGATGGTATCAACTAAGACGGACAGGAGTCCGACTTAGTTGATACTTTTATACAGGAACATAAAGTTAAATAAATCTATAAATCCGGGTTTAGAGCCTCTTATGGCAGGCAAAGGAAAACTTTCTGGCTCCGACCGGTTATATGTAATCTTATTAAGATGTGATATATATATATCGCCTTGTCGTATATCAATATACATATAAGTACCTACACGTGAAAACAAGGAAAATAAAATGAAATAAGTTACTTTAAACAGATTTAATTGCGCAAATTTTATATTATGTTCATCTTTACTGTGTGTATCGAGAAAGTTTTGAATTAAGTATGATAGCCAGTACATAAAAATGCTTCCATATATATATAACAGACAACAGTCTACCCGTGACTACCGTGTTCACTGAAAATCCCCAAATCCCCTACTATGTCCCCTTAAAACAATAAACAAAACAAAAACAAACCGTTTTGAAATGTACCGTCTGTCCCCTTTCTGCGGCTGGGGGACAGATGGTACGTTCATCTGTCCCCCCACCAGTATCAGGGGGACAGACGATACTTAATACAACGTAGGAATAATGAAATAAAAAATAATAAGAATAGTATTCTATCGGGCAAACTGTTATAATTGTTGAAATGAAATTTATTTGTTTATTTATGTAATCTGGTAATTCAACAGCGTTTACAATTAGCATGTATACTAAATATAAAAACTTTAAATATGGCCAAAACAGAATTACTAAAATTACTAACAATTTATTTATATCTAACAGAAAAGTAATACGAAAAAATATATGTAAAGGACAAAAATAAAAAAAAACATACGAAAAAATAATAAATAAAGGAATTTCGAAAAGAAATAAAGTGTCAATGTGTAAGTATCGCGAAATCCTATTAAAAATAACAAATTACACAATACTGAAACAGAATACTGATTAATGGTCTCATTATTGTACCTAATAATACATGCTGTATTACTATTATACAATAAACAATAATAGAAAATGTAAACATATAAAATTAAAACAACCGTCCATGTTATTCAGACAGAATATTATCTTCCAAGCAAATACATAAAGCAATTGCAAGAGCATTGAACGGGTAAAAAATATACGTAAAAGGGCAAAACGCCTCAAGCGTTCTCGTTTACTTACAAAAATAACCGAGATAGTAAAGCAGATTTACTCTCCGCTAATAAACATCTACAGCATGTTAATCACTCTTCTAGCCTATCTAGACCCAGTAATCATACAGATGCCGACAACAGACAACAATAATTATTGCACGAAGCGTACGTTCTTCTGTATGCTAAGCGAGATGCACTTAAATGTGAAGCTGAGAACTCGTATTCCGACACCCGGGATTCCGGCTCATTTCTTCTCCGGATCATTTTGACGCTAAGCTCATTGATTTTGTTAGCAAAAAGCGATATTTTAGTGGTTTTCAGAAATGTTAATGTACATGTACTTTTTTTCTGCGTGAAACATGACCTTATTTTCCTGTGTTCATCGTGTTAAGTACTGACTTAAGCGAATCATACACAGACTTTAATAGGAGTTTAAAGTGCATTTAGAAATATGCAATTTTTACACATTGTAATTTTTTGTATTGCCACCGGGCTGTTATATTGTTTGGCATGGTTAACAGTCGGTGGTGGGAATACAAAATACTATGATGAATTAAAATTGCGTATACTGTTGGACCTTATTCGAAATCCAATAAAATATCTTCATATAAAAAAAATATCTTTTCTTCCTATATTTAAATGAAATAAACTATAGTTTAGTTTTTTTTTAATAGGATCGCTCAAATATTTTAAAAGATATAGCATTTTTTATAAACGACCTCATTAACTGACCCGCTTCCATTGCGGCCCTTTTATGAAGTAAGGCGTTATTTATATGACAAAGATGCTGGGGCTTATGCCTATACGTGGCGCAGACTCTAGTTCCACCTATGTAATAGATTAAGATTGTGATAAAAATAATACATTGTGACCCTGCTTCTTGCCAAACTTCTTGACACTAGATCAACGGGAAGTATCTATACCCTATACGTTTTAATTTATTCGCAAGTGTGTTAATATGTTGACTTTATGTGGCATAAATGGCCGTAGTTCTTGATTAGGTTGATTTAGAAAGTTCCAAGGGACCGCATACCTCATTTGTTATTATTTACAACTTCGTACCTGCAGGCATTCCTGTAAAAAGGACCTTGATGGACAGATAGACAATGCAGTCATTCTTTTTTATCTTTAGGAAATGCAAACAATATGATGATGATGAGGTCGTCCGCGTCGTGTCCGACGATGGCGACCCTGGCTATTTTCTGGCATGTGGCTGTCAAATCCAAACTTCGTCTTGAATACTCGGTCACAAGCCATGCAGTAGAGCTGACCTGCTCTGTTGTATGTGTAATTGTAGGAGGGCTTAGGTCTGTCCTTGCAAGCTTGGCGCTTTGAGTCCAACTCGGAAAGGCGAGTATTCTCTAACTGTGCTACTCCCTTTTTAACCTTCGAACGCCAAGCCGTTCTAGTCTGTGCATCCGCCTCCCATGTTTCTGAAGACAACAATATTTAAGACGACTAAAAAATTAAGCTCGCGCTGAATTATACTTGTCTTTAGATAATTTATTGCACAATACACCCCAAGCGGGACGTCAGTGCATGACTAAGCGCCCCCACACAGAATAATTTATTGATTTAGACCTTACTTCTCGGAAATCCATAATAAAATATATTAAAAGAAATAATTAGTAACACTTTCAGCGGAATATGTGAAATTTTCATTTCCGCTAGAAGTGTCACTAAATATTCGTTTAAATATCATCATCGGTATAATTTCCAGTAGAGAAACCAAAACAAACCATTCGACTCTTCCCACTGGCTCAGTTCAGTATGCAGTACCAGCACACCATAATTATCATCTCTGACATCACCGTTCGCAGTACAGCTAGCACGGCTGCTAGTGCCGTGTATGGAATTCGCATTGGCTAATTTTGGATTTAGCCGCGTCCGTTAACTGCCGGACGTCGTAAAACGGTGGATCCGACGGTGATGGTTAAGTTTGGAGGTGAGATGTAGTTTAGTATGGGCCATATATGTAGCTATTTTTTTCTAATTTATGTTCCGCTTTATTTTATTTGTTTAATTTGTTTCTCGGCTAACAGCTCTCCGAGCAGGGATATGCTGAAAAACAGCGCAGCACTCGTCTGATAGACGCAAGCGCTGGTTATGCTGAGCATAGCCCTTTTGCCTGCTGGTTATGAAATTTTAATGGTGTCTTGTATTTTCTATAATTGTTTAAGATCAATGGTTTATTAATTTTTTTGTTTTGTGCTTTTTCAATTCTTTCTATGTACTATATATTTTAAGGGACCCGTAGTAATTAGGACTTACAAAGAATATTTATGAGATCATATAGGTACTGTCCGACTTTGACTGTAAAGGATTATTGCTAAACAACTTCTACAGGTATCAGCGTACTTGTTTACTGTTCCGAACAACTAGTTATTTATTTTAGGGATGTCGACCCCGCATGAGGATTGGGTGTGAAACAAAAATTCGTTGTACCCCCTCGTTAAGTCATTAAAGTATTAAGTAAAGGTCCTTTTTTGTATATCACTATTTTATAGTGTGGACTGGCCGTGGTGTTTGCGAAATATGACCTCCTTCTTTTATAAACTATGCAACGTAGAAGAACAATTAAGAATCTTCCACATTATGTTCATAAACCTCAGCAGAAAACAGCACCAGCTGTCTTTTCAAATTATTTCAAGTGTAACGTGATTATACGAGTAGCTTTTTTAGTAATAGAGAGAACCTTGCAACATTCCTGATCCTGTGCTAAACTATGCCATTGGCTCTTTCTTATAATTCATTGGTTGTGACTACCAGAAAAGGCGAAAACATTTTGAACCATTGGGGAAGTTTTTTATGTTCCCCCTGTAAACAAACATAATCAGGCCATTATGTTCCCACTGATGGGACACGAGCCATCTCTCTTAGAGAGAGGAGTTGGACCATAATCCATCACGCGGATCCGTGCGGCTTTGTGGATATAGGCTAGTGGCTATAGCCCATGTCGAAAATTTCAGAGCTTCAACATTGTCTAACGACTGTTTCCCTAAGAAAAACAACCGGGACCGACTGCTTAACGTGATCTCCGAAGCACGGAAGCGTTCAGTTGAATAATGTCACTAACAGTCACCCATCCAACTCGTGACCGCAACAAGCGTTGCTTAATTTGTTAACCGATTAAGATCGCCAAGTCAAGCTCCGCTGCGAGCGCTTCCCTCCGTAAATTTCGATTTATTGCTCAATTGCTCCACCCCACAGCGTTGCCTGCGTGATAATGACTCCAATGATGATCCAACAGGGTATTAATTATTCCGGTTTGACAAGCTGTGATATAAAATTACAGTTTTAAGGAGGTAAGTACAAAATTTTATAAAAATCCCTTCAGCTATTACAGAGCTCAGTAGTAATGTAACCAACCGTCATAAATCTGAGTAAAGTACCTACATAAGTATAATATTAGTGTGATGATGGTATGATTGATGCTTCCCGTTAAAACACATATTATGCTTTCTGAATGTTCCACGGGTCATATGTACTTAGGTGGACGAATATATATACAGTATCTAGTATACTGTATATATATTCGTCCATGTCCATGTATGAGGAATATACTTTGAGTAAAGCTGAGTATATAATTATCCACCGTCTGTTAGTACCAAAGCAAAACAAGTTCTTCCTTGTGATGTGTGTGGTACCTATCATACGCGATACAAATGACCAGTTTATGACAGTTCAAACTTCATAGAGTGTATCTTGTTATGATCTCTTAGGCAGGCCTGAGAAGTAGTACCCGACAGCTGTGTGTGGTCAATGTGCCATTGATAAGATAATAGTTACTCCAACGGTGCCACATTTACACACCTAATCTTATCAATGGAAGTAAGGTAAGTAAATTCACTTGTCAAACGGTGAATTTCTGAATTGGAACTGGTTTAACGGAATGCGATTTTCTTATGCAACCGCTCGATTTAGAACACGGTGGTGTTGACAATTTGAGGGCTTTCCTAATTGAGGTTGTTAATTGATAGAAGTTGTGGTAAAACATAAGAATTATCTGATATCAATTTCTCTTTCAGTGTCATCAGAATTGTAGTCTTATTGATGTTGTCAGCTCATAGAATATTTATGATATTGTGCCCACACGTGTTAGATATTGAAAAGAATACCTAATATAGAATAAAGTTTACAGATGATTGGTTTGTTCTATCTGCTGCAATTTAATATTTTATTCTCTTTATGTATTAGATACATATATTGTTTTAATCATTCATATTTTTATGTGTATTTTTTTTAATGTTGAATATATTTAATACTTAATATTTTAATATGATTATCTATATTATTATGTTAATAGTACTTTTGTTCTTGTTGCACACTACAGTAAATATGTGAGAATGTCATAATTATTAAGTTAGCGCCAGAAAGTTACACTTCGATCAAAATATAATTTACATTTAATTGATCAATTTGTGGAGAGTTTGGCCTAGCATCTAGCAACACTGAACTTGCTCAACACAACCAAACCCACCAGAAGCAAAGATTACCAAACATAGACATAAAAGCTCTTCATAATTCATAAATCGAATCGGGTTTGTCTGGTCCAAGGACCTTGAATGTACAATGACTTTTTTTGCCGACAACTCTAGGCGTTCTATGAATTACATTAGTAATATATGGATTTCAATGCATGAATGACGGTCATGACATCATTTATATGTCGTTTTGTTTAAATTAAATGAATAACTATCGCTTTAGGTTAAAACCCGTAATAAACTTGTGGCGAGTATCGCCGCCACTGCGCCGGAACAAAATTAGTTCATCTGATTCGGCCGAATTGTTGGAAGGGCCAACAGAACAACGGTGTGTGCGAATCTGAATGCTAGCGCTGTCAGGTTGACAGAACGGCTCCCAGCGAAACGCACTTAGATTTCACGCACTGGCCATAAGGTGATAGTCTGTGGTCTAGAGATAATCTGATTGATCTAGGATGGTAAATAAGAGAGACTGTGTAACCTTCGCTGTAAAACAATTATTGTAATAATTGGAGTCGTTATGACGGGCAATAAACCGTGTGCATAAGTATAACAACTTAGTATCAATCCATGGCCCATTTCCTCCACCGGTCCCTGTCCGTTCACGTAAAACACTCCAAAGTGGTGACCGCGCAAATACCTAGTTGAACCGCCAACACAGAATCTCGTGAGATTACTTCTCGCTCGCTTCAATGCAGAAAAAGCGCGTCAAGACTGCACCTACCTACGAGCACCCTAAAAGACTACTCAAGACCAAAGGACATTCAACGCATGTTATGGCTATTCCGCCCTCTCCCATCGAGTTCTAGCTACTGCTACATACAAGACCATCGTTGAGATCACCTTTACTGTCGAAGTATCAAGTTAGTGGGCAACATGACACCAGAAAGTCGGTAAGCGACTTGAATATTCATCTACCAACTATAAGTAAAATACGAACTCTCAGTAAACTGATCATATGAAGTGCAGGTACCTACGATTCCACAACAAATTCATCTACTTAAATTCTTCAGGCTAATAAGCGCAGTTCTATATAGTGAAAGACATTAATAGACTGTAACACCAGCAGTATCCCTGGAGTGAAACATTTACCTACTGACATTCGAGTAGCGGGTGACTTTTAGTATCATAGTAGAATGGAGAACTGAAGTGAAAAGTCTACTGACTAACTAACGATATATATCTGCATGTTTATAATTTTTGTAACATTATCTTCGGAATATTTTTGTAATTAATCTCAATAATTTGAATGGTATAAAAATCCTAAACTTGTAATAAAAAAAAAAACAAAAGTAAAAAAAGCATTTGAGAAAGTTATTTCATCTTCAACAACTACTAATTATAGTAACTTCAGGCTGGCATAGACACAATGCAGTTTTGCACTTAGTCTACATAATATTAACTTAATGTTAAAATGTGTACTTCCATGGGTCGTCGAATGTTGAGTCACTGACATAACCAAAATGTATAGACTAACGAAATGGCATGCAGGACCCTAGTGACAAGTACTAGCTGACTTATTATATGATTCATATTAATATGAAATCATTAGTAGTGTTATTTTTTTAACATTGCTTTATGTTTTTACGGTTTAGGAATTTTAGCTCACTCGTTCTCTTCAAAAAATTGCAAAGTGTTAAATTAACAGAAACACCTTATATGTCGCATTTGTGAGTACCTACTAATTATAAGAAGAACAAATAATATCACTTCTAGGTGTTTTTCCATTACTCTATTCAATTAAATCAAAATTTAACTTCGCATAGCGGAGCAGAAAACTTAAAAAAATAAATATAAAGAAATATTTTTAGTATTATGCTCATTGTATAACTGTGTTGTATATACTGTCAATGTATGTATTGTTATTATTGCTAACAACTGTTTATTATTATTTAGTATTGGATCTGTGTATTATTTTTATTCTTGTTGTGTAACTGTAAATCTTGTACTGCATTTTGAATCTTGTTTTGTTCCGGGGTAGCGGTGATGGTATAATCAACCCATACATTTTAATTCTTTGCCCACTGTCACTTGTTCATATTTTCTTGTCATTCTATTCTGTTATCATGGCTACATCAGAGGAACAGATCCGTCTACTACAGGAACAGTTAAGAATACTGCAGGTAAACCATGAACGGAGGGCAATGGCAGTATCTGTTAAGTTACCTGCATTTTGGGCTGACAAACCAACGGTATGGTTTGGTCAAGCCGAGGCTCAATTTGAGTTAGCCGGTATTAATCAGGACCGCACTAAGTATAGTCACATAGTGGCTATGCTTGATTCCAGGGTAGCCAGTGAAGTAGCAGACATTATAGAAAATCCGCCAGAAAATGAATGCTACCAACACCTTAAAACTGAATTAATAAAGCGCCTCTCCGCTTCGAAAGAGGATAGGGTTCGACGACTCTTAGGCGAAGAAGATATTGGAGACCGAAAACCCTCCCAATTCTTGCGCCACCTCCGCTCTTTGGCTGGATCAACTTTTAAGAGTGACGACATCATTCGTCAGCTTTGGTTGCGGCGATTGCCAAACAACGTACAAGCCATTCTGGCTGCTCAGGAGGACTTGACACTAGAGAAGGTTGCAGACATAGCCGACAAGATTATTGAGGTAGCTGTGCCAACTGTACATGCTGTGGCAGGACCTTCATCAGAACTGTCCCAACTAGCTCTTCGTGTTGAACAACTAACAAAAGTGGTGGAAGCGCTTAGTTCCGAGCCTCGAGCTTCACGTTCAAGATCGCGTAACGAATACGATAGGCCGTCGTCAAGATCATCATCACGCTCATCCTCCTTGTGTTGGTACCATCGCACATTCAAGAAAAAGGCCATCAAATGCGTAAGCCCATGCACGTGGAAAACCACGGAAAACTCAAACAGCGGTCAGTAGACGCGGTGACTGACCGTGACCTATCTTGCCGCCGCCTATTCGTCACTGACAAAACCACGGCATGCCGATTTTTAATTGACACTGGTAGTGACCTGTGCTGCTATCCTCAACGCTTAGCCAGAAGTCGCGCACAGTTTTCGTCAGGGTATCAACTTTCTGCAGCTAATGGAAGCATGATAAAAACATACGGCAGCATTACCTTACGTCTAAATCTTGGACTGCGCCGAGATTTCCAATGGAGTTTCACCATCGCAGACGTTGAGACGCCGATCATAGGATCAGATTTCCTTAGTCACTATAACTTGCTACCTGATCTTCGCCATAAACGCCTTATTGATGGGAACACTAGCTTGACCACTCCAGCAACAATCGCTCAAGTGAATCAATTAAGTGTCAAGGCCGTGTCGGTGGACGAACACTCGCCTTTCTCCAAACTCCTAGCGGAATTTCCTGACTTGACCCGCCCTCCTGGGTTGCCTCGACAAACTAAACACACAACTGTTCATCACATTGTGACTACCGATGGACCGCCCGTGTCTTGTCGCCCTCGTCGTCTAGCTCCGCATAAGCTGTTAGCGGCCAAAAAAGAATTTGAAGAGATGGTCAAGTGTGGAACAGCAAGGCCTTCCGATAGCCCATGGGCCTCGCCGCTACACATGGCGCAAAAAGGTGTAGACGGTTGGCGTCCATGCGGGGATTACCGTGTTCTTAACGCCAGGACTGTGCCAGATAGGTATCCTGTTAGACACATCGCAGATTTCTCTCAGAATACGACAGGATCGTCAGTCTTCAGTACGATTGACCTGGTAAAAGCCTATCAGCAAGTGCCTGTTTCTGACGCAGACATATGCAAAACAGCCATCACCACGCCATTCGGGCTGTTTGAGTTCCCCTACATGACGTTTGGCCTCCGCAACGCTGGACAAACCTTCCAACGGTTCATCGATGAGGTCGTAAGGGGACTCGACTTCTGCTACCCGTATGTCGATGACATTCTGGTCTTTTCGCGCTCAACTGCGGAACACATGATACACCTTCGAGCACTGTTCACTCGATTGGCCGATTATGGGGTGGTAGTGAATTCATCGAAATGCGTTTTGGGTGCCAAAGAGGTCACATTCTTAGGTTACTTAATCAACAAGGACGGCACACGCCCACCTCCGGAAAGAATCCATGCTCTGCAGAGTTTCCCCTTGCCAAAAACAGTGCAAGGCCTCCGCAGGTTTCTCGGCATGACAAACTTCTATCGCCGATTTCTCCCAAATGCAGCAGAACTCCAAGCACCACTCATCAACATCCTTGCTTCCTCCAAGCTAA
This sequence comes from Selenia dentaria, assembly GCA_917880725.1. Classification (NCBI taxonomy): domain Eukaryota; kingdom Metazoa; phylum Arthropoda; class Insecta; order Lepidoptera; family Geometridae; genus Selenia; species Selenia dentaria. Next base: position 37,944,075 of record OU862875.1, on the reverse strand, counting down.
AAGGCGCTCATCCAGTGCCTTGGACACCAGAACTTGAACTCGCGTTCCAGAGATGCAAGGACAGTCTTACAAGTGCTACTCTCTTAGCACACCCAGTAAGTGACGCTACATTAGGGCTCTTCACGGACGCTTCTTCGGTCCAAGTTGGATCCTGCCTTCAACAAAAGGTGAATGGACAATGGCAACCTTTAGCGTTTTTTAGCAGGAAATTAACAGAAAAACAAACTCAGTGGCCCGCGTATTATCGCGAGCTCCTTGCGGTATATGAAAGCGTACAACAGTTTCGCCATATACTAGAGGTTCAACATGTCACAATTTATACGGACCATAAGCCGCTGATTTACGCTTTCACACAACGCCGGGAAAAACTTCCCCCTGTGCAGCTCAACCAACTCTCATTCATTTCCCAATTCACAACAGATGTCGTATTCGTGAAAGGAATGGACAACGTGGTCGCTGACACCATGTCTAGGATTGAGGCCATCTCTCTTGAGGACAGCTATGCTGCGTTAGCCGAAGAACAGGCTACTGATGAGGAGCTACAGCGAGCCAAAACCAACTCCTCCCTCAAACTCGAAAAGATAACCATACCTGGAACTGACTTAAGTATAACCTGTGATGTTTCAACAGGAAAACCACGGCCTTACGTGACACCTTCGTTCCGACGCATTTATTTTGACAAGTTGCACAACCTTAGTCACCCTGGGGCTCAAGCTTCAGCACGATTAGTATCTGACCGATTTGTCTGGCCTTCTATTAAAAAAGACTGCCACCAATGGGCCCGGAAATGCCTAGCTTGCCAACGCAGCAAAGTCACTAGACACAATATGACAGCCATAGGCAATTTCACAGCCCCAATGAACCGCTTCCGCCACGTTCACATAGACATCATTGGTCCAATGCCTCCCAGCAAAGGCTACCAGTATTGTTTGACAGCTGTTGATCGTTTTACTCGTTGGCCAGAGGTGTGGCCTATGAGTGGCATTACCGCAGAAGAGGTGGCTGAAACGTTCACTTTAGGATGGATTGCCCGATTCGGCGTACCCTCCATAGTCACAACAGACCAGGGTCGACAATTCGAATCTGCACTTTTCAAAGCACTTCTACAGCAGTGCTCAGTCCAGCGTACTCGCACTACAAGTTACCATCCATGTGCCAATGGCATGGTAGAAAGATTGCACCGCCAGTTAAAAGCCGCTCTAATGTGCCATGGGGGTTCGTGGAGCACAGCTTTGCCTTTAGTACTTCTAGGCATGCGTGCTACGCTAAAAGAAGACTTAAAAACGTCTAGCGCCGAACTGGTTTACGGTGAACCTCTAAGACTACCAGGGGAGTTCTTGGTACCTTCTTCTTCCAATACCAATGAAATCCATAATTTTGCTTCAGAATTACGAAGCCATATGGCAAAACTAAGACCAATACCAGCTTCACGACATGCTGAGCGTAATATTTTTGTATTCAAAGAGTTGCCGACGGCCACCCATGTCTTCCTGCGCGATGACTCGGTTAAGACTTCCATGAAACCACCATACACTGGCCCTTATAAAGTCGTCGCCAGGAATGATAAAACCATAACTATCACACTAGGGAATCGGAATGTTCAGGTGAGCCTTGATAGAGTGAAGCCCGCATTCATGGATAACGAGCTCTTACTGCCTCACCCCGTTCTACCAAATACTACACCTGCACTATTACATCAGACTGAAAAGAATACAGTAAGTCCTGAAACAACTGGAACCGAACTCCCTCTAAGACCTTCGGTAGTCCCAAATTACATTTCGCGATCGGGACGACACGTACGCTTTAAAATACCCATCGATGTCTAGCCTATATTGTTTTATATTATTTTTTATTTTATCCTTTTATATTAATTCCACTTGTCTCTAATACTATTCTAGAAAGTACTAAAAACCACAAAGACACATTTACATACCATTGTATAGTTTTAAGTATGGGCCTACTTACAACGCAGGGGGGTGGTGTGGCGAGTATCGCCGCCACTGCGCCGGAACAAAATTAGTTCATCTGATTCGGCCGAATTGTTGGAAGGGCCAACAGAACAACGGTGTGTGCGAATCTGAATGCTAGCGCTGTCAGGTTGACAGAACGGCTCCCAGCGAAACGCACTTAGATTTCACGCACTGGCCATAAGGTGATAGTCTGTGGTCTAGAGATAATCTGATTGATCTAGGATGGTAAATAAGAGAGACTGTGTAACCTTCGCTGTAAAACAATTATTGTAATAATTGGAGTCGTTATGACGGGCAATAAACCGTGTGCATAAGTATAACAACTTAGTATCAATCCATGGCCCATTTCCTCCACCGGTCCCTGTCCGTTCACGTAAAACACTCCAAAAACTTTTAGACGATCAAAGTAACTTACCTGTAAGTGAATTTCGATCACAATTAAATGAAGCCTCATCTGTGTTTACTATGTAGGCGCGTTCCGACGTACCAGAATCTCACGAACATTCATAGGAAAAAATAATTAAAAGATGTTTTCAATTGGTCTAGGAGTGGACGCTGCCTCCTCCTGTCTCTGTTCGAATACACGTCGTAGCGGCGAAAAGATCCCGAGGGGACTCTCTAACGTGGGATGAGGTCACACGCATGCGGCCCCCAGTTTCAAGCGAAACCTTATTAAAATAATGATCAAAATCTTATATCATAACCCAGATTTTACTTTCATATTGATAGTAGTCGCATCAGAAAACCTAATAAATACACCAAAACAAGAACATTATTGTCACTGGGGTATTGGGAGCTAATTTAAAATGCATTCGCATAAAATTATCATTCGAACGATTAGCGAAATCTAGGCTTGAAGGTCACGGAAGCCGTTAGCATGACAAAGGCTATGCTAATATCTGGTGGGCGAGGGTGACATGAGTCAACGGCGGTGGGTGGCTGGTGGCTGATGAAGGCTAGATGATGCTTGGTCAACGGTAACGTTTACAAAATTGTGCCGTACAGAATAGTGCGGGAGTATGTCGACCAATTTGGATTGTCTCCGGCGCTCGTCTTGCTATCGCTCATAGCCTCCATAGCATAGTTGTTATGAGTCTCGTACTTTCTATGGATGAACGCTCCGGAACAAAGCAATACATTACCCATACAGCGGTACAATCAACAAGAGAGTTAACTTTGATGTTAAGATAGATCGCCTCGGTGGCCCAGCCGTTATGGAGTCCAACACAGAAGTCACGGTACGAATCCCGTCCGATGATGCGTACTATGTTACTCTTTAAAAAAATAATACCATTCCTAGGGTAACAATATCCCTAGGATCATATCCCCGTATCCCATAGGATTTCGTTCAGCAAAGCGAAACGAGTTATTTTAGCAATTTTTGTCCCACGCCTGGAGCATAGTTATTTGTGATCGGTTTTGACAACTATGCATTTGACAGAATAATCATGCGATTTTAGGTCTTATGCTCGGTTGAGCGTTCGAGTAGGGTGTGGGCAAAAGTGGCAAAAATAACGTTTTTATCTTTACGAAAGCTTTAACAAAAGAGCCAACAATGGCAACGCCACCATTATTGCCCTCACACACATACAGCACTGCTGCAAAAAAATCATAGATCACAACCCCCCTCTATCTATTATTAGATTGTCTAATAAAAGATGAACTAATTTAGATATCCGTTAGATTTAAATTGATAGTTGTGGACATTGATATCTAAAGAAACGTTAACGTACCCACGAGTAGGTACAGTCACGAATCCGTGACACAAAAGCATTAAGTGAGTAACCACGTGCTAACAATAAACGTTTTCAATTCGAGTTTTTGTTCAACGAATTTGCGTGATATGATTTAATAAAACTGTGTGGGTGGATTATCAAGTTCGATTCTAATAGAATTCAAAAGATCGAGGTTGTTAGAATGTGTAATATTCGTAGATTATTTTGCACATTGTCATTAGTAAGTTGATTAATAACAATAATGGGTGATATTTTCATTTCGCTACTTGCAGAAAAGTGAGGCGGAAAGCTTATTCTAAGATAGAAGAATAGGAATGGAGTAGAAAAAGACTTAGTAACAGTTATTCATGTCCCGTAGACAGATAATGTCAACTGACTTAAATTGTCTAGACAATTTGAGTCTCTAGAACTAGAGTCTACAGTCATATCGGACAGGCAGCTAAATGTTAGGAAAAATTCTGGACCAACGTCTTCAATGTTTTTAACTAAAATAGGAAACCCGCATGGATTTTTTTTGTTTTTTTTTTGTTCTTAGCATATTACTTTTAAGTAGAAAGGAAAGATATTGAACTAATTCAAATAAATAAGACGCGCTTTGACCAGTATCTCTCTAATCTAAATGGCTCTCGCCAAATATTTGATTTAATTTAAAAAAAAAACTATTCTGTATATAATATTTGCTCTTGAAAGTAGAAATTTAAGATAAACAGTGATTACATCACTCTTATTATACCTACTAGTAGTATATTAAATATATATATATATATATAGTATAATAATAATAATAATAATAATAATTTATTGACATAACATAATGACAATATTTAAACTCAATTAATGTACTTAACTTATACATCTGCTCTTAGTTTACATGGAACATTTGACGCCTGAGCTAGTAATTAAACTGTGTTTCGGGCGCCAAAGCCCTCCGTTTTCTGGAAAATTAGTACATTACACATTTTTTAGAAGTATAAAACTTATAAAACTTATTAAGTACCTAAGTCCTATTAAATTTATTTAATATATGTAGTGCATGCCGAGTATGTGTGTGTACGTGTGTGTGTGTGTGTGTGTGTGTGTGTGTGTGTGTGTGAGTGTGTGTGTGTGTGTGTGTGTATGTGTGTGTGTGTGTGTGTGTGTGTCTTTTGCATATGTGAGAGGATAGATATTCAGAATGGCATTTATTTTATTATAGACCCTACCAGAAATAACATCATAGTGTCTGTTTGCAAGACACGTTCGGTATGGGTAATATGGGCACACACGATATATTTTACGTCGATTTATACAGTCAGCTTGGTCGACATACGGCATACGTTTATGTTTCTTTAGAACAATATGTAAAATACTTAGCTGTCTTACTGTCAGAGTCTCAGCCTCCTTGTACAATGAGGTTGTTGGATATGCTATAGATTTATTCAGCATGACTTTCAAGATTGCTCTTTGTGCGCGTTCTAATCTTAGTAAGGTGGTAGAGCATGCACCCCCCCCATACCGTGTCACAATACGATATAATGGATTGGGCCAATGAACAATAAACTATTTTGAGTGTATCAAGGTCCGCTGATGATCTTAACTTTTTAAATACATAAATAAGTTTTCTTGCGCGAGACGTAAGACTATCAACATGTGGTTTCCAACTTAATGTGCTGTCGATATGAATCCCTAGGTATTTTATACTATCCGTTTTTAAAAAAAAGTATGTTTATTTAAAGTATATATGTGTATATATATAGTATTATAATATAATATTATTATATGATAGTAGTAACAGTCTTGCGAACATTACTGAATTTACGGTAGAAGAAGGTATAGTGGCAGTACTACCCGGACGAGCTCATTCTCAAAGAGTTCTACTGCTTTTCAGTGCAATATTCTCTATTTAATGCAATAATCAGGTAATAATGATTCTAAAAAGCTACAATAAATAAAGGTGGCATACTTGTGCATGCAATTGGGAATTCTGTGTATATAACATTAAGCTCTATATTAAGTAGGATAAAAAACCTGCAGGTTGGAGTGGCCAATTGCAGTGTACTAATCACTCTGCAAATGTTAGATAAGATGTCTGCATGGATGTTGATTTTTCGCAGTGTTAAACCCGGACAAGTGGTTTTACTTTTAGGTCATCTCTGATTTGAGTTATCGCATTTGAGGTAGCGTTATTTTTAGAGCGACTGTACTCATGCAGCACTATATAACTATCTACTTATAAGTACAAATACAATGTACGTACATAAATGTATATCTATGATTGTGTTCAAATTCAAACCTTTTATAAGATTCAATTTAGGCTGCAATAAGTTATAGTAAGTACTGGTATCTATAGGACGGCCGACTGTGCCTGACCCCCTGACTCGCCCTCCGGGTACAGACCAATCGTACTGCTGGATGACACGAGCAAGCTGTTAGAAAGGGTGGTAGCATCACGTGTTATCCGGCACCTGGAGGGTACTGGGCCTGGCCTGTCGGAGGCCCAGTTCGGGTTCAGACCGGGGCGATCTACAATACATGCCCTGCTTTGGCTCAAGCGGTGGACGCAAGATGCGGATAGCAAGGGAGAAAAGGCGTTAGCAGTCTGGCTAGATATAGCCAACGCCTTCAACAGCCTCCCGCATGGAGCAATACAAGAGGCGCTCCGCTATCATGGAGTGCCCTTGTATCTGCGGAGGCTGTTGGCTGAGTACCTCCAGGACCGCGAGATCCTGGTGGAAGGACGCGAAGGTTTGAAGCGCCGTCGCATCTGCTGCGGTGTTCCACAAGGGTCAGTGCTGGGACCGCTCCTGTGGAATGTAGGCTACGACTGGGTGCTTCGTGGCACGCTACCCGCAAGCATGCGGGTCGCGTGCTATGCGGATGACACGCTAGTCGTAGCCAGAGGGAGGAACCTCCGGGAAGTAGTGCGGTTGGCTGAGGTGGGCACAACCCTCGTGATCGACCGCATTCGTGCCCTATGACTGGAGGCTGCCGTCTCCAAAACCGAGGTCCAAAACTAAAGCGAGTCCATTTTTATATATTATTTTTTATGTAATAATATTATGTAATAATAAATGTTTTTTTATTCACTTTTATTATTATTGTTTTTCCATGCTTATTTGCTAATCTTATTGATAGTTAATTATATATTGTCTATTTCTAATGCTATTCGCTATTGGCCAAAAGTACCGGCGTCAGGCCCACGCCGGTGCCCCGTTCTTTTCAACGTAGCCTTCACGATCTGCTTATTTCGGTCTTTCATCGATATAAACATGTTTAATAATAGTATTAGCACAGCGATACTACGAGTAGCATATATATTATAATAGCATAATAATATTGTTAACGATATTTTTGTCTTTTCTAAGAATGGATTTTGGGGGTGCCTATTACAAATATGACAATATATTTGGAGATCGATTCAAGATGGCGGACGCCATCTGAAAACTAGTAAATCTAAATGTCGAAACTACCATTCAGTTTCGCATTTGTAGATTTTATAAGAATCAGTACCTATCTCAATCCTTTTATTATTTCTGTCCTGAGCATATTATTAAAAGGTCATCTCCAATTAGGTATTAGTTGTATTAACCTACTATTTTAGTTGTATTTGATTATAATAAAGCTCATCGTAAATATAAACTCGTCGCTGTCAGAGAGTGGGACCCCAGCCCGCTAAACAAAACGTGGAGAGCATACCACACTCCCATCTCTTAGTTTAAGTTATAAGTAAATAATTTGTTGTTCTCATTATTGTAATATTTTGTTATGGATGTCACAGTCCGGAATAAAAGTTATTTCATTTCATTTCATATATTATTATATATTTTTTCATTTTATTCCTTGTACTCTACATGCACATACTACGAACACATACACAAATATTGAACCAGTATATACAAAAAAATAAATTGTAGTGTAGTGACAACCCCACGGAAATGCCGCATGCCTACATAAAAGCGGCATTTGATACATCAAACGCGTTGGCCCACTGTACGATTTTTATGCTGAGGTTACACTAACACAGAATATTATATACTTATACCATATGTATATATATGAATCACCCTCGCGTGAGCGATGGCAAAGAAAGTTGCGTTTTTTTAGATTTGTCCAGTCTCTAGTCAGGTATATAACTACAATAAAATTGTTTTCAAAATGTCTGGTTTTGTGATACCACGTGACAAGACCGAATCTTCGTCTGATGTTGAGCTCTACGCCCGCCCATAATAGGGTGATTGCGTTCGTTCAGCGTCCAGCTCCTATATCTGACCACTACCCTGTACCTACACCGTACAGTGTACGGTTTAAAAAATATATATAATAGTAAATAAAAACTGATAGCTACACCAAAAGTATACCTTTGCTGCGAGCTCTTAATATAAGCGATGCTGACTATACATAAACAAAAACATATTTGGCCAACTAAAAAACTAATTAGAGAACCAGCAGTTTGACGCTTGGTTTCGTAAAGCAAACACGGTAGGTTTTATTTCTAAACTTGATCAAAGGTTGTTTTTTGTTAAGGCAACTTATCCCTTCAAGAGTCGTTATATTATAACAATGTAATTTCTATTGTGTCTGGCCCTATGATGACCAACGACCTATGAAGGGTTATTTACAGAACAAAGAAGCCAATTTGAAGTACTAAACAAGTATGTTTAACGAATTTCTTAACCCGTTGACTCGCGATGAGCCATGTTTGGCCAATAATACAATAAATTTCGCAGAAATACAGAACCTACTTTTCCAGGAACTGCAACGTGTGTGGTTAAAAAGCTATGGTGGTCCTATACTAGAATGTGAACTTCCCAGATAGCGCACCTTACGTCCACTTGGACGCAAACATAAATTCTCAAGTGAAATTATATTGAATAACTCCGCAATCCTGTTTAATTCACCAAATAAACTGGAACTTAATTTAAAATTAATGGTAATCACCTTCTTCGTATATTATTTACTTTTGGTCCACCTGATAGTTAATACTCACTACTAGACAAAAATTTAAGTAAAATGGACGAATACATAAACTTTTCTTAAAATTGATGCTGGTAACAACAACTGAAACGTATTTTACAGTTAGTACTTATTGGTTTTTTACCAGGTTTTTGTATTAGACAAAATTGTATTTACTTATGTACTTACTTCCTCACTACTTTTATTACATTATTATATATTGACGTAATATTGTAAATAATAAATACCCGAACACACACTTGAAAAAAAAACATAAAACCTTAATGTGTCCTGCTTCTTTAAAATTTTGATGTTGGTTGATATAGGTACCTATATATTCTTAATGTTTTATTTTTATTTTAGTATATTTACAGCCCCGCCATATACCAGAGGCTAGACTTACTATTCAAACTGCTGCCTCAAGTATTGCCCAAATTCTTGAGTTCAATGATTATATGAATTCACAGTAGATCAATTTAAATTACATCGATATATTATCATGTCATGGGCAGAGGCATCGCACCAACAACGTCGCCGAAGGTTACCACAGCGGTCTTAAAAAGAAAATTACTTGCGGCAAACATTTTCTTTATTTATTTCAAGCCATGAAAGTTGAAACAGGCCAAATAGATTTCTATAATTATATCAACTTCATGCGGAAACTAACATTTTTCACCATCGAGAAAAATTAGACATCATGGACTGCTGTCTTTACAGTAAAAATCATCACGCAACAAAGCAAATCACCTATAGGATAGCATACGGTCGTACATAACGCACACGTGACTAAACACGATTTTGGCAAAATGCGATTGTGGAAAAAACCTGCCGATAAAAAATGCGTTCGGGACATACATCTATATTAGTATCTATTATTATACTTGCGACTGTCCGCAACTTCGTTCGCGTAGCAGGCACGGCCTTCAGTCTCGCCATAAACTCCCTTCTCATCTTACTTTTTTAAAATGTAAGAACCTTCTACGAAGTATTTTCGAAAACATTTGAAAAATTGATGAATGCAATCAGTAAATCCGTTCTCAAAATATACCGTGACCAGGAGAAATAGGGGTTCATTTTTGTAATAGATATGGCTGGCCGGCTGACAGTTGGTAGATGCCTTCTGAGCCGCTGGTCCCGGGCTCGATCCCCAGACAGGTCAAACATTTGTGAGCATGGTCAAACAGTGATCTGTGTCTGGATGTGTAGGTAGGTATATGTATATAAGAATGTATACCAAACATCAGGTTACCACAGTACAGGCTCTGCCTAGAATATTTTGTGTGGATGTTGTCCCATATTATAGTAAGATTATTACTATTTTCAGTTTCTACCTATACCGAGATTTTTTGCCTGTATATATATGTATTACCTACACAGGAAACTCCCTATACCCGCTTACACGTGTATGGACCCAGAACAAAGCAGAGTCTATCTTCTATCTGTTTTGTCGTGGACCCTATATAGGCATTATTATAGAGATTTTTGCGGCTCATGTGAAATGAAATTGGTGAGATGACATACCTTCAAAGATATTAACAGCAGTTTCGTCAGATAAGCATTTCGTTAAATTGTGACGTGTTTATTATCCCAAGTATAATTTAAGTCATGGTTCTTCTTGCCCGATAAATCAGCTTTAGTACCTTTAGTTGGCTCTTGATGGCAGCTTTTGAAGTATATTTATTCGGCACTAGCGACCCATCCCGGCTTCGACGAGTGTTGCTGATAATAAATATACTACAAAACGTTTTAATATACGAAGTTCACAGCTTTTTTGTCATTAGACAATACTAATATGTTTTCTTTAGAGTTTACTCTTGAAAGAGACATATATATTTGGCCATGTGAACGCCGCCGGCCCCCTGGCCATTACCGCCACAACTGCATTTTATATCCGTAATATCTTCGAAAATATTCATTTAATCTATATTAAATGCACAATGTATTTAAGGTACGTAATTGGATAAGGATTAATGCTGTATTGCTTAAAACCGCTTGGTAAATAAGCCAATATTTCTCGTAAACAGTGAAGAATAAAAAATCGTTAATGTGGGTTATCCCTAAAAGATAGACATATAACATTGCGGACATTTTTGTAGACCTTTATATGCAAAATACTGTAGTACATTATTTTGATCTATCTCGTAGGGTTCAGCTAGAGTTTACAAAGTAAGCTCAAAAAAGTTTTTCATGACATCACATTAGAAACCTCTAAAATTATCAGTGTTTCTCTACTATATTACTTATGTATGTATTATACATATAAAAATTCCTCTTGAATCACTCTATCTATTATAAAAACCGCATCAAAATCCGTTGCGTAGTTTTAAAGATCTAGGCATACATAGGGACAGACAGACAGCGGGAAGCGACTTTGTTTTATACTATGCAGTGATTCTTTCCTTCTTCCCACAAAGATTTTCGGAACTAATTTGCATATTTTTGGTCAATTTCGCAGCTTAAGTAGGTAATTAGTAGGTTTAAGTAAACGAGTAGGTATACTTCGCTCAGAGTAATAAATATGGTAAGTAATTAATTGCCTCTATTGTTTTGTCTTACAGTTACGGTATATTTTAACTATTATATTTCATTGCTACATGAAGTAAAAATGTATTAAGACTTCAGCCTTCCTCTCAGAGAGATGGGTAGAGAGTGTGAGCAAGAGTATAGGCCATAACTCAATAAGCAGGCCAAGTGTTTTGGTTGGCCCGAAGACCTCTAACATACCCTAACGACTGTTGCCCTAAGAACAAACAACAGTGACCGACGGCATAAAGCGCTCAGTTGAAATTCACACTAGCGGTTCACCCTTCCAAGTGTGATTTTGTGTTAGTGTTATCTTGTTATTGAACCTTTCAGAAGAGAGATGGGTAAGAGTATGAGCAAGAGTAAGTTGCTTTATGTCTTCAAAGTACACAATGCTGAGTAGATACATGGTAGTAAAAAATTATTGTACCTGTGTTAGATGAATAAGATTATTTTTCTCCTCGATATGTGCTATGCATTTAAGTAATCTGCACCAGCAAGGCCCATAATTACTTAAATATTCTGATACTTATAATCCTTTCCTTTGGCTGTATGTATCACTTAGAAGTAGTTAACTTTCCTGTTCAGCAGACAGTAGACTCTCAATAGTGCATGTACAGTGCATGTGCATAATGTATAACAATAAGAAAATTAAACTAAATCGATGATAGACGGTACCTCATAAGCCTTAAATACTTGGCAATAAGAAGTACAGTAAATCAGAGAACTGTATACTTTGTCCACAGAATATGTAAACTTTGGTTTGGTAGCCCTAATCGCATGAGTTACGTAGCAACTAGTATAGTAATCTGTGGCATGAGTAACGGGTAGAGGTACCATACAAGAATGCATCGGGTCAAATCGGAGGTTCCATCGATTGGTGTCAGTGTTCCACGTTTTCTCCTATATGTCATCGGAGACCTCTTTGTACCCTGGAGGTTTTGCATTTTTAGAGATATAGGTATGCAAATACTCTATTGGAGTGTGGTTTTTTTCAGTTCATATGTGAGAGTCTTAGGTAGGTTAGGTACAAATATGTCTACTTACTTATTTATTTAACAGCACACAAGAAGATTCTACATTTGAAGAAGTATCTTATAAGTATTATTATGAGACATTGAAATAGGTAGGTATACCTAACTATTTCAATGTCTAAATATAAGTATTTAGGTACGATTTGTTATGGTTCATGGGAGTTGGGTCGTGTCTGATTTATTGCTATAAGAATAATTCTTTAACACGTCTTATTTCTATAACTAAGTACCTACTGCTACAAATAACCAACAACTGATTAGCCAGTAAAAAGTCATGTCTTGCGTATTGGAATGCATCAGAGTATACTTAGATGCTGTCTTTTTCCTGCTCCTAACTAACGCCTCCTCTGATATTTTAACATTTTATTTTCATGACTAAAGTAAAGCACACTAGAAAAAGAATAGAGAATAGTTTCTTACTTTTATGGTCATTGCTAGTCAGCGCCATCTGCAACATTTCTGTTGCACTAGTTGGGCTAGCTCACACTCGTTAAGTTAACTGATGGTTTTCCTTATGCTTACGTACAGCACACAGGGTTTAGCTTACGTAGTTTGAGGGTGCGTAAATAGATGTCGCTATATAAAATATTAAAAGTTGTTACTATACGGTAACAAGTTTATTGGCGGAAAAGGGTCCAACAACGGATGTTATTAATAATATTTTCTCGAGTTTTATCCTTTGTAATTGGTCTCGAACTTCTGTAAGTTATTTATGTAAATATTTATTGTTGCATCACATTAAATTTCCATTTCCAGCAGTCAGTCATTACACACACAAATTTCGGAAAACTAAACAAAATCACCGATAGCTATTGTTGAGTTTTATTCCTGACCTTTTCTCGACATGTGACGTTTATCGTTAATTTACTAGCAGTGAATAATGAGTTCAGAGCCGCAGAGTTTTGATGCACCGGCATCAAACTAGCAAAAGTGTGAAAAATTATGAAACGATGTTTTTGTATTACGTATGTTGTATCTTCATCAATTACCTACACTACAAAGTGTTAAATTGAGGGTTAACGCTTCAAAATTTGAACTCTTGAAGGTTTGCTGATGTGCAGGAAAAATTCGACTGGATCTAAGAGATGGAAACGGCCATAGGCGTCAAGTTTTAATTGTTTCAGTAGGTATGTGTTTTTTAGTATATCCCACTTTTAGAACAAAATCTTATCATTTTAATTAGTTACTTATTTGTGTACCTATGACAAAAACTTAAATGTCGTTATTATATAATTGTACACCTTTAAAATGATGTGATTGAATTATCATTAACTTTTAATTCAACCAAAAGAACAAAAAGTTGAAGTCGGTTGTAATGTAATATTATACATACACTATCATGAATATCAATTATCCCTAGAAGGCCTAGCTAGCTAATTGGAAATAATGAACTGCTTAATGAACTGCTTAATTGCCTCGAAAGGACTTTTCCACATGTAGGTCTAACCGGGCGACACCGAATTATTCCTCAAATAGAAATAAAAAGGAACATTAGGGATATGAATATAATAGCTAAATAACGACCTGGGAATTCACTTCTCTTGTAGGTCCAAATCATTCTTCTTTAATCACTCTTGCCATTTTCAATGTAGACACAGAGTCCCAAATGAGTTTTTTTATAAAACTTATTAATTGCTTCAAAAGGACTTCTCCAACATCAGACTAGCCATATTCAATACAACCGCTCAATATATTATCGCCTATAAGTCTTCTTTTGAGACGTAATAAAATATATAGTTATCAGGTAAATCTTAAGGTAAATCTGTTCTCGGAATTTCTCACCAAAATATATTTTTTCTTTATTATCTTGGGCCACTTATCAGCTCCAAATCCATTCTCCGAAACTTCGATCCTTCTATATTGGTCAGCCACGTAAACAAAAAGAATATAATAGAGACACGTAAATAGTGGGTAGGAATCATAGATGAATCAGATAACTAGTATTATATGCTCCATAGACTAAAATATATACCTACTAGGAAAATGCTCTTTGAATCAGACTATATTGGTCGGAATCTCTCCCTGTCAAAAATCAATTCTTTTCTCGTTGTCGTCTTCTATGTCATTACATCATTTTATTATGTTTTTTTTTGATTTCCCATATTGCTGGTCGGTTTCGAAACAGTTTTAATATAAAATACAATAAGGATTCAATGAAATGAGATACGAGTATGATGTGATTTGAAATTATATTACATGGTATACCATGATAGTTCACAAGTAGCTACCGTTTATCACAATATTGCGCGCATGGTACCAACTTCGGCTATTTCACACATTTTGATAAGTATTGAAGTCGGTTCCATTTCTTGGTAACATTTTTTTCACTAGTTTTAGTGACCCTTGCTACTTACGGGATCGAAACTCAAAAATTGATTGACCAAATATGATGAAATTTAAACGGGAACACCTCGGAAGTATAGGAAGTATAGGCCCTTGTGAGAGTTTTTAGCATTTTTAGCTGGTATTTTCGCTAACTAGGGGCAGACTGAGCCCACACCACAAAATAATAATTAATACCTCGTATACTAGGTAGTATATAATAGGTACCTCGCCGGTCTCGGCACAGGCACCTTGGCCTAGCGGTCGGGTATAGAACCAGTGGGAGTGGGGCCCAAACTATCTTACCAACGAGCTCGAGGAAGACGGCGTCATGATGTGCCAATTGACGCCATGCCATCTCCATTACTTTAGAAGAAAGAGATGCGAAATGCTTTCAGATATCTCAGATGGGGCCAAGGACCAATTAGGCACACTTCTTTTACCTACTTTAAATATTTTATATTTATCTAGGTACTATTATATTATGCTGTAATTACCGGTAGGTAGGTAAATCTAAATACATAAAAATAACCTCTATTTTTTCCTAGTCACGCTATAATTTAAGAACGGCTTTACGGATTTCATTCGACTTTATTATTTATTGTCAGGACAAGGTTCTTATGAAAGAAAACTCCAGAAAAGATTATGGTTGAGGCTGCAGGCCGATCCTACTACGCGAACCAAGTCGCGAGCAGTCGCTATGTCGCTTTTAAATGTATGAACCTTCTACGAAGTATTTAAAATGAATGAAATCGGTAAAGCCGTTCGCCAGTTATAGCGTGACCAGGAAAAATAGGGGTTCATTTATATATATGTCGTAGGATAATTTGATACTTCGAATCTTCGCGAAAATCCTAGGGGTTTTGCGAAAACGCGGATAATTAGACATAGGCGAAAAATTATCAAATCTTACTGGACAAAGTCAGGATTTTTGCGAAAAGTGCCTAATACCTAAAATTAACGTAAACCAGTCTAAGGCAAAGTCACAAATAGGTACGACGACGAGCGAAGCGAGGAGGAGTGTTAGGTTACTTGTGACCACAACGCGCGAGCCGAGCGAGCGCAGCGAGCGTGCGCTGTTCGCAAAAATCCTGACTTTGTCCAGTAATTAAGATAAGATAATTTTTCGCCTATGTCTAATTATCCGCGTTTTCGCAAAACCCCTAAGATTTTCGCGAAGATTCGAATTATCAAATTATCCTACGACATATATAAATGATAGATATAGACTAGCAATTGCCCGCGACTTCTTTCGCGTAATAAGCTCGGCCTTCGGCCTTGCCATAATCTCCCATCTTTTCTTGGTTTTTTTCATAAGAAACTTCTGACAATAATTAACTCAACAAAAAAAGGAATTAGCGATATTGTTGCATCCGTTCTCAAGGTATATCGTGAACATGACAAAATATAGGGGTTCATTTTTACATATATATATAATTTTTTTTTTACAAAATACAAGATGCACAAAATAGGATACTACGACAACCACGGACTAAAACAGGTCGTAGTTGGAAGACCGATTAAAAAGTTTAATCTGGGTGCTGACTCAATCCGGAATAATCCGAATGCTCCATAATAAATATTATAAGTAACTATAGTCAGTACTATACATTTTACTGTGCGACAGATTCACTGCTCTTCTTTTTTCCTTTAATTGAGTCGAACCAACAAAACAAACACCATTAAGCTAACGACCCTATTCCTCTAGTTTGGCCCATTTCAGATAAGTCGCGACTTATTCGAAACGGTATCGCTGGGATCAAAAAGCAATTGTAGTCAAACCATTACGCCCACTTTTAGCTAAATGCTACAAACACCAACAAAGAACTGCAAACTACAGAGCAACTAAATCTAGTCGTTTTGGAACATTTCGTTGTGGAACTTAAAAACACCTATTAGCCTGTGGGTTCAATTAAGGAATGTAATTAGGAATGCAGGCACAAATAATCAGGATATTGGAAATGGCGCTATAAAGACAGTAACACAGGTTACCCGTTTTCCTTCCTTCTTTTTCTTGTCTTCCAATTTCCCTGAAACTTGACTGGAGTGAACAAAGCTTCATCAAGGGCTCATTTATGATGGCTCAGTTAGCTTAGTTCGCAGTGCTCTGCCTTTGAAGCGCGAGGTCTTAGATTTCATACTTGGTCGAGGCGATTGTTGTGTTGAGCAATGGTTGAGCAGAAATGTTTGTACTCGGGTCGTGTATGTTGTGATGTGTGTTATTGCGTGTGTTCATGCCTCCCGTGACACAGGGAATCCTGTGCGAGGTATGAGTGCGTTAACGTTTATTTATATTTGGAAACGCGGTAGCGACGATGGTTATCATCTCCTAGTTCTATGAGACTTTATGTGTAAGTAATGATTAAATAATACATGATTAAATGTAACAGTGATGAAAACCTACCAAATATTATTTTCACCTCACAACCTGGGAAAGATTCTGTTTGCCATTAGAAATCTGAGTGCAAAAGTGCATTTTGTCCGCTAGCGTGGAAGAACCTTTCTATTCCATACTTTTCTACACCGCAAGTCCACTGAAAATGCATTAAATAATTATTTCAACTCAGTGCGCCAACCTCATTTATTTGAATAATCGCACTGGCCATCCACAGGTGGCAGCACTGGACTGCAGAATGAAAGTATAGAAAACGATTGAAATAGTCTTCTTTTTATTTAATTCACCTACCATACATTATTTGTTTTTAAAATCTTAGTTTCACTAAATATACTATTAATTTTAATTTGTAAAATGAATAAACACTAATACAATAACTAAGCTATTTTTTTGCACCTACCATTTTCCTTGCTGTTGCGACTGAAAAGTTGTGTGTTTCACTCACCAGCAAAGTTATTTTGAAACCTTCGATACGTTCAGGTCAATACAAGTACTCACACCAAAAACCAATAATGCAGGCGTGCATAACATAACTATTTTAATATTCGAACCGTTCAGTAGAGTTACAGTTGTATAAATCCATATATGACCCGAAGTGTATAAACTTGTACGTTATGTTTTATGTTGATTATTCGCCCTTATTCCACTCGTATTCCTGTAATCTGAATGTATTGGTCCTATTGGTCAAGACAAATTAGCAGGTGTTTATTTCAGTCAAATATGACTATAGGCACAGCTATGCAATAGACTCAGATACGCCTGTATGGAGCACAACTTGAATAACCTGGGAGCCTACTTTCACCTTTTACGAAACTGTCATA
Source organism: Selenia dentaria (assembly GCA_917880725.1). Lineage (NCBI taxonomy): Eukaryota > Metazoa > Arthropoda > Insecta > Lepidoptera > Geometridae > Selenia > Selenia dentaria. The sequence goes on along the minus strand of OU862875.1, from coordinate 37,926,342 downwards.
AATCAGGAGCGTTTTGTAATAAACTTAGAATAATCATACTTACTATCGTGCTGATGATGCTGAAGCATATAGGCTGCTCAATAGACGAATATGGAAGCCCTTGCGACACGACATCCGGATCTTTAATACAAACCGTATTAAAGAGACGATAGAGCGGAAAAAAGGCTCCAAAGTGTTTGCAAGAGACATGTCTATTGGGCGAAGCCAGTTGACGAAGCTGAAGAGAGAAGACGGCAGTGTAGCGTCGACCAAAGCAGAAGTTTTAGGAGAGGTAGAGAGTTTCTACGGACAGTTATACACCACGATCGCTAAACCTGTTAGCAGCTCGGCCAAAGACCCAAGAGCCAAGCTGACCCGACATTATACAGACGATATCCCGGACATCAGCCTGTACGAGATTAGAATGGCCTTGAAACAGCTTAAGAACAACAAGGCGCCTGGTGACGACAGTATCACATCTGAGCTTCTGAAAGCGGATGGAACACCGGGTCTTCAATTCCTTCAGAAGCTCTTTAATACCGTCATACTCAAAGGTTCAACCCCAGTAGCATGGAACAAAAGCGTGGTGATGCTGTTCTTCAAAAAAGGTGACAACACTTTACTTAAAAATTACAGACCCATCTCGCTTTTGAGCCATATTTATAAGCTGTTTTCGAAGGTCATAACGAACCGTCTCAGTCGCAGGTTTGATGTATTCCAGCCTCCGGAACAAGCCGATTTCCGAAAAGGCTATAGTACGATAGAACACATCCACACGCTACGGCAAGTTATACAGAAGACCGAAGAGTATAACTTGCCTCGTTGTTTAGCGTTTGTGGACTATGAGAAAGCCTTTGATTCGATCGAGACGTGGGCAGTACTTGAGTCTCTCCAGCGGTGCCGTATTGACTATCGGTATATTGAAGTGCTGAAGTGTTTGTACAAAAACGCCTACATGTCAGTCCGAGTACAGGAGCAGAGTTCGAAGGCAATTCCATTGCAAAGAGGCGTGAGACAGGGAGACGTTATATCTCCGAAACTGTTCACCGCTACATTGGAAGACGCCTTCAAGCTTCTGGAATGGCAAGGACTTGGCATCAATATTAACGGCGAATACATCACTCACCTTCGATTTGCCGACGATATTGTAGTCATGGCAGAATCCATGGAAGACCTCAGTACAATGTTCGAAGGCCTTCATCGAGTTTCCCAACGGGTAGGTCTTAAGATGAACATGGATAAGACGAAAATTATGTCTAATGCCCATGTTGGACCTACCCCAATACCAGTTGGGAACTCAGTTCTCGAAGTTGTTGACGAGTACATCTACCTGGGACAGACAGTCAAACTAGGCAGGTCCAACTTCGAGAAAGAGGTCAATCGTCGAATCCAACTCGGCTGGGCAGCGTTCCGGAAACTTCGCGAAGTCTTCTCGTCAAAAATACCTCAGTGCCTCAAGACAAGAGTCTTCGACCAATGTGTGTTACCAGTGATGACTTATGGCACTGAAACGTGGTCTCTTACTATGGGCCTCATAGATAAGCTCAAAGTCGCACAACGAGCTATGGAGAGGGCTATGCTCGTGGTTTCTCTACGTGATCGAATCAGAAATGAGGAGATCCGTAGAAGAACGAAAGTCACCGACATAGCTCAGAAGTTTAGCCAGTTGAAGTGGCAGTGGGCAGGGCAAATAGGACGCAGAACAGATGGCCGATGGGGCCGAAAGGTTCTGGAGTGGAGACCACGGACCGGCAAGCGCAGTGTAGGTCGTCCACCGACACGATGGACAGACGACCTGATGAAGGTCGCAGGACGACGTTGGATGCAGGCCGCTTCCAACCGGTCCTTTTGGAAAATCATGGGGGAAGCATAGGTTCAGCAGTGGAAGTCCTACGGCTGAGATGATGACGATGATGATGATGATGATGATGACTATCGTACTTCCACCGACACAAAACGGTCAACCAAATTTAACGGTAACGTTGCAATATGATTTCTTTAAGATATGGGGGTACGAATCTTCAAAAGTTTGACGTTGGAACAATGAAACTTAGTGTCTAAAGTCATGAAAAAGTATGCGAATTACGTGTAATATTTGATACTTCGTCATCAAAACGTCTATCGTAATCTAATATTATTTTAAGCTTGCCATATTGACGTGGTGGTACCAGATTTAATGGTAAGGTTGAAACATGACTGCTTTAAGAGGTGGGAGTAGAACGCCCCTGATTAGAATGGTTGTGAGTCACAACCACTAATCAGCTTTTTCGACTTGTGACGTCTAACGTAAGTATTAATGATCTGAAAAGTTGTGTATAGTACTCACTACACTCATAGTATAGTAGTACATGCGTAATAGAAATCTTATCCTTAATAAAATTTCAGTATATAGTAAGTTTTAAAATATAACGTTGCAGAGTGATTTACCATACTACTTGAGCCGACGTTTCGCGTGATATTGGCACGGAATGAGGTCGATTCTCAACTAATGAATTACTCGTACCTGTGACTCGGTGCAAATTAATTACAAGCTCTACTGCTCCCTCCCTGAACACCGGAATCAGTCAGAATCCATACGAAGTAGGTATACAGGCAGGCGGTTTAGTATTCCTCCCCCTGACTCTCCACTTTTCTTGAACGAATAGTTGCAGTTTTAAAGGTATTATTTAAATTAAATTAACATCAGAGGCCGTAGCACACACGGTTTGCGAAAAAGTATTCGTATAGTACGCGTCAACGCGTCACGCTTCGGGGTACTAGCTATGAGTTATCTGTGTCACAGTTGCCCTGGATACATGACAGTTCATACTGTTTTACGTGAAAGACACGTTACGGTACACTTACGCAGTTATTTGTGCTAGGCCCACAGACATTGTCTTACTCGTTATACGTGACTGGAACGTTACGTTACTTTGAAATGGTTGACGTAATCTGTAACAAGATTCTCTGAAACAATATAAGTAGCTATTTACCCTTCATATACCGTGATAATTAAAACAAAAGATTTATGAATGAAACGCACGTAAATTTACGTCAATGGTACTCAAAGGGTTAATCAAAGTACGAGTATATAGGTAACGAGTATACATTGTCTCAAAAAATGAAATTATAAAGAAATTGGTATAATCATATTCTTGATTAATACATTCATAATTTATCTAAACATTTATGATTCAACAACCCATACCCTAAATACGTCCGTGACATCAAGTGTCAGTTAATTCATTAATATGAATTATCGGATCTGATATAATAAAAAATTAATATCGACGGAAATCATCGAGTAATTTATAAATCACGGATGGAAATCCGATGAGATGAGTTGATTCATCGTACCAGGTAAGCAATTCTGGAAAGGTTTATATTATATGAATGATATTTTCACAATATCACGTTACGTAATATTAAGTTTATCTAATGTATTTTTATTAAATATCTAGAGCAGTAATTTAGAGTCAATCAATCAATGAAAACCGTAAACAACCGAGCATCAATGTGGTTTGAAGTTAGAACCTCAAAATTTGTATGAATACTTTGACCTACACCAAAGAGATATTGGTCTATTGGATCACCAAAGAGTAAATAGTTACTTTTCCGAAAACTTTTGCTAAAGATACACCAAAAGTTTGTATGTACACAACTGGGCTAATATATTCAACATCAACTAAAGACGTTTTGGTGTTTGGTGACTGTTATTATGATGTATGCTGCTTGTGCTTGTGTATTGCTGTTGTGTGTAATTAATGGCGGAATTAAGCCGTCTAAAATGTAATATGTTTTTCACCTCACAACCTCGGAAAGATTGTCATTAGAAATCTGAAGTGAATTTTTTGTCCGCTAGCGTGGAAAGAGTTATTAAATTTCGAAACTTTTTATTCCATACTTTTATATACCGGAAGTTGGAGGTTACTTGCTTGAACATGGAGATGGCGGGAAAAAACCAACAATAACTTTTAGGTATATAATTTATTTTCTTTTGTATTTATTCTCAAGTTTTGTTCAACGTGTAATAGTGGTGGATTATTAACCGTTGATTTGAGGTTCACAATGGTGCACGAGTGTCAGTAAAGTGTATAAAATCATGAAATATATTTGTTTTTTTCGTCACTAGTGTTAGCAAGTTTTAGTAATGCATCCACGTTGCTTATACAAAACAATAATTAAAGATTAAATTGGAGACCACGGACCGGCAAGCGCAGCGTAGGTCGTCCACCGACACGGTGGACTGACGACCTGATAAAGGTAGCAGGATGACGTTGGATTCAGGCCGCTTCTAACCGGTTCTTTTGAAAATTTGTGGGGGAGGCATATGTTCAGCAGTGGACGTCCTACGGCTGAGATGATGATGATGAGAGTCTTTTACCTCAAAAGGAAAAATCAACCCTTGTCTGTCTATTCGTCTGTCTGTCTGTCAAGACCCTTTTTCATTCATAACAGGAAAAAATCTGAAATCCATAAATGTATAACAACAATAAAACAAGAAAAAAGAATTTACTATTGAATATTATTATAAAGTTAGGTAATTAAGTAATATAAAAAATGTACATATAACAAACTTATTATTTGCGGTTGCGGCTATAACCGTGTTTATCAATGGATAGTTTGTCCGTTGACCTACTCGTAGTATGTATTTAGTTTTAAAGCAATAATATTCGCTGCTTTCTTCACTTGCTTTGATTCTCAATCTTTTGGTAAAGCCGGGTCCGCTGCGCCGTGTTTTCGTGTTTGCAAACAGTCTAACATTGTTTGCTAACCAAATAGGGGCGTGGCCTAACAGTTTTGTTAGCAAAAAAACAATAACATGTTTGCCGAGAAGAATGTATAACATCCCCCGCGTTCGCCTGCGGGGAGGGGAAATGACGCATTTTGTGTTCGCGCTCAGTAGAGCAAGACGTCATTATCGTTCGAAGATTTTAAATAATTGTATGTGACAATAATAATAAATCTCTTTGGTTTGTGATGGAGTGGAATAAAGAAAATAATCAGTTCTTGTTCTCTATCATATATATTGAACGAACGAGGTTGCAGTTAGAGTCGGACCCGGAATCTAATTCTATTTCTTATTTAGAGAACTAAATCTACTATTGCTATAACAGCTTCCACTCGTCTTCTTCGTTCGAACTCATTTTAGAAATGAAACAAAAACATTAATAACAATAGGCGCAGCGGACTAGCGGTTTAGCTAACATGTTTTGCTAACTTATTGGGATAACATGTTTTGTTAGAAAATTGGCGCTGAAGCTTAAGGCACGACACTATAATATTTTTGCCCTTATGACATCGATTCCGCCGTTACTTCCGTTTTTGGTCACGTGACTTCTAGAAACTTTTGTACACATTTTGTTTATTAAAAATTCTAAAAGTAACAATACAATGGCTATGCCCGTACGTTTAGATTTTTTCAGTTTTTTTAAGTTTTGAAAAAATAAACTTATATTACTTTGAAATACTGAAAAAATCAAAACGTCCCGTACGTTTTACACATAGCAAACAATGTGTCGATTGCATGAAAAAAAAAAAACTGAAATCGGACAATTTTAAGAGGTAAAAAAGAGTGTTTTCTTTTAGTGTGCACAAGTACTAGCTATGCAATCCTCTTAAATCCGCCATTTTGTTAGTGACACTCGCACCATGAAAAATCTAACGACGTATCATTTATTAAAATCGGACGTTGAGTAGTACCTACGTAGTATGGATACACATACACAATAATACACATACTATGTACATATAAGTCTAACACATAATCCTCATTGTGGGTTTCGTCCTAGTCGGGTAGAAAGCTTACTCATACTGATCAAAACTCCACGGCTTCCGGCTTATATTTAATATAGCAACTAAATATTCATCGGGCAGCTTGAGAGTGTTTGACCGTTAACTTATTTGTCTTTTCTTCATTTCTCAACAGTAATGGAACATTTATGATATTCTATAGTCAAATTTATCAAATTAGCAGAATCATAGCCCAGTTCGAAAATTATTTTATATAATCTCATTCGGTAATATTCTAATTATGAAATGAATTACAGTTTTTTATTGGCATATTTTATTTAAATACTTCTTTAAGAAAATTAAAAAAATAAATTAAAGCATTATTCTCCTAACAAAACAATGCTTTAAAACAATTTTTTAATTATTAAAGTACAATGTGTCCCGACCAAGGAGGTTTCAATTCAATTTAAGTACACATTATCTGCGGTGAGCGCGCTTCGCGCGCAACGCGCTGGTTCCGAGCCAATAGACCAATGAGAGACTTTTTCCACTGATATTGGCAAAATTGTGGTTACGCCGCACAAACCATACAAACAAGAAGAAGAAGAAGACGTTTTCCATTTTGGCGCTATTTCGTACATACGAATTTGAGTAATATTTTGTTGGATAAAACTTTAGTAGCAAAAATGTCATGAGATTAAATAAAGTAGTGTATGCAACTGAATATAATTAGGTATTAAACACTCGTGTAATCTTATTTTGAAAGTCGACTGCGGCACGTTTCAAAAAACTACACTCATGTTTTAATACCCTCTATTATATGACAGTTGCACAAACTACTATTGTAGAGTTACTTTTATAACACTACATATTATAAAACTAAATAGAAATATAATATATACGTCACCTACGTATATATTATACGTCATACGTTTTCTAAGTCGAGCTATCTTTTTACCCGCGTGGTGATGGATGATGATGAAAAAGTATTCTATATGTTACTCCAGTGCCTCATCTATCTACATACAATATTTCATTAAGTCCATTTAGTAGTTTTTGCGTGAAAGATTAACAAACATCCATAATTGCCCATTTTTAGGGTTCCGTACCCAAAGGGTAAAACGGGACCCTATTACAAGTACTCCACTCTCCGTCCGTCTGTCTGTCTGTCCATCTGTCACCAGGCTGTATCTCATGAACAGTGATAGTTAGACAGTTTTTATTAGAAATTTTATTAGAAATTTTCACAGATTATGTATTACATACAATTATCTATAAAATCGGCAAAAAATAATGTCTGTTGTATGTGAGCCTAGATTAATAGATAATGGTACGGAACCCTTCGTGCGTGAGTTCGACTCGCACATAGCCGGTTTTTTGAAGTATTAAAATGGATATAGTCTGTTTTCCTTAAGACATAGACATCGCGGACATAAAAGCTCCCAGACAGCTTATTTTTTTCCGACACCTGCAACAAACATCATTATATTTTAGCAAGTGAATACAAAAACGTGACAAATTATACACCAAACCTTCGTTGAGAACCAATCTATCAATTGGTGAAACAACATGAACATCGGTGCAGTTTTTGAGTTTATCGCGAACAGACAGACAAGCAGACGCAGCGGAGGACTTTGTTTTATAAATACGTAGTGAAGTGTAACGCAGTTTGACAAGGCCAAATAAATATTAAAATGTGTGTAATTACCAAGGAATGTACATACCTACGTAGCTAGTATATAAATTCCTTGGTAATTTCATTTGGTAGTGACATCCTGACATCTGATTTTATCATTAATATTGTAATAAAAATATTTTTAACTTTCATTTCTGCATGAACGAATTTGCATAATTTACTGTCATGTAAAAAGTATTTATATTATCAAGGTGTTACAACAGATGATTTCAAATATGATTAAAAAATGTTACATTGTTACAACCTTAAATACTCAAGGAAAAAAAGAATCATAGAGGCAGATAGGTAGGCCCCTGACATTTACTAAGCTACGAACACGAGTAACAACCAATTTATATTTCCTTATCATCAAATATCTAAAGTGGTTGTAGTTCTCATACCACAATACATGAATCCTCCCTTCTCAGGAATCCTCCCTATCGCAGACGTATTTGTTCCCCAAGGATCTAGTAGCGTTGACATCAAGGATAAAACGAGGGTGGATAAAAAATTGCCCTGCGACTGCGAGAGAGCGCAGCTGAGCCGCATGCAACCGTAGCAATTTGATAAATTATTCCAAATTCAAACTGATGAAATTCGAACGGGAAGTCTGTATGTGTCTGTATCGAGCGATTGAAATGTCGTTCAGCCGTGAGATTCTTTAGATATAGTCTGGTTAATCTATGAATGATTCGTCACACATTGAGGCCTGTTTGGTATAAAATAATAATAATATAATAATTATTATTATAAAATACAAACTATTTTTGAAGATTTAGTTCGTTTGTTCTTCTTTCACCTTTGCTCTATTAACCAATACTAATGAAATTTGTCACAGAGCTTGTGTGGTTTGGCAAAAGCACATGTGGTTTTTGACTTAATCCTGTAGGGTAGTCATCTGCGAATCCATCAGTTTTACTAAATAAATACCAAAGAATTTAAAGTTCACGATCGCAAATTGTTTTAGTAACGTAGGCGCCTTCGTATCGCGAAGTGTCAGATGTTGTGACTCCGAGCAGTGACTATCGCAATCCAGTGCCAAACAGCCGTGCGATTCTCTAATGATTCGTCGATGCGCTCATCGACGAGCTTACCGATGTCAGATACTTTATGAGATATCGCCCTTGTACATAAGGTTGTTTTTCCAACGTTTCTTGTCATCTCGTCATTTGTTTCACGGATGTTGTCAAAGATGCAACGATTTTTGCTCTTAGAGAATCGCACAGCAGAACTGGCACTGCAAGTATGATAAAACCATCGTGAAAGTAACGCTGCGGGGGCTTACTAGTGTTATTATATGCACGGATTACGACTCTGTCGGTCACCCATTGCAAACTTCGGCACTTTTATGTCGTCCCCTTGTTTTGAACGAAGAAAGTCCCCTCCAAAAAGATTACATACCTAAGATGTTTTCAAAGAAATGTGTCAGAAGTTGGGGAGAACGAGTGATGAAAATGGCAATACAATTGTATGGATGCAAAATATAAAAGTTTTGTAATTAATGATTTGTGTAACGTAGCTGTGTGCATGAGGAGGGGTGGAATAATGGGCATCAACAAGTATTCATGGAGGGAAAATATCAATAGCGAAACAAATGCTTGGGAACATATTAAATGTTACGTCTTTGAACTAAAGTTGAGTAAAAAAAACAGTAAGTCTACAAAGTAAACAAAGAGACTTAAGTAAAAATCTTTTGCAATTAAATATTTATTTATTATTCCACGCAATTATACTGCTACTACTATTTTATACTATTTTAAGTTATACTGTTGTGCACGTAACATAAATGTTACGAGTACAAATTGAAAAATTGAATACCGACTTTGTTTTTGGACTTTTGTTTTTGGAATGTATCTTAAAAACCACTGTACCGAATTCGATGAAATTTAAATGGGACCACACGAGAAGCACTATCTTCACTTTATCAATCACTTTCAATCAAAATAAAGTTATGTGGTAACAAAAAAAATACAGTCGAATTGAGTACTTCCTCCTTTTTATGGAAGTCGGCAGAAAATGTGTGTAAATGCAGCGCTAACATCTATTAAGGACAACTTATACCTAAACAACCTATAGTAGGTACATATATATTACAGTATTTAGATAATAAAAATGGCCAGCTGTATCCGTAAGTAGTTGCGAGTGTTTGTGCCCGAAACTAATTGCTGGTTTGCTGCTATAGTGCCTTACACACTCCAACACAGTATAGGTAATGCTTGCGCACGATTGGCACCAATCAAGACGAATTCATGAACAAGTGGCCTACCAGCTATATTATAAGTAGATTTTCCTCACCTCTTACGATTCGCATTCTGACTTCAGAGGGAACATTCTTCTAACGGATTCAAGCAAAAAATGAAGTTTTTTGATTTTTATTATATATTTTTATATATTATTATATTATATATTTATTATTATTATATTATTTATAATTATTATTATTATATTATATATTTTTATATATTATTTATTATATATTTTTATTATTTATTTTTATTTTGATATTTATTATCAACCTTTTCATGATATAGGTGACCAATATAGTATTTTTCGTAAAGGAGGGAGAGGTATTTTGTATAAAGTGGTCACAAACTGTGGTGCAAGAAAACAACGATAAACTTACCAATCATCCGACATATATAAATATCCCTATATTTATGAAAGTATCGTTTTATAGTCATGAATTTAGCTGCGTCCAATAATTTTGTGGAATCAATACGGTACTGTTTTTCCTAACCCGTATTTTAAATAATCAACAACTGGGCTATTATGTATCTCAGTTGCTAAAAAATGAGGATTGAAATCTGAAAAAATGGCTGCTCTATGTCACTTTTGTCAGCTCCAGTCATCAAATTACTAACATTTTTGCTTACTGGAGTTGCCAAAACCACAAAAAAATAGGCCCGCCATTTTTCAAGATTTCTATCAATATTTGTAAGCAACTGAGATACATAATAGCCCTGCAGGTATATAATATAATAACTTATCATACGCAACGGTTTACCCCGCGCCGTATTTAATAATAATAGTATTATAGCAATATCGTATGGGTAAAAAACGTATTCCAAGGCATCTAATACCCAACTTAATTCCGTTTAGTTGTAGCTGAACTAACTAGTAACAAATACACAAACTTACACGCTATAAGTTCAGATTAAAACCTCTTTAATAATTCTGCGGTACAATATACAGGCAAACTAGGGAACGACCGAAGAGAGATAGAGATAGATAGAAAACACTTTATTGAAACACCAAATTAATCACTTAATATTAAAAAGTACAATTCTTGAAGCTAGGTGGTCTTATCGCTCAGAGAGATCTCTTCCAGACAACCCATTCTCAGAGGAGTATCAAATATAACATGGACGGTAACAATACAAAATCATTAAATAGGTACACTATAAATATCTACATAGTAAATAAACTAATATTAATATATAAATACACGCATACATAAATAATATACTTGTATAATAAATACGTATAATTCCACTAATATCAATGTGAATGTTTGGATGGATGGATGGATGGATAAATGATGGTAGATGAGGCACTGGATTAACACATAGGGTACTTTTCATCACCATCCATCACCACGCGTGTGTAACCGCAGGGCGCAGCTAGTAAATATATATAAATACAACCCGGTCACAATATCTGTGCACCTGACCTCGTGACGTCATATCGGCGGTCTGGGTACGGTGTGAAAAAAAGTATTTTCGAGAAATGTGGAGGTAAAAAAAATTACTAACCTTTTCAAACCAATTTATTATTGATGAATGGTTTGTTATTAAAAAACAATAATTTTGATTACAAAAACATTTATTATTCGTTCGCATTCGTTGCACAGGTTCGTTTCACCACTTGGTCTACAGGTATGGTGTACAGCTGTTTATTTGCTTTCTCCGATTCAAAAAACTTGAGCACTTTCAAGATTAAATTTCTTGATTCGCTGTGTATTGTTTTTCCCATGACTTCAGTTTAACAGCTGCAACAATTTTAATAACAACCAAACCACTCCAAACTTAACAGTAAACAGTCTAAACTTAACAATAAATATTAAAAAACAAAACAACAACAAAGCGAAAATATCAAAATTATCGGGACGTGTATCGATAATATAACGAAGATGCTAACCGTACTGTCGCACCGGGGAGTGCGCGGAGAGGTGACAGGGGAAGCGGGAGAGGCGCCGCACTCCAGCGAGGTGCACAGATATGACCGGGTTGTACAAATAGTAGTACATTTCTATAGTTTAGGACACGTTTGTCGTTCATGTCAATAAAACAAGTAAACAGAATTTCTAAACAGAAATACAAAATCATGATAAGTAGTTAGATAATTTTAAAATACAAGTGCATGAGCAACAATTAGAGTGAAATATATAAGAGAGATGAAGTAGGTACTTACTCCAATGATAAATACAAAACCTTATTAAGTATATAATAATTTACACTTATATACCTATTAATAACTTCCTGCTGTGTAGTACCAAAAATTCAGGCAACAGAATCTCTTGATCAGGCTTGCACATATTGACGCTTGTATTTTAATTTAAGTACCTACCCACATAATTATATAATTAAATTACCTAAGTAGGTACCTACTTTTCTACCGACTTCCAAAAAAAGAGGAGGTACTCAATTCGCCTGTTTTTTTTATATTTGTTACCTCATAACTTTCGACTGGGTGAACCGATTCTCAAAATTCTTTTTTTTATGTAGTGCTTTCCGTGTGGTTCCATTTAAATTTCATCGAATTCGGTCGAGTAGTTATTGAGATACACTCCAATAACTGAATAGAATGGAAGTCGGTATTAAATTTTTAATATTTATTGCATTGATCATGGTTACATGGTCTTCATGTTTTGTTCACTTGGTAATTACCTAATAGTTCTAGGATATGTATGTAACTTACAATTTAAAAACCTATTAGGGTGCTCAATAGGCTATAATTACTGTTATTTAGGTATAAACCCGCTAAGAAATTTATTATTATCATAGTTTGTACTGGGTTAAATCTTTCTGCTTGGAGGATTCAATAGTACATTTCGCTTGCTATATCTATTAGCTCTTACCTACTGTGATGCTGAATTTAATTCGATTGTAAATGAAACTAGCTGCACCCTACGTGGTAATGCATGATGATGATGACAACTATCTGCCAGTGAAAGTCCCGTTAAAATCGGTTCAGCCGTTTCAGAGATTAGCCGGCACAAACAGACAAACATTTAATTAATTGATATTTTATGTAAGTACCGTATATGCTTTACATATTTTTACGTTTACTAAAATGCTGTTAATTTGGAATTACAAACAGATACTTCAATTTTATTTATCTGTATATGTATAGATTAGTAACTATACCAATAAGTTTGAATCGAAAAAAAACAAAAACTTAACAGAACAGTACTAAAAACATTGATCCAGTTTCATAACCTATTTTTCCATTTCGATCATCGGGGCAATTTTTTTAAATACCATAAAAGTAATAAATTTAAGGCCGGCCGCACGCTAGTTATAAACTTCGAATGGCGGCACTCGTAAAAGCAGTTCTTAGTTGTCCGTTTTATATTACACATAAAATATTCCGTCAGGTCGGCGATATTCGTAGCAATTTTCTTTTTCAAGAGAGTGCAAGGATCTCGAGTATTCGTGCAATCGCTTTATGAAGAAAGAGGAGGTTGGAGGATTCACGATCGGTGTTGCTAGAACGGGAGCTTTTCCTCAATACGGTGGTAGATAAAGATTCAGATGAAAACAATAATTCTAGAACTATTTTCAGATGTTATACATTATTTATTCTCTCAATCCTTTTTATGTTCGTATAGTAAAATAAAAATGTTAAAACGTTTGTAAAAGTGTACGCTTGAAATATTTTTATTTCAATCAGGCAGGCGTGGCGAACAATCTCCAACTGCTCGTTAAATATATACGTGTAGTAATACATAAACCAAAATAAGAGCGATTAAAAATTCGACCCTAAAAAAATGCTATTAATATCGTACTACAAGTAAAAATGTGTACATACCAATGATGTTATATATAAACGAAGGTTAATTCTAATTGGAACATACCGATTAAAAAAACACGGAACTATTATCAATAATTTGTGGATTGTTAAAAAAGTTACAATAATCACATAAAATTAAATAAGCATGTTACCGAAGGGTTTGATACGAAGAAAATTATGCAAAAACGTACCGCCTGTCATTTTTGGTTTATATAATTTTAGACTTCTTAGTGCTTAGCATTTCACAAAGACGTACTAAATGATCCTTTGATAATAAAGTTACGTTTATCAAGCATTTTTGCTTTTAAACTGTCTATAAAATGTTTATAAACTGTTTTATATTTAAGCATTTTTATAAGCTGTCCTGGCAGCACAGTTCTCAATTGATTTGCATCTAGGATTCCTGGATAAAGCTGTGCAACGTAAGGAATCCCGCAATTCACTCCTTAAACTAAATCCAGGATTAGAACTCGGGAACTCGGGCTCGGAGTAGAATGGTTCAACGGAATTTCTTTTAATGAATCGAATGGTAAATTAAATTGGATGTGATAAATTTTAATGGAAGGTTCTAAGAGTAATGGAAACATACGTACCTAATGCAATTTTATTGGTACTAATATACTTCGACAACACTCGTACTTTGTTAGCACTTTGTAGACAGTTATTTCTTTATTTTAAGATTTAATTAAAAGTGTAGGTACTGTTTTTTTCAAATTTAAATACTAAATACAATTACAAAAACTGAAACTTGCTGCCATTTTCTACCGATTCCAAAAAAGGAGGAGGACTCAAAACGACTGTTTTTTTGTTATTTTTTTTTATGTTTGTTACCTCATAACTTTCGACTGGGTGAACCGATTCTCAAAATTATTTTTGTTTGAAAGCCCGTGTAGCCCATTTAAATTTCATTAAATTCGGTTCGTTAGTTTGGAGTTACACTCCAATAACTGAATAGAATGGAAATCGGTATTAAATTTTTCAAATTGTACTTACTCGTACTTGTTAGGGTAATAGTTTCTGGTGATCGAATTTTCAACAGTGGAATGAAATCTCCACTTTTTTGATTATGCAAATCTTAGATGCAAATGAACACAACTCAAAAAAATGCTATGGCTGAACGTTCTTAAGTAATTGGTATAACTAGAAGTACTTATGCGTGCTAGTAGCATGCTTCTCTAGATTTAAGTACCTAACATATTTGATACAAAATTAAATTTAACGTATTGTAAAGTATTTATCATCACTGATAATGGTAAACATCCTGTGTTCATTTACATGCTAACTATGGCAAGGATGTATATGGCACTTTTTAATATTATAAATCTCATAACATGTATAAGGTAACTACATATAAATAATACTATAATATAAAAATACTTGCAAATACAATCTTTGATTTAGACTTTGACTTTAACACCTGACGGTATGACGGTAGGAGTTGGGAGCTGGGACGGTTTTGGTGTAGGAAGCTGGGTATACCCGTGTTGGCACTCTAGCATCGTCACATCGTCCTTAGACACAGATTATGGCTGGAGGGACGACTAGTTCGGCAGAGCACAGACACATAAGTCACATTGGTAGTGGCCATCTGCTCATTTGATAAAAATATTGAGCCGATGAAGACTGGAAACTCACAGTGGGTTTTCCTAAACGTACAGTGCCGTAGTCGAACAAGAAGCCGCAGACAGTGAACTCTTGTTTAGGACTTATAGCAAAATTTCAAAATTTTAAAAATGTGTTGTTAAAAATTATTTAAACCTTGTATTACCAAGGGCACGGACCTTATGTCTGTGGAAGTAGCAGCTACAAAAAAAAACAAGAGGACGCAATGGGTGGGTGGTCGAATCAAGAAAATTAGCTCTCTTCCAGACGCACCAGACTATGGGTAGCAAATTGATGTTTTTGCGTTTGATATATTTTTATCACCTGTAGGTTTACAGTATATACTATGAGTTGTCTGTGCCACAGTTGTACTAGATAAACTAAAGTTTGTACTGTATACGTCATGGATACGATTAAGTTACACGTACGCAAATGTTCGTGCTAAACCCACTGAAAAGGTTTCTCACGCAAATAATATAATACTACAATTTAATTGGTGTATGATATGGTGTATATATATAGTTGCTTTTGTATGTTATTTGAAACATACTAATACCACGAGCTTTAAGGAAACACAACTATAATTATATAACTTATTATCACTGAACAAAAAATCCGCTGAAATCTATTTAATACTTTATTAAAATAATGCCTCAAAACTGCAATTTATAAGTCAAGGTATTCATGATAAAATATCAGGGACACTATACAGTTAATATGTCATTGGCCTTCTCCATACATACGCACGTATTTCCCAATTTTCTGTTTAGATCTTCACACTATATATATTTTTTATGGGACATTAAATATAATGGCCACTAATATGACCATATACGAGTATGCATGCGAGTTCGTTAAAGTATGTTAAAAACAAAAATGGCGCTAAAATAGATCCCTGTGGTACATTCTAGTTTACGGCCCAGAAGATGTTAGCTCCTGAATCACAACTCTTTTTGCTTTACCGATAAATATCTCTATAGGGGCTCAAGCCCACAGATCACAGAAACAAGGGAGATATGAAAAGGGGGTGGGGCCGGTGTCGCAGCAATAATATATGCCCAAAAAAAACACAAAACACATTGCTCGCGGGCGATTGGAACTTTTGTATTATGTGACTGAACGCCAGTCGCGATATTGCATGTAAACAGTTTATAATGCTTGCTCTGTACTTACGAATACCCAAACGTTAAGTTTTAATACAGCAGTGGATAATGAACTTATTGAAGCTAACAATACGTTGAATCGCGGAATACAGGCGCTGCTTGCGACACCAGGTTCTGTACCCAGCGCACGGATTGACATCTCTCTAGGTCTCTATGACCATGCCCTATGCCACATGAGCCCAAGAACATATCTAAGAATACCATGAGTATCGTTTCTATTAAGTTACATCGCTTTTAAGGTTGTTGTTGGTTACTTTTCTACATTTATACTGAACAAAATAAATATTTGCTAGATTGTATGTATATTCATTTAAACTGTTGAATTTTCCACACGGTAACCATGCAAATATTTGAGGTTTGCGGTAACAAAAACAAATATTATACAAACACGTCAGCGACAAACAAGCTAATATGACACGGATATCGCAGACGCCATTTTTCACCCTCACATAACGAAATGTCAGATCCAATGCAGGACCTTTATCATTGTCAATAAACTGCTATATAAATCATACTGCAGAAACTAGCTCTAGTTTACAAATGGTTCATTTGTATCTCATGATACCATATTATTCGTGTTCTTATCTATTCCTTACCTTATTAGAGCTTATTTATATGTATAATAAAATAAAAGAAAATGTTAATGTAGATATACCATTTAACTAAACCTTATTGTAAAAAATAGGATGGTTCCAAGAACTGAGATTATATAATACTAGCTGCTCTCCGCGTTTTCACCCGCGCGGTGATGGATGATGATGAATCTTATATAGCCTACGTTACTCAGGGTGAATGTAGCTTTCCAAAAGTGAAAGAATTTTTGAAATCGGTCCAGTACTTTTTGAGGCAATTTGTTACAAACATACTTGCATACTATTTATATTAATATAATAAGTATGATATGACAATATAAATACACTTTATTGACACCAAAAAACAGACAATACAAGAACTATCTTCTAAAGGAATGGAAAGTCTATACTTGGAAGAAAAACAAAAAAAAATTTGGTCAGACACCACGTAAAATTACCTACTGAACAAGAATATGACGTTTTTGAAAAAAATATCTCTCTGTATGTTCACGCATAACTTAAAAACTACCGCACAGATTTCGATGAAATTCGGTATATGGATAAAATAAATCCCGGAGCTGCCAACAATAAACTTATATCCTATTTATCTTGATCCGTCACATATATCCTAGATGGCAGCTTGATCTCTCTATGCTACAAGGTCTTATATAAATCTGGGGTCTTGATTGACTGGTCACTGCGCATGAACTTCTATCGAAAGGCTAAAAACCTTATTAATTACGAATAAAACGCATCCTATTTTAGTTTTTGCATATATTTTAAGTGTGAGCAGTAAAGTTCAGAAATTATTCAATGGAAAAAATATTTCTGATGCAATTCATTCAAAACTTGGTAAAAATAAACTTTAACGAAAATAATGCAATACACGTTATTTTTAAAGACAACATAACAAATTGTCACACATATACATCCGCCAAGGGGTAAGCAGCGGTGTTTTAACACCTGCGTTTCGGCTTGTTCGCGGGACACTGTTCTAGACTCCAGACTGATATCGAGAATTTCTTTGTCAGAAAATCCCAATAACTGTCCAACGCGAGTATCGAATCCAGGACCCCGAGATTCCAAAACGGCGCTTCCACCTCTACACCAAAACCAAGCGAGCGAAGCTGCTGGCGGGTCAGCTAGTCCTAGATAAATATGTACAATAGGCGGTCTTATCGCTAAGAGCGATCTGTTCCAGACAACCTTTGGATGGATAAAAACAATGATTTTGAAGGGAGGGTGGTGAATGTATTGATATTTATAAATAAAAAAAAGTATACAGATTAGTGCTAAATATGCCTACTTAGTAACTTACATATTAAAATGAAATATCATTAAAAAATATGTTTATATATTTATATATACATATAAATATGTATACTTATAAATATATAAATATATATTTAAATAAATAAATATATACATATACATATATACGTATACAGATGGTTATGCGAATGGTAATAGTTTTCATATAAGCGAGGACAGGTAAAAGTTAGTAACTTGCGATTAAAAGATGTTGATCGCAGATCACAGAAACAAGGGAATTATGAAAAGGGGGCGAGGCCGGTCTTGCAGCAATATGCCCAAAAACAGAACATACTGCTCGAGGTAGTTCGCAGCTTTTGTATTATGTGACTGGACACCGGTCGCGATATTGCATGGTAACAGTTTAAAATGCTTGCTCTGTACTTACGAATATTCAAACGTAACGTTTTAATACCGCAGTGGATAATGAGCTAATTGAAGCTAAAAATACGTTGAATCGCGGAATACGACCGCTAGTTTGAGCACGCCTCATTGCAATACGGAGGAGTGCATTCCACAGGCGCACCGCTTGCACAGAAAAAGACGTGGGGTTAAACACTGTACTGTGAACCGGCGTCTTAAGGAGTATGAATTGTATTGACCTAAGAGAAAAATAATGAGTGGAATGGAGGAACTCAAAACGTTTTTTCAAATAGCTTGGAGAAGAAGGGTTAAATAGTATATTATAAAGAAATGAAAGTATATGAGTGTTCCGGTTAAGGCGTATGGGAAGCCACTTGAGCTTTGAGCGGAATTGCGAAACATGATCATATTTCCAGAGAACGAAAATAAATCGTATGCAGAAATTTTGGAGACGCTCAAGTTTGTTTAGTTGGCACGATCGAGATAGCAAGTGTCAGCGTAGGCTAAAATTTGACCCCCCCGAGGGTTTCCGCCTTGCCGTGGCGGGGGGCTCAGTAGCCGTGGCTTGGATCACTGCCAGTGATAGCCGATAGCTGGAGGGCCCGAGGTGGGACCGCTCCTATGGGCTTTGTCCTCCAAGTCTACATTGGAGCGGTCATTGTAGGTAGCAGTGGTGTATGGGCGCCACTGCAACTGAGGCGGGCTGCGGTGTCGTATAGGCGGCACCGCGGCTGAGGGTTAGAGGCCGCGGCGGGAGAGGAGTGCCGATATTACGGTGAGCCGCTCTCCCTGCTGCCTTGACGGGGCCGCCACCGTTAGATGGCGGACGCAGTGGGGTCGCAGGGGAAGAGGACTGTCGGTATTGAGAGGCGCCGCTGTCCCTATCCTCTGCGGCCGAAGTAGCAGGCGGTGGGGCTACCCACCTGACCCATCGTAGGGGGACTTGGGGCGCCCAGACTCGGGGGACTCTGGCATCCATTTGCGGGTTTGGTCCCCTGAGGCGGTTGCGGCACGCCAAGTGTTCTGGCGTGCTGTAAGAGAGAAGGGTCCGGCAACGGACAGCCGCGGCAGGTTCGCGGTCGTGTGCGAAATCTGCCCCGCGTTACCGCCAAAAGCGGCAGTGACGGAACGCCGCAGAGGTTTGGGGGTATGCTGCCCTTCTGGCAGAGACTCCCACATAACCACCGTGCTTCCCCCGGGGCCGGTGGTATCCATAAAGGATTACTCTGCGTAAATAAAATAAAAAGGCTGAAATTTTAAGAAGAAGAGATTGTGCAAGAGTAATTGTGGTAGCAGTGGGTAAAAAGTTACACAATCTATTCAGTGATGACCTTGAAGCGAATATCTTTTGCCTCACTGGTTGGAGTGGAGGGCCCCAAGTTTAAGCAGTTATCGATTAAGATCCCGAGATTCTTGACATTGGTGGTGTATGAAATGGGAATGTTTTTTAAAATTATTTTAATGAATATGGTTAAAATCCTTGAAATCATTCTCGAGCTACCTATGGTGATAGCCTGAGATTTGATTATTTCATTTTTATTTGATTATTTCATTTTTAAAGCACTAACGCCTGCATAGCGAGAGCAACGGTATAAATCAGCTATAGGGTTAAATTCGATTATTAGACGGATCGCCTCGGTGGCCTAGCGGTCACGGTGACCGAGACTGAATTACCGAAGGTACGGGTTCGTATTCCGTCTGAGGCTGTGTAATTTATCTTCTCTCTAAAATTGCAAAGCTTAGCAGAGCTCAATGAATGTAATCAAAATTATAAACGGTAACGGAGAGAAAAGGTAACGGAGGCTTTACTTATTTCAAGAAGGTATTTAAAATTAAATTCCGAATAAATAAACAGCTATACGAAACTATACTCAGTTTCAAATTAGAAAAACTCAGTTGTAAGTGATGAACACATTGCGTGTTAGACTACAGTCATTTTTACTATAGATTTTTTTATAGTTATAGTGATTGTCATTTTCTGCTGTTTTGTAGCACGTCCGCTATCTTTCGTGTAATACGAGTACAAGCGTTACAATGTCTAAACAGTCTATATGCCACTAGTATGGCTGCTACAGCGTAGCTATTTCGTAGGCACTACATTACAAGAGCATTAGAAGCATTTTGGAGACGATATCGTTTTTGGTTTTTCTCCCTATTTAAGTGAATTTATACGTTTTAAACTTGCCATACCTCAAGTTATATATTATGTAAGTATAATTAATAGTTGCATCAAGTGAGATTTTTTATTCAAGAAGTTAGAGTTAAATCACAGTCACACAAACAAGTCTGTCATTATGTCACAGTCCTGTCAAGCGTTGGATCATCATCATCATCATCATCATCATCTCAGCCGTAGGATGTCCACTGCTGAACATAGGCCTCCCCCATGATTTTCCAAAAGGAACGGTTGGAAGCGGCCTGCATCCAACGTCGTCCTGCGACCTTCATCAGGTCGTCTGTCCATCGTGTCGGTGGACGACCTACGCTGCGCTTGCCGGTCCGTGGTCTCCACTCCAGAACCTTTCGGCCCCATCGGCCATCTGTTCTGCGTGCTATTTGCCCTGCCCACTGCCACTTCAACTGGCTAACCTTCTGAGCTATGTCGGTGACTTTCGTTCTTCTACGGATCTCCTCATTTCTGATTCGATCACGTAGAGAAACCCCGAGCATAGCCCTCTCCATAGCTCGTTGTGCGACTTTGAGCTTATCTATGAGGCCCATAGTAAGAGACCACGTTTCAGTGCCATAAGTCATCACTGGTAACACACATTGGTCAAAGACTCTTGTCTTGAGGCACTGAGGTATTTTTGACGAGAAGACTTCGCGAAGTTTCCGGAACGCTGCCCAGCCGAGTTGGATTCGACGATTGACCTCTTTCTCGAAGTTGGACCTGCCTAGTTTGACTGTCTGTCCCAGGTAGATGTACTCGTCAACAACTTCGAGAACTGAGTTCCCAACTGATATTGGGGTAGGTACAACATGGGCATTAGACATAATTTTCGTCTTATCCATGTTCATTTTAAGACCTCGAACTTGGGAAACTCGATGGAGGCCTTCGAGCATTGTACTGAGGTCTTCCATGGATTCTGCCATGACTACAATATCGTCGGCAAATCGAAGGTGAGTGATGTATTCGCCGTTAATATTGATGCCAAGTCCTTGCCATTCCAGAAGCTTGAAGGCGTCTTCCAATGTAGCGGTGAACAGTTTCGGATATATAACGTCTCCCTGTCTCACGCCTCTTTGCAATGGAATTGCCTTCGAACTCTGCTCCTGTACTCGGACTGACATGTAGGCGTTTTTGTACAAACACTTCAGCACTTCAATATACTGATAGTCAATACAGCACCGCTGTAGAGACTCAAGCACTGCCCACGTCTCGATCGAATCAAAGGCTTTCTCATAGTCCACGAACGCTAAACAAAGAGGCAAGTTATACTCTTCGGTCTTCTGTATAACTTGTCGTAGCGTGTGGATGTGGTCTATGGTACTATAGCCTTTTCGGAAACCGGCTTGTTCTGGAGGCTGGAATTCATCAAACCTGCGACTGAGACGGTTCGTTATGACCTTCGAAAACAGCTTATAAACATGACTCAAAAGCGAGATGGGTCTGTAATTTTTAAGTAAAGTGTTGTCACCTTTCTTGAAGAACAGCACCACCACGCTTTTGTTCCATGCTTCTGTCGTTGAACCTTCGAGTAAGACGGTACTAAAGAGCTTCTGAAGGACTTTAAGTACCGATGTTCCACCCGCTTTCAGAAGCTCAGATGTGATACCGTCGTCACCAGGCGCCTTGTTGTTCTTAAGCTGTTTCAAGGCCATTCTAATCTCGTACAGGCTGATGTCCGGGATATCTTCGGTATAATGTCGGGTCAGCTTGGCTCTTGGGTCTTTGACCGAGCTGCTTACAGGTTTAGCGGCCGAGGTGTATAGCTGTCCTTAGAAACTCTCTACCTCTCCTAATACTTCTGCTTTGGTCGACGCTACACTGCCGTCTTCTCTCTTCAGCTTCGTCAACTGGCTTTGCCCAATAGACCTGCCTCTTGCAAACACTTTGGAGCCCTTGTTCCGCTCTATCGTCTCTTTAATACGGTTTGTATTAAAGATCCGGATGTCGTGTCGCAATGACTTCCATATTCGTTTATTGAGCAGCCTATATGCTTCAGCATCGTCCGATGACTGCAGTTTCAGTGAGCGTCGTTCAGCCATGAGGTTGAGGGTATCGTTGGAGAGTCTGTGGCGTACAGATAGCTGTACGGTGGGGTTTAGAGTATTTGGAACCCACTGTATGGACAGTTTCTACTAACCTGTTATTGATCTCGTCCACTGAAGCGATGTTCTCAAGGCAATCGAAGCGATTGGATAGCTCAAGTTGAAAGTTCTCGGGGTCTTGAATACGGGCACGAGTGGGTCGGAGCGTAGACTTCATCAGACGAGACCTCTCCAGTTTGACATTAATATTCACCGTGCCTCTTACCATTCGGTGATCACTACCGGTTTTAGCCCTGTTGATCACGGAGACATCAGTGAATATTTGCCATAATGAAGTCAATCTCATTTCTCGTGGAACCATCGGGACTCAGCCAGGTCCATTTCCTGTGAGGTGGCTTCTGAAAGAAAGAGTTCATCATAAAGAGTCCCTCTTTTTCCAGAAAGTCGGCCAACCTCTGTCCCCTACGGTTCCGTTGTCCATAGCCAAATTGCCCCACTTTCAACTCATCCTCGCTTCTCTTACCCAACTTCGCGTTGAAGTCCCCCATAACAACTAGAAAGTGCGTTTCAGAGGTATGTATGGCCCGACTAATGTCCTCATACATATCCTCCACCTCATCATCCGGGTGCGACTTCGTCGGTGCGTATACCTGAATGACCTTCAGCGAATAACGTTTGGATACTCTGAGTATTAGGTATACGACCCTATTGGAAACGCTATCGATCGTAACTATGTTGTTAGTAAGGGACTTGTGGACGAAAAAACCGAAACCACCTTGGGACTGTTGGTCGCCCTCCCGGTAGTAGAGTAGGTTACCTGATTTTAGGGTTATCGTGTCCTCACCCGCTCTACGGACTTCAGATAAGCCCACAATGTCCCAGTGTAACTTACTCATTTCTTCTTCCAGCTCATAAATCTTCTCGTCTGTCCTCATCGTGCGTATGTTGTGTGTCACCAGGGCCAGTCGTCGTCG
This sequence comes from Selenia dentaria, assembly GCA_917880725.1. NCBI lineage: Eukaryota > Metazoa > Arthropoda > Insecta > Lepidoptera > Geometridae > Selenia > Selenia dentaria. The sequence continues at coordinate 37,902,767 of OU862875.1, read as the reverse complement.
TTGGGGGTGATAGCCGGGCGTCTGCCGGGGATTCTTAGCACCCCCTGCCCCCCCCGTTACCGTGGCCGCTAACGTAGCCAGGAATAGCGGGGCTGCCGGGGACTGGGGGCCTGGTTCCTATTGTGTTCGTCATTTGGGGGGGATTTTGCCAATACTCGCCACGCTTGGCAGGCGGGTTGGCGAGCGCAGTTTTGGGGTTTTAATACTGGGAAGGTGCTGCTGCCCACCTCCCGATAGTTATCCCTTAGCAGATTTCTACGCACCCACGGGTAGAGTTGGGGTCGTTGGATGTATTACTAAAACTTTCTAGCGCGACTGACGAGGAATATAATACAAAACCAACGTTGCATAATTTGTTTGACTTGGCTTAGCACGAATAACTGTTTATGTGTAACGTAACGTATATTTCACGTGTAACAGTACAAACTGTCATGTATCTTAGGCAACTGTGACACAGATAACTTATAGTTTGTACGCTAAAGCTTGACGCTTACGATACGGGTACTTTTTCGCAAATTGATTGTGCTACGGCCCTGGACTCTACAAACTGTGTGGAGGCATTTTGTACTACTCCTGGAATAGAATTTTTTTTCAAAACGCTGGAAAAATATTAGTCGGTCGGGGCGAGATCCGGCAATTATGGATGATGACGGATGGTTTCTAACTGCAGGTCTTGTAGTGTTGAAACTGATGGTCGAGGTGTGTGAGGCCTTGCGTTATCATGAAGCAATAATGATGAAGACCGATCGACAAGTCGGGCTGTTTTATGGCTGTTATGTTTTATGGGCGAGCTTCGCAATCATTGTTCGGAGTTCTGCACAGTAGACATCTGCTGTTATTGCCTGACCGGATCTGAGGAAGATATAGTGAATTACACCATGAAGTGACTAATAAACCGTTACCATCTATGGGTATGTATCACCTTTCTATGTAAGTTTAGCTTTAGGGCACTGTTGTGGCATTTGACCTGCGGTGAACCATTTTTGTTTGACCAAATTTGAAACCATTTTTTTGCGTTGTTTGCTTGCAATTTTCCACTTTGCATCACATGTCACAATTTGATCCAAAATCCCCGCATTTCTGTATCGGTTTAACAAGGTAAGGCAGGCTTTAACGCGCGCTCTTTTCAGCCAAATAGTGAGGTACCCATCATCATTATCACTCCTTCAAGTCAGCGTTACTTACCGTAGTGGCTGTTCTTTCTTGTGGTTCTTTCTTCAAGTCGAAGTTCTCACTACGATAGCGGTTAAACCAAAAACGCACGGTGCGTGTATTAGCCATATCCTCTCCAAACGCATTATTGACATTTCGAGTAGTGGACATAGCACGAATATCTGCGTAAGCGTACGCTACGTAACGTAACCTGTCGTTCACGTGAATCAATACAAACTTTCATTTATCTTGAACAACACACCCAGATAACTCATAGTTTATACGCTGTTTCCATCTTCACCTTTAAAAATGAATGTAAAAACAATTGAAAATTAAACTATCAAATGCATCCTTTTTTAAATTAAATGTTTCGTGTGAAAACTTTTCGAGTCTGAAATATGACAATTTAAATTCTGTATGGCCAGTGCAATAAATCAAAATTATACTAAAATATGGCCAAGTACGATTTGAAATCGCTGACGGCCGCACCAAAATATGTGTATTAAGTATTTCTTATGAGTCCAGTCACACTAAGTTTGCTGCTTATAGTGTACTTATTACTGTCTTTACGTTAGAGCAAGCACAAAAAAATGCTAAACAAACCTGTTTAGCACTCTTTTGTGATCCTGTGCACTTTCTTGCATGTTTAGTGGTTGCCACAGCTTTGCTGTTATATTTCTTATCTTAATAAAATCTTTATCTTCAATTATATGTAGATGTAAATAGGCGCCCACTTAGAAAGACGTCTGAACACCAGAAAACATATTGAGTTTATAAAGGTTCCTTTCCATTCTGACTGCGAGTAGTTCTTTCGCCGTTGCAAAGAATTTTCAAACATTTCAAATACGTGTCAAATCCGGTACAATGTGGTGAACAGAATCAAATCTTCGGCGTAAACGAGAATCAGTATTGTAACATCATTGTAAACGGTTCTCCCCTCTCGACATTAGAATTTCATATTGGATTCGTGCGATGTGGCTATTAGGTTTCTTTACTGCGATCTAGCTACTGTTTCTAGTAACGTGCACACATTCAAGTGCAACAAACTTAATATAAAAAAATAAAGGGGTTCGTAAACGAAGTAGTATATCAGCAGTTTATTGCTGCCATTTTATAGCCCGTGTAATAGGTTATGCAAAGTGTACTGCAACAATGTTACTAGATATTGCAATAGTTTTTTGGCTAAGTATACAGTTGTGGCCATTATTGCCAGCTTAACGATCACGTTGGCGAATAATTTAATAATTTATAATCTGAATACTAAACAATACAGAAAAATAATTAATGTTTATTCATTCTCAGTTTAGAATTTTACTAATCTAATTGAGCGTTGAACTGTCAGTCACGTTTCAAATGCATTCGTTATTTACTAAACCGTGTTCGGCCAGTACAGATGCCCATCCTCATTGACAATAGACAATATTTTATTTGTAGCAAAAAACAAAACAATGTAGATATAGATATAGATACAGACTTTAACAACAAATAAACAAAAGAACAGAATATAATTTGTTTGAGAGTGAGAAGTATAGGAACTTCTTCTCATAGTAATTTTCTGTCTTATCAGTCTATCTATTTGAAGATAAAGCTATTATGTATAAAAACGTACTAAAGTTAACCCTAAAAATTTTTTGTTTCACAGCACACACAACATCGAAGGGACCGGCAGAAGTGACTTGGATACCAGCTCGAATATTTTTCTATCGGGTACTTTTTGGCTTGAATTGTCTATTCCTTCATCAGACGATGAGTCGTAAGATAGTCTGCTATAATTTTTAGGTAGACATACCACCTTCACGCAGAAAACGTTTACATTTAAATTTCATTTTTAGACAAGAGTGGAATTCATTCAAATTTCAAATAGCGACTTCTAAGCTACCGTTCAAAATCAAATGATGCCACATACTTTAATTTATGTGCTAGTATGGTTAGCGAAAGATATATTGGACAGACCATACATGAAAGAGAGATAAGGCAACAAATGAAGATATTTAAACTATAATTCAATTCTGAAATAAATGCGATCACATATTCATATATCATCATTATTCTCCGAGATCGGGTCCAGTAACTGGATTAATGTAATTTTATTTCTCTGATGGCCGAAGTTTCGTGCACCTGCAGGGGTAGGCTTACTCTATGAGAATTTTGTTCCTCATCTGTGGTATGGTATCAATGTATGAAGCCGTGTTAAAAACTTACAACTTTCCTTTTTCAAAGATACGTTTCATTGTAAGAAAGCATAGATTATTTTTGAGAAATATGGAGAAGTATTAGCTGTGTACATACGAAATTTTAATTTGTCAATCATTATGCTCCTTTTCACAAGTTTTGTAGCTCTTGTGTATTTTTCCAGTGAATCACATTGCACAAGTTTGGCAAAATGGCAATATCTAAACACATTTCACATAGATCCACTTACATAATATGCATAGATAACTGGCAAGTCCACTTCATAGGATACATTGACGTTACGTTACGTTAAACGTTAAGTTGTATCAAATACACTGGTGGCCTTAACTCTTATATAATAAATAACTGTTTGACTTGATTGACCACATTAGAATCGGGATATAAAAACAAGCTCTTCTTTTTATATCCCATAAATAAATTCGTTCAAAGTATAGGATTCACGTTGTTTTATTTTGTAAGTTGTGATTAAAATTTATTTTCTAATTAGTATATGAATTATACACCATACTTGTGAACAAATTGGTATCGTTTTACAGTGATAGCCACATCAAGGGCCCTTAGGGACACTCGCGGGCGCATCTCACTTTACTTTGCAGTAGAAGTAGTAGGTATGTAGAATAGACGTCTGTCGTAAGACGACACTCACTTAAAAGTAAACTATGTATTTAATTTGATTCCATACCGTACAATGGGTACTCTTTCAGAGGTAACGCAGAGGCAAGAGCGAGCCATTCTATTTTTGTATCCACCAAAACCTATGAATTATTTGTTGCGCCCCGCGTGGTGATGGATGATGATGAAAAGTATCCTATGTGTTTATCCAGCGCTTTATCTATCTACATAACAAATTTCGTCAAAATTGGCTCTGCCGTTTGAACGCGAAAGAGTAACAAACATCCATACATACAAACTTTCGCGTTTTTAATGCATCAAAGGTCGCACGGCCAGACACAATAGAAATTTCATTGTTATAATGACATCGGCCCTTGAAGGGATAATATTAGTAGGATTAGAATGACTTCGCAGCTTACTACCATTTCCATATAAAACAGATTTCTAATGTGAACCAATTTTTTTGCAAATGCATTGAATTGAGAAATTGAAGTCAATGCATTTTTTGTAAGCGTGCTGGTTTAAGAAATGCAAGCATTACAGTGTTAGGGTGTGAAGGGCACTGTAGTAAGTGGAATTACGCGATTTAGAGTCAAAATACCAATGTATCGAGGCAATGCAGTGCAGCGCCACGCAATACTTTAGTCCCAAACTCTGGGTGGGCCCGGTGCTTTCCATCAAGTGCACATCTTTCACGTTTCGTCACTTATTAATCTATCTATGTATAAAAATTAACCCCTATTTCTCCTGGTCACGCTGTAACTTGAGAACGGATGGGACTAGCTCGCTAATTTTTTTTTGTTGTTAATTATTGTCAGGAGAAGGTTCTTATGAAAGAAAATTCAATAAAAATGACAGGATATGGCGAGGCCGCAAGCCGACATTACTTCGCGAACGAAGTCGCGGGCAGTCGCTAGTATATATGTATAAAAAAATGAACCCCTATTGCTCCTATCACGCTATAACTTGAAAACGGCTTTACCGATCTCATTATTTTATTTAAATGTTTTCTAATACTTCGTAGAAGGTTCTTACATTAAAAAAATTCAAGAAAAGATAGGAGGTTATGGCGAGGATGAAGGCCGAGGCTACTACGCGAACGAAGCTGCGGGCCGTCGCTAGTCTATCTAAATATATAAAAATGAATTCCTATATTTTTCCTGGTCAAGCTATAACTTGAGAATAGATGAAACAATCACGCTAATTCTTTCTTTGTTGTGTTAATTATTGTCAGGAGATGGTTCTAATGGAAGGAAACCAAGAAAAAATGGGAGGTTATGGTGAGGCCGATGGCAAAGCATACTACGCGAACGAAGTCGCGGGCAGTCGCTAGTATAAAATAAAGTCTAAAATCTGCTTATCGTCATAATATCTTATTAGATAATCGTAAGGCTTTAATAATTTTCAGTTCATTTTGAAATAATTACCTACTTGTTCATAATCAATATGTTGCATTATGATTGTGTGCACACTGCATAAGAAAAACAACGTCTAGCAAAGCTCTTCTTCGAATGAATCAGTAAAACAATTTAAAGCTATAAAAAGCTGGGGTAAAAGTGCGAATAAAAAGGTTGGCAATGCGCTTGCAGAACAATATTAAACGACAATTGCAAGTGGCGGGTGTAAATGAGACTGCTTATTCTCCCTTTCATACACAATGAGGACCTTTACCTCGACAATATCACCCCTGAGGACTACTGGGGTAGGTACGGGGAAGCGGGCACAATATCTAATTGAATTTTTCATTTCAGAGGAAAAGTATCTTTTGACGAGCATTATCCCTGAATAATTAATTATACGAGTGTTCATTGTAAATTAGATCATACCACTGTTATTTCCAGTTTGGAGGATGTTGGACAGTTTTAGGGCCGTATTCCAGAAGTTAGATAGTGAATCTAGTTATGTATTACGGATCTGAATAACCTTTGTATGGCATCAACTGTCGATTCTCCACTTAAGACCAATGGTGTTTCCTGGCGAAAATATAGCTATGATGTTAATATCATACATACGGCGTTTTTGTTTTGTAGTAGGTACATGTTTGTATATTTTATACATTCATCTTTTAGTTTAATCGTAGCTTTGATTCGTAGTTAAATATTTGAAAGTGGATGTACATGTACAGTCTGTTTTGATATTAAATAAATAGTTATGTAGTTTGTGTTCTAGACATTCAAAATATTTATAAATATCAATTCAAAATCCTGTCTTGGTAAGCATTATTTAGTGTAAAAACCTAATTTTTGTGGTCAGATCGCAATTTGTTTTTCTGTTAATATTTCTTCTACGAATTCATATATTTGAATGTTTTAGTTACATATGTGTTTTACTATTTAATTACAGCAAAAAGAAGCAATTTTAAAGTCATACATAATTCCTAATTCATAATTCATCTTGAAGTTATCTGTGTATACCGTCGACCACGACGATACAAGATTAATAAAACGGTATGTAGAACAAACTTTTCTAAAAGAATGAATGGACAAATTTTATTCCGTTTCTATCGAAAATATTTATATCAACAACATATTTTCTTATGAAAACTAACGTCGATTGTACACATTTTAATATGAAAAACGGGAATCACTCACGTAAGTAAGTATGATCTTTCCAACTATAGTTTCAAACACATCCGGTGGTTCCTGGTACAGAACGCTCACGGTTGCGTCTCGCCTCGCACTGTACATATTTTGGTCTATGTTCGCACTGAGCAACCGCGAGCGTTCAGCCATGCGATTCTCAAAGAGCAAACATCCTTGACAACATCCGTGAAACAAATGACGAAATGACAAGAACCGTTGGGAAAACAACCTTATGTACAAGGGTCCTTATGTACAATCTCATAAAGTATTTGACATCGGTGAGCTCGTCGACGAGAGCATCTACGAATCATTAGAGAATCGCACGGCTGCACTCTCCTTGAATAAGACCACCGGATGTGGTTGAAACTATAGTCGGAAAGATCTGACTTATTTACGTGAGTGATTCCCGTTTCTCATATTAAAATTCAAACAATATAAGTGTGTAATTCGAACACACATTCAAATATTGTAGAGATTCAGTGCTTTAAAAATATAACACATGAATATTAAATACATTATTAATTATAGACTCTGCGCTATTATATTAGATTCATGACATTGGATTCGTGAAACTTCTTTGCCATAACTGGGTTGCTAAGTTAAGATTTAAGTTATGACGTTAAGATCGATATTTCTTTGAACCGATTTGATTTTGATCGGTTTATTTTGCCATTGACTTATTCACGATTCACAACTGATCATTATTCTCGAATACCGGCATTAGTAAATGTTATAGTAATAAGACTCTATATTATAGTAATAAGACTAAGTAAGAGACAAAGATAATGTTTTCTTTTCATTTCTCTTTAGTGTATATATTATTTTACTATGCTAAAGTAGCAATCGCGAATAATGAATAATGGAATATGTCTGAGCTAGGTTTTTCTTACGTTGGATTTTTCTAGGACATAAATAATCTTTTGAAAATAACAGAGTTTTACAGAACCGTTTCTTTAGTAAATTATGGATCAAAACGATTTTGTATAACTGTATATCTACAAAGAATACCGTATTGTATGTATACGGTACGGTACATACATACATACATACATACATACATACATACGTATTTACATAGATATTATTGCTTCTTTTTAATTAACTTTAACTTGGTTTTTTGATATCAAAACGAATACCTAGTGTAAAGTCAACCTGCAGCATATATTAAACAACCTAAGTCTTAAGAACTCTTTAATACCACACTCCTAAGTATGGCTAAAATTATTTCACAAGAGTTCACAAGAGAGAGAACACACATCTAAAATTCCACACTAAAAATGTGTGCACTTTACTTCACATTGTATATGGCATCACTTAAAAGAATCCTAGAGAAGGTCCCGAGTCCGAGGCCCCGAGTCCCTACAAGATATCCAAAGGCGCATAATAACTAAGACTTTTTTACTTTTTCAGACATTGCTGCTTAGATGACTTGGCTTTCACCACGATCTTATCAGATAGAAAGCTGTGATGTTGCCAGAAATGGCACATATACAGGCTGTTTCCAAACTCAACGATAACCTGCAGGGATATCATGTATCTCAGTTGCTAACAAATATTGATTGAAAACTTGAAAAATGGCTACTCTATGTCAGTTTGACAGCTCTAGTAACCAAAAATGTTATTAAGTTGATGACTGGAGCTGACAAAAGTGACATAGAGCCGCCATTTTTTTCGATTTCAATCAACATTAATTAGCAACTGAGATACATAGTAGCCCTGCTGGTACCGGGCCAAGTTATACCAGTTAAGAAAAATATTTTTTTTCCAACTTGGAGTGTCAAAATTAATAGACAATAATATTGCAAACCAAAATACGACAAAACTTAATATATTTTACGTTGTTAACAATGCTTATTACTTTGATTTGTGGTTACGGTTAATAGCACTGTTATTTGAGATTACATTTTCAAAAAAATCACTGTAAAAAAATTTCAACTTTTTCGGAAAATCTCTATTATCGATTGGCTAAGGGAAATGTTTTTATTATTATTTTTTCAATAACTGGTATACCTTCCCTCTTGCCCGGTACCTGGTTATAGTTAAGTTTCGGGCCACCCAAAATACCTATGCATCTAGAAGCTGCAAGTGAATGTGAATGAAGAAGTCAAAGTGAAATCCATTCCGAGTCGTTTGATTGCATCAGTTTTTAACCTAGCTGTAAACTATCATAATACTACTTACAACATTTGTACCTATATGCTGCAGAAGTCTATAGTTTTATACAACTTGAGCGGTCATGGTACATAACATTCGTAGTGAAAACCTTCGTAAATTGATAAATGTTATAATAAATCATCATCATCATCATCATCATCTCAGCCGAAAGATGTCCACTGCTGAACAAACTACCGGTCCTTTTGGAAAATCATGGCCCCCATGATTTTCAAAAGGACCGGTTTGAAGCGACCTGCATCTAACGTTGCCCTGCGACCTTTATCAGGTCGTCTGTCCACCGTGTCGGTGGACGACCTACGCTGCGATTGCCGGTCCGCGGTCTTCACTCCAGAACCTTCCGGCCCAATCGGCCATCTGTTCTGCGTGCTATGTGCCCTACCCACTGCCACTCTAACTGGCTAATCTTCTGGGCTATGTCGGTGACTTTCGTTCTTCTACGGATCTCATTTTATAATAAATATTAATAATAATTGTTGAATAAAAACAATGGTTATTATTTAGAAATATATAAGTATGTTAATCAGTTGTCTAGTACCCATAACACAAGCTCTGCTTAGCTTGGGACTAGATGGCGTTGTGTGTTAGTTGTGGAATATTTATTTATTTATTTTATTTATTCGCTTGTACAGAATACCAAACTAAACTAGCAAACTAAAATCTATGCTTAGTCAATTATGCTAGTTCTTATTCTGTTCATACTTATGTCCATATTCGTATAATGCTTGCAAATGACGATTCTTAAATTTGCCGTTTCTGTTTAATTGTGGGTATGTTTAGCGCAAATTTAATCGTCATATAAGTTCGTGCTCTCTAAACTAGTCTAAACTGATGTAAAACTACCCACATTTGAATAGAATAATCATGTTATGAATCATATTATTATTAAGCTATTGCGTAGCTTCTATCGCGGGCTTTGAGCGTGGAGACCGAATCCAGAAATTCCGTAACGAAGATAACCTAACACCCCCCACTCCGACTTCATCTATCGATGAATAGCAGAACTTTTAATGACTTTTTGAAATATCACGCTTGTCTCTTTAGTTCAGCATCTCGCCTCTAGATGGCATTGGTTAAATAATTATAATTGCATAAGTTGATTTGGCATCTATCGATGAATAGCAGAACTTTTAATGACTTTTTGAAATATCACGCTTGTGTCTTTAGTTCAGAAACTCGCCTCTAGATGGCATTGGTTAAATAATTATAATTGCATAAGTTGATAAAAACAGCTATGCAATAGCTTTACCGCGGCAGTCTCCGAGTGTCACACGTCTTTTTTTATTATTCTATGACACGAATGTGAATGTTTTAGCAGAATTAGAACTACCATAGTTTAGAGAATATTAGGTTAGTGTACGCACAAGCGAAGCAGTACCAATATAATGTAAAAAAAACAATGGCTTATCAAATAGCAAACCTTCCGTACGTGCGACGAATTTATTAGCATAAAACATCTAGATATAGATTTCGTTATACAATAATATTTACATTTCTTATAGTTTTCTTGTTATATTTTTTTTCCTACGATGTTTCCTTTGTTGTACTTAAGTACTATGAACCTCCGCAGAAATGAAATAAAAACATTCGCAACAAATAATAGTATATTATGCAACTAGTGAATAAAGGACGGATTTAAAGCGAGGGCCATAGCATAGATGAATCACGAGTAAGCGAAGGATTCTAACGACTGAATCACGACCGCGGGGAGAGTTTCGTGATGATTGAATCACGAGCGTAGCGAGTTATTCAAGTGTTTGAATCCTGAGCGATGCGAGTGATTCATGGCCCTCGATATAAATCCGTTTTATTCAAGAGTTGCATACAATACTTTATACCATGACTACAAGAAAAAGAAATAACTTATGTGAAAATAGACATTTAGAAACGAAAAAAGGAAGGTTAAATTAATTAATATGCACATTAAAATTGGAACAATTTAAACATAGATGTAATTGCTAAATATTATTATCATATATTTTTCTGTAATGTCAGCAAAGAACACAATACAGTTTTTATTCTATTGCTAAACTCCTTGTCACATATATTGACCAATCAAACCTCGAGGAGTTCAGTATTTGCACAAAGAGTTTGTACGATTATGTCAAATATTCTATGCGCAAGAAGTTTGTATCGAGTATTCAAGCAAGTACGTTGTATAAGCATTGAGACGGAGATCGAATGTATTGGTATTTTCTTAATTCAAGCACCAAAATAGTGATTAAAAGGCCTTTTTATTCACTGTTTTATGGTAAAATTTTTATCTCAATGAAACGTTATTAAAGTCGTTGAATAGATGCTGCAAGAGGTAATCGCCGGCTGATTTGCATTTGCAGGATGAAAGCGCACAAAGCGTTCGAGTCTAAAGAGAGTGTTGGTTCGTGCAAGCCAAAGGGTGATACCGAGATCTTGATAAACTAAATAGAAAAGTGGCGGGTGTAAAGAACATTAAGAAATTACGTCCATAATATTTATCTACATCTACACACACAAACACACACACATATACCGTCACACTGACACACAGTTAAACAAACATTTTTTTCTATTAACCTTTATATTTATAAAATTGTTTTTATTATGGTCTGAGCACTTGGGTCTCTTTGATGGAAAGTAAAAATCTTTTAAATTGATAATATCTGACCTGGGACCCAAAATGTTATTGAAATTGTTACAATTATACGTATATGTACCTACTTTTTAGTTTCCATAAAACGGAGGGCTCTGGCGTCTGAAATACAGTTTCATTACTAGTTCAGGTGTCATCAGTTCCTACCATACACATCACTTTACATCAACTTTACATTAAGGTGCATACTTTATTATATCAAATAAGTCCTAAGCCTGTAAATTGTTAACATGCCCCTTTTATTTACTGTCAATAAACTTATTATTATTATTATCATTGGTCTCGCTCTCGCATCTCGAAGCGCGCGCGCGGAGACCAATCCTTAATCTAAGATCTACATACATAAAATATTAAGTCGAACTGGGGATCGATTCCACTAATTGCAATCGAACCGTAGCTGTACGGCGACTTTTATGCGTTTTCTCATTCTGCTATTGAAAAACAGTCCAGCTGCAGTTACGTTTCTATTGACGCCAGCGATCGATCAAAACTCTATGTTCTGCTAACTCGATAGATCATGAACGCGTTGTTAACTCATATTCGTATATAGTAGTGTTAATTATATATTTATTAAAAAGTAGCGTTTATGTTATGTTTATGTGACGCTACAATCCAATTTGTCTAAAGTAATAGTAGAATGGCTTTTTGCCAAAGTACCGAACGACAACCGGAGTTGAACTGCAGTTGAAGCGGTATAGATTGTTGAACGTTGTCAAATACCAGAATTGGCCTCCTGATTGCCTGATTTATCAAGATCTTAATTTAATAGTTTTCAACAATATTGTATATTTTCAGATATATACGAAAAATTACGGATATGCTTTAACGATACGATTACTACGCAAATTACTCGTGCTAAACCCTGGAATATAAAAGAAATATTTTACAGCACCATTACCTTACAAAGTAAGTACTCAGTACCGCCGTTGTGTTGTGTGACGAAGAAAGAAACACTAATTATTCACAAAAAAAGTTTATCCACTAGTTCCATGCATCACTATATCAGTTGTAGAAGTTCTCTGGAACTACTGCGAGTCAACCGTTTTTCCACTACAACCTTTTCTGTGCCATTAAAGAAGTTCCATAAACATATTTGTAATTTACTCTACACATTTATCAAATGCAAATAACCACCACGTCCCGACAATTGCGACCGCGACATTATTACGTGACCTGTTCCAAAACGGACAAGCAATCTCTATAAATAGGTATTCGGCACCCTAATTTACACTCCCTTACCGTCCTTGCGCAATATTCTACGGTTATGAAGGTCCACAGGGTCCTTAGGGTCCGCAGGGCTTTATTATTGTGACGTTCTTCGTTTGATGTGCGCATTCAGTCATTGAAATGCATAATATTTTGTAAGTGTTCCATATGGATCTTAATTATTGGCTTGTAATAAAACTTTTCGCACCCAGTGACTCAACCAACGTGAAAAACGACTATCAGACAGGAAAATCTTAACGAGATTTTAATTTAATTCCAAATACTCAACATATTCATATGGCAGCGTTCCGGAAATTTCGTGAAGACTTCTCGTCAAAAACACCAGCGATTACGTATTGCACTGAAACGTGGTCTCTTACTATGGGCCTTATGTGTGAGCTAAAAGCCGCGCAACGTGCTATGGATAGGCCTATCAGAAATGAGGAGATCCGTAGAAGGACAAAAGCGCAACCGACATAGCCCAGAATATTAGTCGAAGTGGCAGTGGGCAGGGCACATAGTACGCAGAACAGATAACCGATGGGGCCGGAAGGTTTTGGAGTGGAGACTACGGACCGGCAAGCGCAGCGTAGGTCGTCCTCTGGCAAGGTGGATAGACGACTTGATATAGGTCGCAGTACGACGTTGGGCGCAGGTCAATTTTGACTGGTTCTTTTGGAAAATTATGGGGGAGGCAAACGTTCAGCAGTGGACATCCTACGGCTGATATGATGATGATTAAACAATTAACATACATGTTTTCAATATGTTTACTCACACCAGCTAGAATTCTTTGTAATAGTTATTTGTTTCATGTACCCTCCGCAATCACAAATTACCGCAAGAACAGCTATTTATACAGAGCATGCCAAACCTTAAATGATTATGGCAAGCAAATGGATATCGATATTTTTACAATAAGCCCCTCATCACTGAGGTTTTAATTGAACAAACCTTTCTTTTATTCACACACGTGAATTAACGATTTAGCCTAAGTTACTTTGCGTAGGTATGTTAAGTTTTTAGTGTGTCGTTTTACGACCCGACTTTTGTAATTTTTTTTGTCTCTGTACGTGGATTAGTTAATGACTCTTATAGATAAAGTTATAGCCGCCCGGCTGGCACTGCTCAGGGTGTTTATCTATAAAAACACACACATAATAATAAGTTCACTTATATACCTACTCGTACGCAACATACATAAATAATTAAATGGTTTTAACTACAACTAATAACTAACTTGCATTATTATTTACATTAGGTGCTGACTACTGACATACGAGTAGTCACGGAGGCGGAGGCGCGCGGGGATTCGTCACTCTCTGCCGTTCCGCGAGAGGGCGCTCATTATTTGCGCGGAGAGCGGGCGGGCTGCGGCGCCAATGCATGGATATTTGTTTCTCTTGAGCCCGGGAATATTTGAGTCGCTAGATGAACAGGGACGGCGTGCTATTGATGTTTATTTACCTAACTTAAGGTCAGACGTTAGTCTTTCTGAAATTTGATAAATAAATAATTATACCTCGGAAAATCAGCAACTGCTGTATCAAATCTGGCTATGTTTTCCTAACCTTTAACAAAGTAAATCGAAGCGTGAGTTGCATCTAATACACAACATATATAATATATTTCTCTTACCGTATAATATGATAATAGTATTCGTGTGAGCTCGTTATTTCTAGATATACCTACACAGCAATAATACCTATTTCACAGGGTGCACGTGGGCGCGAAATGTCATGACCTTTAGATCGACATTTGGCTGGAAAATATAATTGTCTTCGTTCTGTACATTAAAGTAGATATTGTTAAATACTATACAGAAAGTTCATCAAACACGGCCTAGAAATTAATAGCACATTCTTTCTTGTCTGTTTCTTGTTTCGTCTCTTGACCTCTGAGGTTTTATTTCCTAGACCCTATTTCTAATTCTTTGTAAGACTTTTGGGAAGTTGTTCAGATGATGTCAAGCATCATGCTTGTCTATATTGGTTGCAAGGTCAGCGAAATAAGTTCGGCATGACCTTTCACTGTTAATTAGTGCGAGGCGAGACGCAACCGTGAGCGTTCTGCACTCTCCTTGAATAAGACCGGATGTGGCTGAAACTATAGTTGGAAAGATCTGACTTATTTACGTGAGTGATTCCCGTTTTACATATCACGAGTCGCGACCAGAAAACCGGTAATTCGGTGTATCTTCTAAAAATGTGTACAAACCTACGAAGAAATAATATCAGGAAGAGTACTGCCTTAAAAAAATTACCCAATAAAAGTCGTGCTAAATCAATAACACGTTCACGCCGCTATGACTCAGCTGTCATAGTAGACGTTGCATCACGCGTGTGAACCAATCCCTGCTTTCCTTCTGAAATTTAAACCAATCACCGAACATGTCTATTTGTATATACCTCGGAAGTAAATCGTATTTGGAATCACACGTCGTTTTGGTTTGAAGGACCACTTTTTGTGGGGCATTTATTCTGAATTATGCTTCCTGACATTATTTCTTCGTAGGTACAAACCACGTTAGTTTTCATAATATTCTGTATTCCTCACATCGGACATACATAAGCAAATCTTAGTGGATTTACCCAATAATTACAAATTATATTCTTATACTATTAAGTACCCTTAAAACTGAGCAAAAACTTAGTAGCTTGCACCGAACTGTTTAGAATATCTGGACTATGCGTCGAGATGATAGCCTCAGGCAGACTTTTGCTTATGAATTACAACACCTAACTAGAGCATCCAGTCGTTTCAGAGATTAGCCGGAACCACAGTAATCTGTGCCGGAACAAACAGATAGACAGACATCAACTACTCATACTTATTCTGTGACAAAACTTGCAAGAATGCACTATTATGCAATAATCTTATTACCTTACTTTTTATAAAATTTTATTATACCTTACTTTTTAATAAAGTAATGATTGTAACTATTCACCAAATAAACTATTCGGTTATAGATAATTTGAAGACATTAACATTTATTGCTTTACTGAAGTACGTACATAAAGTAAAATATGCTATTTTTTCCAAATTATAAAATGAAAAATAGTCGATATCTTTAATAATATATTTTACCATCGATCGGGTCTCAATCTTTCTCACGGGAGTGTGAGAGATTGAGACCGAAACATTCCAAAAAATAAGGCTGCAAAATAAGGCTATTTAAACAATTAACATATTTTTAGTAATGATAATAACTACCAAGAATGAGATATATGTATAAGATATGCGATATAACACTATAATAAATGCGAAAAAGTGTTTGTCGGTTCGCGTTTGATAATCTTAATTACGCCAAACTATTGGACCGAAATTAATGAAAGTTATTACAGATAATCCATAGCGCGGAGAACGATAGAAATCTAAGTAGGTAAGACCAATTTATTAGAAATAGATTTTTCGAACCATTTTTCGCGAGTGTGTAAGAAAATAGTTCAGGAGTGCCTTCAAGCGAAGATAGTTTATGATTAATATGAAAGTGAATAAACTAGTAACCATTTGAAATGTTATTGTTTGTGACCAAATGTAGATAGAGGTAGAGATTATTTTTCTTTCTTCCACTGCGAGTAGCGCGTTTGCAGACTAACTTGATCTGGCAGCCTACAATTATTTACGAAACTGTAGTGAACTTTCTTTGTTAAGTTTTACAACAAGCACAATTTATAATGTTATAGAAATTCACGTTCACTAAATCTTTTTGTAATAATAAGACGGAATTAATTACGCGTTGTCGATATCACGTCGATATCGTCAATTGTTTCAGCTTATTATGGCTTCGTCCTCGCCGTGTGAGGTGTGACGCAACTACCAGCGCACAGCACTCAAGATGCTGAAGAAGGGTTCCGGACGAAGCCGAAATAATTGTCGATCGTGATATCGACAAAGTGTTTTATTAGTAATAATAAAACGGCAATAATTTTTTTTTTCAATTGCACTGGACACTACGATGTTATTATCTAGAACAGATTTTCTATTACTTGGCTTGACTTACACAGTTTTAACCGCCATCGAAAACATTTAAAGAATAATAATAATAAATAATAATAATAATAATAGTGGTCTTTATGAGGGGCCCGTTTAGTGGATGGCAAGTCACCGCCTGCCCAAAAATTTTAAAATGAGACTGAAATTGGCAGGTGCCGTAGTCTCTTCCATAGCCCACTATTTTCCTTATCACTAATGAGTTCATATATGCCTGGCCATTTTACCCATTTTTGTAATAGTTATAAGTACTACTCGTATGTTACCCTTCATCCAACATTTTTCTGTTTAGTATACTCTTTTGTATTTTTATACCAAACAGGCCTCTAATTGTTGGCAACAGCCCCACTTATGCCTTTGTAAAGGACCGGATAATATTCGTGATATTTGGTAAATGATAATAATAATAAAAATAATCTTTATTTCAGGCAAAAGTACAATTACACAGCATAAAAATACCAGCGGCCCATATAGGAAAACAAATACCTACCTTACAGACTAACATATAATATAGGGTTGCATAACTAGCGTACAGTCAGTTAAGGATTTATTTTATTCGGTCTAGGCTCCCTATACCGTCGAAAAACGATCCCTTCAGGCCTGAAGTCCGGTGCCAGGAACGTCTCTTTAAACTTCGCCTGTAAACCAGAGCACGTACGACTTGAAGTTCGTTTCTCTTTTCGAATCCAGGCGCATTACGGGTAAGGCCTGGGTCTGGAAATTACGGTCATATCATTTCTTTCTGATGTAATGCACAATCTCATCTCCCGACGTGTCTTTGTGAAATCGGGAGAGGTATACAGCTGACACATGCTCAACAGCACGGATGGTCGTGGCGGCAGCAGGAGCGGTGCCACGGATGTTTCGGGCTGGTCGAGCTCGCCGTTTCTTCTTCTCGACAAGGATGAAGCCTTCTTCTATTACTTTGGTAAAAATCATTATTGGAGTGTAACTCAAAAACTACTGGACCGAATTTGATGAAATTTAAACGGTTTCCGATTTTGTGGACTGATTGTCAAAATTCCGTGTGACCACACGGAATTTTGAAAATCGGTCCACCCAATCGAAAGTTATGAGGTAACAAACAAAAAAAAAACAGTCGAATTGAGTACTTTTCGGAAGTCGGTAGAAAATACGAGTCTATTAATAACCTTTATATGTATTATTCCCCCTCTAGAAAGCTTATTTTATTCACTGAAAACAGTGAATAAAAAGGCCTTTTAATCACTATTTTGGTGCTTGAATTTAGAACATACCAATACATTCGATCTCCATCTCGATGCTTATACAACTTACTTGGTTGAATACTCGATACAAACTCCTTGCGCATAGAATATTTGACATACAAACTCTTTGTGCAAATAACTCCTCGAGATTTGATTGGTCGATATATGCGACAAGGAGCTTGGATTAGAGTAAAAATTGTTTTGTGCTCTATCCTGTCATTACAGAAAAAAATATTGTAAATTGGCGCCATTTTCAATACTGTAACTTGTACAAACACAAAAGTGTTAGGTACTTGATAATAAGTCGATTGTATATACAATTAAGTGATGAAGCAGATATGTTAACACCTGAGTTTATGAAAGAGCCGCTATACTAGCAAACTTGCTGCCCAAAAAATCACGGCTGGTTTACATCAGAGCCTACGATGAGTTTTGCAAATGGAAACAACTTTAATGTACATATTAATTATTAAAACTTTTCTTTTTTCTTCATTAAATGTCTATTTTCGTTTAAATTATTTCTTTTTCTCGTATTCGTGGTATAAAGTATAGTATGCAACTCTTGAATATAGTACGGATTTATATTGAGGGCCATGAATCTCTCGCGACGCTCAGGATTTTAAAACTTTAACCACTCGCTACGTTCGTGATTCAATCACCATGAATCACTCCCTACGGTCGTGATTCAGTCGTAAGAATCCTTCACTTGCTTGTGATTCATTTATTTATTTTATTTTTGCATAATATATAATTCTTCTAAGTCAGTTAAAAACAGGCATGTGTGCCAAAGTTGTAGCAAGTGAAAATCATTTGTCTCAGTCTCACCTTGAAACAGAAAAGTTTCCAAGAATGTGTGTAACATAAAAACTAGAAAAATATTATTCTAAAATGTGTAGCTATTTATAGCTGATTCGTATCACTAACATAATCTCGAAGTATTTACAAAGCGAATACGAGCGATGCGAAGATGCGAGTAATATCCGGACGCCACGTCTTAATATCCGTTCACACATCTGTCACAGACTTGTGCCTAATTCCTATTTAATTTATCTAGTGGCTTTTGCCAGGCGTATTATTAAATAAACACAAGTAACGAGGAGTGAGATCGCGGGAAACCGGAAACTACCTAAGCCAACAATCAATAATTATAATTGATTTTATTAAATTTCTTACATTTGTGTTTTCGTGTTTTGATAGGGTTTGATTATTAACCGTTCGTAAAGGTGCACGAATGTAGGCAAAGTGTACGAAAGCATGAAAAGTTGGTTTTGCGTTTTCATCTTTAATCGCCTTAGAAAGTTTTACTTATGTAGGTATTTACCGTTTTGCTAGAACTAAGACATAACAGCGACTATATGGCAGACTTATTTATAGAGTTTTACTTGACTACAAATATATATATACTACATAATCTATACATACCTACTAACAAATATACCGACTTGAATAAAAAGTTAACTTATTGCTACTATATTATCCTACTAATATTATAAACGCGAAAGTTTGTGAGTATCCATGGATGTATGGATGTATGGATGTATGGATGTATGGAGGTATGGATGTATGGATGTATGGATGTATAGATGTATGGATGTATGGATGTATGGATGTATGGATGCATGGATGTATGGATGTATGGATATATGGATGCATGGATGTATGGATGTATGGATGTATGTATGGATGTATGGATGTATGGATGTATGGATGTATGGATGTATGGATGTATGGATGTATAGATGTATGGATGTATGGATGTATGGATGTATGGATGTATGGATGTATGGATGTATGGATGTATGGATGTATGGATGTATGGATGTATGGATGTATGGATGTATGGATATATGGATGTATGGATGTATGGATGTATGGATGTATGGATGTATGGATGTATGGATGTATGGATGTATGGATGTATGGATGTATGGATGTATGGATGTATGGATGTATGGATGTATGGATGTATGGATGTATGGATGTATGGATGTATGGATGTATGGATGTATGGATGTATGGATGTATGGATGTATGGATGTATGGATGTATGGATGTATGGATGTATGGATGTATGGATGTATGGATGTATGGATGTATGGATGTATGGATGTATGGATGTATGGATGTATGGATGTATGGATGTATGGATGTATGGATGTATGGATGTATGGATGTATGGATGTATGGATGTATGGATGTATGGATGTATGGATGTATGGATGTATGGATGTATGGATGTATGGATGTATGGATGTATGGATGTATGGATGTATGGATGTATGGATGTATGGATGTATGGATGTATGGATGTATGGATGTATGGATGTATGGATGTATGGATGTATGGATGTATGGATGTATGGATGTATGGATGTATGGATGTATGGATGTATGGATGTATGGATGTATGGATGTATGGATGTATGGATGTATGGATGTATGGATGTATGGATGTATGGATGTATGGATGTATGGATGTATGGATGTATGGATGTATGGATGTATGGATGTATGGATGTATGGATGTATGGATGTATGGATGTATGGATGTATGGATGTATGGATGTATGGATGTATGGATGTATGGATGTATGGATGTATGGATGTATGGATGTATGGATGTATGGATGTATGGATGTATGGATGTATGGATGTATGGATGTATGGATGTATGGATGTATGGATGTATGGATGTATGGATGTATGGATGTATGGATGTATGGATGTATGGATGTATGGATGTATGGATGTATGGATGTATGGATGTATGGATGTATGGATGTATGGATGTATGGATGTATGGATGTATGGATGTATGGATGTATGGATGTATGGATGTATGGATGTATGGATGTATGGATGTATGGATGTATGGATGTATGGATGTATGGATGTATGGATGTATGGATGTATGGATGTATGGATGTATGGATGTATGGATGTATGGATGTATGGATGTATGGATGTATGGATGTATGGATGTATGGATGTATGGATGTATGGATGTATGGATGTATGGATGTATCGATGTATCGATGTATGGATGTATGGATGTATGGATGTATGGATGTATGGATGTATGGATGTATGGATGTATGGATGTATGGATGTATGGATGTATGGATGTATGGATTTTTGTTACTCTTTCACGCTCAAACGGCGCGGTCAACTTTGATGAAATTTGGTATGGAGGTAAATGAGGCGCTGGATTAACACATAGGATACTTTCATCATCCATCACCACGCGAGTGAAAAAGCCTAATATGCATGGGCACAGCATAGACAAAATAATGAGATCTCCACCTACGTAACGATCGTAATGATGACAGTTCTGTCAACATTTGTGTCAGTTTCTGATAGCCTAGTTAAAAGTCAAGTCAATTTGACAGCTCGATACACTAGACGTGCTCGGCGATCATCAGAGTGGTGAAATGTAACACAAATACCGTCAAGGGTGATGAAATGTAATGATAGTTTTTTTCCATGGTGATTTATTTTATAATTGTATGTACGTAAGTCCTGTATTTTATTATTAATTTTTACTGATTGAAAATTGAATCGATTATTTAAATTAACTCATATAATACTATTATAGAAATTGCGTTTGACCATGTACATATTTTATGACATTTTGGTATGCCCTTGGAGAAGATAACAAGCTACTCGAAGTACTAATACTGCGTAGACGTAGTCGCAGGCACCAGCTAGTTTTATCTATATAACTTAAATAAATCAAACACGTTGATTGGTTACCAATCGGTTTGCATACGTTGATATTAGAGTGAATTAGACAAAGACTTAGTTCTAGATAGATATTAGAAAAACCTTCTTAGGAAAAAATCTCAGGATGAGGTTGCATTGTTTATGCTCTAGTGATATTGCGACTATCATGGAAAGGCGAGGTGCTTACCTGCAAACATTTGATATGGAAAAAAATATTTACACATACCTTGAACGAATATACCAATAGACGAAATATCTTTCCAGAATGTAAACTTGGGCGAGGTACACACGGAGATATTAATGACATAATATGTATATATTGTGCCAACTGCATATTCGTTGTAGGTATGTGTAGATGTATCTGTGCCTATCGCGTTCACACTCTGATTAACTCATGTATATATGTTACCGATCTTACTAGGGTACGTACTGTGCCGTTATTCTTAAATCAGAACACAGTGAGTCTTTATTATATCTTGATCATTTCGATTGATTCATCTAGGCCGTAAGCGTGTCATGAAGATAACCAACATATTTTATTTTTGGACAATGTAATAAATAACATTTTGTATTGGTAAATAGTCTACTAACCGCAGGTAATAATTTTTATAAAAATTGTCACCCGCGTCGGGTTCGAATCCCGTCCGAGTATGAGAATTTTTCTATCTAAAACTGCAATATTTGGTGTCACTAAGCAGGCGTTAGTGATTTAAAAATCAAATTATACAATTATTTGTAACATTTACGCCAAGGATATATTATTTTAGCGATTTTTATGTCTTTTTTAAACTTACTATACTAATATTTTTTCATACAACCTGCTCGAAAATGTCCAATTACATATCACGCAATCTCCATGTAAAACAAGGCATTACATCCCCGGGGCTGTAATGTTATATGAAACTCCCGTGGGGGTAAAGTGATTTGGATTTGGAACGTTAGTTTTAGGAAAACTCTTAGTACGGAGGAGATAAGAGATTGTGAAGTAAGTTTATTTGAAAATCGAACTGGTTTCCACAGAAAAAGAGAAACGAGGCGCGATTGTAATTGTTAAATATTAACTCTAGAGTCCCCGTTACACTCAGGGTTAAATATGTCGCCTATGACGAAAGACACTGATTTACTCCCTCGGTGCATAATCTACTATTATGTAGTATGTACCTACCTATCTTAAATTTTATGTTTGTAGGAAAGGCCTTTTTAGTGCTTTAGATTTGTGACGAAATAATGAACACTTTTATGATTCTCGAAGGTACAACTTCGTATTTTAGAAATTTGCCTACAAGATCAAATCTTCTAAAACAATCATTTTGTTTTTGATATAAGTGAGTTAAGCGTCGATCACGTGTCGTTAAGGTGTGTAGATGGCACTGCAAATGAGAGTGCAGTATCATCAATTATTATTGCTTCTTATTACTCCTACATGACGGCTTTTTGTATAAATTAAAAAAATAGGCCTATCTGCCGTGCGATTCTCTAACGGCCGTTTTCAATATTCAATCCATCCATGGTTTTCCTTACTACCGATAGGAATTGGACATAACGTCCATACAAATAGTGTCAAATATCTATCTCTAGTAAGGTAAACCGGCGATAGATAGATTATTGAAAACGGCTGTTAGAGCAAACATCGTTGCATCTTTGACAACATCTGTGAAACAAATGACGAGATGACAAGAAACGTTTGAAAAGCAACCTAATGTACAAAGGCGATATCTCATACTATTTGACATCAGTGAGCTCGTCGACGAGCACATCGACGAATCATTAGAGTATCGCACGGCTGTAAAGTCGGTTTACGGACGATAGTTTTACGTGATAATGTGAGATAAGCCTCTCTATCGCTTGTTCTGCGCTCTCGCTTGCACGCGGAACGTGACAATGAGTCATACTCTTTCGTTCGTGCGTTCATATATTTTTAAGACGTTAACACGTCAAAATGATAAGATAATAAATATTTATTGACTGACTCCATAGCTCTATAATGTAGGACACTGCGTTTGTGACACAGAGATACTGAAACCTCGCTTAATAAGCATTTTATCTACACTAATGTTGTAACATTCTACTTATTCTTATTACTCTTCTTCGTTTCCAATACTTGACTTATAATTACTACTGTTATAGAACAGACAACAAAACACTCAATTTAAGCAATTTCACATGATGGTATAATATCCACATCGATATCGTAAAATCTCATTATAACATCAATAAAACGCGACCAATTAACGTGGCGAGCCTTATGTCAAAATCCTCATACAAGTTGTATAAAATTTTGATATTAGGCTGGCTTTTGAAAACAGTTGGGTTATACGTGAAAACTTCGTCGAAACTACTAAACTTACATACACAAAACTCTTTGGTAAGATCTTGTGCCAATTAAATAAAAAAAGAACAGCGCGCGCTCGCTCCTGATTGGCCCTGCGCGCGCAGCTGCATTTTAATGGCGGCAAGTTCACTGTGACAATAAATACGCGTGAATTTAATGTATGTTTTGTTTTAAAATACAAATTAAAAGTTAAAAATGGATAGCGACGATGATATTTGTACGCCTCCGGATATTCTAGAATTGGCAACAAAAGTAACTCACAATCTTTTGCCAGAAAAATCTAGAAAATTATATGAAAAAGAATATAATAACTTTTTGGCATGGAAGACCGAAAAGAAAACTACATTATTTTCTGAAAATGTCATTCTTGCGTATCTCAAAGACCTCTCCGACAAATTCAAACCATCTTCTATGTGGGCTAAATATTCTATGCTCAAGTCCACACTGAGTATCTACAACAATATTGATATCACGAAGTATTCAAACGTCATAGCGTTCCTGAAACGCAGTTCAGAAGGACACAAGGAAAAAAGTCCTTGACGTTTACATCAGGTCAAATAAAGATGTTCCTGGAAGATAGTTAGATAGTTTTTGCCTTGGCTATGTACCTCAAGCTTATTATATCGTTTATTGTTACAGGTTGCACTAATCTTCGGCATAATGGGGGCATGCCGAAGGCAAGAGCTATACAACATCCAGTTCGATGAAGTCTCTAACATAGACGACAGTACAATCATGGTGAAAGTTTCGAAAACAAAAACGAAAATAGATCGTTCTTTCGTTGTGACGGGCAACTGCTATGCCGTATGTAAAAAATACATGGAACTTCGACCCACCCCCTGTCGAAACCCTGCCTTTTTCTTGAGCTATAGATCACGTGGCAAGTCACCACCTGCCTAAATATTTTAAGATGAGACTGAAATTGGCAGGTGCCGTAGTCTCGACCATAGCCCACTATCTCCCGTATCACTAATAACTACATTTCAATAACCATGCCATTTTACCCATTTTTGTAATAGATAACCTGTAACCTTCCATCCAAAATGTTTCTGTTTTTATACTACATTGTATTTTTATATCAAACAGGCCTCTAAGTGTTGGCTACAGCCCCACTTATGCCTTTGTAAAGGACCGGGTGAAACCCGTGAAATTGGTTGAATAAAAATAATAATAATAATAATAATTTTTATTAGTTCAACAGTAATATGCTTAGACATGTTATGTACAAATTTACATAAGTACTTAATTAAATTTGTTACATTTGCAGCACTAGATATTGCGGTAGGATACCCTGTGTTTACAATATCTAGGTCTCCTCCGGGGTACATAAACGTTACAGATGCAGTTATTGTGATTAATTAAAATAAATATTCAAATGTAAACTTGACACACTCTTCTATAAAATAATAAATTCATTACAATAAAATTATACATACATTTAAATTATACATGAATTAAATTGTTTATTGACCGACCTATTGTTGGCGAATGCTAAAATAAAATTTAAAAATAAAATGCAACAAACGATTTTGAAAACTGATGTATAAAACTGAATGTTGATTTTACTAATGATACTTAAGGATTTTCTCATTTTATTACGCGTAGCAAGTCCTCTGTGCTTTGATAACCTAATGTATACAAATATTCCTTTAATTTCTTTTTGCATTTAAATTTAGTGTCCTGTATAATATCGAGTTTCTTATTAATTTTTTTGTATATATAACATCCCATAAAACTAGAGCTTCTTTTTCCTATAGCAGTGCTAAATGTTGTAGTTTCCCATGTGGGATAACGCCTAGATCTTGAATCCTTTCTAAGATCAGCAGCACACAAAGCTGTTCTATGGAATCGAAGTGTCGACGCTAGGATATATATTTGCCTGACTCTGAGGTGGTTGGTATCCTGATAAAGCAAGTCCGTTGGATAACTGAATGGTTTACTATACGCTACCTTCAGTACTGCACGCTGTGCACGTTCAAGCTTCATTAAGTTACCACTTCCAGCGGAACCCCATGCAATAATACAGTAGCTGAGGATTGAATGGCAAAGAGCTATATAGACCATAGATATTACTTTCCGGTCCGCTATTGACTTTAATCTTTTGAAAACATGAAGTAATTTTCTCACGCGGCCGCTTAGCACTTGAATTTGTTTAGTCCACGAAAGCAATTCGTCTATATATATGCCAAGATATTTGAATTCTTGCACTTGTCCTAATTTAAGACAGGTACACTTGGCTAAATCCGTAGTCTTGCATTGGTGTAGCTTTATGCAGACATCTCCAGTAGGGGCACTACGACCTGAGACTCGGAAGGCTACTATTTTGGTCTTGCTCGCATTAAGCGTTAAGAGGTTATTTTGAAGCCACCTCACTACAGTACGCAATCCATTGTTAGTGTTCTGAGTCACTTCTTCCCAAGTACAATCGTCAAAAATGATGGCGGTATCATCGGCAAATGCAAACAGTCTTGCATGGCTCAAGTTAAGGTTACATAGGTCGTTTATATATGCCAAAAACAGTGTTGGACCGATCACGCTACCTTGAGGAATGCCGAAACGCACCTCCTTAGGCCTGCTGTAGCTATCCGCCACTTTGACTCTATGCTTACGGTGTGAAAGGTATGATTTAAACCATTCTAAAGCAGTTCCTCGTACCCCGATGCATTCGAGCTTTTTTAACAGAATGGATCGTGACACGGTATCGAAAGCCTTAGCTAGGTCGAGAAAAACACCAATGCATTTCCGTCCAGAGTCTAGTTTACTAGATACGTGTTCAACCAATGCAGATACCGCATCCTCAGTCGACCTTCCAGACCTAAATCCAAATTGGTTTGGCGATAAAATGTTATTGCTCTCCAGGAACGACATAAAGCTTCTGTTGACCACTTTTTCTAATATTTTTGCAATTGAGCTTAATAGAGATATTGGTCTGTAATTTGAAACCTGCTCTCTATCCCCTGTTTTAAAGATAGGGCACACAACAGCCTGCTTAAACTCCTCGGGGACGACACCAGTCTCAATGCTAAGATTACAGATGAAAGCTATGGGGGCATCAAAGATGTGCTTACCTAATTTTAGCAAATGGTTACTAATATTATCAGCTCCAGTTGAAAAACTTGATTTTAAGTTGCCTATAATTTTACGAACCTGACAAGAGTCCGTTGGAGCTATAAATAAGGAATTTGATGGTGGATTCGTACTTTCGATTTCATTACACAGCACTTGTTCTGATTTGTTTAATTGTGATAATATAACATTGGCCAAGTTTGCCCCTACGGTTGCAAAATAATTGTTTATATTGTTTAGCGCTTCTTGTGGAGTCTGTGCAGACTTTAGCAACCAAGTGTTAGTGGATTCAGCCGATTTAAAACTGCAGACTTCCTTAATAGCTTCCCACACTTTCTTACTGTCGCCGTTACTGTTTTTTATTTTACTCGAGTCATGCGCATTTTTTAAATTTTGAAGTAAGTTATTACAAATATTTCTATAGTTCTTATATCGAATTTGTGAATTTTTATCTTTAGGTTTCTTTTTGGCTAAGTATTGTAAGTGGTTGGAAGTCTTCTACTGTGGCTGAAAGCTACATTGATGAGTCTTTAATGAATAAAATTCAAGTCCCAAATACGATCTTGAACAGTATAGAAAACAAGACGAACGAAGTAATTATAAATATTCCGACTCCGTCTACGAGCTCTACTGCTTGCCCCGCGACCGCTACAGCTGCTGGATCAATAATTAACATTAACTTTCAAAATTGTACCATCCAAAATTTGAACAATTATTATAAATAAACTATTGTCAGCTTTTACTCTTGTTGTTTGATTAATTGCATTAGTGAAGATAAAGTAGTGTATGCAACTGCATATAACACGGGTATTAAAACACTCGTTACTATTATGAAACTCGCTGCGCTCGTTTCATAAACTCACACTCGTGTTTTAATACCCTTCATTATATGACAGTTGCATAAACTACTATTATTAATAACAAACTTTTTATGAAAGTTTTTCAGAGCTCATTTAAGAAGTATTTTGCTTTTGAAGTTTTACATAATATATTATTTTCATTTCATGTTAGATCATTGCCTCCTGTATGTACTGTAGTTATATCATAAATCGAATTTTTTTGGTCACTACTACATATAACATAGTACTACTACAATATACAATAATATACACGTAAAATAAAACTATATTGAAACGGATCAGATTTTAAATTATTTCATTACTTCTATTTCTTAAAATAACAGTAATTTTAACATAAATTTTCCTTTGGAAAGCCACAAGAACGAAAAATCTAATAAATAAAAGCCGAATCCCCTACTAGCCTTCGTTAACGAAGGAAATAAACTGTTGAAAACCCTTTGAATAAACTTGAGTAAACTGTTAAAATGGCTCTGAAAATAGGCTATTAACGCCCAGTGACAATCTTGTAGAGCCTCCTCTAGGACCAAAGATAATATTTTTCTTTTATTTGAAACAGGCGGCGGCGGTTCACACTTAATTAGATTATACTAATTGAGTCCGTTCCCATTGTTCTTTTTGGAAAATATTGTTGGGAAACAACATTTTTGCTTTTCTGAATAGCCCTACAGCGCTTGTGGTAAATACAAACGCATTATATGTAATACTTATTCTATACTAGCTAGTATTTCTACTACACTACTATACTTGTACCAGGTAACAAAGAAGTGACACTTATCTGACCAATAATGTACCTAATAATATTAATAATGTGGTTACTTTTTATTATGTTCTTTAAGGCGATTGCATAGCAGTTACTTGTCTATACTAAAAGAAAAAAACTCTTTTCTACCTGTTAACATTGTCCGGTTACAGTGACTTTTTGTATTTGACAAATTCAGATTCTTGGCAAATCAGAAAAAATGAAACATTGACGTTTTAAGAAGATTGCATAGCTAGTACTTTTCCACACTAAAAGAAAAAAAACTCTTTTCTACCTGTTAACAATGTCGGATGTCAGTGATTTTTTTCATGCAATCAACATATTGTTTGCTGTGCCCGCACGTTTTGATTTTCTTCAAATTTTCTAAGTTTAATAAAAATAAATTGATATTACTTTGAAATACTGAATAAATCAAAACGTACGAGCATACCAACCAATGTGTCGATTGCATGAAAAAAATCACTGACATCCGACATTGTTAACAGGTAGAAAAGAGTTTTTTTTCTCTTTTAGTGTGGAAAAGTACTAGCTATGCAATGTTCTTAAAACGTCAATGTTTCATTTTTCTGATTTGCCAAGAATCTGAATTAGTCAATCTGGAGTAATATGAGGAACTTGCAAAAACATGACGGGATGCTGAGTTTTGTGGCTGATGCTTGAATATCAGTATTACATACATTTTTATCATTAAAAACTTAGTTTAACAAATTTTTATCTATAAACTAGCTACTCTCCGCGGTTTCAAACGCGCCGTGAAACCGCTTGGATGATGGTAATGATGATGACGAATCTTATATAGCCTATGATACTAAGGGTGAATGTAGCTTTTCAATGGTGAAAGAATTTTTAAAATCAGTCCAGTACTTTTCGAGCCAATTCGTTACAAACATACTTACATACAAATCTCTCCTCTTTATAATATTAGTATAGATGACTATTATATAGTCATACGCATTTTGCACCTTTATCTCTATCGCTCGAAAGGTAGTAAACACGTTCTGCTCCAATACATTTTATACGACGTACGTACGTTTTAGTTCAACGTAGAACCATAAGGGCAGAGGGGCAGAGAGCTAGACGGACAGAACGAATATTTGAGGTTCAGGGCCTTACTCCCATCTATAAAAGTAGTCATGTTTCAACCTTCGCATTAAATTTCGTACCACCACGTCAATATAGCAAGCTTAAAATATTAATGGACTACGATAAACGTTTTAATGACATAGTATCAAATATTTCACTCAATTCACGTACTTTGACGTGAATTTTGCACTAAGTTTCAATGTTCCAATGTCAAATTTTTAAAAATCCGGACTATCATGTTGTAAAGTAGTCATATTGCAAGCTTACCATTAAGTTTGGTTGACCGCTTTGTGTCGGTGGGAGTACGGTAGTAAGTATGATTATTCTAAGCTTATTTAAAACGCTCCTGATTTATGATAGTTTCGTAAAAGGTGGGAGTAGGCCCCCTGTTCAAGAACATCCTGAGGAATTTTATGTTTACCGTGTCGAGGGAATTAGTTATTCCGATTTAAATTCTTAAACTTTAATTGATACTTTGGCCAATTCCTACTAGCAGAATATCTGTCCACAATATTAATCGGTCCCTTTTTCACAAAGCGATTCGCTAGGATTGGATGCTCAAAGCCAAGCCTTATCATTTCATAATATGTAGTAAAACTGATACAGTCCAAAAATTTTAAATCTACGGATTTCTGTTTTGTTTTACCGTAGAACCAGACTCATTTGTAACACTCGCGTTTAATACCAAAATTAAATGTTGAGTACGTCTTTGTTGCTGTAATTTACTATTTCCGTCCATCTGTATTTTATTTCGTTCCCTCCTTTATTCAGTTTGCTTGTAGTATGTCTGCAACAATATAACAAACAGAATGAAACAGTATATAAATTGCAGAAGCAACTCTCTGACATACTTCATTTCAGACTTCCTTTAAAGCAGAATGCCACTGAGAAAAATACGAAATGTTGCCAATTAAATAAATTTTTGATACTTGAGTTAGTTTTATTTTTATAATGTATAGGAGGGTAGAATATTTTAAGTAAGTTATTAGTTATTAGTCTGTAAAACACTATAAAATACCAAAATAGTAAAGTAATGTTGATTTGGGAGAACAGGGGGTAGAGGGGGGGGGGGAGAGGTTCTTGGTAGCCGTACCGCAGGCGGTACCGCAGCTAGTAAGGCCGCGGCGGGAGAGGAGTACCGGTATTACGGTATGCCACTCTCCCTGCCTATCGTATAACCTCGGGCACCCAGACTCGAGAATGTTGTGCGAAGAAAAACCAAAATGGATATAATAAGAGAGAGTCTGAATTTGAAGTTAAGAAGATGTGGCACTGCAACAATCATAGGCAAGTTTAGTGCTTACCATCAGGCGTAAGACCCACTTACCACTTCATTGAATAAAAAATACCTTAAGTGAATATAGAGTAATCTCATCTAAATTGGTGCAGCCGTTTGAGTTTTAGAAGTAACATACATACAAACACACTTACACAATCTTTCGCCTTTATAATATTACTAGCTGCGCCCCGCGGTTACACCCGCACAGGCGCCGATTCAGCCCACAAAAAAGGTTGTGGTCACAGCCACCCGAAAATCAGCAAAGTACGAGTCGGTACATGAACTCGCTCATGATAGATATAGTATCTATGGGTATCTATGGGTATGGGCCTACTTGTTATAGAACAGTCTAGTGCCACCCAGAACCTTGAACTGTGTACAACACTTCAAAACCCTGCATGGCAAAGCACTGCGCTTTTTACTCAGAGATATAATATGTTCTTGCTCTGTAACTTCGCTGGAAACAACTACAAAGGATATCATACATACATACATAAAATCACGCCTCTTTCCCATAGGGGTAGGCAGAGACCACGGATTTCCGCTTACTACGATCCTGACATATCTCTTTCGCTTCATCTATACTCATCAATCCTTTCATACATAAGCGTCGGTTTAGGGTACTTTTGACCTGGCCTTTTTTCAGAACGTCTTCAATCTGATTTCAAACGTTCGCCTATGTCTTCCCCTTCCAACACTTCCGTTTACTTGTCCCATGTATACCTGTTTAGTCATTCTCATTTCATTCATTCTCTCCATATGTCCAAACCATCTTAACATACCTTTCTCGATTTTTGTCACTACACCCTCATTCACACTACATCGTTCCCTTATCACACTATTCCTTATCCTGCCACTCCGTTTCACTCCAATCATGCTCCTCAATGCTCTCATCTCCACAGCATTTATTCTACTTTCATGCTTTTTCTGCCACACCCAACTTTCACTACCATACATCAGTGTCGGAACCAACACTCCCCCATGAACAGCCAGACGAGCCACCTTCTGACTGTTCATAAAACCGTGCAATGCTCCGTTTACCATGTTTCCAGCGTTCACTCTCCTTTCTATATCACTTTCACACTCACCATCTTTTGTAAACGATATCAAATGATGTCAAATTAAATTTAAAAGAAGCTTACATTTCCTTTTCGCGAAAACGTTAATAATTTCATCGGTATCCAGGTTATGTACATTTTATAAAACGTCATTTCATCGGCCTGTCGAATATGAAAGTGTGACAAGTCTTTTAGGGTTGTGGGCATGCCCATCGTGCCCACAACGGTGGATCCGCGCTTGCACCCGCATGGTGATGGATGATGATGATGATGATGAAAAGTACCCTATGTCCTTCCCCGAAATACAAACCATCTCCATGTCATATTTCATCAAAATTGGTAAAGTCGTTTACGCGTGATGAGATGACCAAAGGAAATAAGGATTCATTTAGGTATATATAGCGACAACTCGCGACTTCGTTCGCGTATTAGGCCTGATATATATATTAACTAACAAAAAATTATAATTAACATGACAAAAAATAATTAGTGAGATTGTTCCATCTGTTCTCACGTTATAGCGTGACCAGGAGAGACCAGTATATATAAGGACTTTGTTAATTAGTGCACAATATTGAACGGGGTGGTTTGGAATCCATAACTGGTCAAAAGAAAAAGAAAAAATATGACACATATTTTTTATTGTAATTCTATATTCTATATATATATATATAGATATATAATATATCTGTGATGTAGCACTGTGGTTCTTAGCCGTGGAGCGGCGAATGTGGGTTAATAATAATAAAAAAAATATATCATATATTTTCTTTTACTATTAAGACCAGTTATCGATTCCAAATCACGGGGTGATTCAATATTATGCACTAATAAACAAAGTCCTTATATATATAGATAGATAGTGTGATTATAAATTCAGTATAAACTTATTACTGCATTATTTTAATAACCGTGAAAGACGGAACAAAACAGTATCAGTTCGTAATAACCCCTATATATATAGTGATAGCCCATACCGTTAACAGTTTGTACTTACATTGTTTCTGTCCTCAAATTTTCAGAGTTCCGCACAGGAAGGGAAATGAAAATATTTTCCTTTTATTCCGGTCCCCTGTGCTGGCCAATTACAATCGCAATTAACTTAATTTGAGGATCCCGTAGTCCACGACCTGATGCTTTGGAAGCTTACCTTACTTAAGCGGTCGGTGAATTGTGGTCACCCTGAATATTTTATGCTTGCTTGATTCTTGCGGGCCTGATAATGGTTTTAAGTGCTTTTGTTTGAGTTTAAATAATGAAATTTAGGTACTTGATTGTTACTTGAATATTTTTGTGTTACTTTTATATGGCAATATAAATCTTTTGAAATTAATAAACACAAGGTACTCATCATAGTTTATGAATATTTTAAGCAAATTTTTTTAAAAGTCTGGACTTACTAAACTCTTAAAATATATTTTTTAGTTATAAATGTTATTTATAAAATTTTAACCTTCGGTGTAAAATCGTATACGAGCTGTAACTCAGCCGTCGTATGCGTTATTCATTATTATTATTATTCTTTCAACTCACGACAAGAGTCTTTGGCCAATGTGTGGTACCAGTGATGACATATGGCACTGAAACGTGGTATCTTACTATGGGCCTCATAAGTAAGCTCAAAGTCGCACAACGAGCTATAGGTGAGACATTGCTCGGGGTTTCTCTACGTGATCGAATCAGCAATGAAGAGATCCGTAGAAGAACGAAAGTCACCGACATAGCCCAGAAGATTAGCCAGTTAAAGTGGCAGTGGGTGGGGTACATATCACGCAGAACAGATGGCCGATGGGGCTGTAATGAGCGACAGGATTAACACATAAGTTACTAACATAATCTGTGCCACAGTTGTACTAGATAAATTATAGTTTGTACTGTATACGTCTATGATAATAATATGATAACGAAACACTTACGCAAATTTTCGCGCTAGGCCCACTACGCTGCTAACAGTTTAGATTCGCTGTCACTGTCACTTATTGACGTGAAACTAATACCTACCTCTATTTTACCATACATTTTTGTGTACCATGTAAACTTTCTCATTGTGCAAATAACTCATCATCATCATCATTATCTCAGCGCTTGTAGGACGTCCACTGCTGAACATATGCCTCCCCCATAATTTTCCAAAAGGAGTGGTTGGAAGCGGCCTGCATCCAACGTCTTCCCGCAACCTTTATCAGGTCGTCTGTCCACCGTGTCGGTGGACGACCTACGCTTCGCTTGCCAGTCCGTGGTCTCCACTCCAGAACCTTCCGGCCCCATCGGCCATCTGTTCTGCGTGCTATGTGCCCTGCCTGAAAGCTTGTTAAATTATTTTCTTCAAAAATTGCCCAGCACATATGCTAAGGTACCATATATAAAGTACCATACCCATAGCAACATCCACTATGTGCAGATGGTGTTTTTTTTTCTTTTTTTTCGATTCCCTAATGATTCTTCGACGAGCTCACGGATGTCAAATACTTTATGAGATATCGCACTTATACACAAGGTTGTTTTTGCAACGTTTCTTGTCATCTCGTCTTTTGTTTCACGGATGTTGTCAAAGATGCAACGATATTTGCTCTTAGAGAATCGCACGGCTGTCCGGATGTCAGGCTGTACTCCTCTACAGCCGTGTGATTATCTAGTGATTCGTCGTTGCGCTCGTCGACGAGCTTGCCGATGTCAAATACTTTATGAGATATCGCCCTCGTACATAAGGTTGCTTTTTCAACGTTTCTTGTCATTGTGTCGTCATTTGTTTCACGGATGTTGTCAAAGATGCAACGATGTTTGCTCTTAGAGAAGTAGACAATTTTATTGGCTGGTCGCATTTCTCAAGCGATTATCCTGAATTTTTTGAGCAGATTTGGTAATTGTAGCGACGCGTCTACACACTCGTCGAGACACCTCGAGACAGGCCGAGTACGAGCGTGTAGACGGTTCGCTCGTAGCATCACGTCGCGACTCACGGCGCTCGTTAGCTCTCGGAAGCGTGTCGGTTTTTTGTGCTACACGATAACTGCACGATATCATCGGACTGCTAGTTTTCGGTTTCTGTGTCATTATCGTCGTTGTGTGAAAACGCCCAAAGGGTCTCGGTCTGTCTCGCGAGGACAAAAAGAGCGCCCGTATATATAATTAATTAGGACATTCTACTACATGTTGTTACTACTAATGACTACTTAATGAATAGTACTTAGTTAGTTAGTAATACTTAGTTAAGTACCTAAGTAGTTGGTTATTATTATAAAATATTATATCAAAAACGTAGTATTGTTAAATTGTATAAGTTTTGTTACGGTTAATATAAATCATCTACCACCTCTTTTTATATCATGGCTTCCTAATTTTCTTTTTGTGGTATATTTGCTTTCATATAAATGCGGGCGAAATCGTACGTAACTGATAGTTTCTCATATAGGTATGTTTGCATATCGGGTACGCTTGAAGCTCAGATTATAAAACAAAAATAACCTGAGGCTTTAAGTTATCTGTATTCTGTACAATATTGCAGAATTCACGGTTAAATCTAATCATTCCGTCATTATCTCTTGCCATACGATCGCTCCATACGGTGTCCGGAGTTCAAATGACACAACGAGCGTGTTGACAGTATGCTCTCGTTTACTTGACAAGCGCCACGAGACAAGCCGAGCCACCCCGAGACGAGCGTGTAGACGCGTCATAAAGTTTTTTTTGTCTATTATTTTATTGGAAAGTTGGCGTTGGCAAACCTTAAAAAGACTTGCAGGCCAAACAAGTTGAAATTGTTTTAAGGATTTTGTTTTAAGGTGCGCGGTTAATATTCAGTTTAAGTAATGCAAAGATATACTCGCAAGGTCTACGGCTCACAGAGCTACTAGTTTTTGTATAATACATACATATAAATAAAACGATAGATAGGATATCAAGAAATACATTTATACCAAGCTGAAAATATAGGAATATAAATGAAGAAGATACAGTCATTATGGAGTCGCTTTTTCTGCTTTATCTAGAAAGTGTGCTAGATTGTGCCACAGTATGCGAAGTAATACAATAACATTGTAGTTTTCCGACATCTTGTTTTCTTTCAAACTCATTAATAAAACACATCAAGGACGAAATCGTTGCAACACTTACTGAGATCTTTAATCACAGCCTTTCTAGCGGAATATTTCCTGACATTTGGAAAGCTGCTTTGGTTAGTCCAATTCATAAGAGTGGTGTAAAAAACTGTATCGAAAATTACAGACCAATTTCGCTTTTGGGTGCGTTTTCAAAACTGTTGGAGAAGCTTGTGAATAAAAGACTTACCGACTTCTTAAAATGCCATAATATTCTATCAGAACGACAATTTGGTTTTAGAAAAGCACAGAAGAAGCTGTTTCGCTCCTTACTTCATTTGTGTCATCAAGCCTCGATCAGAAACAAAGTTGTGTTGGAGTTTTTCTTGATTTGGCAAAGGCTTTCGACACTGTGTCTGTTCCCATACTTATGAAAAAATTAGAAATCATGGGAATCAGAGGTGTTGCCTCTGATTGGTTTAAAAGTTACTTGACGGAACGGAGACAGTGTGTGAGGGTCGGCCAAACATCTAGCAGCTCTCAGACCATAAGCTTTGGTGTACCGCAAGGAAGTATATTGGGTCCTACTTTATTCACATTGTACATAAATGACATGCACGATTTGAAAATCCAAAATGCCGAAATAATTTGCTATGCCGACGACACAGCCATTATTTTCCATGGCTCTACTTGGCCTGACGTATTGTCTTATGCCGTAGTTGGGCATGATGCAGATGTCTGAGTGGCTCCAAAACAACCTTCTTGCATTAAACACTGAAAAAACCATGTTCGTATGTTTTCATAAGACAGCTGCCTCAGCTCCAAGGTCACAGACGGATCTCAAAATTCATAAAAAAAATGTGACAAAGACTCATGTGACTGTACACTTTTACAAAGGACAAATGCTGTCAAATATCTTGGAGTCTTAATTGATGAAAATTTAAATTTTAGAATACATATTGATGCTCTATCGGCTAGGGTGCGTAAAATGATTAGCATCATGAGGAATTTACGCAATGTGGCATCCATGGAAACCTTTAATTGTGTCTACTTCGCGTTGGTTCAGTCTCTCATCTTATACTGCATAACCTGCTGGGGCAGTGCCGCAAAGACTTTTCTTATCAACATTGAGAGAGCTCAACGTTGGGTATCTAAACGTCTTCTTCATCATTAGATGAAGAAGCCGTTTAGATACCCAACTCTAGAACTATATAAAAAAAGTGGAGTTCTAAACGTGAGACAGCTTTTTATTCTAAAGACATCTCTTTCTGTACATAAAGCGGTACTAGCTTCAGCTGAATATCAAGCAATGACAACACGGAGAGTTTTTCGCTTGCCCACTCCGGCTGTTAATTCTACTTTTGCTCAGCGTTTTGGTCCTTTTGTTAGGGCGAATGTATACAATACAATGCTTAAATACTGTAATATAAAATTAAAATCCATAAGTGAAGCAAAACAGATAATACAAAAATGGTTATCATCCCTGAGCTATGACAGTACTGAAGACATACTTTCAATTAAAACATAACTTGTGTATTGTCCAAAATATACGTATATATTTTGTGTAGTTAATATATATTTTTATTATTATTTAGATACTCATTCACTTTTTGTTATACATTTGTACATTATTTGTCATCTATAATCATAGACTAAGGTGTTAATAATTATATATTTTGTATATAGATAATCGTAAATGGATCTTCACGATACAGGCTTGCCTACTGTGAAGATCACAATTTACCGTTAGAAGTTTTTTAAGCTTTCTCAGCATTAGGTGATCTTACTTAAGTACATGTATAAGTAACATTTAGTAACTAAGTGATGGTAATGTACATTGCCTTACATCTAATGCTGCAAATAAAAATATTTTTATTTTTTTTCATTTTTTCATTTCAGTTTATCTCTGACGATCTCCAGATATTAATTATACTGGAACCACAGACCATATAACCACTTGACTGCTCATACGGCTTCCCCTCAGCTGCCAAGACTATGACAATAAAAGGCTAACGTATCGAACCAACACGTCAGTCTCTCCGACTCCCCTCTCTCCTGGCGACGGCCCAAGCCGAGGTCCGTACCTTAGTGGTGCCCTTGAGCTAGTCGCCTACCTACTCCTCTCCTTGCGGCGAAGCGTCTTCAACGCTCGCCTTAGGCGGTGCGCCCTCTGCGCCCGCATCTGGCTGAGTGCCATCTGCGCTTGCCAACCATCCGGTGACGCTGTAAATGCCAAACAGCATTAGTCCGTTCTAAAAAAAAAACAACACGTCAGTACCAGTTTGACTTCGCGTGGAGAACAAGCGGATGAAAAATAATTAAAACAAATCAAATTATACCTTATTGTTCAGTAAAGTGGTACGGAAAAACAGGCATACATCCAGGTATGCAAAGGATGGAATTACATTTCACAGATAATTTTAGTTTATTAATTATTGGAAGAAAACAAAATACACAAATGAAGTAATTAAACAGCGACTCAAAAATAAACAATATATGGGAACGCGTTGATGTCTTTTGCCATCCCGTACTGTTCTTTGCAGTTGTAGATAACGCCGTCGCTTTTACCCACTGGCACGTGTAAATTAGTGCGGTACTACTATATTAACGGGCAACTTATCGATTGTATATATCGACTGTGAGGAAAATAATTCTTCTATACAATACATTTATTATTTTAAGAGTGCATAAAAATACAAATAAATATTCGGTGTTTTATTTATATTTAAATGGACTTTCACGTTATCATCAATTATGTAGTAATATTTATATGATATCTTATCTAATAATAATGTAAATATACACGCGAAATAACCCGAGTGTAATGTGAAATATAATTAATAATGGTCTTAAAATATAATATACTTAATTTTTTTTAAATATAATCACTATACCTAGCACGAGTAGGTGTGTGTGCGAGTCAGTCAAAAATATATATAATTTGTAGGTGTCGTCCATACATTGACAAATTTTACGGTAGTACAAATCCAGTATTGTATAGAATGAGGTGTTGTGTCCTTGTATTCTAATGACTGTATAATATACAGTGCCGAAAAAGTATATAAATATAATCTAATTGTTTGGTTACAATAATTATTTAATCACATTTTGTGTAAAGGCTTTGGATACTTTGTACAATTACAACTATTTTAAAATTATAACGATGTTGTTTTACTATGGTGAACAATATATAATTATTTTATAGTGGTAAGTAATAAAGGGTACTGAATCCTATTAATATTATAAACGTGAAAGTTTGTATGTATGGATGTATGGATGTTTGTTACTCTTTCACGCACAAACGGGGGGGCTAATGTTGATGAAATTTGGTATGGGGGTAGATGAGGCGCTGGATTAACACATAGGATACTTTTCATCATCATCATCATCATCATCCATCACCACGCGGGTGAAACCGCGGGGCGCAGCTAGTAATTAATAAGAATACAATAAACATACAGTGATAACTATTTTTAAAACGCAAAATAAACATACTCAGATCAATGTATTCTGTTTCACCGTGAAACATCGAATGAATTATTAAATAATTTTGTTAATTGAAGTTTTGTTTACATAACCTTATTTGCTTAATACTTACATACATATTTCAGGTCTTTGTACAGTTAAGGTAAACGATAACTTGTAATGAACTTTATCGACAATTAAGGTGATTACATAATGCTTGTACCACAACACTATTTAGGTACTATGAGTAGAGCTACATTTTGAGCCGGCCAATCAAAATCCTTTTTTGTACGTAGCCCCCCGACCCGCAGTGGTGACTTGTGTTCTTAGAAGAAATTGACCTACACGCAGTCAAGTGGTTATATGGTCTGTGACTGGAACATTGTTTTATATTGAATCTTCGTCAGGCCTCATTCCAGTTTGTTGTTCTTGAGTGTATAATTCTAATAATTTCTACAAAATGGAATGACTCCTTCAAAAAATAAAAGGTTTTTCCCACCAATGGCTGCAGTATGGATTCAACATACTCTGCCAGATCGTAGATGTTGGTGCACCAATTTGTCTTACGCGAATGGTTACGCGAATTGGTAATGGTTTTTATATGTACTTTTGGCAGACAATTAATTTTGGGTTGTTGCACAATTTTGCGTGAATACTTCTCGGTAATATATTTGTAAAGGCGTGTAACTCGCGCGATATGCTGCCCAACAAGTTCTGTGCATTCATGTTGAAGTTGGTATGACCAGCCGTGCGATTCTGTAATGATTCGTCGATGCACTCGTCGACGAGCTCACCGATGTCAAATACTTTACGAGATATCGCCCTTGTACACAAGGTTGTTTTTCCAACGTTTCTTGTCATCTCGTCATTTGTTTCTCGGATGTTGTCAAAGATGCAAAGATGTTTGCTCTTAGAGAATCGCACGGCTGGTCTGGAAGAGACCGCCCATTGTGACACCTAGTTTTTAGCATTGTTCATTTTAATATTATGTGGTGTGTCAATAAAGTGTAATTCATCTACCGGTAGAGTCAACAACTACAGTGGCATGTTACCTTTTGTCAGCTTTTAAAACCATAATCTTGATATTCCTATAGAAACTGTTTCAAAATCAAAATCAAATCATTTATTCTGTATGGGCCTACGGGGCACTTACAAATTGTCATTTTATATTCATTATTTCTTAAATTTACAACCGCATCGGCGCGTAACGACTAACGTGTGTAACGCGACCACGACTGAGAAGATCCGGCAAAAAACTCAGCGGGCTTGTCTTTTTACAAAATATATATTTTTTTATCGCCACTTAACAACTTAATATTTTAGAAATTTTCATTTGTTTTTAGGTCCAGTTTGTTGCCTTATAAAAGAGGCCATAATAATGGTAACTGTAGGGCAAAACACGCTACATTTTGACATAGTACTACACGATTAGGTAAATCCTGCCGTGCGATTTTCTAAGAACAAACATCATTGCATGTTTGACAACATCCGTGAAACAAATGAAGAGATGACAAGAAACGTTGGAAAAACAACCTTATTGACACGGGCGATATCTCATAAAGTATTTGACATCGGCGAGCTCGTCGACGAGCGCAGCTACGAATCATTACAGAATCGCACGGCTGGAGTGATCAGTCCCAAGTTTAGTATCTTGAGGGAAACACCAGCGTGAAGTCACAAAGTTCGTATATAATCAAGTTAGTGACTGACTTCATATATGATGTTATAACGTACTTCTATAAAGCCTTTGCAGGTTGAATTTGTTTCGGAGTCTATTTGTTGACGGTGTAAGCCAGCAATCACATTGATGTTTTTCATCGCTTTGTGCGTCAGTAGTTCCTATTATATATCTCAAAAAATAAGCCTACAAACATCAATATGGGTAAAAACATCCTCGCATCCCGTACTTGTAATTAAACCCAGTCCAGCGTGTAAATCGCGTAAAAAAACCAATTCAAACTCGTGTTCTCGTTACAGCTTTTAAAAATGATGAAAGAGCTCGTGTAATAATGACATGGACCTTTTTAGGTTAGAAGTGCT
Organism: Selenia dentaria; assembly: GCA_917880725.1. Lineage (NCBI taxonomy): Eukaryota > Metazoa > Arthropoda > Insecta > Lepidoptera > Geometridae > Selenia > Selenia dentaria. The sequence goes on along the minus strand of OU862875.1, from coordinate 37,861,299 downwards.
TTATAGAGCACCCACTGGACAGTAATCGGAGGGTTTTGAAAATGAGTAGGTGCCTTTGTATATTGAATAACATAATGAGATTTAAAATGAAAGTATTTCATACATTCCAAAATTAGCTTTTTAAAACATATTTTAGAAAAGAGATTCTCATTTCAACTAGTGATTAAATTCTTAATTACGCTTGTATTTTGATTAGCTACTTTTGGGTTTAGAAAACAATTAGGGTTCTTCTTTTCGTTAAATTATAAGCAGCTGGGAACTATTATTACATTATTACAAACTCGTATTTATCTGTATGATTTCACAAGACAATGAAGCACGTCCTATCTGCGTTAAATCCTAGTATTAATTGGTCATTTTGTTTTGTAATTTAAAACACGATTGTTTCCGATGTTTGCCAATAAGTCAAAATCAAAGTCAAAGTCAAAGTATATATATAACATTTATGTAATTTTAATATTATTTAGGTTTACTTTTGACGTTGATTTCAAATACACTGCCGTCTATTCGTGTATCATGATTTCTCTCCATCCAAAGGTTGTCTGGAAGAGATCGCTTATAAGCGATAAGATCGCCCATTGTACAACAGTATTAATAATTATATATTAAATGTATCCACGATTTTATGTACAATAAAGAGTTATCTATCTATATATATATATATAATATTTATTCATTTTTTGGTTTGCCAATGTATCACAACCCTTTGGTACAATTCGTTCCATTTGTGTATGATTTTTAGTCTAGTTTTAGCTTGTGCAGTTTTTACTATAGCGATACAGATTTATGTATGATGCTCTATATTTATTGAAATGAGTCTTTGTAACTATTTTATTCACTGAAAACAGTAAATAAAAAGGCCTTTTAATCACTGTTTTGGTGTTTGAACTTCGAACACACCAATATATTCGATCTCCATCTCAGTGCTTATACATCTTCCTTACGCAAATAATAGTCGACATACAAACTCTTTGTGCAAGTAGCTCCTCGAGATTTGATAGGTCGATATTTGAGACAGGGAGTTTAGCATTAAAATAAAAACTGTATTGTGTTCTTTGCTGCGATTATAGAAAAAAATATATAATAATAAAAAATAAATTACTCTTATGTTTAGTAATTGTTCTAATTTTAATGTGCATTTTAATTAATTTAACCTTTCTTTTTCTTCATTAAATGTCTATTTTCGCTTAAATTATTTCTTTTTCTCGTAGTCAAGGTATAAAGTATAGTATGCAACTCTTGAATAAAACGGATTTATATCGAGGGCCATGAATCACTCGCATCGCTCAGGATTCTAACACTTGAATAACTCGCTACGTTCGTGATTCAATCATCATCCGTTAGAATCCTTCACTTACTCGTGATTCATCTATGGCCCTCGCATTAAATCCGTCCTTTATTCACTAGTTGCATAATATACTATTACTACCTAGTACGCATGTCTTCGTCCGATTGGAATAAGCTTATTATTACTACGCGTTGAATCGGGATAAAAACTAGCCTATGCGTATCCCGGGTACAAACCATCTCGTGATTACGTAATAAAACATCCAGATATACACAATTTCACATGTAGTGGGTATTAGTGTAATTAATTAACAACATAGTGATTTTTAGAAAATTTTTAGATGTCAAAAAATATAGATGCAGAATAATAGAAAAAATAGTATAGTTTTTGTTTTCAGATCATTTATTTTTGTGATATACTAGAGACTGCTCGTGACTTTGCTTGCGTAGTTGGCTCGGCGTTCGGCCTCGCCATAACCTCCCATCAATTCTAATTTTTTTGGTTTAAGAATATTCTACGAAGTATTAGAAAACATTTAAAAATAAGATGAAAGAAGTCGGTAAAGCCGTTCTCAAGTTATAGCGTGGCCAGAAGAAAGTGTAGTGTCGCAATCGTAGTGCTTGACAAATATATCAGAATGTGTGTATTGATTGATGAGTTTTGAGGATTTCTCACGTGGCTTAAGTAATATTTAGAAATATATGTTTATCACACTTCTTGCTCAAAAAGTCCGTGATTATAGCAACGTACCAAAGCGAGGATAAAATAGAGTATTAAAAAGTATTTTTTATCAGTTACCAAAGAGCTTACAAAAACGAAAAGTTCATATTCTGCATTTATCATATTCATAATTTAAAATAATCATAAATAAAGCGGTCGACTTAATTCTGTTTCGGAAACAAACTACTTATTTTAAAAAATGGAACTAAAAGCGACGACCTCTTTGGTAGAATGCGTGTATTTCGTTGCGGCTTCAGAAGAAATAAAGGCATTAACGCGAACTTTTAGAGTTTTTGTTTAAGTAAACATAAACTGGGTTTGTGACATTAATATTTCTACTGATAATGTTATTATTTGATTTTTTCTCGTAACCGTAGTGAAAGTTGATTGAACCACACGGAGCTAAAAGCCTTTATAACTCGGTTTCTATCTACTTCCACGCTAAAGATCGGAAGCAAACTACCTCGTCTATAATGACTTATTTTAGCCGCATGTGTGACAACTATGGAATGCAGAACCCGGATCTGGAAACTATTTTCAGGCGGTTCTTAGGCCCGGTTCTTTGGTTCGCGTTAAAAAAAACTTTTATATTATATGCTTAACAAAAAATACACCATAAAAGGAAAATAGTATGATTTTAAAATTTTAATTACCGCCAATATTCTCAACACTTTCAGAGATAGTTTTTCAACCATTAGTGCTTCGCAAAAGCGAGCGAACAGAGGGAAATCCGCTAGACATTACATATCATCTACAACTAAACTAAAGCACTAATCCAGTTTAATATAATTTTACAGATATTAAAAAAAAACACTGATATAAGCTGCAAAGATGCAAAAAAATATGATTATAAACTTATTTTATCATTCAATATATCCTACTAAAGTTGCGTCCCTGCTATCCGCTTAAAGAAAGGCCCGATGTCATGACATCCATTATCGCGTCTTGAGGCTCAGTTCAATTGAACTAATAAATCAAATTTGGGCATAATATTCGTGCTTTGTGATTGGTGGCTTTTAACCATAGACAACACAATACAACGATATAGAATACAATACTTGTAACGCTGGCAAATGCCCATGACGTGCGACGCCATATTGCTCAACGGAGTGGAGTTGAGGACAAAAGAAAAAAAAAAACTTGTAATACGTTTAAATTCTCGAGTTTTAGCAGTTAATAATAGGTTATACGTTTTCGTTAAGCATATATGTTGAAAGTATTTATTAATTATTTTAGTAGAAATATGTACATGTTTTCCTGAAAACTGCTATTGATTCATAATTGACAGAAAAAAACCCATATTTTGTGAATTTTATTTTCTTAACCTGAATTTGGTTCTATAGAACCATAGTACGTAGTTCCGACTTTGATCCGGATTTGCATTCCCTAATGACAAATGACAATCTACTATCGAACCTTAGAATATCGCGCACCCAAACTAGCTTCAATTAAATTTTAAATATAGGTAAGAGTTAAAAGATCTCATCGGATCAGAAGAGAGAATTTATTCTTTAATTGAGGCAAACCTCTATACTTAGTATTTTTCTTACATGTTTAAATTGTTTTAGTTTATTATAAGTACCAAGCAATTAAGGGATGTACGTTTGTATAATAGCTCTATATTTTTCAAAAAATGGGGCCAATTTAGGAAGTTAAATAAGTGAGAGAGCATGTGTACATGAACGATATATTTTAATTAAGATTCAAGTATAGGCAGAATTTTCTTTAAATATGCCACATCCTAACGGTAAAGCACGCATTAATTTATATGATGTAACTCACGTATGTACATTGCCAAAGGGGTTGGAAGATGGGTATGAACACCCACATTTAGCCAGCTATGTTTTTGATGAAATTGAAAGAGGGCGAGCCCTTAGTCGTGTTTTACAACATCAGTGTGGGGATATAGAAAAATTAAAATTTAAAACAACTGAATGTATTTTGTTCGTGTCTTTGCGTATTTATAAAATTTGAACTTTGTTGAGCTGTAGTGTGCGCCCACAAAGGTTTCGGTCAAAAATAGGTAAAATTGCTGCACTAGGTAGGTACAACTAGTACCAGCTTCTAAAATAGGTGATTTGCATAGCGAGGCATATTTTGCCTGATTTAAGTACTACGTTTGCCCATGCCAGTTGTATTGCCACCCATAACTTAGAATTGTCGTTTTAAAACATAGCACCCGGCGTTTTGCATGGCACTGCAGTGTACTCTTCCCCGAGACTAGTTTCTGAGTCTCTTTCGCCCAGTAATGGCCTTCACACCCTAACATAGTAATCTTTGCGTATTATTGCTTAGCGGCAGAATATCTGGCAATGCTGTGGTACCAACGAAGATGGTCTCTTGTACAAGAGGCTGATCCACCTCGGGTGGGTTTCCTTGCGTCTCACGATTCGCATCCCGATGTTGGAATATTTCGCTTTGTCCTCGTTCGAGGACGTTTATTTACTTTATTTATCTTTTGTGTTAACACACAATAATAGAAAATGTTTCATTCTAATTGAGCACTTGACATCCATTTGTTATATCGAGTTATATACTCGATAAACAATAATTGTTGTAATTTTTCATACTTAAAATTTGTGGAATTTGTTTAGCTTAGCTTAAATATGTAGTTCTGCGAGCAATAGGCCTCGCGAGCACATAGTCTTATGAGCTGTAATTTTTCGCAGTACTTCGCAACCTTTTATCTCGGTTTCCGAGATACAAGGTTGCGAAGTACTTTGCGAAATTGCGAAGTACTACAATTATGCTCATATCCAAAATTCCTCTTTAAAGTCAGGTACCTAATGTGTGTACCAAATTTATCAAAATCGGTCGGTAAATAGCGTCGCAGCAAACTTCCCCCTTTTTAGGAAAAGTGACATCCGACGACAAAAAATATATTAAATAGTAGAAGATGCATACAAAATTTCGTCAAGATTATTTGAAAAATGCGACCTGTACAGGAAAACCAACAAACAATATAACAAATATACGGACAGATGTAAGTCAATTAAGCCAGTTAAAGCAGAAACTCTTTGCTCGCGTCGCTCGCTCGGTAAATAATGCTTGCATGAAAATAAATAGTTGTCAGGCAACACCGCTCACCCAATGATCCTGTCACGTGGGCTCCAACCTACGTTTTTACAAGTATTTCCCCATCACGTTTCCATTTCAGTTTCACGTGGTCGAAAATGGAAGAATAAGCTAGCACGTGATCTGGATCCGAAAATTTATATTTGAGTACATCGAGCTGAGGCTCTTGGTAATTTGTTTCATATTAACTTTGTTTGAGTATTTACTGTACGACTAACGTACTTCAGAAAGAGTGAAGAAGAAATCAGGTGAGCCAGTTTTCTTTTATTTAGATATCAGATAGTCATTAAGCCAATATTAATAATATTCGCTAAGCACTAACGCATTTTCAACCGACTTCCAAAAAAGGAGGAGTAAGTCGACGCGTATATATTTTTTCTATGTATCACGCAAAACATTTCATAGAGTAGTCCGATTATGATATTTTTCGGTTGTTTGGTAGATTTCTGAGGCTGTTCCATTTCATCAAATTCGGACAAACGGTTTATGAGTTACAATCAAATAACAGAAAAGTGTTTCGCCTATCTCGTTGATGTCGTAATGGACGGTGAATCACAATCGCCAAAATTAACAAGGGTCACTAAAATGGTGAAAAAAAATTTGCCAACGAAAGGAACCGACTCCAACACCAAAAAGTGTGAAATAACTTGTCGAAGTCGGTACCATGCGCACAATATTGTGCTAATAGGTACTATTGTACTATGGTTATACAATTATACATGGTACCAACTTCAAAAAGTTATTTCACACTTTTCGGTTGCAGTTTGTATGTCTATATTTCTTTATTTTTCAGTTTTCATAAAATTTAACAATAGACAAGGAGTTTAATTCTAAAGCTTCGACTATCACGATCTAATCCATGCAACCGTCGTCTGTGTGCCTTCAACATTTAGTTAATTTTCACTATTAAAGTATTTATGTAGTAGGTAAATTAAAGTTTGGTTATTTAAATTATTTTCGTTCAAAGTTACACAGATGTGATTTCTCATACTCATCACACGTAAATAAAGACACTGTATTTCTGATTTCAATGGCTTAAGTACAAGTAAAAATTCAATAACAGTTCATACTTTTTTTTTATGTTTGTTACCTCATAACTTTTGACTGGGTGAATCGATTCTCAAAATTCTTTACTGTTTGAAAGTTGGTGCTTTCCGTCCATTTAAATTTCATTCACGAATTCGGTCTAGTAGTTTTTGAGATACACCCCAATAACTGAATAGAATAGAAGTCGGTATAAAATTTTTGAAATTGTACTTGTTAATGTATGAAATTTTTTAATTCGTTTAAAATAACATTTCATACTTTGTAAAGGATGAATTGTGTTAAGTCGTCTTGCCGGTTGGCGCAGTTGGTAGATCCCTGCTTCCTGAGCTGGCGCCGGGCTCGATTCTCGGAGAGGTCAAACATTTGTGTGCATGAACATGCCTGTTTGACCTGTGTCTGGGTGTGTATATGTATATAAGTATATCAGTTATCAGGTTACCATAGTACAGGCTCTGTCTAGTTTGGGATGTGACGACCTTGTGTGCATGATGTCAAAAAAAATATCAATCTGGCTTTATATAGATAAAGAAGGTTTTCAAGGACATCTCGCTGGCTCGTCAAGCTTTAAGCGTTTGAAGCTACGAATAATAATAGTCAGGAACAGTAACTGCGTTAAAAAAATGACCCAACAAAAGTCGTGTTCAAGTAGGCGGGGCTTAAAAGTCGTGTTCAGTACGTCATCAGTCGGACATTTTTCTTGCAAGCGAGCACACGTGAAATCTTCGCATACATTTTAATTTTTATCATTGTGAACTACAGCTGTGAATCATCATGCCAGCATGTGTTGTGAAGTGGTGCAGGATCCATACAAGATTAAAATGTCCAGGAATCACTTTTATTAGTACGTAGTAGCAAAATTATATTTATATTCAAAGATGTTCAAATACGTATACAAACCGAGATGGTCAATACTATGCAAAATAAAGTCAGTCTATTTTTGTTTAATGTATATTTTTTTACAGAACTGAATATTGAAATGTAACAGCAATGTATTTTGCTTATTTTGTTTTAGTTCCATTTCCTTGCTGATCCAATGCAGTAAAATAAATGCCTCTCTGCACTTAAGCTAGAAAGACAAGAGTATGACTAGATGCTTGTGAAAACCAGCATTATATACTTACTCCGTTCATTTTGAAGAAAAAAAATAAAAAAAAACGTGTGGCACTCGGAGACTGCCGCGGTAAAGCTATTGTATAGCTGTTTTTATCAACTTATGCAATTATAATTATTTAACCAATGCCATCTAGAGGCGAGTTGCTGAACTAAAGAGACAAGCGTGATATTTCAAAAAGTCATTAAATGTTCTGCTATTCATCGATAGAGGCCAAATCAACTTATGCAATTATAATTATTTAACCAATGCCATCTAGAGGTATTCTTGAGTGAATCGCCCGCAATACTTACATGTTATTTTTAAACACAACATAACAAATGGTTTCACCTATATATCCTCGAAGGGGTAAGCAGCGGTGTTTTCAACGCCTACATTTAAATTATTTATTTTTTATATAAATTTATTTTATATTTATATAAATTTATATTTTTGTTTGTGCCTTAAGTTTTAGTCGCTCGTATTTTGACAGCTCGATACACTAGACTCAAGGGGGATGAAATGTAACACAAATACCGTCAAGGGTGATGAAATGTAATGACAGTTTTTTAATGGTGATTTTATATTTGTATGTACTCGTAATTCCTGTCTTTTATAATTGGTGTTTACTGATTGATACACTTAGTATTTTTTTTCTTGGATTTCTATTATAACAATGGCGTTTGACCATATAGATATTTTATGATATTTTGGTATTTTTAGATGGATGTCTGATCAGGGTGAGGCCTGGAAGAAGATAAGAAGCTACTCTAAGTACTAACCCTGCGCAGACGTAGTCGCGGGCACCAGCTAGTTAAATATATTTTTGGTTATTTAATCTCACTTTACTACATTGCGGAAAAAGAGTCTCTTCTAATTACTTCTAGACGAAAACTTAATATTTTTCGGGACATAAAGTTCACTGAATTTTAAAAAGTAACCGATATAAAAAAAAAATAAAAAAAAATTGTGTATATTATTGACTTGTTGCATTACATCGTCCACGCCGCTACGACTCAGTTGTCATAGTAGACGTTGCAGCACGCGCGTGAGCCAATCCCTGCTTTCCTTCTGAATTTAAACCAATCGCCGAACATATCTATTTGTAACCTCGGAAGTAATTTGTATTTGGAATCATACGTCGCTTTGGTTTGAAGGGCCACTTTTTGTGTGGAATTTGTTCTGAATTATGCTTCCTGACTTATTATTATTCGTAGGTTTGAAGTATAATTTATATCCGTCACATACTATGAAGTATAATGTATATGCCACATAATGCACATAAATAAATACAATATAAATAGAATCTGTTCCATCTTGTAAACCAAATAATAATAATACGAGTAATAATAATATAATAATAAACGTTTGTTTCAGAAAAAATACATTGTAGGTAAGGAAATACAATCTATCATTAAAAAAAACTTATAGTACTAAAATACATTTCATATAGCATATTTTACAGAGGTAATAGAAGCCCCACGTCCCTGAACTAAGACTTAACTTGTATCTCAGGATACGGAGGTTCTCCTCACGGCAAGGATCTAAGTGGTGTATACATAGTACGATATCTAATTATTTAAATGTAATGTATGTATGTATTTCCTTCCGATATGATGCCTTTATTAGGTTCTATGATGAACCTGAGCTTAGGCATCATAATAATATTTTATTTTAATAATTCAAGCACGTCGGACTTGCATTATCTACAATGGCCAAAAAATATTATAAGAATTTAAGGTTTACAGCAACTTAATCACATATAACCGTAGTATGGATTGTATATAAGCAAAAATAACTATTTTACTAAATTAATAGTTATCAGTATCACATACATAAACTGTATCATAGAGTAGATTACTACTCGTAAGTTTGGAAAGTGTTTGAGTGTATAAAGAGTGTTTGTGTGAAAGTCAGTGAGTGTAAGTGTTGTGTGGGGTGTAAGATATGTTGAAGTTTGTGTCAACAGGATCTATTGGTAAATTCTTGAAATGGAATAGTTTTAAATTAAATAGAAAGAAAATTTGATGAGGTCTTCGGTTTCTGAATAGTCTAGATTTTGTTACCAAGCTATTAATTTAGATTTTAGTTCATACTTGGTCAATGGATATACACACATCAACATGGTCTAGGGATATTTCAATTAAACCTACGTGTTGGTGTCTTAACTTTTTGTTAAGACACCAACACATTAAAATATAGCAATAATAGTTGTTTTGTTTAGGTTTAGATGTTTCAAAAATAATGTTAAGATTGAAATTGAGTATTGAGTCTTGAGTATTTCCTCTTCTTGTAAGTTTTTTTTAAATTTTACTTTATCTAAAATTTTATTATCAGATTAGATAGGCTATTAAACGAGGTTTATTTTAATGTGTAGGTGTCCTTACAAAAAATTAATAAAATTCTAGTTATTTAGGTTTAATTGAAATATCCCTAGACCATGTTGATGTGTGTATATTAAGTTTTTTGTTAATAAGATTATAAATCTGTGCAGCAATTACAGGATAAAAATGGCTGTAGAATTTAACTAAAGAGGGTAGTTGGAACTCCATCAACTTTTTATAGTCTATACTATCGTCGAAAGGCGGTTGGCAATCTTTGTATGATGTGTATGATCTGTAAAGCGTGCGATATTTCGTTTACTTCCACAGACATTTTTCCAGGTCATTGTAAAAGTTCAATGTGTTCGAATATTGATTGGCAAAAAGTTAGTCTATTTTAAATGAACATGTCCACGCTGATGTCCGTCCGTCACTCAATTAAAATTGTTCGAGTCAAGTCCACAATGCTTTGAAATTAAAATGTCTAGCAACGATTAAACCAATAAGGAAGGCAGTTCTATTATTGGAATAGAAAATGATGTTTTGCGTTCCTATAAATATAAGTATACTCGCTGCGCTCTGCGGTTTCACTCGCGTGGTGTTGGATGATGATGATGAATCAAATATAGCGTATGTCACTCAGGCATAGCGTAGCTTTCTACCGGTGAAAGAACTTTTTAAATCGTTGATCAATTACAAACAAAGAATCAAATCTTTCCTCACAGTAGATAATATGGATTAATACCAAAATACGATTAATGGCCTAGTTTGTACTGGCGTTAATATTGCAGTTTTACAATGGAAAAGTAGTTATAGTGTCAAAACTGTAATAGTTACTAATGGTATTGTAGACTTTTTTGTAGACATTGATGTATTCTATAAAACTGTAGTACATCACTTTGCTCTATTGTCAATAGTTTGCGCAGCGTACGCAATATATGGATTTTATTTGGTGTGAAAAAAAGGATAAGGAAAAAGGAGATTTTTATGAAATTAAAGCAGTTTTCATACAAAAAGCCAACTTTAAAAAAATACAGGCTACGTTCATAAGGGATAATGTTGGATTCTAATGGTGAAAGAGTTTTTCAAATCGCTTCAGTAGTTTCGGAGCCTATTCAATTCAAACAAACATTCAAACAAACAAACATAAAATTTGTTTCTATTTTTAATATTAGTGTAGAAGTGTAGATATAAGAATATATATTATTCCTAATAAAGTTAGAGATATAAATTAAACTTTCATTGGTATCAGTAAATAGAAGAATAGAAAACATTGAGATTTAGTTACTTCCAAGCGTCATGTTTACCTCAAAGAAGTATTCTAATTCAAAAAGTCAATTATATTCATAACTTGTTATAATGCCATAATTAGTAGGTACTGCGTATTAATGTCCCCTTGAAAGGCCTATAAGCCTATTACATATATACTTATTGCTTAAAAGTAAGTAATGGCTTAAGATGTCGCTATTAGTTTTCCAGCTAACTGTGACACCTGTGGTTTCTTGGAAGACGTTGCACCCTTTTTATGTCACTGCGTGGAGTGTTGTTTGGACTAAAGTTCATAATAACAAACCCAAGTTAACATTACCTATGTTAAGATGGGCATTGAAGATCATTGACATTTTGAAATAAAGTTAGCGAAAGCTTGGCCTTCGACCTTGCCATGAAAGGCTTCTATTTCCTCGCACTTAAGAAACAAACACTTTTTAGCAAAGATCACTTAAATATAAATCTATTGAAAATGTTCTTTATGTTTAATGTTTTAAAGTGCATGCATAGTTCTCTTACACTGATCACAAATCATGATGAATTAAACATGTCAGTTAGCGGTATTTTCTAACTCTCACGGATACTCTATGCAGTCACATTACAACTGCTATATAATCAGTGCAATCCATAGCTACGAGTATTTTTACGCGGCACAGTAGCATTCATCAACCTTACACGTTCGCCGTAAAAAAAACAAATAAAGGAGGAGATCTAACATTGTAGAGACAGAGCAACACCTTATAAAATAGTCCGAAAACATAAAGTTTTTTAATGACATTTTCTAAGTCACGATGACACGACGGTTTAAGCCTTAATAAATAATCGTTTTAGGCACTGTACTTAAAAAGCCAGTGCCCAGTGTCATTCCAAAATAAGAGCGCCAAAAGAAACTTTCTTCCTTCCCTTTTCACATGGTACTTACGGCCTGTGGGTACTGCATTTCATTGGCCATATATCCCGGAATGGGCAACGGGCAAAATCCAAGTCAAAGGGCCGGTCAATCAAACTAATATAGTCTGAACAGGGTTCATAACGCCTAGAAATGCTATTCAACGTAGTCAAAAAATCGCGATTGGCCAAGAAAAATCATGAACGTTAATGAAAGGAGTCACGATCCGCAACAATGAGGGAAAAATTGAAGAAAGAGTGTCAAGGAAATCTCTGGAGTTGTAATACATTATGAGGTGGTCGGGCCACGAGCCCACATGGGTATTGTTGTTAATGATTTGGGTTTTACTGCAAGCTCATATCCTTCTGAAATCTATTTATATATATTATATACGACATAGAATACTTTTCATCATCATCATCATCCATCACCAAGCGGGTGGAACCGTAGGGGGCAGCTAATCACTACATATAATAAAACTGTAGAGGTTGAATTTCTGTACAATGAAATAAAATGCTAAAAAACGACTAATGAGTGAAATCGAAGTAATTTAGATTAATTATAATTGTTTGTTTCTCTGTTTGCCTGTTGGTCTATTCGTTTTTCTGTTCGTACGTGCTAATCTCCGAAACGGCTGGACCGATTTAAATGAAATTTTGTATCATGGTAGCATATTTCCCTGGTCAACATATAGGATACTTTTGATCCCGGTAAATTAAAGAGTTCCCGTGGATAGTTAGAAAACTGTATTTAACCGGATCCCGCGAGGCCACGCGAGTGAAGCCGCTGGCGGGTCAGCTAGTAAAGAATAAAAAACAAGCAAGGCCTAGTTCAGTAAGAAGTAGCTTATTCAAAACTCAACACTAATGTGACTTTATGGTCATCTTACAGGATTAAATCTCTCTCTTATTCACAACTATCTTGACGCCTGTCAAAATACACATATCAACGCGGGATCGTGACAACTTGTTCCATGCGGACATAGACGCAGTTATCAACTACATTATTCTTTATATATTTTTTGAAATCATAAAATACTCTCCTGAATTTGCCCTGTTATTTCATCATTATCTAGTTCATCTAAATTTTCATTTTTATTCTTGACTAGAGACTACCCGTGACTTCGTTCGCGTAGTAGGCTCGGCCTTTGGCCTTGCCATAACCTCCTTTTCTTGGTTTTTCTTTCATAAGAACCTTTTCCTGACAATAATTAACACAATAAAAAAAGAATGAGCGAGATTGTTCTATCCATTCTCAAGTTATAGCGTGACCAGGAGAAATAGGGGTTCATTTATACATTTATATATAGATAGATGTCTGGCATCTGTTATAAATAAGTACATCACGGTTTACAAGCCGTAAGTAACACGATGTTTATTGAAAATAACCAGGAAAGTTTAAAAAAGTATTTATGTCTGACCGAATCTTGTCTACTGATACATGTTACCCATTTCGTACTGCCACTAAGCTTAGCTTATCAAGATAAATTATTCACTCAAGATATTGATGGGCCCAAACTAATAATACTTTGGACGACTTTATCAATTTTACTTTGCCTTCTGATTTTACAGGAAATTGATTGCTTCTGTGAAAAATGAAAAATGTTTATAAAGCTTCCCGGTGGCTGTTACGCATACTCTTAATATTGTTCGTGAGATAAATACAGCTCGAGGTATAGAAAGATATGATTATTTTGGTATCAAACTTGGTAAAGTCCGAGAAGTTTGGAATTAAACATGGCTTTGTCATAGTATAAAGATGCGGTGGTTGTCGCGGTGCCGTCAGTAGTGAGTCCGCGTCAAGACGAGTGGCCACGTATAAGTTTATTTCCGCTTAACTAGGCTTAGTTTCCATACTGTTGCATCTTTATACTATGGCTTAGGGCTCTCATCGATGCGCATGTTTGTGTGAGTGAGCGGTTTCCAACGTTTGTAGGTAGTTTCCGTACTGGGCCTCACTACTGACAAGTGACAGCGCCGTGACAACCGCTTAGGGCTCTCGTCGATGCGCATGTTTTTGTGAGTGAGCCGCTTCCAACGTTTGTAGGTAGTTTCCGTACTGGGCCTCTCTACTGATAAGTGACAGCACCGTGACAACCGCTTAGGGCTCTCGTCGATGCGCATGTTTGTGTGAGTGAGCCGTTTGCAACGTTTGTAGGTAGTTTCCGTACTGGGCCTCACTACTGACAAGTGACAGCACCGTGACAACCGCTTAGGGCTCTCGTCGATACGCATGTTTGTGTGTGTGAGCCGTTTCCAACGTTTGTAGGTAGTTTCCGTACTGTTTCTCTATATTTATTTTCTCTATATTTATACTGTGGCTTTGGTCAACGTTTGGGATCAGAAATGATTACATCAAATAGTTTTCATCAATTTATACTAATTTTGTGCTTTGGAGGTATGTTTTATTTATCATCATCAGAACCAGTGAGTTTCTTTCTATGTATTTAGGCTAGGTACTTAGTATTTTGTAAATAAAAATGAGAAGTATCACAATCTCTAAAATCACCTTTAATGGACGTAGTCAATTTTGATTCTACACCCCTGATGATATCTAGAAAAATGGACACAAATATGTACTACACAACATTTTTTTCGTAGAACTCTATGTGAATGAGTTCGTCTGGAGAAGTTCTGCTGCCATACCTACCTACCGCAAAGCATTAATGTTCTCAATACTGTGTTCTGGTTTGAATGGTATGGGTGCCGGATAAATTACAGGCACATGAGACTTAACAACTGTCGCAAAGTTACGGGAGCAGTGCACATCGTCACTTGTGACGAAGGGCATCGGTTATAGGCAGAAGTTATAGTTGCAGTGCTACGTATATATCTATGTAACCTGATCACTGATATACATACTCATTATATACGTGGACACAGACATTTTCACACATACAGACCTGTCCGGGATTAATCACGGGAAACAGTGGCTCAGAAGGGAGGGTGGCTACTGCTGCGCCAAGAAGTATGGAAGCACCGCTGGCGTTGAAAATACCACTAGTGGTCACCTACCCAAGCAGTGACCAGATCCAGATTAGCTTTACCTACTATAAGTTAAGAAAGACCAGGGTTACCGCACTAATACGCAAGCGTTAACGTTGATCGTCAAAGTCAGTGACGTATTCGTAAATTTCAGTTTGAAAAACAAATCTAGGCATTTTCAAGTTCTTTTACAATAGGTTAAGTTCACACCGTGTCATTTATAAATCAATCAAAAGTCTTTATAGTCCATTTACTTCCAGATATTACAAGATAGTAGGAATAATTAGTGCAATCAAAACACAAAGACCATGATAGTGCCGAAACGAGAAAGGGGCTTATCTTGAATTCGGGTACCTATAAATTAGGCGGGTCTTAAGAGCTTACTTGTCACGGAACCCTTGATACGGCCCTATGTAATTATGGTGAGAAATGTCTAGGACGAATTTACTGTAAAATGATAATTTAAATTATTAGGTTCTCGTTGCTTCATACATAAAAGACACTATAACATTTATTACGATCTTAAAAAGGGGGAGTATCGAAGCCCGAGGCCAATTATTTATTAAATTATAAAATAACTAATGCGGTTCTTTATTTTCTACCGACTTCCAAAAAAGGAGGAGGTACTCAATTATATTTTTTATGTTTGTTACCTCATAACTTTCGACTGGGTAAACCGATTCTCAAAATTATTTTTTGTATGAAAGGTGGTGCTTCCCGTGGTGGTCCCATTTCATTCATCAAAAAATTTCATCGAATTCGGTCTAGTAGTTTTTAAGTTATACTCTAATAACTGAATAGAATGGAAGTCGGACTAGTGGCCTCGTAGGTTAGTGCATTTGCGATTCCTCAAGTTACTTAATTAAATATTTATAATTGTATATTTTTATTGAATTAGTCAAAGTCAAGTCACACTAACATAATTAACTCTTGTCTTTAAGGCACTTTGTGTGTGCACATGTTTTATTCACGTTCTAGTAAAGCAGAGGATACAATATTCAAACTTTCTAAAGACCTCGGCATCCAGGAGGAAAACATACAAGCTACGTTTCATGATTTGTATATACAGTTTGTCTACGCTCGTGCACCGTTAACTTACACTTGACGGTTAATAACCCATGTTATATCACTAATATACGTGTAAACGGTAATATCTATTATACGCCCCAAATCGAAGTAACACAAACCAAGGAAATTTAATTTTACAAAAGCAATGATAGCCATTGTTTGGTTTTTTTTCCCCGCCTTCCTTTAATGAGGCTTTTATTTTCTTATTATAGGTGATTTTTTTCTGGAATCGATTCGATGTTTTTTCATAACAGACGGCATAATACAAATGATAATTACCTTCTTCTGAACACCATAACTTAGCTTAATATTGTGAAATGATCTAAGTAATCCTATTATCACTTCAAAAATTATATTACATTACAAAGACCATGACGGCAATTCGCTTGTGCAAACAAAACTAAACTATAGAACTACAAATATGAGTTTTAGTGACCTAAGGTAGTTCTTATGCTGTTCGTACTAAACTCCAAATTCATATATGTAACGATTGCGAATGACAGGCCTTAAATACATCTATCTATATATTAAATAAAAATGAACCCCTATTTCTCCTGGTCACGCTATAACTTGAGAACGGATATAACAATCTCGCTAATAATTTTTTGATGTGTTAATTATTCTCAGAAGAAGGATCTTGTGAAAGAAAACACAAGAAAATACAGGAACTTAAGGCGAAGCCGAAGGCCAAGCCTACTACGCGAAGGAAGTCGCAGGCAGTCGCTAGTATGTGATAAATCCTGGATATGTTTACGCAGATTAAGTCGTCATGTAACTTCGTACTTTTACTGATCTAAAATTCGCCACAATTAAATACAATATTCACATCTTTAGAATTTACGGTCTAAGTGTTATACGAACGTGTATTTTATTAGAAACAGAATAAGAAATAATATAGTTTAGAGAATAGAGATTTGTTTTCGTTAGTTTAGAGCACCAGCTCTGCACAATAGAATTGCTCCCACCATGGCTTTATATCCGTGTTCATACGCCACTAAAGCTAATATAAATTAGCAAAGCTATTTCAACTGTACCTAGGGCGTAGAGCACATTAGTTAGGATGTACCTCAGTAGTTTGATAACCAGCTGCCGCGACATAACTCCCTTGGGTTGTGTTTCATCTCAGTTTAACAAGTTATGTCCATTTACTGTATCTATGATTGTAGTGGTAATGAATCAGGGTTCTTAGAGTGGCAATAGCTTCTCACCATAGAGGAAATATCCCTGACAGTTGTTATACCAAAGAATTTCTTCTATCTGCATCATAAATGTATGTGTTCATTGTATGTAACAAGTTTTATCCTACAGTCTATAATGGATCTGAAATATGTTTGATGTATGTATAGTATAAATGTACTCGTACATACATCATATTGATTTTTTTATTAAAATGGTAGTCTTTGGTAGGTTTACACATAGACAGACTAACGGCCATTTTCAATATTCTATCTATCCACGGTTTTCCTTACTACGGATAGAAATTTGACATAACGTGCATACAAATAGTGTCAAATATCTATCTCTAGTAAGGTAAACCGGCGATAGATAGCTTAATGAAAACGGCCGTAACGGTCGCGGTGGCACCGACCGTTACGGCCGTTTTCAATAACCTATCTATGCACAGTTTTCGTTACTACAGATAGAAATTTGACATAACGTGCATACAAATAGTGTCAAATATCTATCTCTAGTAGGGTAAAACCGACGATTGGTAGATTATTGGCACCGGCCGTAAATGTCATGGAACCATTGAAGGGTTATATAAGGGTATATGCTTCTCATATTCACAGAGTTTCAAATATTTCAAAACAAACACACACACACACGCTTACACTACAGCACATATATACAGACCCGCACAGTCACACACAAAACTACACCTCAAAACCCTGCTAAATCATGCATCTATGTCTGAAGTAATCATTTTCATTTTTATTTATTATTATTATTATTATTACTATAATTTTATAATTGATATGTACCACTGTTACAATGTTTGCCTTCAGTAATAAGATATTTGTAAAGTGTGGTAACAGTTAGGCAATATAATTGCAGATTCAAGCCTTGTGACAAGGCAGACATATAATCGGATTATGTATGAAATTAATATTAAATATCTCAGCTGCTAAATAGGAATAGGTACTTAGTAATATTTTGACATTCGGTAAAACTCAGTTGGGAACTGGTTTTTACTGAATGATCATTCTAACCTGCTACTCTCAAATATTCCTCGAGTAACACCTTTCTTCGAGAAAAAGGAGTATGCTGAAAATCAGCCTTGCATAGATCAAGTGTCTACGCAGCACAGTGCTGAGCATACCCCTATTGTCTAAGAATAAAATATTTAGTGTTGTTTTATAAATGTACTTTGTTGTGGCAATAAACATGTTTTATTATTATTATTTATTATTATTATTATTTCCGAATCATCTAATTTTTTACGAATTTAGGATGGGTATACATATTTTAAAATCGAATTGCTTAGCAGTATTCATTATTATTTATTTTACACTGTACCTCGCTCGACGTTGTGATATCGTTTAGTGCACCATTGAACAGTAGGTAAATCTGTGACATGAACAGCGCAGAAATTATTTAAAAATGACAAAAACAAGGTATACGCAGTCAAAAGATTTGTTTTATCTGTTAAGACTCGTCGAGGAACTTTTGAAAGTTTTGATGAATATTATTTAAACATATACCTAAATCTTATATTTCATATATCTTCACAATTCATTGCAACAACATTCATACTTTATCATTCGTTTTTAAAAGATTCGTGTTATTATTTACATAATATTAGATTCTAAAAATTATGGGTATGTTCATAATGCCGATACTCCACGCTGGCCCAGTGTGAGTTAGAGGATAGGCTTTAGTGATCGGTGCAACTGCTTGAGTTTCCGAAGTAGTTTCAGAGTTTCCGAAGATAGTCAAAGTCTAGTTAACAACCACAACCTACGACACAGTTTAACATGCCCCTCGATGCACAGAAGATCTGTTTAATCTTATATTAAAATTAAAGTGAAAAAGCTCATTGTTTGCGAAAATACTCGTAAAATGGAGCATATAATGTGACAACAAATTTTTGGTTACTATAATTGAAATATTTTTTACCTAGCTTCAAACTGGATAAGTTACTTAGCATTCTATGCTTCTCATCTCATGATGGAGCGCAAGGGAGCAATCCTAATCGAGTAATATAACACATAGAGGAAGTGCGGGCGCCAATTACGTTATAGTTTAGACTTGGGCGAGACGCGTACTATGTTATGGAATATTCCAAACTTGCTCCTGGTAGAACTTGCATAGGTGAAGTGACTACATGAGTAATGTAATATGTAGCTATCGTTTATATATATATATATATATATATATATAACAAAGAGTTCTCAGCGGATTCTTAGTGGAAGTACATTAAGAATCCACTGCATCGTTCGGTGCTGTGATGGGTGACCACTATTACATTGCCCTATGAAACATCCCCGTAAGATATAGCAAGGCAAGAAACATAATTCTGCATTCCTTGAGTTATCCAATAGCTTAAACTGACAAAACGACAGCGTGGTATTCCAGATACATGGGTTTAAATCCCGCTGGTAGGTATAGCTGATATTTATTTTTTTGCCAAATTTTTAATTTTTCAATTAATGAGACTAAAAAAATGGGTAAGTACTAACTTCCCCATTTTTTAACCGACTTCTAAAAGGGGGCGGTCATATGTTCGTGTGTATGTATTTTTTTATAATGTTATTTATTTATTTATCTGATTTTAATCGATATCTCCACCATTTGTGGACCGATTCTTAAAAATCTTTTTTTGTTTGTTAGAGTATACTTCCGAGGTGATCCCATTTAAATTTCATCAAATACAGTCAAGCATTTTTTGAGTTATACTCAGAAAACTGTAATTTGCTACGCCTATCTTGATGATGTCATCATTGACGGTGAATGACAATCGATTCCGTGAGTAGCAAGGGTCACTAAAAAGGTGAAAAAAATTACCTAAAAATGCAACCCACATCAATACCAAAAAGTATGAAATAACTTGTCGAAGTCGGTACCATGCGCAGAATATTGTGATATAAGGTACTACTTTTGAACTATCATGGTACCGACTTCAACAAGTTATTTCACACTTTTTGGTATTGAAGTCGGTTCCATTTCTTGGTAATTATTTTTCTCTTAATTTATTTAAATATCCCCTTGAACACATTTATGAATTAATTTTAATCTATTCTATTTTCTATATCTATTTTAATTAATTTTTTATTCTAAATGTAACCTATTTGGTATTTTTTGAACTGTTAACTAAATCTGATACTAAATTTACCTTGTGCCTTTCTCTTTTTACCGCCAGTTTGTTTCCTTGCATTTCTTTGGTAATACTAAACCACATTACGAGCAAGCAAATAGAATCAGGAAGTTGACAAACGGCGGAGACGCACAGAAATTGGCAACGTCTGAATACGTCTTTTTCGCAAAGGCCGCGGAATCGAGTGGTATTTTCCATTTTCCAAACATTTGTGTTTCTAGGAACTAGGAATACGAATGAAAATATGTAGCTAGCAGTAATCTAAAGAACGGGTAAGTTATTTAAGCCTTAAGCGGTCATTTACTTTCCTCAATTAAAATAAACCTAATTACCTAATCTTAAATTTATATAAACCTCTCCTGCAACCACTTCTTGGTTAGCTGACTGCTAATAAGCCATTTTCTTTTTGTCTTGAAGAGTATGCCAAGCCGTCTGTTCGATGTCTTAAAATAACAGTTGTCAGGTCATGTTAGAGGCCTTTTGGCGGCCTGAATATTCTGCCACTATGGTTCCACCAGACCACGGACCGGCAAGCGCAGCGTAGGTCGTCCGACACGGTGGACAGACGACCTGAGGAAGGTCGCAGGACGACGTTGGATGCAGGCCGCTTCCAACCGGTCCTTTTGGAAAATCATGGGGGAGGCATATGTTCAGCAGTGGACGTCCTACGGCTGAGATGATGATGATGATGATGATGATGATGGTTCCACCTATAAACCAACCGCTATATCTGAAAAGAAGCGTGTGTTCCAGCAATGGCTTATGTTATGTTATTTTATATGTGTAATTACTTGCACCACTCACTTTTAGATGCGAAGATACCGCTAAACTATGTATTTAGAAATGTGTGTAGTGCCGTGGGCTTAGAATAGTACCCCAACTCTACCCGTGGGTACCGTAGAAATCGGCTAAGGGATAACAATCGGAAGGTGGGCAGCAGCACCTTCCTAGTATTAAAACCTCAAAACTGCGCTCGCCAACCCGCCTGCCAAGCGTGGCGAGTATTGGCAAAACCCCTATGAATTTGATAGGTCGCAGGACGACGTTGGATGCAGGCCGGTTCCAACCGATCCTTTTGGAAAATCATGGGGGAGACCTATGTTCAGCAGTGGACGTTCTACGGCTGAGATGATGATGATGATGATGATGATTGAAAAATGATTTGAATTGATGAAAAATGAAACTGAAAATTCAGTCCCACGACACAGATAATCCTATTGTAGAGTTCAAAGTTAATTTTAAAATAATGTTACTAATACCTCATGAACATGTTGTATAAGTTCAAAGACATAAAATATATCAAATAAATGAACTATTATTCTTTTTTAAATCCACTAATTATTGATAAGTACCTACGTCTAAATACGATTATATGTGTAGAATGTATCGGTAAATTTGTGAATAAATTTGCATGAATTTTTTAAAATTCTATTTGTTATGCAACATGACAGTAAAGTTCCTTTTTGTTTGCTCCTGGTGTAAGTAATTCTCTAAACCCATATATCTACTATTTATTTATATTGAAAGTTTAAAGACAATTAAAATAGAACAAGTAAAAAAACAATTAAAAATCAACAGTCAAATAGTCAACTTAACGCGTTATTACACACCAAAGGAGATGTCAACCAATATCCTCCCAAGTTCGCCATTCGCGAAAAGGGAAAAACGAATAAATGGTAACATGCGGAAATTGTTCACAAGCTTGAATTAAATTCTATTGTTATTCAAAAAACGCGCGTCTAAAGGGAGTCGAATACAATCTTCGGGCACACATTTTATTAGTAAGCGTCACATTTTACGAGCGGGCTCAAAACCTAAATAAAAAGAGGATTCTTCATACGGAGTCCCTTTGTCATTTTTTTACGGTGCGTTGTCAAAAGCTTTTACGATTTCAACTTTAGTCGGTCGGCGTTATATGTTACGTAATACCTGAAAACCCGAAAAGACGTGCTCTTTCTTTAATGATGGTAATGGTTGTTTAATTGTCACATTTTATTTGAGTGAATAAATACTAACGATCTTTTTACAAGAAGGAGTTTTAGAGAAGGATAGAATTAATATAAGTACAATAAATTCTTGGATCTTGATTTCCAGAAGAGTTACAAAACTTTGTCGAGTAAACATTAAAGAGTTTTTATGCTTCAAACGAATGCCGATAAGTCACACAAAGAAGGCGAAATATAAGTTTCCATCAAAGTTTCTTAGCTCAATGTCGAGTGGAGGGCAAACAAATTCAATGACCACAGAAAAGTTATAAGGAAACTTCATCAGTACCACATTTTATACATAAAGAGAGTACTTAAGATTCCTTGTAAGTATATTTTCATAGATTCGAGTAAATGATGATGTGATAGCCAAAACTTTCAGCATGTTTTTTACATTATATAACTTGTTTAACACTCATCACGGAACCATCAGAGATTATGTGTTATATTGAAGAAAGTTTTACCTTTATACTTATGAATAGTGATATTAGTGAAAACATGTTACCTACTGGATAAAAAGGCTTTAATACTTTACAGATTTCGCGATTCACATGATTTAAGTCGAATAAGTTCACATCAGTATAATTTTCGTCCCGTTAACAGCAACATGTCATCTACATCATGCAAGAGTTATTATCATTATTTTCGACAGGATAAATAATAATAATAATAATTTTTATTTAATGATATTATACAGATGTTTGGTCTAATACAATGTTTGTGTAAGTAAGTAGGTAGACACAAAGGCAATACGCAATGTATTTTTTTACTAATAGCATAGTTAGACTTGGGAAGCTTTGCACCCCGCACTAGGTCTCTTTCGAGCGTGTATACTCGTAGCAGGGTTACAGATACTCGCCATGGCCTTTCCCATTCCATGCACTCGTTTGTGTCTTGTAATTTAATGTAGGTAAATACCTATGTAAGCAGACAACTAAGGTTTGAAATTTAATCATTACCTATTATTATTTATTATAACACTAGTAATGCAGTACAAAGGTTCTTACAATATAATCTGATATGGCCTATTATGTATCAAGTACCTATGACTATCAAGTATGTATCTATAACCATCGAGCAGTTTCAGCATTAACAAGTAACAAACAGTCGAATCTATATCCTATGAACATGTACAAAGCTAAGTCTCTGCATTGTACAGTGTCCGTACTTCAGCCTGGGGCAACTTGAGCGTAAAAATATTACCTAAACAACGTAAAAGGAAGAAACTTGGCGTAATTTTTGCACGGGAAATTGTTTAACATTTTTAGTAGAGAGCTTTTTAAAGTTTTCCAAACGAGCTAAATAAAGTGTTTTGAGTTAATAACTAGGAAGTCATAAGGTGGCCTGACTTTTTTTCAGGCTTCATCATTCTTTAATCGTTGTTACCATTCTTTGTCGTACCATTAAATCGTATTTTATCTTACCTGTCCAAATTTGTTGGCATCTCTTATCATCATGGCATCATCATCTTTAACTAAAATATAGTACATACATTAGTAGCTGCTCCGCATGCGTGGAAATTTATTATTTCAAAGAAACATTTTTCATATTTTTTGGTAATAGTCTACACACATCGACAACAAACATATCTGCCCATCACACAAATATTTAATCAGGCCAGGGATTAAACCTGAGAACCCGCGCTCCAAAAGCACTACCAATTCGCGGGAGACGACGTAGCGTGGCATCTCTCTCTGTTCAATTCTCTTCCGTCTCGCTCTAGCTTTTAACCTCTAAACTTAACTCTTATATGTAATAGCACTGCATAATCACTAATGACATTAATAATAACACTTGACTTCACAAAAATATTAAGACTTGAACTAAAATCACAATTCAAACACATATGGACAGTATGAATTAACGAGAAAAATGTTATAGTAATTAACTAAACCAAAAATTGTAACATAATTCATATAAAAGTTATAAAACGAAAGAGATATTGTAGGTCAATTAATAATTAAAACATTGTCATTAAATCAATTGAAAAAAAAAAATATAAGTATATAACAATGTATATAGTAATAACTACATTGATAAAGTTATATGATTATTAACGGGATATTTACCGTGGTAAGGTTGTGGAATGAGCTCCCGATATTTTGGCGCAGTTATATGCAACATGGTACCACGGTAAATATCCCGTTAATAATCATATAACTTTAGAGAACAACCGTGATAGATTAAAACAGTGTTTTTCATTGATAAAATTACAGAATATAAAGAGACATAAGTTACATAAAATATCGATTACAAAGAAATATCAGTCACAAGAAATACAAAAAAATCAATAACAAATCAAAGTTAGGCTTTCGTAGCTCAATATTTAGGTGAAAATATTTAATATTGCATAATTGATCAAGATTGTGATTTAATTGCTTCACAATAACTTAGGTGTCTGTACATGTAACGCGTCTCCACAGAATAAGTCATTATTTTCTGGGACAATGTATACGATTTTATAATAAACTTCCCGATGTTATCCGAAATTTGCCTATTAATAAGTAAATTAATATTAAAACTAAACTCTGTCAAAAAGGTTATTGCAAAATTTTGTATTACTTGGAGCATAAAACAGCTTGGGACTGATCACTCCAGGATCTATCAACTCGTGTACTACGATGTCAAAGTGTAGCGTGTCTTGCTCTCCTGATACCATTTTTATGTTATCTTTTATAAGACATTAAGTAATTGACGATAAAAAAATTTAATAAGACAAGCCCGCTGATTTTCTTGCCGGATCTTCTCAGTCGTGATTGCATTCTGATGAGGTTGTAGATTTAAGAAAAAATAAATGTAAAATTACAATTTGTAAGTGACCCCGTAGGCCTATCCAGGATAAATGATGTGATTGAATTTGATTTGGTATTTTTCCACAATGACCTTCCACTCACAAACCTTCCTTCCACTCGGCCGCAAACAGATCATACTTTGTTTGCGTCGAGTAGGGTATTCGTGGTATCGGGGATGTTCACCAATGTTACCCCAAAGGCTGTCACAAACAAAAAAGCGACATAGCCGTAGAAATTATATAACAATATACACACTTTAATCAGATTACGATACCTGCACGCAGGCGCAAACGGGTAATGGTAAAATGATTACCATCGAAATTTAGCGCACTTGTGATAATATACATATATTTAGATTGTCACGAATAATGTTGAAAAGGGTCCTAATATATCCTATATAATTGATAATACAAAACCTGTTTTTTTGAAATGGTTTTTACCTCTACCCTATGAAGGGCTTATTTCAATGCACAATAAATGCAAAGCTTAATTGAGTTTAAGTTTAAGATGGTTTTAGGTTCACCACTGATTTGGTGGCTAAGAAAATTCAAAGGTTCTGGGTCACTTCCGTGTTATCGCCAAGATATCTACCATCCACGATCCACAATCTGTCGCTAAGCACTTATGGGTGTGTTATACAGCAACTGTTCTTGGGGCTCAGTTTTAGTACTATAGGTTAGTCATCCATACCGACTAGGTGAAGTATTATCTCACACCTAGTAGCTATGGCTAACCACCTTCGATTGTATTATCATTGACCATTACGCATGTAAGCTGGTCAAACACTAACCAAATATACAATTAAACATACATTTGCAACTTTAATACCATAAGTTTGTTATAGCAATATCTGTGGACGTGTTTATCTAATAAACAACAGTGAGAAGGCGAATCCCAGGCGGACGTGATTTGAGCCCGCGAGGCGGCATAAATGGATCGAGAAGCGATCGACGCCGGGGGCTTTGTCAAGATTTCATGGTAGAACCCTTTGTATCTATTCAGGGCAGTGGCCAGGATCAAATTTTAAGGGCTAAGAGTTATTTTTTATAGATAAGATACTGCCAATTGATAAGACCTTTATATCGTTCGTATATCGAGCCTGCATGCCAGTTGCTGCGTCACCCTAAGTTTAACAAAATAAACTAAATATGTGTGGTAGGTAAGGAAAGGCATTTTGGTGAAATAGGTAATTTGGTGACATTTTTTAAACATATCTCATTCAGTTACCTATATGTGTATGTCAACGAGACAACGCTAAATTGTTACCACGAGTGTAAGTAAGATAGTCATATTATATCGCTCTTTTCGTTTGGAGTCAGAAACGCTTTGTAAAAAAACTTTTTAGTTGAGAGTATATCAGTGACGCCATTTTTTTGTAAGTGCATTGTGTCTTGCATAATTTAATGAATATTAATTGTAATAGTATGTAATTTATCACAAACGTTTTAAAAAATCGTTAGCACTATTAACGTCTGTTAAATAAAAGCTGCAGTGACTTCGTGTCATTATCAGGGTAAGTAGTTATTCCTTAAGTAATGACGGTCAATCCTTAACGTTTATACGAAAATTATTTTAGGTCCGATTTTGAGAGGTAAACTTTGAATGTGTTTTGCTATTACATTTTTAATAATCAAGTGAAATGTAATATAAAGTTTAGAAGTTCTTGTTTCGATTAATTAGTGAATGGTTTTAAATTTACGCAAAACATTTAAATATATTAAATGTTTTTTATCACCAATTGCCTTATACCTTATATAACCTTTACCATATATTTTGGTATCACCAAATAACCTGTAACTTTTTTTTTGTTAAATTGATAGAACGGAAGAAAACAGTAAATATAGGAAATACGACCAGCAACAACTTAGACAATTGGTTAACTTCGTGAGAAATGAAGGGAAAACTATAGTTAAAGTGTCCAAAGAAGCTTGCGTTTCATGGAACACCCTTTAGCACTACCTCGACCATGAGGAAGATTCAGTAAGAAAATGAGGTGAAAACTCATCCACAGCCTTCCTCATCAGGCAAGCCTGCTCGAAAAGCAAACAAAAATAAGACTAAAGAGAAAGAAGAAGATTGGGATTGTGGTATATACTCTGAGGACGTAAAAAACAGAATGGAGCCAATTGGATCCAGTGTTCTTACTGTCTGACGGCTTATCACGAGATTTGTGCATCGGTAATGATCTTGACCTTGAAAATAGGTTGTACTACTGATGCGATAACTGCATAAAGTAATAACAATATTAGTATTATAGAAAACCATTTAATATTTTGAGTTTTATATGTGCATCTCTGCTTTTTTATAATATCACCAAATTTCCTTCTTAGTATCACCAATCTACCAAACCATATCACCAAAATACCATACATTTACTTTGATATAAAATGAGATTTACATTTAAATTATATGTGATTTTCATAACCAAATAAATATCCATTACATACATTAGACAATAGATTATTCTCTGGTATAATATGTATTTTTTTTATTTTCTGGTTGCTAAATTACTTTAAAGTCACTTTTTTATTTTTATCACCAATATGCCTTACCTCACCTATTACGTTCCGGGCCTTTTTGCCTGTTACACCTTTACTGCATAAGTGAGAGAGATATATGTATACTTACAGGTGAATGGAGTGACATTTATAAAGAGTGTAAAATCGTATAACGTTACCTCAATCCAGACGTTATGCAGTTACGAGTACAATGCATAGGTTTTGATTAGAGGATTGACAACGGACACAGCCACTTTTCACAGATTTTGACAGACCCCTATATATCTTTACATACAGAAATGAACTTTTTCCTGGTCACGCTATAACTTGAGAACAGCTTTGCCGATTTCGTAATTTTTTTTTATTGTGTTAATTATTGTCGTCAGGAGAGGGAAGGATTTTCTTATGAAAGAAAAATCAAGAAACGGTGGGAGGCTATAGCGAAGCCGAAGGCCGAGCCTATTACGCGAACGAAGTCGCAGGCATTCGCTAGTTTGTAAATATTTTGCAGACATACCAAATAAGTAGTAAGCTATTCGCTTTTCCTCTAGTATACTCAAGAATACTTACTAGAAATCTATAATTAAAAATATTTTTAGAATATTATAGAATATATCAATTTCTGCTGGCCATGTCGCATCTTTTATTATAATTTTTTTATTATCATCATCTTTACAGTAAAAAATAGCTAGAACATAAAATTTTATTTCGATTTTTCCTCCTATTTTAATTTTCAGAATTTTCATGACTTTATTTTATATACTTTTAAGTACTCGTCTTGACTTTGATCACTAACTTGATCTTGTTAAGAGACGATAAGGTCAGTAGTGTTGCAACAGTAGTGTAGTGTTTAAAACAGTGTTTTACTATCTGAAGAGATACCAATTCACTAATTTCTAATCATTTATATTCTACTTCCTTCCTGCGGCCCTGTTTATGTATCTCTTGGAATTTATTATGTATGTTCAGGGGATTTCACGATGTGAATAATTGGTGTGCGGTGCGGAAGTGTCATTTGTTGTAAAATTTAAAGAAGATCAATACTTTTATTATTTGGGAAGTGATTTGGAATGTGATTGGGACATTGAAGATATGTTATAATTTTATTATGCTATAGTTGGATATAACATAGGTATAGTATGAAAATGTAGGTAGAAGTAAAATATTATAAAATTTTAATTTACAATTAGGTAGTCAATGGACAGTAGACGTCAACTAAGAGCAGCTTACGACGGGCTCAAAAGTCTAGTTTTGGATCAAATTGTTCAAAAGAGTAGGTACTTCTAAAATCGTTGTTTACTATGATTTTATAGATGTTACAAACATCAGGGGTCACTTTAGAATATAGATAATCTTACATATATTTGGATTTGGGTATGTCAATTTATGTATCTAAATACATCTTACCATAGTTTTTAAACTTAGATCCTTCGGGAGCTACCCGTCGAATAGGGATTAAAGCCTATGTTAGGGTGTATGAAACCTTCATTCTAAATGTCATCTAAATCCGTTGAGAAATTATAGCGTGAAGAAGAATCCACGCTTACCCCGGTTATCAACATCTAAAAACGGACCGTTTTGTTTTTTTTGTTTTTTAATTATTCTTCCACACTACAGACTCTTTGGTCCGTACCTTTTTTAGATTTGTTTTTTATTAAATATTACATTTTCATGGAGATTCGTTCTCCAAACATCACAATAAACATTCATAAGCTATGGTGGAAATTGCTTAAAATAAATACTAAAGTGAGTAATTTTTTTTTTTTGTAAATACGTAAGCCTATTCTTGTGAACAATATTTCCTAATTTTATACTTATGTGTACGCTATTGGCCAGAAGCACTGGCCTCAGGTTCACGCCTTTGCCGTGCCGTTCTTTTTAACATAGCCAGACCGTTTTGCTTACAACTCGTTACTTTTTGACAGTTGTATCTTATAATAAGTGTCAAAAAGTAACGGATCGTAAGCAAAACGGTCCGTTTTTAGACATTGAAAACCAACTTACTCACTCAATCACATACACATACACAAGCTGGCACTTCATAATATTGTGTGATGAGTACTAAATATAGTACTTTTTGTGCGAGTGAGCTGCCTCAGAAATGGGAGATTTTCGTTGCTATTATACTGAAACGTAGCATCCACTTATTTATTCTCGACAGCTTTAGGTTACAGGAGTGGTTCTTATTCAGTTTCTGTATACCATTTTAGAACTACACAGCCTTTTCAGTATATCTCTCAATTTGAATGGCGCTGCCGTACTAAGTTTGAATGCTAATTCGTTCCCAGCGTCGACGGGCTTTTGACAATTTCGGCAGAAATGGCTGTTTTTGAAAGTGGTAACGTAGTTATTTGATTAATTTTGCATATCATTCATTTTAAACTGGTCTAAGTTACTTCTTCATGTCCTAGTTATACGTATTTAACCTTTATTTCTGTCATAGCATAGAATATATTATTATGGGTCTGTTAGGAACTCATACCTACTTATTGTTTTTATGGATTGTAAGGCTATTGCTTAATATAATTAATTTATTTACTAACGCCACTGATGTGGTGCATATCTACTGTATTTTACTACCTGTACCACTTACCTATATAATAACAATTTTTTTGTTTAGGAAGTCAAAAGAAAAAAAGCTAAGGGTAAACCGTATGGTAAGTTAAATGAAAAGCTGAGAATATCGATAGGTATATTATTTAACAGCTATGAATCAGGCCCAACATTTGTTTAAAGTCGGTGGATCACACCTAATTTAACCTGGTTTTGCATCAGGCGCCATCAAATACCAGCCTTCCCTCTACTCTACGACTACAAGACCACAGAATGGTTTTCTTCTTCTTCTTCTTCTTGTTTGTATGACTTGTGCGGCGCAGAATGCTTTTGTATATGTACGATACTAAAGAAAGTGTTCTCACAGGGGTTCACTCGCTACTGACAGTTGACATTATATATGACAATGAAGTGTTTTCCTTTGTTTTGGCTACGAAGCATTTTGTGTACCAGTTCTATGTACAAAATGAGATAAGTTATTTTTAATATTAACAAATACTGTTAAATAATGTAACATAGGCTAACAATTATTATTCATAAGCGCGACCAGGTTTGTTTGACTTAGCGGTCGCCATCGCTCATTCAAATCAAATCTATACACTTGTTATGTTATAGGTTAATTACACTGCATTGATAACCTTAATTAACAAGAATACTGTCTACACTAGCTAAAGTAAATAAAAAGGAACATTAGAAATAAATATGAATATAATAGTCAAGAACGTGACCTGGGAAGTCACTCCACTTTTCACATGTAGTTTTAAAAAGGCGACACCGAATCACTCCTTTTATATAGGTACTGATGTCTACGTAGAACATATAATTGTCTGTGTTGATGCCACACCTCGTATTCACAATTGATCTATTCTTGGGACATAGTTTTTATTTTACCAGGTCGTCACCGTATGGCTTTCTCTATATTAGTGGCTTATCGTCACATTGTAGGACACATTGAGATATCGAATTCGACCGCTTCAATATACAAGTACTCTTTAGAAATGTAATAAAATATATATGGGTAATATATTGAGTCCAAAATCAATCCTCCGAATTTCTGTCTCCCAAAACCCTTTATCTTGCCTTTATCCTTGACTTCTTTGTGTCACACATGATTTTATTTTTAAGTTTTTTAATTTCACGTATTGCTGGTCAGTATCGAAACAGTTATTAATATAAAATACAAGTTTTAGTGAGTAAATGAGATGATATGCCAATTTATTACACATTTTTTATATTGAGGCTGCAATATAGGTAAGCAGTACGAGCAGAACAGGCAAGAAACTGGGCGCGAACCCTTAACTTTTTTTTAACGATATAAGTATGAAGCGCTCGTAGCGGAGCTCGACTTGGCGATCTTAACCGATTAACAAGTTAAGCAGCACCTGCTGCTGTCAGGACTTGGATCGGTGACCGCTAGTGGCATTATTCAACTGAGTGCTTCCGTGCTTTGGTGGGCACGTTAAGCCGTCGGTCCCGGTTGTTTGTTTTAGGAGAACAGTCGTTAGGCTATGTCGAAGGCCTTCGGGCGGCCTGAAAACTTCGACATGGGTTGGCCACTAACCTATCCACCAATCCGCACTGCACCCGCGTCGTGGATTATGTCCTCTGTATTAACTCCTCTCTCTGAGTGGATGGCTCGAGTCCTAGTAGTGTGAACAAAATGGGCTGATTATGATTTATGATTATGGAGTATGATTTTTATACAATCACAAATAATTACATTGGTGGCGGCCGGCTTCCTAAATAGACAGCGCGGCTTCCTCGTGAATCATCATTATCATCATCCCAGCCATAGGACGTCCACTGCTGAATATATGCCTCCCCCACAAATTTTCGAAAGGACCGGTTGGAAGGGGCCTGCATCCAACGTCGTCCTGCTACCTTTATCAGGTCGTCAGTACATCTTATCGGTGGATGACCTACGCTGCGCTTGCCGGTCCGTGGTCTTCACTCTAGAACCTTTCGGCCCCTTCGGCCATCTGTTCTGCGTGCTATGTGGCCTGCCCACTGCCACATCAACCGGCTTATCTTCTGGGCTATGTGGTTGACTTAAGTTCATCTACGGATCTCCTCATTTCTGATTCGATCACGTAGAGAAACCCCGAGCATAGCCTCTCCATAGCTCGTCGTGAGACTTTGAGTGTGCTTAGGAGGAGTGCCATATGTCATCATTGGTAACACACATTGGTCAAAGACTTATGTCTTGAAGCCTTGAGAATATAATGATTTCAAACTAAAACAACATGAAACATAATAAACACGGTTAAATATATGTCGTGGCATTGGAGTTGTATTATTTCGCGCTCCGTGCGGACCACAGATGAAAGCTTACCTGAGAATGGTAGGTATATACTCGTACATTAGCATAATTATAAAAAAAATCTACATAAAGTTCGATTTTCACTGTAGGCATATAATGAAACAAAAAAAATGGTTAGGTAAGAATAAAGATTTTTCCTTTGTTCTGAGCTATTTGGTTCAGTACGTACCTACTCTGAAGCTAGTATCTCTGTATTCTAAATATTAGTTATAGGCACATAGCTAAAATAGCAGGAATTAGGTGGTTTTAGTAGAAATACGTGTTAGAAATAGCAAGCGTGTAGGCGGTGTATACAATATACTCGTAGGTAACTGCTAATTGGGCTGTGATAATCATAAAATGTTATTACGCACGGTAGTTAGCGGCGAAGTTTGGTGGTTAATAGACAATTAGTCTATTGGTGATCGATCGATACGTCAGCTTGTGTAACGTATGTAGCCATTTTGCTACTGTTAGATAACAGATGAAATAATAACTTCAACGTAGGTTTAATTTACTATAACCATTATAATGAGGTTACATATTATTTTGTTAACCATAAGAGAGAAGGGTTATATGCTATGAATTAAGAACTGAGAAAACCTGATAGGTGGAAGGTCTCTTGTATCATAGATCACAGTAGATTCAGTTAGTCTGCTTGGAAGCAGTAATAGCGTCCAAGTAATCATATATATTTATTTAATCTTAGGAAGACTATCGACTAATACAATTGATTAATACTTCTTATAGTAACACAGAGTCATTATAAGTCTCCACTGATAGCGCTAAAATAGATTACTAAATTTAGCTTATAATGTAAAAGGATATTATACATAAACGATATGATCGAATACTGATTCTACAAAAATCTACACTTACATAATATTAATAATGATATGGAAGAAATGCAACAATCTATTTAAATTACTTAGCCAATTAGGAATTGTTAAGAAAATATTCGCTTAGCTGTTTCTTCATAGAAAAAATACTAGAGTGAAAAATGTCAAGGTATTATATATATGATATTACTGCTTCCAAGCTATATGTCTATATGCCCTTCATATATAAGCATATAGAAGTGCGCCCCATATGCTAATATTTAAAGAGCAACGTAGTAAGTGATATTTTGAAGCCAGTGAAATTACTAATTGAATTACTAGTAGACTCAAAAATCGTTGTCTTGGATGAGCACATTGCAGCACCACGCTTAACTTCAGCTTGAATATCTAGATGACCCTGTTACTGTCATGGATATATGTATTGGTATGTTACAGTCGTTAGCTACTCGATATAACTTTCGAATAATAAGATTATGGATAAGGTTGCTACTCGTATTGAATGGAAAGATAATAAATATTGTTTATTAAATGTTAAGGTAAAACAACTTCTTATCCCATTACCTTCTCCTTGCTGGAACTCTTACCTTTCTCTCAGAGAGAGAAGTATGGAACATGGTCCACCACGCGGGTCCTGTGTGTTTTGAGCTAGATAAGCTAGAAATTAGCCATAGTGAAAAAGCCCCACGAAGGTGCCCGAAATAACCTAACGACTGTTGTGCTTACAAAAACAACCGGCAACCATGTGCCCTCCTAAACATGGGAGCGGCCACTTAAAAACTTCACTATAGGTCACCCATCCAAGTTTTGACATCAGCAGGATTTGCTTAACCTTGTTGATCGTTTAACAACATCATGGTGAACTCTACATCTATCACTATATCATCTACACTATGCGAGCGCTTTAGAAAAAAAATTAATCTAAAGTTGTACTACGATATGTGAAAATTATTTGTAAGAACCACTTACTATGAAAATGTATCAATAAATGTATATAATATGATATACGATCCCTCAATCATCCACACGCCAACGCATCACATCTGTATGATATTAGGGGCGCGGCACACTAGCGGATCGATCCGAGTCAACTCCCGTTGGACCCCAATAAATCTATCCGGACCTGTGTTCATTAATTTGCCTCTGTCAAGTCCGTATCTGAAATTGTTGATGTTTTGCGCGTGTTTCCAGCGCAAAATTTATTGGACCAATCATTCGTGGCCTTAAAGTTGGGTGGTACTTGAGATGGAATTCCATAATTGGTTTGGTGTTTGAGTTGAATAACATGAATAACCTACCTAATTATGTTTAATCCATGGAGGAATTTCCAGCGTTATTCTATAAAAAGAGAGTAAGCTTACGATTTACCTTATTACTTAGTTATGACGATAAGGAATATGCAATGTGTAGAGCGCCTAGGCCTACATAGGCACACCAAACTATAGGGTCACTTTTTAAAATAAATTACAGAAAGAACGATAAATAGTCCGCGAAACATATACTCACGCAACGCATTCCACTTCTTCGTACACATTATGAATGTAAAAGCAAAATGCTTCGTGGTCCATGGTGGAGTTTCAACCATGTAGCGATGACACATCGCCGGCTGGTCGTTCTTAGATGGAATATGGATAGAGGAATCCAGGCATGTAACTCCAGTAAACATTCCCTGAAATGTACCTGATAAACAAGAAATATTGCGTGGGTGTTCAAGACTTTGAAGTTATCTTCAACTAAATGATCGTAGCTATGAAGCCTCTTGACTCGTCTCTCAATTGATGCGAAGGCATTAAGCTGGTATTTTGCGGAACCTGCACAGAAATGGGAGCAGTAGGTAGGTACTAATATTTAGTCGAACTTGTGTTCTAGCCGCTATTCAGATGTGAAACACTGTCACCTTTGCAAGTATGCCCAGCTTCTTGGCCTAGTCGATCAGAAAGATTATTAAATATACAACGTACGCCTAGTCCAGACGGTAACGAGAAGAAAGGGCAAGAAACTCATTTTGAAAAACATAATTGAAAATAATGGTTTCAATCATGTTTATATATAGTACATTATGCAACAAGCGCGCGAAGTTGTTTATTACAATCGAGAAGGGTTTTAGGCGTGAGATCGAAGATCGAAGGCCTAAATGGAGTAGAGATTGTAATAAACAACGCGCACGAGTTTCATACGACGATTTTCAACACACAACTTACTTGCTTGAAAAAAAATTCAGTTCATAGTATTTTTTATTTATTAAAACAATTATTGAAAGTACAATTGGTAAAATTATAGGTTAACGCTCTGCTATTAAAAACATCATTATTTTGGGCTTGAGTAAATGTTGGAGACTGCGGATGTTTCTCGTAGGGAGTAAGAAAAATTGTTTCATCATTATTATAAGTAGCAGATACTAAATCGGTCTTACATCGACATATTTTTTTATGGTTTTGATTCTAAACTGATATCCTGGGTTATCCTGGCGTTTACAATGGCTTTATTTTGTATAGAGTCTTCTACATACGATTCTGCCACTACATTGGAGCGCCACCCACCATGGTAATGTAAGCAAATCAGCTCCTGAATCAGCCAATAATGTGGCTGACGTTCGCCTAAAGCTATGTCCTGTATATGATTCTGCACCTGGTAAACCTAGAAACTTTGGAATTTCTTTCGGCATTGCACCACATTTATTTATTCCAATGCATTGATTTGTACATTTACCTTTTTGATAGTTTTGAAAAAGTCTGTCAAAATCTGTCTCATTTTTGCACTCGTGCGGGAATGAAAAGTAAAAAGCACAAGCCATACAAACAAGAAGAAGAAGAAGAAAAGTAAAAAGCACGCATTCAAAATACGCTGCATTTTGATTCTAAATAGTTTTACAAATGCAGATGTCGACTTCGCAGAGGTGCGGTACTCCAAGCGTTCTTGTTTTCTAAATAGTGTCTACTACATTTATAATATGCTTTTTAATCACAACTTTAATTGTTTGTCCGTGGTCTGTTATGTTTTTTGAGATTTTATTGTAAAGGCAAATCCCTGAGCAAAGACCTTTAGCTGTATCTGGTTCTGGGCGGTAGGCGACGGTCGACTCGCGAACCCCCGTTCGAGAGGCGACTGCCTACAACCGCGTAGCATTTGCGTACGCCCATTTGACAAAAAATCGCATCGGTTTTTAAATACCCAGTAAAACTTAAATAACAGTATGTCTTTTAATTATTTTTTAAACGGTAAACCCATCAGTGTTCACCAAATTTCAAAGCAACTTGTATTACGTTTAGAGATGCAAGAAATCAGTGTTAGTTTTCTCAGTGTTTGTTTTTTTTCCAAATAGATTTCTTACATAATATCATTATCATCTCAGCCGTAGGACGTCCACTGCTGAACATAGGCCCATGATCCCCCATGATTTTCCAAAAGGATCAGTTGGAAGCGGCCTGCATCCAACGTCGTCCTGCGACCTTCATCAGGTAGTCTGTCCACCGTGTCGGTGGACGACCTACGCTGCGCTTGCCGGTCCGTGGTCTCCACTCCAGAACCTTTCGGCCCCATCGGCCATCTGTTCTGCGTGCTATGTGCCCTGCCCACTGCCACTTCAACTGGCTAATCTTCTGGGCTATGTCGGTGACTTTCGTTCTTCTACGGATCTCCTCATTTCTGATTCGATCACGTAGAGAAACCCCGAGCATAGCCCTCTCCATAGCTCGTTGTGCGACTTTGAGCTTTTCTATAAGGCCCATAGTAAGAGACCACGTTTCAGTGCCATAAGTCAGCACTGGTAACACACATTGGTCGAAGACTCTTGTCTTGAGGCACTGAGGTATTTTTGACGAGAAGACTTCGCGAAGTTTCCGGAACGCTGCCCAGCCGAGTTGGATTCGACGATTGACCTCTTTCTCGAAGTTGGACCTGCCTAGTTTGACTGTCTGTCCCAGGTAGATGTACTCGTCAACAACTTCGAGAACTGAGTTCCCAACTGATATTGGGGTAGGTACAACATGGGCATTAGACATAATTTTCGTCTTATCCATGTTCATCTTAAGACCTACCCGTTGGGAAAC
This sequence comes from Selenia dentaria, assembly GCA_917880725.1. Classification (NCBI taxonomy): domain Eukaryota; kingdom Metazoa; phylum Arthropoda; class Insecta; order Lepidoptera; family Geometridae; genus Selenia; species Selenia dentaria. The sequence goes on along the minus strand of OU862875.1, from coordinate 37,824,221 downwards.
TCGATGGAGGCCTTCGAGCATTGTACTGAGGTCTTCCATGGATTCTGCCATGACTACAATATCGTCGGCAAATCGAAGGTGAGTGATGTATTCGCCGTTAATATTGATGCCAAGTCCTTGCCATTCCAGAAGCTTGAAGGCGTCTTCCAATGTAGCGGTGAACAGTTTCGGAGATATAACGTCTCCCTGTCTCACGCCTCTTTGCAATGGAATTGCCTTCGAACTCTGCTCCTGTACTCGGACTGACATGTAGGCGTTTTTGTACAAACACTTCAGCACTTCAATATACCGATAGTCAATACGGCACCGCTGGAGAGACTCAAGCAATGCCCACGTCTCGATCGAATCAAAGGCTTTCTCATAGTCCACAAACGCTAAACAAAGAGGCAAGTTATACTCTTCAGTCTTCTGTATAACTTGCCGTAGCGTGTGAATGTGGTCTATGGTACTATAGCCCTTTCGGAAACCGGCTTGTTCCGGAGGCTGGAATTCATCAAACTTGCGACTGAGACGGTTCGTTATGACTTTCGAAAACAGCTTATAAACATGGCTCAAAAGCGAGATGGCTCTGTAATTTTTAAGTAAAGTGTTGTCACCTTTCTTGAAGAACAGCACCACCACGCTTACCGGTGTTCCACCCGCTTTCAGAAGCTCAGATGTGATACCGTCGTCACCAGGCGCTTTGTTGTTCTTAAACTGTTTCAAGGCCATTCTAATCTCGTACAGGCTGATGCCCGGGATATCTTCGGTATAATGTCGGGTCAGCTTGGCTCTTGGGTCTTTGGCCGAGCTGCTAACAGGTTTAGCGACCGAGGTGTATAGCTGTCCGTAGAAACTCTCTACCTCTCCTAATACTTCTGCTTTGGTCGAAGCTACACTGCCGTCTTCTCTCTTCAGCTTTGTCAACTGGCTTTGCCTAATAGACATGTCTCTTGCAAACACTTTGGAGCCTTTTTTACGCTCTATCGTCTCTTTAATACGGTTTGTATTAAAGATCCGGATGTCGTGTCGCAAGGACTTCCATATTCGTCTACTGAGCAGCCTATATGCTTCAGCATCATGCGAAGACTGCATTTTCAGTGAGCGTCGTTCAGCCATGAGTTTGAGGGTATCGTTGGAGAGTTTCCACACATACATTCCCACAGATTTCCACAGATTTCCGTACAGATAGGCCACAGCCTATCTGTGGGGTTTAAAGTATTTGGAACCCACTGTATGGACAGTTTCTACTAACCTGTTATTGATCTCGTCCACTGAAGCGATGTTCTCAAGGCAATCGAAGCGATTGGATAGCTCAAGTTGAAAACTCTCGGGGTCTTGTATATGGGCACGAGTGGGTCGGAGCGTAGACTTCATCAGACGAGACCTCTCCAGTTTGACCTTAATATTCACCGTGCCTCTTACCATTCGGTGATCACTACCGGTTTTAACCCTGTTGATCACGGAGACATCAGTGAATATTTGCCTTTTGGTGGTCATAATAAAGTCAATCTCATTTCTCGTGGAACCATCGGGACTCAGCCAGGTCCATTTCCTGTGAGGTGGTTTCTGAAAGAAAGAGTTCAACATAAAGAGTCCCTCTTTCTCCAGGAAGTCGGCCAACCTCTGTCCCCTACGGTTCCGTTGTCCATATCCAAATTGCCCCACTTTCAACTCATCCTCGCTTCTCTTACCCAACTTCACGTTGAAGTCTCCCATAACAACTAGAAAGTGCGTTTCAGAGGTATGTATGGCCCGACTAATGTCCTCATACATATCCTCCACCTCATCATCCCGGATGCGACTTCGTCGGTGCGTATACCTGAATGACCTTTAGCGAATATCGTTTGGATACTCTGAGTATTAGGTATACGACCCTATTGGAAACGCTATCGATCTTAACTATGTTGTTAGTAAGGGACTTGTGGACGAGAAAACCGACACCACCTTGGGACTGTTGGTCGCCCTCCCGGTAGTAGAGTAGGTTACCTGATTTTAGGGCTATCGTGTCCTCACCCGCTCTACGGACTTCAGATAACCCCACAATGTCCTAGTGTAACTTACTCATTTCTTCTTCCAGCTCATATATCTTCTCGTCTGTCCTCATAGTGCGTATTTTGTGTGTCACCAGGGCCAGTCGTCGTCGTTGGGGGTGGTAGCCGGGCGTCTGCCGGGGATTCTTAGCACCCCCTGCCCCACCGTTACCGTGGCCGCTACCGTAGCCAGGAATAGCGGGGCTGCCGGGGACTGGGGGCCTGGTTCCTAATGTGTCTGTCATTGGGGGGATTTTGCCAATACTCGCCACGCTGGGCAGGCGGGTTGGCGAGCGCAGTTTTGAGGTTTTAATACTGGGAAGGTGCTGCTGCCCACCTTCCGATTGGTATCCTTTAGCAGATTTTTACGCACCCACGGGTAGAGTTGGGGGGGTACTATTCTAAGCCGGTACCCCACGGCATATAATATATATATTTTTATAGTATACATAATATATGTACTATAAAAATATATAAACTTTAAAACTTACTAAGTCATCATCATCATCATCTCAGCCGTAGGACGTCCACTGCTGAACATAGGCCTCCCCCATGATTTTCCAAAATGACCGGTTGGTAACTAAGTACTAATATACTTTAAAAAATATTTTTCACATATGTAAAATATCTTAAGAAAATATTGGAAATTGTCATAATGTTTTTTATTTTGTTTAAAGGCCTATTCAAACCTGGGCGTTATTCGCTACAGCGAGCGGTAGAGAAATACGAAAGGGTATGCGTTAATTTCACTGTTCACACCAAAGCGGATATCGTTACCGTGCGCGGTAGAGATATTCGTTGGCAACGGTTAGCGGGGCGGCGAAACTAGTTTCGCCAAACAAGTGAAAATACCGCCTCACTAGGCGGTACAAATTTCGCTGCAGTTATGGAACTTCATACTATTTACCCATCGAGTACTGCGTGGTATTTTTCGCTACCCACAGCGGTAGCGAATAACGCTCAGGTCTGAATAGGCCTTTATCTCCTTGAAATAACGCGATGATTGCTTCTAACCATCAGGTTCTGGGCAGCATTTGCTATGCTTATATCCTTAAAACGTGCACTGTCCCCTAAGAAACAATAATGGTTCGTCTTCGCTACTCTAAAACTAGGCACTGCAATCTTATCTTTATTTCTAGTGTTATACGCGGGTGATCACTGTTCAACACAAAGAAGAATGGCAAACCTCTGTGTGCTTTAGGTCCGTCCATCTATGTAGGGTACATAGACGGACTCACGAGAAAGGAAACCATGCAAAACCAGTAGTCCTTAGTAGTAAGACTAAGATATTATAAAATCTTAACATATTTTTTTAAGTTAGATATCCGCAATACCGCAGAGGTCGAGGATGCGTTGCCGACTACAATTCCTTTGAGGAAGTAAAATAGGAAGGAAGAGATAGAAGGGCTGAGGTGGAGGGGAGGGAGGGATAGGGGGATGGGAGAGGGGGGAATCGGGTTTCCGGAAACTTCCACAAACCGACTGAAACGCAATAGCAAGCTATGTTACTTCACCTTGGTGTTATGTGGGAGTGTGTACTTCCCCGGTCGTGTCGGCCCATTCGGCTGTGGGGTTACAGCGTGGCACTACCACTAAAAAAAGTCTTCTCCTGATACAGCCGCAACACTAGTCTTATTGAAGTTAATAAGACAAGAACGACCCAACGACTAGATTTATTTCATAGTTGTAACCATGCAGATACCCCACTTTAGGTATTCACTCCTAATTGTAAAGGACCAGTTAAGGAGGGAATAACACTGCCATAACAATTATGCTCCGAATTATACAACTTCCTTATATTCGTAGTTACAGCCTTGTACCACAGATTCGATAATAGTTGCTTCGTTTCATACCTTCAATAAGGTCTATGGAGTTTCATGGAAACAATAAAAAATAAAGGGTGCTAAGGGCTTTATCCAGCTCATTAAATGTGTAAGTGTGCTAAGATGAGTAAGTTAATTTGATTAACTCTTCTAAACTGGGTAATAAATTGTACATGGATTATGCAAAACTAATTAGATTAAACGTAAATAACTAAGGTGTAACAATGAGCAATCTCTTCCAGACAACCCATTTGCAGAGGAACATCAAACATTGTATGGACGGTAAACGGTAGCTTGCAGGTCATTTGTACTCACGCACCTCGTACATTTCATCTATTCGTTTTTACTAAATATATTTTAAGCCGTAATGCCTGCAGAGTAGACCCAAGCTTCCCTGAAGACCGAGAGTTAAATTCTTTAAAATTGCAAAGTTTTATTGTTTATATAAAACCCAAAATATACTACAAGAAAAATATTAAAATAAAAGTTCATCTACCACTTTTTTGGCAATGTAGAAAACGTATGAAATTTATTTTCTACATTGCGGCACGGGAGGACGGAACTCGTCTTGTCCCATCCACGTTGCATATTATATTATAGAAGTAGAGTGAAGGCCGAAATGAAGACAAGCCGTATCTATAGACATAGGCATGCGAGTAACGCCTTCCATGAAGGCGGAAGGAAGGCGTTACTCGCATGGTCTCCATAAGAAAAATTAAAAGTCACACATGACACTGGCAGCATCTAAAATTGGCAATAGAAAGATAGATTTTGAATCCCACATGAGCAAAAGGGACAAAAAAGAGCTGCAATGTATGGACGTAAAAACTAGAGTAATGTTTTTTTTATAATTTTACTTAAGTTTTACTCAATTAATGTGCTTCCAATTTTATCATGTGTCAATTGGTATAAGTCTATGAGAGATATTTTCTTTCGAACGCTAATTTATAAAGCTACTAACGACTGCTCGCGACTTCGTTTGCGTAGTAGGCTCAGCCTTCAGCCTCGTCATAACCTCCCATCTTTTAATTTTTTTTTATCTAGGAACCTTCTACGAAGTATCAGAAAATATTTAAAAAAGAGAATGAAATCGGTAAAGCCGTTCTCAAGTTATAGCGTGACCAGGAAAAATAGGGGTTCATTTTTATATATATATATATATATATATATATATATTATTCAATTATGGTAAATGCTTAAAACATGTTCCTAAAATAACAAAGTTCGAAGAGATGATGTCCATATTGTTATATATTTTAATATTATCTATTGTGTATAATATGTATTATATGAAATGCACTAGATTTTTATTAAAAGTTTAGTACTCTAGCATGTTGGAGGTTGTGCACATAGGTATTTATTGTCATAATAGGTACTTACTTATGTGTTTATATTTAAAGGTAAAAAGGAAAAAAGTGTGTTTTAGTGTGATTTTAAAATCATAAAATTATCTTTATGCGCTTAATAGATTGCATATAAACATTTTAGTAATACAACACCAATGTGTTTGTGTCGTATTTTGACATGTCAATTACTAGACTATATGGATGGTACAAGTACACTCATAGAATGGCCATTGAATATGTTTACACTCGACGTAGTAGTCGATAAGAACGCAGACACATAAATACATTATAATGAGCACTAAATCAGGCTATAAACTATTCAGAGAATCATTGCCTATACAGTAGAATACATTTCGTGTAAGTAACAAATAGGCAGGGATGAGTTTTTATTTTGAAGTGGTTGAGCGTGAGTGATTCGAAGTGGCAAAACAATAGCACGTTTGGAAAATAATATACATTGATCTTGTCGACCTTTTTATATGAAATGCAAATAAATGCTAATTGAAGCCTGATATGTAGGTTAACTGTTTAAAAATAAAATGGGTTTATTATAAACTTAAGTGAGTGATGAAAAGTACTACACCTGCCCATAACAGTTGCAGTGTCGCCTTAATTTCTATCTCAAAGCGTAATTGTGTCATCTTAACTGAGGTTATGCGTGGCACTGCACTGAACTCTTACATAGAAACATTGGTTTTTGAGCCTTACTCACCCGGTAACTTAATTTGCTACAATGCTCTTTACTCTACAATGCACAGGGGACAACACCTAACACTGAGTAAGTTAGTTTTCCTCGCTTCTTACAATTTGTACCCCGATGGCGTAGGGGACATTCTTTAACTTTCGCAGAGTAAAAGACAGATACTAAATGTATTGCATCAATTCATAACACAAGTATTATGGAGTTATCCCTAGCATAAGTCCATAGTAGTGTGTGCTGTGTACACTCCACAGAATAACTGATAGTTCGTTTATAGAATCTCGACGCGTGTCGATTGATAACTCGAACGGTACACATACTCGTAATGGTCTCGTGGTTGGTCTAAAATAAAATGACTACGTTCGCAGTGATAAATTTCGCTATTTAAACCGTAAATATACTGCTAAGCTACTCTCTCTTTCAATTTTAAATACTAGAACAATACTTTACCAAAGCTCCTCTATTGATATCGCTAGAAGAATAATAAAATTTGTAATATATGTAATGTATTATGTTCTTTTACATACCCTATTTTATTTTTCATAGTCTACATTTACTATGTATCCATCGTTTTGGCTTATTAATTATTACTTAAGAGTTATTACTATAATTTTAACTGATATTGTTTTCGAAAGGGTAACCTATCTAATCTGTCCTTTTTGACTGTTTCAAGCTATCGTACTTTCAGTTAAAAACATCGTTAGTGCACAGGAAGATGGTTCAATTTTCTAGTGTGAGCCTGGCTACCTTTCTCAGATAAATAAAACAAACATGTTGTAAAGCACTATACTATTATATAGTATCTATTGACAGCTAGTAATTCACCTCAAATGCACTGCCTCCTTCGACCGCATCGTACGCATACATTTAAAGGTGGTGTTTTTAAAAGTACTTTGAATAGTTTTTATATAATTAATGGGCCATTAATCATATAAAAATCTATTGTCAATGTAATTTCTATAACATTTATTTGTACAATTTTTTGCAATGAATTTATATACGGCAAGGTCAAATAAGTTCTAATAGAAGTACTAGCAAGAAGCAATTTTATCGATATTATAAAGCTTTTATTGGAGTTTCATTGCTCGTTAAATTTTATGGATTCGTAGCTGCGTAGTAATAGAGAAATCTATATATACCTTCGTAGCAATGGACCAGAACTCAGTGCTAATTTTGAGCTACGAAATATTTGCCAGGTAACATGATGAAGAAAAAAAACTATATAGTTTGCCGTTTTCGGGGTGTTCCTAAAGGGATTTTTTCGCCCAAATAACGGGATAATTTTGGTACTCATTTCCGATCACATTTTAGGTATGCTCATTTTACTACGCCTATAGGATAGATAACACTTTATTGAGACACCACATTTATGACTTAATATTAGACAATAAAATAAAAAACAATGCTTAAAACTAGGTGCTACAACGGGCGGTCTTATCGCTCAGAACGATCTCTTCCAGACAACCCATATATATATATAGGATATTGTGTCCTGAAAAGGAAGACCCTTTATTTGAAAGTTCTGACAGCGTAATCCTTCGATATTTCGGAAATATCTGATTAACGGCGTGATATTATTTATTCCTTAACACTTTCTTGAAGTTTCTTCATTCATTTATATTGCATGGTGTTTTGCCTTTGTTTTAGGTTTTATAACATTGAATTTTTAGAGTATTTTTTTAAATTTGTATTACACTGAATACATCTATTTATACATTCTATTAAATATGTGAATGTATTGCGAAGCACAGTAAGTCATGGATTGGGAATGATTTGACGAAAATAAATGAACAGTACAAGTCTAACAGACAATATGAATATAGAGAATGTAGATTAACGAAGCGTTATGTACAAAGCCTTATCATGGGAAAACTATTCTATATGCTACGAATAAATAATAAGTCTTGTAATAAATAATAATACTTATTATATATATACGTAGTCTATAGATTATTTTATCGCCAGGTATATATCCATGTAAGGGGGTCCAGGGATGTAAGGGGCGAGCCAACATCTTTTGACCCAAGTCAACCTCACCTGCACGCGGTACATCCTGCTGATCGACGAACGAGGCTCTGACAACCGACCGATGGCGGTATACCCATCCCAACAGGCGTCGCTAAATGCAACAGGCCGGTGACGGGCAGCAGCGTCACCGGTGCGAGAAGCTACGCCCTGCGATCGCCAACCCGCCTGCCCAGCGTGGCGATTACGGGCAATATCCTCCAATGCAGGACAACAAAAAGCCACGGCCCCTAGTTCCCGGCGGCCCCGCTATTCCTGGTCATGGTGGCGACCATGGTAACGGCGGGGCGAGGGGTGCTAAGAATCTCCGGGCTACGGAAGGCCACCACAAACAACTGACCCTGGCGACGTATAACGGACGCACGCTAAGGCTTGACTCGCATCTGGCGCAACTCGAGGTGGAACTTGGGAAAATTAGGTGGCACATACTGGGGTTGAGTGAAGTCCGAAGAGAGGGGGAGGACACCTTAACCCTAGAATCGGGCCACCTTATGTACTTCCGAGAGGGAGACCAACAATCCCAAGGTGGCGTTGGGTTTCTGGTAAACAAGTCCCTTTCTGACAACGTTGTGGAAGTGTCCAGTGTGTCGAACAGGGTAGCGTACCTTATTGTGAAGCTCACCGAGAGGTATAGCCTTAAGGTGGTGCAAGTGTACGCACCGACCTCAACACACTCGGACGATGAAGTAGAGGATATGTTCGATGACATATCGAGGGCCCTCCACTTCACTACAAAGACCCAGTACACCGTTGTCATGGGGGACTTTAACGCTAAAGTGGGAGTACAGAATTTCAGCGAATCGGTAGTAGGATGCCATGGCTTTGGAAGCAGAAACCATAGGGGGCAAATGCTCGTCAACTTCCTCGAACGGGAGGGGCTCTTCTTGATGAACTCCTTCTTTAAGAAACAGCCCCAAAGGAAGTGGACGTGGCTAAGCCCCGACACTAGGACTAAAAATGAGATTGACTTCATCATGACGAATAAAAGGCACATATTTAGAGATGTCTCCGTGATCAACAGGTTCAATACCGGTAGCGATCACCGACTTGTCCGAGGCTCTCTGAATATCAACTTCAAGGCGCAACGTGTCCGTCTGATGAAGTCCAGGCTCCGACCAACACTGCTCCAAACCATTGCAGGATCTGAAACATTCCAGCTAAACCTGGAGAGCCAATTCGCTGCCGTGGAAACCACCACAGACGTAAACCAGAACCTCGAAAATGTGACTCGGGTCCTCAGGGAAGAAGGTACGAGATTTTGTTACATGCAGCGTAAGGGCAAGAAGTCCAAGCTTTCAGAAAAGACTTTGGGGCTAATGAAGGAACGACGTGAAAACCCACCCATCACTTCGTTAGAAAAGCGGACTCTAAACCGAGAGATCAACAAGAACGTACGACACGACCTCCGGTGCTTCAATACTCTTTCGATCGAAAGAGCGATCGAGCAGAATCGGGGGTCAAAGGTGTTCGTACAATCTCTTGGAAGAAGCCACCTGACGAAGTTGACCACAGTTAGTAGAGAAGTCGTTGCTTCGAAGCCGGCAGTCCTTTCGGAAGTGGAGGACTTTTATGGCCGATTATACGCATCGCATGCATCTCGACCTGATCCCGAAAATGATCCTAGAGCCACGTTAACACGCCATTTCACCGAAGACTTGCCAGAAGTCAGTATTGGCGAAATCGAGATCGCTCTTGGACAGCTTAAAAATGGAAAAGCCCCTGGAGAGGATGGCGTTACAACAGAGCTACTAAAAGCAGGAGGTAAACCCGTACTGAGGGAGCTCCAGAAGCTTTTTAACGCTGTCCTGTTCGAAGGGAGAACTCCAGAGGCGTGGAGTAGGAGTGTGGTCGTCCTGTTCTTCAAAAAAGGAGATAAGACCCTGCTGAAGAACTATCGACCCATATCCCTTCTAAGCCACGTCTATAAGCTGTTTTCAAGAGTGATCACGAACCGTCTTGCGCGTAGACTCGACGAATTCCAACCACCGGAACAGGCTGGGTTTCGGAGCGGATACGGCACCATAGACCACATTCACACAGTGCGGCAGATTATACAGAAGACCGAAGAGTATAATCAGCCCCTGTGTCTAGCATTCGTGGACTATGAGAAGGCCTTTGACTCGGTTGAAATCTGGTCTGTTCTGGAGTCCCTGCAGCGCTGCCAGATAGATTGGCGATACATCCAAGTGATGAGATGTCTTTACGAAACCGCCACCATGTCCGTCCAAGTACAGAATCAGCAAACAAGTCCCATACCGTTGCAGCGAGGAGTGAGACAAGGGGACGTTATTTCCCCGAAATTGTTTTCAAATGCAATGGAGGATATGTTCAAGACGCTGAACTGGAAAGGACGTGGCATTAATATCAACGGCGAATACATCTCTCACTTGCGATTTGCTGACGATATCGTCATCGTGGCAGAGACGCTGCAGAACCTGCAACAGATGCTGAATGACCTGGCTGACTCTTCTATACGCATCGGCCTACGGATGAACTTGGACAAAACCAAGGTCATGTTCAACGAACATGTTCTACCGGAACCGATTGCGATACACGGCGCCGTTCTCGAAGTTGTTCAAAAATATGTGTACCTCGGGCAGACATTGCAGTTGGGAAAAAACAACTTTGAAAACGAGGTGAATAGAAGAATTCGGCTGGGCTGGGCAGCGTTTGGGAAACTACGTCGAGTCCTTACTTCGCCGATTCCACAGTGCCTGAAGACGAAAGTCTTCAATCAGTGCGTCCTACCCGTCATGACATACGGAGCCGAAACGTGGACACTGACGGCTCGAATGGTCCACAAGCTCAAAGTCGCTCAGCGGGCTATGGAAAGGGCTATGCTCGGTGTTTCTCTGAGGGATCGCATCAGAAATGAAGTGATCCGTCAGAGAACCAAGGTCATCGACATAGCCCACCGGATCAGCAAGCTGAAGTGGCAGTGGGCTGGCCATATTAGCCGTAGAACCGACAACCGTTGGGGTAAACGAGTTCTAGAGTGGAGACCGCGTCTCGGCAAACGTAGTGTAGGACGTCCTGAGGCACGGTGGAGTGACGATCTGCGCAAGACGGCTGGCAAAAACTGGATGCGAGAAGCCCAAGATAGACCTAAGTGGCGTGCAATTGGAGAGGCCTATGTCCAGCAGTGGACTGCTACAGGCTGATGATGATGATGATGATATATATCCATTCTCATATATTAAATGATATGGGTTATATTATAGTCCAACTGTTAAACTAAATGGGCATGAGTTATGTCACAATAGCGCGACAATTTTCGACATATACTCGTTTAATATACATAATATGAACTCATATACTTGTGTATCCATTAGGTAAGCTTCTTAATGGATCTTAGATAAGTAAAGTGTTGTCTTGTCTCTCAAGTAACAGTCCGTATATTATTATTTGAGTGACAAAACTACACTATCTTTAATCTACCAGTCTATTTATAGACTTAATGGCTTAAAGATTAACAACTAGACTAAATAAGATAATGATTTCGTCGTAGATATTGATTTATGCAAATATTTTTCATCTGATACAATGTCTAATTCATCTGCTCAATAAGCCAACGTATTAATAAAGCGAGAGAAAAATAACCTGAATAAAATGTAGCAGTCAGAAAATGGACGAAGCACGAATATAATATAGCTATTTTACTTGGCGTATTTTTCATGGCAAAGCGCCACTCCTGAAGTGTTTTCAGAGAAAATCACGCAGCGGATCTACGAAAATTCATCGCAGACTTCCACTCAGAAGATAATAATAACAAACGCAATAAAAACTTTTCGGCAAAAAATATTAGTTTTTCGGACCATCAGAGTTTCAAGAGGACCGAAAGACAACAAAAAATATACTTCATTTATTCCGCATTTTCAAGTTAAATAAAACTTTCCCTTGTTATGATCGATGTTCTAATACAGTACAACGACGGGGTTAAGCAAACTTTTGTCCTTAATTTTTTCTTCGTGAACAGTTTTGCTAAGATTTTTTTCGGGAGTTTAATCTGGGAATTTCCTTAACCGTGTTTGAAAGTAAAAGTGTTTACTTTTATTTTGTTATAGCCATACAAGAAAATATGCTATAAGAAAAAAAAGCAACAGTTATATTTAGCGCATTATCCCTAAATTTTTTAAACCCTTTTTAGTATCCCATATCGACGGTTTCCTTATTTATTATAACATATTCAAAGAGTCTAGCCTATATATAGATCCTTCAAAGAAGTTTTCACGTCACGAAACAGAATTCAGCTCGTGTGTATAATTTAAAAAATACTTTAACACTTGAACATTTTGGACCGTCGATGGCTTTCTCTAATGGTTGAAACTTTGTGATTTGTTGTTATCTGGACCATAGATAAATACTATATTGTTCCGGACAACCCAGTGTGAATTAGTCAGAACAATATTTGTAAAAAATGCAAATAGTTGATGCTAAAAGTAAAGCGAAGATACCTCGTCGACAATGCCATTCATGCGGCCTCCGGATCGACCCCTACTTCAAGTTTTCGCTTTCAGTGAAGATAGTATAGTGATGATAGCTGAACCATGGCACTTTCCACCCACCAGACTAGAACCCTCAAGATTGAAGAACTATCACGAAACGTCTGTTGGTTGGTTTGTATACCTTTAATACCAATTTATCCATTAAGAGATAAAAACTTTACATAGGTACTCAAGTTCCGTACAAAATAAAGGCCAATTTCTGTTCCAAGCAAGAGAAACAATCGATAGATAGGACATTTATAGAATACATTCAGGGAGTAGGTTTACCTTTCATTGTCTACTTTAACAACATCATTTAAAAATGCCCCATGAACGCTAGTTCCAATTTTCTCCGCGGTTTCAATACAACTTAAAAGGGGGTTACCATTCCGATCCAATGGCGTGTATGTATATCGGGAATCCATTGGAGTAATTTGAGGCGAGCCGAAACGACGTTGTCGCTAAGCGATTCAATCCTACGCGACCGCTGGGACCTACACGACGATTTGAATTTAAGCGGTTTTAGGTGAGCTGGTACGTCGTTTATTACATTTGCATATTTATTGCATGTAGGTAGCAATTTGATGAGAGAAGTATCAGTACTTACTAAACTTATCTTTGCGTTCCCTACGGACCTTTTCTTGAGAATTCGGAATAGACATGTGGAAATAGACGCGTGCCTCATTGCATACTTTCTACAACGTGTCAGAACAGTTTACTTCTCGCTATAGCTGCACATTACACCTGCAACCTATGTGATAAGACTCCCCCTGTGATACTACAATTTAAGATTTTTATATTTATTGGTACTAATAATGTTTGTTTGTATTATTATTATACCTTGGTATTTCGATAAAGTGTTCTATGAATGTTCAAAACTATCTATTTGGCTGTCTACAGTAGTTGTCTGTACGTCTTGCTAATGTGCAGAATTTTTATTGACACACAATGTAAGTCAGACTCTTTTCGTACGAGCAAACTAGGTGACTAAAATATCATTGTTGTATTACGTAGCTAGTTTGCTTGTAGCAAAGTAAGTAAAAATATGCGCGCTCCAAGTACTTTGCTTGTAGTCAGAAACATGGTGAATGAAAAACAAAATATAAACAGAAAACCTTTATCTACAAAATTAACGATATAAGAATATTGATTAAAATTGCTTTTTAATGGAATGTAATAAAATATTTTATTAGTTCGACTTATTGTTCTTTAATTTTAATCTACATAACTACACAACATTATCAAGGGTTTTGCTTGAAGCAAAGTTATAATTTTAAAACTTTCACCGCCCGAAGTTTCGTTAAACATTGGAATTTTGCGATGCTGATTACTTTTGTTTAAAACTAGTTTTTGTAAATGTTTTCAGACAGAAACGTAGACATATTAAATGGCATCTGGTTGATTTATAAACATTCATCACAAAGTCAAAGTATTAATATAATCGCGTATAATGGAGGTGAAGAGGTTAAAACGTCTTGAGGCTTCTTAAGGTGCAGTAATAAGGCGCAAAAGCATGTAAACATCTGTATCTCTACGAAAAAACATTACTAACTATAATTGTATTTACCCTTTTCACAGTGTGAAGCGGCTGGGTATATTGTCGATGTGACCGGCACTGCCGTCGTTGGTATGTCGATAGTCGACAGTGTTAAAGATTACTCACTCCGCCGTCGGAAAGCAAACCGTCAGAACAGAAGTAACCCGATTACTAGATTGCCAAATCAAACCAATTTTGCAGACGAACAAAGACGCACTTGTGAACGTCTATATAATACAATACAATTTAATCTGTACATACAGATAAATAAAATTGAAGAGTCTCTTTGTAATTCCAAATTAACAGTTTTTCACTAAATGCGTATGAAAATATACAGTACTAAGATAAATACATTTTTCTTTGTATTTCTGTTTGTTCCGACTAATCTCTGAAATGGCGTGACCGATTTTAACGTTACCTTAACTGGCAGTTAGCTGATATTATAAGGTGTCACTTAGGCTACTTTAATTACACAAATTAAAACAAAGTCTCGGTCTGTTTGTTACCTTATCACGCCTATACACGGCTGACGGGACCGTAATTAAATTTAGCAAGGTTATAGATTATATCCCGGGGAAGCACATTTGATGCTTATCTTTATCATCGTCATCATCCGCATCACCACGCGGGTGACACCGCTGGGCGTTTTTCTACTGCTACAGTCGAAATAAATAGAGCATGGAGAAGAACGGGCAAGAAACTCGGGGGGCGTTTTCAATTATGTTTCAGAATGTATTATTTTAATAGTATTTTTAAATAGTTACACGTTAGGCAGATGTTGATTTGGCAGAAGTGGAGTCTGCAAAGTATGGTTAACTTTTAAATAATGTCTTACTACATAATTTATGCTTTTTTCATTATAATATTGTTAAACTATTACTAATAACCACCAACACACTCACGTTAGGGATCGAACACGTTGACCCAGCTTTCGAGGATATGAAATGCTTATTTTCAGGACCAGTGCGTAGCAGCGTCTGCGAGCTCCCGGCGGGCACTCCTACTTTCCCGGATAATAGTAATCCCACTTCCCACTAATACCTTAAATGTAAAAGTTTTGATGGATAGATGGATGGTTTATGGATGTTTTTGTTACTCAATCACGGCAGAATGGCTGAACAGATCTGGTTGAAATTTGGCACAGTGATAGATTATAGTCTGGAATAGCTTATAGGCTACTTTTCATCATCATCATCATCGTTCACCGCGCGGGTGAAAAAGCCTAATATTCTTGGGCACAGCGTAGAAAAAATAACAAGATCTCCGCCTAGGTTTAGATCGTAATGACGAGTTATTTTATGTCAATAGAGTTCTGTCAAAGATGTGTCAGTTTCTGATAGCGTAGTCAAAAGCACGCAACGGTTTTGACATCTCGATACACTAGGCGTGCTCGGCGATAGAGTCAGCATGTCATCCATCTTTGTTGTTCAGCCGACTGTAGTCGAGCTATTCTGCCATCACCACGGAGGTGAAACATCAGCTCACCAGCCGGTATTGAGTAAATCGCCCCCAATACTTACGAGTACATGTTATTTTTAAACACAACATAACAAATAGTTTCGCCTATATATCCTCAAAGGGGTAAGCAGCGGTATTTTAATAGGATACTTTACTCATCATTACCATCCATCGGACGGTATAAAGCGCTGTATTTTCTATCGCTATAAAGCGATAGTAAATACAATATTGGAAAACAGAAGTAGAAAACGGTTTAAACACCTCTGGATTTTTCGTATTAAAGCCCTGACCTGCAAATCAGCCGTGTACCAATCAGAAAATTTATGGAAAATATTCGAGCTTTATTTCGTCGTATTTCCCGACGTTTGTAATGGTACACCACATACAGAGACTAAGATTCATACAAAGAACTTAGAATAAACCAATGGTGTCGTTGGTAAATCAAGGTACATTTGAAAAATAAAACATATATAAAGTAAAAAAAAAACCATTCGATAATAATCATTCATCTAAACACTTGGTGTAATTACAGTGCAAAGTATAAAGTAAAACAGTAAATGACAAAAAATTATGCAGATTGGCTAGGGCTACCAAATGGGAACGAAAGAAATGTTTGGTACTAAACACAAATGTATTGTGTAATGGTACGGAACGTACGGAAGTTTTCACGTTCTACTAAGGATTCAATACATTTTCTATGCCGTCAGTGATATTTAAGTGGAGGTGGGGTGGTACTTTTTCTAAAAAATTGCTTGCGATATCTACTGCTCGCAGAACTATAGTAGTTTAGTATTTGTTGATGTTTTCAGGGTAACAATATTATATTATGTTTTAAAAATAAAAGTATCACTGGCAGAGCTGAAGTACTGACTAAAATGAAGTATTTTTAACAAGGCACAAAATCCGATTGCACGAATTAATACACCTTCATCTCCGTGTAATGGCAGGGCGTACCTCCTTCTTTTTGAAAAATGGAATCACGGCAATGGATAATTTGTCATTTTAATGTTTTCGTGTCCACCACCGAGCGACTATGGATAGACGATTTATAACGTGTCATGTGGGTATGCCATTGTGTCTGAAGGCGAAATATCATTGAAGACGGCCTTTTTATTAGCTGTGTCATTTGTTAATGTACAATCTATTTGCCATGTTACATATTATATTCAAAGGACTTTTGCATTATAATTAATTGAGTTCAACACGTAGTTCTTAATTCAAAATATTTTTTTTGTGTCACAGTTAGTCGCCAAATAACCGTTTTGGTTTCAAATAATAAATGTCTAGCCTACTACATACCTTTCAACGTTGAGAAATAAATATTTAATTAATAACACTTTGCCTACCGATAAAATAGATTCGGCCTACGGAACAATCGATTTCCAGGAAGTGTGACTCTATTATTTAAAGAGATACCCAATAATACGGAAAATGTTTTTGTACCACACCTCTTAACCTAAAATTCCAAGTTATGATTAATCGTAAAAACTGTTCCTATAAAGTTATAGAGATGTCGTAATATTACGCTACTGGATTCCCACATCGTAAAATTGCGCCCAAGAGAAGACGTAAAACTGATCATTCAGTTTTACGTCTTCGAACCCCAGGTTAATAAAGTTTAATAATTGGGATGATGTGAACTGTACAAAGAAATGTTGTGTATCAATAACCTTGCTTGATAAAGAAATAGTGAGTGTGTAGTGTAAAGTCTGCATTCAAATTTAGCAATTAAGAAATTGATGCAAATTTGTTTTGAATATTCCACCTAGTTTGTAAAACTGGGTGTATGTGTTCAAATCACAATATATTCTTTATGGAAAGTTGGTTAACACTACTTTCCCATGATAGTGCCACTTAGAGCTTAGAACTGAAGTTTTGCGTGGCACTTCGCGTTCGCACTGCGTTCAGCATCTCGAGAAATTAGTCTCTTTCACCCAGTAATTTCTCTTGCTTATATAGCGCCATTTACACACTAACAAAATAATGCTTACGCACTATCGCTTCGCGGCAGAATATAGCTTTATGATACTAAACACGGTCTTCTGAGGACTTCCTGATAGACGCAATCGCGGCTTATGCTGAACATAACCCTGCTGTTTTAAAATTTTAATTGAGTCTTGTATTTTCTACATTTGTGTATTAATAACTACGAATACTCAAATACTTCGGACACATTGTTCGAAATAAAGACTCCATGGAACGACTCGTGGTCCAGGGTCAAGTAGAAGGCAAGCGGTCACGCGGTCGATCACCTACGCGTTGGACAGACCTCATAAAAGCTGCAACACAAACGTCCTTAGTCCAAAGTACCCGTAACGCAGAAGACCGCAATGGATGGAGGCGCATCGCGAGGGCTGCATTATCTAAAGAAAGGGCATCGTCTTCAACCACGACCACTCTGTCAAGAGTGAACGACTAAGAAGAAGAACTACGAATAAATAATAAGTCATTCGTAGATTAATAATCCAATAAACGGTAAACTTATTTGTTTATTATTTATTTAGTGATTCTGGTTTCTTACTTCATAAAATTTACCCCCCGACGTGGAAGGAATGTTATTTAAATACGTCCTGAATAAAAGTGTGTCTAGTATGTGCGTATTATTATTTGTTAAACACTCTGATTACACCAAAGATGATCGTTATGCTG
This sequence comes from Selenia dentaria, assembly GCA_917880725.1. Taxonomy (NCBI): domain Eukaryota; kingdom Metazoa; phylum Arthropoda; class Insecta; order Lepidoptera; family Geometridae; genus Selenia; species Selenia dentaria. Next base: position 37,806,187 of record OU862875.1, on the reverse strand, counting down.
AACGTCTTATCATTGATAGGCTGTATATAGATAGATAAACTCTTTATTGCAACACCACATTATAAAGTAAAACAAACAAATGAAAAACTTAAAATTAAGTGTCTCAATGAATGGGTGGTCTTATCGCTCAGAGCGATCTCTTTCAGACAACCATGCACGGAAAGAAATATGAATACAAGTAACGGTGGTGCATAAAACAAGTACAATATAGAAGACTATTAAAATTAAGCTGCATCATATATGATATATATTAAACATATAAAAATATAACTACACAAATTTTATACAAATAAATACACGTAAATATTACATTAATAATAACAAATATACACACACTAAAACATTACTTATACTAATGAATAAATAATAGAATAATCAAGTTGTAGCAATGCAGTACGTAGCTAATGCGAGAGGTAAAACGCTTTGACACGTGGTTTGAAAGTGTCCAAGGAAGGTTCACATCTTATTTCTACAGGTAAAGCGTTCCACAGACGAACAGCTTCAACGCTAAAAGAGGAGCCAAAAAAGTGGTGCGATGTACCGGGGTTCCTAACATTAAGTTTGCTGATGACCGTAGGAAATAAGAACTTCCGACATGAAGAAATTCAAATTTTTCCTGACGATAGCGCGGGAATAAAGGATTGAACAATGTACTATAAAGTAAGGGACAATATATAAGCATTCCGGCGATAGCTAGGCTGTAGCTATCTCTGAAAGAGTTGATAGGCAGTCAATGTGGCTACCAACCATGCTGGCCAAAAGCGAATAAATATCACAGGACCAGTTTTGTGATTTTTTAACTTTGTTGTGGTTTTTCTTAGCTTTTTCCTTCACTGTCAGTGATGAAAATATCAGTCATATAATTCTGTATTATAAGTTATTTATATTATGAGTGCGAGGTCGACTAAGACCTTAAAGTTCAGGAAACTTTGGTTTGAGGCCACCACGGCTCTCTCTCAGTTTTAGTGTTTTACTGCAACGGGTAATTCCTAATCTTCTAAAATAATTCACAATTATAAGTTTGTAGGTTAAATTATGTAATATACTCCAAAAACACCAATAAAATCGGGAAGGTAAAATGTAATCTACCCTCACTTTTTGAAGATTGCGAATAACTACTAAAGCTTTCGATTCTCAATATTTTACTGAGATCGCTTTTTTACGAGTAAAAGTTTCAGACTCGTCCAGAGGTCATTGCCGAAAAGTTCAGTTATTTGCGAGCCACTCGTGAATTTGTTCGTATTCTTCGAGAACTTTCCCGAGCAGTATTTACATGTACTTGAACATACTGAAAAGATTTCCACGGTATTATTGGGAAGCAGTTTTTTGTACATGGCGAAATATTTCATTTGAGATTAATGATAAAGTTTTTTAATGGTTTTCATTTTGTGTCTTTAGGGTTTTTTAATATTTCTAGTTTGATTATATCTTACAGCTTATGTTAGAAGGCTCACATTGTTCTTATTAGTACCCCTTTGCTTTACTCCGTGTAGTTACGCACATCTTTTTATGCAGCTTAATTCGCGGTGTTCATAAGCGTATTATTATTTATTGAGAAATTAGTTAATGTATGTATTGCAACTATGAATATTTATACGAGGTATGGCTAATGCACAACCGTAAGGTTCTATTTATGAAGGTAAAACGAAAAAACACATCGTTTGACAAGTCTCCATCTACACCAGCGCCGCCAAATGGGGTTAATATAAAAAAGTTACTATGCATATGATTGGCAGGAACAGGCCAAACCAAACATAAAAAATGACTCTCAGTTTACTTTACATATATTTGTATATAACAAAGTCTACAAAACAAATTCACGAAGTCTTTTCTGTTCTAGTCAATTGCACTAGAAAGTTTTAGTATTGCATCAGAAGTTATACTAGAACGTGAATTGACATACTAACATATAAAATGCGTGACTTAACTGTGCACCTCTTAAGGTGACGTCACCGTGGCAGGATTCACGCGCAACGGTAACAAACTGACCGCGTGTGGTAAAACGCGGAGTACGGCGCGGGGAAGCGGGAAGAGGGGTAGCATTCCAGGGAGGTGCACAATTTAGTCGCACGTGTTATACAGTGACTAAACATATTGACCTCTTTCTATCTTATTTATCTATGAGTTAATTAATTTGAGCTCTCTACACACCATGCAATTTCGAATGCAACATGCTGTAGCAATCTGCTGTGATCCAGCAAATTGTATCGTATGTAGGCGTGTTGTGACTCCCTTCCAACATGTTGGACGTCGTATCGTACGTCTTAGCATCCAGCAGATTGTTACAGCAAATTGTAAGCCGCGTTGTAACGTGAGTAGTGCGGTTGCATGCAATCTGGGCTCAGTCGCGATCGTGCCGCCGCCCGTGGAAATTCCGTGCGTCGCTGTGAATTTTATTAAGTGAAATATGTAAATGGATGCAAAAATGTATACTACAGAAAAAAAACTATATTGATAAGAATTTCAGAAATCTATTAATGACTTGCCACATTTGTGGAATAATAAAATAGTTATGGCGTATTTTTACTTTTCTTAGCAGCTGATGTTTTTCTTTGTGAAATTAATTGACACGCCATTGTTCCTTCCTACCCAAATTTCTCTAGACTAGAAATAATGATTTTAAGTATCAAATAACATGATAATAAGTATTATATATTGTAGTATTGCTGTGCATCTATTAATGTTTATTATCTCTCAGTCTCAGTAGGTATAGTTCAGCGAACTCAGCGAAGGCTATTGCAAGACCCGTTTTTAATATTTGGACAGCATTTGAGTCATTTTCATTCACATGTGGACGCTGTGGCGATGCAACGCGGAATGAAATTGTAATCGCCGCTGCAACGTGTGTAGAGTAACTACAACCACGACTACAGCAGATTGCTACAGCATGTTGCATTCGAAATTGCATGGTGTGTAGAGAGCTTTAGACTCTTGATGAAAATCTATATATGTGTACTTACATCTAACTTCAGGAATGCCAACTGTACGAACAACCGTACGCGTCTTCTTATTAAGGAAAATAAACGATTCTGCCTTGACTTTTGTCTCTTTGTACACGACGCTTCAAATTTATTTCATTAATATCCTAATACGGAATATTTCCAATCCAACAAATATCCCCCGTAAATTTATACGATATTTCACTCTGGTTTACTGTCAGTTACTTTCCCTTTATGATCCCTCCCTCCTTAACCGTTAATTAAGAACATTAATCCGAAGGCACGGCTACCTTGTTTTCCTTAATTGGTCGCAATTTCACTTCTACACTAGTGTTTGTACAAGGTTGCGTTTGCATAGATGACTGTATTATTTATTTATTTTTATTAAGAGGTCCTGAACACGGTATAGGCATGGTTAGTCTTTAGATCGTCAAAAGTACCATGGTTTAAACTCTCTTTATTCACGTTTTATAATTAGGGCTGACGCGCATTAGACTTAAGACGCGGTCCAACCGCAAATTTAAACTAATTTACGATGCTTTACGTAAGGTTGAAAATCGCTTGTTAGATTGGACGTAATACGAAAATGCGTTAAGTTTGTACGTTTTCTTTATATTTTTAGATATATACTAACACAATTGAAAAAACTGCTGGTTATTACATTAGTAGTATACGTTGGCTAAGTATTACCTAAAAAAAAGATGGTGTTATCGCTGAAAATTCTGAGAGTTTGGACGTGAAAGTTTATTTTTGTGGACCTATTCAGGATTTTTTTCTGCTGAAAGTTAGTTATATTAATGAATTCTATTCGGTTATTACCCTTTTCCTATTCCTGTTCTAACCTTTGTATTTTTTTCATAATATACTATCGATCTGTTTCGTTACACTAGGTGTTTAAAAATTCTGCTTTTTCTTTAATCAGGGTACGAGCGCGCCTTAATTGTTTTTAAATTAATTAGATCCTTATATCTATTATAAACTAGCGACTGCCCGCGACTTAATTCGCGTGGTAGGTTCGGCCTTCGGCCTCGCCATAACCTTCCAACTTTTCTTGGTTTTTCTTTCATAAAAATCATCTCCTGACAATAGTTAACACATCAAAAAGAATAAGCGAGATTGTTTCATCGCTTCTTAAGTTACAACGTGACCAGGAGAAATAGGGGTTTATTTTTATACATATATAGATAGACATAAGATACAAAATCATGCCTATAAACATATATATATATATATATATATATATATATATATATATATAAAGGTATATATGTTGTAATTTATATGTATGTATAGTACTAATTTGTTGATATATTTTGTAATGTTGCGATGCATTAATAAAAACCTGATAAGTGCTCACTCTGAGTAATAAGACTGCCTATTACAACACCTTGTTTTAAGTTTTTGTATCTTTAACTGCTGTTCTAAATTGTGGTATTTGTTTTAAAGTGTAACTATTGTGGGCAGGTGCCAAAATGAGCTAATTATTAAGACACTATTTTCTCGTATCTTTATTTAAGAACATCTCATATAAAATCATCTAAATGTAAATCTACACATCTCCCATACTTACAGTATTTTAATTGGTCACAATTTTTCAACATGAAGCCAGCGTCAGCTTCCATAATTAAATTTATACATCAAGAGTGCCCTCTACACCCCGAAATGAGAAATTCTTTACGTAGCGCGAGAGAGAATTTTTATTTGTGTTAATTATTATGGTACCTAATACCTTGTCGGGTTACAAGGTAAAGTTACGTACAAAAAGGTACGTACATCTACGATAATATAAGATATACTCGTACTTCTTAAAAGTAATAAAATTGACGACTATAAAGAATCGGTAGAATCAGACTGAGTTTTCTAAAGATCTTGCAAATAGTTACGTATAATTTACTATTAATCTCATAATTACAAGGGTCATATTATCAATTGTTGTATTTATCCATTCACTAATATCACGACGTAAATGTCATACATATAATACTTGGATTAGTTTGCTAATAATACGGGAAACCCATTTGTTCGCTTTCGCTCGCTGCTCCTCGATATAAAATAGTTTTTCGAAAGGTTGAGGTATTGACAGCGAATCTATTCGGTTATTTATCGTGTAACTCTGAATTGGAATCGATGTGATGTAGACAATGTATAATATACGATCATACTTAAATAGTTCTATATGTGTGTAATGAAGACAAACTTATGAATGTAGAATACCCAAATATGGGTTACCCACTGCGTTGTATTTCTTGGAATGTAATGTATGTTTTATTACGTACATTACATGTAATAAAACATACATTACACTATTAGTATGTCTTATTGCAATTTTATTATGGTAATGGCCGAATATGCCCAATGGCGACTCTGCAGCTTAAAATATATTTTTTTCTTCTCAGTTTTGTTTGGTACTAGCGACTGCCTGCGACTTCCTTTGCATAGTTATTGTTTATAAGCCTTTGTATAGCTCGGCCTTCGGTCTCACCCTTTCTTTTCTTGATTTTTTTCCGTAAGAACCTTCTACATAGTATTAGAAAATTAAAAAAAGAATTAGCGAATATTTTCCGTCCGTTCACGCGTGATGCGATGACGAAGGAAAATAGAGATTAGTTTTATATACACATATAGATTAATTAAAATAGACAAATAAAACAGCAAAGTAATCTAGTTTTCTAAATTCACTCCGATCCCAATGATTCATCAACAATTTTGATATTTAAGAAGGTAAACGCCTATCTGAAATATTGCATACTAAGTGAGACCAAAAGAAACGAGGTTGATAATAGAATTATTTTTGTGAGCATCGCCGAATCAGCGGGGGTTGTTATTCAATTACAAGGGGAGGAAAATACACGTTGTTTACCTGGAACACAGGAAATGATTGGCAGTGTCTTAACTTCGATATTGAGAAGTTTTCATAATTATAAAAGAGTACGTTTTTATTCATAATCTCATATTGTTCTATGATTATGATTTTATTATGAAAACTAACGTGGTTTGTACCCATTTTAATATGTACAACGGGATTACCTCACGTAAAAAATTGCGCGAGGCGAGACGCAATTGCGAGCGTTCTGCACTCTCCTTCAAAAATTCCACCGGATGTGGTTGAAACTATAGTCGGAAAGATGTGACTTTTTTAAGTGAGTGAATCCCGTTTTTCATACTAAAAATGATTATGATGGTTATTGTAACACATGAATGAGTATATGTTCGTGTTTTAAATTATTTAATTTTAGTTATGATAATGGCTCAATGTATTATTATAATGGTTCCGCCATTTGATACGATAACGCAAGGTATGCGTAAGACACTTTTTTGTTCAAAACTTTTTCAGAATGTTTAACAAACATTCTTATAAATTTGAATGTTACAAGTTCCTCAAAATGTTATTAGTTTAAGCGAGTATTAGAGAGTTGTAGTATTTTGTTTATGCGGATTTTACCTTGTACTACATTCGGGGTCTTTATTTAAAAGTTTGTTTACTGCATTGCACTGTATTTACGTTGCTGCAGGCTATCTGAGAATATTTTGCTCTATCCAACATTTTAAGTAAAAAACAAAAATAAGGAAAATATGCACTCTGCCAACTGTTTTTTGTTAGCTAACCGAGTTCGTAAAATAATGCTGTATTCAGGCGCTTTGATTAAAATATAAGTTTAGTAATAGGTACTGTTTATAAAGCCAGATTCAGATGCAGATTCTTAGGCTCTGTTTAGTCCATACTTGACTGATATTTTACTTTTTCTGACAATTCTAATAGACGTTTCTCCTGCGAGCGTAGTCACGGGGCGCAGCTAGTATTCTAAATACGAAACTACGTTTATTTCAATGGATGTTTGTTACTTTATACGCCAAACTACGGAACCGGTTTGTCTACTATTTTAACACTGGTAGATGACCAACTTTTTAAGGCAAACATTTGACCCGATGGAAAGTGACAGTGGATCATGGATGCTTAGAAGATACTTACATACACCTACACTCTGTACTTGAAGACTACCAGATAATATATGTATTGAGAAATTTAAGCACTGGTAGGTTGTTCCATACATCAGCCATTATGAAGATGGATTTCTAATGCTTCGTGCGTATTTTGGCAATCTCAACCATGCAGGTACGAATGCCGTGTTCTTATGTTTCTTTTTAGCAGATGAAATAAAGAAGACTCCCCAGTCTTACCCCCGTATAAGGTTGTTTAGATCACATCAATCCAACATTTTTCGAAGTGAAGCCTGTAAAATACCCATAAGCTAGCAATTTTGGGTTTATATTCGAGGCTTACGATTCTAGCCTCCACTAAGGCATCGTCACCATAAAATATAAAATATATATTTTATAATATATAAAATAAAATAAAACGATAATACCATAAAATGCTACTGTGGGATAGTAATTTTTATTTCAGCCGCAGAGCACAGCAAGTATATATAATTTTATAAATGACTCAGTCCTTAAAACAAATATTAGGTCTAGCTTAATCTGCACCGTGCTAAACGCCATTTTGTTTTGGTTTATATTAGAACTAGTTCAAATTCAAGATTACATCCGCGTGGATATGGATGATGATGATAATGAATCAAATATAGCTTAAGTTACTCAGGCCTAATATAGCTTTCTACTGGTGAAAGATTTTTTTGGACCGGTTATGTAATTTTTGCGTTTATCCGTTACAATTAAACTATCAAATCATTCCTCTTTATTATAAGTGTATATATGGCTTAACACCAACTAACGAATAATATGGTGGTTTAGTTTGTTCCGGCGTCAAAATTGCATATTTTAACAGAAAATTGTAGTTATTGTGACATAACTGTAATAGTTGCTCATATTATGGTATCGCATACTTTTCTACTGACTTCCAAAAAGGAGGAGGTACTCAATTCGACTGTATATTTTTTATGTTTGTTACCTCATAACTTTCGAAGGATGAACCGAAACTCAAAGTTTGAAAGCTGGTGCTTTCCGTGTGGTCCCATTTATTCATCAAAATCGGTCTAGTAGTTTTAGAGTTACACTCCAATAACTGAATAGAATGGAAGTCGGTCTAATTTTTTTAAAATTGAACTTGTTTGTAGACGTCTTTTATAAAACTATAGAACAAAACTTTGCTCTATTGTCAATGGTTTCCGCAGTGTACGCGATTGAGGATTTTTCGGCGTTACTATTGCATATTTATAAATAAAACAGTTGTTATTGTAACATAACTGTAATAACAAGACATATGGTATGGCCGACTTTATTATACATATTGATGTTTTTTATAAACCGGCAATACATCACTTTGCACTATTATCAACAGTTACCGCAGCGTGCGCGATATTAGGTTGTATTCTTGGTATTTTTTTTACACCTTGAAAATACTATATAGCCTATGTTACTCAGTGATAATGTAGCTTTCTAACAGCAAAATATTTTTTGAAATCAGTTCAGTAGTTTTTAAGTTTTTTCGTAACAAACTTAAAATCCCTTTACAATATTAGTGTAGATAGTGTAACAACACCCCCATACTGAAGGTATAGTAAACTCATTGACGGAACTTATTGGTGGGCTCTTGAAAATGTATCGTGTGTCATTGTAAGACGACCTCATACACAGAATAATTACTTATCTATCTTTTATATGGCAAAAAAATCCTGAGTAATTATATTACATCTATTACTTAAAAAAAGTATGTAATGAATGGTGCTATAAAAAGTATGCAAACGTAAAATATAACGTTCGATTTTTGAACTTTTGTTTTTCTCTCACGCGCTACGTATTATTTGCTGCCTGTTAATTTTCCATAATAAAATAGCCATTCATAAAGCACGCACCGTATAATCTCGTTTAGCTGTAAAACCATGAAAGGCTAATGAATTCAATCTCTCAATCACATATACTCAACGGCGTACGTGCAGCAAATCGCATTTACAAACGCCGGCCGCTATGTTAGGGATATCGAAAACCATTTTTGTCATTTATGCGCAATAATCCAATATGGAAGCGGGTGCGCGTGATCTCATTGACACTAAGCTTCGCTTCGGGTAGCTATCCATAATTCATGGTTCGGCTTCCTGGTATGAGTACCCAAGATTGGACCAAGAGAAAACCCTGAAGGTATCGAGTATTTTATTTGATCATTATTTTAACTGCCATCTCCGTGTTCGCAATATGGACCTATCCACATTGTGATCACGGGGACTTTTATTCTTTAAGTCACGAGTAATTACGTACTTTCGTTTACGTAGCCATGAAGTATGAGAAACTTACTTCAGATGGTCTACGATACATATAAGGAAATATAAGTATATAAAAATATAATATATAAGAGTCATTGTTAATTAGTGCACATTATCGAATGGGTCGTACGTCGTTGTACCTATTCTAAGTGGGTAGATATTTCTCGCGTTGTTACTGTTGTCTATTCTGTGATGTAGCGGCGTGCGTTCAGTTGCGCAATTGTTATTAGCTGCGGGGCAATGAATATGGGTTCATAATAATAAAACAAACATGCATTTTTTTCTTTCACTTTAATTACCAGTTATCGATTCCAAACCACCCCGTTCAATATTGTGCACTAATTAACAAATACCTTATATTAGGGAAATCAGTAAAATATTTCTAATAGCTAGTACTTGGCCAAAAGTACAGAGCTTTAAAGATTCAAACTCTGGGTGGCACTGCAACTGTCTCAACCAGGTGTCACTTGCCCGCGCCCCGCGGATTCATTGATGTGGTGATAGATGATGAAGATAAAAAGTATCTTATGTGTTAATCCAGCGCCTCACTATCTCCATACCAAATTTCATTCAAATTGGTCCAACCAAGAAGCGTGAAGAAGTTACAAACATACAAACACACTCACAAACTTTCGCCTTTATAAACTAGTGCGAAGGATCAGGTCTACATACACACATCAAAAAAAGTTTGTGATCACTAGCGTAGTTGATATAGCTTTAAAAATTGAACTTAATCAACAATTAATAATAAAAGGTTTATATTAAATATCATATAACTTCTCCTCTTGCCAATGCTGCTTTCCGCATTCTCAGCATACCCAGGAGGTTCGCCGTATGTTTATAATACACATACGGCGAACCTCCTGGGTATGCTGAGAATCAAGTTATCCAGCATTTCTTGGGGTATCCTGTCTCATTCTTGAATAGCAGCTTCCCTGAGCTCTGGCACTGCCTGGGGACGTGGCTGACGGGAAGCAAGAAAAGCTTGCTTAAGAGTATCTCACGCGTGCTATATTGGGTTTAAGTCAGGCGAGCTGGCAGGCCAGTCTAACCTTGTGATGTCGTTTTCTCGGAGAACAGCAATGGCTCGTTGAGCTTGATGGGCGGGCGCATTATCATCGATCAGTACAAATTGTTGCCCATGGTTTACTCGGAATGGTCTGACAATTCCATCAATAGCAACTAAAAAGGCGAACAAATCATAAAATAATCAATAGCAACAAAAAAGACTTCGACTTTTCAAAGTGATCGCAAACTTTTTATGAAGTGTATATTTTGTTTTCAAAATGGCGCGTCACATCTCAAATCAAAAACTCTTTTTAAATATGAAGTTATGTAACTGTTTCATAGTTGTTATCCCGACGGACGTGAATATTATTTAATGTGGTTTTTAAATGGCAGCGTTAGGTGTGTATTGTATCAGAATCCGAACTAAGTTGGCTTTTTCTAAAATTGGTGAAGTGAGAGGCCAACTCTAGTTAGTAGAGTTGGCCTCTAACTTCACCTACTACCAAAGAGAGAGTTTAACCTACCAAAGAGAGTACAGTTACGTAGTTTGACCTGCCAAATCTTTGATCTACATTAAGTTTTTGATATTGGTTTTGCTAAACTGATAAACTTTCATCTGTTTGCTATATGTCTGTAGGGAATTTACACTACTAAATTCTACTCTACTATTAATTATCTTTTGTTTGTAACTTATTCATTCTATTTCGATCCTTTACTGGTGTAGTTAATATTTTTTACTAAAATTTAAAATGCTTAAACAATTACTAAATATATACCCGTACCAAAGTACTTAGACCTCGCGGCCCCGAGTTGCTTACTTTGCCTGTACTATAAAAATACCGTTCATTTTACTACGAGCATTTATTTTTCTCATGTGACACATTCAATGGGTTCTGATCTGTATTACAGGTGTTTTTTCATAACAAGACAGTACTGTAACTTACATGATGAACATTATTAAAAAGAAAAAAATACAGGTACATCGTGTAAATACAAATACAAATACAAATACAAATACATATACAAAAATTCTTTATTGCACTTTAACCAAATATACAAAAATATTACTTACAAAGTATAATGTAGAAAATGGTTAGTCATTTAAATTACTATTCCTACTATCCTTCCTACTTCCTCCCTAATTACCTATTTTTAATACTTTCTACCCTACTATGTATATTACTAACTCAATGGGCAAAATCTGTATCGGGAGCCTGACTTCTTGCTGCATTGATTATTTTTCTATATGAAATAATAATTATACAATTAAGGCAATGAATCCGCAAATATAAGAGATATCAAATAACTTAAATCCTAGTGTTAGGATTATAAATAGTATTATAATCTATAATCTCTCTATCTATAAACTATATCATAATATAATAATATAGTATGATATAGTATTATAAATACGAAAGTTTGTTTGATGTAATGAAATTCCGTAAAGAAATAGATTACATCCCGTTGAAGGACATAAAATACTTTTCGTCATCATCACCCACCACGCGGGTGAAACGGCGGGGCGTAGCTAGTAATCAATAAATTGGAATCTGTTATAGTAATGATATATCCAGAGAATTTTTTCTTGGGTTACACCTTTTTGGTGAGGTTGGTTTGCCACGAGCTTTATGACTTGATATTTAAACTTCCTTCAAAAGTTAATGCAGCATCGAGTGGTGGTTATGAAACAAATTGTAAATTAAACAACTGTATACTTATATGACTGGGACATGATGATGATACCTATTTTAACCTATATAATGTTTATGCAGACCTTTTATCGCGAGCTTCCGGCACTCTGAGCAACCGAAAATAGGTCAGAAAATTGCTGCGACACTCATAAAAGATTAATGATTGTCGCACGAAGGCCATACGTGTGATTTATTTTTATTTATCTGTAGTAAACCGACGTTAGGTGGTAGTTTACCCGATATAGTGACGTAATCAAGATAAAGTTAAGGCTACGCCACTCTGTACCGAGTGCTACGTCAGTTGGACCGAGGTCCAGCAGCTCGAGACCTGCAACAGATATTGATTTTTATTATGTCGTTTATAAGATCTCTATAGTATTACAGTACTACCAAAGCGATGTTGTAAGGTTTTATAAAAAAAACAATAATATTCAATGTTTGATAAAATAACTATGTCTTCTTTACAATCGCTTTTCTTGTCATACCTATTACTCCTCTTTCTGAGAGGAAGACCTTTCCTTACTCCCAATGGTGGTATCTTAGGAGACTGAAAGTATGAATTTGACCTTTGCTAATGAAATGCTCATTTAAAAATTCCAACCGAAAGAACAGTATGATCATAGAAGACATGATTGATATACCTATCTTTAAATTATAAATAATATTTCACAGCAAAAGTTAACTAATATATGGATTTACAGATTTGTTGAACTCTTACATGTCATAATTTTAATATGTCAAAATTAATACCGTATGAATTTCATCGTTAGTTCACTGAATCATATTAAATTCATTTTTGCCACCTGTCTTAGGACTAAATATGCCAAATGTTCAATTCATCAACAAGTTAATCTTAGATAAGGAGCAAGTCGGCTTAAAGCCAGTAGCTTGCGGCCAGTCTCGACTGACATTAGCCCTTGATGCGGTTAAGCTGCTAGTTGTAGACTTGCTAATAAATTGACTGGTAGGTTGGTTAGGAGACTGATCCCATAGCTGATTTTAATTAACCATATTTTACCCTTGCAGATCGATGGTGGAGTGACGACGCTAACCCCCACTTATTATTCTATGATTTTATCCATTTATGTGAATGAAATGGTTATACTTAACCAAGGACCACTCTTATTCGTTATAAGTTTAGTACAGTGCAATATATTTAAAAAGGTTTGTGGCAGAAGCGAGTGACTACATATATTAAGTATCGTCATTTATACGTATTTTAAGTATCATGTCCTATGTACTCGTATATGTCTCTGAAGCTATTGGTCTTATTTTTCTAGACTGAAAGTCTACAACAGGTATCTAAATACTTCGGCAGAAACACAGCCTTCGGCTTTGAATGTATGTAGATACATTCAAAGCCGAAGGCTGTGTTTCCGCGTGGATACAATCTGGGTGTCTTGAATCACGAGCGAATATGTATGTCGTGATCCATCGTTGACTGATCATCAAATAACTTATCTACACTTTACTACGAACACATTAGTATACTTATGTACCAAATGCTTCTTCCCATGGATGTCAACGGTTTGATCTCTCACATAAACACCTACCTCTTTAACTCTAGTCTATCTTTAATACTTACTTCTTACCCTACCTTATGCTTATCGTTAACAATAACATTTTCATGATGCTTGACTCGTAGCTAACAAGATATTCAATACTTCGAATCTACACGCTCGAAGCTAGAACATGATCTCACTAGCTTCAGCGTCAGTTAACTTCAAGCACATTAACTCCTTCATATGAAAGCTTAAGCGTACGTAAATGAGTGTATTTAAGGAGCACGTATTTAGGGTTGGGCCCCCGAGTGTGCATCGTAATGTTATACTCGTATATTGTCATTTTTTAGTAATACAAGCTTTGGAATAAAAAAAACTAAGTTACATATTATAGTAAGAATATTATATGATTAGATTTGTAGGAACCGAATAAAATAGCTGTTCAATCGTTTTGAATGGTAACTAAACCTTTAGGTACTTACATGCCAGATATAAGTGAGAATAGGGGCTAAAAATACTTTCGGATCCAAACAACAGATAAAAAATGAGTTGACATGTTTAGAAAGGCTAAAATTACCAGAAATGTTAAATAATTTTTAAAAGACCACAGGATGTGGTTGAAACTATAGTCGGAAAGATCTGACTTTTTTACGTGAGTGAATCTCGTTTGCCATAATAATATTAAAAATGTGTACAAACCACGTTAGTTTTCATAATAAAACGTTAAATAAATAGTGAGAATGCCATACAAACTCTTTGGAAGCTCTAGAAGTTAATGTTGGCGGGAAAATGTCGATTGAAAATGTGCTGCATCTACGTCTCCAATTAACATTAATCTAAACATTTTTTTCCAGATTAGTAACGGTATGAAAATGTTGGGAAAAAAATAAAATAGTGCAGATTTCCGTGGCAAGGTAACTTCTACTGATAACTTCTGCCATTAGTTATTATGATTTGTTTGGAACGGGCTCAATGCTGTTTGCCTCCATCGGCATTTACAGCGTCGCCGGATGGGAATTATTATGTTTAGGCTCAGTATAGTTAAGTATCTAAGTTGTGGCAAGGAACATAATTGATGATTCTCTTTACGCTCAAATCCGGTACTCAAGCCGGAGAAGAAGTAAATACCTAGTATATTCAGTAGTTATGTTCACACAATCTTTATTGCATGTAGAATAAGTCTTTATAGTTTGAAATATGTAAAACTGTAACATTAATTATTCTTATAATGGCTTACGTATAAAACGTAAAAACAGTTCAGTGTATAATATTTCCCTGATCCTCAGCAAATAAGTTTGTAAGTTATTACCTCCTCGACCCCAAAAATGATGTCCTGAATACGTTCTATACTACAAGTACACTAGGTATATTGTTGCGTGCTTCAGTGCACATGCTGGTGCATAGTAATTAATCATTTGTTTGTTGCCGGCCATCCAATTAGCCGCATGAAAGAGGGCGTGCCTAAACTAGTTTCAAGGGAGATTAGGAGCTAGGACCTTATAAAATAGTCATGTTTTGCTAAGAGCTTTAAAAATTATTTAAGTAATGGACAAGTAAATTAAATTTGCTTAAAGTCGAAAGGGAAAGAATCAAATACTTACAATTCTTTTATTTATATAAATCCCCTTTTTATATAATAAAAGGCATTGTGAGTGAAAATATAAAAAATGATTTTTAACCCTTGAGATAATACAAATAAAATGACACAAAATGATCTAATTATACTTAAACTCTTGAAATTAACATGAGCACTACGTACGTGTTGACTACAACATTTCTTAATCAGTACCGAAGTAAAGTAAGACGTTATTGTGAAGTAAACAAAAAATTCCGATGTTTAACTTCACGATGACAAAGTTATTGCAAGTTGAGTATTACCTCAATTTTCAGATAAATGCTTAAAAAGCTTAACACGAACTTATTCGGGTCCATGCTTCAACACCGTTTTGGTTTACAATGAATGTATTTAGTTAACGCAGCGGCGTACATAAATTTTGAAAGTTTATAAAAAAATCATCTATTCTCGTAGGTAGTCTTGCGTTTTTTTATTAGGTGCTATGCACGGCGCTGTAGGGATTGCTAACACGTCAAATGCATAACGCAAGTGGTGTGTGGCACTTTACGGTGAAATAGCTAGGCATCTCTAAGTGAATTCAATTTATTTGTGGTAGGCCGCTTCTTTAGGAGTGGTGGCTTATGACCTCATGTTTGTAGGTAACCCTTGGAATCTCAAAACGTGGTCCGTGAATGGTGATAGATGATGTTGTCCTAGACATTCTGCCACAAGTAGTATTCTACACGCATTATGTCGGGGGTTGAAATTACTTGAAATGCACTGTAGCAAGTGAAAGAATTATTAGTAATGCCACAATGCAAAATTTCGGCTTAATTCTCTGTGCATACTTGGTGTTCACCTTTACCTGTAAAAACTACTTCCTCGTCCGTTGATAGTGTATGTACATCACGTTCACAGCTTATATATCACTATTGGAGAGGCATATGTTCAGCAATGGACGTCTTCCGGCTGATAATGATGATGATGAATGATGATATCTACCGTGAATGTAACCGCATCGAAACTTCAATTACAACTTTAATTAACAGCGGGAGCGAAAAGAACTTAATTTTTATTACAAAATATTTACGCTCGGCCTTTACCAGCTCCTAATCCATTATTACGAAGCCTGCTTTTAAGTCTCTGGTGATTATGAGCAGGCTTTTATTAGTATTATCCGTTTTATTTACTGATGCGTCGGTTCGGCGGTTATACGCGCCTGGTTAATATCTGCGGTGGAATAAAATGAATTAACTGCTGGAGGTAAGTTGTAGGTACTGTAGATAGGCTATGTAGAAGGAAAATATTTAAATAAAATACAGAACGAGTAGGGTTGTCAATTTCGTTTGTATTATAAAGGCTTATATAATAATAGTTATCCACAATCGTGGATAACTATTATTATTTGATGGTTGCTTTTTGAATGGCGGCTCTAGGAAAATCCTGAATAACGGTACAATTTACTATTAGGTATCTATAAGCATCATAAACGTTCAGTAAAATTTGGACCAACGTGCAAGCTATGGATCATATCTTTTCTACCTACTTTAAAAAAGGAGGATTTTCTCAAAACGAAGTGTATATTTTTTTTACTAATCCGATTTTAATATCTCTTTATTTTTGGTAGAGTATTTAATTACTCTTATTAGTTAAGTTTTGCGTGATTATACATAAAAAATAAACACCTCGATTGAGAAAATACTCCTGTTTTTGGAAGTTGGTTGAAAAATACATAATAAGAAGGTAGATATTTAATATACTATAATGTATAGTATAAAAATATAGCATTCAACACTTATTCTTAAATTAAGTTATGCAATTTAAAAGTTTTTACTCGATTTAACCCTTTTCCGGAGGTTTACTTATTTGAGATTGATTTAGACTTGATTCTATATAACTTATATTATATATATAATATTAGCATATAACCATAATAAACAAAAAATCCACTGCCGCGAAATATGTCCACTCTGCAAAACATCGCCTAATTTGACTGGGTTATTACAGTGCGGCGGATGACTTGCCTCAATCATCATCCGATAGAATTCAATTTTGAAACATTTTTTTTATGTTATTAGTAGACGGTATAAGCACAACATGATGTTAAGTGGTAACCTCTGCCTAGAAGATGCATTTCCTCACAAGTGACGAACTGCGCTGTGTCCGTGACCCTGAGACGTTCAGTTGTTAAGTCTAATGTGCCTGTAATTTCACCGGCAACCATACCTTCAAACCAAAACACAGTATTGCAAACATTACTGATTCACGGCAGAAAAAGGTATAGTGGCAGTACTAACCCGGACGAACTCATTCACAAAGATTAGAAGTATTCAAATTATCAACGGGGTAATTACCATGTATATCTTCTGTGAGTTTCCGATATTTCGGCACTGTTGCAAGCGCCATGATCACGGATGAACTGATGAATTGCGGGTGATGAATGTTTACGAGCAGACGGTCTACCCTCTTCCGTTCTCGTTTGTTATGCGAGGCACCGCTACTATTGTTCGCACTGTTAGTTTTTGTATTATCTCGACACACAACACTAACCGTATCATCTCGAACTTTGGACTATTACTGTTTTTGTTTTTACACAATAGTACATGGCGCTTGCAACAGTGCCGAAATATCGGAAACTCACAGAAAATATACATGGTAATTATCCCGTTGATAATTTGAATAATTCTAATGTTTAATAATAATAATAGAATAATATGGGACAACATCCACACAAAGGTCTTCAGATCCCAAACTAGGCAGAGCCTGTACTATGGTAACCTGATGACTGATATACATACTTAAATACATATACACACCCAGACACAGGTCAAACAGACATATTCATGCACACAAATGTTTGATCTGTCCGGGGATCGAACCCGGGACCAGCGGCTCAGAAGGCAGGGGTGCTACCAACTGCGCCAACCGGCCTGTCAAATGACCATGTTTGTGACCATGATATTTTAAAAACTTATATCATTCACAAAGAGTTCTACTGCTCTTAAATAATACGCGCAGGGGTATTTCTTTGATACAAATGTTTTTCCACTTAATCTGTCCAAAGTTTTTTATGCAATGAAGTAACGATGGGGGCAGGGTGTGCGCTTGAAGGTAGCATGATGCTTGCCCATGTCAGTTGCAGTGCCACCTAGAGTTTATAACTCTAGCTTTGCGTAGCATTGCACTTTCCTCGTCATCCCGAGATATTTTAAAGATGATACAGAACCGACGAGAGATCGTAGTAGGCGGTGGCCACCTTCTGCAAAGCGGGGACACGGAGGAGGCAGTTCGCACGCTTCTTCCTCTTCCGTAGTGGGGTCACTGGCGGAGAGGAGAATCTTCGCAGGCTTGCTCGGCCCTACACGTCTAGAGGTGCCTTGGTGAGCAAGGTCACCGCCTTCACAGGCACTGAGGCCTGGTTAAGATCAATCTGTGTCTAAACTACTGGGGTAAAAAGGTTAATACTAGCGTGTCTCCATCTTGCTCCAACTTGGCGGAGGACTGCTCAAAGAGGGGTTTAGTGAGGCTGAGCCCTACACACCCCCTTTCCAGCCCTTCCACAAAAAAGGGATGACTACCTTCACAGTTCAATACGACTTGCTTATAGGTAGTATTTAATTATAGTTTCGTTGTTTATGAATTTGCTTTTGGCTGAAGTGTTGGGTGTAAAAATCACTCAAACTTTGGAATTTTGCTTATAAACCCTCGGTAGGCGATATCATTCACCTTATGTCATTATTCTATATCAAAACTGATGATATGACGGACACTTTTCATTGACATCTAATCCTTCTTAATATACGACAGATAGAAAATTTAAAAATGAAAGTTAGAAGTGAATGAAATCCTTAGAATCTTGGCAGCCTTGCCTCTGTCCATTCAAAATATGGGTTTATACAAATTTGCTTAGCTAACTGAATTGCGCGGCAGTGACATGAGCGAGCCAGGGATTAAGTTAGCCATGTTGCCGTTCAAAGGCCAACCATGACAATGACAGTTAGCTTCACTTGTTCACACTTGCCACTTTATCTTTTCACGTGCCAATGAATTCAGTTACACGAAAATCAACCTAATTTCTGAAAGTTTAAGGCTTTCTTGTGCAGAAAATGAGATGGTGTAAGTACGAGTTAAAATGGTTAAGCGTGTTAAGCTAAGTTTCAGGCGACCTCGGGCTGTGACGAGCTTAGTAGTAAATATACCGTACTTGGTATTAACTTGTATCATAATTATGTACATTATATTATGTGATTTATAAAGTGTCTAGAAATTATTTTCATGGCTTGATAAATTGTATTATTCTCATTGACAAATTAATTTGAGTCTTAGTTGTCATTACTAAAATAAGATTGCTTCGATTCATGTGCGGCTGTCGTACATAATGTATGAGAAATTATTGTTTACATTACCGATGATAGACCGCGGTAATGCCGCCTGCACATATTCTGCCAGATCTGACGTGACGTATTGTATAAACATTAAAAGTATTAGAAGTTTAGTTTCTAAGTTTACAATACATTTTGTTATATATATATGAAAAAAATAACGGTCCTTTATGTTACGTTCCTATATATTTAGGTCGTTATTCAGTTTTATTCCATTCACTCTATCACTTTATTCGTATAAAAATAATTCATAACTTTTTAAACGTTAGCATAAGGCATTTCTCCAGAAGGCCCCAAATGTCGTCAGAAAACGTACAAACATGACAAGTCTGGCTACCCTTTTGACAGTGCGAAATGTGCTCAGAATGCTACTACCATAGCAAATTCTGGTTTCATTACAGTACTACGTTGAATTGAAGCGCTGATGCTTAGCCCCAGACTCGCAGTTTTGGCCCTAAGTGCTATTCTGGTCACCATATACTTACATTCTTAATATACGAGTACTTCCAAAATATACCTTTATCGACGTAGTATTTTACCTTCTTTTTGTGTTTGGGATTTGGTTATTCCACCTTTTTTTGATTCCATAACCTCCTACACGGATGGCATCAATATCGTCTACGATGGCATTAGGTTTGCCTATCTATGAGATAGTTCATAGTATAATTTGCGATGAGGCCATGTAAATGACTAGTGAAGTGTGAGTCTGCCAGCCCGTTCACACATCAAATTAAAATTAGATTTATCATATTAAAATTCGGATGAGCTGCTTCATGAGATAAAATAGGGGAAGGGCGCTGTATGCTGAAACACAGGCGATGAGCCTAGTTCGGCGACAGACACTTCAAACATTTTTTGTGTAACATTCTAGCCATATTATATAAGTTCAAAACTATGTAAGTGCTAAAATTATGAAATAAATTTTTATTATTATTATTTTTTATTAAAATTCGGATGTTGTTTGTCATAGATAACTTTATATTTGGGTTTTCAGAACCTATCTTTATTTAATATGACAACATGTTCAACTATGAAAGCAGAAAATTAAATTGGTACAAGGGCTAAAAGGCATAGTTCGTTTTCAACAAGCATAAGCTGCGCGGAGCCTAGTGTAATCCTAAAATCCCTGTAAAATAACGATCTGCCCGAGCGAATTAAAAAAGCAAACAAGTGGATTCCGCTTTTAAAACTGTCTGGCGCTTAAATGTTCTTTTTGAGTCGTATAAAGCACCTAATGTGTTACTGGATTCAGTTAATAGATACGAGTGTTGCAATTTTAGTTGAGTTTCTAAAGGTTGGCTGTATACAGAATTTAAAGTGTTGTTGTTCCAGCCTAATTTTAACAACAATCAGCGTGCTGAAATTCAAAGCTAAATGACTGTAGAGCTATTAAATCAACTCTATTGATCACACTTGTATTATGAATGTGAGAGTTTGTTTTTATGTTTGGGTGAAATTTGGAGTAGAGATGATGTGAACCTGGGATTCAGACATATGCTACTCTTTATTCAACGGGTACTTCTTGAGAAATCCTACGCATGAAGGAGGTGCACATTCTGTGTGCTATATTTTGTACGCTTTGCACCATACACTCTGCAGTAGCCTTAAAACCTCTCGTTGCGCTTGGGCTTGGCTATTGTGTCTCAAGTTGTGCTCAGGATCCAATGACAACGAACATGACGCAAAACTCGGCATAAACTTGGTGCATAATCTATGTTATGCGCCACAATTTCATACATTATTGGGCCAGCTCATAGCAGTGCAGTGATCAGTACAATTTAGATGCATGGCTGATTTTACTAAAAGATAATATATCACAGTTGAAAGCCTTCATATTAATCCCCGGAAGGATTACAACATATTTTAAGGTTTCAAGCCCACCTCCTCGAATCCTCAGTACCACTACACCAAAATCAATGAAGTTAATTGGATAAGTATGGAACGGTGCCTAATTGGATTATCTTCGGGTCACTGCTCGCCGGTGACTTGGTTCTCTTTGATATGCTTCATAAGTTGTGTTGGATTTCACTGAGCGGGGCTAAAATTAGTTAATTAAACTTATACCTTATGGATAAAGCCTCAGCAATTTAAGAATGACGCGCAATCTACACTATTCCTAGGCCTAGGCCTATACACCTATCACAATCAATGTGATGTACGATAATAAAAATGAACTTGAAATAAATGAGAGCTTTTTGTAATAATATAACGGAAGTTCCGCAAGACGTAAGCTTTGTCGATTTCACGATCGATTTTTATTGTCTCCTGTTTCGTTTATTATATTTTACAATAAATATAACGAAAGTGAGTTTTGATAACAAAAAAAGAGCTTTAAGTTGTTTGTCCAAATAATTATCGGTAAACTACGTGCAAAAGCTTTTAATATTAAGAATACTATTACGCCTTGCATTTAATTTTCATAACAAAAGTATTCGAGACTGAGTACCAACGTTATCCATACATGAATGTTTTAATAAGATAAGCCCTACTTGATTGTGACAATGTTTAATAATGTTTTAATTATGTGGAAATCCAATAAATTTACATTCATTATTTTCAATATATTTCCATCATTCATTTAGTTGCTACGCAAAAGATGTAGATACTACGGGATTCAGTGATTCAATTCAATAACACTTATATTTATCTCAGAAGTGGAACGCCAAAAATCAGTTTCTTATAGATTTTTTGGACTGAATACGTGTAAGGGTTCATAAGCTACTTGATACTTATCAATAGGTAGACCCGTCTTATGATCACTCGGTTTGATCCGTTCTTGATCTTTTTGGTTTGTTATTCGATTCAATATTTTACGCACGTTGAATATATTTTGGTGTATCTCTTTATGTAACAAGAGCTATGTTAACAGAAAGCTCATCATGGAAATGGCCATCATCGCCGTCACGTTGGCGACCCTAAAGCAGTATTTCCACGACTTTCTTCAAGAAACTAAAACACAGCTCTTTCTTGACTTTTTGTATCAAAATACGAGCTTTTTGTGACTTAGAGAGGTCGAATAGTAGGCACTTCATGTTATTATACTTATTTAACTAAAATTAAGTGGTTATAAAGATATTTTAGTTCTTATTTGTAACGTAGGACTTTTATTTCCTGAAAAATATTACCACATATAGGTCTAAGTAGTCAACTTGTGATAATTTCCTCGCAAATGGCTTTTATATCTTCGGTATAGTCTGACTACAACGGTTCACGTTTAAACCCCCATAACATGATCTCCATATTTTCAAAAGCTTTTTCATATGCTTTTTAAGATACAAAGGCAAGGTATCGACAGCTGCCGTACTGAGATGAATATTCATAATATATCGGATAACATCAAACAACACTTCGCTAGTTCCATGTATGAACTCTTAATGTTATAGATCTGTAAAAAATAATATCTGTAAAGATATTTCATGCTTGGTATAGTTCCGCCTTCGATTTTTCATTCTGCCTTTGTCTTATGCTTTGACAGAGGTTAATTATGTGCTTACAGGGTCATCAAGCCTCACAACGGTAGCAATCATATCACCCGTGCTCTAAGAGCAAACATCGTTGCATCTTTGACAACATCCGTGAAACAAATGAAGAGATGACTAAAAACGTTTGAAAAACAACCCTAGGACGATATCTCATAAAGTATTTGACATCGGTGAGCTCGTCGACGAATCATTACAGAATCGCACTGCTGTTCGGTAAAGACTACAGTAATGCGAAAAAAACTCTTTTTTTATTATTAATTGAAGAGACGAGCATATTATTCGCGTGGTGTTAAGAGTTATATAAGTACACACGCCTGCCTATGATAGTTCAGTGCAACAGATCTTATAAGAGATCAATTAGTTATTCGTATTAGTTCGTTATTCTGTTCTAATTATCAGGGCGTCATAATTGCATCAGCGATAAAGCCCTTTGTTAAAAAATATATTTTTAATCAAAGTTCTACAATTGATAGCACTCTGCATGTGGTTTTAATACGAGTAATATAACTAATTAATTAATAGTCAGTAATTTAACTTACTCAGTGTTTCATACTGCAAATTCAAGGTAGAATATTTAGCACTGTGGGGGTACTTACCAAGACGGACATTTGCAGTATTCCACTTATAGTTACTCTCCTTTGGACGTAGGAGACTGGCCTCCCTAAGGATCATACAAAATCTCACTGGATCTATATAGATATGCAATCTTCTTTAAGTAGATGTACACCTCACCGAGAAAGTTGCCGACACTCTGAAACAAAGCATCGCACGAGCGTGTTTGATGTACCGGAAACTGATACAACGAGCTCCCTTCACTATGTATTTGCAAAATACACACCGACGAAATGTTCAATTCTTTCGAACGCTTGAAAAGATTGCGGTGATATTGTGTTTGCTGGATTATTGCGTTTACTTGGAAATTTCTAGTCGTACAAATAACATTGTAATATTAATCTGTCAAGTACGTGCAGTCATGCACAACGAAGTGTTTTGTGGCTTTGCTAACAGCAATATATTATTGTAAAATAAAGCATACATTTGGAAAAATAAAATGGAAAATTAACTAGACTGCTAATTTTCTACATATACACGTCTCTCTTTTGTTGTATGTTTTTTTGATTGATTCATTGTTGTTAGATTTTTATAAAAGATTGCGCGGAAAACAAGCATATCTTGGTCGACGCACTAGTAAATAAATATTGTGATATCATAGTAACGATACTCATTTTGAAACAAGACCAACTTTGAATCAATTAAAAACGTTTGTTTTAAATATTTTAATCCACACGTTTTAAACTTTTTTCGTTGATCATGGTCAAGTGTAGATTGAATAGCGACAATCACTGAAAAGAGTTCAAATCATCGCGATTAAAATAAATACAAAACTTTAAGCGATTAAATCCTTTTAAGGGTTCAATATCTATAATTTATCAAGATTTTCGTTGAAATGGAAACAGTTTTTTTAAATTACTGTACATAATCTTAAATAATTTATATATTTAAAAGTTTCATTGTTATAGTTTCATTGAACTTATTTTTACCTTGAAAGGACTTTTTCCACATATAGGTCTATAACCGGGCGACACAGAGTTATTCCTCAAATAGGGGCGCTGACGCACCACACCTCGTGTATTCACAATTGCTTATTCCTCAATAGCTCATTGCTTCAACATTAAAGAAAAACATTAATTAATTAACATTAACATTAATTCAAGCATTTCTATAAATATACCTGCCGAATGAAATGGATTTCATATGCAGGTTGTAATATAATTTCATATGAAATCATATCTCATTTCATAAATCCTTATTTGTATTGTATATTTTAAAACTGTTTCGATACTGGGCAATATGAGAAATTTAAAAAATATTTATATATATTTTATAAATATTTTTTGACTTGAGACTTTTGACATGAGACTAGATATCTAGAATTCGGATTGAGCATGATGGTGAACAAATGAGATGGAACAAAGCGAACACTCCTTTTAAAATAAAGTTTTTATATTCACTTGGATTCCTATTTTGGGTGTCGGGCGAAGCAAACCGATGGTATTGATTTGGCGAATACTCAGGCATTCAGTGGACTCCGAATTCAGAACAAGACATTGATGGTATCCCACGCGATCTTAATCCAGCGTCCGTCCACTTGGATCCACAGCTTGGCTCCACATGTGGATCCGCGGATACCTTTATCTCCTCTTAAATCCACCATTGAGGGGATCCATAAATACTAATATTTTTATATTCCACTTGAATCCACAAACGAGGGTCCAAAAATAATGCCAGAACTCAACCATCCTTCAGAACCAGAAGTTAACTATAACCTTTATGTGTGTAACGTGTTGAACGAACTGACCTTTCAGGACTTCTAGTAAAATGTGATTCGGCCAGGTCATGTATTCTTTATTACTATAACTTTATTTATTTCTAATGTTCCTTTTTATTTACTAGTAATCTAGTCAGGCCTTCTTCTAGGTAATCTATTACGTTACAAGGTGGACATACAAATATGGTGAAAACCTAAGGATACGTAGTATTTAAAGAACCCTACATGTATATATCATACTTAATTATTTCCTAGAGAACATTTAATTTAATAAACTTAAGTTATTAAATCGTCACGCAACAGAATTATAAGCAATGTTCAAAACTTTAGAAAGATTTGAATCGGAACTTACCGTGACTAGTTATTTGAAATAGATCCTTTTATTATTACAATATGCTTCTGAACACAACGAGCTATATCTTACAATAACATAATAAATCATAGTATGGTATATTTATCATTTGATATTAATATAAATATTTTACCACACTATGGAACATCGATGCTAATGTATTGTAACGATGTACATTAAAAAAACCTTGATACTTTCTACTTCACTTCCCCAAGGCAATAAAAAAAAATTGCTTCGAAATTATATTAAGACTTGAATGTATTCATTGGGAGCACGTTAAAATAGCTAAATACCAATGTTTAGACAATTTATGTAAACAATTTCATTTCGCTTAAATGTTATTCAATTTGCAATAATATCATAACCTCACATTGCGACTAGCACCTAACGGTGTGATCTGTCATTGATACTGAGTTGCTGTGCTAGACTGTGTTACTATCTAAGACCACAATCATCACTGGCATCAGGGACAAACTGGTAAAAATATGTCGATCATACCCCATAATTATCGTTTTTGACAACATAAGGGGGATCCCAATAATCTATCTATCCACAGTTTACCTTACTAATGATAGAAATTTGACATAACGTCCATACAAATAGTGTCAGATATCTATCACTAGTAAGGTAAACCGACGATAGATAGATTATTGGGATCGGCTGTTAAAATGCAGTAACAGTAGTTCTTAGATAGCAATATTAGCAAATCTTGAAATAATTTTGGTAAGGACAAATCAGAAGAATTAGCATCTACACAGTAGTTTTTTATCCAATAAGATATTTCAGTATTTTTTGAATAATAAAGTCGCCGTCAGTACAGTCTGATGCTTTGTTAATGTTATACTAGTGCAAATGTTACAAACGCAATTGGGACAGAGTATCTGATTGTGTTTATAATATACTTTAGGAAAATAAGTATGCATACACAAAAGGAGTCACAATTCAGGTTTCAGAAGGACAGTTTGTCTTGAAAATTTCTTTACATTTTTAAAAACTCTACAAATTGTTCCAAATAAACAAATGTACTCACGTTCCACGTTCCAACGCGAGAATTAGAAAATAACTTAGTAAATTTCCTTATTTGATCAAGTTATTATACAAATAGTGCACAGAGATCCAAAGGCCTTTATTAAAAACCTAAAAAGCCTTGTATAGAACCAATTTTTACTTAATCAACAAGAGCTGAAGGCGAAACATGCCTTTTGAGATTTAATTAAGGGCGCCAGATTTTTTGAATTATTATTTACTCGTATCGTTATCCGACTAAGGCTTCTTTCACATGGTGCAATATCACATATTATAAGAGCTTTTTATAATCCTTCGTGCCTAGTTTAATTTTGGAATTTTGCTCCACCTCGTCAAAGGGTTTTTTTCATAATTTCTATTACATTCATTTACACTATTTTAAAATATCAAACAACAAATCATATCAGGAGCCCATGTTTGGTTCATGCCTTTGTATTTCGTGACAATTTGTATATATGAATTATGAATTGTTCATTAAGCTCATTGTTTAATTTTTTAGTAGGTACCTAAATTATAAGTGGTTGTCATATTATACATACCTTACTTAACCTACATCTACGTTTAATTTAATCTTATTAGATTCAGCTTCTGCTTGCGACATCGTCTACGTAGAATGAGGTTATCACGTTTCTGTCAGAATACACGCATGTATGTAATGATAGTTATAAGCTCTTCATTACAAATTTCATCCAAATCCGTTGAATTATTTCACCTTGATTAAAAAAACCATACATCACTCACTCACGACCCTTCGCATTTTATTAGTGTGACGAAATGTGCAAAGAAACTTTTAGGTTTTATCTACTTATAATATTACAAGCTGACCCGCCAGCAGCTTCGCTCGCTTGGTCTTAATGCAGTAATGGTAGTGCAGTTTTGAAACCTCGAAGTCATGGGTTCAATCCCCAGGTTAGTCAGTTACTGGATTTATCTGAGAATGAAAGATATTCTCAATAACAGTCCGGAGATTGGAACAGTGCCCCGTAGATGGCAAAAGGCTCACCCCCTGTTACATGATCACATGACCAAAAACATATATGGCGAAACGTAGGCGTAGAAAACACCGCTGCTTACCCCTTCGAGGATATATAGGCAAAAGTATCGATTCACTCAAGACCGCTAGACTGATGTTACCGCCCCGCAGCTTTTCACCCGCGTGGTGATAGATGATAATGATGATGACGGTGATGAAAAGTAATATATGTGCTATTCCAGAATATAATCTACTTATGTGCCAAATTTCAACCAATTCCTTTTAGCCGTTCTGCCGTGATTGAGTAATAAACATCCATTCATCCATCCATCCAAAAATTCAAATATATAATATTAGTGGGATAAAGAGAAAAGTTTTGTTTGTTTGTTTGAATCGAATAGGCTTCGAAACTACTGGACCGATTTGAAAAAATATTTTACTCTTATCCCTGATGAACATAGACATATATATTTTCATTCATCATCGTCATCATTTACTCGAATGAAACCACGGAGCGCAGCTACATTGAAATAAAATACCTTATACTAAATATGAAGTACGATTTAATGTGGAATACGAGTAAGTATCAAATAAACAGCGGCGTGTAAACGTTGCCTTAAATGGAAAGAGAGCAATATCTGTTGGGTAATGAGATTTTTTCAGAAACACGATCGCTTTTAGATACCTAATTTGTACAAAAAAATACCTTGGATACGGCTATTTCGCAATCAGAAGGGACTGCCAGAGGTTGGGCCATAATTTATTACTAGCGTTGTATAGAAGTACGGACGAGTAGACAGCTGATTTGCATTTAGGACACTACGAAAATGTTGTAATCTGTGGACGTTTGCAATAGTTTCTCTACGCCTAATTATGCCTATTATTGGCCTATTTTGGCCTCTATTTAATACAGATTTTATTTATTTTTGGACACAATTATTTACGGGGTTTAAAGGAATTACATTCCATTGCAAAGAAGCGTCAGACAGGGAGACGTTATATCTTCGAAACTGTTCACCGCTGCATTGAAAGACGCCTTCAAGCTTTTGGAATGGAAAGTACTTGGCATCAATATCAACAGCGAGTACATTACTCACCTTCGATTTGCAGACGATATTGTAGTCATGGTAGAATCCATGGAAGACCTCAGTACAATGCTCGAAGGCCTCCATCGAGAGGTGTAACATGGAACATGGACAAGACGAAAATTATGTCTAACGCCCATGTTATGCCTTTATTAAATTTTTTTTTAAAAGGGGGACATCTGTCTACTTCCCATCCGCTACGGGGGTAGTTAGAAGGGGGTATGTGGGGCCCAGACCCACTACAACCCCCCATGAGCAGTCCTCCGCCAGATGGTGCGAGATAGGGTTGCGCTGGCATTCACCATCTCGCCCCAGGGGTAGGCCCAGGTTGATCTAATAACCGGGCCTCAGCGCCTGTGGAAGGATGCTCTTGCTCACCAAGGGCACTCCTCAAACGTGTAGGATCGTGCAAGACGACGAAGAGTCCCCCGACTCTTCACCAGTGAACCCACTACGGAGGAGGGAAGAGGCGAGCAAACTGCCACCTCCATACCCCCGTTCGTCTGCGCCGGACCGGGTCAGCTTGAACGTCATTCTCCCTAACCCGCGGCCTCCTTCTGCGCTATCACCGAATGTGGAGCGCCGTATCCTCCGGCGCCCCACATTCATAGCAGGCTGGGGTTGCCTCCCGTCTTGCGATTTGGTACACGTACTTTCCGAAGCATCCGTGCACGGAAAGCACCTGCACCAATCGAAGGTGAGTGACCCGAAACGCCTTACCCACCTCCGAAGAACCGGGCGGATGGCCTCCACTGTCCACTGCCCAGGGACTGGTGAAGCCAGGTCCTCTGTCCACCGCCGCAACTGGGCGGCTTGCGCCTGCCGCCGCATACGTGTCACCTCCTCCCACGCTGGGGGGTCTCCACGGGATCTTCTCGCTGCCACGAAGTAGTACAATTGAGCGAGGATCTCTGCTTGGAGCTCCCAGGGAGGATCACTGGCCAGCACGCAAGCCACCGTCCAGGACACCGTCCGGTATCCACGTATCGCCCTCGCCGCGATAACCCGCTGTGGGCGTCGCAGGGTCTTGTTGTGGTGACTGAGGGCGTCCGCTCAGACTGGTGCGCGGTAAAGTACCATACTACCTACATTGTTCCTACCCCAATATCAGTTGGATTCTCGAAGTTGTTGACGAATACATCTACCTGGGACAGACAGTCAAACTAGGCAGATCCAAATTGAGAAAGAGGTCAATCGCCGAATCCAACTCGGCTGTGCGGCGTTCCGGAAATTTTGCGAAGTCTTCTCGTCTAAAATACCTCAGTGCCTCAAGACAAGAGTCTTCGACCAATGTGTGTTACCAGTGATGACTTATGGCACTGAAACTTGGTCTCTTACTATGGGCCTCATAAATAAGCTCAAAGTCGCACAACGAGCTATGCTCTGGGTTTCTCTACGTGATCGAATCAGAAATGAGGATATCCGTAGAAGAACGAAAGTCACCGGCATAGCCCAGAAGATAAGTCAGTCAAAGTAGCAGTGTGCTGGGCACATAGCAAGCAGAACAGATGGCCGATGGGGCCGGAAGGTTTTGGAATAGAGACCACGGACCGGCAAGCGCAGCGTAGGTTGTCCACCGACACGGTGGACAGACTAAGACAGGTGGACAGATAAAGGTCGCAGGACAACGTCAGATGCAGGCCGCTTCCAACCGGTTCTTTTGGAAAATTATAGTGGAGACCTATGTTCCGTGGACGTCCTATGGCTGAGATGATGATGATGATGATGATGAAAGGAATTACTCGGTAATTATATTTGATAATAAAATTTGAACAACAATTAAAGAATAATAATTAAGATGAATACTTTTCTTAATAGGTATCAGGCGTATTTAACCTTTGGAATTGTAAATAAGAACCAGGTACCTAGCAATTATTTCAAAGGAAAAGCTTTTCCTTTGAAGCCTCCTGAGACTACTTAGAGTGTAATTAGCGTTAATCTCAAGATAATAAGCCACATGTTTCACTAATTAGTAGAAAGTTAAAACAAAGTAGGTTTTTTTTTAAATTCTTGCAATAAACAGAAACATATAATTCTCATTTTAAGCACAGGCTACTACTTAATAGTAGTTTAGTAGTAAGACTTTTAAAATGTAAGTCAGGTGGACACATCTTCAGGTTGGATAATGCTAGGTGGACCAAACGAGCAACGGAAAATAAAAGAAGACCAAGAAAGAGATGGAGAGACGTTTTATTCAAAGACGTGGTCCAGAATGGAAGGCCAGGGAAGGAAGGCGTAAAGTAGTAAAAATTAAGGCTTTATTTTTATTATTATAAATAAAATTTGATTGTAGTTTACTAAACGTCGAGGTACCTTCCAAATTAGCCGTCATCTTTGTATCGACGATACGGATCAGTCAGTTTGTTTAATCAATGTTTGATATTTGGATATATATTAATCATTCTCATTCATATTTGCTGATTTACTTTCAATCGTAATATAATTAGAACAGTTTTGTATGTAATGTGCAAGCAGATTAACCGATGAACTTTATCGTTACAATTTACTAATATTATATTTGCGCCAAAAATGTTAAACTACAAGAATACTACTTTTGTTTAATTATTTGGCTATTTAGCTAAATAATTAAACAAAGGTAGTTTGCAAAGTAAATTGAGTAGCAGTTACAAATAAAATAAAGAATTTAGTAAAAAGCAATATTATATAATCACATAATTAAATCAATAAGAAACAGGATAAACATCCTAGCTATGTATACAGACTTAATTTATTATTATTATACATTACTTCATTACGTATGCATGCCTTCAGATGAGTCTGTACCAAATTCGTCACCAAGGGTTTCATCGTGTGCTGACGAAGTTGATGGCTCGGGCTCATTACGTACAGCTTTATTTAATTTAATTATTTTAGGAGATTTTTCGAAACTTCATATTTGTAGCAAGTTTGATTCGATTGAAGTTAAGAATAGATATTTTATATTTAACAGTGCAAACAGAACAACTGGTGAACTTTATCGTTGCACTTTACTAGTATTATAGAACAGAGCCAAAAATATGCGTACGTTGAAGCAATAAATACTGGATTAGGGGAGATCTTGGGTTTAAATTACAAAGTATGTACTATTTATTGAGTGTAGTGTAAGACGACCAACAACTTGGTGATAAGATGACCTGTGATTTTAGTGTTTTAGGCAACTGACAAAAATAGATGCAAATAGCTTTAGAGTGTGGATTATACAATATTCTGAAAAAAAGCACGAGTTTTTTTCTTTTTATAATGGTTCATTAAACTGACTCCCTCTCGCTTGATGGAAAGTGAAGATGGAATCAAGAAGCGTCATCGCTTCTTAATGCAGCCGTAAGCTGCACTAACCTCCACCCCTATGATGACCTTAGAGATGCTTTTTCACGCCCCGCTTGTAAGACCCAGGGTCATAGCAATGGTCTATATATTATAGTGTTATTATATATTTTATATATAGTAGGAGTAGGATTATCCTAACTGATTGACTGATTCATTAACGCAGACCTTAAATTGGCGGATTTTTCGGTAATTGATGTCTTTTATGTTGGAAACATTCTCTAAGAAATGATCGTAAAAAAAAATTATGGAATAATAACCCTAAAGGTGCATTCGATTAATTTTCTGCGGCTTAGACCGAGTGAGCGTTACCGCTGACGGATGAGTAAGTTTTTTGTAATTCTTACCGAAACTCAAATTTCTATTCGATGTAGCCGTTCCTCGCTACAATATAAGATATTATTTCCAAACCATTCGGAAAGGTCAGTTTCCAAGATAAGGATGCACGATATCATTATATTTCATTACCTTCATAACGGACCGTCTCGCTCCTCACAAAGGGCACTCTGGACCTGCTTTCGCGAAAATACAAGTTGACAAGAGTGAAAATAGTTCTAATTTTGTTGTGTTTAGAGACAACTTACGCTACTTTTCTTTCACAAAAACATCTAAAACTTTATTGTATTATATCGTATACATAGTTTCTAATTACTGATCATTTTAATTGAGGTTAAGTTTACTTTATTTTTGTACGACTTTATTTTTCTTATTTATAATTCAAATAATATATCGAATTTAAAATATAATTTTAAAAGCTAATTGTAATTAGTAATTATTCTACACTATTTTTGTGGCAAGAAATACTATACAATATTTACAACCTTAAAACAAGTATATAAATACAGTAAGACAATGAAAACTACATAATGCCAAAACGGCGCCATCTCTTTTAAAATGCCTTGTGTATTCATAAAATCGTTGGAACAACTAAATTTTATTGTGTGTCCTGATTCGGCAGTGTTAAAATATCTAATAGAACATTACAAATACACATAGATTTAACGCTTTGAACAACCGGTCCAGAGTTCCCTCAATTTTTTTTTGTTATTTTAACACGCCCTGGGGCCTTACTATAAGCTCTTAAAGCAAGACTTCTAGAAAACTGCCCGGCTTATTCGTACCATGACAACGTTATAGCAGGCCTGCCCAGGTCTGCGGGGCGTTAACCTGGCTGGCGTCAGCGTCGTTTGTTACGCTGACGACACTCTGGTTACTGCCCATGGGAGTACGGTACGGGAAGCGTCCATTCTGGTCACTGCTGGAGTAGCGGCGGTAGTGACCCGGATACGGCGATTGGGTCAAAGTCAAAGTCAAAGTCAAAATCATTTATTCAATTTAGGCATCAAAGACGCACTTATGAACGTCAATTTTTCATTAAAATGTACTTTAAAGCCTACCGCCGCGTTCCAAAATACATAGAGCCTGGAGGTGGCGCTCCATAAATCCGAGGCCATATGCTTTCCTGGTCGTCGGAGAGCGCCACCTTCTGGCTGCAACATTATGGTGGGAGGGACCTCCATTGCTGTCGGGTCGACGCTGAAGTATCTCGGTGTTGTACTTGACAGCAGGTGGAGGTTCGGGGCTCATTTGCAGCGGTTGTCACCCAGGCTCGTGGTGACGGCCGCTGCCCTAGGCCGCCTACTTCCAAATCTCGGGGGTGGCGATGGAAGCTGCCGCCACCTTTACATGGCGGTGGTGCGGTCTATGGCCCTCTATGGTGCCCCCATATGGGCAGGGTCCCTAAACGCTCGGGAGACCGCCTTTCTATGTAGGGCCCAGAGAGTCATGGCGGTGAGAGTGTGCAGGGGCTACCGTACACTGTCACACGAGGTGGCCTGCGTTCTCGCTGGTTCCCTTCCATGGGACCTGGAGGCCGAGGTTCTTTCCTCGGTCTTCTGGCGTAGAACGTGGGCCTGACAGGAGGGTCTCAATCCTGCCCTCCAAGAGAAGAAACAATGGCGAACGGACGCCAGGAAGGTAGCGTTGGCGTCCTGGAGTAGACGGCTGGCCGTGGGCCCGCGGAGAGGAGCCGGAGCCACCCGGTTTCTCGAGGCGGTCTGGCCAATACTGGAGGAGTGGGTTCAGCGGGGGCACGGGTCACTTACCTTCCGAATGACTCAGGTCCTCTCGGGGCATGGATGCTTTGGGAGGTACCTGTGTAACGTGGCCCGGAGAGAAGCGACCCCTGCGTGCCACCAGTGCGGCTGCGTAGAGGAAACCGCGCAGCACGTATTGGAGGCGTGCCCGGGGGCAGAGGAACCGCGGCAGACCCTTGTCTCGGTAGTAGGGGCGGACCTCTCTTTACCGACCATCATAGCCAGGATGGTCGATGACGAGAGGTCATGGGAGGCGATGGTCTCTTTCTGTGAGGACGTGATGTCGCAGAGAGAGACCGAAGAGCGCGAGAGAGAGATAAATCCCCTCTCTCTCCCGCTCCGGAGGGCGCGGACACGGAGGCGAGCTATTCTAGCCCGCACTCCGTCTCCGCTAGCAGGGCCTGGGTTGTCGGACGTGGGGACGTTCGGCACCCCTCATCCATGAGGTCCTTCTTAGGTGGCGACGCGCTGTATGTCCCAGCGCGTGGCTGGAGCAGTACGAGGGGGGGCAATCTGTCCGTCCTCCGAGGTGGGTCTGCCCTGAAACATCGAGGGGCAGACGTCGGCAAGACAGGGCTGCGGAGAATGCGCAAACGGCCCCGTAACCCTGTTTGAAGTCGTTGCCGAAGGACATCGTGGGGTTTTTAGTCGGTAGTGAGAGTCCGACATAACCCGTTCGTTATCCCCGACGAGCGGGTATGCGTAAATGCATTTTCCCCACGAAAAAAAAAAAAAAAAAAAGGCCTGCCCAGGTCTACTATTCAAAAACCGTTCATCTGGTTTTTGTATGGACTGACGTCATCGTGATACTTTAAGTCCGCTCAGATTATCAGCCTACAAACGTTTACGCATCTGCAATGTTGGTTATAGTAAATTGTTAGACCGCCAGAGACAACATTATCCGTTATTTTTTGTAGCAATCAATGATCAAACAGTTGACCTAAATGAGCGTCATGGTATGATTTAATCCAAACCTTTTTACGCCAGGTTTAAAAACTGCACGGAACTTACATGGTTTTTACAAAGCTGATAGTAAGCCCCCTGGACTCTGAAACAGGATACATGTTTAGATTGATCAAAATGAAAGAATTGATTATTGAAAGTAATACACACACAAGTCTGACTGTAAACTTGGTGCGAATATAATAGATACATATGCTTTTAAAGTACCTAAAGCAAGTAAAATATCCAATAATAAAAACTGGTCAATTGCGAGTGAGGCTAGTTCCTATAAATATTTATCAAGTTGTAATGTGTGTTGGTGCCGAACTCTTGGTGCACGAGACTAACTCCAACCTGGCCGGTTTCACTATAAGTACCTATAAACAAATGTTATGTACAAACAATCAGTGTCATGTACATGAATTGACACTACATTAATAACTTAATTAGTCCGAAAACATAAAAACATAATAAAAACTTGTAAATGTTTGACAACTTTGGCAAACCGGACTAGCAAAAGGTTCAATCAAATTGCGCATACGATTCAATGAGGTTTGAACGCGATGGTTTCCGGCCCAGACGAGTAGATGACGTCGCGTCGCAGCGCATCTATAGTTATACCTCAGTCTATACTGTTTGTTGATGTGAACATCATTAAAGTTGCAGGGTGAATATACATCCGGTAAGTTTTGCTGTCGCTGAAATGAGAGGGAAATTGTCTGTAATATGTATCAAAATGTATGCTTAAAGTTATGGTGGAGGAATACCTATATATACTCGTACATTATATTCTTGTCCATTATATTCCTACATACATATATAGGTATATATATATATATATATATATATATATATATATATAGAATATATAGAAGCAGCTCAGACCTGGTCGCTACAAATTTTGACTGAAACCATTCAACTACAATGGAGAGGGCTATGCTTGTTGTTTCCCTGCGTGATAAGATCAGAAATGAGGAGATCAGTAGGAGAACTAAGTTCACCGACATAGCTCTCAAAATTAGCAAGTTGAAATGGCAATGGGCATTCCACATCGCTCGCAGAACTGATAACCGATGGGGAAGTAAGGTTCAGGAGTGGCGACCATGCACCGGAAGACGATGTGTAGGCCGGCCCCCCGCTAGTGGACCGATGACCTCGTCAGAACCACGGGGAATAGCTGGATGCAGGAAGCTAGTAACCGGTCCAAGTGGTGTTCTATGGGGGAGGTCTATGTTCAGCAGTGGACGTCTTCCGGCTGATAATTATGATTCAACTACCATTGTTATCAGTGGCAGCTGAATCGACGTGCTTAGAAAAAAATACTGTCAAAATGGTGTGAAAAATAAACACTGCTTAATGATTTCTTAGGCTTTCGCGATTCTTATACATTGAAATTATACAACTTTAAAATTATTAAAATGCGTTTAATATTATTTTATCCCGACGTATCGAACACTTTTCAGTGAACATGGTCACGGGTAGACTGGATGAAAGTTGGCTGTTATAAAGTTATGGAAATTCTTTTTAGACCGCCTATCATCCTACTAATATTATAAACGCGAAAGTTTGTGAGTATGTATGTAAGGATGTGTGGATGTGTAGATCTTTGTTAGTCATTAACGCAGAAACAGCTAGGGAAATTTTGATGAAATTTGGTATGGAGGTAGATGAGGCACTGGTTTAACACATAGAATACTTTTCATCATCATCCATCACCAAGCGGGCACAGCATAGACAAAATAATAAGATCTCCGCCTACGTCAAGATCGTAATGATGATAGTTCTGTCAAAGTTCGTGTCAGTTTCTGATAGCTTAATATAAATAATTTATAGATGTATAATATATAATAAATAAAGATAGTAAAAGCCAAGTCAATTTGACAACTCGTTACACTGACCTGTTCGGCGACCGTCAAGGGTGATGAAATGTAACACAAATACCGCCAAGGGTGATGAAATGTAATGACTGTTTTTTCCATGGTGATTAATTTTATTTTATTATTATTGTTTACTGATTGATATACGAAGTAATTAAATGTACTCTAATAATACTATTATAGCAATTGCGTTTGACCTTGTACATATTTTTGACATTTTGGTATAAAGATAGATATGCCCTTGGAGAAATAATAAGCTACTCGAAGTACTAATCCTGCGCTGACGTATTCGCGGGCACCAGCTAGTATTATAATAAAAACGTGCCCGATGCACGCAGTAGTCACTCAGTGACCAGAAGTCTGCAGTAGTATTCAGCACACAAAAATTTAATCTTAATTGAAATGTTTAAAATTGTACGCACATAATTGACCCCAGACTCGCATTAGTTTTTTTGATAATTTCAGTGCTACTAACGTGAACTTTCAACCACTACTATCGTAACAAGTACATAGACCGTAAATAATTATGATTACAACAATCTATGTAAAACAAAGAAAACTTCTAAAAATATATAAGTAAAGCAACATTTCGTATTTTAGTTGAAGGGAGATTAAGCACAAAGCATCCTTCTCGGATAATCCGCTCGATTTGCTAATCCTTTTTATCCTCGCTTCAGCAATTTATAAATTGGATATAGAGCGGATAGTTGAACAAATCCTTCTTCCTAACCCATGTCAGATCTGTTTATGACCAGGTATAACAGGATTTTTATCAAAAATGTATGATTAAGTACTCGTATTATCGGCCAACCACGTTTAAGGTACGAGAATAAGGGAACCTATTACCAAGCTAGGTCTATCCATCCGTTAGACATCAATAAATAAATAACAAAAACACAATTAGAAACGTATTTTCTTTCATTCGATAAAACGGTAACTGTACACTAGTGTCAATCTTAATGTGAATATAGTGGAAAGTCTAGAACAAGAAATATAACATATTTAACTATACTACTTATACTCATATACTATGCGCCACATACTTATCCTTTGTACAATTGGTTCTTGTGTCGGGCTCCCAAGATACAGGCTTAGCCTAGTTTGGGGCCCTCAGGGAAAGTCAGTTAGGGCTCATATTAAGTATTTAAGTTACACTGTATATATCTCAATAAGATGTATTGAGATTGGTAAATAAACATTATTATAAACATTATAAACTATATTATTATTATAAAGAGGAAACATTTGTATGTATGTTTGTAACAAATTGGCGCAAAAAGTACTGGACTGATTTTAAGAATTCTTTCAATGTTGGAAAGCTACATTCACCCTGAGTAACATAGGCTATATAAGATTCATCATCATCATCGTCCATCACCGCGCGGGTGAAACCGCGGAGAGCAGCTAGTTAATAATAAATTAAATTGGCACTTTAATTTACTCTATACTATTAACGTAGTTTATTGAATTTTAACTAATCTTTAAAGGTAAGTAGTTATCAAAAACTTCTGCACTCAAATACCTATTGGTAAACTTCATTTAACTGATAATTCAAACAATAAAGATGATTATAGACAGTAAGGTATCTGAAATGTCAGAAAAACAGGTATATATAAAAGAACACACAAATCCCCCAGACTTTATATTGAATGTGACAACATACGAGTACCTCGATCGAAAATGTTTCAGTCGTATGCCTCTACACGCTGCAAAACTGCTCCTGACATTGTGCAGAAGCACAGAATAAATAATAGTAGCAGAAGTAACGACCCGTGCTGGTACGGTGCATTCAATCAGATTTATATAGAACAGGATTAAAAATTTAACGAGTTATCCTCACACTGGCTTGAAAGGCACAGTAGAAATCGAAACAGTAATGGATTTCTCAGACTAGAGTATTTGCACAAGGAAAATCATCATGGTGTTATGGTGAACTAACATTTAGATTTTTATATGACAGCCCAATCTAGAAGCCGTGACACAAACAATTTGCGTAAAAGTATTCGTATCGCAAACGTCAACGCGTCACGTTTCGGCGTACAAATTATGAGTTATATGTTTCACAGTTGCCCTAGATAAATGACAGTTTGTACTGTTTCGCGTGCACGATACGCAACGTTATACTTACGCAGTAATGCGTGCTAGGCCCACAGCTATTATATGTCCTGCCATGCAACTGTCAAGTGTGAACTTCGACTCGATAAAACTTTATATATCTACAGTTCTATACTTAGTACATAATATTATAAAGGGGAAAGATGTGTTTGTTTGTTTAAATTGAATAGGCTCCTAAACTACTGGACCGATTATAAACATTCTTTCACCATTAGAATCCTACATTTTCCGTGAACTTAGGCTATATAATATTCAAAAAGTTCGTACTAGAGCAGTACTAGAGCATCAATCAGTTTTGTTGTTTTTCTTATATCTGTGCTTTTCACTTTTTATGTCTTAATTTTAGGTTTAGAACGCTCCATTCTGTATGTATGACAATATATTTCTGGTTTGTTTACTGAAA
Source organism: Selenia dentaria (assembly GCA_917880725.1). Lineage (NCBI taxonomy): Eukaryota > Metazoa > Arthropoda > Insecta > Lepidoptera > Geometridae > Selenia > Selenia dentaria. Next base: position 37,766,888 of record OU862875.1, on the reverse strand, counting down.
ATCTATGTTTGGGATGAATAGGTGAGAGGTAGGATACAAGAGTCCAGCACAATTTGCTTCAGCCTCATTGAAGTATTAGAATTTATAATTTCTTACAGGCTCCAAAATTTATTCCAGGCCATGTTTACACGTATAATTAACTCATCTTGATGACTTTTTAAATGATACTTGTTTGCCGAGATGTATATACCTTTGGACATGTTCTAGTAGGACATTGTTAATGTGTATTGGTGCAATGTTATACTGTTTGTCATAATGTTAGTTTTCGTTGTGTTTAGTTCTAAACCAATTTCATTGCTAACATAATTAATTTAACTTATCATTGACTCTAATTCCGATGGATTTTCTGGAATGAAAATGTCATCAGCGAAGCTGAGATTACTTAGAAATTGACCGTTGATGTCTATATACCTTTGTTCCCACTTTAGTGTCTTCATGATGTTTTGTGAAACGGTAATACATACATCAGTTTTCGTGCCTGTTTTTTCCAATACATATATAACTCTACTTGTGCTTTTCTTATAAATGTCTTGTATGAGCTTTATAGTTTCTGATGGTTCATTACATTCCTGTAAGCCTGCTGGTATGGGATATAGAGTCAAATGCTTTAGAGTAGTCAACGAACGCCAGGTAGAGCGGGCGTTTCATTTCTTCGTATTTCTCTATAATGAGTTCTAATGAGTGGATACGGGACATCCACTCATTGATAGATAGATTTACAAGATTGCTTCACAAATTTATGTTCAGGTATACATGTAAATTTATTACATTTATCATTTGTGTATGATTTGTGATGATTATTTCAATCATGAAAAATCCCAAAGAATTAGCGTTTTGACATCATACACATGAACTCTAATGTTGATGTGCATGTGATAAATTTACTGGATATATTCAGATTATGGTACTGAACTGCCATATTGGGATAATGTTTGAACCCTTGAGAGTCTGATGATCAGAAGGGATACTCAATTTTAATAGCTAGCGTAAATCAGTGGTTGGGGCCCCGATGGCTATATAATCAGTAACCTACTGATTAGAGCGATACTATAATTGTGAATAAAACTGTACATTGCTTTGACGGCGAGAAAAGCTACTGCATTTGGTACTGTTAATATTTACATTGCGTAACTTCAACTTTATTCTTCTTTGTAAAACAGCCTTTGTTGAAAACTCAAATGGGAAAGAGTATATAAAAAGAGCTCGAAATAGAGTTACTTCAATGTGACAGTGTATTTAAAACATTTTAACAATGGTTATTTCTGTATCTGTAATGATGGTACATATTGAGTGTTTTGGAATCATTGCGCGGGATATAACAACTTGTAGTTCAATACGGACGAAAACTCTACTTTGGAGCCAACACCTGTATCATATACATTTAGAAATAATGTAATAAACATTTAATGATTTTTAAATTCGCATTAAATTAGAAAAAAATATTATTTATATTTTCACTTCAGTTAGCTAGGCTTAGTAACAATATCGCGATTTCATCTTTACAGTTCATATTGGATACCTACGAATTATTATTATTCGTAGTTGGATACTATTGATGTTTGAGGCATATATCCTCCTGTAGTAGTCAGTATTACTTTCGAATTAAATTAGTTTTACAAAATAGATAGACAGCGAGATACAGACATGTAGTAAATATAAGACGGGAAAAAGGCCGCTTTCAGTGCTCGACCGACCGTCGGTCCGTCATTTGTATGAAAACTCACAAGTGGTTACAGTGCTCGACCGACCGTATGCACGCGTATATTGCTACGCAATGCGTACGAGGACGCGCTACAGAAACATATCAGTGCTACACCGATCGGTGGACCGACCGTACGGATGCGTGTATCATTGTCAATAAAAATCGAAGCTAGTACAAAACTTCAATAAATTTGTTTGATTTTATAGGTATCGTTACTTTTATTTAATTAACTTTGGTCAAACACGGCATATATAAGTTTAGATGTTCTAAGTTGTCTTCTACTTTCATTTATAATTCATCAAAACTTTTAATCGATATTCTTACGTAATTAAATAAATTTCTTCATCTTCGCGCTATAATGAATATAAAGTAGTAAATTCCTCTTGAACCTCTTCTTCCTCTTTTGGCGACGATTGGGTGTACGTGATAGGTATCAGGTACACCCAATTGTCGCCAAAGACGTAGGTACGTCTTCTGTTTCTTATACGTTTACGAAGATAGTAAGCAGCAATTAAAAAAATTGTAAACGCGTCGATTTCGTGTACGTGTTTGTGACTGTGCCAGTCCGGCCAGTTTGATAGATCAGGAGAGCACTGAACGGTACAAACTGACGAGCGGTTATATGTATCGTCAGGACCGACGGTACGCGCGGACGGACAGGCGAGCACCAAAACCGGCCTGAAAACGGGACATTTTAAAATTTGATTAGTGAAGCATAATTTTTAGTTTTAATAAACTCATGTGAAATTAATGTATACTTGCCATTACACACTTTCTATATAAGGACACCTTATCTGCCCAAATAATGCTTGCTGGCTCCTGCCGCGAACACCAAAGAAAATTAATGCATAAAATAATATATAAATAATAGTACTATAAATAAATGTTATGTCAATGACTAGGCGCCCCTTAGTTTCAGCTGGTGTATAATTAAGATGTCAAAGGAACTTCTATAAGAATTCCACATGTTTTTTTGGGGTTCCTATACATTTCCGATGACCTAATTATATGCAGAATAATAGTAGATACAGTCGTGCATATAGTGTGTATATACATATTTTATATGAATACCTAGGTTACGCGGTTAAAACGGGCTTGAGTTAGCTAGTGTACAAAAATCAGCTTAATCTGGTTTGGAACGCTAAATATCTGAGTTGAGAATATTATATCCTATAAAGTTATCAACTCAGATATATATATTGGTGCGTTTATAATATTATAGGATATAATATTATATCGTACTAATATTATAAACGCACCAAGCCACACTGGGCCCGCGTGGCTTCTCTCTGAGAGGAAGGCTCGAGTCCCAACAGTGGGAACAAAATGGGCTGTTTATGATTATGATTATAAACGCGAAAGCTTGTGAGTATGGATGTACTCGTATGTATGTATGTATGTGTGGATCTTTGTTACTCTTTCACGCTCAAACGGCGAGGCCAAATTTTATGAAATTTCGTATGGAGGTAAATGAGGCGCTGGATTAACACAACTTTTCATCATCTATCACCACGCGGGTGAAAAAGCCTAATATGCATGGGCACAGCATAGACAAAATAATAAGATCTCCACCTACGTGAAGATCGTAATGATGACATTTCTGTCAAAGTTTGTGTCAGTTTCTGATAGCTTAGTCAAAAGCTAAGTCTATTTGACAGATCGATTCACTAGACGTGCTCGGCGACCGTCAAGGGCGATGAAATATAATGACAGTTTTTTTCCATGGTGATTAATTTTATGTTTGTATGTACATAAGTCCTGTATTTTATTATTTATGTTTACTGATTGATATACTAAGTATTTACATTTACTCATATAATATTATTATAGCAATTGGGTTTGACCATGTACATATTTTATGACACTTTGGTATAAAGATTATGCCCTTGGAGAAGATAATAAGCTACTCGAAGTAATAATCCTGCGCAGACGTAGTCGCGGGAACCAGCTAGTGCATAATAAATATTTAAACGAGTTATACAAGTCAAATAATGACTTGATGAAGCATTGTTTCAAAAAGCTTAACCTGATTACGTCAATTAACATCAGTGGATACGTCCAGCGCACTGAACAAGGCGAATTAAACTTGTCATCGCCGTAGTAAAATCAATTTACTTTATCCAGTCGGACTTCGAAAGTCAGTCACAGTATATACTCGTATTTATTGTACATACATACATACATAAATTCACGCCTCTTTCCCGTAGGGGTAGGCAGAGACCACGGATTTCCACTTACTACGATCCTGACATATCTCTTTCGCTTCATCTATACTCATCAATCCTTTCATACATAAGCGTCGGTTTAGGGTACTTTTGACCTGGCCTTTTTTCAGAACGTCTTCAATCTGATTTTGGAACGTTCGCCTAGGTCTTCCCCTTCCAACACTTCCGTTTATTGTATACTATGTGTTGTATACTATAATGTATTTATTGTATACGTCGGATAATCGCATGGACGCACTATTGGGACTTGTTTGTGTTTATTCCTATATGTATTGAATCAATGTACGCTTTTTCAGCAACAATTTAATGTAACCCCTACAGAATACATTAAACAATTTGAGTTATATATATATATTATTTATTTTGACCGTCAATGTCGGGTTGAATACAATAATACGTACCTACTGTGCCTCAAAAAAATAATAATTAGATCAGCGAGATATTATTTAAGCTGTGATGTAATTATTGACAAACTAGCCATATATTATTGACATCGTTTAATTTAATGACAATTTACCAATTTAATTTAATCTTTACACATTCTACAATGTTTTAATTTTACTAATCCATATATTTATTTACACCTAGGTTTTATTTTACTTAACATTTGTACGCTTAAAGCAGATCACAGCATGTACCTACAATAATCTATTTTAAGATCCTGTCTTACCTGTGTATCACAAATAAATAATTTGAAATTTGAAATTTATACTTACTATATTATACAGATTGAACCTAAGCGATAATTTTCTTCTTTTTCTTTAGCCTTTATTCGTACATTTCTGCAAATAAGCCTATCCCAATTTCTTCCAAGACACTCTGTCTGCAGCTTTTATCCAGTCATGGCCTGCATGTCCTCGAATCATCTAACCATCTCTTAGGTGGGCGGCCTCGTGGTCTGGTGTTCGTCCACGGCCTCCATTCTAGGATTTTCCGCGCCCACCTGTCCGTGTTCATTCGGGCTATGTGACCTGCTCATGTCCACTTCTGTTTAGCAATGGTTTCCACCACGTCCCACACGCGCGTTTTCTGCCTTATCCAGTTGCTTCTTTTACGGTCGCGCAACGAGATCCCGAGCATAGCTCTCTCCATCGCCCTTTGCGCAACTCTGACCCTTTCAGCTCATCGTTCTGGGGCCTTACTATCAGCTTCGTAAAAACCGTGCAAATTCCGTGCAGTTCTTAAATCTGACATAAACAGTTTTGATTGAAATCATTTAGGTGAACTGTTTGAATATTGTTTTCTCAAAGGTGAACGGATAATATTGTCTCTGGCATTCTAACAATTTACTATACACAACATTGCAGACGCCTAGACGTTTGACTGAGCGGATTTAGAGCGACATGTTAAGGAGAGTCCATACAAAAAAAACAGGTGAACGGTTTTTCTGCGGTTCTTGAATATTAGGCCCGGGCAGGCCTGCTTTAAACTTGTCATGGTACGAATAAACCGGGCAGTTGTCGAGAAGTCCTGCTTTAACAGCTCATAGTAAGGCCCCTGTAAGAGACATAGTCATAGTAAACTATAATAATAATAATTATTTGTAATAGCTAGAACTAAAAGAGGTTATGTAGGTCCACGTATAACTTTTTACTACGCACTGTTAGATAAGCGTATTTTTTTTAATTTTTCTAAATAGTGCCTTTTCAGTGTTTATATATTTTACATTATCACATAATAGTAGTTTATGCAACTGTCATATAATAGAGGGTATTAAAATATGAGTGTAGTTTATCGAAACGAGCCGCAGGCGAGTTTCAAAATAAGATTACACGGGTGTTTTAATACCTAATTGTATGCAGTTGCATATACTACTTTATTTAATCTCATGACATTTTTGCTACTAAAGTTTTGTCCAACAAAATATTACTCAAATTCGTATGTACCAGCGCCAAAATGGAAAAGTCTTCATCTTCTTCTTGTTTGTATGGCTTGTGCGGCGTAACCACAATTTTGCCAATATCAGTGGAAAAAGTCTGTTCTCTAAAACTACACTCATGTTTTAATACCCTCTATTATATGACAGTTGCATAAACTACTATTTTTATACCGATATATTCAATAATAGCATAACGTTCGTATGTTATATTTCGTATGTATATGTTCGTGTACATAGTTTATATTATAGTTACTATTACAGTAGTGTAGTTTAAATGTAGAACGTCAGTTCTGGAAGTCGGTTTCATAGTTTTTAAATAATATTTTTTTTAATTAAAATTATTTTTGTGAATAGTCTTTTTTATATATTATGTCATTAACAATTATTATAAGTACATATTGGAAATAAAATTTTGTATTTCAACAGTTTAGATCATGATCTATGACGTTAAAATACTCCCCCATAAAATACCTATAAAAATATTGTGTAAAAAACTAACAGCGAGTCATAAAAAAAATGTTGAGTAAGTAAAATTATCCTAAATAATACCATTATAGTACTTTAGTTAGGTATGAGTAGCTACATGTTTCATCTCAACTTAATTTATGTTACCCTCGCGACGGCTTGGCCTTGAAGGGTTCGTTTCAGTTTTTTCTCATGACAGATCGGAATGAGAAGTGGATTTTCATCCCGCTGAGTAACGGCGAAGTGGGCTTCACTTGAGTCGCAAGTCAAGCAAAAACGTATCTTTTATATTAGGACTTTATTTTCATTATTTAAGTAATTTTTTTTATCTGTGGGTAAGAAATAAAATAAAAATTATAAATATGGCGATTCATGGACAGAGCCTAAGGCGCTGAGATCAAACACTTGGAATTATGTCAGATGATGCCTTTTATGTTTTTTAAGCATAGGTACACTAATGACAGATTTTTTGAAAACTCACCACTAAGTGGGTGAAGCTAGCAAAGCCCAATATAGAGACATAAGTTACTTTAAGATAATAGTCAACTTATTATAAAGTGATCAAAGTTAAGAATTAGTTACTTATAATGTTATATTGGGTCGGAGAGTTCTGGAATGGAGACCTCGGATCGGCAAGCGCAGCGTAGGTCGTCCACCGAACCACATCGGTCCACCGACCGTCGATGGACAGACGATCTGATAAAGGTTACAGGCTGACGTTGGATGCAGGCCGCTTCCAACCGGTCCTTTTGTAAAATATGTGGGAGGCATATGTTCAGCAGTGGACTTAAATGTCTATAAGGTATTTTTAGTAAGGGTCTCTTTGTTGCCTCAAATAAATGGATTATAGGATGCGATACAACACGGTGTTTATATTATTTTTCTCAACTTCCATAAAATGTTATAAATTTGAACATGGTGCATGTAACTGTGCCGAAGTATATAGAGTATATATAAATATATATTGTACGTAAGATTGTAGTATGCGATTGTTTTAAGCTTATTACAAAATGCTCCTGTTTCATGATAGTTATTACGTAATGTATCGTATGTGATGGAAACAAACGAAAACACTGGTTAATGTTTTGTTATTGATTTAATGTAGTATTGAAATATCATCGTTTAACACTAATTAATTTAGCACAGATTAAAAAATATGTAGTGACCGAGATTTTAAAATACGGAATTTCATTATTGTAGACTTTAAAATGGTTTGGAAGATATATGTACCTACGACAATGTACGAGTAACACCGAACCGAAGTAATGTCTACTCATTCAGTTATATTTCGCATGATCGAACATCTAAAACATCTATCTCGTCGGGTAGTTCGATCACATATTGTCCAATAAATAGTAAGTAGTCGATGCTTGAAAAGCTTCCACTAAAGTTATAGCCCGCTGTCGGATATTGAGCCAGTCTTGTGTTTGCCTCCCAGGTTTGCCCCGTTGCCTGTTTAATATTGCCATGGTGAAAGTACGGGAGTACCCTGCTTTTTAATATATAAGATATACAATACCATATATAAAAAATTGCTCACCAAAAATAAATGCAAGTGAATTGAAAATAACTTTATGCAACATTCGATTCGGAAGCGCTCGCAGCGGAGCTTGGCTTGGCGATCTTAACCGTTCGATAAGTTAAGCAACGCTTGCTGCGGTAATGAGTTGCTTGGGTAACCTCTAGTAGCATTATTCGTCTTGAGCGATTCTGTGCTTCGAAGGGCAGGTTTAGCCGACGGTCCCGATTGTTTGTGTCGAATGCCTTCAGGCGGCCTGAAAACTTTGACATGGGTTGGCCATCTACCAAGCCGCACTGGGCCCGCGTGGTAGATTATGGCCCAACTCCTCTCTCTAAAAGGAAGGCTGGAGTCCCAGCAGTGGGAAAATAATGGGCTGATTATGATTACAAAATGTTTTAAATGTGATAGTTCCTATATTTATATGTGTGTTACTCATTATTATTATAAAACGGATTTGTGTAAAATTTGAAGTGGTTTGAACTCGAGATTAACATCTATGCAATTTTTATTCCTACTCAACGGGTAGTTCCCAAGGGATTGCGAAAACTTTATTCCACACGGACAAAGTCTTGCGCATACACTAGTACTTATGAGGACTAAATTAAAGGGAGGGATGATGATGATGAGATATAGTGGTACTGTTTTATCTTATTATAACCTATTAACATCTGAACTACTTAATAAAATGCAATACAAATACATGATGAAACTTTATATAAATAGACAATTTAATAATAAGCTAATGGAAGTATCAGTTTTTAAGTAATACATTTTCAAGGCAGGTAAACCTACAAATATGCCTCCAGTTGTACTTGAGGGCACTGCTTTAAACATTGTAAACAGCTTCAAGTATCTTGGACTCATGTTAACGGAAGATCTGAAAGACGATCTAGATATAGAAAGAGAGAGAATGTTGAATGCTTGCATGTTCGCTCGAAGCACTATAGATGTAAAATTAACTCTTTTTAGAGCTTACTGCCAATCATTTTACTCGGGCAGCCTGTGAGTTAAGTATACCCAGTGAGCCTACAACGCCCCTAAGGTGCAGTATAATAACGCTTTTAGAGCACTGTTGGGACTGCCATTGCGTTGCAGTGCTTCTGGAATGTTCATGGAAGCAGGCGTGGTTGGCTTTCATGCCATTATGCGAAAAAAGGTCGCCTCAATGATGCACCGTCTACGGGGAAGCTCCAACAGTGTTCTAAAACTGATTGCATCTCGCCTTGAGTGTCCTATCCAAAAATACTGGATAGACATAGTCACAGGCAGGACTAAGTAACTTCCGTGTGTAATATAACATACTAACATATAATTAACGTAAACAGACTACTAACACACTATGGATTTTGTCCGAAATAAATATTTTTTATTAAATCTCACACGTAGCTGTTTTTGTAACAAAATGCTGCGAGACGGGAGGCAACGATGGCCGCTTCACACTCGTCCTGTGGAAAACTATGCCGAAGTTATTTTATAATTTGCCTAAAAAACATTTAAATAGTTTTGTCTCATTAATTTTCTATTTACTGTACCAAATACATAAAATAACGAATACGCTAATTAGGATATCCTAATTAAGAAAAAACCATAGAAATAAACAAGTATCGGAGACACAAAGTAATCTATAACAATCTATGGAAAATAAATAATAAAGAGAAAAAAAACGCAACAAAAGCTTTTGTTGGGCTTTTAGTAATGGATCCACCTAGTTACTAGAACGTAACTTAGACAGGACAGTGACTTCACGACTAACTTATTTCTGTGACTGTGACTTGCTTTGTACTACTTTAGCAAAACTCTCAGTTGCAACAACTTTATGTATTTAACTTGAGAAATGGCAAATGTAGAAACGTACGAGACCACTTATAAAGTAAAAAAAATCAGCAGGGTAAATCGTATTCAAGGGAAAATAATATCCCAGATATGAAAAGTATTGTTTTCATCCATCTAATTACGCAACTTGGAGCATTTACAAAAATATTACACATGTTTCTATTACAAAAATAAATATCTTCAAACTTAGATGCAAATTACCTTTTCCCAAATTCACTTTCCATCCGGCAAAAACCTTTCATCTAGCAACACTGCCCGTGATATATTCACGAGATATTGTTCTCCCAAACCTACACATTTGTTATTCTAATGTTGCCCCTATAATGTAACCTAGATAAATATTGTGGACCCGTTTTTGCGTCCACGGATATGTAGCGGTCTAATTTGCGATATATTTTGTAATATATCTCTTGGAAATGTTAGATAAGATGTTCTCACATAACAGACAGTTCCATAGTTTCTTACTAGGAAAAAAAAAATATAATTTTGCTCTATATAAAACTTAGTACACTTTTATATTATTGCTTAAAGACTTGTTTTCTAGACTAGCTCAATATGGATCGCACTTTTTACCTGACTACGCCGAAGGAAAAATGAGGGTTATGTTTTGGTCGTGGTCGTATGCTACCTTGCAGAATATTTTGTTGCTGTTGGTGGCATGCTATCATCATATGTTGATGATGCTATCATGATATGATGTAGCATGATAACGATTATTATCTGAGCACCACACTATGAATAATATATTGTATTATATTATTATAATGAAATAAATATTAATATAATATATCACATATACATCTATTCGAAAATTTCCAATTACATATCACGCAATTCAACGTAAAGCAAGTCATTACATGCCCGGGGCTGTAATAGATAGATACTCGTAGATAGAAACTTGATTTGTACACTACGGAAAAACATGAAATATAAAAAACTCCCGCGGGTGTAAAGTGATTTGGATTTGGAACGTTAGTTGTACAAAAACTCTTAGTACGGAGACAGCATACAGAAAAATTAGGAAAAAAAGGCGCGATCGCACCTATAGGGAGTGTGATTGTGTGCGCCACGTTGCTATGGGTTACGCACGGCCCCTTTCTGCGCATTCAAGTTCAAGTTACGTGCCGCGATCTGGTGTTTGATGTTATTTTATAAAATTTATTACAACTTCTATAAATTGTTATAATTTTGAACGTGTTGCATGTACCGAAATATCAGGAGCACCAAAAGCAACTAAATCGTGGTATACATCTCGTGAGTACTAATTATAACTTATAAAAATATTACTTTGTCCATCTATAACGGTACAAATGTGTCCAATTTGTACTTGTTCACTTTAATTTAATTTACTTTTAATAACTGTTTTGTTTGTATAGTATGCACCCCGAGGATAGAGCATGTCTTCGTCTTGGACGGCTTTAACCCCTCGCTTCACTCAGGACTCTCTCTCGCTCTACATAACTCTCTCTCTAATTAACTTACAACCCGTTACAATCAGGGTTCAATATACCGCCGTTACGTAAGACACTGCTTTTCTCCCTTGGTGTATCATAATCATCTCAGCCGTAGGACGTCCACTGCTGAACATAATGCCTCCCCCATAATTTTCCAAAAGAACCAGTTAATATCTCTAAATAATTTACTATTATTACATCTAAGTTGTTTATTTAATATATGATACATGTCGAATACATGCACATCGAGCACATACATAACAATTTCAGATGAGAATATTTTCTTGTTTCATAATTTTTATATCGTGATTTTTCAGTAGTTGGGCTTTAGTTTCTGATTTATTTTTATTTTATAACGTGTTGTGTGTGGTTATCTAATTATTACAATTAAGCACTCCAGACTAACAACAACCACTTCAGCTACTACAATAATAGTTAGATAAGGAACCCCCCCCCTTTATGTTATGACAGCGTTCTCAGAACGTTGCCCCGTTGAATTGCAAATAAGCGTTACATACCTACGAAGAAATAATATTTCTTCGTAGTTACATACGTCTAATTATTTGCAAATTAACGGGTTACTACTTTTAGTGTATTATACATAGATATTTAGACCTATGTAAAAAGGGCGAATTCTGTGGTATCGTATGAGTTAATATCATAAACTGAAAGTATGTGGGTGTATTTATTGTATCCTACCAATTGATTTAATTATTTTTTGTTAAACGGAACAAGCACGAGGCCCACCTGATGTTAAGCAGTAACATGTGCCTAGAACAGATACATTCCCTCACAAGTTACGAACTGCACTGCGCACGTAACCCTGAGATATTAAGTTTTTAAGTCTTATGTGCTTGTAATTTTGGCGGCGACCATACCTTCCAAACCAACCAACCAAAACTCAGTATTGCGAACATTACTGCTTTACCATAGTAAAGATATGGTGGCAGTAGGTATTCCCCGGAACGAACTTCTCACTCTTCTCAATCACAAAGGTTCTACTGCTCCTAAATTAATTACACATTTCAAGACAAGGATATTTGGAAGATTTTGAAATGGCAGGATTACAGTACAAACATTTTTTATGAACAATTTTTGTGTGTGTAGGAAAAGAATACATTTTAAATTTGGATCCTACCAAACTCAGTTCCCTATTGATTCTCACAAGTACTTATTTATAGAATGTGTGCTGACTGTTGCCAAAACATTTGCATCCTGCGAATGTCCCCTAGCATTCACAAAATTATTCTAATTTGATTTAATCGGAACCGACACTGACACAAACACGCTGCAAAATGAAGAATTAAATTGATCTAAAATGTCGTACCTACATTGAAACCAAACCGCGTTTCAAAACGCGTCACTTGTCGGCACTCGGTCGGAATAATCTGATTAGGATTGTAATTTCCTGTGTCGCTGACGATTCCCTGTCGCATTTGACTAAACATTCCATCAGTATTAACGGAACAAAGCAACAAATTATAGCACAAGGGTTTCAAATACACGCCAAAACCAAAAATCTACTTCATCAGGGGGTCTAGCACAAATATCTGCGTAAGTGTATCGTGTCGTTTAAGTGAAACTGTACCAACTGCCATTTATCTAGGCCCTAGATATCTGTCTGTAGTCTGTAACGCAGTTGCCCTAGATTCTAGGGCAACTGTGTCACAGACACCTCATACTTTGTACGCCGAAGCGTAACGTATTGTCGCTTACAGTACGAATACTTTTTCGGAAATTGTTTGTGCTATGGTAGGTATCAGCCGTGCGATTCTGTAATGATTCGTCCATGCGCTCGTCGACGAGCTCACCGATGTCAAATACTTTGAGATATCGCATTTGTACATAAGGTTGTTTTTCCAAAGTTTCTTGACATCTCTTCATTTGTTTCACGGATGTTGTCAAAGATACAACAATGTTTGCTTTTAGAGAATCGCACAGCAGTTCTCTGTTGAGAAGTCATTCTATATGGAATTCTAGTATTTGAATTGACAAGTTACTAAATAAAGATTTTAACAGTGGCAGGAACAGTTATTCCGCTTGGCGGCGCTGGGCCTGTACCTACTACCAAAAACGAGCTACGAAGTTTCGGTTGACGGATTTGATAATTTCTACTGTGAAAGTGACAAATCACAAATACAAATAAATCTTTCGTAAGTATTACACATTTTAATGTTATTTTGACGGTTCAACTTACGCGGTAGGTATAGTCGAATATCTCGACCGGTTTCGTGACCGTCCGGGCCACTTCTATAAGGAGTACTTGCGCATCCGGCTGCGGTCGCGCTAGTACTTGTTAACTGAAGGAACTCAATGCAATCTCGAATACACTTTACGTACTTTACAAAAAATATATTTAATCATTATGAAAAAAACCTGTCATTAAATTTCATCACCCTTCACTGTAATTTGCTTGATCACTTTCACAGTAGAAATCGTGAAATCCGTCAAACGCAACTTCTGAATTCAGAGTCAGAGAATTTTTCTCTCTATAAATTTCAATATCATTATTATCATGGCATTGCAGCATATATCGAACCTGCTATAAAAGAAGGTAAGTTCCATTTAATGGGGCTTATTGTCATCTCATCCCGTAGTCATCCTTTATAACGTCTAATCGTACGTGGGAAAATATAAGACAGTCAACGCCTTTAAACGAAAATTGAATGCCGATGAATAGAAAAATACTAGAACAGTTCAAGCAAGGGTTTCCATTTTTCTAATATGTTTTTCTTGAAGCTACTATACGTATAAATAAAAAAAATACATTTACTAAACAAGATCTAGATTTATTTGTGAAAGACATTATTGTTTGAAACAAAACATCAAAAAGCCGTTTGTTAAAAGGGCACACCAATATGAGCTTAGCATTTCATACCTACTCAATTCTTTAAAGCCCACTGACCTTCCTAAACTAAATGGATACTTCGGTAAGTAAAGATAAAACGACAAATTGCTCTAGGTCTAACGGAATCGACAAAATGAGCTAAACCATTTCCAGTGTACGAAAAACATGTGAGCCCACGATTTACGATATCACTAAAGTTCCAGTATCTGTGCTAAAACGCCCGGTATATCTTCATTTAGGCTGGGAGTGGCGTACCTGAGGGGCATTTGTTTTGCAAATTATTAACATCACTCCTGCGAGGGTGACCCGTCGTAAAGGCCCTTTCAATTACGTGGTCACGTGTGTAATACACTAATGATACAGTTTCGTGACCGACGTTCGGGTTTAGTGTGCTATTTACGTCGTTTTCGAGGTGTAAATGGAAGTTACATGTCAACGGGAACGTGACATCATCTGTGTCGCAGTCCTTGGCGTTTCATCAGACCTGTTTGCGCCTACGGACGAGTTATAGCAATAGAACCGGTACGCATGGTGCTCTGTTTTCACAGGCGGTTACTTTGTATAGGAGATGTAAAATACATCTGCGCCGTGGAATAATTTAAATATGCTTATAGTTTTTGGGTGTAAGTTACATTTTCTCCTTGGTAAGTCGGAGTAAAATAATTACCCACCCCTCATCAGTAAGGAAACCTGACTTAGACAGGTACTAGTACATCTTGGTTGGTTGAAAAAAATGTTTTAAAGCATTGTTTTGTTAAGAGAATAATGCTTTAATTTATTTTTATAATTTTCTTAAAGAAGTATGTAAATAAAATATGCCAATAAAAGTCTGTATTTTATTTCATAATTAGAATATTACCGAATGAGATTATATAAATAAATTAAATAATCAATACAATACAGAAGTCCTACTCAAACCGGAACAAACACTTAAATAAAGCCTAACTGACAAAAACCAGAATAAACGAAGACAAGATAAAATGACGGGATGAGTTATGAAATGGAAACTCCTACAAACAATATTCCAATTTTATTATACACTGCAACACTTAACAAGCCCGGCAGGTACCGATATTCACCTGTCCCATATGAATTAAGCAAATTGAAGGCGAGAAGCAGACCGTTAAATCTTTTTATGGCTTCATTTCAGGGCTGGCTCTGCAAAATTAGCTCGGAAACTGATTTGGAGGGGCGTATAATGGAGCACCTATCCGATCGTCTCTTCAAATCAATGAAATACGTATTTAGCTATCCCCGTTTTTATTAGCCGACCGTTCTTTGGCTATGTTAATGTTGTTGGAATTTTATGTTGCAACTTTTATTTTCGGGGGTTACTCCTTTTTACGCAAGATTTATTGAGATTGAATATAAATAATTTAAAAAACCTAGTAGTACTGAATCGTTTGATAATAATATTTAGGAATACGACACCGCCCACGACATACTTGTAAATGGTTTGTTTTATATTATAGTCGTATAGCGTCCAACTGATGATAATAAACTGATGCAAACCGCACGCACGATGTGTGATCACAGAACTATCGCTATAATCGCAATGTGGCCAGCTCCTGAGTGCTTGGCGACAGGGCAATGTTGAGGATGGCAACAATCCAGACGGCTGACGGAATTTATCAAGCGCTTTACTGCCATCGACATGGAAATAATACATGATCCTACTCTCCAGCATTTTACTTATCCCTATGCATAAAAGTTGCATCGAACCATTGCACAGTTATAAGAGACAAATCATACTGCATAATTTGTGTGAAATAACACCTGTATTGTTGCGGTTTGGACGTAGGTACTCATACGGCCGCCATACACCATCCTTCCTATAGTCATGACGCTGCCGATTTGACGATAGGAAGTATAGTATGACGGCTATTAATATACGTTAGTATTACGTAGGTTACAGTTATAGGAATTAAACTGGGACTTCTTTGTTAGCTTATTAACACGAACTACTACCGTTTTCTTCCAAAATCCGATATCTACTTAATATACACTTAGCTCATATTGTTTTTTCACGTACTTATAATTCATATTTTTAATCTCAACAACATTATGTTGTAAAACAAACAAATAAGTTGCCAAATAACAAACATGCCTGAACACTGGACAGGCACAATAAGCGATAACAGATTTCTTGCTGATTCTATACCTAAACACATTATTAAATTTTGACGTTGAGTGACAAGTGATAAGGTATAAATTATAATATAACCGTTAACGCCAGTGCATAGTTAACACTGAATTATCAGATATCAAAGAATTCACGAGTCTTAAAATGTTGTTGTTACATCTGTAATTATTATTATTATAGGAAATTCCTTGAGCAGTAAGACTAGGTAGTCATACAATTGTAAATTTATCCAAAGCTTCATGTCGACCACGAGTTGGTTTGTAATATAGACTGCGGACTTAGGTATACTGTGGTGTGAATTATGTATCTGAACGTAGCCCGAGTCCTGTTAGTTAGCCGACTCTGTAGAATGGTAGAGGATATTGCATGCTATAATTGCTTTAGCGAGTCTCGAATGTGGGCTCCGTATTAAGTTACTGAATTGGGCTACTGAATCCTGCGCTTGACCTATATAATGCGAGATATCAGGCACGTTAGTTGTGTATACCAATTGTTTCTTGGATTGAGTTAGAAGTTATACTAGAGCTAGTAGGGAGGCTAGTGTTAAGATTTCATACATTTTAAAATAATCGTTTCTAGAGTGGCACGCGCGCTAAGGATAGTGTTTGTTCCCCTTAATGTATGGTGCAGTAAATATTTGAGAACGACGACTGGATGAATCAGAATCAGAAATTTATTCACCATTATAACAATGATTGTTACATTAGGTAAGTCACATTACATATAAATTAACAATATTGTATATTGTTGATGAAAAGAGCCAAAGGCTATGTTCGATGAAGTTTTGAAAATATCAAACCTCAAACTTAACTAACGTATTTATTTTAAACTTAAATTACATTTAAACAATTTAAAACGAAAAATATATTACTGAAAGTGACGACTTTCAATCTCAGACTTACGTCACGCGTACGTCAAGCAGCGGCCAATCAAATTCACAACATTTTCATTTATATTATGTGATATACATGTTTATCGCGTTTGAAAATACTTTATACGAATGAAAACACCCACAATATCTGTTGAAAATTTATATATAAATAAATGAGCCCTATTTCTTCTGGTCAGGCTATAACTTGAGAACGGCCGTACCGATTTCATTCATCTTTTCTTTAAATGTTTTCTAATACTACGTAGAAGGTTCCTACATAAAAAGGTAAGAAAAGATTGGAGGTTATGGCAAGGCCGTAGCCCGAGCCTACTACGGGAACAAATTCGCGGGAAGTCGAAAGGAAAAAAGGCTACGAAAACAAAAGAATACACAATAATACATTTAAGTATTATACTCTTTATACCGATTTAACGGGTATTGCCAAGAGATCGCAATAACGTTATTTAACGCAGAAGAAGTTACGGGGTTAATAGCTAGTATGTATAATAGTTAAAAGTATAGTTAAAAATCCACAAGAAAGTCTTTGAAGAAACTGATTATATACATCAAAGCCATCATACGATTAAGGAGGAGGCAAACTGGAATAAGGTGCTTGAATATCATAGAAAAGGCGTCACTTGCAATGTCGCAGGAAGTATGTAAATAGTGTCTAACAATATATATTAGGGTGCTGTATCCAGTAATTACTTTAGCAAATCTTCGGTGTGGGTGCTGTATACAGCTAAGTCCCGAATGTGACCTACATTCAGTGTGAATTAAATTTAAACTTTACCTGGCCGCCAAGTTTGTTGTTTACCGATAACTGCCTTGAAATGGTGGGAGAGTAGAACATAGCAATATGAATGAGGGCATTATGAAACTAAGCATTTGGAAACGATGAAATTCGGCAATGTTTTAGTATGTTACATTTTAATAATGGTAAAATCATAAATAATAATAAAGTGATAATAGAATCAAGTATAGTTAAATAAAATAGTTTTATTTAGGTAATATGTAGGGATCCCAAAAACAGTCAAGTCTTCAGACAAAAAGTATGGCCCGGCAGAGTCTCAGATCACTCCACTGGATATCCAAATGTCCATGTGGTCAAGGAATGGAAACATCCAAGTTCATAGAGGAAAAGGGGTCCATACAATACAATAAGGGTATCTGCCTAATTCAAGGGCTAGTAATTTTTAAACTTTCGCAATCTGAACACATATGAAGCGGTTGAGATCCGTAATTTCAACCGGGAGGGTTTCAAACTGGCGGCAACTTGGAATACAGTGATTAAAAAGTGTTTCCGTCGCGCTTTATCCTCAGATGTCGATATCGTTAGTGTTGTGTGTCGGGACAATGACTTTTTATAACAACTGTTGGGGGTATATTAAAAAATATCTCCATACTTCAAGACAATGACACCCGCCTCTTCAGTCCGCTCGTGACCACGATCAATGCAACTTGATCGAAACTTCGAGGTAAATAAATACTATGACGCGATTAAGCCCCGTTAAATAATATAATATAAATATGTAATTCAAGGTCTATCCTACTAATATTATAAACGCGAAAGTTTGTGAGTACACCTGTATCGGTGTTAGTTTTAAGCCCAAGGTCGTCAAGTTTGAAATCTAAATCATAAAATATGACATCAACTGTCAGTTTGACAGCTGTCACAGGTATCACCTATATCCATATTATTCTGTAGTCAAATGTAGTCTATGAATAAAAATGCAGCTTGGTAGTGCAGCGGGTAATGGACAAATCTGACATGGGAATCTGCTAGTAATAAAAGTTGAGCCTTTGAGATATATGTATATCTACACAACTAGTTGCGACTACGGGAAAAAAAGTTTAAAAGGCTCAACTAGTTGCCTCGTGGTTGAGTCTAGGTTCCAATTGAGCCTTCGAGACATTTTTTCTAATCGACACAACCAGTTGCGACTACGGAAAAAAGTCCGAACGGCTCAACTGGTTGAGTTTCGCAGTTGAGTCTAGAGCCCTAAACGGATCTTTGTCACTCTTTCACGCACAAACAGCGAGGGCAATTTTGATGAAGTTTGGTATGGAGGTAGATAAGGCGCTGGATTAACACATAGGATACTTTTTATCATCATCATAATTAATCACCAAGTGGGTGAAAAAGCGTAATATGCTTGGGCACAGCATAGACAAAATAATATATAATCTCCGCCTACGTCAAGATCGTAATGATGACAGTTCTGTCAAAGTTTGTGTCAGTTTCTGACAGCTTAGTGAAAAGCCAAGTCAATTTGGTAGCTCGATACACTAGACGTGCTCGGCTGTTAATAATTACAGAATTTTGTACGCCCTCACTCACGTAATTGATTTGTATATGATGTACTCGTATATGAGCTGACATACAGCTCTAGTGAAATAAATTGTAATAACCTACATGGCCCTTCATTGTGCTCGTCACACCAAGGCTGGTACGTGTGTCTTGTCATATAGTTTCCATTTAAGTCTGATCACAGTAACAATATCGCATTTTTCCTTGGATGGAAAATTTCATGCACTTCATAACGAATAAACTCGAAAACTACTGGACCGATTTCACCTGTTTTTTCATCATTAGGATGCTTCATTATCCCTAAGTATTTCATGAGTGATTAATCAACCATCATCATCCATTACTACGCGGGTGAAACCGCGGAGCGCTGCCGCTGAATAATAATGGGAGGCACAAATCTCTAATAATTTTACGACGTTTTGAAACCGTAGCTACCCTGTATGTAGCCTTCAAAGAATAGAGAAAAGTTGGCTTGAATTCAACTGGTCACATACCGATCTTCGTCGCAGATACAGGAGTGTGGCCCACAGCGCTCCGCGCAGGTTCAATGCGGATTGATGGACAAGCCAGTTCGTATGTCATGGTTGTCTGGAAGAGATCGCTCTAAGCAAAAAGACCGCCCATTGTGACACTTAAATTTAATATTTTCATTGTTGTGTAATGTTTTATTATTTATTATGCTATTTCTTTGTTATATTTTTTAATGTGGTGTTGCAATAGAGAGTCTATCTATATGAGTTTTAGTAGGCCTAGCACGAACACTTGCGTGAGCGTAACGTAATCGTATCGTTGGCGTATACAGTACAAACTATGAGTTATCTGTGCCTCAGTTGCACTAGATAAATTATGGTTTGTACTGATAGATTTACGCAAATTGTTAATAATAAGCTCACAGGCCGTCTTCAAGTCTAAGTTTTACATAATCTAGTTGAGCTGATTGTACAGTTAGGAAGAAATAAGCAAGTTCTTCTAATGGCGCTTCCTTGTAGTACGATACACGTGTATTGAAAATCGTATCAGCAATTACATTAGCCAAATTGTATTTGAATGAAAGCTCGAGTCGCCGCAATAAAATGAATTTCATTTCTTTGAGTGAGCCCGAGCCATATTTTCGCTGTTTATTTATTAGAAATGGAATTACTCATATCTATTTCTGAATAACGTTGCTGTTTGTTACTAAACGGATGTCTAGCTCTTATCTTATTAATCTTTTCTTTCCAGGAGTATAAAGATTAAACATTTTTTTTAAACAATCATCAAACTACTTTATGGCAAAACCTTGTAAAAAATGCCTTAAAGGTACATTATGTTTGTAAAGTAATTTAATTTCTTATAATACAATGTTTTAATTTTTTTAATAACTTCTATTGTATCCTTAACATGTATGTAATCTAAAAATATGGGGATTACTACTAAACGAAGAAGATATTAAAGAAATGACTTTGCAACACCTACTCATATGTTGTATACTTGTCCTTAAGAGTACTGATTGTATAGACCAACTTATCCGTATCCCTATTTTTAAGAAAAGATAAAACAGTTCTTTACCCATTGTCTTTATCGGTGCACGACATATCTGCAGAAGTGGGGGCACATTTTATCTCTTCCACTACATACTTCCGCCTTAAGGGGTGTTTGTTTCGCGGGATTGATACATGTTATGGGCGCCAGCTACCCTTCCTTCTACGTCACGTCATTGATCTTTGAGACTGAATAGGTGAGTGTGTTTTTTAAATGCGTAGTTAGACAGGATTTGTTTTTTATTTTTCTTTAAAATGGTAAAGTTTAGATCACTAAACAAGCTTTGCTTTAAAAATCATGTCACTTATTATTTATTTTATACGAGCGACATTCCGCGGCTACGTTTGCATAGTAGACTCGGTCTTCAACCTCCCATCTTTTCTTGATTTTTCTTTCATAAGTACCTTCTCCTGAAAATAATTAACACAACAACAAAAATTTGCAAAACTGTTCCATTCGTTCACACGTGATGCGATGCGACCAAGGGAAACAGTGATTATTTTTTATGTATAGACTAGCGACTGCCCGCGACATCGTTCGCGTTGTGCGCTCAGCCTTCGACCTCGCCGTAACCCTTTCTTGGTTTTCCTTCATAAGAACCTTCTCCTGGCAATAAAAGACACACAACACAACAAAAAGAAATAAGCGTGATTGTTCCATCCGTTCTCAAGTAATAGCGTGACTAGGAGAAATAGTAGAATAAAATCATTTTTATTCATATACTAGCGACTGTCCGCGACTTCGTTAGCGTAGTAGGCTCGGTTTTCGGCCTTACTATAAACTCCATTTTTTATTATTTTTTGAAGTAAGAATCTTTTACGCAGTATTAAAAACATTTAAAAAAATGATGAATTAAATCGGTAAAGCCGTTCTCAAGTATTAGCGTGACCAAGAGATACAGGGCTTAATTTTTAAATATTAGATAAATATGGTGATAGCTTCTCGCCTAACTAAACTAGCGAGCTAAAATAAAAACTTTTAGTAAATTATGACAGTTCGTAATTCGTTATTATATGAAAATCCAAATTCGTATAACGCTTGCAAATGAAAATTCTAAAGCTATGACTAGTAGTTCTGCAAACAGTACACCTCGCGAGAACATAATTATAGTCTTATCACCGGCAATTTTTCGCAATACTTACAACCTATTATCTCCGAAACCACTTGACCAATTATGCTCATATTCAAAGTTCCTTTTTAAAGTCAGGTACCTAATGTATGTACCAAATTTAATCAAAATTACCGCAGCAAACTTCCCTCCTTTTAGAAAAAACACCACCCGAACTCTAAATCGCCGACGACAAAAAGTAGTAGAACATGCATACCAAGTTTCCTCAAGATAAGATATATACAGAAAACGTAGATACAACCTAAAAAACATACGGACAGACGACAATCAATTTGGCCAGTTAAAGCAGAGACGCTTTGCTCGCTTGGTCAATAATTCTATTCAATTGTGGGTAATTTTACATTATTTCAGAGAGCACATTACACTAAACATAATATGTATACATACATATACATGACGATTAAATACGTAAGTAATACGTACGACTGCGTAATCAGTGGGTCTAGCACGAATAACTGCGCAAAGGTGCAAGTTGGTAGCCAGCTACACGTAGCAGCAGCAGACGACGTGTCGTCGCTGTAGTCATGATTTTGAACCCGACACGTTACACGGCAACTGCAGATGGCGTCAACCATTTGAAAGGCAATTTGATAGGTTTAGTTTAAAAGATTTTTGGTTTTTACTAGGTAGGTTGGTACTCGCGAATGGCACTACTGATCTGCGGTCGGACGACAGTGTCGTCTGCCGCTAGATGACGCGACGCTAGCTTCGTGTCGCTAACTACGGAGGGTATTCCATAGAAATATATAGAAACCAGTAGTGACGACATGTCGCCTGCTACGGTTTCATGTGGTCCGCTACCAACTTGTACCTTAAGTGATTGATATGCTATTATTTATGATGGGATGGGGGAGCTCAATGGGGTTGGGGCAAGCTCTGCACTACCGACGCCGAATAACGAGGGCCGAGCGTAGCCGAAGATGGTGGAACTGCCTCGTCGTCTGTTGTCGCATCAACATCCCACGTACAGTGACATACACTACTTGGGTATAAAATTGGGTGTCGATTGATTTCTATAGCCTCACGTATTTTACGAGGTACAAAACATTTTCGCAAATTCTTTGTGCTACGGCAACTGGGTATGTTGCCTACTTAGATTAATCATTGGTCTCGCTCTCGCTTCGACTAGATATCGCGCTATTTAAGAACAACGGCTCCGTGAATGCGGCAACTCAATATTGTAGTGTGTGTAATGCAAATTGGGAGGATGCTAGTGTGCGTGAATAATTGTGTTGCTAGCTACTAAACTGTCACCCAATTAATGGGAAAAATATTGTATGTTGTGATTAAGTATGTATGTTACTGGTTATAAATGTAGTTCAAAAAATACATTAGCCTCGTGTATAATGAGAACCTTAGCTCACTTATATCATAGTATACTATTAATTAACTATGCATTTATATATTTATATGAGAAGACAAATAACAAGTATTTAGTAATACTCGTACCTACAGTGCTTTCTATTTACATTCTACCAGTCAGTAATTTAGTTCTACCTTTTGTACGTAACATCTTAGGTTAATTTACAATTAATAACTGCGTAGAAACAAAAAAATGAGATAAAACAATTATCTTATAAGCATAGTTAAACCTACTATTATGCACAGGTACTATTATGTACAATGGAGAGTCTAAAAATCATTATTATTAATTAAATTTCACATTCAACTAACTTGTACTAGTTTACGATACATTTGCCTTTTGGAATTTACACATTTCTGCAAATTTTTTTTATTCTCTCTATCTATCTATCTTTCTATCTCTATTATAATCCTATTAATATTATAAACGTGAAAGTTTGTATGTATGGATGTATGGATGTTTGTTACTCTTTCACGCACAAACGGGGGGGCTAATGTTGATGAAATTTGGTATGGGGGTAGATGAGGCGCTGGATTAACACATAGGATACTTTTCATCATCATCATCATCATCATCCATCACCACGCGGGTGAAACCGCGGGGCGCAGCTAGTAGTATATACGGGAAGAATATCGAAAAGAGCATTTGATTCAGCTAGTGGTTGAGAAGTGGATACTTGGTTAGCCCAATCATTTAATTTTATATATAGCACCGTTATTTACTCCTCACGTAATTATATGCAGATAGAGAGTAAAAGTTTAGAACAGAATTTCTTGAGTTCGTTATTATAATACATATTTCGGTTTCGTATATTTAGTAGTAAAATACTCTAAATTCACATTATAAAAATCTCAACCATAGGTACTTGATTCTTATATTATACGGCAACACTGAATAGCGTTTAAGGATGATATTATTTTATGTTGAAATTTTAAATCATATGGTATTTACTAATGGTATATGATCCTAGTGTATTTCTTATTTCTTGTAGTATTATTTTTACACATTTTTACTTTGCAAACAGGCATTTTACTTTTGATTACGACCAAAATTACGAAAAAACACTCGGTATGTTGACACCACGCTGCTTGGGACGTGACTGGCTCTAGCGGGCTCGAGTACGCCGAATTCGGCGTAGTATTAGTTGCCGCATTTTGCAAGTACGCCGGCGGTATCTAGTCGAAGCGCGCGCGCGGAGACTAATCATTAATCTAAGGTTGCCTACGATATTGAACAGAAATGTCAAAAATCAAGTTCTTTTGCAAGCGCTATACGAATTTGAACTTTAGTTTGAACCCTTGATTCGAAAATCTATACGAACTCCGAAATTTGGTTTGGTAATTAACAATAATTGTCGGAAAAGTCTTTATCGATAAGAAATACTCACAAGCGGGCGTAATTTTCAAAAGGATTTTTAGTTTTAGTTTAGTTGCCAAAAATATTGCTATTATTTTATGATGTTTGTCAGCCCTACTTACAAAGTAATTTTTCATATATTCTTTCTCATATTCCTTATATGGAGGAAAATTGTTTTGATTAACAACTCAAGGACTCGGAGGAAGAAAGTTTATTCATTTTGTAAGAGTTTAATTTATAATATTCTGTGTTCATCTCAAATAATAGGGTTTATTTCTTTAAAAAACGTGTCTGTGTAGAATAGATTTCGAATGAAACGAGTTTGTTGTGAATATTCCCTTCTTTTCAAATCCATTCTAATTATGTGCTTATTTATTCACCACCAAATTGGAGCGTATTCTAATGTCTCGCGTTTTCTTAACAATCTCTACGGGAAACTCTTTCTTATTTCGTATTTTAATCCAAACCCAGGCACAGTCCATTCGACATACAGTAGCGCTACTGACTGTAAATGGTAGGTGTCTTTGGTATAGTATGTTTCTATGGTAGTCCTTATTATGATAATACTATAATCCAAATTCGTGTAGCACTTAGAATGATAATCCTAAACATATGATTATTCTATTCAAATGTGGATAGTTTTACATCATACAGTTTATACTAATTTAGAGAGCACGAACTTACATGACGATAAAATTTGCACCGAGTTTGGACTTAAGCATGATCAGAATAAGAACTTACCCTATGTAAATAAAAATAGGTATTTTAATTCGCTAGTTTAGTTTGGTGTTTACTACCATTACCATGCAGGTGTTGTGTGAAAATATACTTACATACTGTTTTATGTGTACGTCAATAAACATTAATTTTATTGTTTTGGTAAATCCAATCTCTATGTATATTAGAAGCTGACTTGTGTAAGAAGAATAATTCGATAATTTGCTGTAGATGTGAAAATATTTTTTTTAGAATACCATGTGAAAAAACGGACAAGTTGTTCGCCTGATGGTAAGCGTCGTGCCCGCCTGTTTCAATACCAACCAGGTTCCTAAATATTTTTTTTCTGGCACAGCTCTGTGTGTCTCTAGACATTTGTTTTCATATCAGAGTATTTATCGAATTAACATTACGTACGGATGAGATGGTCAAAAGTATTTGTGTCTCTTTCTCTCAGTAATACATTTTTTAACAGTGCTCGTAAATCCTAAACACAGCAGCGCTTGCACCTTCTGATAAAAACAGACAGATAAAATGTTCAATGCTTTAACTATCTAACAAAAACTGCCAAATCTTTCTGTACTGTTTACATATATGTATGTATACCCCAGCTCTTACAGTTAACTCTATGTTCATGAAAAGGGCAAATATTTTTCAATAAACTCTGTTCATAGTATTTATATTGGTGTAATCTTTGAATATGTGTCAAAGCCGTAACGCGCTGTCTAATAAAGAGGCCAGTATGACTAGGTAATGCTGATAATGAAGAGTCGTCTGTGCCTAGATGCCCTACTGACTTTTACGTGGTAAACCGAGGTAAGGTAATATTTATCACGGGGTATTAAATAAGGGGCCATAATGGAATAACAAATGCGCTGCCGGCGGGCTACACGACAATGCCTGTGTATATCTGCTTTTCCACAACTACCTGAGGTTATATTAGATTTGTTTGAAAAATTATATGTGGGAAGAATACACAACATTTGTGATACGCATTTGAAGGACAGATCTTCTTGCGTAAGGACCATTTTTAATATAGTAAAAAAATATTTATTTAAAGTGCTTGTACCAAGTTAGAGGAAGCTAAAATCCCACTAATATTATAAATGTGAAAGTTTAGATGGATAGATGGATGGATAAATTATATAGTATGTTTGTTACTCTTTAACGCAAAAACTAATAAATGGCTTTTGTATGAAATTTTATACGTAGATAGATGTGACGCTGAAATATTATATAGGATAATTTTTCATCACCATCATCATCATCCATCACCACTTCCTTCACACCTCCACTTCACATTCACACACATCCATTTCAATTTTATTAATTAAGACGCTGTCAGCTCAGCGCTTCATTTTCCTTTACTTGAAACCAAGCAAGCGCATCTCGTAAAAACGTTAAAAATTCATACAAAAATTATTTGCACTCTTAAATAAATAATAAAATAATCCGTGAATATAAGACTCTATTGACATCTTTGTACAAAACCTACCCAGATTTAAAACTAATATCAGGAAAATAGTATTTAAGGCCTATGATGAGAGTATGTAAAATTGTTTGGTTGCCTCTTTTTATTGTTATTATTTAATTACATAACTACTTACTGCTCAAAAATCAACCATCTTGTGTACACATATTTAGGAACATAGTGTAGATCGAAATTGTACTATTTGATTTTAACCATTTATTGACTGTATTCTGTTTTGTGTGCCAATAAATAAATAAATAAATGTATGTGTATTGAAAATTGCTATTTTATGATATGTGTTTCATAACAAATATAATAGTGAATAAAGAGAAAAACTGTTTTAAAGGTGAAATCAAATGGTTTGTTTGAATTTTTTTTAATGTACTCTAGTATTTTAAAATATGTTTTAAATTCCGTTAATGTGTACTTAAAAGTCTTATAAATGTCACATTATTTCTTGCAGTCTTAAATTAAACGCTGCTTATGAGATAAACTGCTTTAAAAACCCTCATTTTTATCGACATCGTGATATGACAGCACCTTAATTATTAGTAGTTTAGCTATTTCAGCGCTGAGTGGTTCACATGCAAGTTATATATTCCCTGTGACGTGTAGTAGAATAATTCATAAAATATTGTGAAAGTTTACTTTTCAGATAAAGTAAAGCGTTGTATCATTTATATTTACATATTTGTTGAGACTGTAATCTCAAGATACCGGCTTCACTCCCTTGGTATTATGTCGGTTTAAGTCCGACGACGTTTCGAACGTGTAAGGCGTTCTTCTTCAGGGAGTTTTCACGCTTGGAGATCGCGTCGCGTACATAATACCAAGTGAGTGAAGCCGGTATCTTTATATTAGTATAATGTGTGATACTCACTATGGTTTTCAAAATCTGACTGTAATCTTCTTAAGTAGATCAGGTGCAAGTTATATTTTTCTATTTTTTGCATAGGATACTGTTAGCACGGTCACCAAATATTATGACAGAGCGCGCAGGAGAGAAAGAGAGAGAGAGAGAGAGAGAGAGAGAGAAAGAGAGAGAGAAGAGCGCCAACAGATACATTTTTGTAGTATAGAACCAACTCACCAGGCATACTGGCAGTTGGCTCGAGCTCTGAAATCTGATGGACAACAGACAATGCCTCCACTCATTAGGCCACCTCCCCTCTCCATAGCGTTCCTTGAAGAAGACAAAGCCGAGTGTTTAGCTGATAGCCTTGAGGCTCAGTGTACTCTAAATGTAGATCACGTCGACCAGAAACACCTCGATTCGGTGGAATCTAAAGTCGAACGTAAAAGCTGTATGTCCATCTCTGACCACCGGTAAAATCATCCGAGGTAGTGTCTCTGATCAAGAGCCTCAAGACCCGTAAATCCCCTGGTGCTGATGGTATCAGCAACAAGGTGATTAAACACTTCTCAGTCCCACTAGTCCATCTCTTAGTTAGCATCTTCAATGCGGCTATGAGCAACTGCTCCTTCCCAGACACTTGGAAGCATGCCATTGTCATTGGTATTCACAAACCAGGCAAACCGGCAGCCGAGCCCTCCAGCTATCGTCCCATAAGTCTCCTCAGCTCTCTGGGGAACATTTACGAGCGGCTCATTGTGAACCGACTCTGGTCCCACGTTAGGTCCAATAACCTCCTTCCCGATGAGCAGTTTGGTTTTAGAGCCAAACACTCTTGCGTCCAACAAGTGCACCGCGTAACGGAGCACATCCTAGGCGGTTTCAATAAGAAACCAAAGCCCCAAGGGACCATAGCTGTCTTCCTCGACGTAGCGAAAGCGTTCGACAAAGTCTGGCACAACGGCTTGATATTCAAGCTGTACCAACTGGGTGTGCCAGACCGTCTTGTACTCATCTTACAAGACTTTCTCAGGGATCGAACGTTTAGCTATCGCACCGAGGGAACGCTCTCCTTCCCGCATCCCATTCACGCAGGTGTCCCTCAGGGCTCTGTACTCTCACCCATTTTCTTCTCGCTGTACACCAGCGACATCCCACGATCTGAACCTAATGTTCAGATCGCTCAGTTTGCGGATGATACTGCAATCTACTCTACTGGCTGGTTCAAGGTCAGGCAGAGATGCGCCATCCAACGAGCCATCACCGTAATCGGTGCATGGCTCGTTGGATGGCGCATCTCTTTCGTAAATGGCGGATTGCAGTAAATCCTAGCAAAAGTGCAGCAGTGTACTTCACTGAGTCCCGGCGGAATCTCATGCCGTCACCCATAGTCCTATTCGGCGAACCCATCCCTTGGGCTAAATCTGCCAAATACCTGGGCGTCACCCTTGATCGCCAACTCACTTTCGCGAAACACATCCAGATTGTTCGCAATAGGGCGGCCTTCATTATGGGTCGTCTTAATCCCCTCATAGGCAAAAACAGTAAAAGTCTCTTAGAAATAAGACGACTCTTTACAAACTTTGCATCCGCCCAGTCATGACTTACGCATCTGTAGCGTTCGCCCATGCTCAGAAACACGACCTCCACAAACTTCAAGTGGTTCAGAATCGCTTTATGCGCAGGGCAGTGGGCGCTCCGTGGTACTTGCGGAACGCCGAACTGCACTGCGATTTCACCCTCCCCTCTATTACGCAGTATATGAAAGACTGCTCCCGCCACCACTTCGACAAAGCTCCCCACCACTCGAATCCCCTCGTGGTCGAAGCGGCGAACTACTCCACTGACATAACCAATTCTCACTTCCTTTCCCCCCGTCGCCGTCCAAGGCATATTTTGGGTGACCCGGACGACCCCATCGCAGCCGTTACTTCGGCAGCCTTAGCGTCGTCCCAAGGGAACCCCGGTAATGGTTGTAGACCCGACCAGGGCTGTGATCCCGATCGCATTGTAGGCTCCGGCCGAGATCTTCTTCGCAGCCCCAGTCGCAGTCGAGGTAATCCACACACACACGATTGTAGTCCCAGCCACGGTGCGGGTGGGAGTATACACCGCGGCCACGGTCGCGATGTATCCTCCGGCCCAGCAAATGGCTGTGGACGAGGTAACACTGGTTTTCTATGTAGCCCCAGCCACCACGGCTGTGGGCGAGGTACTACACATTCTTATTGTAGCCCCACCCAAAGTACAGTCATGAGTGCACAACGCGACGATCCTGGTCGCGGTGTGGACCCATGTCGCGGAAATGGGGGGAGGCGAGGTATTTCCGTTTGTAGCCCCAGTCAAGGTAGTGATTCCGATCACGGTGTAGGCTCCGGCCGAGGTAATGACTGTGGGCGAGGTACACAAGGTTATGATTTAGTGG
This sequence comes from Selenia dentaria, assembly GCA_917880725.1. NCBI lineage: Eukaryota > Metazoa > Arthropoda > Insecta > Lepidoptera > Geometridae > Selenia > Selenia dentaria. The sequence goes on along the minus strand of OU862875.1, from coordinate 37,736,800 downwards.
TAAACACAGTCAAACACCGAGCTCGCCGGCGAGCTCGAGGCAAAAATTATGTCTTGGTTAGATTCTCTCCAAATAGTCGTAGAGTTAAAATTGATAGGGCCCACTTTCAACGGTACACTTATGTACCGGGGCGATTCTCTCCTACTCCCCTCTCTCCTGGCGACGGCCCAAGCCGAGGTCCGTACCTTAGTGGTGCCCTTGAGCAAGTCGCCTACTCCTCTCCTTGCGGCGAAGCGTCTTCAACGCTCGCCTTAGGCGGTGCGTCCTCTGCGCCCGCATCTGGCTGAGTGCCATCTGCGCTCGCCAACCGTCCGGTGACGCTGTAAATGCCGGTAGAGGCAAACAGCATTAGACCGTTCCAAAAAAAAAAAAATACATTTTTGTAGATAAATACCTGTGTAAATTGGAAATGTATTACACACCCCGTGTAGACCTAGATATTATTAATGCCATGGGCCGTCGAAAATTCGGCAAATACAAGTATCTGAATAAGCCTTTCAAACAACGACCCCGGTTTATGGTTTTCAATTAGTTTATCGCTATCGTAAGGAGTGAGTGAAGCGGTGATGCGCCGTATCTCGGTGACACGCCATATCACGGTGATACACACGTATCACGCTCACCATGCGGATAAAAGCGGGTAGAGCTGAGTGTTTATCACGTAGTTTATGTTGCTTTAATAACACACCGTCGAGGTTAAGTCAGTAAAAGACGTGGGCGTTACTTGCGGATCTATTTCCTGGTTTTTGATGATAAATATAACCATAAATTGATTATTAAAAATAATTTAGTTCAACTTTATTTAGTACTACTTGACCCGCCAGCGGCTTCGCTTGCTTGGTCTTGGTGTAGTGGCGAGAGAATTATTCTTTAAATTTCATAACTTTCTTATTTATGAATCGATGGACATGAAACAAACACTAAATGTTTAAAGTAAAGCTTACCACAATATAATAATGAAAACCACATCTAATTTGGACAAGCCGTTTCTGAGATTTGCATAAACGTACAGACAAACAGGTAAACAGATAAACTGACAAAAATTCTAAAAATATTTTTTTTCATTCTATTTTTATTTGTAAAAGTTCCAATTCTCATATATCCTTCATGTACAGACAGTGGATCGTTACATTTTTATTATATATATAGCTATAAATGCGTTTTAGATAATATTTCAAAATTAATAATGTGGGTAACTGATTATATAGTCAGATGCAAGTCACAGATGAGAAGTGAACTGCGAACCTAGCTTGTGAATCATGATATAGTAATGGAAACGCAGTTTACTTTAACCACACACGTTGCAGTTCCTGGAAAAGTAGATAGGTTTCTGAGAAATCTATTGTACTAATGGCCAAATATGGCGAATCGCCATTCAACGGGTTAAATTAATAATAATTTCAGTTGATTTCTACTACCTTAGGCACGGATCATCTGTGATTTTTGGGGTATACATTCACATTTCTGGCTGTTTGATTTTCTATACTACAGTATATTTTAGTTTCTACCTGCATTTACAAGAGCAAGATCATAAGTTAGTCTAAGAATTATTTATATCTTCGAGTTAAGATTCGCTAAAACATTGAAAACATACATTCAATTTGTGAAAATTTAAAAGGTTCATAGAAAAATGTTCAAATATGTACCAATAGAGTCACTTCACATTTCGCAGTTCCATAGCAAAAGGGAATAAAGCTAGTAACACAAAGGTCGCATCAGTCTGCTCCGAACAACGTTTCTATTCAATTTGCGATTTCCTATCTGACTGCAGCACAGAATAATAACTGTAGTGAGTGTATTCACGGAATTTTTTATCGGTTTGCCTGAACAGTAGTGGACAGTCACGACGGACGATGCACTCTGTTTGCAAAAGGTTTGGGATTGAGGGGCGACTCACCTAAGCCCATTCAAAGCTACCTTTCATTGATTCTCTTACATTTGGACATACAAGGTAATAAGACCATCTGCAAGTTTCCGTCTTGGTATATAATGTAACACCGCAGTGCAGTTTTTACTTCTGTAATATGTGATCTGCAAGCACTACTGTTTTAAAAGGTTAAAAAACATGGGAATAAAACAACTATATCAGATCTAGTGGTCTGTCTCGTGCCACATTATGATGAGACGTTTGCTATCGGAAACTTCGGATCCCAAATAATATACAACTACTATAAATAAACGACACAAGTTCTGACCTATCTGTGAAATCAACTGGGCACACGTGGATTATAGTACACAAATATAACAAGCGAATACGATGATAATATTAATAGTAATACTGCAGGGGCTTTGTGGCGTGGTCGTCAGTGAGTGGTGACACCGTGGACCCTGATTCTCCCTGGGGCTGAGTGAGACCCCCTGACCCCTGGCCTTAATTGGTCGTCTGGGGGTGGAGACGCAAGAGCAAGTTACAAAAAGCTCCAAGGGTGGAAGTGTTATAGGGCATAACGCCAGTAGTAGCGCTCTAGTGAAACCGCAGCCCACCTCTCGACACCCTTTAGCCATCCACACTAAAGTAGCCCTTTTTGTTACCATTGATGGTGGCTCTTATGGGGGGCCCGTTTAGTGGATGGCAAGTCACCAACCGCCTTAATATTTTAGAACGAGACTGAAATTGACAGGTGCCATAGTCACATCCATGGTCCACTATCTCCCTTATCACTAATAAGTTCATATCAATAGCCTTGCCATTTTACCCATATTTGTAATTGATATACCCTATCACCATCCATCTAATATATTTGTGTTTTTATAATACTTTGTATTTTTTATTATTAAAATTATATTAATAATATTAAAACAGGCCTCTAAGTGTTGGCTACAGCCCCACTTATGCCTTTGTAAAGAACCGGATGTGATCCGTGTAAGAAATGAAATAAAGAGAATAATAATAATAAAACAAAATTGTCCATAAAAAAATACAACAATTAAAAGATTTACGGCCTTACTTATAAACGCTACTTGACTTTAATTACGTTATTTAGTACTGCGCAGAGGAAAAATGTTCTGCGCCGTACTAAGTGACGTTATTTAAATTTAAGCAGCGTTTATAAGTGAGGCCGATAAATTAAATGTCACAATGCGCATGTCGCTCAGAGCAAACAATTCAAAACAACCACAATGGAAAAACTATTTATAAAATGATCAATTGTGTATACAACAAGTTTATACTTGTATAGTAGACCTAAGAATGTAGATATTATAATTATGTGTTTGGTAGAGGGACCAACAAACCAAATGAGAGTGTTCGGGGGACCACTTGGAGAATACAAGTTGGCCAAAAAAAATCCCCGACCCCTCAATATGTTTAACTTTTTTTTGTGATTTTTCCCTTTTTCTCCGAAATTGTACCTATTTACCACCATAACATTTGTAAAATCTGTTTTAAAGCGGATTTTTTTAGTTGAATTTGGTCTCTAATACACCTTCAGGCAACGCAAATCAAAATTGGATACAAAACAGAGCTAACTAACTGATTTAGTTTAAAAAATTGGGGTGTCGGGGATTTTTTTTGGCCAACTTGTATTCTCCAAGTGGGTCCCCGAACACGCTCATTTGGTTTGTCGGTCCCTCTACCAAATACCCATATAATTATAATATCTACATTCTTTCTACATTCATACATGCATATTATGTAAATAATTATATAGATACATACATACATTAAGCACATGAAAAATTACAATAACCAAAGATTATTATAATACATTACAGAAACCAAAGTTGTAGATGCAGTACGTAACTAATGCGAGAGGTAAAATGCTTGTAGTTATCTATCTATCTATCTACTAGGCCCATATTACGTCAGTGTTATATTTATTTTGTGACGTATAGTAAACATAAGTCTTGCTCTGTGGATTAGGACACCATGGAAACACGGAAGTTTTAAATAACAATGGAATGTATCCATAACGTCCGGTCCAGTGTTTTAAAGGTTAAATATTAATTCACCTCTAAAGTCAACACAAAGTCAAAACACGACATCAAAATGACAGAGCGGCACAACGGCACAGACCCACTGAATGTTAATCTAATCTAATTAAAAATTAATCTGCGAGATGAAAAGGCCCCGGGCTGACCGGGTTGTGGAAATTGAGACGTTACGGCTTACCCGTAAATTTCATTAGGCTGACTCTACCGCCGAGGCTATTTAAAAAGAAATACGTAGCGGGCTTGATGTATTGAAATCAGCGATCTCGCGAGGACTACTTTATTTACAGATAAAAAAGACGTGTGGCACTCGGAGACTGTAAAGCTATTGCATAGCTGTTTTTATCAACTCATGCAATTATAATTATTTAACCAATGCCTTCTAGAGGAGAGTTGCTGAACTAAAGAGACAAGCGTGATATTTCAAAAAGTCATTAAAAGTTCTGCTATTCATCGATAGATGCTAAATCAACTTATGCAATTATAATTATTTAACCAATGCCATCTAGAGGCGAGTTGCTGAACTAAAGAGACAAGCGTGATATTTTCAAAAAGTCATTAAAAGTTCTGCTATTCATCGATAGATGGAGTCGGAGTGGGGGATGTTAGGTTATTGTCGTTACGGAATTTCTGGATAGGGTCTCCACGCTCAAGGCCCGCGATAGAAGCTATGCAATAGCTTAAAAAACGTTTATAACTAACGGATAGGTATGTAGAATTTAGCACTTTTGAATACTAATTTTGTAGAAAATGCTAAATGGTGTTTAGAAAATAAGAATTCATGGCGGGAAAACAAACCACAGTGGTAGTAATTCGTTTGTTCAGCTCCCCAAACTAAACTAGCGAACAAAAATCTATTTTAAGTATATTATGCTAGTTCTTATTCTGTTCATGCTTAAGTCCAAATTCGTATAATGCTTGCAAATGAAAATTCTTAAATTTGCCATTTCTGTTTAATATAATTAAAGTGAAAAATTAATCGTCATGTAAGTTTGTGCTCTCTAAACTAGCCTAAACTGATGTAAAACTACCCAAAAATGGATAGATCATATTTTTAGAATTGTCAATCTAAGTTACACGAATTTGAATTTTAGTTTAAACAGAATAAGAACTTCCATAGTTTAGAGAATTTTAGTTTAGTGTAACTAATCACTAACCAATCAAACAAGCAAATCACTACCAGTGGCTATTGTTGAGATTGTTTGAGGGTGTTTCTCTAGAAATATTGTCTTTCTTTGAGTTTTGTCATGTAATAGTAATAATGGCTTATTAAACGTTACGTGTACGTAACGAATGAAGTAATAAACGTAGACAAAGTGTACAAACGCATAAATCATTCAATGGTTTACTAGTACATGATTTAGACAGAACAGTGACTTCATGACAGACTCATTTATGTGACTGTGACTTGATTGAGGAGGATAACTTGAGGACTGGCAAATGTACATAAAGTACGAGTCCACTTAAATAATTTATATCTTTTGATTATGCTAAATTCAATTAATTCAAATATGTGATAAAAACATTGTATATGTATATGGCATACTATCACTACCATGGTCTCAAACATAAGAAATGTTCACTTTTTTTTATAAAAACTGAGAATCTCCTCCTTTTTTTAGAAGTTTATTGAAAATTATAGTGTATATTCCGATTTTAGAATGTTTTATTAGTATCAATTGATGGGACAGACATATTTATGCATCTGTCTGTTAGGAGGCACTATGACGGATGAAGTGCTATCCAAGCTATCCAAGCAAACATTTTGTGTGGCACTGCACAGAGTTTGTCACCGCTATTCTCATCCAGTAATTTCAATTCCTACACTGCCCTTCAAACCTTAACACCTCGTATTCCTCACTACTGTTCTACTTGCTCGCAGAATGCCAATGGTATCATTTCTTTATATTTACAATAGAGTTTTTAATCACTGTGACATCACTACATACTCACCAAATGAAGCTAAGGTAAAACTTCACACTTGGCTACACTCCCCCTCAAATGAAGAGACTGAGAAGATATTTCTTCTGTTCGCATAACATACACACAACCACAACTCATACACACTCACTGCATACTCACACAATTTCACTTTACTTACATATAAAGAACTTATTTTTTATACTTATACACTATTACAGTTATTTACAATTTTAAGTAAAATTAAGATCTATCAAGTTACAGGCCGCGCCATTTGGATTTTGAAACCCATTGCTTAAACATGCAATTGTATTTAGGATAAACTTTAAATTATAATAATTTGTCATGTATTTAATAACTAGTGTTTTTAGAATTTATAATCAATAAGAAATAAACAATATAAACTGTTTTGAGGGTCATCAACATAGACATGCACAAGCCCTTCCACTCTACCAAGGTTGAAACAAATCGGTTTTGTTTTTTAACTTTGATTATTACTAAAAATAGCACCCGAGAAACTAAAATTGTATAGCCTTTGCGCAATTACAAACGCGCTCTTGAATTTAACCTACCTTACCATTCACATCTCGATGGTGGAGTGAAAGTTTAAAAGTGTACAGTGGAGTAAAATATTTGAATATAGGATATATCATTATTTAAATTTACATACTAGACATACATTTCTGCGGTTTTATAATAACCTGCCTGATCCGCCAGCACCTTCGCTCGTTTGGTCTATGGAGTACGAAACCACATAAGTAAGTTGAATTCAACCCACGTGAAAACAACATTAATAAATCTTACAAAATGAGAAAACTAACATGTAAATAGAATATAATAGTTTTTCGAGCTGGTGGTATCAACCACCATGTCAATGTCAATTTACATATCACGCAATATCAACGTAAAGCAAGGCATTACATGCCTGGGGATGTAATTTTGTATGAAACTCCCTTGGGTGTAAAGTGATTTGGATTTGGAACGTGAGTTATAGGAAAACTTTTAGTACGGAGACAGCATAAAGAAAAAAGGAGCGAAATTATTGTACTATTAGCAGTGCGTTCGGCTATCCCTAAGTTGGCGAAAATAACGCTAAAAACGCCCACAAGGGCGCTCGAATTGGGAATATATAGGTGAAAATGTCGTTTATGGCTCTTTTTGTTCAGTGTTCAGCTAAAAAGAGTTATTTTTACCACCAAAAATGAGCTTTACGAAAGATTTAACAAAAGAGCCAACAATAGCAATGCCACCAATGCCCTTATTGCTAAACGAAGGCACCTATGGAGTGTGATGTTATGCGCCGCGTTGCTATGGGTTACGCACGGCCCCTCTCTGCGTTTTTCATACAAGGTCATAGTTGAAGTTACGTGCTGCGATCTGGTGTTGCCATAAAATATTATTATTTTCAAAGTGGCGCATGTAACTGTACCGAAATATCGGGTGCTCCAAAAGCTACTAAATTGCACGATATTCTGTCTCCAAGTAGTAATGTGCAAAGTCCACTTTAGTTGTCAACCAAGGAGCTTCATGAAAATGTAAGATTAACCACGTAAGTCATGATATATACATATAATGATATTAACTATGTCATTATAAAATAGTTTACGCATAAAATACCTAATCTGTTTCATATAAGTTTAAGAAAGAAACCGACGATTCTGGCTCACAAACCTAGTATGAGCATCGAAAAGGTAAATATTCCTTCGCTCAAACATAACTTTGTACTTTATAAGTTTTAAAACATTTTTCCATTACACCGATATCCCTCACGTTTCATCTACAACCACACATGTGAGTTTGCAATGTCTGTAGAATTAGTCTGTGCTGTCACTGCAGTGCCCTAAGACTTGCTCGAACTAAGCGCTGGATCCAATTTTTTTCCCAATTGCGCGAAACAGAAAAGGATAGTAATGTGTTTGATTAGTCATTACTATTCTTATTAAATCCCTTGTATTACTTATTTCATTCGAAAGATGCTAGTTTTGTGATGGTCTTGTATACAGGTGATGAATAGTGATGTAGAATCTTAGGATATTAACAATTGTGTACACAACTTGTTATAATTGCGGGTGTGTTAATTAAACAAACGAAATTCCAACTAGATTTTTTTTACCATACATACTATAAAATGTATCGTATACATCATCACACGGGTGAAACCTCGGGCAGCAGCTAGTAATTAGCTAAATGTTTCGTTGGTAACTTACTACAGATTGTTTAAACCTACAATATTATTTCTTTTCCATTTTTACTATGGGATTCTTTTCTCGTAATTTTACAATAAAGTAATCCACTATATATATTGTCGCTTAGATGACTGGTACTTGTAGGTACTCTTCTACCATGTTCTTTGCGGAGAAAATTAGAATCCATATTCTTTCGTGCCTGCAGACCTTTGTATTTTTGAAAGGTCCTTCGTCGTAGATGAAGTTCTCAAGTTATTAAATGTTTAAGGGGGGCTCGTATTGAGTAGGTACGTACCTACATAGCACATACGACAAGACAACTTTATTGTATCGTATTTCACAGATCCAAGTTGTTTAGATTTCTCACATAATTGGGAATAGTATGCACTCAATATCTATACGTAGATGGTATAGATAAACGCACCCTCAATATTCTGATAACAAAATCAAAAGAAATCCTAGAATACCAGAAACTGTAGGTTTTTTATGATAATTATGGGATATATGCCAACCTTTAGCTAGTGAACTAAAACAGTGTATTTGTGGACATAATAATATTTCAACACAGCAGGATATAGGCACATCAGCATCATGCTGCTCGCCTATAATGAAAAATAAATATAAATGGAAACAAAGCTGTCCTTTTCCTGAAGTCTAAAATGACCCCGATATATAAGTAAATGTAGTTGTAAAATAAAAATAAAGCATGAAAATAATACCTAATTTAACACATTTTGAGCAAGTGCCGGTGTAGGTAATAACGCTACACCTGTTACAGTAGCTCTACGATTTTATAGATAGTCAGATAGTTAAATTTATAGCATGACTATCGTAACACAGGGTGATATTTTAAGGTCACCAAAAACGAGCCAGTTCTCGTAAAAGTTGATGGGAAGCTCACAAAATATTCACACTTTCGTAGCGATGTGTAGCCGTCGAAAGCGCCGATAAAGATTTACGATCCAATAATACTTTGATTATTTCGCAGATTCGTGGAAGTTGAATTTTATGAGGCGTACGGCTCCTTATTTAGGCAATAATGTGTCGTTATTGCCATCCCGCAATTCCGTTCGAGTTTGGTGGATCAATATTATATGGGATTTTTGATTTGGGTGTAGGAAAGTCGTTTGAGACAGTTGGGTCAGGAGATTTGGGTCAGTCTGTAAAATTTATTGAAAATTGGTAATACATCTTTTATTTTTGTATCATTCGATGAATCTTAACTAGACATTTGGTGGAATTTATTATTGATTACTTGTATGTGCAGCTGGGTTTTGCAGCTTCGACTGCACGTAGAATTACTACGATATTTTTATGTTTACGCGGAATAAAAATAGTCTGTGTATTATTATTATCTTCCTATTCCATTTGTTTCACGGATTACGCCCGGTCCTTTACAAAGGCATAAGTGGAACTGTTGCCAACACTTAGAGGCCTGTTTGGTATGAAATAAAAGGTACAATGTAGTATAAAAAAACAGACATTTAGGATGAAGGGTAACATGGTACTTACATCTATTACAAAAATGTGTAAAATGGTATGGCTATTTATATGAACTTATTAGTGATTAGGGATATAGTAGTGGGCTATGGACGAGACTACGGCACCTGCCAATTGCAGTCTCATTTTAAAATATTGAGGCAGGTGGGGACTTGCCATCCACTAACCCCCCATAAGAGCCACCATCAATGGTGACAAAAGGGGCAACATTGGTGTGGATGGCTGAAGGGTGTTGAGAGGTGTGCTGCGGTTTCACTAGAGCGCTACTACCGGCGTTATGCCCTTTAACACTTCCACCCTTGGAGCTTTTTGTGTCTTGCTCTTGCGTCTCCACCCCCAGACGGCCAATTAAGGCAAGCCGGGGGTCAGGGGTCTCATTTAGCCCCAGGGAGAATCAGGGTCCACGGTGTCGCCACTCACCAACGGCTTTATTATTATTATTTCAGGTCATCGTCCAGAGGGCCGAGCACGAATATCTGCTTAAGTGTAACGTTATCGTATCGGTTACGTATTCAGTACAAACTATGAGTTATCTGTACCACTACTACTAGATAAATGAAAGTTTGTATTAAATACGTTAAAGATGCGATTACGTTACGTTACACTTAAACAGGTTTTTGTGGTCGGCCCACAGGACTCGCGAGGCGGAGCTTCTACGACATAATTCAGAACTTGGTATTATAATAAGGCAACAATAAAAACAAATTTTAAAAAGTTACACTTATCCTCATCACTTATCGTCACAGTGGAGGCAAGTGCCTACCACTCTCAGTGGAATAATGTAACGTTAAAATTTAATTATCATGCGTACAATTTAAATACTTCGTTTTATACGGGTTTTACGAGTTATATCTAAATTTATTACCCGTGAACAAATTATTCACCCATGTTTTAAGGGCGAAGCCAGGTTTCATATGTGAGCTCGAACTTAACATTTTGTCTTTCGATCCTTTCTTATATTACTTAGGCCTAGTTTGGAAATATAACCTAGGTTTTACGAATCTTTCATGAACAATATTTGATTGCTGTCGAATATTTTCCATTAAAAATATTATGCTACAGAGCTATATAACTTCTTATAAATATTTTTTTAGTTACCTGATGGGACAAGGCCTGATAGTAATCACCACGGGTGTCCATGACAGTAGCAAAAGTAAAGGTTGCCTGGAAGAGATAAGACCGCCCATTTGGGCCTATTATTTATTATTTTGTGATGTTTTTGGTGCCAATAAAGAGTTTTTTGGTATTGTATTGTTGCAGTAATATGAGTTGAAATTTTGGGAGGCACTAACAGGGCTCAAAACCCTTATGATCGAATTACCTGAAAGCAAGATGCCAATTACAGCATTATACCTAAAACAAGAAGTTGACTAGGAAACTGTTTGCCTTAAACGTGAGATGCCGAGAGAGCGCTTTGCCTGAAATACCAGTAGGCCAGTCTAACCTTGTGATGTCGTATTCTCGAAGTGCAGAAGGCTGCACTCCGAGTCAATGGATTCGTTAAGCTCGATGTGCGGGCGCATTATCATCGACCAGTACAAATTGGTGCCCATGGTTTACTCGGAATGGTCTGACAATTCCATCAGTAGCAACTGCTCTATACATGTCTGCTGTCGTGAAGCCTCGATACGGGATCAAAGGCATTCTAGCTCCAATCATAAAACCACCCGATTTCGATTTTTTAAAGTGATCGCAATTTTTTTTGTGCTGTGTGTATAAATTATCATCTTCTTCTTCTTCTAGTGCCTCTCCAACTAGTGAAGGCTGGCTGTCAGCTCCACATATTTCACCCGATCTTTTGCGAGTTTGAATAGCTCCGCGACACTTCCGATTCTGGTCCATTCACGGATATTACTCAGCCACGACTTCCTTCTACGTCCAACAGCTCTTCTTCCGGCCACCTTGCCCGTCATAATATTATCTTATCTAATAATAAAATTATCTATATGCATCTATTTATGTTTTATTTTTCTAACAATAATCAAAATGGTAGTAATATAATACTTACATTATAATACCTATGTTAGTCCTACCAAATTAAATCATATCAATATAACAAATTCTTAACCGAGGTATTTAGCCACCAAGCATGTGATACGCTTCCGTCATCCAGTGTCTCATAAAAGATGAGTACATTGTATATCCTCAGCCACGACGACCAGAATAATGTTAACATTCTTCTGGTCGTCGTGAGGTAGTCCGCATGGCATCAGGGATGCAACTCTCGCATGATTGAATAGAAGTCGTCACTGCGCGCATCTGCGAACATTCCTGATGCGTTACAGAATGTTTTATATCTTTACAATAAAGTGGCAATAATATATTTTACGTATTAGGTCCCTTTTATGTGGCGCAGTATTTATATCTCGACGTGAGGGATTTTCCAGTAAATGACATATAAAATGAGTGCTGTACTACTCCTATACTGTACTACGTCTATAGAGAATAATTATTATCCTAATATTGTCCTAGAAACTCCTTGATTGAATTTAAACTTTTATTGACCATCTCTGAATGACCGAAAACAGCTATAGCTAATGACGAAGATGACATACTTTCTTGCCGGATCTTCTCAGTCGTGGTCGCGTTCCGATCCGGTTGTCGATTTAAGAAATATTAAATGTAATATGACAATTTGTAAGTGCCCCGTAGGCCTATACAGAATAGAGGATTTCATTCATTCATTCATAGATATAAACGTTATTTTCGATCATGCGCATCAGTGTTGATTGCTCAATCGTCCCTTATCGTTGTGTGTATGGAACATACTATATGATGTTCATGACGTAACAAAACGAATTCGAGTCTATCCGATGAATCCAATTTTTAGTTTAAGCAAGAGGTTACAAAGCCCATGGCTTAAACATGCAATTGTATTTAGGATAAATTTTATAATTATTACCATTTATCATGTACGTAATAACTAGTGTTTTAGTACTTATTTATAAACAATAAACAGTTTATTAATCCAGACATTTTACTCGGTGGAATAAACGAAATACGTACCTATTAAAAGAAACAAAATACGTACCTATATTAGTATGTAAGTTTATAAAAATATTTTCTAGTTTCCAGGTAGGTACCTAATATAAAAAAAATATCTCTGGTTTTTGAAGAATCAAACAAATTAAGCAACATTAAAAATCATAACGTACTGTGTATTATATTTCCAAGTATAGTTTGGTATCTAATAAAATAAGACATGTTCTTGCTTTAAGCGAAATATTAAGAAGAGACTAAGTTTTGCTACGCGTTTTAATTAAATTCTTAATTGAAATATTGATTAGGGATTATAACTTCATCATTGGTTTCTTTAAAGAAAGAAATATGTATTGTAGATTGTTATGATATTTTTACACATTGGATTTAATTTTACTACCTGTGTTAGCTTTCTTGTTGGCGAAAGTGATTTGTTTTTACCAGATTTAAGTGTACTACGAATAGGATTGTGATTTAGAGCGTATGACATGTACACACATCAAAAAACTTTGTGATCACTAGCATTAGCTGATATATTTTTTTTATAACACGATATGTAAAAATAAGTTCTAGAGAAAACCCCGAATGAGAACAAAATGAAAAAGCAAACAATATTAAATGCAGTTTAAGGCAAGCATTTCATATGTATGCTCACCATGCCTTCGTTTCAAAAGTAATGCCTCCCTACTGGATTTCCTATGGCGAAATTAGGAATCATAATCTTGTTTACAGTTGGAGTTTGTTTATGCAATTTACATATTGTTTTTCCAAACGCGGCTGACAAATATTTATTGCCGTATGTCATTCTAAACATGTATTACATATTGAAACTGACTTTGGTTTTATTATTAAAGATACTTAAATGTTTTACTTCCAAAAGAAGGAGATTTTTGAGTCAACGCGTATACTTTTTTTGACCCCGCATAACTTTTTCAGAGCGATCCGATTTTGAAAATTCTTTTTTCTGGTTGGTTTAGTATACTTCCCATTTCAATCATTCAAATCGGTCAAATACTCCATCAAAGGTCGCACGGCCAGACACAATAGAACTTTCATTGTTATAATGACATTGACACTTGAGGGGATACAAATACAAATTAAAATTACAATGTAAGGTCTTAAACTATAATTATGTCAATGTATTCAGCCTGCAGGCAGGCGTGCAAATATAATAATAAACATATAAATTATAGCTTTCAAATATAAAGATATTCAATTAACATTCAACAGTTCCGATTTCTAATGATACATAATTAAATTCTATACTTAATTATATTAATGAAAACTAAGATGTTCATTTACCATATATAAACATTTGTCAAACAGCCACTTATGTATGTTTAATTTCAATACAATGCAGCAATTCAATATGGTCTGGTAATTTATTATAAATGATTATGCCCATTTTACACATGTCAAGCTGTTTTTGTTACAATCCAATAACTGAAAAGTGTTTCGCCTATCTTGACGATATCGTAATTGACAGTGAATGACAATCGATCCCGTAACTAGCAAGGCTTACCAAGATCACAAAGTGAATTATTTTTTTTTCCAAAAAATGGAACCGACTACAACACTATAATGTATGAAATAACTTCTATTTCATTTGTTTTTATTGTAAATCGGTTTTCAACCGACGAAATTGACTAACATACGTATAATATTTTTTTAATGCGTCATCTTTGATGTCTTTGATGTCAGTTTTGATGAAAAAAAAATTAGGACCGTCGTCCCACCTCTGAAGTATTACCTAACAAACAAAAAAAGATCAAAACATTTTGCGTAAAGTGGAGTGATTGTGTAAAAAACATCAAAATAACATACCGGTCAAATTGAGAAACTCCTTCTTGAAAAATGTCCTGGCGCTATGACAAAGAACGCTTAGCAACAAATTGTTCGAGAATTTTCATCAATTTTCGCAATTTTTTCATTACAACGAGGTAAACTCCCAAACATTACAATTCCAAGAAGGTAGCGAATATTAAAATTTTCTGTACACGTCGACAACATTTCCTACATTAATCATCTCGAAAATTATGCGAAAGAGTTTGAAACTGTCACATTTACGAGTTATGTCCTTGAATTGGAGTTCGGAACTTTGTAATTCACATTTGCTTTTTATCCAAGCGTTTAATGTTAATTACAAGAACGATTTGTTACATCACTGTCTCTTACAAAATAAGTGTAGGTAGGTAACCAAATTAGTTTTTGTTTCTCTCTTCTGATTGGTCCATTGAAATCTTTCTAGATTCCTTTCTTTATAGAGCCTTTTGACTATGATTTGTTTGCAGAGCCTAACGGCCTTCTTTTTTATAGAGGCCAGTTATAATAATTTAACATACATTCTTAAACTATGTAGAAGTAATAAAAATATAATTAGTACAATGAAATAAATAATATAGGTATTTATTTTATTTAAAAACCATTACGAATTGTATGTATCCAATATCAACATTATATTTTTTATTTGATTAAATTATTTGAGTTTTATTTATAGTGTCAACCCAATTTTTCTCGTCCACCGACACGGTGGACAGACTACCTGATAAAGCTCGCAGGACGACGTTGGATGCAGGCCGCTTCCAACCGATCCTTTGGAAAATTATAGAGGAGGCTATATAAGTTCAGCAGTGGACGTCCTACTGCTGAGATGATGATGATGAATGGGTGAAACGATCTTTGGAACAAAATATTTCCAACGGAATCGATAACAATCCTTGAAACGTAAAATACAGCTATTTATTGAAGACAATGATGTCACCATTTTGAACAATTTAAAATAAAATGTTTGACATATGTCATTACTTTCCAGAACTCGATCCTTTTTACCGACACTATCGTATATGGTGTCATAATACAGCGTGTTTTTTAATCAAAATCAACGAATACGATTCCTGGCTACGAATATTGAGTATGGGGAGGCCTATGCTCAGCAGTGGGCGTCCTACGGCTGAGATGATGATGACTTATATATATACAGGGTGTTTGGTAGAGGGACCGACAAACCAAATGAGCGTGTTCGGGGGCCCACTTGGAAAATACAAGTTGGCCAAAAAAAATCCCTGACACCCAATTTTATTTAACTTTTTTTTGTGAATTTTCTCGTTTTCTCCAATTTTGTACCAATTTTGCTTTGCGTGGCCTGAAGGTGTATTAGAGACCAAATTCAGCTAAAACATCCGGTCTAAAACAGATTTTACAAATGTTATGGTGGTAAATAGGTACAATTTCGGAGAAAAAGGGAAAAATGACAAAAAAAGTTAAACATATTGGGGGATCGGGGATTCTTTTTGGCCAACTTGTATTCTCCAAGTGGTCCCCCGAACACGCTCATTTGGTATGTCGGTCCCTCTACAAAACACCCTATATAATGAAATACCTTATTATTTTTTTCACTTGGAAGCTTCCATAAAATATGCTTTCACACAAATTTCAACTCTTCAACGGCTCCGTTAGCTTAATTGGTAGTGATACTGCCTTCGAAGCGTGGGGTTCCAGGCTCGATCGCTGACCGGGGAAAATATTTGTGCGTGAGCAGGAATGTTTGTTCTTTACTGATAACCAGTACTTTACTTGTTGTACCAAAATATTAACAAACAATTTTGCCATTACAGTCATTAATGCACTCATACATTTCATGATACGCAACCTATATTGATATTGTTATAGATATCCCTATATTTGTGTAATAGAAAAGCTGATTAATACCTGAACTGGATATCCAAACTGCCCATTAGTGAGATTACACCCAAAACCAGCGAACAAATATTAATCCAGTTAAAATCATTAAGCATAGTACATATTACCGGCAACAATGCTTCCTTATCATTAACAGCATGACAATGCAGCATGTATTGCCAATACAATGGCGCACCACGTTGTTGTTCTAGGTTCCAAGGTGGGCGAGGGTGTAAACACAGCTTTACAATAATAATCGCAGATGTAAAGTACCTGGGTAGGCTGTTTCTAAAGTAATGATTTTTAAGAATACTCAAAATTAAGGAGTAGAATTACTATGTAGTATGTGTATATTTTACATTGTATTAATTTTTTAAGCATGTTATTAATAAATTACTTATTATGAGATTAGGTTATACTGTTAGCGCAACAAGTACTTACTTTAATTATAATAAATAAATTAAAGTGCTAATGTACACAAGAACAATTTTCGTGGAAAAGAGAGTGCGTTTAGTGATTGAGAAACTTTAATAAACACGCAGAATGCTTTGATACGAGTTATCTGCAGTCTAAAAGAGGCATTTGGTGTTCAGTTGCCAACAGCAGGTCTAAGATAGCAGTTTATTCCTTAAACACTTAGGTATTCATAATGTGATTTGTATTGTAGTGTGTTCACATTTATGGAACACTAGCTTCTGCCGAAGGTTCTTTCCTTGCTTGTCTACCCCACACAAGCATTAAATAAAAGGTTTCCTTCATAAGCCTTTTTCCAGGCAACATATTATGTTATATTCGCGACTAGTATCTTTAAAATTTAAGCTTGAAAGTAGGACAAACAAGCTAACGAATGACAAACTGACGAACACACTTTTGTCTTTACAATATTGTTAGCTGATCAAAGATATATGATATAGTTTTTTTTTTTTTTTATTAATAAAACTACTCTCCACAGACTCCAGGGTCCGTGCCATTTTTTAACTTACAGATTTTTGACAACTTACTTATAAAATTAAAAACATACAACAAAATACATACATGAGGAACCTATCATTTTTTTTTTTTTTTTTCTCATACAACTTTCATATAACATAATACACTTAAAGTTATTAATACATTTTATTCTGAGTTGGTGCAAGCATTCACAGCAGACCAGTGCCCGCAAACAGCACCCGTTCACTAATTGACGCATGTGCCAGCCATCGCCTTCCTCAACCATTTCTGAGGGAAGATGGCGACCCGCCACACACGCCACCGCTTGCCAACACATTTCCGTGAGCATGTCTGCTCTGGATGCCCGCACCATCTCTTTGTCAGTTATGATTTCTTAACGCTAGCTTACATACAATTCGAAAAACTACATATATTACAGCAAATGGATTATAGTATATTTATTGTGAGTCCACGTTGCCCACTTTGCGCTGAAGAAGGGTCATGGTCAAGGGTGAAGGTGCTATATGATATAGTTTAATAAAGCATTGAATTTGTACATCAGGAATTAATATTTAGATATTTTTTAAGACATTTATATGATTTACAGGGGAATCTAAACTCAGTAGAAAACGAGGACCCTGTAGTATCAGAACGTCGTTGAATAGTAAAATAATGACGATACAGTGGAAACGCTCTTATCATGCATTCAGAAATGAAACCCAACGGTTCTCAAGAACATTTATTCCGTGTACAACAAAAATCTGGATAAAGCTTCCCGCCGAGGTTTTCCCTCTACGCTACGATATGGGGTTGTTTAAAAAGATTTCTTAGAGGTCGGCAGCGCGTTGGCAACGCCCTTGGTGTTGAAAACGTCTTTAGGCGAAGATTACCACTTTCAAGCAGGTGCTGCCTGCTGCCTACTTATCTGCCTACTTTTGGCAATAAAAAGGTACATTAAAAGCTTAGACATGAGATAGACATGTATACCAAGTAGACCATACCATCTGAATTTGTATAGATTTAGCTCATCCATAACAGCTAACTCTATGTCTCTGACCGTCGTGTCTGTCCAGTAATTGATGACAAGCAATAATTCATCGTTTGTGTTGAGTCTCACGCTCAATGCTCGTTCGGACTCGCTCGTTGCTTTGCTATATCAAATGTTGTGGATTATGAACAACCGTCTTACAAAGGAGATGTGTTTATGAAAAGAGAAATGTATTTAGGATAAATCTACTATCTTCTACGTCTACTTTCCGGAATTAAGTGCCGGTAATCTAGAGATTTTCTTGGGAGACTATTTGAAAGTACCTAGTTGTGGATTTTTTGCTGCAAAGGATTTAGATAATATCTTACAAGTATATTATTAACTAAGTGAAACTTTCATTGTTTTATTGTGTTTTCGTGTGGTCTACAGGATACAGTGCCTTAAAACTACATTGGTTAAAGTAGTTTTACGCCATGGTCGTTTTTGAACTACCAGCCGTGCGGTTCTCTAAGAGCAAACATTGTTGTATCTTTGACAACATCCGTGAAACAAATGACGAGATGACATGGAACGTTGGAGAAACAACCTTTATGTACAAGGGCGATATCTTATAAAGTATTTAACATCGGTGAGCTCGATGACGAGCTCGTCGACGAATCATTACAGAATCTCACGGCAGTATAATACTTGCTGTGCGATTCTCTATGAGCAAACATCGTTGCATATTTGACAACACCCGTGAAACAAATGACGAGATGACAAGAAATGTTGAAAAAGCAACCATATGTACAAGGGCGATATCTCTAAAAGTAGGTATTTGCCATTGGTGAGCTCGTCGACGAGCGCATCGACGAATCATTAGAGAATCGCACGACTATATGTCATAACATTAATTTCAAAGTCAAAATTGTGGCAGTTCCGTTCGAGGACTATTACACGTTACTATAATATGGTGGAAAATTTATTTAAGATAATTTATTGATTCAGGCGTTACTTTGCGGAAATCCATTATCAAAAAAAAAAATAACGACATTAAAAAATATTTAGTGACACTTCCGCTGAAAAGAAAACAATGATTTTGGCCTATTTGGGGGCGTGCACCAGGGGCGAAACACGTGTCGAATCGGTTTTGGTTGATTTGGGGTTTCTTGTGTTTTTTATTTTGTATTCTTCCTATTAGCATTTATGCTGGAGGGAGGGTGGTGCACGCCCCCAAATAGGCCAAAATCATTGTTTTCTTTTCAGCGGAAGTGTCACTAAATATTTTTTAATATCGTTTTTTTTTTTAAATATGGTGGAAGTTAACGTTTCCGGCTATTTATTACAACATATCTCGATGTTATAATATGATATATAAAGAAATGATCACATCAAAACAAATTAGTGCGACCAAGTCAAGATTCATCAAATTCCACGTCTAGTAATATCAGCGAACATACAAATAAAACAATAACACATGACTTTACGAATGAAACACAGTGCCAGTCTATACTTGCAGAATTTAGACGTATCGTAACATAATGTTGTATGTTTGAACACCTTTCCTTTCTGGTTAATATTGAACGCACCTAAAACGCCAACAATCATAAAATGTGGGTACTTTATTAACTCCTATACACCTCCCTACCTTTCCAAACGTCAAGTGACTGACAAGAACCTTTCGAGACTTCAACCATATAAGTCGTATTTGTTCCGTGTGCATTATCCGCCATTTTGCACAGCAGCAGCAAAAGTTAGCCGATCTACATAGCCGCGCCAATCTATCGGTCGTGCCATTGTATCGCCGCGAACTTTGCTCGCATCAACACCCTTGTCTAGCAAGAAAATAAACCGCGCGTCGTCGCCTAAACCTTACTCGCCATCAGTGCAGCTGCATGATACGGGCTCGAGGTCGCGATCGCGTTCGGCGGCACATCAGTCCCCATCCAACCGAAAATCATCTAGGAATAATGGAGCCTCAGGCGAAGGAAGACAGAATCACTCGGACTAGCGCCATACCTAAAGGCTATCGAAGAATCCCGGGAAAGAATTTTCCACCTCTTCTATTTCCTCTCTGAAGTGACCACCACTTTCAAAACTCGGTTTAATGTTATACATAGACGGTCTTATTTGTAAACGCTGCTTAACTTTAAATAACATCATTTAGTACAGCGCAGAACAGTTTTCCTGTGCGCACCACTGAATAACATCATTTACGGGTTGGCTTTAGAATCGTGACCCCTGAATTTGGTGAAACAAAAACTGTGGGTGGGTTGAAGGGGTTTGTATAAAGCGTATTTACAACATTTTAGCTGCCGGAGACACGCCAAAATAGTCTAAGTAGTTTTTTAAAGTTTCAATAAAACACCGTAATTTTGATAGTGACAGGTGACATAAATGACATTAATGCGTAAAACGAAACGTTTCTAGGTAACTTTTAGCCTTTTTTGACATGTACGTTGTATGTAAGTTCTTGAAACGGAACGTACTTAACCTCAAAATACTTAAACAAACATAACACGAAAACTAATGGTCTCCGGCGGGTGGGGTTTGCGGGGGGGCACTACCCGGGTAGGCAAAGTCACTTGTCTGTGACATACCTATAGGTTAGTTATAGTTAGTTAGAATAAGTCAGTGACAGAACCGACTCATAGCACCCCGATTTCAAGCAGTCTTGTCGGATTGCAGAGCCGACGCGGGGGTGGTAGTAGATCGAAATGCAGTACTTAACCTCAAAATACTTAAACAAACATAACTCGAAAACTAATGGTCTCCGGCGGGTGGGGTTTGCGGGGGGGCACTACCCGAACCTTGCTGCGGCTTCATGTAGCCGGTTTTGGTAGCCGGCTACACCTTAAGACCCTGAATTTTTAGGATAGTTATCAAAGTATAAAATTATAATTTATAAGTATTTCGATAATTACCAAAAGAAGTCTGATTTATACTCGTACCTCGGTTCCCAGCTGACATGTTTCAATGAAACTACCCAAATTAATCAGTAAAGTTCAAGTGAAAATATAATCTGATTCCATTCGCAGCGCATTGCATTGCCGCGCGGGGCTTTGAACTGTTGTAGTTCAAGTTTATTAATTGCATTGAAATGTTATGTGCAAGCATGATGCTTAACATCAGGTGAGCGACGTGCTCTTTTAATTATTATAATAACTCTAAAGTGTAAAATATGCAGATCGTAAAATGAAATGATATTTATTCATAGTTTTAGATTTATTGCGGACATCAGTATCAATCAATCAAAAAAAGTATTTATTGTTGTAGAATTCGTTACAATTATAAATGTGAAAGCCACTGGTTCCCGAACTAGTGGGTACTGTGTTTCAGAAACCAGAGTCTTCTCCCAATATATATAAGGATATATATCTATATATCCGGCGAAACGCAGGTGTTTAAAACACCGCTGCCTTCCCCTTCGAGGATATATAGGTGTGACGATTTGTGATGTCGTATTTAAAAATAAAATGTATTGCATTATTTTCGTTAAAGTTTATTTTTACCAAGTTTTCAGTGAAATGCACCAGATATTTTTTCCTTATAAAAATATCTGAACTTTACTGCACACCTTATATGGGTATAAATGCATAAATTAAAAAAGACGTTACATTCTTAACTATTGCGGTTTTTAGCCGTACCATAGAGATTCATGCGCGCCGAACATTCAATCGAGACCCCAGTTTTGTATGAGACCGTGTAGCATGGAGAGATCAAGCTACCGTTTTGGATTTATGGGACGGATCAAGATAAAAAAATCTCTATTATTTCCATATACCAAATTTCATAGAAATCTGTGCGATAGTTTTAAAGTTATGCGTGAGCATACAGACAGACAAACTTTTTTTCAAAAACACATGCTTGCTTAGTAGGTAATTTTCTCGTCTTCGTCTTCTGACCCACAATTTTTTTATTTTGTTTCGAGTACAGACTTTTTAGCCTCTACTCCTTTATTATTGCCATATCGAGGTATTTTTCAATAATTAAAAATTCAACGCGTGTTCAATTTACTCATGTTATTTTATTAGTTTTATCACTATGTTTTAGTAGTCACACATGCAAACGACTACGCTACACCATTAAACACTATACAGGATGCGAGAAGATTGATATTTTTAATTTTTATTCCAGTTATTTATTATAAAGTACGTTCGTATTATGTCGCTTTAAGATACGTTAATCGTACTTATGCTAAATTATGGCCCAGGAATGTGCATACAAATGTACTCGATTAAATGGACGTTATATAATATTTACGTCTATACGTTTACAATACGAGTATATAAAATAAAACTGTTTATGTCTATGTAAATGGCCTTTTTCACCTTGCTTTTTGAATGGTGTGAGTAAGAACTTACGATAATAAACAGGTTTCTTGGTACCTGTTAATTATCGTAAATCACCGTATTACCCCGACTAAACGACTTTAAAGTTTGTTTCGTAATCCACTAAATCATTACTATAACAAAATTGCCAACGTATTGGACTAAGCAATAATTTACAACAGTAATTATATTATTTTGTGGTTTGTACTAGTACTAGCATACTGATTAAGTCTTAATGTCAATAATGTATAATGGAATAGACAGTGAAATTAAGTAGTGGATTGGAATGTGAAAAAATAGTTCACTGTATTTAAAGAGATAACTAAAAATTGGCGGAGAAAAAGTATGGTTGTGCCCACCCTACAGAAATTGAATAAAAAGATTAAGTACTTATCATTAATTACTAATACTGACCAATTAAGATAATTGGTTTATATTTAAGTTGAAGGACATCGAACACTTAGAAAATTACGTAATATAGGCTCGTTCAAGTCAACGAATTAAATTTATATAGCTTAACTGCCTTCGAACGAATTCGATCAAATGCTTAGCCTATTACATTTTTCGCAAATAAAGATATCTCTTGAGAGAATATGCACAAAAAGCTCGGCTATGTTTTCCACTAAGCAAGCGGTAAAGTGTAGGAACTGACCAAATGGTGCCTTGGTCGACTGTAAACAAATTTTATATGTAAAGCGGCACGTAACAAATTTAATGAGTTTAATTATACTGACCCATGTAACCCCCGCTTAAGGGCGAGTGCACACTACAAACATTTCATTATAGCGTAGCGAGTGTGGTGTTGACATTTCGAATACAGTGCACCTTGTCACGGCACTTCATCGCAGTATGTCTAAACACTGTTAGCGTGGGTTTGTCACTGTAATGGGAAATCAACGCCGGTACAAGGTCTATTGTGCATTCTGTCAATGCCATCACTGCATAAAGCTTGGCAGTGCAATTTGGAGATTTTGTGATGACAATTAAATTGATAGAAAAGCTGTGTTTAACCGATGATAGATCAGAAATAGAAAGGAGACAACGAAATTTACAGTGTGTTGGGTAAGGTACTTTATAGTGGCCACCTGGCTAAGTACCGTTCTTAAGATTAAAAATCTATTACGACGGGATGTATTCCGGCAGATATCCTTAATGCCGGTTGCCGTTCTACCGGTGAGTGTGTTCTCTGACCAGACTCACCACGTCCACTATTGACCATGAAAGCGTCAAACACTAGCCTATCAGATATAAAATACAAGTAACTTATAGGCTAACCATTTCGAAGCACCATTAATAGTTCAACTTGAAAGCGGTATGCGGCCGAGTGAAGAATTTTTACAAAATGCTTTTTCGTACCAGAATTGTAATAAGTTTATTTTAATTCTTATGAATTTTCTAATTACATTTTCAATAAGGAGTAATTAAATCCACAATCCTAATAGAGAATACATCGTTGAAGTCCATTCCAATGATGACTAACAATGTTAGTTCAGGAACTGGCTGAATATACGAAAAAACTCCCCAGAAACTTTTTTAATTAAAACTTGGTGCTGATCAGTATTTTCTACGTAGATATTTGTCGGAGGTGCTCTCATTATGGAGAGTTTCATATGTCGGCTAATTAGAAGGATCGGCTTCGTAATATTTAATAAAATTACACAAGGTTTTGGTAGAAACGTCTTTGTAAATATTATAAAGCGTAGATACTTGTTTATTAAATGGGTAATTTTTTCCTTCCTTCGGCTCTTCCCGTTTTTATTTCGTTATATTGATAAAAACTTGGATAAGCCGACCAAAAATAGAAGATTAAGATGGCAATAGACTTGCCGCCTTTTATAAGTAAAGAACCAAGAATATAACTGGGGAAATGACTCTGAACTCCTGAGACATGAAGATGTTTACCTACTTATAGATGAACATTAATGAACATATAGTAGACCTAAAAAATCAACCGAAAGATTGGTGGTAGACTGTAGTTTCTAGCTGTTATGTATAGAATCAACACGAAATTACAAGCAAAGTTTTGCAGGGTTTTGTATTCTGTATTTTACATTGATAACCTGTGTTTTAGCTGACTGCAAACGTCAGCTAGTTCATACTGAACCTATTTAGCTCTATTCATTTCAAACCCCATCTACCCTATTAATTTGAAACAAATCATATCGTATTTCCTAACATGCTTATACAGTAATTAACAATACCTGCAGATGCGAAGTATCTGGCATCTACCCAATCATAATTACTTGTCACTGCCTAAAACCAGTAAAATATACTTATATAGAAAGTCAATAGTAAGAAAGTTGTTAAAGGCTTTTCTCATAATAATTGAAGCTACTTACTATGATAAAAGTATCTGATATATATATATACTTACATATATTGGAACATTTTAAACGCAACTTGAAGCTACTCTAGGACATTTTAAGTACATTAAAGTACACACTTTCATATTATAACATTTCTGTCCTGCCCTGCTATTAACGTCGGCAACGTACTTAACATGGAGACAAATTATCCAGTGTAAGCATAAACCTACATATTTTAGGTGGTATATACACCATCCAAGCGCGGCGATCCAGCAACACAACCCCCAGGCGCGGGACACTTGACATGAATTAAAAATGCACGCTGCATTAGTGCGCCAATAGAGGGCCGCAGCGCAGATGCGAAATGAAACTCATTCCGGGCCGCATTGCATCTCGTGTGCACGGTAGTTTATAATGTCTTTGATCATACAGTTTAAGGTTTTACTAAATAAAGCACTTGCTGTATTTTTAGATGGATATTTGGTGAGTCTTTGTCACTAAAGCTACAAATCGATTTGACTGAAATTTAAATCAAAATACTCACTTTAAGTTAAGGCAATATATGATCACAATCTGTACTTATCCTAAAGCAACTGTATTTGTGAATTTGCCTTTATACGGTGTTTCTGGTTTCATGTGGAGCTGCAGGAAACAGCTAGTAACTTATTATTCAAGTCACATGTTCGGTTTAGTACATAAATGTAAGTGATACATAAATATAATTTAACCGTCGGTAGCAAAAATTCATTGGGACTAATAAGGTTTAGTGTCCTTCGTTTCATAATAATTTTTATATAATCTCATTCGGTAATATTCTAATTATGAAAGGAAATACAGACTTTTATTGGCATATTTTATTTACATATTTTATTGTGAACGCTGTACATATGTGCCTGTAATTGGTGCACATATCAGAATATGAGGTATGATTATACCTAGTGTAATATGTATCTAGTGTATATGTTTAATATGTGTGCTGTTGGCATATCTCAATAAATAAATACATACTTCTTTAAGAAAATTTAAAAATGAAATTAAAGCATTGCTCTCCTAACAAAACAATGCTTTAAAACAATTTTTTTATTATTAAAGTACAATGTGTCCCGACCAAGGAGGTTTCAATTCAATTTAAGTACACATTATCTGTGGTGATTGCGCTGCGCGCGCAACGCGCTGGTTCCGAGCCAATAGACCAATAACAGACTTTTTCCACTGATATTGGCAAAATTGTGGTTACGCCATACAAACAAGAAGAAGAAGAAGACTTTTCCATTTTGGCGCTATTTCGTACATACGAATTTGAGTAGTATTTTGTTGGATAAAACTTTAGCAGCAAAAATGTCATGAGATTAAATAAAGAAGTGTATGCAACTGCATATAATTAGGTATTAAAACACTCGTGTAATCTTATTACACTCATGTTTTAATCCCCTCTATTATATGACAGTTGCATAAACTACTATAAATGAATATTAAAAGAGTTTTCAATCAATTCTAGTAGTTTATGCCGCACATGTACATTGCTACGCTGGATGGCAATGCTAACTTTTTGCCCAAAAGTAGGCGCCAGCATTCGGTCACCCGTCGGCTCAAACAAACATTAGTATTAGTAGTGATACAAGTATATGTTTACTACTTAGCTGAAACAGTTAAATCCATTTGATATCATCTGGTATAAGTTGTAATAAACTACCGTACTAATATTATGAATTGTAGTGCTAGTTATTTAAAACTTACTGCCGAGACGGTTCAAAAAAATAATTATGTAACTTGGAATATAGACACTAAACTGTAAGTCCCAGAATAAAATATCAGGTTTTTAGACAACCACTTCTGGCTCCACAAAGGATCATTATACCTACATCGAGGACCTATTTTCTTCTGTGGTTGCCACAGTCATTGTCTCTATGGTCAACAGGCGAAATTGTCACAGAATATCGCACTTCTGATTTTATGCTAATGCCGCACTCCTTTTTAAAAAGGCGTTTCATGAGTGTTGCCATCAGTAATCTGTACCAGTAATTAATACTACTAATAAATACAATTAGAAGGCACCAGTAATCCGTAACAACATTATAAATGCGAAATAGTATCGGTTTGTTCTTGTTTGTTATTTTCTCACTTAAACTAGATTGGCAATGGTAAAGTGAGTAGTCCGCAAAACATGGGATTCTTGCTGATCTAGAATAATTATAGTTTAAGAAAGTCACTATTGGCAAGAATGTAGCTGCAATCAGATGCTAATATTGTATAAGGTAACGCATAGACCTCTACCATAAGCATGAGAGTATGTATAACACAAAGTCATCATCTCAGCCATAGGACGTCCACTGCTGAAAATAGGTCTCCCCCATAATTTTCCAAAAGGACCGGTTGGAAGTAGCCTGCATCCAACGTCGTCCTGCGACCTTTATCAGGTCGTCTGTCCACCGTGTCGGTAGACGACCTACGCTGCGCTTGCCGGTCCGTGGTCTCCACTCCAGAACATTTCGGCCCCACCGGCCATCTGTTCTGCGTGCTATGTGCCCTGCCCACTGCCACTTTAACTGGCTGATCTTCTGGGCTATGTCGGTGACTTTCGTTCTTCTACGGATCTCCTCATTTCTGATTCGATCACGTAGAGAAACCCCGAGCTTATATATGAAGCCCAAAGTAAGAGACCACGTTTCAGTGCCATAAGTCATCACTGGTAACAGTGGTAACACACATTGGTCAAAGACTCTTGTCATGAGGCAGTGAGACTATAGACCAAGGAAGTCGTTACGTCACAAAATGGCAGTTTAGGTAAAAACACGTATTTGATTAGAATTTTAAGTTACTACGTGCTTATTTTGTTTTAACAAATAAATAAAACGCCATAGGTATTGTTTTGCATCCGAGTGCAACCATGTCTCAGAAAGAGAAACCTGTGAAACACAGAAATTTCCTCTTTAAATTACTCTGAAACGTGCTAAAGACAACACAAATCTCTTGTCACAGAACTTTGTTTATATCCAAATGACAAATACCGCTATTTTATGTACTCGCACTTCTGCCGTCTATTATATTATTATTATTATCACATACCTATTCAATGTCTATATCAGGATCCAACTTAAAAGTTATGAACTACCAGTATTCAATCACATGTTTAAATTTCTATGTATGATACATATTAAATTTAATTACTGGTTCAACTGACCAGCCGTTGAAATAAGCTAAATTTATTCTATGTTAATATTGTTGTACGAGTATTTTACAAAAAAGATCTTATCTATGTAGGTATAGTAAAAGCGTATCCAACAATAAATTCAGTGTAACCGAAACGGCCCGAAATACATTTTAAGTGCCAGTGTTCTATAACTCGCACACGCACTTTTTTTTAGCATTATCTATATTGGTTCCGAAAAACATGAACACTCCAATTTGCTTCGGAATTTCCCGCAAAAATTTAGAATTTTATTTTACGCTCTGTAGCGAGGTCCACCCAATTTTGTATATTTTCTACGTGAGGTTTTAAAAAATGATATGTATGAGATAGTAAAATGTTGAAATAACACTAAAGTATAATATTCTGCTATAAATCTCAAATTATAATAGTAAAGATTTTGTCTTTGGTGTAAAAATAGTACATTATGGTACAAGTTTGTAATGTTAGTGATTACCGCTGAGGCGCCATTGAGCCGAACCGTCAGGTGAGGGTCTCAAGAGAGCCGAGGACGGTAATCATCAATACACACGTGTATCATACGACGTTTTTCAACACACTTGTGAAGAAAATAATAGTAACATAATTACACGAACACATTTTCTGAAAAAGACTGCATGTTCTTCTTGTTTTGCCGTGGTATAAAATTGTGGTACGCTAATAATATATATTTTTCCTTGGAGTTTTCAGGTAGTAGACTTTCCATAACGTAGCTAGGGGCTTCACATCTTATCGGGCGGTGTACAACATAAATAATTTTGTTTATAATTAGTACTTGTAAACATTGTAATTAATAAAAAATTGTAATTTCAACAGTGATAAAAAAAATAATCAGTTTTCCTATGCGCGCGCGTCTAACAATGCTGATCGTCCTTAGGCTAAAATAACTATACGTGGGAAAAACAGTCCTGCCGCTAATTTACTCCATTAAATTTCCAGTTTGAGTTTGTCCAAGTGCCTTAGAAATAGTAAAAAAACTTTGATTGGGATCTGCAATCTTACATCCAAAACGCAAGGTCATTTCGGATAAATTGTGATGGGGATTAGTGTTAGTTAGTTTGATTAGTCCCACTGACAATCCCCATCAATGGGGTTAACTGACATCAATTTGTGGAATAACCCAATTGTAACGCGGCACGAAGACAGTTTCTCCTTTGGCTGCTGTATATATTAGCCTCAATGATACGCAACATCTAAATACAAATTTTCACAACTAGAAGTTCAATAACAAAGAATTCCCCATACAACCTTGTCAAAAATATTAAATATTCCATTTTATTATAAACTAGCTGACCCGCCAGCGGCTTCGCTCGCTTGGTCTTGGTGTAGTGATGGAAGCGCCGTTTGGGAATTTCAAGGTCCTGCGTTCGATCTCCGGGTTGCACAGTTATTGGAATTTTCTGTCAAAAACATTCCCGATAGCAGTCCGGAGTCTGGACAGTGACCCGTAGATGACAACAGGTTCGCCCCCTATTACATAGAACCAAAAATATATCCGGCGAACCGAAGGGTTTAAACGCCGCTTTGGAATTTTGAGATCATGGGTTCGATACACGAGACACTCGTTAACTTTCGGACAGTCATTAAGATTTAAGTTTTCGGACACTCATTAAGATTTTCTGACAAACAAATTCTCAATAGCAGTCCGGAGTCTGGAGCAGTGTCCTGTAGATGGCAATACGCTCACCACATATTACGTGGGACCTTTTCGAAGATATAGGCATGACAATTTGTTATGTTTTATTCAAAAATACTATTTACATGTTTGTATTTATTTCATTATTTACATTAAAGTTTATTTTTACCAAGTTTTGAGTGAATCGCACCAGATTTTTTCACATAATATTATAAATTTTAGAACTTTACTGATCGGCTGACGAATGATTTCGTCAGCCGCTTTTTTAGTGGAAACTTTGACTTCATGAATGAACCACGAGGAAGACTAGCCACTACTGTAAATAACGATGAATTTGCCCTTATTTTTTAACCCCTAGTATCCTTCTTATAGTATGATTTCTCAATACCTCGTAAATTAACGATCACTACAATCAAGCACTTTGTACAGGTACTTCTTATTTTATATACCCTTTTCAGTAAATTTTCCTCGGCTTTTGCCCTTGCAGGTTTTCATCCATGATATTACAAAACATCAAACATAAATCGTTGAATTTAAGCAGAAGCCTTGTACTAATGAGCAAGCGCTAATTTCCTTTAAGTCTCCATTATGCGGCCTCGCTCGCTTATCTCGGCGAGCCGCCTGCTTTCTACTGATTTTTGCTCGCTATTCCAGTGAAATTAATCAAGCTCGAATGGTCTAGCAGCAAAAGATACTACGTGATTACATTAATATACGTATGTAACGTATATTGTCTCCCTGCACATCGGGAGCAAAAAAAATAAACATAATTGAATTTAGACATAGATTCGATTTGATACGAAGTTTTACTCAGCTACATATACGAAAGCGCGGAGCATGCACATGTAATTCTTATGAGATCATTACCCATCATCTTATGACCGAAGTTCAATGGTTACCCTTTCTAAAATCTATGGGCTCAAATTTCATACACTTGAAGCTCACTTGACTATGCAATGACTATACTGTCTGTGTAAAGCAAGTTTAGATGTAGATGCGACTTGTATACAGATAATGGTAGCAATTCGCTTGATCAGAACACCAAACTATATACTACTAGCTGCGCTCCGTGGTTTCACTCGCGTGGTGATGGATAGTCATATATAGCGTAGAAATGGTTAATTTTTTTTTGAATCATTTAAGTAGTTTTTGCGTTTATTAATTACAAACAAACAATTAAATCTTTCCTCTTTACTATTAAAGTGGATAATAACATGCTATGTTATGTCATAAAATAATTACATGCTTAAAAAGATTGGCTAAAATAGTATTATATGAGCTAATTTACATAAATACTTTGTTCAATTCAAATATAAAATTAATCACCATGGAAAAACACTGTCATTACATTCATCACCCTTGGCTGTATTTGTGTTTTTTTTCACTTTCCTAGATAACCCGAAATTTGTCAAACGAAACTTCGTAGTTCGTTTTGGGAGTAGGCCTTCAGTGTACTTGTCTGTCGGTGGGGTTGGAATCGCTCGACTACAGTCGGCTCAACAACAACGATGGATGGCATGCCAACTCTATCGCCGTGCACGTCTAGTGTATCGAGCTGATCATAACGTGCTTATGACTTAACTCGTCCGCATCAGGACAAAAAATAACAATAGATTTATGAATTAAACTTGCCTGGAATGAGAGTTGCTGAGTCGGACGGGTTAACTATCAGAAACTATCACATCTTTGACAGTACTCTATTGATAGAAGATATGTCATCATTACAATGTTGACGTATGCGGAGATCTTGTTATTTTGTCTATAGACATAAATGCTGTGCCTAAGAATCGTATTATCTCTTATTCACCCGCATGGTGATGGATGATGATGATGATGAAAAGTATCCTAATTGGTAATCCAGGGCCTCATCTACCTCTACTCTAAGTTTCATTAAAACTAGTAAAGCTGTTTGAGCGTGAAAGAGCAAAAACATCCATCCATCCATCCACTTTTACATTTATAATATTAGTGTAATATAACGAACTAAAATATGTTTGTGGTAAACTATGGTGGTTCTTATTATATTCATGGTAAAGTTCAAATTCGTATAACGCTTGCGAATGTAGTTCTGAAATTTGCCATTTGTTTTCAATTGTGGATGGATACGTTTAATGCAAATTTAGTCGTCATTTAAACATTGTCTAAACTGAAGTAAAACTACCTACTAATTTGTTTAGAATTGTCATTCTAAGTATGAAACGATTGTGAATTCGAGTTTAAATACGAAAAAGAACTACCATAGAATAGTGTTCTGCACAAGCGAATGTTATGTATATTTTCACTTTATTCAAAGTACTATAAATTTGTTTTTTAAAACATAAAAATACTGAAAAATTCAAAACGTACGGGCATAGCCCCTCACCAGTCGATTGTCCATATAACAATGAAATTTCTATTATGTCTGCGTCGTTCGACTGATGAAGTATTAATAAACAATGTCATGATTCCATAAAAAAAAACACTAAAATCGGACAATGTTAAGAGGTAGAAAAGTGTTTTCTCTTTTAGCATGGAAAGTACTAGCTATGCAATCCTCTTAAGCGTTTAGCGTTAGAGCATAAACATTTTGGTTATTATTTATGAGAAGAGAATCTCTAGTTTTGAAAGAATAAAATAGAGCACAGACTTTTGAGGGAAAATCTATAAAGAATACTTCGATCCCGACACGCAATCGTAAAAGACATTAAACTTTGTTGTACGCGTGCTATGGCAAGCTGTTCAATGTATTTCATTTCAAGCTCTTTCAACTAGCCACCTAAATATTATTATCATAGTAATGATCAAAGTAATAGGCTATTAATTTTCTTTGATATATGAGTACGGTGCTAGTATTTACTAAAACTCTTCTACCTAAATCAGCGCCTGTTCTCTATCTACGAGACCAGGTACCAGTAATTAACCAGCCTTCGTTCCTTCAATTTATTGCGGGAAATTATCTTTGTTGACCCACGCGCCTCTGCCAAGGTGCTTAATTTTTTTCCCACTGCTCTTTGTAAGCGTTTTTCATATTCCCGACGCTGTCGTCCTTTTACCGTGCGCGCTTATTAATTAGGTAGGTGTTTATGAGGGAAATTGCTTTAGTAAAAAATAGTACTTAAGTTATTTTTAATTGGTGAATTAGAGGAGGCGTTTATGGCTTCTTTATAACAGTGAGTATAATGTTAAATTAATTAAGTCGTGCGATTTTGAAAAGGAGCGTTTTGCTTTTGGGCTTCTGACCGAAATTAGTAGACGATATTTTAATACAAAGTTTTGGAACCAGACTTCGTTTTGTCATTTTGTAAGAAGAACCTTGTAAGTTGTCTTGTAAAAATCTGAATTGTATGTTATAACTGACAGGAGTTTTGCTCGTTTCACCTCCTTAGGGTTAATATTTCCGTCCGATGGATCTGATCTGTCTTACGTTGAAGAATCAGTCAGAGAATTTGATATATATAGATAATTACTTATTCTAATACTCTGACTGATATAGATATGGTAACTACACAAATGAAGTCACGGGCAGTCGCTAGTATATCTATGATATAAATATAAACCCCTATTCCTGGTCACGCTACAACTTGAGAACGGCTTTACCGAATTCATTTATCTATTTCTAATATGTCGTAGATGGTGCTTACATAAAAAAATTAAGAACAACTACGCGAACGAAGTCGCGGGCAGTTGCTAGTATTATATATAAATAAACCCCTATGTATCTTGGTCACGCTACAACGTGAGAACGGCTTCACCTATTTTATTTATGTTTTTATTAAATGTTTTCTTATACTTCGTAGATTTACTTACTTGGTACATGGTCGGTGGGCTATTTCCCGCACCCATGCCGTCTTGATGCGGCACTTTGTGCGTGATGTCGGGTGGTTCGCGTTAGTCCAGCCACTCGACGTAGTCAAAGAAGGCCAGCAGCTCGCTGATGCCGGTGCAGGCCTCCTGAACGGTCCTCGGTGTTCCGAGGTACTCTACCCGTTGTGACGCCACGCTGCTGCAGTCAAGGATGACGTGCGCGGCCGTTTCGTCTGCCTCCAAGCACCCTCGGCTCAGGGGGCTGTCTACTTCGTAGAAGGTTCTACTATTAAAAAAAACATTAAGAAAAGATGGGAGGCTATGGCGAGGTCGAAGGCCGAGCCTATTACGCAAACGAAGTCGCAGGCAGTCGCTAGTATATAATAAAGAGGAAAGATTTGTTTGTTTTGTTTCAATTGAATAGGCTCCGAAAAAACTGGATACCAATTTGAAAAATTATTTTACTATTTAGAATGATACATTATCCCTCATTAATACAGGTAAAATATTTTGATTAATCATAATCATTATCCATTACCCTAACGAATAAACTCAAAAACTACTGGATACAACATGCATGCATATAACTAAACACTCAGTTTTTAGTAGCTAATTAGTTTTGCTTTGCTTAGCTTTCTAGTAGTAGGTATCTGTGTAATAAAACAAAGAATATTTCCAAAGGTTACTTCAGTGTTTTCTTCAGAAGGTCGTGCAAAATTAAGTTTTACACATATTTACGGTACGCTCGCCTCAAGATTGCATTTTCTTGGGAAAAATACATTTGTAAGATCGAATAATCTCGAGTCAGACCCTCTCCACGTTCAAGGACGTCAGAGAATCGAATATGAGATTGGTTCCTACGGTTATAGTCTTTGCAATGCATAGTTTTGATCAGAATTGCATTATGCATAATAATGTGATATACGTCACGAATATTTTATTGCTTTACGCTAGCATATATTTTTTTGTTTTTAACATATATTTATTTTAGCTGTTATAATACCTGTGAGCCTAGCAGGAATAACTGCGTGAGTGTAACGTAATGAGTCGTTCACGTGATACAGTATAAACTTTAATTTATCTAGGGCAAATGTGACACAGATAATTCATAGTTTGTACTCCGAAGCTTACGATCGAGAACTGTGTGTGCTACGGTCTCTGAAAATTATATTTCAAAACCCTATGACACTATTTTGCTGAAATTATTACGTTGGCGACTACATACTTTGAAATAGCAAAGCCTTCACAATAGTGATATCTTATTATACCTACATATTAAGTATCTTCCATATGAGCATAGTAATCTACATTGTTACATAAAATCTAATAAATGTGACACTTACAAAAAGTAGTATATTATTGCAGATAAATTTATTAAGTAGGTAGTAGAATTGAATCATTAATTGTGTGAAATTCGATAGCCATTATGTTCACTCGTCTAATGACACAACCCGTTATATAAAAATAATTAAATTATATATATTTATTTAAATGATTGTCTAATTACATGTTTTACAATCTAATTACATGTTGTATTGCACTGAGATACTTATATGATAAATTGCAAGTGCGTTTTTAAGACTTCTTATTTTTATAGGTATATATTTAATAATTCTTACTTAAATTTTTAAACTGTTTATTTTAATATTTAATTATTTTTTTTAAACAAATTGTTTTAATATGTTTGTTTGTAATGACAAAAAAACAACTAATTGCTAAATGCATAGTTATGATAATTTGACTGCCCGCGACTTAACCTCCCTTTTTTTTTGGTTTTTTCATAAGAACCTTCTCCTGACAATAATTAACACAACAATAAATAATTAGTGAGATTGTTGTATTCGTTTTTAAGTCACGTGACGTATGACAGCATGACCTTACTCATACAAGACACAGCTACATACCCGTACATACGTATATCTTAAAGAGATCCTAAAAGCTCCTGATTCTAGCCTGAATCACAATGTAGATTATTACTGACAATTCTAAATGCCTTATTTTATTTTAAAAGCAAAATACTTATATATAATTTTACGCCACACGCATGACATGTGTTTCCAAGTGCATTCAACTGCAACTCTGACCCTTGACCGCCGTAGCCCAATTCAAATTTATTACATACGACCACATCGTTAAAGTCAAGGGCGCGCTTAGCCCCGCATCCATTTACTTAATATATGGGTATGAACAATCGGCATTTTGCTGTTTGAAGAGCCGAATGCTCGTTCTTGTTATTGCTAAATAGCTCGTGTTTGGGTTGTCGAAGAGTGAAATGGCTTTTGTTTCCGCTTTTTTGCTTGGAAATTGCGGAGCTTTAATGTTTTGCTTCATTGAATGATTCTGTCTTGTTGTTGATGTCGTAATGCGGACAGTGCTATGTAGTTTATGTGTAATAAATACGACCACATCGTTAATAGCTGTGAAATTTTTACAAGTAAATTTACTTGTAAAAATTTCACAGCTATTAACGATGTGGTCTGAGTACTCTGATTATTTTTAAGATTTTTTAGATATTGTTCATATTTGATCTTTAAAAATATGTTATATAAAGTACTTGCCTAGAAAATATGAAGATCAGATAAACCGTTTTCTAGTTAACAAACACCAATTTGTCCCCGTATACTCTTGACTTGAGAATACCTGTGTCGCCGTGCACCACTATAGTGTTACATATCCTGCCAACAAACTGTAGTAAATACTGTATAAAAGGTAAAGGGTTTGTAGCAAGTGAAATCACTGACAGGCCCAAACAGATATTTCTCGGGATGAAATTTAGTGCAGCACCACGTAGAACTTTAAAGGTTAAAGATCTGTGCCGCTCTGCAACAGTCATGCAAAGCAGGCCTGGTGCTTGCCAGACAAACAGATGGCTTGTCTCCTCACTTACTAGTATAAAATTGTAATGGAAACATAACTAGTTTCTTGAAGCGAAGTGACGTTTCAGTAGGCCGTTTCATCAGTATCAAACGGGCTACTACGTTTTTTTTTTTTTTTAGAACGGACTAATGCTGTTTGCCTCTACCGGCATTTACAGCGTCACCGGACGGTTGGCGAGCGCAGATGGCACTCAGCCAGATGCGGGCGCAGAGGGCGCACCGCCTAAGGCGAGCGTTGAAGACGCTTCGCCGCAAGGAGAGGAGTAGGCGACTTGCTCAAGGGCACCACTAAGGTACGGACCTCGGTTTGGGCCGTCGCCAGGAGAGAGGGGAGTAGGAATCGCCCCGGTACATAAGTGTACCGTTGAAAGTGGGCCCTATGAATTTTAACTCTATGACTATTTGGAGAGAATCTAACCAAGACATAACTTTTGCCTCGAGCTCGCCGGCGAGCTCGGTGTTTGACTGTGTTTACCACTAAATCATAACCTTATGTACCTCGCCCACAGTCATTACCTCGGCCGGAGCCTACACCGTGATTGGAATCACTACCTTGACTGGGGCTACAAACGGAAATACCTCGCCTCCCCCCATTTCCGCGACATGGGTCCACACCGCGACCAGGATCGTCGCGTTGTGCACTCATGACTGTACTTTGGGTGGGGCTACAATAAGAATGTGTAGTACCTCGCCCACAGCCGTGGGGGCTGGGGCTACATAGAAAACCAGTGTTACCTCGTCCACAGCCATTTGCTGGGCCGGAGGATACATCGCGACCGGGGCCGCGGTGTATACTCCCACCCGCACCGTGGCTGGGACTACAATCGTGTGTGTGTGGATTACCTCGATTGCGACTGGGGCTGCGAAGAAGATCTCGGCCGGAGCCTACAATGCGATCGGGATCACAGCCCTGGTCGGGTCTACAACCATTACCGGGGTTCCCTTGGGACGACGCTAAAGCTGCCGAAGTAACGGCTGCGATGGGGTCGTCCGGGTCACCCAAAATATGCCTTGGACGGCGACGGGGTGGAAGGAAGTGAGGATCGGTTATGTCAGTGGAGTAGTTCGCCGCTTCGACCACGAGGGGATTCGAGTGGTGGGGAGCTTTGTCGAAGTGGCGGCGGGAGCAGTCTTTCATATACTGCGTAATAGAGGGGAGGGTAAAATCACAGTGCAGTTCGGCGTTCCGCAAGTACCACGGAGCGCCCACTGCCCTGCGCATAAAGCGATTCTGAATCACTTGAAGTTTGTGGAGGTCGTGTTTCTGAGCATGGGCGAACGCTACAGATGCGTAAGTCATGACTGGGCGGATGCAAAGTTTGTAAAGAGTCGTCTTATTCCTAAGAGACATTTTACTGTTTTTGCCTATGAGGGGATTAAGACGACCCATAATGAAGGCCGCCCTATTGCGAACAATCTGGATGTGTTTCGCGAAAGTGAGTTGGCGATCAAGGGTGACGCCCAGGTATTTGGCAGATTTAGTCCAAGGGATGGGTTCGCCGAATAGGACTATGGGTGACGGCATGAGATTACGCCGGGTCTCAGTGAAGTACACTGCTGCACTTTTGCTAGGATTTACTGCAATCCGCCATTTACGAAACCATGCACCGATTACGGTGATGGCTCGTTGGATGGCGCATCTCTGCCTGACCTTGAACCACGGGCTACAACGAAACGTGTAATTGTCTATATACGTAAGGTCATGGCTTACCTACCCTCGCATGAATTATAACGTACCGGTATGGTCATAAGAGCATAACGTTATAATAAGATTATGACATGTTTGTAACTAGGTCACTAAAATTGACAAAATATACAATTCAGGCTCCTGTATGAATGCTCTCATACATCGCCATACATTTTAACTTACCCATGCATCACGCTAAACCTGTTTTGCACAACATTTCCTAAATCCGCATCCAAATAGCATTCAATTTACTTAATGCTAAGAAAATAAAATCAAAAGGTAATAAATTTAAAAAATAGGAAATGCTCAGCATGAGTAAACGAACACTAATTGCATGCCAGTAAACTCACTGATGTAAAAACTTCCAATAGATGAATTCGCGTCAGTTTTTATAGAATTTTTAAACAGTAAATTACACATTGTTTATTTTAAAACATGAATGTAAATAATAGGTCCGTGTTTGCGTAGAGTTGATTGCCTCTATCCGAGTGAGATACGCATCTATTTTCGAACATATGCAAATTTTCAACAAGCCTTTTCGATTCGCCACACGGGTCCAATCCACGAATGGAAGTGAAATGGGAAAATCGTCGAGAGTCATGTACGAATTTTTGTGCCGGTGTTTGATGGAATAATACCCCGACAGGCCGGCCAGCGCAGAAAGGCTTTTAATGGTGATTCTTCTACGGCCTTTTGACGAGTGGTGAACGATTTTCGGAGTTCATTGATCAAGGTTGATAACTCCTCAATAGATCTGAACTAATTAACTGTGAGTTTACTGTGAGTGTTCATAATATAAAATGTTTCTTTTGCCTGCAGTTAAACGTTGATCGCGATGTGCGAGTTAATTTCATAGACTGAATTCACTTATGTAGTTAATCTG
This sequence comes from Selenia dentaria, assembly GCA_917880725.1. Classification (NCBI taxonomy): domain Eukaryota; kingdom Metazoa; phylum Arthropoda; class Insecta; order Lepidoptera; family Geometridae; genus Selenia; species Selenia dentaria. The sequence continues at coordinate 37,698,021 of OU862875.1, read as the reverse complement.
ATTCTGAATAACTTATATTATAAATATGAAAAAGCGTATATATTTAACAAGACTAAGCGCTAAATTAGCTGTATGGAATTCGTTCCTTTATTTTTGTCTGCAGTTTAATAATATTGATTTCGATGATCGGTTTAATGTTAAGTTAATTCCTAAGTTACCTTTGCACAGAATTAACTCATTAAGTAGTTTGTATATCTTTGAATAAATAGCCACAACTAAAAAGAAGAAAGAAAATAAAACAATCAGAATAACCAAAAGATAAATAAATAAATAAATAGTGTACTAAAATTATAGATGCGATAGAACGTATATTTTCAGGACTCAGATCCAAAATGGCTGAATGGATTTGGATGACATTCAAAATTGGAGTTAACTTACCATATCCAGAATTAACATATATGAACGCAGGTTTCCATTATTTTTTTTATTTCCTACGATACATACGAATAGTATGCATCCTATTTATATTTCAATCTAGCCTGAAATGCTAATAATTTAATTATATCCTAAACTGATAAATTCACTACACATAAGAATGTGTCCAACAACACTTTTCTTATTGTCTCTATTTAAGGTGAAGACACTAAGTTCATGTGTTCTTTGAAGCAGTACTTACTATAATTACATTACAGTAATATACCAGCACTGATCACTACACTAACTATAACGGCTTTGTTCCCTTTAGTCTTCTTATTATATCCATGTGGTCGAGCAGTAAAACTGCCTCAACATACACATGATGATGAATCCGATTTTGGTGAGCTTCGGCATAGTTTTGTATGAATTTGTTGACAAACTCTACCTTACTTTCTTAGTACCTTATTCTAAAAGCGTTGTACTATTAAGATGTAGCTTGGTTTGGTGCAGCCTTAAAGCTGAATACCATGCGTCCATACCGGCACTAAGACTCGTTTATACAGTAATAATTTGTTGTGTATAGAGAGCGCAAAATATCCAAGCAGCCAATACATATTTTTATAGCGTAAATTTAGTTCCTCTAAAGTAGTAAAGTTCCTCTCTTTTCTTCTTGGCGTGCACTTTTCAGCGTAGCTTTGCATCAAGCGTTATAACTAGATACTTAGCCGTGTTCTCGTAAGAAATCTTTTTATAGTTTGTTTATAATTGGGCAATAATTATGTTTCTTATAACTAAAATCAATGTGAATCGATTTTGATTCGTTGAGGTTTCCATTCTGAATCAGCGAGAGTTCCTGTGGTATTGCATTTTGTAATAGCTTTATTCCATGCGGATAAAGTTCCAGCCAATTGTGATTTTACTACGTAAAGTATAAGTGCTATAATAGTTAACAACAAACAATCACAGAATTTAAAAAAAGTAACAGGTGCCTGCAAACACAATTTTTAAAATAAAATAAATATAATGAAAATGGAAATGGAAATGGAGACTATTCCAGACATTCTGTAGTATTTTATTTAATAATGAAACTGTAGAACGTCTGCTGCTTTAAAACAGAATGTCGCTAAACGTAATAAAGTTATATTACAGACGTAGTACGTACATTGTAATAAGCAGAAGGAGTTCACCTTGTTTTACCTTCAATATACATACATTTATTTTTACATGGCAATATGGGCTATAGGTCCACAATATTACAATAGCTAGCGCCATCCGTAGTATCCGTACCTATTATAATTAGATATCTGAGATCAGATAGCTGTGAAATTCAAGGACTTCTTCTGTAACTAATTTATATTTTATTTGTGTTAGCCATTTTGCCAGCACCCCTATACAAGCATCTGGAATATTTCTCGTTATACTTTGTCCAGACTTTTGCAGTGACTCGTAATGAGCCCTTTCTTTTCAATGTTTCTTCACAGGTTTGTTAATTACATTCTTAAAGCTCCAGTGCATTTTAGTGATATCTAGAATTATAAGTAGTGCCGTGGTACTTTTTTTACTGTCATTATCTTTAATACAATATATTTTCGCCTTAATTTAATCACCAACAGTTTTGTAAAACTAACTGTTGAGATGAACCGATCATTTCATTTACCTGCTCGTGAGAGCTATGCTTGCCTTTACACTTGCATTGCTATCCCGAGTTTTGAGCTAGAAGGAGGTTTGTACGACACAGCACTGCGCTCATTACTCCTAGACATGTAGACATTTTGTTCATCAAATCTCAATAGCTCAGTAAGTTATTTTACTTTTACAGTTCAAACCTAAACACAGTAATGTTTGGACTTTACTGTATATAGGCAGAATCTGAATAATACGGTCACTACTAGTACTATTATACTCGTAGTAGTAGGAGGGATCTTGCGCATAAAGCTTCCCATCTAGTAGATTATGTGATGAGCAATGAAATGGAAGATTCCAAATTTTATGCCGGAATCTGTATAACGGTATTGCGGGGCGTAGCATTTCTAAAAAACAGACACATTATCATTTATCATGACTCACAAGTTACAAAATAACGTAACGTAAGTACATATGGTATTTAGAACAACAGCTTTCGAATAATCTACCTATACAAATAAACAAGTTTAACTAATATTTGTATTAACATAGTAACGTTACCCCAAAAAGATGATTTTAGAGAAAATATATTTCATATTGTAAACCCATATTTCAATTACAACTACGAAAATACAAAATTACTTGTACTGTAGGAATACAGATAATATTGACCACATTTCTAATGCCCTACTAAAGAAGAAGTTGTCGGGTATGGTTGCGGGCGCAGTGCATACAAATTCTTCCTGGCTTATCATTTCTTTCCTTTCATTTGAATCAATATCGATAAACAACAAAAGTGTGGTTGTTTCTTTATCTTCACTTATATTATAAAAGGCTCTTGGCCAATATTGAAACAAAACAGAGCATCTGCTATAATTCAATGAAGAGCAGATTAAACATAGAGAGGTCACTATAGTACATAGCCCGAAGGGGAGGGAGGTTCTCCCTTCGAGTAAATAATATACATGCACGCAGTAGCACAGTTTCCACTTATTGTATTGTTAAGAAAAATAGATAAAACATAAAATGCTTTTACTTTGAAAGTGAATAAATTAAGAAGTGTTTATGAGTAATTTAAGAATAGTGACACGATTTCGGCTTGCTAACGCGGATTAGCGGATGAGATCGCACCTGCCGTGCGATTCTGTAATGATTCGTCGACGAGCTCACCGATGTCAAATACTTTATGAGATATCGGCCTTGTACATAAAGTTGCTTTTCTAACGTTTCTTGTCATCTCTTCATTTGTTTCACGGATGTTGTCAAAGATACAACGAGAATCGCACGGCAGTATTTATGTTTGAGTTTTCGGAACACTCAAATTAGCCCAAGGCTAAAATACTGTTATCCTAATACAACTATTGGATCATTGGGTTGACAGCACAGAATTATATAAAAAAACAAACGAAACCATGAACTAACAAAACTCGGGGTGGATGGAACCAATTTCTCGTACTGATGGGTGCGGTGTTGCGTGAGAACTTTAAGAATAAATCACTGGGCGACAATGCAACTGCTAATAGGTACACCTACTTAACATCAGTCAGTTTTTTGCATATAATTTATTGTTTAGTTATAGCTGCTATACATTGCTTTCAGAAAGGTCATTGCTTTTAGAATGGTCTTTTATAGACTTCATTTGTAACCCCACACTCGTAGGTTTCATTCATTTTTGTTTAATAACAAATTCAATATGATGGTTTATGCATATCTTGACAGCAGTGCAAGTACCGTAATAGTCGTTAAATTTGTCGAATCGCTAAGATGGATAAATTTAAAGAATCGTATCGGGCCCTAGCAAGTATGGAAGTCATATCGACGACTTATACGATCGTCAAATTGTCGACAGAATGTCGATTATTACGAATTGTTTGCATTCCACAATGCGTCCTTCTATCATTTGAAGATTCCTGCGAGCATTTCGCTCTTCTACAATAAAAAGGAGGCCGATGTCTATTTTTTTTATTTAATACTAGTTGCGCCCCGCGGTTACAACCGCATATGGATGGATGATGACGTTGATGAAAATTATCCTATCTGTTAATTCAGAGCCCCATCTACCTCCATGCCAAATTTTATCAAAATAGGCCAACTGTTTGTGCGCAAGAGACATCCATTCATCCGTAAATACAAACTTTCGCGTTTATAGAACATTAGTAAGATCAAACGCAACTAAACAATATCCCCATTCCCTTCGCCTGTCGATAAGCTATATCAAGGTCGTTTTCAAAGCCGAGAAAACAATCATTAAAATGGATTAAATAGACGATCTCAAACGTAATTTAACATTTCCATGCTAGGGTTACCGTTATAATCGTAAAAACTTGTCGAATTTGTCTACCGATCGCTTAACTTTGTTACTTACTTGCAATGATTGACAAAATATCGATAGCCAGTTTTTTCGAAGTATGATGAATTCAAGATTCAAATTTATCAATCGGTAAGTTCGGTACTTGCGCTGCTGATCGGTCATATTACTCGCGTCAATTACCCCTTGTTTCTATATCTGTAAATGGGTTGTTTTCCTCATTATTTTTTTAACAAACGTTGCCAACAGCTACGAAACGAATCTTTTCAAATTTGTATCAACCTAAAGTAAGAATCATCAAGAGTGATCCTTAATTTAATGAAATACGCAAATTACTTTTTGATATTATTCTTTGCATTCTATTTTTAGCTACTGAGATGAATACTTACACGTAGCTTACACGTACCTATATCATATGATTCCCGTGTCGTTCGTGGCCAATCCGCATAGTTTAGTATAATTAGGTGCGTCTGTGTGCGTGACACCAAATGCGCCAATATTTCCATTGAACTATCCTACTGTATTTCCTGGGAGTCAAAGGAAAATAAACACCCGTAATAATTGAATGAGTACTGAAGCAATTTTCTCTACAAAGATGTATTATCAACTGGTTGGTTTATTTTTAAGGTTAAGCGTTGTCAGGGCTGTTTGTTCCAAAAGTTGTTAAACTTTGCTGTTTTAACCAGGAAAGGCAGTTTGGAAGGCGTTTGAATGAGATAAATTTAGCGTAATTAGTCCTTTGTGATAAGATAATTATTGCGATTTTAAATGTTAATTTCAAAATTTTTAGCTTAATCTTCATTTTATTTTACTAGGTGGTAGGCTTTATGTGCCCGAGGCCGTCTTGGTTGGTACCACCGCAGTGCCAGATATTCTGCCGGGAAGCAATAGTGCGCAAGCATTACTGTGTTAGGGTGTGAAGGGCACAGTAGCAAGTGAAATTACTGTGCGATAGAGGCTCAATAACCAATGTCTCGGGGTGACACGCAAAGCTACAGTTCTAAGCTTTGGATAACACTGCATATGTCATGGGCCAGCGTAATGCTTACCATCAAGCAGACAATTTGTAGGTCTCATCACTTTATTGCATAAAAAAATAACTTTCATAACGTTTGTAAATTATACGTATTAATCAATCAATCAATTATTCATTTATTGCACACATATGTATAAATCTTAGAAAGACACAGGTGTTATTGTGCTAAAGTAAACATATGACCCTACTAGGGTAAAGCAACATAATTATTATACTTGTAGCAAGTAAGATATTAAAGGACGAGGATATGAGACCGAATCATTCTGAACTCAATCAAATACATAAAGTTCAAAAATTTCATGTTTCCTATTTTTGTTTTAAGGAGAGTACAGCAGTTTTTTTCTTTATGTAATTTTGTGTTACTAAAATGTATGGTGACTCATATTTTTTTTTACTTTCATTTAAGGAGTATTACATTGTCTATTAAATACAATTTATTGCATTAACCTATCATTTTTAGTTTCCGAGATTTTTAACATTCTTTAAGTGACCCGGATTCATTGCTCTCGAGTGTATGTAGTGTATTTATATAGTATTATATAGTATATAGTAAATTAATATAGGTATTATAATTTAATTCTCTTTGTCATTGAAAAACTCGTTCATCGTATAGTAACACTTGTTGACTAAAATATCCTAAGATTGTTATGAAAATTAGTGTCTTGGGTATTTTATTGTATATTGTTACAGCCATTATGTTGGTTTCTGAGCTGTGTATTTTTAATTTTGAAGCTGGCAGCGCATGATTATATACGTGTCTAGTCACGAAAGCGATGATGAAAGCGAGATATCTCAGATGGCGAAATTACAAAAACACCTCTAAAGTAAGTTCGAATACCAAGCAGTTATAAGAGACTTTATCAAACACTATCGCTACGTCAAAGCAGATTTAGGACAGTTATGGTCTCTTGAAGCTTCGGCTTCTTATCAAAGTTCTCAATCACAGATGAAACCAAGCGTGTATTGAAACCAAGCGTGCTGACTTTTTAATAAACTGTGTTCTCAATGTTGTGTTCCGTTTCATTGTGTACTTGTAGGTATTTAGCCATAAAGCCTGCTCATTAGGAAGAACACTTCCAAAAGTGTTATTATGGCACTGGACCTAACGTGGTACTAGGTTTAGTTCACAATAAGCCATTCGTAATTTTTTCCGGGGAGCTAAGGAAACTGGTGGGGCAATAGCTCGAAGGCTCGGATGTCGACTTGATGACTCGATCGACTTGAAAATAACTATGGTATTTTTTAGTTTCGGGAGAAGGAAATCGTTTATGGATAGCGCAGAAAAGAAGTATCTCTGAAGTTATGTCCGAGTCCACCGGCGGGGATGGGAGTTCCAGTGTGTACGGACTAAAACCTCCTCCCTGTTTCCTACACACTACAGACAGTAGGTCCGTACAGTTCAAGGCACGTAAATTGAACCAAAATGGTGATCGTCCGCGCAGGTACAGTTATGGACAAATGTGAGAAACGAATGCTTACTCTGTGGTCGTTAAAAATTAAACGCAAGTTAAACCAAATATCAAATTTCATAAAAATTATCTCTGATTTCCTTTCAAATCATTGTATATCTCGAACAAAGTGTGGTGGGAAGTAATCGTAAGGTACTCGTATTATTAAATGGAACAATTATAGGAATACTAATCTTAATCACTATTATTCGTGCGCATAACACTTACTACATACATTTTAAGTGATATTCTAGAACTTGGGCAAAGAGTTACGATTTCATCTTCTGTGTCAGTTGAAGAATCCAATTTAGAATCACTGCTATCAGAATTTCCGCCTGGGTTATAGATTCTTCCATTATATTATCGATGACGTGGTCTCTTTTGAAGTAAGATTCTTCGATTGTCTGACGCTATAGTATGATTAGTATAGTCTTTTATGTTGTTTTCTCATAGCCCCTCACCAGTCGACTGTCCATATAACAATGAAATTTCTATTGTGTCTGGGTCGTTCGACTGATGAAGTATTAATAATTATATACGTCAAAAACAATTCCACTCGCCTGTCTCCTTAAAGTTGGTTGTGGTCTTCTAATTTTCTTGAGATTAAATTTAATAATCACACAGATTTAATGATCACACACATTTGACAGATGTCGAAGAACTGAAACCTTTTTGCGCGATTGTACTCCAGGGTCACGCGGAGCGTGCGAGGGCAGCGAGGGATGGAGGGCGATTGTTTGGGAGCAAGCGTCGCTGTGTTGCTATGGTTACGCTCGGCTTCTCGCACCATACCTCATACCGCACTTCGATTGAGACCCGTAAATGTGTTCTACGCATTGTTCAACTTAAGTGCCTGCGATCTGTATGTACCCTTATTATATTAAACTTGTTTTTATTTTTATTTTATTTATTACCAGTCTGAATCCCAAGTATCTAAAGAGAGTCATAAACTAAGTGTGAGTCCAGTTATTGGTGTTTTTGTGTTTTTTTCTCGTTATATCTATTACATCTATTTAGAAACTAACACGCTTTAATTAGTCTTTAAAGAATAACATTTATCTTCCTGCCATTGAGACCGATCGCAGGAGAGCCGTTACAACCTCTTCGTTTCTGTTCTTCATTGCCATTTTTATATTGTTTTCTGTAATGGTCTTTACGGAAGCCCCTGTTCCCGCACCACGAAACGTCAAAAAAAACTATTGTATGCTTCCAGGTGTCCAAGAAGGAGCGGTTGCTCATTGCACTGACTAGAAAATGACCTAGCGGGTCGGAGAAGTGCTTATTCACCTCGTGAGGATAATATGACCTGCAGTGTTCTTGGCGCTCTGATTAATACTCTGCTTATGGCAACATCATTATCATCAAAAGACACACATCAAACTGATATTTCAAAGTAAATTCGATTTAACGAAATATTAGATGTTAAAGTAAAAACCCAAATAATGAATTATATTGCCGGGATGCGGGAACTTAGGAAACACCGTCGATTAAAAAAACTGATACTTTGTGGTAGCACAACTAATAATCTTTTATTAATTTAATATTGTTCAAGTCTCGTATTGTTTGGCAAACAATAGCTTTCCAATAATACTCAGGTGAGTGCATGTTTAAATTTAATTACGAGTGCATTGGTAGTTCAAAACCTTTGTTACCTAGAAAACGTTTCGACGGATCGTTTCAATTTATTATTAAAAGTACTATTGATGTTATTCCACTAATGTTATACTTAAACGCAAAATTATGTATGTATTTTTGTTACCTTTTAGCTGTGCAGTGAATCATTTTGACGAAGGTTGATGAAATTTTTAATGAGATAGTTATACTCACGGTAAAACATAGACTGCTTTTAGTTTCTTAGCTTTTGTCCAGATTCAACGATATGTTCCCGAGGGATCATGATAACCAAGATTAACCAGTGACCGTGACTTAACAAAGAAAATTCCATCAGAGCCATCGGGATGCAAATCGTGAGAGTAGACGAAACCCGACTTTCTAGGTGATAGGTATCTTGTGCAAGATGCCAACGCATCTGGTATTCTGAGATAGCGGTCAGGCACTAGTTGTTCCTAAACATTACTGTTACTTTCCGAGCATTACGTGTGAAAACCAATCATCATTTTGATGAACAACTATATGGTTATCACCGTGATCAAATTAATGTAAATATCTGGATGACTTAACTTTCCTCGATTTAGGTACATACGAATTACTTATTGATAAAATATGATCAATATTTTTCGATAAATACCTACCTATAATGATGAGTGTTTGGCGCTAAACACTCATCATTGACACAGCAACATTAATGCTACTTGGCAATAGATGGCGTTGTTAAGCAACACTAAGCCAATGAGTGTTTGGTTAGGTATTTTATTATAGGTAAAACACGGATATAATGACGTTTTCTAAAAATGAAACCTAGCTAGATCGATTTATCGCCCCCGAAACCCCTTGCATACTAAATTTCATCATTCTTGTACATACAGAGTGGGCCAGAAAAAACTTTCACGTCACTACTCACTACTTTTACTTCACTTTTGGAACCCATATAAAAAGAGAGATAATACTTAAGGAGTTTACTCAAAAAGTTAATCTAACATTAATGTAATTTACTTCTTGAAAATAACATCGTCTAGGTGTATATACAAGAATTGCTCGTTAGGTATTAGATAAGCGCCATACGTTTATTTTTCACTACGAGTTTTCGTTAGAAAGATTCTCTGTATGATCTCAATTTTATCTATCTAACCAAAAAACTCAGAATTTATATAATTGCAGTTCCCAAGTATATACCATTATAATTATTGTTAAGCATTCCTTCATGAATGTTGTTGGTTTCTAAAGTATAGGTTATCAAAAGGATCGCCAATGTTTCTTATACGAAATAGTTCTTCATAGATGAGTTCAAGCATATGACCAGTAAAATTGGATGTTTATACATCTCACAGATACATAGTGGTGACGTAGCATCGTGATGCTATACCTACAACTATTTTAGTAATATTGTATCAAAAATAAAAAGCTACATTGCTGATATTGAATTATTATAAGTGGTGATATAATTAGACAGATTCGCATCAAGCGAACCCTTTGCTCCTCTTGTGTTTTCGAAACACTTAAATAATCAAGAAGTAAATAACAATTTAGCTAAAATAATATGATACCAATCATTTTATTTGACATAACAATATAATTAATTGAAAATAATCTCCGTCAGCCCGAAAAGGTTGGTACTGGCAGAAAGCTGTCCGAAGTCTGGGTTATTCGTCACAAGCGAGCTGGAGCTCTCGAACTCGGCTTTTGACTTACTGTTAGTGTAAGTCTCACTTTAGTCGCAGAGCAAAGCGAATGCGTAAACCGTAAACCACCGATCGAACGCTCACCATGCGGTGTCACTGTTTGGGTTTCGTGAGTAATTGATCCTAATAATAATTTATCTATCCACAGTTTTCCTTACTACTAATAGAAATTTGTATCTAGTAAGACGATAGACATATTATTGACCCGCAGGGCTATTATGTTGCTTACAAATGTTGATTGAAATCTTAAAAAATGGCGGCTCTATGTCAGTTTTGACAACCCCAGTGAGCAAAAATGTTAGTAACTTGATGACTAGAGCTGACAAAAGTGACATAATGCCGCTATTTTTCAAGATTTCAATCAATATTTGTTAGCAACTCAGATACATAATAGCCCCTCCGGTCATTAATGATTGAAATAAATGACAGTCCTTCCTTTTTTTTATTTGCATTTGGTCTCGAACTTCTGTAAATTTGCCATTCTTCACGTTTATTTTTTTATCTATCTAAAACTGTTTACACCAATTACATTAATTAAAGTCAATATTAATACCTACACATTGGAACATATTACGGCAGATAACAAACATATAACTAATAGTTATACAGAAAAATAAAATTATATTAAAAAAGTACATTACAAATAATAATTAAATTATAAATTATACCATAATTATTAACAAAACAATATTATTAAATAAATAGTTATATAATAATGTAAATACATATTTATAATTGTATCCTCAGATTATAAAACAAAAGGGGTTGTATCAATACATTTCCATTCAAGCATTCAGAGACAAGTCACAGTCACATAGATAAGTCAGTCATTGTTTATGTTTAATAATAATAATAATGTTTATGTTTAATAATATGTTTATTCATATCAGAAACATTTATTAACTATACCTCTAATTAAACTAAGTAATTTAGATACGAGTAATTAACACAAAACTGTGGTAGGCACAATTGATATTCAGTCACTGTCCTGTCTAAGTCCATTCGAATAATGCAGTTGGTGCATTACTAAAACTTTTTATGGCGGTAACGATGGAAATATAATAAAACGTTTCATGATTTTGTTTACTATGCCTGCACCCATGTACAATGACAAACACTTAACAGTAACATACTCACTATTACACGCATCAAAACTCGGAAAACACATAGGTACTTGTATCTAAGACAATTAACCAAATTAAACGATACCCATTGTTGGGCATTTTTCCCGCCATCCCAGTCATTAGTTATCTCTTTCGTCTGCGTTTGTACGCACCATAATCATAATAATCCAGTGATATAGAAAATGTTCAACTTAAAACGTACTTTTCCCGGCTTAATATTACCTCTTTGCGGTTTTCAGAATGGCGTTTATAATATATATAGAACCGAGTTCTACACTAAAAAGTGTGATATAACCTACGAAGAAATAATAGTCAGGAACTGTAACTGCGTTAAAAAAATGACCCAACAAAAGTCGTGTTCAAGTAGGCGGGGATTAAAAGTCGTGTTCAGTACGTCATCAGTCGGACATTTTACTTGCAAGCGAGCACACTTCAAATCTTCGCGTACATTTTCATTTTTATCATTGTGAACTTCAGTTGTGGATCATCATGCCAGCATTCGTTGTGAAGTGGTGCAGGAGCAATACATGATTAAAATGTCCAGGGATCACTTTTACTAGTAAATAATAGCGAAATTATAATTATTCAAAGATGTTCAAATACGTTAACAAATCGAGATGGTCAATACTATGCAAAATAAAGTCAGTCAATTTTTATTTAATTTAGGATGTATTTTTTTCTTAAGGACTAAATATTGAAATGTATGTAATGTGCAATGGCTTTGCTTGTTGTGTTTTATTCTCGCTTGCTTGCCGATTCAATGCGGCAAAATAAGTGCCTAGCTGCACTTAAGCTAGAAAAACAAAAGTATGACTGCCTGTGAAAACCAGCATAGTTATACTACGTTAATTTTGATTGAAAATTATAAAATTATAGATAATAAAAAAAATATGGACCATGTTGCACAAAACTGCAGTACCTACCTACCAGTTGGTACAGTAAGTACCTACCGTTTTTTTAAATTATGTTATATAACATATCATATTTATCTTTTTATGCTGATGATTTATGAATGAGATGAACATCTTTAAGAGCCTTTAATCTGCGCAGCGCTGCGCGAGTTTAGGTATTTTACATTAGCGAGTTACTTGCTAGCGCGCCCTGCGGCAGTGGCCTTACCGCTTGACCAAAATAGCGCGCATTAATATTTGGATCTTTTTTTTAACTACTTAGGTTTTAATGTCACAAATAGACATAGGTCAAAAAGGTGAAATAAAAAAAAAACGCAGGACCCATTTTATTTTTAATATCGACATTAATTAACATAAAATGATAATTATTAATCAAGTAGGTACATGTTATCTACAAGAGCATAGACTAGAAAAAAGTAAGATTTAACTCATGTACCTACCAAAAAGAGATGAGAATAGCAAATAAAACAATCATCAAATAGTTCCTGCTACCAGTTTCTGGATCCAGCATCAGGTCCTGGTCACCAACTAGAAAAAAGGGTATTGCGAAGACGATTCATACGATCCAAAACACGGTGTGTCTACTATTAAACATCACATAGTTCCTGCTACTAGTTACCGACTCCAGCATGGATTCCTGGATACCAAGTATAAGCATAAGAAATTTGGTTAATAGCAAAATACTAGCCCCTTAAGGATCGATGTCATTATAACAATGAAATTTCTATTGTTGGTGCACAAGATGTCATATAAAATTATTTGTTAGAATCCCAACCCCCCTTAGAAATGTTACCTCAATAAGTATCAGGAAATTTTGAGCGCACTAATATTTAGTTGAGTAAGTGCGGGCGTCAGCGCGAAACATCCTCTGACCTCTCTCTAAGACGCCTCAGCCGCGTCTGACGATTCGTGACTGGCGCGACCGGTTTTATGATTGATTTTAAGAACGTGTGTGTGTAGAAACCGCTCGGCAATAACAAACTAATAAACAATTTCTAAATGTAGTCTGTGGAACTTGAACTTGTTAATCAAGTAATGTTCTATTACATCAGGTAAGAATAATTGACATAAAATACTATATCAATCATTATTACGTGACCCTTCAAATACTCAGCAAAAACGTGAATTGGCACTTCCAAAGCGTTTACGCTCTAAAGAGATACTACACACAATGAACAATAAACGATTGCCTACAGTTGGTATGTAATATAGGTAACTATATAGCATTAAAAAAACAGCTCATTGTTCAAATTAAAGCACGTTTAATTTTTCAAGCTAATAAAAATTCACCCTCTGCAAATTTTAAAGTGGTTTAGCTGAGTTGCTAAATAATTTAACAGTAATATCAACACAGTGCCTTTTCAAAGTAATTCTATAAATTGATTGAATTTTCTTAATTGATAATGAAGGTATTCTGTGACCACTGAAAAACATCCAGCTGGCAAATAACGACTTATTTTTTTGGTAAAATGAATAAGCTTAAAATGTTTCATAATTTTTTTTGGTAAAATGAATAAGCCTAAAATGTTTCATAATTTTTCTTTGCAAAGAATCTCTTCTAATAACTATCTAGTAGTAGTATAAGTAAATCTATACAAAAACTTAATAAATTAATCATATTTCGCGAGACATACAAGATTTACGATTATTATTATTATTGAGTTGGTCCAGTCCACTTGTTGCATAACATCGTCCACGCCGCTATGACTCGGCTGTCATTGTAGACGTTGCAGCTCGCGCGTAAACCAATCCCTGCTTTCCTTCTGAATTTAAACCATTCACCGAACATGTCTATTTGTAACCTCGGAAGTAATTTGTATTTGGAATCATACGTTGTTTTGATTTGAAGGGCCACTTTTTGTGTGGATTTTGTTATGAATTATGCTTCCTGACTATTATTTCTTCGTAGGATATAACTTGTTGAATGTACCATGATAGCTCGAAAATATCCTATTATCATAATATTGCGTGCATGGTACCAACGTCAACAAGTTATTTTCTACTTTTTAGTGAAGATGTCGGTTCTATTTTTTGATTAAAAAAATAAACACCCTTTTAAGTGACCTTACTACTTACGGGATACACCGTCAATGATGATATTATCAAGATATTCGAAAGACTTTTTAGTTATTGAAGTATAACTCAAAAATTGCTTAACCAAATTTGATGAAATTTATATGGGACCACCACGAAAATATACTCTATCAAAAAAAGAATCATTTTAATCGGTTTATAAACGACGAAGTTATCCGCGAACACACATAATAAACATATACCTTCGAATTGAGAAACCTCTTCCTTTTTTTTTGAAGTCGCTTAAAAACCTTATAGAACATAAAGAATAGACTCAATATTATGAATAAATCGTGAACATCCGCATCTTTCACATTCACAAATCTTCCGCCAGGAGCGCGCTTCTTGACACAATACACAAACTTCTTATTCGAATTTCGATTAAGTCACAGTGAATAGTGGAACAAACTCTTACTAGAGAGATGGCGGGAAGGAAGCCCAACAGTTTAATTTTTTTTTTTCCTAAAACACTTTTTCCAGTTTCTTTTAGTTTTAACGTGTAACTGTGATATTAATCGTTAACTGTATAATGGGCACGTAGGCAAAGTTAACAGAATCAGGAAACATTGTTTGTGTGTTTCCTCGTCATCCCCTTTGTAAGTTTTAGTAATGGATCCACCTCGTTACTAGAACGTGACATAGACAGGACAGTGACTGAATGACGAACTTATTTATGTGATTGTGACTTGACTCTGACTAAAATAAAAATCTTACTTGATGCATCTTTATCTAATAACTATATATTTAACTTGATGAATGGCAAATGTACAAACGTATGAGTCCAGTTACAAAGGAAAAAAACTCTGACTAGGGCCTCGAACACATTCCATTATCATTTATAATAACAATAATATCAAAAAATAAACCATAAAAGTGTTTGTTCGTAAAAATATAACTTTCGTAATAAATTATGTTTGTCTGGAATAACGCGCCGAGCCGCCCGCCCAGACCGCGCGACGCCGCGAAAAACAAACTTCTCTAAAGTTCTGATCACATAAGTAGTTCATTTCATCTATCTCTATAATCTTGTTATCATGATTGCAATTGTAAAATAGTATAAGCCAAACCTATCTAGGACAATATTTTATTCATTGAAGTGGTTGTAGAACTATTACGTATACTATAATTATATATACTACGACCACTTGAAATTAGATATTTTTTTATTTCATAGGAAATAGCACTTGCTAAAAACCGTTTATATGTAAGTGTTTATCGGCCACAAATATCTGTCTAATAATCTACGTCACAATTGTTACACATTTAATTAAATAACGCCAGATATTTTTAAGTTGATTTATGCTTGACGTTGCAAACACTTCTGTTTTCGTATGCAAAGTCAACACAGAAGGATAAGAATAATATAATATATAATTATTATATAAATAGTTTGAGTGTAACAAATGCTTTATTAAGTATTTTGTAGTTTAGGTAAACTTATTAATAAAGAATTATTCGTGTATAAATGAGAAATGAGTAAAATATTTTAAACCTACAAACATCTAAACGCAAGTCGCCAAATCGTTCCATGGAATGTACTATATGTACTATATAAATATAACAGGCACAAATTTAATAAAAAAACGATATGAAAAAATACTTAGTGACACTTCCGCTGAAAAATTTTTCAGCGGAAGTGTCACTAAATATTTTTTCATATCGTTTTTGGATAATGGATTTCCGCAAAATAACGCCTGAATAAATAAATTATATAAATTTAATATGTAATCACTTCATTATCTCAGCCAAAGGACGTCCACTGCTGAACATATGCCTCCCCCATAATTTTCCAAAAGGACCGGTTTGAAGCGGCCTGCTTTAATCACTTACTCAATATCTAAACATCAATGTTAATTTATAAATAACATCGCAAGGAAACACGATCATCTAACGCAATTTTACACCGATTTGTTAGCCAAGCAAAATGAAGAGCAAAAAGCCGCTATATCATGACAGGTTCGAATATATCGCGTGGCTTGCATCCGGGCGAGCCACGTGTGCGCCTATGTCTTCACGCCTTATTAATGTTGTTAATTAGTCTTGGTGGTCCATACCACCCAGTTGCAGACTTCAAAATAGATGGACGATGTTAGATCTTTAAATCTTTTGCATATGTTTTAAATTTGAATCTTATAAATGTGAATGTTTGAATGCACTGAGGTTTGTTACGTGTTTACGTGTTATGTAGCGCTCAAAGCGGAGCTTGACTTACCTATCTTAACCGATCAACAAGTTAAGCAACACTTGCTGCGTCAGGACTTGGATGGGTGACCGCTAGTGGCATTTTACAATTGAGCGCTTCCGTGCTTCGGAGGGCACCTTAAGCCGTCGGTCCCCGTTGTTTGTCATAGGACAGCAGTCGTTAGGCTATGTCGAAGCCTTCGGGCGGCCTGAAAATTTCGACATGGGATGGCCACTAACCGCACAAGCCGCACCGGGCCCGCATGGTAGATTATGGCCCAACTCCTCTCTCTGAGAGGAAGGCACGAGTCCCAGCAGTGGGAACAAAATGGGCTGATTATGATATGATAATTGTTGTTTGTTACTCCATCACGCCAGAACTGTTGAACAGATTGGGATAAATGTTTGTATGAGGCGTTGGAATAACACATAGGATATTTTTATCATTTTCATCATCAATCACCACGCGGGTGAAACCGCGGGACGCAGCTAGTCTATATTATATCATAATAGTAATCGCCCGCGATATTCCTGTAGAATATTATATATTGCAGCAACAACGATGTGATGATGCGTTGGGCCGTTGTTATTAGTGACGGGCTGTCGGCATCCCATCAGTTTAATCAAACTGACAGCCCGATGGAATGATGCCCATTCCTTAAAAGTCGATACGGCCTTTAAGATGAGGTCCAAAATAAGTTGATACTTTGGCACACTTCATCGTCCGTAGACAACCTTTTAGATGGTACACAGGCAATAGCACGCGCCAAAATATTTTGCCGAGAACGCTGGCCGGTGCCGCGCCGGTCTACGTCCGGTGTAGATTCTCCGTAGTAGACGCTCCGTATAGATTCGGTACATATGATATTATAGATATTCGATATATGTATGGATAGAGTGGGCAGTACAGTTTTATCTTTACTACGTATGATGTATGTAAATATAAACGAAACTGATTAGTTACAACTAATTAGTTTCGTTTATAGTATAAAGTAAAGGCTTTATTTTTAGTAGCAACGAGTTGACCCGACCGCGTGAGTAACATCGCGGGATTCGGCGCTTCTAAAACTAAAAGTAGTTTATGTTTTAACATTAGTTATCTGCTTGTGAAAGTACCATCAAAATCGGCTTTGCCGTTTCGGACATTAGCTGTAACAGACAGACGGACGGACAGACAAAAAGTATTAAAAAATAGCGACTGCCTCCGACTTCGTTGGCATAGTAGGCTCGGCCTTCGGCATTATTTAAATTCTTTTTGCAATACTACCCCCATAGTACTTTTTATTATACATAATGACTTACATGTTATTTTCAAACCCAACATAACAAATCGCCACGCCTAGATCCTTGAAAGGGTAGGCAGCGGTTTTAGAAACACCTATGTTTCGCCAGTGGGATATTTTATTTAGTCCCGTGTAATAGGAGGCTCTGGACAAGGTGGACTAGCGACCTGGACTAGCGGTCTGGACGCATGACGTTGGATGCAGGTCGCTTCCAACCAGTTCTTTTGGAAATTTGTGTGGGAGGCATGTTCAACAGTGGACGGCTGAGATGAAGATGATGAATAGGAGGCGAGCCTATTGCCATTTACGGGGCACTGTTCCAGAATCTGCTATTGAGAATTTCTTTGTCAGAAAACACACTATACCGGTGCGACCCGGGAATTGAACCAAGGTCCTCGAAATCCCAAAGTGGCGCTTCCACCACTACACCAAGACCAAGTGAGTGAAGCCGCTGGCGGGTTCACTAACAAATGGTTCAGCTAGCAAATCGTTGCACCTCTATATACCCGAAAGGGTAACCAGCGGTGTTAAATATCTGCATTTCGCCGGATATATTTTTGGCCCCTTGTACTCGTAATAGGGGGCGAGCCTATTGTCATCTATGGGACACTGTTCCACACTCCGGGCTGCTATTGAGAATTTCTTTGTCAGAAAATTCCAATATCTGTCCAACCCGGTGATCGAACCCAGGACCACGAGATTCCACAACGGTGCTTCCACCACTACAACGAGACCAAGCGAGCGAAGCCGCTGGCGGGTCAGCTAGTTTATATATATATATATATATATATAGAGATTGGTGTATACTTTCATAAGGATTTAGTAAAATGTTGCTACTCGTATTTTGACAACATACACTTAAATTTTATGTATTTGTGATGACAAGAAGATGAATTGATTTATATAATAAATACTGATTTCAGGATGGAGGAGGAACAATAAATATAACTACTAATAGAAACAATAGGTACCTACTCGTTTTTTGCGTAGGTACTCGTATCATGTATTAAGGTTTCGCAACTCCCTTGTTGAAATCTCTTAATGAGGCTAACGAGTCAGACGCAATGTTTTCTTTGTGTATTTATTCATGGAAAATATTTCAACACATAATATTATTGAATCAGAATATTCTCGCTGAATATTTTCTTTGCAGAGGCAAAGAGAAATATGGGCGGTTTATCTAATCCAAATCTGGGAGCCTTCAACTGTTTTGTAGAATGAGGTTACAGGGTTGCCAGTTAAGTATTTACTCCCCAAAATATAATATTGAGCGCACTCAACACTCAAAACTTAATAATTTTTTGCAACATATATTATTTTTACATGCAGGTCTTGATTACATGTTTTAGGATGATAATATATGACTTTGTAAGGGTATGGCAATGTTTCGCTTGTGCGGAACAATTTATTTTATTTCATCAAAAATACCATTGAAAAATTCATCTAACGAATAATATCGTTTTTTCTCTAGAATACTATTTAGATTTCTTATAAAGCTATCACCATTTTCTACGTCTTTAAGGATTTCAGATTTTTTCATTTACATTTTTAACGTGTGGGAAATGCACTTACACATCCCCGCCAAACCCGAGAGGATTCGACGGGGTATGTCGGACTCGTCCTTTACGTACCAACTGCACCCGATATCCATATCCTATTTTTATCTCATATATAAGGTTAATATCAACAAAAATGGCAACACCAGAAGTAACTAGATACAGTACAGACAGTAAAGAATGTGCGAAGTCACAGTACAATACGTTAAATTTTAAAAATTAGTTGATAAACCTTTCTGTATTGACTTCTGTAGTGACCTTACGTATACATGCAAGGGGTATGATACGGTTACGGTAAAATAGGGTTGTTGACCTTTTTTATTGTACGTTAAATTAATCTGGACGCCGAAATACGCACCTAGCATATTTTTTAAAGAACTTTAAATTAAATAAACGATGTTTTTATTTCAACTTTTAAAATTGGCGCTAAAATATTATTTAATAGCGGCCTATACGTCGTATGACGTTACTAAAGCAAAAACAAACAGTGTTGTGATTATATTTTATTTAGCTTGATTTGAGTTCATTCTCAAGTTTTCACGTGTAATAGTGGTGGATTATTTACCGTTGATATTCACAATGGTGTATATCAACGGTAAATATTATTTTTGTATTTTTTTTGTCAATCGTGTTAGCAAGATTTAGTAATGCATCCACGTGACTTATATACAAAACAGTACTATCTAACTGACTTATTTCTTAAAACAAACTCTAACTACCTACTTGAAAAAAAGTTTATAACTATGCAGTTACAAAAATAAACTACATTTTAGTCGCATAATTTGTTCTATTCAGGGTTGTCCAACTCAAAAGAAAAACATCAACCTTTATCGGATCACTTTGTTGTACGTGTGTTCGTATGCCTGTCTGGCAAGGCCCTTTTTCAATCATAAAAAGACAAAGTCCATGAATGTGTAAAAGCAGTGATAACAATAAAAACGAATTTCCTATTTAATATTATTATAAACTTCGGTGTTTAATTAGTATAAAATTAATATAAAATATGTATAACAAACTTATTATTTGCGGTAGCGGTTATAACCGTGTTTATGGATTGACAGTTTGTCCTTTGACCTAGTATGTATTTAGTTTTAAAGCAATAATAATAATAATATGGGACAACATCTACACAAAGGCCTTCAGGTCCCAAACTAGGCAGAGCCTGTACTATGGTAACCTGATGACTGATATACATACTTATATACATATACACACCCAGACACAGATCAAACAGACATGTTCATGCACACAAATGTTTGACCTGTCCGGGGATCGAACCCGGGACCAGCGGCTCAGAAGGAAGGGGTGCTACCAACTGCGCCAACCGGCCTGTCTAAAAGCCTGTCTGTTGTCATAATACTCGTATTAGATGCTTTCTTCACTTGCTTGATTCTCAATCTGTTTTGCCTTTATGACATCATGTCCGCAGCTACTTCCGTTTTTGGTCATGTGACTTTTAGAAACTTTTGTACACATTTTGTTTATTCAAAATAAAGTTAATCCAATGCATATTCATTTTTTTTAATTCATTGAGTTATTTGCTCCAACTACTATTATGTTAACATTTACATTACGTTATTAATTTTTGACTGTTTCAGCGATCATACGTGACGTAAACTCACTCAAAACAACATTTTGCTACTAATTCAGCTTGGGTTTTACTGTGACATCACTTAATTATGTAGAAGATTACTTCAGAAGTAAGGTGTACCTTTCAAAATATGCCTGTATGTACGTGGTCCATTATAAACTTCCCAGTTCAGTCCCAGTTCTTCCAAGTTCTAGTAGTGAAACGTGTGACAAGAATAATAAGTTGGTATATAACATTACATTTGACTTTATATAGACATGGCTTTTCAGTAAACAAGTGAAGTATAATGTGGTATCTAGTAAAACAATTAGTCGCTTGTTTGCTTGTGATGTGGTAATTTCATGATATCAAGTAGTTTTCGTATGTAACTTATCGTTTGAAGAAACGCTTCGGCTGCGGACAACAAATGAGTTACAACAAATTGAAAGGCAACAGCGTAAAGAAAAGGCATACAATTCATGTAAGTACTAACGTACTCGTAGGAACATAATAGGAGATTTCTCGCTCACCCTGGGCTTAATCTGGTGGTTAAGCCCAGAGTGATACTATACTCAAGCTTTAACTGGCTAATTCTTCTGGGCTATGTCGGTGACTTTCGTTCTTCTACGGATCTCCTCATTTCTGATTCGATCACGTAGAGACACCTCGAGCATAGCCCTCTCCATAGCTCGTTGTGCGACTTTGAGCTTATATATGAGGCCCATATTAAGAGACTACTTACGTACATGGTATACATGTATTCAGTGAAGACAAAGATAAATCACTGCTTTATCACAAAAGGTCAATGGAACTAAAACAATAATGTAAGGACCAAGGAACATTCTGAACCCCCAGGGTTCGGAAGTTTCCGGCCCGAAACTGTACTTGTATGTTTACCGCGCTTCAGGCATATAACTGAAATCACAGTACATAATATTTGTTCAGTACATCAAGTCGAACATTTTGGGACTAGTATATGGATTGTTTGATAGCAAGTTGAAACACTTTAAAACAGAATCCTGCTCTTTATATTATAAATTTGATAGTATGTGTGAATGTTTGTTACCATTGCTGAATTCTTCGCACGGATGTGGATAACACATGTGCGACTGTTTCATCGAATAGTTTCTGAGGGCTCACGATAACCTTATTTCATGCAGAATATGTCGCCGGCAAGTGTACAATAACACGTAAGTGACCGTCAGCGCATACAATACAATTTAGAATAATATTATTTTATAATTCAAGATTTTTAAAATACGCTTGCTAAGTATTTCTAATAAATAAGTACACTGTGTACAGGGCTTAAAGACTTAACGGGTAGATTTTCAAATTAATTATATATAATTTGGATTCTGCCTAACTATAAGAAAACGTATAACTTAAAAAAAAACTGCTTATGGCTTTACCTCAAAATATCTGACTAACTGGTTAGTGTAGTTGGAAGCAACCCCGCCTTCTAAGCCAATAGGTAGTGAGCGACCGCCTTATTGTCTAACTTGAATGAGAATGAAATGTCACTTCATTCTCATTCCCAGTGATGGTTCCAGCCAATAGGCTTGCAGGGTTACGCCCAGAATGGGATTCAAATGTCAAAATGAAGCCCATTCTCAATCTCCGTAATGATAGACAATAAGGCGGCCGGTTCGATTCCCGGAGACGTCAAACATTTATTATGTTTATAAGTATGTTGTATGTATGTATACATTATTTGCTTTGTGGATGTTGTCCCATATTATCGGTATTTTCTCCGGAGTTTAGATACTGTTTCACACAGTATTTTCTCAAGTCGTTACAAGCCAGATGTTGCAAGACTGCTTGTTATCGGTATTGTTACCTACCTACGAGGCCACTTCCATAATATTTGGTTGATACAAAAAGTATCAGAAGTTTTATTTTACATATTTCAATGATAAAGTCTTTATAGATTTAAGTTGTATCAATATTAATAGCAAGGTCATAATATGAAAGTTGTACTCATCGTGCGTGACCTACGTACACAAACTTCAACTGAGGGAGGGTATTTCACTTTAGGGTCGCCCAGCGAGCTATGAAGAACGCTTAGTTCGGAATTTCTTTGAAGGAATTAATCAAAATGAAGTTAAACAGAAGCGATATATTCGACATACTTAGCTCAAAGAGTAAGCAAGCTTAAGTGGTAATTGGGCGTGTTTCTCGCAGAATCCGTTATTGCTAGAATAAACTAGGTTTAGACATAATATGTAGTAAAATACGCCCTAGACAAGGTGGCAGGTAGGAATAAGCTTCGGATATCTCATTCTATGTGGAAGGTGGGTGGGAGTAACCAAATCCTTATGCACTAGTAATGGTTAGTACAAATGTGGGGTCCTTAGGTCTATAGCCGGGAGAATCCGCTGTGATAGGTTTATCTAGTGGTACAAACATTTTCTCTATTATACCACCGGGCATAAGCGTACATGCGTTACTATGTACATTTGAACATAAGAATATGTACATATGTACATTTAATATATGTCTATATTGAAACATTTCATTATTATGGGAGGAGAAGTGGGGCTTCAGAAAGAAATGATTTATCAAAACAGATTTTTGGACTAGACAAAGTTTCTTTTTTTTATAGTATTATTTTTTTAAAGCACTAACGCCTGCTTTAGCGATCTCAAACATTGAAATGTATAGAGAGAAACATTCACATCCTCGGACGGGATACGAACCCGCGTCTTCTGACTCCCGTCCTACGAAGATGTGAATTTTTCACTCTATAAATTTCAATGTTTCTTCTGTGGTAGCAAAGTTGACGTAAGCTTCAAATTCTGATTATCTTACCTAACATAAATAGTAATGAATTGACTAATTTAAGAATGTTTATTGATTCTTAATACTCTTAAATCCAACAACCGTATTGAAAATAAACAGTTATTTCATACAAAGATTAATCTGTTTAGATATAAAAAGTACCAAAATATTTACGTAACCGGCTTTCACTTGTTTACTATAGATTTTCAAAAGGACGTGTTACGTCTATGCTTGACACTATTATACATATAATCTAGATACAAAAATACTTTTATACATTATTGAGATTAATACAAAAGCTTTTGATCAAAAATGATTAGATTCTAATAAAATCTATTTATGCACCAAAAAAGAATCATTGGAATCTAATTATCCAATAAAAAGTTATATGTTGTCATCCTACTATAATATTATAAACGCGGAAGTTTGTATGTATGTGTGTTTGTTACTCTCTCATGCCGAAACTACTGAATGAATTATAATGAAATTTGGTATCTAGGCGCTGGAATAACATGTAAGATACTTTTTCATCACCATCATCATTATCATCATCAAAATGCATCACCACGCGGGTGTAGCCGCGGGACGCAGCTAATACATAGTTTATACCTACGTATGAAACCACATAACTTCCTTAAGTCTTATTTCATATTTAAGTCTATCTTAGTAACTTTTTTAAGTCGTTTAAAATAAATAACTCTATGTAATTCTTCTTAATGAGCGTCCTTTAGCAAACAAGAGGTAGCACACGACACGGTAGCGTTTTATTGCTTGTACACATGGTGTACGCCCGACACTCGGTGGGTTACGAATAATTATAATATATAATTCTTCTGTACGTATGTGTGCCACCTAACGTAATTTTGTGTATATTTACAATGACTTCCTGGATGGTTTGAAAACACAATTGCTCCCGGTAGGAACTGCTGTCGGTATGGCACTGATCTTGTTGCGAGTGGAGCTGACGGGCCGGCTAGTATAATATAAATTACAGAAGATAAGACACGCCGCCACAGCAGATTATGTAAAGCAAGTCATTTTAAAGATTAAAAGCAAAAATCTTGTTGTTTTGTCCAAAGTTATTCTACATTTTTAATCATAATAGGATTTATAATTAGCCGCGTCATAGGAGTATTAGTAGTTTAACACCTTGTTACAATTTCATAACAGCCGTGCGATTCTCAAAGAGTAAACATCGTTGCATCTTTGACAGCATCCGTGAAACAAATGAAGAGATTACAAGAAACGTTGGAAAAACAACCTTATGTACTAGGGCGATATCTCATAAATTATTTGACATCGGTGAGCTCGTCGAAGAGCTCGTCTACGAATCATTACAGAATCGCACGGTAGTACACGTTATATTATTAGCTTGTAAGACACAAAGTTTTTCCCTTACATAACCTTCTCTTTTTAAACCTCAACTCAAAATATATCATCGGCGTTGAAAGAGCACCCGCCGTAAAGGGTCAATAATAGCGTCCGCCCGGGCTCGATACCGTAAGTCGGCCGTCTGTACTTACCGGAAGTGACGCTGTCTGTCGGTGAATTTATTTTTTTGATTGACAGCAGGGTGGCCAGCGTATTGAATTTTGTACGCATTTTTATATAGCCACAGTAAGTAATAATAGTTTCTGATATTTATTGGATTTCGATGGATTTGTGTCTCTTTAAATAATTTACTATCATTAAATACAATGTTAGGCTTGAGATTTTAAAACTGTGTTATACACAGTACCTATTTAACACGTTTATCTGCTTGGCTACTGCATTGCCTGTAGTGCGAGTCTTGAGTTCGATCCCTGGTTGGGCCAAATATTTATGTGAGGAGCAGAAACGTTTGATCTCGTGTATTGGATGTCATGATGTGTTATTGTGTGTGTCCATGCCTACTGTGACACAATCCTAGTGCGGGGGCATGAGTGTATTTATTTGCTAGCTACTAGCTGCACCCCGTGGTTTCACCTGCATGCTGATGGATGGATGTTGAAGATGATATTATATTTTAAACTACCCCTGTATCAGAGCGACCAAAACAAAAAAATAATTAGTAAAATCGGTAAAGTCGTTCGAAAGTTACGCGGGTATATGCATATCGGCCATTTTTATTAAGAAAGATAGAAGATATCTTAAAACCCATCATATACGTTGTTCCTTAGGGTACTGCAGGCGGCCCTATCGATAGCTTCACAACTTCTTAATGTGGACAAAATTCTAGCTGAATTGTCTCGTTTATTTCAATAAACTCTTCCTAGGGTTAGCTGAATTGACCCCTCAATGTAAGTGTAAAAAAACTATTTTTCATCAACACAACAGCTGCTTGTTTCAATGTTACCTACACCGATACATTCAACCCGAGTTGCAGTAATGTTTCCCATGAGTTTAAATGAGAACTTTTTACTGTACAACTTTGAGATAAATCTTTCTTACCTGAGGTTTGAAATTACACTCTAGAGCTCTCAATGTTAGCACTTATTTTTAAAATAAATATAACAGAAAAAAGTTTTAAACGAGATTTTAGTCAATCACAACTGCATCTGCCGCTTGCGGTAGAAGGATAACATATATTATGTGTTAATACAAGGTATCTCCGTCCCCAATAACAATCTAAACAGTTGTGCCGTTTGAGCGGAGAAGACGCAGTTTTTCTCCTGCAACGACCACTCTGCGTAGACTTTGCCAGTCCATCTAGTTACAAGTAACGTAAGCCCGCTTTCCGTATCCAATAAAGAACTAGTCTATGAATAGTTATCGGCTTGCAGACTAATAGTGACCACCTCTTCAATTTGCTAACAAATAAGTGAAGGGAAGAGAGAGTAAGAGGCACTACGTTGTACTTGTCACCACCACTACTGCGCTATTTTTAGTTTTATAAATATAAGTAATGCACGCAATCGTATAGAAACAGTCTCAGATGCAAATTGAAAATAAAATGAAGAAACTTATGACTATAATTGTTTTATTCATATTTTTATTTTTTCCAACTCGCTAGCTAACATAATGTGAATGACTTTTGATTGCCATTGCCAAATTGCCATATAAAGATCATAAATATACTGATTAGTTCTAATTACTCTTTCTAACTGATAAGGATTGATCAGGAACACACCCTTTTTATTTGACCTATTATCCCGCAATTAGAACTTATGTCAAACAAGTAAAAACGCCCTGTCTAGCAACAGCTGTTGTATCATATTTTGATATTACCCTTTTTAGGTTAAAGGTTGAGAAATTTGTAATATTATTAACGCTTAAGCCTAGAACTTCGTGATATTTACAACTGAAATGAATTTAAGTTGTGGTTTTTATGCCATATTTAGCAATCGACTCAGTTGACTGAGTCGATTTTTTTACACGTGTGTAGTCAGTAGCTACTCGTATTTGTATATTACAAAACAAACTAAACTTAACATCCTACCCGATAGAATCTCAAAGTATATCAATTTAATTTTTTTTCATACATTGTCATTTATTTCTTTACATCTTCCTTGAATTTTCACGCATTTTATATTACTATGCTAAAACGATTATGAAAATAAAGATAGGCGCCATATTTCAAACGTTTCAACTGTATCTTTTGTTAGCTCAATGACAGTTGGGTGAAAAAGTATATCAAACAGAGGTTCGAAATATCCTTTCACCCTGCCCTTCACGTCGGCCCAACGACACTTAACACAAAGTGTGTTACGCGGTTTGAATATTAAAACCTTTGTAACTCATACGTTAGCATTTAGGAGCCTTAAAAACAGTCCTTCAGCGATTCTCTTCAAAACTGGGTATTTTGAAATATATTTGTACACTACGACATATGCGTCAATAATGATGTTGGATATTCAACCTTTGCAAGAAATAGTTAAAGGCTATTTTTGAATTACTCGTAGTCGTACTTTTGTGGAAACAATGTTCGCACTAAGTTAGGTAAGTGACAGAAAATGAGGTGCGACATTTGGACGCTGAACGTCAAACGATACAGGCAAACTGTTGACCCAAATTTCAGCACTCGAGTGGTGAGAACTAATTTGTTTGATAAGTAACTTCAAGAAACCACTTAAAAATTCTTTATAAATTCATAATGGATTTTTAAATTACTGTTAATATAAATTCAATTTTTATTGTTAAGTGAGACACGTATTGATATTTATTTATTCATAATTTATTTGGAACTTTTAGTCGTCGTTAAGGCTTACAATAACTTGACACACCATTAAACACATTCACAAAACTTATTGAAGTACTTCAAGCAGGGCTCTGTAGAGTGTTCTAGCCGCTTCACGCCAAGACAGTCTGCGCACTATGCCTAAATCAGTAATTGTAAAAAATAGTATATTATGCAATAAGTGAATAAAGGACGGATTTAAAGCGAGGTCCATGATGAATCACGAGTTAGTGAAGGATTCTAACGACTGAATCACGACAGCAGGGAGTGATTCGTGATTATTGAATCACGAGCGTAGCGAGTCATTTAGGTGTTAGAATCCTGAGCGATATATTGATTCATGAACCTCGATATAAATCCGTTTTATTCAAGCGTTGCATACTATACTTTATACTACGGCTACGAGAAAAAGAAATGATTTTATCGAATATAGACATTTATTGAAAAAAAGGAAGGTAAATTAATTAAAATTGGAACAATTACTAAACACAAGAGTAATCTTCTAATTACTATATAATATATATTTATTCTGTAATGGCAGCAAAGAACACAATACGGTTTTTATTCTAAATCCTAAACTCCTTGTCGCAAATATCGAGCAATCAAATCTCGAAGAGTTATTTGTACAAAGAGTTTGTATGTCGAGTATTCTTTGCGCAAGCAAGTTGTATAAGCATTGAGATGAAGATCGAATATATTGTTGTGTTCTAAATTCAAACACCAAAATAGTGATTCAAAGGCCTTTTTATTCACTGTTTTCAGTGAATAAAATAAGCTTTTTAGAGTGGGAATGGTATAAACATTAAAAAATGTAGGTATATCCATTTAAAAATTTGATGCAAACTCGTTCTAAACAGAACTTTTTAAATTGAAGTTTAATCTGCACGTTTCAAGCGTCATCGAAGCTCAAAGCAAATTCACGTAAGCCGTTTAAAATGGTTGAACAAGAGTTAATCTACCTTCGTTAACGAACACAAAAACAAACGTCCGGTTGAAACTGGCAGAATAATTGTGTCCAATTACGTTACATATGACAAAAAATATTATATGAACACTTATCTGGGTAGGTCGTACAAAGATGACGGGCTATTCGGATTGTTAGACTTCGTATTTAGGTAGGACACTATTTTGGTGTATATTTTCACGATCTCCACGGCAGATAATTGACGATAACTCAATTAATTTTGAAAGATACTCGTATACTATGTGAACGGAATGCTTTCTTTCTTTCTTTATTTTCTCTCTCTATGCAGTTAATTTCTCTTGTGACATTGATTTAAATGAAATAAAATAATATGCATACATAAAACTAATATTCACGGACATTATACATATTTACAGCAGAACAGCAACCCGTAGATAGCAATAGACTCGCCTTCTATTACATGGGACCAAAACGTATCTACTGAAAAGTGCGTGTCCTATACTTCTGCCTATCACTTCGACAACAGTATCGACTTCTTCGAAATAGACGTGACGATATGTTATGTTGCACCCCCTCTATGGTGAGTTTTTTAAAATAATAAATAAGTGTTTGTTAATTATTTAAAAATGTTTTTGTAAGTATCGAGTGTTGAGTGAGTCGAATCAAGGAGTAAAATTTTCCATGGAAACTTTAGCACCCTCTTTAACCTCCGTATGCCCTTGTTTGTGTGTGTACGACAGACGAGTGGACTTTCACGTTCTAGAGTTAGTTTTACTAACTCGGAATTAACACGGGTTAAATTATTAATTCATCTTGCGCCATTAAAGTTAAGTAGTAAATCTAGGGTTATTTAATTAAATATTTAACCCAGCAATGTTGGACAGTATGTCTTTAACTCTGTGGGTTAGTGAAGTTTAGTGTCGAAAGAAATTGAGGCTGTATTCTGCTGTATAATGTATTAATTTTTATATAATATTGTGGTAAAACATTGAAATAATCAATGGTTTTTGTTATTTAATGCTGACAAGGTAAAAAGTAGCAAAATGAGCTTTTGTGACAATGTTCAAGCTTATATGACAAAAAGGTCAGACTTCAGGGGCAAATACTTTCATATGAGCTTTGTTGTTGGTGATTGGAATTAATTATCCGATTATTCGGTTATTTATTTGTCTCAAATGGGGGTCTAGTTTAGGGCTTATTATCGGCGTAGGCACTGAATAAGCCTAAGTTCAACAGTGGACGTCCTACGGCTTAGATGATGATTATTTATTTTAGAATATTGTATGAATCGATCAAACACATACTTTCATCCTTTTGTCTTCATGTAGGTCCCTGAGCATTGAATGTATTTGCGAGATCTACCTTAAAAATTCCATGCCTAGAAGCGTAGTTTTTCCTGGCTAGGCATATTGCTGGCTCAGTGCCAGATCAAATGCTCCGAAGTATGGATGGGAAGCTGGAGGTATGTGGGACGACACTTAAATTTTAGATTCTTCAACAAATGCGAGAGCTCCCTTTAGATGAATTCGAGGAATGTTGGAGCCACTTTCTTCTTCCACTACTTTGTTAGATTTTGAATGACTTGGGGAATTGTGTTTACAGTTTATAGGTTTCCAATACTTGTATTCATTCATTTCAGTAATTAAAACTGGTGAGTAATGCGAGAGCTCCCTTTAGATGGATTCGAGGAATGTTGGAGCCACTTTCTTCTTCCACTACTTTGTTAGATTTGAATGACTTGGTGAATCGTGTTTACAGTTTATTGGTTTCCAATACTTGTATTCATTCATTTCAGTAATTAAAACTGGTGAGTAGCATGTTGTATTTTAGGTATTCTATCAACTATTACATACAATATAGTAATAGTTATTTTTTATATCTTCTCATACATATGTCATGTCTGTATGATGTCAGTTAGTCACAAAAACTCGAAAACAGCTTGACTGTGTGTAGCTTAAAAAAAAGGTATCATCAACATCACCCATCATCACGCAGATGAAACTGCGGGGTATACGCCTAGTTACCTGTATAATTATAGATAGATAGTGTTACTAATAAACTCGATATACATATTTAAACCAACTATAACGGTAGAATAGGCCAAATCAATACTTATAAACGCGGAATAATTTGACTTTCGAATTTACCTAGAAACCCTACAAATCCGTAGAACTAGCTTCTCTAAGCATTTTCTACCGTTTTTGTCATGGCGAATGTTCTGAAGAGCTCATAAATCTTTTCCTCACCATTCAAATCCCGAACCACTCGTTCCGGCCCAGCATTACATCCGTATACTGTTCACTAGTACATTGTACACCGAGGGGAGAAAACGATGTGTGTCTGTTCTAGAGTATGTTTAAGCCCGACGCGCAGCGTAGGGCTTAAAGGAAACTCGAGGACAGAAAAACAACTTACTCCCGAGTGATACATAGTGTATTATACTACACCTTCGTGGAAAATAAAATAGTTAAGTGCATTCATAATTAAATAACTCTGGTCTGGAGCACTTTGTAAGAAATCGAAGACATCTTTTTTCTGATGGCCTCATCATTATAAAATCGTCACTTTCATCAGATTACATTTTGGAAAATTATTTAGAATAATTAAAAGCTTACTGTTAAATTATTAATTAAGCATAAAAACATAACTTAACAATAGATACATAATTATTGGCCGCCAGGTTTTTTTTCGTAGGGTAGAAAACGGTTGCTAGCCTCCTTTTATTGAAAATCGAGTACAATTAATTAATTCCCACCTCTTTTTTCTAATTATTGGATATAAAACCTTTTGAGATTTGACGTTTGTATTATTTTTATGTTCGCTGCTAAAAAAAGAACGCTATCAGGGCAGAAATGGATTTGCGTACAACATTTCTACCCTTGTACGGAGGGCAGAAATGAAATTCCATATGACATTTCCCGCCGCACATTTATAAGGGAGAAATGACGAAAAACTTTGTAACCCGTTTATGAACGAGTAATGAGACACTGTTTGAGTGGGTGTGGTATAAAATTTATTTCTTACCTCGTGGTAAAAAAATTGGAACTGTATTATGTACCAAAAATGTTAGGCAGTACCTACCTCTGTCGTGTAAGTAAATTGTGGAATGCTCTGCTGGCGTACGTATTTCCTTACAGCTATGACCCTGGGTCTTTTAATAGGGGTGTGAAAAAGCAACTTTTAGGTAATCATAGGGTAAGTACAGCTTACGGCTACATATCGCTTCTTGATTCCATCTTTCCATCGCTTTCCATCAGGCGAGAGGGAGTCACTTTGATGAAGCATCATAAAAAAAACATACGCTATACGACCCCAACTCTAGTGGGCCAGATAGACGGACAATTATATAAACACTTTTGCATTGAAACAGTATGCGGCAGCGGTGCGCGGGAGCAGGGAATAAGTAGCTTAATTCTCGGAAATGTAGGTGCTTTGCGCAGCGTGCGTTCTGTATAAAAAAATGGCAAAATGGCGATTTGAGCACTGTTGTTTGTCGTTCCTTTCGTTCTGAGTTCAGATGAGTCTGTCTTCTGAGTCCAGTTTACAGCAATAATCCAACCAAGATTGAACCAATATCCGAGAAGTGGCCGCTATTCTATGCGCAATGTTTCAGCAAGTTTTTACCAATTTGAGGTTCAGATTTGAGCAGTGTTTGCAGTGCAATGGTGCACATCTGACTGAAGTTATTTAAAAAAATCCCAAATGTTAACATATATTTATATATAAAATTGTTTGTTTACTATTTTTGCTTTTTAATAATTTAAAAATAACCACCAAACTTTTGGACCCACCCCATGCTATCACAGAATAAGTAATAGTATGTACTGAACGCCTGACCTGTAGGTATATTGGTATTGCATCATTTTCATCTATCTAAAGTATAACCTATAAAATATTTGTGTTTCTTTACCGTTTTTTTCCAAAAGTAGTGTAAAGTTTTAAAACCAGCAAATTTAAAAATATTTTATTATTAACATAGTAAATCTAACCAATAGCTTTTTGACAGGATATCTTACTAGTATCTACCTAAGTATCTATCTAAGTATTTAATGGGTTTATAAGTCTAATAACTTGTCGTTTTGGTAACGATACGATAACTGAAAGTTTAATTATTTAAATTGAATGATCACGCATTTTCATTCATTTTAAGCCGTTTTTGATAAATTATTATTTGCATATTAATCCTCGTTTTGGAATTGGCCAGCGGTTGTTTTAAATTTGAAAATTAAAAAAAAGTGTTGATAGACAGAGGAAAGTCAAAGTGCACAACGAAAAGAAAAAAAATTAGGTGGGGGAATTGATGGAGGACACAGCTCCAAGCTCTACGTAGAGAGGAGCATATTCAATAAATTGTATCGAATTATCGTAAAAGATCTTAAAAAAGTACCAATCTGTATAAAAAATACTAATTAAAATATTTATTCAAAATTAAACACACGTATTTTTTAAAAAGAAATATGTACATCGATTATATTATATATGAAATATTATTGAACATTCTCTTGGCACTTTCAGGGTGGAAGGATCTCGTAGTGTAAAAGCAGTTTATTTTGCTGTATTGCAATCAGCATCTACCTGCAGTTACACAGTTTCGGTATCACAGTTTATAATACCATGCAGTGGCAATTTGCAATAATTTCATGAAGCCACTATGGAATCTTGTGAAATTAAATCACCGTGCACATGTTTATACCTAATATAAGCAACTACTAAAGTCGTACGCTTTCTGAAATTCATACTACAACTATACTTATGTTTGACATCAATAAAAACCAATTATAACATGTACATACCTAATACTTTTTATCATTTGCATTAAAAATGTCTGTTATTATAAGTGTGTATTGTCAAGACTTACAATCGAGTTCGAAGGCCAGTGGTATTCTAGTAAAAGAGTGAGAAAGAGGGTAGACCGTTTTCTCTGCTCTAAATAATTGTGAACTTTTTTTCCACCCGCATATTCAATCTACCCGTAAACATGGTGCATGTAACTGCGCCGAAATATCGGGAACTCCAAAACCTGCCTAATCGTGGTGTACATCCCGTGAATACTAATTATAATGTCTGTTATTGTCTGTCGTACGTAAGTACCAGCGCGGTGATAATCTTTCTGCCATCCATTTTCATGAATATTGAGTATCAAGTTAGATTATTCATCATTCCATCAACACGCGGAATAAGCACAAGCTATCCGTACATGTAATGCGTTTCCACAGAATAAGTCATTCATTTATGGGACAATGTATACGATTCTATAATAAATTTCCCAATGTTAAAAGGTTCAAAAAGGGTATTACAAAATTTCGGATTACTTAGAGGATAAAACAGCTTGAGACCGATCACTCCAGGATCTATCTACTAGTGTATTACGATGTCAAAGTGTAGCGTGTCTTGCCCTACTGATACCATTCTTATGGTCTCTTTTATGAGGCAACACACTGGAGCTAAAAATAAGCGAACATTTGCTAAATACAATTGGCGATATAAAAATTTAAAGAGACAAGCCCGCTGAGTTGCCTTCTTTCTTGCCGGATCTTCTCAGTCGTGGTCGTGTCCCGATCCGGTTGTAGATTTAAGAAAAAATAATGTAAAATGACAATTTGTTAGTGCCCCGTCTACAGAATAAATGAATTGATTTTGATTTTGATTTTCATTAAACACTCTTATACTTTCCATTATGTATTATTTCGTTTCTATGAAAAAGCCGAGAAGTCACGGAGCTGAAACGTTTGTCCATTGCATGCCTCGCGTGTATAAAATACTTTCGCACACTAGGTTCCATAAGTTTGAAAACCAAAATGTATAGAGAATTATTTATTACACAAATAATTTACAAAAGTTATTCCAAAACATCTGACGCTAAAACGAATAGCGGCCGGAACAAAAAGTCATCGGGTACAGTTAAACAATTCACATTTCTGTCACGAGTTGCGAGCATTGTTTAATTTATTGTCGAAATTCAAACTGTGGTCTCGACGCCTCGCCATTGCTATATATTAAGCTAGACAGTCTTTAAGACCAGCCACTTTTATTCTTTGTTTATTTATCCTTTTAAGATGATAGAAAGAAAGAAAATTAAGTTTATTTGTGACTACAAAATTAACAAAGATAAATTCAAAAACATTTAATAAAATACTGATTAATCCTGCCCATACTGTGATAATTAAAACAAAAGATTTATGAATGAAACTGACATATATTTACATCTCTGGGACGCAAAGGGTTAATAAGGGTTTAATCATTTAGATTTGATAACGTTACGAGAAGAATATTAGTCTGACGCACAACACCCGCGCTGGTGTCGTGAATTTATAAAATTCCTCAATGTGAAAACTGTGCAATTAAATTAATTAAGTATATTTTTGGTGATACGCGCTGTAATCCCACAGCCGAATGGGCCGGGACGACCGGGGAAGTACCACACTACCACATAACACCGACGTGAAGTGACATAGCTTGCTATTGCGTTTCAGTCAGTTTGTGGGTGGTTTCGGAGGCCCGTTTACCCCCTCCCCCGTTCTCCCACTCCTTCTATCTCTTCTTTCCTATCTTTCTTCCTCAAAGGTCGGCAACACTTCCTTGAGACCTCTGGTATTGAGGATATCCGTGGGCGACGGTATCACTTACTAATAGGTGAGCCGCTTGCTCGTTTGCCAACCTATCGCATAAAAAAAGGAAAAATATATTATTATGATTTAAATGAGCAGAGCTCATGAGCTTCATACGACGATTTTCAACACATTCACGAGGGAAAAATTACACAATGATTGCTTTTACCATGCGGCATAGCGACAAATAAGATATACCTAAACCAAAAAATTAAGTGAGTGAACATAGAGCCTACTTAAAATTATAATAAATTTTAATATACAAATATTTTATTATTTTATAAAAAAACATGTGAAATATCAATAATTTGATAATATTAAATGTTTGTTAAACCCAATTATGGATTTATCTTAATTATCGCACAAATCGATTTATTCCAAAAATGTATATGGATACTTAGTAGCATAAAACCTCTTTGTTGCAACTACGAGTACAACAAAATAACTAAATTCACTTTAACATACATTGAAAATGCTTTAGTCGCCTATAACTTGCAGTAAGGTTCTAATTTAATTTTGTAGGAATAATTATATTATGTACTAGGTTATAATTTTGCGTGTGTTATAGCTTGGTTTAAAACTCTAAAAGCGATCTTATAAGGCTCACTTTACGAGCAAGTGATTTGAAAACAAATTTACTTAATCAAGGCCAATAACGCAGAGTTATCGTCCGTTATAATTCTCGGATATTGGTATGATAGAAAAAGAAAATTATACTTAGAAGTGCATAGCAACAATCTCAGATAGAGCACCTGTATTTGCCTAGTTAGATATACAGTAAATTGAAGTCTTCTTTAATATTAGCTAGTGTTGAACATTAGTCTCTGTATTATGCTACTTCACACGACGGGAAAGCTTGCTCTTTGCGGTACAATTAAAATTTCATGGCAAAGCTTTTCGGCTCGGCTTCAGTCTTCATAGGCTTTTGCAATTAGGATGAAACTGGGATTCAATTTTTGGTGTGGGAAATTAAACTTGAGGGTGATATGCATTTTTAAGCATACACTTACAACTTAACAAAAGTATTTTCAGGGCCTCTCCCAAACCCTTCATATAATCGACAGACGAAATATCTTGCAATTTATCTTATAGTTCACTGATAGCTAAGTATCTCTGAATATATTGGATATAAACATCTAATAATTTGTCTTTAGGTATATTAACTTTTGAAGACTTAAAAAATAAAAAAATTACAACCAGCTTAAATTTTCGTGTCTTTTTTGCACTAAATGAATATTATATATAAAACGACAGAAAAAAATCTTTCGTATCTCATTTCCATATTTTTAGCGACAACTGATATATTTTTTGTAATCAGATAAAAAGTAAATTTATTATATTAAAGAATAATATAATTTTTTACCATTGTGGCTTATTTAATTTTTAAACAAATTAAAACAGCGAATATGTTATCGTGTTCACAGACGCACGCAATGTGCAATGTATGTTCAAGTTTTGACATGAATTTATAGCGTGGCCTCATGTAAAGCTCCTTTTTTTTTTTGGGTATTCCTCTACACATAAACACCATTCAAATTAATATTAAAAATCATAGAAAACATATATTATATGAAGCAAAAACATATATCTGTAATTTTCCATATTTTCTTAATAGTGGACATACTGGGGTTTGTTATTTACCTACACATCTGTAAGCCATAGTAAATATGTATGTATTTATTTATGTATTTTTCTTTGTTTGTTGTATATATATATGTATAGTGCATGTGTGTACTCGTATATACGTGTATATTAGGATATTATTATTATAGGATGTATGTTTACGTAAGATTTCTTTTAAAATTATCTATATTTCAATTACGAGTATGTACACCACCGTCCTACAGTAATTATAGATATCTATTTCATCTTAAGGTTGTCTGGAAGAGATCGCTTTAAGCGATAAGACCGTCCATTGTACCTAGCTTTAAGATATATTTCTAATCAGTTTTTTAATTTATTTTTGTGTCATTAAAGTGTTGTTGTATTGTATTGTATGTATGTACCTATTTGTAATAATAACGATGTTCATCGATTGTCATTTAGTATAGAAAAATTAAAAATAATAGAATAAAATCTTCTTTCAAACGTTCAAATTATCATATTACAAATTTAACCTAATTACTTTTTTAAATTAA
Source organism: Selenia dentaria (assembly GCA_917880725.1). Taxonomy (NCBI): domain Eukaryota; kingdom Metazoa; phylum Arthropoda; class Insecta; order Lepidoptera; family Geometridae; genus Selenia; species Selenia dentaria. The sequence continues at coordinate 37,660,647 of OU862875.1, read as the reverse complement.
GTGCTTTCATAAAAATCACAAACAAATATATCGTATTTAAATTCTCTTAACATTGATTGTTTAGTTTGTCTAAGCATTTAAGAAACCTTTATTCAAATCGAATGGTACAGGCTTTCGCGCCATCGTGACATTGGTAACTACTTGGTTACCAATGCCAAATATTGGTACTCGTACTACTTACTTGGTAACACTAATTGACAAACCTATTGTTTTCATAACCAAAATTCAGTTGTGTCTGATTTATTCGTAGGTTATGTCACATTTCAATATAATGTTATGTTTGAGAGTCTTAGAACTTTAATAAGTAATTTCATTTAAACATTACATTGTTAGTAATTAAAAATTAAATAAATAATAATAATAATAACTATCTAATCTATAAGCCCCATGGTGGGGGAAACGTGGCCAAAACGCTGGCGGCATTGCCACGCTGGATGGCAATGGTAAGTTTTTGCCCAAAATCGGCGCCAGCATTTCGGTCACACGACGCTTAGAACTAAACAAACATGAATTTTAGCTTTTAAACTACGCACAATATTAATTTCATAGAAAACAAAAATAATAGAGATGAATAAAACGCCCGCCAAATAAGTAACTTACCACTGTGAATAAACATTAATATCTTATAGAAAATGTTAAGAATTTGTTTTACTGATAATTATTCATAAAAGTAATAATATATGACCATAAAACAGTAACTATTCATGGAAATCCATTCTATTTTATGATTATTGAATAAAATACAAGATAGAGTCTAAGACAGTCATGTTTCATGAAAAAATAACTTGACAGCGTAACTGTTGTGCCCATCTACACCTAGTAAGTTAGGTTCCCATGCCTTCCCATATATACAGGGTGAATTTTTGAGACGGGACAGTAATGGCAGGTACCTTAACCTTTATAGTTACAGGAAAACGTTTTAGGAGACTATCCATAAATTTTTAAGGTATTCTGAACTTCATTTACAGATTTTGGAAAAAATTACAGTCAGCAAGAAAATGGTAATTTTATACAAAAACTTTTTTGATGCCAATCGATCCAGCCGTGCGATTCTGTAATGACATCGACGAGCTCGTCGACGAGCTCACCGATGTCAAATACTTTATGAGATATCGCCCTTGTACATAAGGTTGTTTTTCCAACGTTTCTTGGCATTTCGTCGTTTGTTTCACAGATGTTGTCAAAGTTGCAACGATGTTTGCTTTTAGAGAATCGCACGACTTATTTATTATAAGGATCAAAAATGTCTAATGGACCGACTGAGGTTTGAGTATTACAAATGTCAGAAATCGCGAAATACTTTTTTATACATTTCGGTAAAAGAGTCAAACTTTTAAATTAGCCAAACTTCTTTAGTATTAAGGCCGATTCACACTTATCAGTGAAGACACAGTTCCGACACAGTACCGGCACAGTACTGGCACAGTGCGAAATATTATTTCATACATTCTCTATGAACGCATCCCCACTTGTCAGTGTCAGTGCCGACACAGTGCTCTCAGTGTCAGTGCCGATACCGACAATCACGGTTGTATTCGTCCGTGATTGCCGGTGTCGCGACGATATTTTTTGTCGGATCACGGATGCCGCGGCATCAAAAACAAAATGGAGGACGAGCGATTGATAGAATTGGCTTGCGAAAATAGGGTTTTTGTATGATTTGTCTCATGCAAAGTACATGGATTCGAAATATAAAACCAATTTGTGGAACAAAATAGGAGCGCAAATGCACCATTTTCTCTTTTTTCTTGATGCTGCTCTTCTTTTTCGTCTAAAGCAATAGCTATCATTGCTAGCTCCGCAGTATTGAACAGAGCCATACCTAGCATCAATCACGTTTCACTGAAGCTCCGTGAACTGAGTACTGACATGTGTGAATTGAATCACTGACACAACACTGTAGCACTGATACCGAACTGAGCGAACACGTTGACGGAACTGTGACTTCACTGATATGTGTGAATCGGGCTTTAATCTAGGCCCATGACATGTCTCTTATGATTCGCATCCTGAAGGCAGACTGAACATTTTCTAAGTTTATCCCACCATCGAGATAAATGTTTGCAAGCGTGGCTGACCTGGTCAATTCTAAGGATCACATGGAGGAAGCGAAAGAGCGAAAAATATATAACTTCTAGTAGCGAACATTATTTTGGTCACGTTGCCATCGGGTATTTGGCCATAACAGCTAAATACCAAGACTTGCCTCACAGAAACATATATCATATCTTTGTATTGAAATTCTCGTGAGTTTGACACATATTAAACTATTATTATTAACCGGCAAAACACTCACGTTTGGGATCGAATTCTTCAACCCGGGTTTCGAGCATGCCCGATGCTCATGTGCCCGCCGGGAGCTCGTAAAAGCCGCTGCGCACTTGCCCTGAAGATGAGCATCGGACTGCTCGAAACCCGGGTCCGGATCCCTAACGTGAGTGTTTTGCCGGTAATCAATAATAGTTTAATAAATCATATTGTTTTGTAATTGCCGTGGTGGTACCGAAAACGAATTGTACCCCCCCTAACTTTTCCCGTGGGTGCCGTAAGAGGCGGCTAAGGGAATATCCGGGAAATGGGCAGCAGCATTTCCCGCAGTCTGCGTCAACATCCACTGCGATCACCAAGACGCCTGCCAAGCGTGGTGCATTAAGGCAAATCCCCCCCCATGACAATTAACATTTAACCACGGCCCCCAGTTCCCGGCAGCTCTGCTATCCGTGGCCACGGTAGCGGCCATTGTAACGGTGGAGCAGGGGGTGCGAAGAATCTCCGGCAGAGATCCGGCTACCAATCCCAAAAACGACCCCTGGCCCTGGCAACATACAATACACGCACGCTCAGGACCGACGAAAAAATGGTCGAATTGGAGGAAGAGACGCTCAAGTTACGCTGGGATGTCATGGGATTATCTGAAGTCCGAAGACAGGTACAGGACACGATAATTCTAAATTCCGGCAATTTGTTCTTCCACCGGGAGGGAGACCAACAATCCCAGGGTGGTGTCGGGTTCCTCGTCCGCAAGTCTCTCGTTAACAACGTAGTGAAAGTCGATAGTGTGTCGGCTAGGGTAGCGTTCCTTATACTCAGAATAAGCAAACGGTATTCGCTGAAGGTTATACAGGTATACGCACCGACCTCGGCATACTCGGACAATGAAGTAGAAAGTATGTACGAGGATATATCCAGGGCTATGCATACTTCTAAAACCTACTTCACTGTTGTAATAGGAGACTTCAACGCAAAGCTAGGCACAAGGAAACGTGATGAGTTGAGAGTAGGGCCATTTGGATACGGGCAGCGGAACTCGAGGGGACAGAGGCTGGCTGACTTCATGGAGAAGGAGGGACTCTTTATGATGAACTCCTTCTACATGAAGCGGCCATCCAGGAAGTGGACGTGGATGAGTCCCGACGGTTCCACTACGAACGAGATAGACTTCATCATGACGACCAATAAGCGCATATTCAATGACGTCTCTGTGATCAGCAAGGTAAAAACCGGCAGCGATTACCGCATCGTAAGAGGCGCATTGAATATCAATGTCAAGCTTGAGAGGTCACGTCTGGTGAAGTCTACGCTCCGTCCTAATCGTGCCCAAATCCAAAACCCCGAAAAGTTTCAACTTGAACTTCAAAACCGTTTTCAGTGCTTAGCTGAATGCGACACAGTGGATAAGTTGAACAACGGCTTGGTGGAAACTGTCCAAGCGGTTGGGTCCGAATTCTGTGAGACCAAACGCCGCAGGAAAGCTCAAAAACTCTCAAAAGAAACTCTGAAACTAATGGCAGAACGGAACGAAATGAGACTGCAGTCCGCAGTTGATATGTCGGATTACGGTAAGCTCAATAGACGAATTTGGAAGTCCATGCGACACGACTTGCGTGCTTATAATACTGCGCATATTACGGCAGCAATTGAGCGGAACCAGGACTCTAAAGTATTTGCAAAGGATTCGTCTATTGGGCAAAGCCAAATGATAAAACTGAAGACCGAAAATGGCAGTATCGTTTCATCCAAGCCTGAGATTCTGAGAGAGATTGAGAGCTTCTGTCGACAGTTATATACCTCGACGCGCGAACCCGTTACTAAAGCAGCTCAGGACACCAGAGCAAAGTTAGTCCGACACTATACCGAAGACATCCCGGACATCAGCCTGTACGAGATTAGAATGGCTCTCAAACAGCTTAAGAACAACAAGGCGCCAGGAGAGGACGGAATTACGACTGAACTTCTGAGAGCGGGTGGTAGACCGATACTTTTAGTCCTCCAGAAGTTATTCAATTCTGTCATCTTCGAAGGCAAAACACCGGAAACGTGGCACAAGAGCGTGGTGGTGCTGTTCTTCAAAAAAGGTGATAAAACCTTATTGAAGAATTATAGGCCCATATCGCTCTTGAGCCACGTGTACAAGCTGTTTTCGAGAGTCATCACGAACCGTCTCGCACGCAGGTTTGATGAGTTCCAGCCTCCTGAACAAGCCAGTTTCCGAAGAGGCTTTAGCACCGTAGACCATATTCATACACTACGGCAGATTATACAGAAGACCGAAGAGTATAATCAGCCACTGTGTCTAGCGTTTGTGGATTACGAGAAAGCCTTCGATTCTATCGAGAAGTGGGCCATACTGCAGTCCTTGCAGCGATGCCAAATTGACTATAGGTATATCGAAGCGTTGAAGTGTTTATACAGCAAGGCCACTATGTCAGTCCGATTACAGGACCAGAGTACGGAACAAATTCCATTGCAGAGAGGTGTGAGACAGGGAGACGTCATCTCTCCGAAACTGTTCACTAACGCATTGGAGGATGTTTTCAAACTTTTGGACTGGAAAGGATGTGGCATCAACATTAATGGCGAATACATCACTAACCTTCGTTTTGCCGATGATATAGTTATAATGGCGGAGTCGTTCGAGGATATCGGCACCATGCTCAACGACCTCAGTAGAGTTTCCCAACAGGTTGGTCTTAAGATAAACATGGATAAGACGAAAATCATGTCCAATGTCCATGTTCCACCTATACCGGTAATTGTTGGAAACGATACACTCGAAGTTGTAGACGAGTACGTCTACCTGGGACAGACTGTCCAATTAGGTAGGTCCAACTTCGACAAGGAGGTCGCACGAAGAATCCAGCTCGGATGGGCAGCGTTCGGGAAGCTTCGATCCATCTTTTCGTCCCCAATACCTCAGAGCCTGAAAACCAAGGTTTTCAACCAGTGTGTGTTGCCAGTGATGACCTATGGCACTGAGACGTGGTCCCTTACTGTGGGCCTCATTAACAAGCTTGAAGTCGCTCAACGAGCAATGGAGAGGGCTATGCTTGGGGTTTCCCTGCGTGATAAGATCCGAAATGAGGAGATCCGTAGGAGAACTAAGGTCACCGACATATCTCTCAAAATTAGCAAGTTGAAGTGGCAATGGGCAGGCCACATCGCTCGCAGAACTGATAACCGATGGGGAAGAAAGGTTCTCGAGTGGCGACCACGCACCGGAAGGCGTAGTGTAGGCCGGCCCCCCGCTAGGTGGACCGACGACCTCATAAAAACCGCGGGGAATCGCTGGATGCAGGAAGCGAGTAGCCGGTCCAAGTGGCGTTCTATGGGGAGGCATATGTTCAGCAGTGGACGTCTTCCGGCTGATAATGATGATGATGATGATTGTTTTGTAATACTCTGTACTGTATCAGATGCTGAGCCTCATATTCTCTCACGAATATCACTGGCCACAGCGGACTGTTATAACAATACTGTAAACATTTCACACTACTTCTTGTAAGCACTGCATTGCAAGGTAGGACTAGAGTCCATACCATATAATCTATTTTCAATCCAAAAATATACTAATGTAATATTTTGCAGCATATTTTTTACAAAGTATATTTTATGTTTACCTATTTGTTTCTTACCATGCGAATTTTCAAACAATAAAATAATTTAAGATCGCAATTAATAAGATTTATAAGTACACTTATAATCTCCTAATCTTTTCTTATAATCCTACTAATATAATATGCGAAAGTTTGGACGGATGGATGTTTGTTACACTATCTGGCCAGAACCGGTGAACGGATTTGGATGAAATTTGGTATGTAGATATATGAGACATTTATATAACACAAATGATACTTTCATAATCATCATTCATCACCACAAGGCGCAATTAGTATCACAATATGTATATCATACTAATAATATTAAAAATACGAATTTTATTATTTGATTTTTATTATAACCACATACTTGGATGCCTTGCCTTCATGGAGCTCATCCGGATGCAAATGATGTATCTGGTGCAGATGTCTCTTTTTGCTGGGACGCCCCCTCACATACCAGCAGGCGCTTCACCAGCGACGACGATCAAGAGGGTTCACACCAAGACGCGCCGACCCAACATAGTGTATCCCGCCCCCCGTACCAACCTCTAACATCACGAGCGCTACGAGCGGCTGCCCGCAGAGCTAAGCGAGACGTCATAGACGCGGGCGTCCCGAACACTCCTTGAAAAAGACCACCGAATGTGGTTGAAACTATAGTCGGACCGATCCGATAAATATTACGTCAGTAATCCCGTATTTCAAATTAAAAATTAACGTTTTATTACCGCCGATTATAGCGCCGAGATGACTGGACAAAATTTTGAAAGAGTTTTGGTATGGTGACACAGAGTATATATTTCCAAAAAAAATATCTTGTGAGATAGTTATTTATCATGCAGCTGGAGTTCCGCTATACTAATAGCTGTAAAATAATACTCTAACCATATGTTCTACTTTTTATTTCTACTTTTTATAACTAAATTACCATACACGTATAAAATATTCGAAAATATTTTCACAAACCATTGCTCTTTGACGACAAGAATACGAAACTTGCGAGTTAATGGAAAAGTTTTTTAGTTTAAAAGACAGCACAACAGGGGTTGTTTCAACCTCTTAATAACGTAGTCACGTAATTCGCCCCTAATGAAAATTGTTCCGTCACGACTGAATTTCGGCAGTCTTTTTATTTCGTATAAGGTACATCAAACGAATGTAATTGAGAGTTACTGGTGTGTATTTACATTGATATCTAGAGGGATAATGAAATCTCTGAAGGATATGACTGGTTTGTTGATTTCTTAGAGCAAATAAGTCTCTTTTTGATTGCTTTTTGATCTGTATTTGACACAAGACAATCTGTTAAGTATACACAGACTTTGTGGACCAACAGTACGATAACTACTATAATCTATCAAGAAAAACAATTACTCAGGCCCAAGTTTTTCTTGATACCTACTTTAGGTATGACTTACTATACATATGCCTTGTGAATACATATTAATAATAAAGTTCTCTGGTAGTTTTTATTGTGTAACGTAAACAGACACAATTAAGACGTCTAAATAGCTCATAGTTTTGACAAAAATGCCAGATGATATTGTGATTGTAACGAGAGAGGCTGATTTCTGTAAAAGGTTTTTTTTTCTAATTTAACCTTTATAAAAATAAAAAATGATACAATTCGAATACATGTATTTTATGCTAAATATAATTCAATAATATGTTTCATGTGTCAGGCCATGCTTAATCTGTCCGAATCAGCAAGACTCATTCGAGTTAAGTTTCATTCATAAATCTATTGTTATTTTTTGCGCTGATGCGGACGGGTTAAGGCGCTGCCCAAAGCCAAAGGTCCGTAAAACGCTATGGTTTTCGTCGCACAGTTAGGAAATACTAGTTACTGATGCAAATCTAAAAAAATACAGTGCATCTTCGATCATATATGATCGAAGCAGTGCATAGTTAAGAGTTTGAAAAAAGACTTATATAATAATATTGCACAATATCTATAACAAAAATTGCAAATAAAACGGAAAAAATCATTCGTATCGCATTTCGCAATATTTTGAGCAACAACTACTATATTTTTGTAATCAGAAAATAAGGTAAATAAATGAATGAACTATATATATTTATATTTATTTTACCATTGTGGCTTCTTTTTTTTTATTTTTAAACAAATTAAAACTGCGAAAAACTTGTTGTGGTTACAGGCGCACGCTTGTTCATGTCACGGCCAGTGCTTCTCCATCTCAAATACTTAAAAGTTTGCTCTTGCACAGCCTTAATATAAGTTTCCTTAAAGAAGTACCAAGGTGTACTTGTACTAATACTTACTCGATAAGTTAATATCACAATGGGCTCGAGTTATTTTTAGAAAAAATATTTACGAAGGGTTATCAACATGAAATAGTACAATACTGCAGAAACCAGTACGTAAACCTTCCTGGCCAAGTATGAGTTGGCCTTATACTTGGCCAGGAAGGCCAAGAAGGAAGGATGACCTCACGTGCGGTTCTGTTTGGTTATATACAAGGCCAGGATGGCTTTCTTACTAGTTGAGGCTTGTATAATGCTTTTCTCAAAAATGATAAAAAAGTTTTTGATGATTCTGACTCTTAAATCTGGAGCTTTTAAATCAGGAGGAGTGCCATCTATTTTTCTGAATCAGATTCGCTTGAACTCATTTTTTTGGATTATCTATGTTAACGAGGTAAATTAAAACACAATTGTCGCAATTGATTGTGAAATCAAATCCTGCCAGTCGTTGATTTTTTTTAAACTAAAAAGTTTGCGTTTAATTTTGAACATTGTTCTTCTTTTACATTACACACGTAAATAAGTCAGATTTTTCCAACTATAGTTTCAATCACATCGGGTGTTATTTCAAGGAGAGTGCAGAACGCTTGCGGTTGCGTCTCGTCTCGCACAAAAAAGAAAATATATAACTTCTATGTTGCTCAGTTTAGAAATGGCATGGGAGGTTATATTTCTATCAAAAAGCAACATTAAGGTACCTTCTCAGTAGGCCAGCCATACTCCACAACATGGTGTGCAATTAATCTCCATTTCACATGTGCGGGAATGAAATTGTAAAAACGAAGTAACATATTTTTTTTTAAATTATAATCTGTAAGTAAAACAATATATTGCTAAGTGAACATCTGTAAAAGCTATTAAACTGACTAATTTGAAAGGATAAGGATGGAAATATGGCCAGAACGATCTTATAGGTTTTCCTTGTAGCATAGGTTCTAACCCAACAAATTTGGCGTGCATTTGTTTGTTTAATATAAAAGCTAGGTAATTATTAAAATAATTGGTCAATATCTGTCGTCCTTAAATACGATTTATAATCAAATAATTATTTTAAACTGCTCCACGAGATTTACTCCCGGAAGAGTATGTCTTAACGGTCAAGAGGTCCTTTAATTATTCTGTAAGAACATTCAAAGTATAAGCCCGAGTTCCTTATTAGAAGAGCCTCCCTGAAAGTAATTGGAAAATACGGCACGGGAAGGTTTCATAACACTATTATTACCCCGGTGTTAGTGTTAAAAACTAATTTAGCCGGCAGAATGGAGGTCGGACTATACGAACTCAGATAATGTTTACTCAGTCCAAGTTACTATGATAACAAGTACCTATTTGGGATTGTACATGGATTTACTGACTGTTTTCGACACGATTATTAATTTAGAATCCATATGGGTGTTATTAAAGCACTTTTGATGTCCACCTGATCAATTCCTAGATTAAAAAGATTACATAACTTTTTAAACCGACATGGTCAATCTAGTGTAAGAATTAACGTTTGTGTCAGTGGTAATGAAACAGAACGCAAGAAACGTGAAAGGAAATTGCGAGACCGTTTAGTTTGCTCTGAACAACACCTACCCCCAGATACTTCAGTTTACGCGTGAATATGACACATGTAGCTGTGCTGAAATATCGAGCACTCATAGTAAATACAATATACGGTAAATATCCAGATTCTAAAAATGTTATGCTAAGCAGTTTCAACAGCAGTCTTTGAGAGCCTACTACTACTTTGAAAATATTTCAATAATATTACTGCAGGTATCAACGTTACGACTGTAGTTAAATAAAAAAAATAAAATAGTAAAATAAAAAGTAAATATAAAAATATGTAAAAAAAGTAAAAAATAAATAAGTAAAATAAATAAGTAATAAAATAAATAAATAATAAATAATTAAAACTGTATATTTGGGACATAGATAACGTGTAGCTACTCGCTGTTCAGATATCATTATATAAGTATGGAAATTAAATAGAATATTTTTTTTTCCGATTAGCTTTGTTTTAGTCATATTTCCTCTGGCGTCAAAAAATATGATACGTAAATTATGACGTAACGTAAGTAATGTAAATAAATATTACCTGTTCATTGTCACTCGGTATAGGTTTCAAATAAAGGTAAATACGACCTTATTTGAGTAATTTGAATGTCAATTCCAGATCAGATCGCAGCCTGTAAGTTTTCCCCTTACATAAGTTCTGAAGATTCGTGAACAAAAACAAGGCCCCGCGGCGTTTATCGTTACGAACTCATCTATTATACATAGTTATCTTTAGCTAGGTATTATATTATACATATTACAACGCATATTAATCTTTCGTCGTGGTTTTTGGGGTAAACTCTACTTGAATGTTTGGTCTATTATGTTTATGGTGGATAAACACTGGAGGGGTCGTTGGGTCTATTTGTTTGGGTATTTTAGGTAGCTACCTGTTGTTATAAAGATGGTAAATCAAATAAAAAAATATGAGTGAAATTAATGAGATTTTAATTAGTTCGTTTATTTTGTTGTAATAAGACCGTGAACCATTTAGGGATAAGGTCTGGCGATCACCAGTTAAAAGTTTGTATTTAATTTAAATTATTTTAGGGTTTGTGGGTTTTATCAGAACATTTCTTTACGGACAGTGTTACTTTAATTTCAAAACTTCGTCTAAGTGTCAACAATATTATTAATAATTAAACGTTCGTACAAATTTATTATGTACAAAACGTGAAAACAGAAAAAAATGCTTTCACTTAGCAGGCTGCAATAATCATATATTAAAATTTTTATATTATTCATTGCTTTTGATTGGATAAACAACAAACTGCGATAAAGAGAACAATATTATTTCGAACGAGAGTCTGGTTCTGAGGTTCGATGAGTCAACGTCTCTAGAGCACGCCTCGTGTAGAGTAAAAAAAACCCATGTTTTAATATTTTGTTTTTTTTTGTAAACACGTACGAAGATTTTATTTGAGAGAGTTGCACGTATTGCTTTTTCTTCTTCCTGCAGTCATTTTATTATGATGCAGCATAAGTAATTAATCTGCAATGTTTTCATAAAAAGATGTATTACAACAAAGATTTCAATTAGAAAGTGACAGCATTTTGTAAAAGTGACTTCACAACCCAGTAACGCCATAGAAACAAAAATATTATAATGCAAGAAGGGGATAGCAAGCTTGGTTTCTTGTTAGTCCTTTGTTAACTGATGTAATATATTCATGGATCATGCATTTTCATTCGCTGTTCATTGAAACCTGTTTTTATATAACTTTATGTAGTTTCGTATAACACCTTATCTTGGAATTGGCCAGCGGATGTGTTATTTTTTTTAAATGAAAGAAAAGGTTCGTTAATCTAACGAGAAAGGTCAAAATGAGGTTCTGGTGGTTTGATAGATGCAGGACACAGCTTCAAGTGAGAAAACATTCCGAATGTTGTGCTAATGGAAAGAACAGCTCCAAGCTCTGTGTAGAGAGGAGAACATTATTGAATATTATACAAATGGCAATTTCATGAGTCACTGCGTATAAACGTCACGTTCTGTGATTAAGAGTGAACAGAGTCCCATTAATCCAATAGATTTCTCAGTTCCTGAAGAAGCCATACTTATGGAACCACGAATAAAGTAAGATAAACCTTGAATGAAGAAGATACCCTTAAGTATGGATGGAACCCTATTCCTGTGTATATTTGGATGTTTCCATTTCATGGCCAGATGGACCAACCATCCGCTGGAGTTGCTGTGATTTTGCCAGGTCATACTTTGTGTTTTTAATATACTATTATACCTATATGTATTTCTTGGATTCTTTTTTAATTTTTTTTATTTAGTGTATGCATTATTTTTTATGGTAGCGTATTACTAGTGGTCGTAGCATAACACTACACAGACTTCAAAAAAGGAAGAGGTTTTTAATTCGATTGTAGATCGCGATCATTCCACCAATTATGATACGACTTAACGATTTTGTTTGGTAGATCATGCGTCAGAGGTGGTTGTCTTATTCATTTATCAAAATTTATTCAGTGCTATTTGAAAAAAAAATGTTATATGACGTTACTATTCATGGATGTGAGTTTTAATAACAACAAGCTGGTGTAATATTAGAATTAATATATTTTATATCTTTGTTCATTATTAGGTACACGAAATTTTGTACAAGCCATAATTACAATTTGTAATCACGACCACATTCAAGCCATAATTGTGTTTGAATAAAACCTTGTTTAACATGAATGTCAATATTTCATATGCATAAAAGTAATTATAAGTACTAAGTAGTATTAATTTAATGGTTAATGTCACGCTTGCATATTACAGTTTTTCTTTATACCTACCTTAATACTTGTACAAACTTTTACAAACTCATAAAGATTCACTGTGTCGCAAAAGGTATGGATACACACATATTAACATATCACATCGTCTAAAGTACAAGCAAAAACATCACAAAAAGGATAGGATAGGGATATAGAAATATAGCCTAGGGATCGAACCTGGGACGCAGCGCTTCGAAGGTAGGTTCACTACCAAGAGATATAACGGAGCTGTTAAGGTTGCAGTCCGACAATACATCTATAAGCCGCTGTCCTGCGTTCGTCACCTTCGCCGCCGAGTGATTCACTGCCACACTCGCTTCAATTTCTGCGTCCTACCACAATAATTAGTGACCGACCGAAGTTGCGGTTATGGTTTCGGCTTTATTTTCGGTTTCAGCCACAATATAGAAGAAACTTTCAGCCTGGCCGAAGCTCGACTGTTCGTGAATTTTCGTGCGACCTTCGGTAAACTTCGCAGGTGACTCGTGACTTAGATTGTTTTTGGTTTGGTATCGTTTTTTTATAACCACTATTTAACTGCATATTGTAAATTGCATATATACACATATGCATATTTAATTGCTAAATAATAAAAAAACAGTAAATTTCAGTAAATAACCTTATTTAAAAAAAATACATTTCCATACGTTTCGGTAGTAAGAGCAAAGCCAAAAGTTAGGTTTCGGTTTCGGTTGAAAAACCAGTTTCGGTCGGACACTAATAATAATATCCTGGCAATAAAGTGCCCCTCAGTAAAACAAACTTATAGTCAAGAGGTCTTCCAGATGATTAAATATTTATTTTTCTCGGAAGGAAATATCATTATTATAATGTAATAAGCACAACTGACTGTCAGGAAGCCTTCATAACAACATTAATGAGGATAACAAATCCAAGAGATCACAACAAGCCATTATATCATGTTCTCGTACTAATTAGTGATTCCAAACAAGAAATAATATCCGGACAATTATAAGACCAAACAAGTGTTAATCTCTGATGAATTTCTTGCTAATGAAGCTTTCTTTTTCTTGTGCAAATATTACTTTAGTAGGTATTGGTTTCTTGTTTACGTATATCATTATTTTCAATATTAACATGCTGTACATGTATTTGGTAATTGGGATCATTGTTTTTTAGTATCTCTTGTTTTTGTGTATTTTCTACACGACGACACGTTCTTGAAGAATACTCAATGGTAAACGTTACCATTCAGCTCGACATTATGACAGCTAAACGTGTTTTCGTGGAGCTTGGTGTAAATAAACAGATTTCATAACAAGTACAATTTGAAAAATAATTTGAAACCGACTTTCATTCTATTCAGTTATTGGAGTGTAACTCAAAAACTACTGGGCCGAATTAAATAATTTAAAAGGGACCACGGGAAGCACCAGCTTTCAATCAAAAAATAATTTTGAGAATCGGTTCACCCAGTCGAAAGTTGAGAGCTAACAAACATAAAAAAATATACAGTCAATTGAGTACCTCCTCCTTTTTGGAAGTCGGTAGAAAAAGGAGGCAAACTTTAGTCTGTGACCAGTGTTTTTTACATAAACACTCAAAAGCTACTTTTTACTTTCGACGAATTCTTGGAACAAATTCCTAGATTTCGTAACTTCGCTTTTTCTTGTATAATTGGGAAGTATAAAATTATTAGTTAGGTATACTAACTGACGCTTCGCTCACTGCGAGATACGTAGCCTTAGTACTACTACAGCCTACGAGATACGTAGCCTTAGTACTACTACAGCCTACGAGATACGTAGCCTTAGTACTACTACAGCCTACGAGATACGTAGCCTTAGTACTACTACAGCCTACGAGATACATTGCTTTTAGAACTACATTGATTAAAATTATTTGACATCGTGCAAGCGTTAAAATCTAGAAGGCATCAGTCTAACTTAAGGTCTCAATTGTGGGCGTTAACAATACTGCGAATTTAAATTGCCCTGCTGGTGCAGGCCCTCAAAAATCTAACTAATTCAAAACGAGCATGCCTATAGGTTAGTAAAAAATATTAATTTAAGAGCCAACATCTCTTTCTATCTCTCATTTGTCGTAGCCTCATAAGAATATATACTTAAAAGATGCTTAAGAGTTACATCTAATAACGCCACGTATGCCACGTTACTATAAGGTCAGACCTCGACATCTCATGCCTTTTTTCATTACTGAAATCCACATGACATTAAATCCATGCTTATCAAAAGACCATAAAGAGTTCAAGTCTAAATAGTCTAATTTGTCAGCAGTCTCTCTAAGGTGCATACGCCACTCCAATACATGAAGCTAACAGTTTTAGCTGTTTCACTTCGTCAAAACATATTGTCTTTGGGGTTTCTATCACTGAGATCTAGTTTACTTTTATCTGCTGATCAATAAATCCACACGGCCTTACTTATAAACGCTGCTTTAATTTAAATACCATCATTTAGTACGGCGCAAATCAATTTTACTGTGTGCACTACTAAATGACGTCATTTAAAGTTAAACAACGTTATAAGTACGAGTAAGACTCAAAGTTCAAGATTAATAGCGTTACATTACCATATTATAGTAAAAAAACCGGAGTCTTGACTGTTGGTCTTGGATTGTTTTCTCTAAACCAGGTCTCCTTAATTCTCCAATCAGTCACCATGTTCTCTTCCTCAAGATCTTCTAGAAGTTGCACATGTAGAAGCTCATGAGGGTAAGAAAAAATGCATGCATTAAGTTTTGCTTATTGTTTTTGTTGATAAAATTATGGTATATCTTTGTTTGTGTTAGTTTTTTTGTACTGTGGTGTGCAATACAGAGTTTATTTATCTATCTATCTATAATGCATGTGTTAGAATTGTAAACGTCAGATACGAGTATTTATAAAAATTCGTAAACTGTGTAAATTAGCTGAATTATTAATTATATTATATCAAAATGTTAACGGGACTGTAATTAGTATATTTTTTTGCAAATGCCACACCGAAATACTACCTCGTTTAATTTGTAGCGAGTGACGTAGCATCCTCTTAAAGTCTGATAGCCTATTTTGGTTTGGCGGGTAGTATCTTGTTTCTGACTGGTTATGAGGTTTGGCGGGAGGTGTAATAGTAGTGGACAATAGTAGACAATCTCTTGGCGGCAGACATTGCTATATAAGCCAATATCTGAGATTGCCGAGCCTCCACTTCGACAAAGCTCCCCACCACTCGAATCCCCTCGTGGTCGAAGCGGCGAACTACTCCACTGACATAACCGATCCTCACTTCCTTCCCCCCCGTCGCCGTCCAAGGCATATTTTGGGTGACCCGGACGACCCCATCGCAGCCGTTACTTCGTCAGCTTTAGCGTTGTCACAAGGAAACCCCGGTAATGGTTGTAGACCCGACCAGAGCTGTGATCTCGATCGCATTGTAGGCTCCGGCCGAGATCTTCTTCGCAGCCCCAGTCGCAGTCGAGGTAATCCACACACACACACGATAGTAGTCCCAGCCACGGTGCGGGCAGGAGTATACGCCGCGGCCCCGGTCGCGATGTATCCTTTGGCCCAGGTAATGGCTGAGGACGAGGTAATTCTGGTTCATTATGTAGCCCCAGCCACGGTGCGGGCAGGAGTCTACACCGCGGCCCCGGCCTCTATGTAGACTCCGGCCCAGATAACGGCTGTGGGCGAGGTACTCCACTTTCTATTTGTAGCCCCACCCAAAGTACAGGCATGAGTGTACAACGTGACGATCCTGGTCGCGGTGTGGACTGACTGACTGTGGACAAGGTAGTGATTCCGATCACGGTGTAGGCTCCAGCCGAGGTAATGACTGTGGGCGAGGTACACAAGATTATGATTCCCAGGTAAACACATCCAGACACCGAGCTCGCCGGCGAGCTCGAGGCAAAAATTATGTCTTGGTTTGATTCTCTCCAAATAGTCATAGAGTAAAAATTCATAGGGCCCACTTTCAACGGTACACTTATGTACCGGGGCAATTCTCTCCGACTCCCCTCTCTCCTGGCGACGGCCCAAGCCGAGGTCCGTACCTTAGTGGTGCCCTTGAGCAATTCGCCTACTCCTCTCCTTGCGGCGAAGCGTCTTCAACGCTCGCCTTAGGCGGTGCGCCCTCTGCGCCCGCATCTGGCTGAGTGCCATCTGCGCTCGCCACCCGTCCGGTGACGCTGTAAATGCCGGTAGAGGCAAACAGCATTAGTCCGTCCTAAAAAAAAAAAAATTGCCGAGCCTTCTTTACTTCACAAGTGACTGTTGCATCAAGACCTCCTGCTTGCCGAAAGTTAAGTGTTATATTTCTTGTTATAAATACTGCTGTATGTCTATGTATTGTATCTGTGTATGGTATCTCTTAAATGAGTCTATATTTGCTTTTTTCCTGAAATAGTGTACCTATAAAATTATTTCCTAGTACTAGGACATCTGTATCCTGTTATATAATAATATTAAAATGAACACTGTGTTTGTTGGGTAAAATATATGGTTCTATTATAATTTTATTTTCTGTACTTCCTTCATTCCTTAGTAGAATGTGTAGCTAGACAGGTAGTCCAATTCATTCTATAATCATCGATCTCTTTCAGAGGATATAATATGACACATCTGCTTGTTACCATGTGTGTTATGCTATGAAACCTTTTAATGTAGTAGTGATCAACGCCCTCTATCTTGACAAATCTCACACATGCATCTAATGCAAAAAGTATGAGAATTACCACTACTGCAGATGCGGAACCGAAAATTATTCGATATGACACAGTATGCCCACTATGCCTAGTTACTAGTGTATTTCTATTGTTCAACGGTGATCGCACACTAGTGTGTTATCGAATACATCAATTCGGTGCGTGTTTGCCTCTAATTTATTCGAGCGGTATTCGTTCACACAAACCATTCGAGACATGTCACTATATTTGTGTTCAGTTCTGTTGTACACCAAGAGCATATTTTGACCCAATATTTCAAGCATGACATACAGATCGTTTGCAGTTAGACGAGTTTATACGTGATATAGTCATATATAATAATGTGTAAATTAATTTGCACGAGTAGGTATCTTATACTAAAGCTAAACCCCTAAGATTGTAGGAGTTCAGAATTCAATAATAGGATCTACTAATTGAATCATTTCTTTTTCTTAATAACTAGGAACTAATCCTTTTATGTATACATAAATGGGTTAGTTAGTTACCCTAACGGCATATTTATTATGAAGGTTTATCGGCAGTTATTAACGCCTTTACTCCAGGCAGCGTATTTTATTTTAGTTTCGGGAGGAGGCAATCCTATGATACCGCAGAAAGCAGTATCTCTGAGGTTATGTACGAGTCCACCAGCGGGGATGCGAGTCCCAGCGTGTGCGGACTAAAACCTCCTCCCTCTTTCCTACACAATACAGATAGTTGGTCCGTACCCTTAGAATATAACACTTTTTATTTATTCATTACAAGTCTGAACCCCGAAGTAAAGAAGTGTCGAATGACGGAGTGGTATGAGGCCGAATAGGCCCCTCCGAATAACATTCGTAATATTGAACATACCTAATTAGATACCTTACCTACAAGCTTACGGAATCCTCGGTGCGCGAGTCCAACGCGCACTTGGCCAAAAAAGCCAGTGTTTTCTAAATAAATACGTACTTATGTAATTCTTTAAACTTCCTTAAGTAGTTCTTAAATTTTATGTAAAGCTTAACTAGCTGAGTAGACAGTTTAATAAGCGTAGCGTGGTTGTAAGAAGATCTTTGAAGCACTCAAATAGGCCTTTCCTAGTCGTTTCTACTTGGCTAAAACTTTTATAAATGAGTGTTTTGCAGAATGCATGCTTTATAGACAGTCTAAACCATCGGTCCTGGTTTTAGCCTTGGATCCACAGTTGTTTGGCATTAGCGGAGGCATTCAGGGTGTGTGTAAACATTTACACTAGCGCGAGTCTCGTCGTAGTTTATAAATTCTCTTGTAAGATTCGTGATCACGGTCTTGGAAAGTATACATGACGGGGACAGGTCCCGTAGGGTAATACTGTATATATTTAATATGACTCAGTTATTAAAAGAATCACCGAACAGTATCTCGCATCGTTCAGTACGTAGAATTGCAAAATTACTGTACCAAATACCAAGATGAGTTACTAACACGACTTTAAATGTGTGGAATTAAAATACATAACTTTGTTCAGTCATTGGTAGTAATTCGCTTGTACAGAACAACAACCTAAACTAGCGAATTAAAATCAGTTTTTAGTAAATTATGGTAGTTCTTATTCTGTTTAAGCTTAAGTCCAAATTCGTACAATACTTGCAAGTGACAACTCTTAAATTGGCTGTTTCTGTTGTGAGTTGTGAGCATGTTTAGTGCAAATTTAATTGTCATGTAAGTTTGTGCTGTCTAAACTGATGTAAGACTACTTACCCACATTTGAATAAAATAATCATATGTATAGAATTATATTCTAAGTGTTACACGTATGTGGATTTTAGTATTAACATAATAAGAACTACTATAGTTTAGACAATTTTAGTTTAGTGTACGCACAAGCGTATCGATACCATTATCTGAATAGATAAACTCAGCACTAAACTAAAATTTTGACTGGTTTAGTCCGTTTTGAAACTAGTGAATTTATATATACGTATATTATATTAGTATAGTGAATTTCTATCATTATCTTTAAACTTTGTGTTCCGTTACGCTATTTGTTAGTCAGCTTGTCAAAAATTCAGTATATAACAGGCAATTGACATAGAAAAACTCGGACCTCATAGCAAATTGACTTGCCAGTGATGTAAAAATACTAAACTAAACTAACAAGTTCACTGGAACTTGTCGCTGCTACCCGGACCACTAGCTTCCGGCATATCAGTCATCTTTTAAGATCAGTGATTATAATATTTTTTTCTCTATTTAATACGAGTGGAAAGCCCGTGCCCCAGCTGTAAGAACGAGGTGGGAACAATTTATTGAAACGTTCTATCAAACATATCCTTGACATTATTTAAAATGTATATGCTCAAGATACTAAAATGCTTGTCGAACTCGCGGACCGAGAGTTCCGTAGTTCCTTACACAATAATATAGTATGTATCGTTAGCGCGTGCCCAACACGCACTTAACACTTTTTACACACTAATTTTATATGACGTTTGTTAGTAAATTGTATAAACGTTTTTAACGATAGAGCAATAACAATAACACGTTCTTTGTTGGAATATCCGTCACAACATATTCTGTGAAAATGTCATCCTATTACAGTTTGATAGCTAAACCTCCTTTTAGGACAGACAGCCAAACAGACAAACAGACGACAGCGTAGAGATAGCATAGGTTTAGTAGTTAGGCTCCCATATTCCCGTACCGATCCCTAAAAATTACACATCAATCAAAAGGGATCTTCAAATCCTAACATGTCCCCGACCTTACGCCGGCCATCTGTATGGTATGCTCGAATCCCGGCACGCTATATTGATATTAATTGGACAACACAGAAACCGCCCTATTGGGAACGAACAACAGATTAATAAAAGAATAAAGGCCAATCTCGATTGTAGGTATTCCCTCATTCTCTCCAGAGAATTTAGAAGATACGCGTCTCTAATAAATCCTACCGACAAAGGATATTTTTTATACACAGCTAGCTACATTTTTTATTTCGATTCGTAACGCGTATTTGCTTTGACGAAATTGAATGTTTGAGAAATGCTCTCAGATGTCATTAGTTTTGGACTTCAAAGGAAACAACGACATACTTGTGGATTAGGTTTTATTCTTGAGGTAGGCACTTTGGGTTTGGTAGAAACATTTTCATACATATTTCTGGCTTAATATTTTGATGTGTTTTGTGTACGCGTGTAAGGATTAGGTAATATATGACAAAAAAGCGTTTTCGCTGTTACAATCAGAAGTAAATTCCTTTACATCATTTAATAGTTACTTCTTCAAATAAATTACGTAATAGATACTATATACTTAACTACATACATAACATAATACCCAACCAATCTAATATGAAATCCTTCACGAATTGTTATGGCAAACAGCAGCTGTATCGCACACGAATGCTCCGTTTTTATTTTTATTGGCAATTAAACAATTAACCCATTATGGAGCGAACAGAAGGGCTTCCCCTCTATACAGCGAAATTTTATACTCATTGATGTGGTATTTTAGGGTTTAATATGAGAGCTTTTAATGAATGGAAGCAGTGATTGCAAAAACAAATTGAGAAACGCTCGCTGCGGGATACTTTAGGGTTAATATAAATTAGGTTGTTGGTTATTTGCATGAGAAAATTTCACATTTCCGCAAAGCATTGGCAAATCGGTTTTTATCGGGAACATTTCGAGCAGTTTACTTGTATAGTATTATTTATATCTGTAGTCAAATGACTAGACTCATCTATCCCCGCTCCATTCCAAATACGACCAGACGTACGACAACGTGACATCGCTACATGTTTGAAATTCCTTCATTGCGCTCGAAGTGTTTCGCTTTCTTATTCGTGATGTGTACAGCTGAAGGGTAAAATTAGTTGCCCGATTCTGTGTTTCCTCGACAGAATGTAACTAGTCGTCGCGAGTCATCAGAGTATCTTCTAGAGAGGCGTGATACATCGTATCGCATCATCACTTAACAGCAGGTTGACACAGCGGTCAAACGCCGGTATACGTACGCATAATAATATCGCAACATAAAAAAGTTCCCTCTGTTTGGTTGAACTACTACTACTAGTTTTAATCTGGATTTTTGAAGGTTTAAACACTGTTTTGTTAATATATATCGTTGTCCTCCTATTGTCCATACTGGCTTTCTTGCGTATATATGAGTAAGTCTGTCGTTCTTTACGTAAATTAATTCCTCGGGCTTGCTGATATTTCCTACTATCCGTCAAAGTATTATACGTGTGTTTGTTGGTTTGTTTCTGTATTTCACGAGTCTAGTCTAAAGAGAGATGGTACAGACCATCTCTCTTTAGACTAGACTCGTCCACATATTTTTAATGTAGGATGGCCATAGTAATATATGCGTTGGCGGTGCGATGTTGACGGTTGAGTCACAAGTGATATGATAAACATGAAAGTATACGTGTTTGGTACCACTTAGCGCTGTTACAGCTGGATGGCATTAGATGAAATTTGGAATGGAGGTAGCGTGTACCCAGGATAGTTGTACGTGTAGTTGTAAATTTTAAATGTTGCTGAATGTTGGGCATACAAAAGGATTATCTTAATGTTCTTATTACCCGAAAATTACACTGTCACAATACGGCGAAGGCTCGTGGGGTCACGAAGATAATTTCTTTGAGAAATATTGTGGAGCAGTTAAAGAAGGTGGAGTTGATGGAGTTGTGCAGAATAAGTACGGTTGAAGTCACTTGTATAATCCGTCCCCATACGACGGTTTAAATCAACTAGAGATTTAAATTCGATGCTCGGACGGAATGCGTCGATGGCCTAGCCTGCATGGTGTCTGACCCGGTTTGTTGAAAGACGTGGGTTCAAAACCCTTCCAATGACGTGTAATTTCTCTGTCTAAAAAATGCAAGGTTTAATCAGGCAAAGCAAACGTTATAGTGATTTTAAACCATATGATTTTTTGTAGTACTTTATAGTGATTTCAAAGAAATAACTAAAGAACTAAAATGAAGACTAGGCCGACTTTAAAATAAAATCACAATACATTCATTTTTCACAATTTATTTAATAAAAATCTCTTGTGACACGATCACTAAATTACAGACAAAGAAATATTTTTATGTAACATTGAGACTATTTATTTTTATTTCGTATCAGTCGAATATCTTAGAACAGTAATAGTTAGACCATTGTATCTTACTGACTGAAAAAAAATATTAAACTGATTGCTTAGCTATTTACACTACTTTTATATTGAATTTAATGATATTTTTCTAACGGATAAATTCTCGGACCTGAAAGCTCAAAGCAGATGGACCTATATTTGTACATTTTTTTAAATGCTGTGAGAGCGTTATAATAATAAAATAAATAGATTAGGTACAGTGGAAATTTTACAGAATTAATAAGCATGTACAAAAAAGGCTACACCATAACATTAGTGACAAGTGGCTTTCGCTCTAATAATTTGCGTTAAAGTAACGGAAAACAATTAAACACAGTACAAACTATAATTTGTCTAGTACCTACAGTTGCGGCACAGATAAATGTGTGTTAGATAAAATACAGTGCATTATTAAATGATTGACGGTTGAAATGGTAATTAATCGGATTTTTTTCTTTCTTGGCGCACAGTACTTGGACTACCGTTCTGAAGAAGCACCAGTTAATTACTTTGAGTTTTGCTTTTTGTTCATGCTCCATGTTACGTTTGGTACTTAAACTTATTATTTATAGTTTGTATGGTCTGTAAATCTAGTTTTAACATTCTTATACTGTTTGTACTGGCTTGTAATAATTGTTTTACGATGCGATTATTTTAATTCTTAACATGATGTTCGTGCTAGGCCTTTTAATGAATAGCTATCATTAATACTTTTTATATTTATACTATGTGTAAGGTTTTTGAATAGGTATAAACTAATATTTGAAAGTACATTTTTTGCAACATACTTTTACATGAAGCTATTTTGTGCAACGTTCAAGGAAGCTAATACTAGTTGCTTAGATTCTGATGTGGGCAGTCATCGAGACAATCCAGTATGCCCTGCCGTGCGATTCTCTAAGAGCAAATATCGTTGCATCTTTGACATCATCCGTGAAAAAAAATGACGAGATGTCAAGAAACGTTGGGAAATAAACCATCATTGTGTACAAGCGCGATATCTCATAAAGGATTTGACAACCTTGAGCTCGTCGACGAGCATCATTAGAGAATCGCACGGCTTGACATTGATATTTTTTTGGACACAGATTAGGACAATAAATATATTGTCTCTTTGCATGGACTTGATGAATGCAAAAGACAAAGCTTAAAGCAGCATATCGGAACTACTTGGAACATTAACATAGGTATTTGCTTTTTTAAGTAAGTTTTCTTTTATTTAAGTTTTACTTAATAAATTAAATAAATTTGTATGTGGAATATAATAGCAAATAACTTCATGTAAAGTGTTATAAATTAACAACAACAAGTTTATTAATTACGTAATATAAATAAACTAAAAGAAATTGTATTTTCGATTTGAAAGTTTTTAAGCACAATAAACAACATAATATGCTCGTGTATTGGTTTAAACATTATCAACACTGGATTAAAATGGTGTTTTATCTTAATGTTCTTACATAATATTCTTTCACATTCAATAAAACTAGGTAAATGCAAATGTGATTGTATACATACATACGTATATATTTACAGGGTTAACTAAGGAGTGCACCATTTTAAGTATATACAAAATATATACAACTATTTATGCCCTAACGATAACTATAAACAATGACATCTGCTCAAAAATTTTACACTAGATTTTACGCAACAAATATTTTACACAGATCAAGTACATAATAAATAAATTGGACCTTTCATACCTAAATTACGGTTTCATGCCAATGTCAAATATTTATCTGCGATATACATAGTTATTTACAAAAAGTTTCTTAAACTTGTCCGTGTGTAAATCGTTTTTTTTTGTGGAGATTTATAAAAATGTAAATGTTATAAGGGCACATGCTGTACGTACATTTTAATACTAATGTAAAAATGTAAAGTGGTACAACAGAGCCATTACACAGATATATATTTATATATATTGCAATTTAAAATTCTTCTAAAAGCTTTTAACATTAACATTTATTATATTCAACAAAGTTACTAATTAATCCAGTTACATTAAATTTCCAGTATTTTATTATTATGGTAGTTACATTAAAATTTACAAATAGAATTTGCGCAAGATCTGTAGAAACTTTTCCAAAAAGGTAGTCCAAAAATCATACGACTAAAATGGCAGCATACTTTTCTCATACGAAATCCAATTCACCAGCTATCAGCCTTTTCATCACCTATTTACTACCAAAAATCGACTAAAACAACAATGACGAATATATTTACTTAGTACAAAATTATGACACTTTGGATGGAAACTACAAACATTTGATTCCAAACAGATAAATTGAACATTTTAGGTATTATGCAAATCTTTTGTATTATGCGTTTCATAATATTATAGTGAAGTATCCTATATAACACCAAAGTGCCATAATTTTCTAAACCGATGCTTGACGTTTCTATGAAACGATGGCCGTAACAATACAATCAAATAGGATCCTTTCTCTTCTTTTCGACGTATACCTTCCCTTCCTACCTTAACGTTATTTACAACAGCTGCTTTAAAAATAGTCGTCTTTGAGACTGGTGTACGATAAATCTCCACCATTCTTGCAAATAAAAGGAATGTTAAAATTTCACGCATAACTCGATATAGGTAAATTTTGTTATATTCCGATACAAAAACGTGACTGCAAATATGAATTAGGCTGACCTTAGAAACATATTCATATTGTACTCGTATGTATTTATCATAGATAAAAATAATTCACAAGTCCCTGTTTTGAAACAATGTAGATCATTGATTTTAGGAATTTTGTTTTATCTATAAATCTTTATGACAGGGCGTTGGCTTTACTTTCAATTTCAACTGTCACATTTTTAACACTGCATATTGATTTGTAGGCGTGTTTCATCGTTGTCCCATAGCGTTTAGGAGACCCTCCAAAGAGTTTGAAGCGGGAATCACGAGGGGCTTCAACCCTTCAGCTCTGTGCTAGGGAATCCAGCGGCACCACCAGTTTTCCGTTGGAGTAGCTATAACAAAATAAATTAATAATTAGAACGAAATCAAACTAAGATCTCGATGTTTAAAAGTCATAATCGCTGGTGAATGTGCAAATGAAGAATGCTGAATATTAAGGGTAGTTAGTATAAATGTAAAAGAAAATGTTATTAACCTGTACGGTATAGTAGCTGTTCTGGATTTAGCTCTGCTTGGCCTACAGGACTCATCTGTAACCAAGACATCTTCATTTTAACTATCTAATAAACATCTGCCATCGTATAATTAGTGTTTGTCTTGGCGAATTAATCCAAAGTTCCCAACAGTTCATAGTTTATATCCTATCGACGGGCTTAATTAAGTGGTAGCTCACGCTATTGTCTGGGTTCTTGCGGAACAATACTTATCTCGAGTCGAAGTTGCAGAAGTAATATCGGCGATACCTTAATGAGGGAACTTTGTATCGACTTTGTTAATCGTCTGACTTAACCGTGTCGCGCAGCGATGCCATTATTTTGTTTGATATTAAATTTTTAACTATATTTCACGTGAATAGTATGATACTTATGAAATATTAATGAAGGAAAAATAAAAACAAACTGACTCGGAAACTCTCAGCAAATAAACTGAGAGATGAAATTTTTAGTGGACGCGCATTTGCCAATTGAAGTTAAAACTAAATAAAATTGTGTTTACTGGTAGAAAGCAAGAAAGGCAAACAACTTATCGACAACGCTTGACGCGGTTCGTGTTGAACGTGTTTGTACTTTCTGCCAGCAAGTGTGAAGTGTGTGGGACCCTTACCATAGTGAGGCTAACACCGTTGTGAGAGGCACGCATCGCATTTGACGAGCTCGGCACGCCGCTTGCTCTGAGAGCCCTGCGAGCCGGACTTACGCCGGAAAGTGTACCTAACGAGCAGACCTGCAATGCAAAACGCGGTACCGTTAACAAAATAAACAAACAAACCAAAATAAAAACGACAAACATTGAGCCACGCGCGCGCGTCCATCTGAAAAACGCCTATGGGCGGACGAAAGCGGGCGAAATAAAAAAAAGAAATGATGCTCTCAGAATTTTCATGACTTGATACCGCTTGGATTCATTCACGTTTTATGTGAGAATGGGACTTTTTACTCGTACATTTTCGCTCTAGATTTTATTTTGATGTGACGTGTGATGAAGTTATGATGAAAATGTTGACCTAAATGACGAATGTCTTTGCATGTCGTTTTGTTTGAGCTAAATACAGAAGTTTAAAAGTAGTTCGTGTCTTAAAAAGCAGAATTTAAGATTTAAAAAAATTACATGCATTTATTAATAAATCAGTGGACCCACCTGTTAGTCCAGCTTTGTTGATGCTGTTTGAGCTAGAGAAACCAGATATTTTCTTCCATGTCTTTTTGTTCCAGAATCCAGTAGTTTTGGCATCCCCGCAGCTAGAACTTCGAGGAGAAGTCGCATCTCTGCACCGAGCGCCACACTCATCAGCACCTAGAATACGGACGCCAGCTCCTCGAGTCCCGTAGGCTACTGCGGGCAAATGAGGCACGGATCCAGTGGGTTTCCGCCGCAAGCTGCCCACGTAGCTCGCGCCGCTACTACTTCCACTGAATCCGCTATCTAAATCCGGCGGGTTACAGCTCGCTGGTGATAACAGTTCGTCAGTTGGACCCACCCGCAACAGTTCCTCGATGTTATCCCTATCTTCAGCTCGTTCCGAATCAGGTGACTCGCATTCTGGCATCAACATCGCTTCTACACTAAGATTTAGCTCTCCTAGTATTCTTTTGTGCCTCGATTCAACTCTACGAACTTCTTCCTCAACGACACTTCTGTCTAACGAAACAAGTGACTGCCTTGGAACATATCGATGCTTGGGACACGTTCGGGTGCCGTCTGTGATCTCTTCATAAATATTTTCTTCAGTACCATACCTCGTCACGTAGTTATGACGAGAAGTTCGTTCACGAGGTATACCACCACGTCCACGTAAACGATTTGATTTTCTAGATGATGAGGGCATTGATAAATGGTGATCATAGTAGGCATACGAGTAATCTACTGGTTCGAACCTTTCCATTGTTGCAGCAATGTTGCTTCTGTTCCACGTCTGTGGAGTTTCTCTTGATAAGTTCACGGCAGCGAGCCTAGCTGGTAAAATTTCGTCCAAATCGCGAGCACATCGCTCATCAAGGGATTGAGCTTCATCGTCCTCTTCCCGCCTATGTTTTCTATGCGGCCGTCGAGATGTTTGCGATCGATGCGCTCGTTCACAGTCCGAGCCGTGACCGTGATTGTAATCGGGAGTATGACTGCGGTTATAATCGATCGGTCGGTGCTTGCAGTCTATAGTGTGATGGTAGTCTGGAGTGTGCCTGAGGCTATAACTTGATGTACCCTCGTAATCGGATCGATCGTAGGAAGGGCTATCGTCAGCATTACTATTATGTGGATGGGGGCAGTCTGCGGCTATACCAGACTCAGACGAAGGATAGTCGTGTACTTCCGCCGTGGTAAGCACGCGATCATCAGGTCGTGCTGGTTCAGAAACCGCATGGCGATGGTGCGGTCGTGGGCGCGTTGTCTCACGGCAGCTGGCAAAGGTCCTCTGCAGTGAGGGCTGGTGTTGAAACCTCGAACGAGAGTCAAACACCGCCTCCCCCGGCTCTTCGGGGCTTGGCGGCGCGCTGCGTGATTCCATGGCTCATCCTCTCATGGCCAATTTGTACCTGCAAAGAAAAAAAGTCTGTTAACGCGTATATGAAATATATTTCTTTTAATAAAAGTGGTCGACGCTGGCAGCTCGGTCGACCCGAGGGCAATGAATCCGAAATTACATGCTCCGTGATAAGGGTAGGGTAAGTGACGATCAACACAGCAGCCGACGTCGATATATCATCATCAGTCGCCGGGTAATAAATCGGGGACTCAACTCCGTGTTTACATTTTATATTATGGCACATTTCGACGTTCTGTTGGTTTTGGGTGCAATATTGCTTTAGATAAACGCAAATGTGCGGATCGTTACTACACACGATGTGCACATGGTTTCGAATTGATTATTCTTTGAGCAACATTGATTTCTCTAATTTTTGAGAATGTTTTATTTGAGCATAAGCATTTTTATAAATAAAACACTGATATAGACACGACAAAAAGAAATCAATTACTTATACAAGTTGCGGGAAACCGAAACGATTATGTAAATAGACAGTACTACATCAAAACTCATAGACACTTTATCACAAAGGGATACCGCATCAACATTTTTATTGCGTATCCCCAGAAAGTTATTGCGGGAATTCCAGACCAATTTATTACGATAACGATAAGTGTCCGTGAACTAGTGCCGCGAGGGAGAGTCCTTAGCAGTTGCTAGGCAACGCTCCGTGTATACCTATGATATATATTGACGTGTATTGTAAATATTGGGTTTATTACATACGTAGTATCTTATAGTTTGTGTTAATTACAATAATGTGTATATTATTACAAGCTACTGCTCGTCATGCCCGTGAATTAAAATTATAGGGTTCCCTCAACGAATGTAAACCCGACGAATCGAGATAAAAAAGTAGCCAATGGGTTAAACTCGGTATAAGCTTTCTCTGTATTCAAAATGTCATATACCTAAATAAAATAAAATTGTGATGCGCTGTTTTAGCGTGAAGTACTGACAAATATATACAATTACAAGCTTGCCCATTTATAAGTAGGTACCAACGGATGGACGATTTGCCGACCTTGTATGTAAATTGTATTGTATTTATAGTGTAAAATAGCGTATTAGATAATTACTTACAAGATTCTGTTAGTTAAAAAATTTTGAAGGCTTGCGTTACCGTATTGTGATTTTAAAGTCTTTCAACTCAACATATATACGTATAAATTAATTGGGCATAGTTAAGGTATAAATTCATATTTCTATACTGTATACCAATGTACGACAGAATGGTGATATTTTTAATTATATAAATATGTTCTTTTTGATAACTCACAGAGAAATACATACATATGTATCTACTATATAGTCAAACTCATTTATATATGAAGTCGTAGATGGTTCGACATCTCATTATCGTATTGTAGACAAGACCGAGAAGAATCAAAATTCAGATTTACAAATTATCAATAATAATAATAATATCAAGTCACCACCTGCCTAAATATTTTGACATGAGACTAAAATTGGCAGGTGCCGTAGTCTCGTCCATAGCCCACTATATCCCTTATAACTAATAAGTTCATATAAATAGCCTTACCATTTTACCCATTTTTGTAATAGATATAAGTACCATGTTACCCTTCATCCAAAACGTCTGTTTTTTATATTACATTGTGTCTTTTATTTCATACCAAACAGGCCTCTAAGTGTTGGCCAAAGCCCCACTTATAGCCTATATTAGCCTTTGTAAAAGACCGGACGTAATCCGTGAAACAAATGGAATGGGAAGATAATAATAAATATTCCACAACTATCACACAACGCCATCTAGTCCCAAGCTAAGCAGAGCTTGTGTTATGGGTACTAGACAACTGATAAACATACTTATATATTTCTAAATACATAAATATTATAGATAATATAACCTGAGTACGTATTGTAATAATATTGAGACATGACACTAATATAAAGATACCGGCTGCCGACATAATACCAAGTGAGCGCAGTCGGTATCTTTGTATTAGTATAATGTGTGATATTCACGATAGTTTTCAAACTCTAATATTGAGACACATTGAAAACTAAATGAGTTGCAATACTAAAAAAAATATTTTGTTGTCTATACACGGAGATGGTCAAAGAAAAAACTTTCTTTTAACAGACGACTTTTTTCATATCTTATACCAAATAACTTCATATTTTTGTTTTGTGACCGTTCTGTTACATAATCTTTTTTATATCTTGACCCCAAACAACATAACCTCGAGGACCAAGGGCTATGACAATTTCCTTTCCACGCTACATGGCGACAAATTGCATCGTCCGGGGGCCGGTTGGTCCAATGGCGGTTTACGAGCCACTCCGAAGAACTATCTGATGATGATTTAAACGAAAGGGAAACTGTTAATAAACAAAAAAGCGGCAGTCACTTGTTTTTTTAATTGTATGAAAGTACGTGTTCGCTAGTGTGTTATTTAGTAAAAAGTAGTAGTATTATTGCCATTTCGAGTAAAAAACCTAAGGAAAATCTTATGATCCTGCTAAAATATGTTTTTTTTTATAGACAGCGGCCATTTTGTTTTTTATGACAAGTGTGTGCACGATTATGACCTCTATTTGGTATATTTATACGAAAATTAGTACTACTTTTTTAGTTTTTTTTTTATAGTTACAAAGTCCAAAATATCGTTGAATTTGTATGTTTGCATCTTTTACTTGTGCTCTAGACATGTTTATGGTCTGTGTAGAATTTTTTATTTTTTATTTTTACCCTATGTCGTCTTATCGTTGTGTTATCTGGTTCACTTTACCACTATGGTTTGACTAAAAGGACACACATGACTTATTCTTACAATCAAAGAGGATGTACTGGATACTTAGTATTACTTTATGCCGTTTACAGATACAAAATAGCTTCAATAGCTTACTACAACTAAATTACCGCGACCGCGCGCATTTTTTAAAATGGCGGATTTTCGCGGGGTTTTTTGCTAACACTGGGTCGCAAATTTTAGTTTTCGACAAAGCCTCAAGGGACGGTGAACCTCAACGGATTGTTAAGCTATGGATGCATTGCACACTTTATTAGAACTATGAATGAGACTTTGGTTTCTGTTTTATAGTTTGATCCTTACAAAAAAAAAACTGGTAAGTATAATATAAAAATAAAGCCAGTGCGGAAATGCAACTAGCATTCTGGATGTGTGTTTTTAAACTAAAGATCTGCTACATTTTTGTTTTTTTTTTAATTATGATAATTATTTAAATATTCTATCTTACATTTATTTATTTATTATAAACGTATTTTATATTCTTACTAATAACATATAGTATTAGTGTATTTTTACATTATATAGGGTGTTTGGTAGAGGGACCGACATACCAAATGAGCGAGTTCGGAGGCCCACTTGGAGAATACAATTTGGCCAAAAAAATCCCAGACGCCCCAATTTTTTTAAACTTTTTTTTGTGAATTTTCCCTTTTTCTCCGAAATCATACCTATTTACCTCAAATCACTGTGAAAGTTGAACTATGAGGTAAAATTTATTTCATTTTTTCACTCTATGAGCTCTAAATCAGTTAGTTAGCTCTGTTTTGTATCCAATTTTGCTTTGCTTGGCCTGAAGGTGTATAGAGACCAAATTCAACTAAAAACATCCTGTCTAAAACAGATTTTACAAATGTTATGGTGGTAAATAGGTACGATTTCGAAGAAAAAGGGAAAAATTCACAAAAAAAAAAAAAAAAAATTGGGGGGTCTGGGATTTTTTTTGGCCAACTTGTATTCTCCAAGTAGGCCCCCGAACACGCTCATTTGGTATGTCGGTCCCTCTACCAAACACCCTGTATAGGTACGTTTGTATGATTGATTGTAATTAATCAACTTTAGCTAAACAATATACATGTCATCTACATCTTAGTATATGAAACTTTGATACTTGAAAAGGGAATGACAAAGCCACGAAATATAATTTTCTACTGTTACAGTTTGGAGTAACTAAGTAAATCATCATTATCCTTCACCGTGCACCGTGAAGTGAAAAAAAATTGAGGGGCGCATCTAGTATAAGATGTATGAGAAAAACAATTCAGTAAATTCCAGAGCCCAATATAGAAATAACACGCCACGGTCCCCAACACACTTATCTAAATTTCATTCTAAAGAAAGCCGATTGCATTTTCTTCTCTTCGTAGGGTGCATGATATCAGCACATTTTTGCTCCCCTCACTCGGTCCCCTTATCCAATGTGTGCGATTGGAATATATTACGCATATTGAGGGTGAGAAAAAAAATCATGCAACGGTGCTAATAGCGTCGTAATTGTAATAATAAATTGTAACCACGGTGTGGATGTGACTTTAGATAAAGTTGCCTTTTTAAACTTTATCGCACCGCGCGCACGTACGTTATGTGAAAGAAGACCGGAAGAGGCATTCATGCGTGTCACAGGATTTCGTGTTGTATTATACTTTGTGATATTTGAGAAAGTTTTTCAGGGACCGCATAATAAAGTTTGTCGATAAAATAAAAGAAGCGCGTGTTAGCGCTGGAAGCATTTGTTGTAAGTCTATTAAATTCAGAAAGTTCTAGCATACAACATATCACACTGAAGTTAAGTACACTACCTCACAAAGTTTCTTTGGCACCTTGAAATTTGATAAAACCACGCTGTTTTAAACAAATGAGCTTTTTCTACGATCTATATAAATTTTACCATTCAATAAAGCGGCCAGTATACTAAAACAGCGAACAATATTATTTTTTCGCTGCTGGTTATGAATTTCTTGTTATGAACGTGGATAGAGGGTATGATTTTACGACATATACTCTAGTTCAAAGATATCTCTTATCGGTGATTTAATCCTCTAACTGTCAGCAAGTGGCAACACTAAGAGAGTTTCATTAGATGCAAATCATCCATCTTATGGATACGTCACGCCTGCCCATGATGGATCGGTGCAGAGCTACCCAAATCTTTTAAGCTTTAAATAGAAACTAACAGAGGAGTCCTACCATCTAGTACCTTTAGGTATATGACGTGATCATCGGCCTCCTTCGTGAGTGAACAAGACCTATAGTTCTGTTAAGGGGAACTATCACGGACCACAAATTAGTACCTATTTAGTAAGCCTTTGGTTTCTTCTCCATTTAGACTTACATTAGAGGCAATATTGTTTTATTCGATATAAATATTGGTCGCTGGCATGCTTAGGTTTTTTCATCAGAACACATAGGAGGTATGACTTTGCGAAGCTCCTTAAATCTTAAGGCCTGAGTCGTACCTTATACAAGAAGTTACGATACAAGTACGATTTGACAAATTTAATACCGACTTCCATTCTATTCAGTTATGGGAGTGTATCTCAAAAACTACTAAAGCGAATTTGATGAAATTTAAATAGGACCACACGGGAAGCACCCGCTTTCAAACAAAAAAAGAGTTTTGAGTATCGGTTCACCCAGTTATGAGGTCACAAACATTAAAAAAAAACAAAATGCATACAGTCAAATTGGGTACCTCCTCCTTTTTTTGGAAGTCGGTAGAAAATTTAAATAGAAGTGCTAGTGCCAAAAGGTTAAAAGAAAAAAATTGGCACTAATGCCATTACCCAGAGGCATACTTATTACATACATATTTGTAGTCTCTTATATTTCCTTTAAAAACAGATTTAGTTTTCATGTATATATATAATAAAATGTATATTAAATAATATTTAAAGGCAAGAAAAGGCAAACAATTTCAACATATCAATAATCGCCAATTTAATGACGAACATTGATTACTTTCCCCTATAATGTATGATTAATACTTAATCCTACTTACAACACTGCAGATGTGCCTTACAAAAAGTGCTATAACAGATGAGCGACTTTGTGGGGTGCATAGATAATGAAACCTTTATTATTTTATCGCCTTGTGATTGATGATGATTAACGTAATGACGAAGAATTGAAGAGAATTCCCGACTTTAATTGGTATGAAATAAATTGATTAACGGGCGACTTCTTCAACTGTTAAAAGTGTTTTAATAGAACATCATATTATGCATATGCATCATATTAGCTTTTAGGATTCTGTACAAGATTATTACCCTTACAACCTACAACAAAAGGAAAACCAGCAAAGGTATAAAGATAGACTTACTTTTATTTTTTAACTATAATGTATGTTCGTAAAAAATACATAAATATAAGTTAAATAATGATCACGCCCATTTTAATATTAGGAATATTAATAGGATATTTGAACCTAGTTTTAGAATAATTGCGAAGACTAATCTACATAAAAAGAATGGCCCCGAGTTTCTTGCCGCTTCTTTTCGGTAGGCTATATATATTTTAGAACGCGGTGGTAGAGTCTTTAAAGTACGTTATAATGAATAATTGACGTTCATATGTGCGTCTTTGATGCCTGATTTGAATAAGGGATTATGACTTTGACTTTTGTGTGGATATTTTAACATTAAATAAAAATACCAACAACTAAAAAAGTATCGGATGTCCACTTAAAAACATATTTCGTTTCGCGTTTTTTTGTAGCTCTATCCTATAAACTTTAATACATAAAAGCTTCAAACATGGTGTAGTCGTAGCAAGAACTCTAAAGTAAATTAACATATAATAATAATAATAATAACAAAAATTACGAAACTCGCTAGTTAGAATCTCGCTAGAGACATTTTTAATGTGTGGCAGTACGGAACCCTGGGTGTGCCAGTACGCTCGCACTTGGCCGGTTATTCTATTCTATACTATCGAACGAATAACGAATATCGAAACCAATGAGGATGGCGAACAAAACAATCATTGCTGCGCATAGTTGATATTGTTTTCCTGGATTTGTACTTTTTCGTTTTTTTTTAACATTTATTAGTGGTGGATATTAACTGGAAGTCAGGAACATTGTTTTTGTGTTTTCCTTGTCATTGCAGCCGATTACTATGATGGATTACTTTATAGAACGGGGCTTAGACATGACCAACTAAATGGCGGACTTATTTCTGTGACTAGACTCTTGACTACTTGTATAACAATCTCACTTGATGCAACAATAAGTATTAACTAAAATTAACACAAGAAATGGTAAATGTAAAAAAACACATTTTTTTTGTTTTTTTCTTGTTAAGTAGGGTTTTTTTCTCGGTATTCCATATCAAGATATTTAATGCCAAGAAAAAACCCTACTAGTCCCTACAAGTCACTCGCGTGGCAAAGAAATATCCAACAATACCACAAAATTAAGGTACCCGAGGGTAATAAGGCTGAGCTAAGGGAGATATCAAAATAAAACTAGTAACTTTATATATAATTAACCGGCTATATTAGAAATGAGACGTTCATATCAATATTTATAAAATATGACTAAAAAATGGCACCTTATATCGCTAAGAAAAACAAATATTAAACATTTTTTAAAACCAAGTCAGTAGGCTTTATTAAACTATGGTAGGGTAATAAGGCCTATAACTTTAACTCACATTTACTTACAAGAAAGTGTGTAAACTGTATAGTAGAATGATTCTATTATAATTTTGGAACGCAGCGACAGAGCTTTAAAGTACGTTATAATGAATAATTGACTTTCATAAATGCGTCTTTGATGCCTAAGTTGGATAAAGGATTTTGACTTTTGTGTGGATATTATAAAATTAAATAAAAATACCAATAACTAAAAAAAGAACCGGATGTCCACTTAAAAACGTATTTCTTTTCACGTTAAGCTTTTATAAATCCAATAGGCACATATACACATACACCCAATAATCCTAACCTCTGGCAGTCGGTAAAACAAAACTTACAGCTTTGGATTCTATAGAAAATTACTTATGAAACAAAATGATCCGTTTTTAGTTTGTTACTGTAGGTTTATTATCGAGTTATATTTTATTGTCGTGCCAAGATGGGATTACTCAACGCTCGTCACAATTCTTGCCACGTTTTAATTGTTAACTGACCTACAATTGATATATATACATTACAGTATTTATACATTACATTGGTATATTACAGTATACATATATCACACTCAGATAAAGGAAGGAACGGGCTCGTTCTCATATTCTAGGTCTAGCTAATAAATAACGCCTCGTCACAGATAAAATATAGGCATAGAAGCAGTAGAACTCATACCTATTTCAACCGCTAAGCAGTAATATTCACAATACTGTATTGTGTGTGTGTTCCGGTGCTGGTGATATTACAGGCGAATGTATTAAACATACTCTTTTTTTATTTCATATTATTTATACCTTACTTTATGATAAGTCAAGTGTCATAATAAGAAGAAACAAAAATTGGTTTAACACTTTTCCTGCTGATGGTAATTTTAAGCAAGATTGATGTTAAATTGACTTTATTGCGATAATTACTAATCGGGGCTCTCCGGGAATGGGGCCCTAAGGGAGTAACCCAATATACTTAAGATCGCAAATGAACTGATTAAAGGTATTTTTTTAAATCCTGTATATATGAACGTAAAATTATAGAAGCATGTATGCTAAATAAGTTTACTCTTTAATTATATATATATACTTATTACTTTACTTTATTTTTTTTTTAAATTTATTTAATATTAAAATATTTTTAATATTTATTTTTTAATAAAAAAATGTATAGCCACCAAAACAGATTCGTGTAGAAGTATATCACCGTACCACCCCGTACCTACCACCCTAAAATATATATACGACATTTCATAGACATTTCTTTGATTTTTCCATCCACTTGTATAAACTTACTTGGTTTCAAAATATGTAATTCAATGCATTTATATCTTATAAAAATACTCTTACCGTTTTGTACACAACGTAATCGTTTCGAGTAAACCTGCTCAATACGTGAAAGATATTGGAAACCCATTAAGGCTTCGGTGGGAATCTCCATAATAAAATCTAAGATAAGGATAATATTGCAGTTAGTGGAACGTGAAAAGCAAATAAGAACTGTGTTGCTTCCTTATTCCTGAAGTTTCTCGTGTAGATATTTTTACTTAGCTATGGCGGAACCCAAAAGGAGGGTTAGTATTTGATATTTTAACTTGGCTATGGCGGAACCCAAAAGGATGGTAAGTGTTTGATATTTTTACTTGGCTATGGAGGAACCCAAAAGGAGGGTTAGTGTTTGATATTTTTACTTGGCTATGGCGGAACCCAAAAGGAGGGTTAGTATTAGATTTTTTAACTTGGCTATGGCGGAACCCAAAAGGAGGGTTAGTGTTTGATATTTATTACTTGGCTATGGCGGAACCCAAAAGGAGGGTTAGTGTTTGATATTTTTACTTGGCTATGGAGGAACCCAAAAGGAGGGTCTAGTGTTTGAGCTTTATAATGTGTGTATGTCCGTTCTTATGTCCTATAACATTTTGTAACTTATGACACGGCAATAGACTCATATTGACGACGCAATTGTCACAGGGTACATAACATGCTTAAAAATTGCGGATATTTGTACGGGCTTATTAATTCCGTTGTCGGGTTATTAATTTTGTTACACAATATTACAAGGATATCTTTTTCTCAGTATTTAATTACTTATTATACAATTAGTTGCGCCCCGCAGTTTCACCCGCGTAGTGATGGATGATGATGATGTTCATGAAAAGTATGTTATGTGTAAATCCAGCGCCTCATCTAACTCCATACCAGATTTCATCAAAATTGGACCAGTTCACCCACGTGGTGATGGATGATGATGATGAAAAGTATCCAGTGCCTTATCTATCCTCCATACCAAATTACATCAAAATTAGCCCGGGCCACCCGCGTGGTGATGAATGATGATGATGAAAAGTATCCTATGTGTCAATCCAGCGCCATCGTCTACCTCCATACCAAATTTCATCAAAATTTGCCCAGCCGTTTGAGCATGAAATAATAACAAAGATCGATACATCTATACATAAAACATTCACGTTTATCATGTTAGTAGAATTCACGTTAATTATCATCAATATCCTCGAATGAGGGATTTTAGTAATTTAAGATATAACTATCTATTTTGTACATGCAAGTTCGTGTTGGATAATATAAAGTGCCTCATATTATGCCTCTTATCAGTGGTATACAGGCATTCCTGTATCAGGTTATAAGGGAGAATAAAAAAAAGACTGTGCTATACAGTTTTAACATATTGTTACATATCAGTTTATTTTATTTTTATTTGTATATAAGTATATGGAAAAAAAACAGCTCATGATATTGAGCTAATAAGATTGGAAATTTAGAAAAATAGCCTAAACCATCATCATTATCATCTCAGCCGTAGGACATCCACTGCCGGTTGGAAGCGGCCTGTATCCAACATCGTCCTGCTACCTTTGTCAGGTCAGTCCACCTTGTCAGTGGACGACCTACGCTGCGCTTGCCTATCCGTAATCTTCACCCCAGAACCTTCCGGCCCATCGGCCATCTGTTCTGCGTTATATGTGGCCTAAAAAGTTTTAACTAATAGCATTATAACTATTCTAGTAACACGTCATAGTATAGAAATCCTATAAGTTATATACATACATAGGGCATCTCTTCTCTCCTCTCCGCGCATCCGCTTGAGTTAATACCAATCCTTAAACATGTACTTGGTAATTCA
Organism: Selenia dentaria; assembly: GCA_917880725.1. NCBI lineage: Eukaryota > Metazoa > Arthropoda > Insecta > Lepidoptera > Geometridae > Selenia > Selenia dentaria. Next base: position 37,622,208 of record OU862875.1, on the reverse strand, counting down.
ATTAGTTTTCTCCCCTTTTACTTTTAGACGACGTAATAAAATTCTTTGTATACACACATCATTTGACGTTCGAAAGGTAAAACTTTAATAATAAAACCTCATTTTAATTCAATGTGCTAAATTCATTGCGTTGCTCACACACTTTTTGGTTATTTGTGACACAACTGCTTTTGTAGGGTATATTATAGTTACATTGTATGTTTATAACTTCCTAATGTTTTTAAATTTGAAATCATCTAACGCGCTTCTATTCTAAAAATATGTTTAAATAATATATTTTAAGTGCCACCATTTCTATTCAAAGGCGTAGGTCACCATCTACCCCGCTGGGTCCAAGTTACGAGCTCAAATATAAATAACTTGATTCAACCGAGTATACTGGACAAATATTGAATTTGTTTGTTGGCAAAACAACAATTACACACTCAATTTCGCAGAACAAATACGCGCGTTCTGTACCATGGAGGTTATGATATGAAACTTTGCCAACCCTAATTTGTATAATAAAACGTGAATAAATTGGGACGTAATTGCTTAGCGAGAGAATAGAAGCAAGTTGAATATAAACAACCGGTTGCTTGGATTTGTCTGTTCACATATCTTTAGACAAGTACCTACTTAGAAATTAAAGACTAGATTTATACACACTATTTTACTCTAGTTTCCTGGAATCGTATTGACTCATGGGTAGCGCGCCCCATAGAACCACTTGTTTACTGAAAACGGTGGCAAAGTATAAAGGCAACGAATAATATTTTATAAAATTACAACAATATTTCAAATAATATCACAATAATACAACATAATGAATTTACGCGTACATACCAAAAAACGGCAGTGACAGTGACACTGAAAGTGACATTGCCGTAAGTGACAGTTCGGATGGAAAAAAATTGACAGACACAGCACGACCGTCGCAGCAGCGCCAGTTACGTGCTGTGGCCCGCGCTCGCTGCTGTGCACAAGAGTGACTCCCAGAAGAACTTCAAGTTCGAAACTGGTCGTAGAATATTACCGGTAAATATTACGCGAGTCCTAGCCGGTTTTAAAGCGTAATTATGAACATAACTCGCGATAGTTTTCTATCTCAATAACGAATTTACTAGCTTTTGTAGTATGTATCTACAAAATGTGTAACAACAAACTTAACTACACAAATCAACGTAGTCTTATTACGAATGAAAAATTCTGTACAAGCATTTGGTACTAGAATGGAAAACCAAGGGGACAAAAGGTACAAAAAATGGGTGCTACGAATTATAATTAATGTTTTCGTGCTCCTATGTTATATATACAAGTATATATAGCGCAGATAAAATTACTAGTCTTCACGACTCATTTATCTAAAATGTCACGTTTCGTAGTCTCAACGTCTAAATTAAATTACCATTAAAGAGTTCAAATAGGTACTGTCTTACACTTGACACGATGATCATGTACTCGATTGTAATGTGTTCTTTGCTTTACTGAATTCTAACGATCCTCCAACATCGCAGACAAATCTCTTGATTTCAAATTAAGTGTTCGTTGAACATGACAAATTGTGTTAAAACTTTGAAGTTTGAACATGTTTGAGCAGGGGAGGCCTCTGTAACATGTCACATTTCACAGTCAAATGTAGATATGCATTTTAATGACGAAGGCATTAACATTATAAACGTATGTATTGTTACATTATAAGTCTTTAAACGTTGAATCTGCATAAGTTTATAAAGCTTTTGGATTTTTCAAATTTATGTTCACCGTTTTACGAGTATATAAATTTTTATAATACTGAATAACTCAATTGAAAACTGTAATATTGAGTCCATAGAGACAAAATGAAAAAGATTCTTTAAAAACTCTTGAATTGGCAAAGGTTTCTTAAGTTGTTGGATAGTTAAAACTATTTTTCACTGTTTTATATTGTATTCTAATACAATCTTGAATCTGAAAATGTTTATTTAGTTCTTGGACATCTAAAAGATTTGTTCACTGTTTTGTAGGTACTGTCATATTACTGAATAATTCAATTGAACTTTGTATAAACAATCTGCTTATATACTGCTATATGCTATTCTTTTTCTCAACGATCATCAGAGAACTTAATGTTTAGTACCCCGATACACTGCACCACTTTTTTTGGTTCCTTCTTTTGTGTTGAAGCTGTTCGTCTATGCAACACTTTACCCTACGAAATTAGATGCGCGCCTTCTCTGGACATCTTCAAACAACGTGTCAAAGCATTTTTCTTCGAGAAATAACTAACTGCAGACCTACTTACTACGAGTGTCTTTGTTAAATAGTTAAATGTTTAGTAGTTAAATGTATAGTACAGTTAATAGTTAAATGGTATATGTATAGTATGTATAGTTTTTTGTAGTATATACTAGTATGTATAGTATAATTATATAAGTATAGTTTGTATATATTATAGGTAATTTTTTCTAGCTATATTCTTGAGTTTTGCTATATGTAGTAGTAGTAGTAGTTAGTACACTAGTTTTTATGCACCACCGCCTTTATAAGGTTATGCCTATTTCTTTCCGTGCATGGTTGTCTGGAAGCGATCGCTCTGAGCGATAAGACTGACCATTGTGACACTTTTAAGTATTTCATTGTGAAACATTTTTAACTGTATTTTTATTTTATCCTTATTTCTTTATTTGTAACATATATTTGTATTGTGATGTTTCAATAAAGAGTTAATCTATCTATCTATCTATATATGCCAAAGGGGTACTTTGATGAATAAAAATGATATTGTCTGTTAAACATCATAATGTGAAAATGTGGAATACCCAATAAACATTTCTCAACATAACATTAGCGTCGCATATTGATAAAATCTTATATGAGCAGAGAAGTTTTCTAATATCCCGAGACGTGCAAACTTTTAGGCCTTCGCTCCACCAAAAACAAAATTGCGTTACGATGATAACCCTCTCATAAACGTCAGTATAATAAGAATATAAACACAATCTTACCTATAATATTATGAAGTACTCACAGTTTACGATCGAGATTTTCTTAAGGTGTATGCGTGACTTTACCGCCTTTAATATTGGTTGGGACTCCAATAACACATTTTTAAGGATTTGTGTCAGGATCGTTTTATCCAAAAGGGAAAATATTTTCGTAGGTGAACGACGAAATTAGACTTTAAGAAATCTCCCTTTTCATCTTAAGCGACAAATTTGTTTCTTGGAAAATGTTGGCTTCATTGAAGACTTTATAAAAAAATCGTACTGTAAGCTTATAACGAGCATATATAGGTACATCTATTATCAAAAGTGAAACTCAAAATTCAACCTCATGATAAATTAGATCTACTGAACTTGTTTAGTATTTTGCTTTTAGATAACAGAAGTATATAAGAAAAGAAATTTCAAATTAAATAATAAACGCCTTTTGCGCAAGAGGTTGTTTGTTAATCCCACCAATTAGGTAAATATTCTGCATCGAAGCAGTAGTTTGCAAGGGTATAGAGAGCATTGTAGAAAATGTAATCACAAGGCGATTTATTAGATTCTAAATCCAATGTCGCGGGACGACGAGCGCAACGCACTAGGTACCACTTCAAATATTTTCATGCGCAAGCTTCGTCGCTAAACCAATTTTTATATGACACAGTAAGTTCCATTTAAATCAACTACGCAAAGTACTTTAGTACCTGGAGAAAACTTTGCATCCTTGGCAATCGAGTTAGAGGTAAAAATAAAGGACGAAATTGCCGAGTCACGTCATGTAGACAGAAACTTAGAAAGACTGTAACCGTATTTCATTCCGCTAATGTTACTAAAGTGACTCAGCGCAGTCTGTTGTAAACTCGTCCATATAACTCTTTGTTATACTAAAATGTGTATTCAATAAAATAACACTTAAATCGTTCGTATTTCTAAGTGAAAATTTGCCGTCATCTACAAGGAAACGAGCCGGCGAATTGGCTACCAGCCTATAAAATGTTACGTCACATTCATTTGCAATTCAAGAGTCCTCAGTCTGTATTATGCCTAATAAAATTTACATATTTAAATTAAACTGAGAAATAACAAGACACTGAAGCTATTACGGTGTTTAGATTGCTCGGACTGGACGTTTTCCTTTACATGTCCTTTTAGAGATAAAAATTAAGTATCCGACCAACAAAACTCTCCAAAAGCATAATGATTATTGGAATCAATGACACGCTTATGTTATAATTATTACCCAGCTGATGTATTAATTTATCTATCTATTATTTTTTCCACTCTTGGGACACGCAAATCACCACAAAGAGATGAGCGGAGGCTTAACGTACCCTTTGACGTTCGGTCGAAAGGCTCAGTTGATAATGCAATTGAAAATACCAATACTGGTCAACCACAAGCATGTTGTACCTAACCATAGCAAGCTTTGCCTAACTTTTTGATTAGTTTAGAACAAATAGGCATATCTCCATACATGCGCTTCATGCTTTCTAGTGATCTAGCTGTAAAACTATATTATTTATGGTCACGCGGTAATAACTTCTGAGTGTTTTCATTAAACGGACTTACGTAGGTAAATTAAACATTTTAGTAATGGTGTAAGTAAAACTTTTCCTCCATTTTATATTAGTTCAAGACAGACGATGCGTGTATCTGATACCTAAATGGTCGCAATGTCATCTAGAGCTGTCTGCTGTACGCTCAACCCCGCGAGATATCAGTTTTTAATGTTTACAGAGTCATTAGTTACTAATTTTATTATTGTTTTATTAGTCTTATTCAGTTAGTAAATTAACTCGTTACAGTGTCGTTTCAACATTAACGCAAAAGTGCTTGCTCATCATACCGAGTTAGAATAGCTAGCAATGGAATACTGAGGCGCTGACCAAGGCGATACTTTGTATAAGGGCCAAACACTTCGTAAGTCGAGTAACACCCTGCATACCTCGAAGATATAGGATAGGAACATTTATCAACCTCACCGAGTTAAATATTATCTTTCTCTCAATATAAAAAAAATGAATTGCTGTTCGTTCGTCTAGCAAAAACTCAAAAGCAGGTTTGACCACATGAAAACAATTCTTTTTTTTTGCTTCGATACAGAGATGGTTTATTATTAATATAGTTCATCAACATCATCCATCACCACGCAGTTGAAACCGAAGGGCACAGTTAGAGAGAAATCTTTGTTTATATTTTACATTGAAATTCTTGGTTTATATTCTATCAAATCTATCACATTGTAGTTGGTGTATAAATATACCACACTGCGAACACTCCATAGAACGAAATCTATGTACATCTAATCGTGTCCATAATTCAAATACCTTGACGCTGAGACAGTGTTATTGCGTACCTACGCAAAGATGCCATCGAGCACTGTACCTCAAACTAAACTCCCACATTGTCTCCCGAGGTGGGATGAAGGCTAAGATACATAATACGCGAGCTTGAGAGTGGCTTTATACTCGTACCATGCTAATTCTAAAATATTTTATCCTGGCTAAAGCTTTTCTGTTTTTTGTTTAATTACTTGATTTTAAGGGAATGGTTGCACACACTTATACAATATATTTGATACCCGACTATGCTGTGGTTATCACAATGGTATGTGTGACATTAATAGAAGTATAATAGATATGTGTCTATCACATCTATCAAATTTCGATACCTAATTTGTTTTCTTTTATATCATTGATAGGCTTCTGATGGATCACAATATCTCTATTTGGCTGAAGGTGATACGAGCTAGACTTAGAACATGCAAGTGTTAGAACAAACCGTTAGGTGCTAAGAGATATTTAGGGGTGTAGCTAGGGGGCCAGCTGGTAGAAAGTGTCCTACCGTAATGCTGTGAATTTTCTCAACATTTTATGGTACCTTCACATAGATAAGTGCAAGGCTAAATTCGAAGAGCCGAATGCCTATTTGGCAGGCTACCCCAGCTCTATCTAATATGTAGGTTCTTAAACCAAGCTCATAAATATATTTTTTTATGTACAGAAGTATAAAACATTAATCAATATTAACCATTCACTGAGAAATATGTTAAATATTGATATTCCTGAACTCATAAATAGAATCGTAACATTTGACGACCTTTGACATGAATCATCTGATAATATTCATACCAGCCAATACACACTTGTGAAACAGGGCATGGCACCTCTTATTACACCGTAGCATTTACTTATCGAATATCTATCTGATTGTGTTTACTTTATATTTCATTTGGAGAGTGTAAATCTGGATTGTTCTAAAACGTACACGTAGATGTAGTAAAACTCTTTAAAAAGATAAAATGGCAATATACTCACCCCTTACATAATATGGTTCTTCTGTGACGATACATGATCAAAAATATGACTGGTAAAATGTGGTGCCTAAGCATCCCTGCTGACCCTATCGGCGATGCAAAAGTGTAATTAGTACTCGTATGTGCATATACATAAACTTTTAAAACCTTCCAATTTACTTAGTTACTTTTTCTGACAAGTGACAAGTACATAGATAGTGTTAAGAAAGAAGTGTCACAAGTTGATATGAATGAAAGAAAGGTACCTTGATAGTTGAGTTAGTTTGGCTTACTGGACCCCTGTTGGTTCCCGCCTAGCCCCTGTGGGCTCCGTAGCCGGGTCGCAGCCGGCGGGAGAGGAGTGCCGGTATTAAAAGGAGAGCCGCGGACGCAGTGGTACCGCAAAGGAAGAGGATTGTGGGTATTGAAAGGCATCTCCCTATCCTCTGCGGCCGAAATAGCAGGCGGTGGGACTTTGGTGAGTCTGACGTCCATTTACGGATTTGTTCCCCCGAGGTGGTTGCGGCGCGTCATTTGTTCTGGCGGCCGCAAGGAAGAGGGATCCGGTAACAGATAGCCGCGACGGGTTCGCGGTCGTGTGCGAAATCTGTCCCGCGCTCCCGCCAAAAGTGGTGACGGAACACCGCAGAGGTTTGGTGGGTATGCTGCCCTTCTGGCAAAGACTCCCACATAACCACCGGGTTTCTCCCGGGGCCAGTGGTATCCATAAAGGATTACTCTGCGTAAAAAAAGGCTATCCTAAAGTAGTTTGCAACACGGATTGTATTTGCCTCGTATATATCTTTTATTGCATTCTTATATTTACTTTAATGTTTAGCATGAATTTATTTACATTATGATCGTATTGAAGAAAATGAAAATATATGACACAGTTTCGTGACCATTAGAAAATGTAAACAGAACGTTTATAAATCACAACTAGAACGTTCAAAAATCTAGTTAACATTTTACGATCAATGAAATCTCATCCAAAAATTCATTCAAATCGTTTATGACATGCACTTGTGTGTTATACAAAAACCTTTAAAAATGTTTTAAAAATTTTTACCACGCCTTAACTAGGGAATAAAACGTAGGTATCCAAATTATGAACCCATGAAAAGTGTATTACAAAGGGACATTTCCAGTGGGTGAATAAAATGGTCATGAAGCCAGCCACTAAAACTGGGTACAATAATTTTACAGAGTTTTATGGTCCAATTACGAAATGGTGTGATGAGGGGCCAATTTTATTGCACCAGTCGACGATTCATCCAATCAGAGGTGTAGGTAGACATTTATGTGTATAAATAGACATGTACTTTATAGGCAGACACCTGTCTTTTGTTACACGTGGAATGGATTCACGAGAATAATTTTAGTTAATTAAATACGGGGGTGAATGTGTCCAATTTTGTAATTGCTTATAGCAAATTGGATTGTCTAGAGTTTGTTGACGCTTATTGATGCACGCAACTATCAATAGATTGTTAATTACTTAGGGAGCAACAAGAAAAAAAATTGTAAGTTCTTACTGTTATTGTAATTGTACGGACACACAAAATGCAATATTAACAATTATTTTTTCACCACGGCTAAAGTATTTACCGAGAAGAAACACATGTCAAGTACTAATAGGTACTTCAGATGTTTTTCTTCTAAGTAGAAAAGCTATAAAGTGACCGTTAGGAGTATTTTAATTTTTCCGTGCATTCATGGTTCTGAGGGTATAGTAAGCTATCTCCCTATTGTTATCTTAGGATCGCGGTCGTTAAGGTCATAATATATTCGCCAAGTCACACTAGGCCCGCATGTTGTATCAGAGGATATACTCTTCTCCTTAAGAAGCAGGCACATGTTCCATTAAAGGCTTTTAAATATACAGCTAGCTATAATTAGCTATGCAATAATTGGGTATTATAGTCAGATCCTGTGAATGTCTGAAGGGTCAAGCCAATTGATGTCTTTTAATTATGAGTACTGATTTGCAAATTGCTTTAAATTTTACGTTTAATCCCTCAAAGTAATACCAAAAATATAAGTTTAAATTTTAGTCCCATAAATAGCACCGTGTTGTATTTAGACGCGCTAGACTGTAAAGTAACTTAAGCAAATGCACCGCCGCCGGCTGAGACTAACCAAAACTTTGACGGCGGCTCTAACTTTTAAATGCTCCGCGGTCACAGTTCTTGTCAGTTACGTATATTTCATTTTATTCAATTCCACTATGTTATTAATTAGCGGAGAATTTTATGTCAATTTACAGCTTTTTATGGATATCTCGGCTATCGAAATGGGTCAATTTAGGCAGTTTAAATGTTTATGAGTGTAATAAAGAACCGAAAGAACAAACAAATAAAAGCACAGGTCTAAAAACGTAATTAGAGTAATGCAGTCAGTGAATCTCGGGTAGCTGCTTTTAATGTGGTCGGTGAAATAGGGGGTGTAGAGATACAGTGTATGAAAATGTCAGTGATTCAGTTCAACCCTCACAACCAACGAAGCTTACTCCGTCGCTACACTGAGAATAAAACCTCGTTTTCGATACTACAATTCTGTTTAACCCTACAGTAAATCTCGTGCTATTTGTGACAGCGAGAATAATTTAGTAACGATTACAATATAGAAAATTAAGTTGTCTGATAAAGTGGTAACTGTAACCGCAACTTAACAGTATAGTAATGATTATTACATATTCTTGTCATGATTACCTTATATTCTTGACTTGTACTGATAACTATATATTCTTGCAACGATTACATTTATTCTTCTAATGATTATTATATTATCTTCCGATTTATTTAACTTAACTTATTATACTTAACAGTATAATAATGATTGTTACATATTCTTGTAATGATACCTTATATTCTTGCAACGATTACATTTATTCTTCTAATGATAACTATACTATTAGATTCCGGCTTGTCTGTCCCACAATAGCCACGGAGTCATCCAAGTCCCCGGCCCAGTATGGATGGGGGAACATGGGCTCTGCGGCAACCGCCACATATATTTGCCACTGCGCTAAGCTCTGCATAAACAGATCTTGAGCCCCGGTTCAAATTCGTCTGGAGAAGGATGTGATGTCGGACCTGATCCATCAATCAGACATTACAACCTCTTCGCACGCCGGATGGGGCATGGCGTCAGGTGTGGCCTTCTTTAAGGCTATTGGGATGGCTTGGGTCCACACTCAACGTCCCTCGTGTGACTAAAACCAACCTGCAATTGTGAGTATGATAATAGAGTTAGCTAATAAAATGTTCAAAAATCACGTTTGATTAGATAAAAATTTGTGGCGTATAAAATTGGTGAAAGTATTTGATGTAGGTAATAAATATCGAATTATGAAAAATGAATATCAAATATCTATAGCAAGCATTGCACCTACATATAGCTAATCAATAATTTAATTTTTTTTTAGATACGTCCAAATAAATACCTCAAACATGTTCGCAAGTAAAGATGGTTTGTGCCCCGTGACAACCACGACTTCTCCGTGTCATATTTCAAGTAACGTAATTATTCACACATACCTTATAAGCCATTTACTCTCGCGCATCCATTGAAACAATATTCATTACTCTTAGGTTTTCACGGATTAAATCACGTATATTTTAAATTATTTTTATGCCGACGTTTCGAATCCGCTACCTAATATTACTAACTCGTAACCATGTTCACTAAAAAGTGGTCGATTCTTCAGGATAAAACAATAAAACATATTCCTCAATTCATCCGTTCAAAGTTGCTCATTTCATTATACACGGTATTTGCAAATATAAAAATTCAATGCAGGAAATATAACCTCTTAACAAGTTACATGAAAATCACAAGCTTGAATTAGTGCTACAGTAATGAACTTACCTTTTGATAGATTTATTTTCTTTACTAGCTATAGCCATTGAACGACACATCAGCAGTTCACGAAAATAACTTATCTACTGTTTAAAGGTAAACTGTGGGACTTGTGGGAGTGTCCAGTGACATTACCTTTTAGCTTTTACCTTCTGCAAGTCACGTGTGCTAATGAATTCACTCAACTTAAAGTAGGCAAGGGCCTTTGTAAATAATTTAATCAATCTGTTTACTTTGGCACGTTACAAATTAAGTACCGTACAAAGGTAAAGCCTCTGCTAAGAGCTGTGGCAGGATTTAATGGTTAGAAGCTGATTTTATTTCTAGATGAATTTGTAATGTTAAGTTTTATGAAAAGCTAAAAAATTATCTTAAGTATCCAGCGCACCACAAAGTAGGAGGGGCCTACACATACAAAATCCAAATATATATCACTGAATCTTATTTAGTTCTACCGAACTAAAGCCCGAAACCGATAATTGTGTTACAACCTTGTAGTATCACGGAAGTTTCGGCCCCTAGTAATACTCCACCATGAAGAATATTGCTACACTAAACAAAAAATAATAAAAATGAACTCTACAAATAAATATCATTATATTAAATAGTCATATTAAGCTAATATACAGGGATCTCAAAAACAATCAAGTCTTCAGACACAACGACTGACCTGGGAAAGTTTCCGTTCATTGCAGCGGATGTGCAAATGCCCAAATTTCCATCTGGCCAAGGAATGGAAACATCAAAGTTCACACAGAAATAAGGTATACAATACGTAATCCGAGAAATAATATAGTAATAGGACTCTGAAAACTGTTAATAATCACAGAGCTTTGTACGCACTGGTTTACCAAATTGCCAGTAAGTGATGTAATAATTTAGAATTATATAGCCGTATTTTACGTTTACTGAATAGCACAGTTAAAGGAAATTAACAGTTTTTACTATTATAACATCCGAGGAATATTCTCACCTCGACACAAAGCTTGGGTCTGTTCTTTACATCAGCACCACCATCGGAATCCTTTTTGTTTTGCTTTGTTTTTTTCTATCAATCAAATCTTGTCTTTAATTTTCAAATTTAACACATCCACTGGGCAATTCCAAGATGAGTTTAAGGTGATTTAATACAAAAATATATAAAGTTATATTAAAACAGGTTAAAATGTGATTGAAAATGAGCGAATTAATGTTTACAAATATTACAACCAACACGAAAATAAATTACTTATACTTGATTGTTTTTGGAGGTTTTAGGTAGAAATCCATAATTTCAGTGCACTGGTGACAAATAAAAGATAATTCTTGATATAGACAAAAATCTGATTAAAGACACGAGATTAACATCATATCTGGTCTGGAACGCTTACCTGGTAGCTTTACGCGGTCCTATGCAAATTTCGAATAAAGTTTCATTTGAATAACATGCACTACACGCGCACTACAATGTGGCCCTTACGCTTAGAATTCCTGAAGCAAATGCAAAATAAACGCCAATATAACGGTATCATTATCACGCTTATAATATCATTATACGCGTAAGTTTGGGAGTAAGCGCGTGATTGTGTACGTTTATTAAATCTGCACGCTGAAAACGCTCTGATGAAGTTAAATTTGCAATTCTTGATTCCATATTTTTTCGTTTACATTAGAAGTATTTTGCATCATGTAACTTTAACAGCCAAGCCATTTTCCATCTAAGATCGACCAGACGTACGACAATGCGACCTCGCCACATATTTGAAATTCTTCCATTGCCCATAATGCGTTTCGTTTATACATTCATAATGCATACTGCTATTTGTCTAATTCGTTTTCTGATTCTGTTTCCCCATACTTACAATCTGAGTGTACTAGTCGCGAGGGAATGGGTATCATCTAGGCAGACGTGAAACATCGTAGACCGCATCATAACTGATCAGTGAGGTAGCGATCAAACACCGGCCTATCATTCCAAAACAAAAATGCCCACGCCTTTATTAGAGGTATTATCCATCTTTAGATCTTCCCTGACTTGACGTATGTTTTTAAATGTTGCACATGTTTTATTGTTACTTGTGTTTGTCATACCTGTCCCTCAGGCCAACTTTCTGCTTCAGTTTCCAAGGGTTTAAATGGGTATAATTACACTTCTCGTATGATAAACACAACAGCTAAGTTAAATAGCATAGGACATAAGTTACTATCTTGTTTTTTTAGCCCAGACCCTGCTTCAAAGTCATCAGATAACTCTGTGCCCACTCTCACGAATTGTTGTTTGATCATTTACTTTAGCTTCCTTTGCTATGGAGAAATAACTCATAGGCAACTTTTTAATACAGATCTTAGTATCACATCCTTCAGGTACAACCCATTGATTATTCCCGAAGGATGTGATAACCTTATCTCTCCCGGAAATAGTTGCAAGCAAGGGTTATTACTGTTTATGCATCATTTATCTGTTTTCACATTGTTTTAGTGAGTATTGTGAATTAGAAGTGATACTTTTTTAATTTTTAAAAATTATCAAGAAAATACATGTTTTTAGTTTTAGATACAGGTTTAAGTAAAAACAAATTAAAAAAATACAAATTGCAAACTGAGCAAAATCACTAGTTATGAAGTTGTTATTATTATTACTCTACTTACATTCAACGGGGGGCTACTAAGCTTACTTGTCCTATGTTTATAAGGAACGTTTCTAGAAAACAAATTAGTTTCCTTACCAGGAATAACAAATAAGGTTGGATATAAACGGAATTCCTTGAAACACTGTAAAGCAGTTAGCAGTAACAGAACACATAGCTTTATTGAGTGTAGCACAGTGTGAGCACGGAGGCATTATTACGATGGTAACCAGGTGTGGGCGTGGTTTTCTATTTGCAAACAGTATTCTTCGAATATGAGAAGTAAATGCGTCAATGCGCTAATAACTAAAGTTAGATACAATATTAGCATATCCTATTAATATTATAAACGTGAAAGTTTGTATGTATGGATGTATGGATGTTTGTTACTCTTTCACGCACAAACGGGGGGGCTAATGTTGATGAAATTTGGTATGGGGGTAGATGAGGCGCTGGATTAACACATAGGATACTTTTCATCATCATCATCATCATCATCCATCACCAGGCGGGTGAAACCGCGGGGCGCAGCTAGTACATAATAAATCTAATAGTTAGTTATTTTTAGTATCAATACTAGTATCTGTATAATCAATAATCTCAGCCGTAGGACATCCACTGCTGAACATATACCTCCCCCATATTATTCCAAAAGGACCAGTTGGAAGCGGCCTACATCCAATGTCGTCCTGCTACCTTTATCAGGTCGTCAGTCCACCGTGTCGGATGACCTACGATGCGCTTGCCGGACCGTGGTCTTCACTCCAGAACCTTCCGGCCGCATCGGCCTGTATATATATAATATAATAATATATATACATATTATGTGTACATATTATGTGTATAATATAGTGCTTTTATTTCTTTTCTGTTATCTGTCTGTATTTGAGTATAGTCAATCATAACTGAAAATTTAGTAATATTGATATTACGTGTAAGTATATATTTGGTAAAGAGTGTTGATAAATATCAAGGATAACTATTATATATCAATGTATCTTATAAGTAGATATCATTGATGCGCTCTTGAATAATAATAAAAAACATCGCTAAATGTGTTGCTAAACTCAAAACTAGAGAACAACTGGAACAATTTAAACAATTTGCTTAGCTTTATTCGCTCTTAAGTAAGGATGGATTAGGAATAGAAAAACCATCATCAACATCATTCATCACCACGCAGATGAAACTGTAGTACGCAGCTAAAATTAGAAGCATTAAAATCCTGGTAGATGGATCTTTGAGAAGGAAATAGCGAAAATAATTAATTCTTATAAACGAATTAAAAACTAACCTACTAACTAATATAAAATACCAAAGCAAAAACAGTAAGAAGTTTATTTTTCAACCAGTAAGTATCCTTTATAAAAACAAAGTATAATAAAATAAAAAAAGATCTGAATTTCTTCAAGCCTTTCATAAATTTGTATAAAAATAAAACAATGACATTGAAGAATTCCTCAGATCTTTAGGAAAAAGATATCTTCGAGTCTTTTCATCATTCTGACAGCGTCTGTCCACAAGGATGCTTTATAAAGCTGTTGACAGACAGACAGGCGAGACTGACAGAGAAACGACCGCGACCTATCTGTAAATGGTGCAAAGCTAAAAACAGAATCGGAGAGCTTAACTCACTGGCCATGGCAACCCTATAATATTTGCCGGCTCTTTACGATGATGTCTTGTATTTATTTCTTATTATCTACTTTAGTCCTTTAACACAAGAATACACGTATTTTTTTTGTACACATGATTATAAGTAATATTACTTACGTAGTAACTATTCAGTAATCTGTGATATTACTAACTAGTTGCGCTCCGCAGTTTTATCCGCGTGGTGATGGATGATGATGATAATGTAAAATCAACACTATCCTATTTTACTTACAAATAATGTAGCTTTCTTTGAAAGATTTTATTAATCGGTCAAGTTGTTTTGAGTCCATTTCAAACAAACAATATTTCTTCCTTACTATTAGTCTACATAAGATATATATTGTCGACATTATTGAATAGCGACATTTATACACAAAATTACATGAGATAGGCGACTAAGGTCTAAATTGATAATTGACAAGGTATAAGTAATAATGTCTATGTTTTATATCAAGGTATAAAAAGAACAATAATGACTACTGTCTAAGTAGAAACATGTCTAAAAAAGCTTTGGGTGACACTACATCTGCTATAGGGAAGTGTAGTACTAACCATTAGGTGTGTGATCTGCTTGTATCTTCGCTTGAAATGTATACAAGTACAATTTGAAAAATTTAATAATGACTTCCATTCTATTCAGTTAATGGAGTGTAACTCAAAAACTACTGAACCGAATTAGATGAAATTTAAATAGAACCGCATAGGAAGTACCAGCTTTCTACAAAATACAAAAAAGGAATTTTGAGAATCGGTTCACCCAGTCCAAAGTTATGAGGTAACAAAAATTTAAAAAAAAGTTGAATTGAGTACCTGCTCCTTTTTGGAAGTCGGTAGATTATATAACTATTTTACAGCGTTTGCACGAACATAAATAAGCATGATTTTTGAAGCTTATTATAGTCATATATTCAATCAAATTCTAAGTACAAATGAATATACTTGTAATATAATAAACTTATACTACTACTTAAAGCCATACATTTTACAATTTAAATTTAAATATATCAAGTTTGCTCTATCTAAACTTGAAGGCGCTGTCAACTCGGCGCTTGGCAACGTTCATTTTCCTTTTCTTAAAATCAAGCAAGCGCATCTCGTAAAAACGTACACAATTCATAAAAAAACTTGCACTCTTAAAAAAAAATATCCGTCAATGTATGTGTATTAAAAATTGATATTTTATGATACCTATTTCATGAAAAACTGTTTTAAAGGTTAAATTAAGTGGTATGTTTTTAAAAACCCTCATTTTTATCGACATCATGATAATGACAACACCTTAAACAATAATTTAGGACAACAGTTGACAATAAAATACGGACCGTCTTGAATATGAAACTCCGACTCTTAATAGCACTTACATAACTTTTTTTTTTTTTTTGTCCCGGGGAAATCCTTTATGGATACCACCCACCACGGGGAGGGAGGTGGTTATGTGGGAGTCCGTATACCCACCAAAACCCCGGGGTGTTCCGTCACTGCCGCCCTCGGCGGGAACGCGGGACAGTTTTTCCACACGACCGCGAACCCGCCGTGGCTGTCCGTTGCCGGACCCTTCTCTTCGCGGCACGCCAGAACACATGGCGCGCCGCAACTGCCTCGGAGACCAAACTCGCCAACAATGGGCGCCAGACTTCCCCGTGTCTGGACGCCCGTGGTCTCCCTGCGGTGGGTCGGATACGTAGCCCCACCGCCTGCTACGTCAGCCACAAGGGATAGCCCCCCCGCGACCCCACCTCCTCGAGTCTGCGCCGAGCGCCCGGACCCCACCTCCTCGAGCCTGCACCAAAGTGCCCGGGCCCCCCTCCTCGAGCCTGCGCCAAAGCGCCCGGGCCCCACCTCCACGAGCCTGCGCCAAAGCGCCCGGGCCCCACCTCCTCGAGCCTGCGCCAAAGCGCCCGGGCTCCACCTCCTCGAGTCTGCGCCAAAGCGCCCGGACTCCGCCACTCCTATGTGGACTTGGCGGCCAAAGCCCATAGGAGCGGCCCGCCTGAGCCGGCCAGCGCACCCCAACGCCGGCGCGGCCCCTGGGTTCCTCTTGGCTTCACCGTGGTGATCCAAGCCACGGTTACTGAGCCCCCCCGCCACGTCAATGCGAGAACCCTTTGGGGGGGAGCACTTCCATAACTTAACTTAACTTAACTTACTACTTAATAGTCCTTCAGGACACCCATTTATTATATAATTGATGCATTTATCTATTTGTATTGACTAAGTTACAAACTTCTCACCTCCTCACATGCCTACATACCCGAGGAAAGATGTATGCAAAACTTTACTCATACATACTTACGCGCCCACACATGAACTCACACACACAAACTCAAATACATGCACACAAATGCCCTCACACTTATCCCCGCAAAAACTCATGAGTTCCATATTTTGAATTATTTAAGAATATATTATTATATTAGATAGCAGCACAGTAAAGTCTTGGTATTGAAACTTAGTGATAAAATATAATAAATCACTATATGTGTTAAAATATATACGTACAAATATCTCATGGATAGGATTCCATGCATTCTTTCCATGCATAAACTCTTGCGCCATATGTCCTTTGTGCTATTGTTTTTTTTGTGTCGAGCTAAGCTTAGCCTAGTTTCGGGCCCTAAGTGAAATTCATGAGACTAAAAGGATTATTTTTGTTTTATAATCATTATTATTATTACTATAACAGTCATGCCAGAATTTTCTATTTTATATGAAATTATGAGCTAGGCAAGTCAATCTCTCGGGATAAGGTACTCGTTGCTTCACGCGAGATGCATTATAACCACCAAATGCATTATAACATAGTGCCAGTTCTATCACTGTGTATTGTTATCATTTCAGTAATTTCTTTTCACTCCCGTTTGCCAGGTCTCTCGAAACTGGCAAAACCCTTAAACCTCAACACTGTGAGCAAGACGAACTTTTAGAATACTTAATCACTGGCACAGCAAGAAATACGGACTTTTATAGCTTTGACCATGTATTTAATTGGTTTACACTTTACGCCCGTTTCGACCCGTTCCTAACCGGTCCGTAGGTTCAACGTAAGACGTAAATTTCATACAAAATCTATTGACTGCCACACATCGCTTGTGTATTCAAGTATCATGAATCATAAGTTTTAAAACTCAATGTTTTATTGACAAAATTATTTTTTGTGTTCTTTTTTGTACCGTGGTGCTGCAATAAAAAGTTTATCTATCTATCATCAGCAACTAAATCATGAAACATGTTTGTGCGTGACCGTCCTCGCTCGCGGAACTGTGTACAACAGTGCGTTAGTTTTCAATTCGTATTCTCATCGGAAAAAAAGAGCAACGGGTTCGCAATGGATGTTTAGGACGTAGCTTATCATCATTATGTTGCCTATCAATCATAAGGATCACCACCGCCTCCAACTCTGATGTGGTATTGCAAGTAACAATCTAATTAATAGTTAATATCGCCTGATTTGGCAAGCATTAAAATTGTAGTTTCAGTTTTATACCTTTACAACGTAACCCACTATATACAATGGAATTCTTCAAATGTGGCGGTTGAAAGTTTATTAATTAACAAACCAATTAGCATATGTACTTCCTGATCTTTCTACCGTCTTGACTTCATTACCAGTAGATTAATAACGTCTTGAACTCCTTCAAGCTTACTTAGCTCTTGTGCCGATGCCAATGTTATTTTATCATTCACACGAAATACAATAAGATGCCGGCGGAAGCAATATCAATTATTTGATTTCTGTTACATCTTCATAATGATATCATGTTTGGGGCAGCTTATATCCTTCAGAGTTTTGGAATCTGTCTAAAATTAGAGGAAATAAGACTACGCCTCGGGCCTATTAAATATCATTTACGCCTTGATAATAATATCCTTAGCAATGGTTTTAGAAGCAGCGTGTACCCTAAACTAGTAATTAATATAGGATAATCGAATTAACTTAATAGTTGCGGCCCTTCAAGCCCAGGGAGTGGTCAACATCAATCATTTTCTCATCCACTTTCTGTCACTTCGAATTTTGATAGTACGATGATGGATCACCACTGTGCGCTACATGTTGGTGTTTGTAAAGGTTCAATTGCTGTTACAGTAAATAGTTATTTACTGTAACGTACTTATGTACAATACGAGTAGGTAAATAAAGTGGACTTATGAATAATTGAACTCAAAACTAGTTACTCTATCAAAAATCAGTTTCAGTCAACGTCATATCAGTATTATATTATATACTTCTAATGTAGTGATATTTTATAACGAATAGACTGGTAACTAGCCAGTAAGGTAAGAAACTTTTTTATGTTATTGGATTTTTGGAGACTGTACAAGCACGAGGCCGACCTGGGGCAATACTCCCACCTCTTAAAGTACTCGTGTTTCGACCTTACCATTAAATTTGGTACTACCACGTCAATATGGCAAGCTTAAAATAATTATGCGTTACGATAGACGTTTTGATGACGTAGTATCAAATATTTCACTGAATTCGCGTACTTTGACTTGACTTATGACACTAAGTTTCATTGTTCCACTGTCATATTTTTGAAGATCCGCACTCCTATTTCTAGTCATATTGCAACCTTACCATTCAATTTGGTTGACCATTGTGTGTCGGTGGGAGTACGATAGTAAGTAAGATTATTCTAAGCTTATTACAAAACGTTCCTGATTTATGATAGTTTCGTAAAAGGTGCGGGTAGGCCCGTCTGATGTTAAGTGGTAACCTCTGCCTAGAACAGATGCATTTCAGCGCAAGTGCCGTACTGGACTACGCTCGTTACCCATTAAGTTGTCAAGTCTCATGTGGCTCTTATTTCGCCGGCACTCTTCTGTTTAACCAGATAACTGTACTTCGAACATAAACCACCCTAATATCATTGTGTGAATGTTTGTTAGTTCTTCACGCTAAAATGGTTTGACGAATTTGAGTTAAATATTCGAAAAGAGAGAGCATACTGTAAGTTTCCTATCTGATGTACGGAAATACTTTGGATCCAAAATCAAAAAAAGATTCCAGTCGGATAGAGAAAGTTCACAGTCTCGTAAATTCAAATTTAAAAAAAATGGTATATTCAATCAGTGACTCGCTCGAGAGTTCCCCTTTTCCTGCGCGAGTTCTGTCTCGCTTTGCGACATTAACGCAAGAATGTGACTGCAATCGTTCCCTTTTGTCTGGATTCCTTTCAACAAGTACATATACTAAGCCGCGGTATGGCTGCAAGCAGGTAGATAAATTTAATTCAACTAGTATACGAGCATACATACTTTTTACATTAGGATTATTAGCATTGTTTCAATATCAATCGATGTCAAATACGATTACTCGCTTTTTCTAAGTTCTTGTTGCCAATTGCCGTGCGTTTTGCTTGCGCACTTATTTTACAGCTAGGTTTATTTTATTATTATAAATTTGTTTTGGGAATGTAATGCTTTTCTAAAGCGAACATAATGATAATTTATATAAAATAATGATTAATAACTATATAATACATCCACGTAATAAAAACCATATTGCAATTCCTGTAATTACAATATGGTTATTATTACGCGGATAATACGTGATCTTAGGTTTTATATAAAATTATTATAACTTGCGAAACAGTTAATATTATAAGATAGTAGCACTTCTAGAAATTAAACTTACACTAGAAATGTACAGTTGTAATATTTATATGATTAATATAGATAACACATAAAGAATGTCAAAGATTGTAAACAACGGGATAGTAGAAAAAAAACCAACATTGACTGTCCATGATTCTGTTTAATTTTCCTAGATTTATGTTGCTCCGAGCTTAGACGTGTCATAATGGTGGATAATTATCGTGTTTGTAACGGTGCACGAATAGGGTTTATATTTCGCCATTTTAGCAATTTGTCATATTTATTGTATGACATTTTTACATATATTTCGACATATGACATTATTATAACTTGACATTTATCATTTTAGACCTAAGTCGCCTTACCCTTCAAAATCATGCAATCTTGATTATACATCCACCTTAGAATTTTTTAGTTAGGCATCCACCACTTTACTAGAAGATGATTTAGAATGGGCAGAAACATAAATGACTAGCTTTTTGAACTGGCTGTGACTACGAAAATAATATGTTCACTAGCTAGATAAATCCAACTATAAATGTCTCGGGGAATGGCAAATCTACAACCATACGAGTTTAATTACAAAGGAAAAAAAAAATTTTCACTAACAGTCTGCAATAATGATGACGTTCCTAGTAGCTGCTCGATTATTAAAAAATACATAGTTATTCCTCTCATTGTTAACAAATGTTTAACAATCACATTCAAACACAAAACCATAAACTACACTATAAGACATAGACAATAAGTTCCATGTGTGGTTGGATCTGATCGATTGATCCCAAGCTAGACTAGAGATGAAGATGAATAGCATTGTCAACTACCTATGTGGATCGTAGATGCATATAATTATGTCCCTAAAAGTAACGGTAATACAGTTTTTGTTACATACTATACAGTTTTTGTAATAATATGTAATTTCATTTCAAAGGGCAGTATGAAGCGCTTCATAATCAAAATCATACAATAGTATAATTTATAATTATTATAATGCAGTAGCGGTATTAGGTAGCAGGACGACGTTGGATGCAGGCCGCTTCTAACCGGCCCTTTTGGAAATTTGTGGGGGAAGCCTATGTTCAGCAGTGGACGTCCTACGGCTGAGATGATGATGATAATAATAATGCAGTAGTAAAATTTAACGAGCAGTGCAATACATTTTCAAAGTAATTTGATAGGTAGGTATGTTTATTCTACTTATACTTTTATCTATTTTATTTAATGCATCAAAAGTCGCACGGCCAGATACAATAGAAATTTCATTGTTATAATGACATCGACCCTTGAAGGGTTAAGAATGTTAAATAATATGTAATTAAAATTCTGTATATAAAGTTTAAACAGGATAATATCCACGGTTTTTCTTACTACCGATAGAAATTTGACATAACTTCCATACAAATAGTGTCAAATATCTAACTCTAGTAAGGTAAACCGGCGATAGATAGATTATTGGGACCGGCCGTTAGTCATCGTGCGACAGAGGCGTTGGGGGGGAGCGAGCGTGCGGATACGCTCGGAGGCTCGGAGAATATTCAATTCTAGGCTTTTCAAATTATTTGAAAATTGAATATGTTTAATTTAAAGTCATAGCGTCATAGTCATAAAGGTACGAGTAGTTCAGATTTTTTTATTACAATCAAGTGCACGTCATATTTATATAAGCGAACGATGGCGCCGTTAGCTCAGTAGTCAGCTGGTAGTAACCATCGTAGTGTTGGATCCCAGATTCGATCCTTGGCCATAACAAGTACTTGTATTTATGTGATGCGCAGAAATGCTGGTCAGATCGCGTCTTGGATGTTTGTGTCCATGTCATATGCGGCATAGGGAATCATAGAGCGGAAAGAGAGAAGGGTTTAGGGATACGTAAGGAACTTACGTATCCCTGTACCCTGTACAAAGTATAAGTTTTCATCAAAGTGTTGCTGCGCACTGTGTACACTGTCTATAAAAAATATCAAAAAATAGGACCGACTTCTAAACTAAAAAGTATGAATTAACTTGTTGAATTCGGTACCATGATTGTTCTAAAGTACCTATTATCACAATATTGTGTGCATGGTACCGACTTCGACAAGGTAATTCACACTTTTTAGTGTAGAAGTCGGTTCTATTTTTTTGATATTTTTTAGTCTATTTTGTAATAAAAATTGTGTTTTCACCCTTTTTAGTGCCCTTGCCACAGCCAATGATGATTATCATCAAGATAAATCAACACTTTTCAGTTTGGAGTGTAACTCAAAAACTGCTTGACCGAATTTCATGAAATTTATATGGGATCACCGGAAGTATACTCTATCAAACAAAAAACATCAAAATCGCTTCATAAGCGAAGAAGTTATCCGCGTACAAACATAAAAAAAATATACGGTCGAATTGAGAAACCTCCTCCTTTTTTTGAAGTCGGTTAAAAAAACTGAGAAGTGGTGTAAAATGTATATAGATAAATAATAATAAAACGATTAATATTAATAATTATATATAGATTTAATAATTATATAGTTGAAGAGAACCGTGATACGTTCTGCGGAAAATAACAAGTAGGTAAGTACTGATGCACAAACTTGGTATCCTTTTAATCTGACGCACTCTACAATACTAAGAGGTATAATGTGTTCGTAGATACAGGAAGGAAATTGTAGGAAATTTACAATAACGCTTACGAAGATTTTCAGCACTTTGTTTGACTAATGTAAATATTACAAATGTTTGAGAACCTTTGTTCTATAAAATTTTATACAATAAATTATAAACTTAATCATGGATGCTTTCATTCATGATTAAGTTTATAAAATTATACTTTGTCATTGATGATGATAAAAATTAAAACTCTTATTAATAATAGTATGACCCCCCAGAAAGTTAAGTCTATATGTTAAGTCTACGTGGTAATAACCGCAGATGGTATTTACAACCGATGGTTACAGAAATCGGACATAACGGTCAATTGCTCGTAAAATAGTGTTCGTGGTGCATTGTCGGTGGCGGTGAATGACGGTGCAACAACCTAATTGTTCATTCGACACTTTTAGCATCACAGATCAGGAATTTTGAATGGCTCAGGCTACCATTTTTAACCGAATTTAAAAAAGGAGGTTATTATGTTTGTGTGTATTTTTTTATGTATATGTTGGCCGATTTCTCCCCCCTTTATTAAAACGATTTTAGATTATTAGTATATATTTTGGTCTATGCTGATTATGACATTGAAGGCGTTACCCTTGCTTATTACAGGATCGATTGTCAATCACCGTCAGTCAATGACCAAGTCATCAAAATATCAGAATAGGCGAAACACTTTTCACTTGTTGGAATGTAACTCAAGAACTGCCATACCTAATTTGATGAAATTTAAATAGGAACACCTAGCAAGTAATACTCAAGCTAACGAAAAAAAAATTGGGAATCGGTGCACAGATGGTGAACATACACAATAAAAAATACATACAGTCGAAAATATAACCGCCCCTTTTTTAAAGTCTGTTAAAAAAGTAGGTATAAAACTCTTAGTGAGTAGGTGTTTGTAATAATTATGTTGCAATCAAAATATGCTAGTTCGACTACGTATACTAGGTATATTATACTCGCTGATTATACTATAATTACTAATCTCAGCACTACACGTGCGTAAGCATAATAAATAAAAGTACTAAGAACAATTGACCGAGCGAGAGAAGCGTCTTTGCTTTAACTGGCTACTTGACTTTCATCTGTCCGTATGTTTGTTAGGTTGTTCGTTGCGTCTTCCTGTACAGGTCGCAATTTTCAACCAATTTTGACGAAACTTGGTATGCATATTCTACTATTAAATATTTTTTGTGGCGTCGGTGATTTTATGTGCGTGTGTGGAGTACTTTTCCTAAAAATTAGGGAAGTGTACTGCTACGCTATAAACCGACCGGTTTTGATAAAATTTGGTACATACTTTAGGTAATTCGAATATGAACATAATCGGTCTAGTGGTTTCTCAAGTTGTGAAGTACAACGAAAAAGTGGCGCTACTAAGACTATGTGCTCGCAAGGTCGACAGTAGTGTATATACATAGTGTTTGCAAAACTACTAGTATTTATTCTGTGTCTCAAGTAAACGAATAAAATAGGAGGCTGTTTTCATAATGCTAATGAACGAATCGTGCTAACCAAACTCCGTGAATGACCTAGTGACCCTTTCGACTATAAATCGACAAACAATCGCAAAATCGCGGGAGGCATACACACTATAGATACACACACACTGATGCTAGAAATACTAACTGTAAGCTAACTGGACGATGAGCACGCGTCTGCTGCTGGAAAAATGAACCTCTCATGAAATTTAATGTGGAAATGTCTTGAAACGACGCCAAACCAGAGTTTGAATTATTTATGATCCGCTATTTTAATGGCGTCGCCGTTCGTTCATTACAGTAAAAGTGTTCTTAATTTTGAATGCGAACGGCTGCGATTCTATACACATTGTGCATGCGACGTTCAAGTTATTTGTTATGTTGATTCATTTCGTCGCTTAAGCACTTTAATATTCAAATGCGTGAGTATTTTATTTACACAGAGTTTCATATAGGACTCGAGATATTTTTATGGTAGCTCTACATACGTAAGTATTTATAGGCGATAAGCGGTAAGAACTAAAAAATATGGTGTTATTTGTATTATTTTTAGTGCCATGTTACTTCAAGGTTTAAAGTGTATAAATGAAGGATTATTATCCATTTTTTTATTACTAGGCTCCACAGACTCCACGGCCCGTGCCATTTTTTAGTTTTTTTTGCAAATTTATCGAATCTAAAAACAATTAAAAAGAGACAACAGACAACATACTTAATAAGAGGACATAGGATTTTTATGTTAAACTACTTAATTAAGGGCTATATCGTTTCTAAGTTTGCATCAGCATTCAGAGCAGACCGGTCTCCGCAGACAGCACCCGTTCACGAGTAGACGCATGTGGCAGCCATCGTCTTCCTCAACCATATTTGAGGGAAGATGGCGACCTGACACACGACGCCACTGCTTGCCGACATCTTTTCGTGAGCGTGTCTGCTCAGCCGTGCGATTCTCTAAGAGCAAACATCGTTGCATCTTTGACAACATCCGTGAAACAAATGAAAAGATGACAAGAAACGTTGGAAAAGCAACCTTATGTAAAAGGGCGATATCTCATAAAGTATTTGACATCGGTGAGCTCGTCGACGAATCATTACATATGAGCATACAGCCTTGCGATTCACGGCTGTATGCTCATACTTACTCTTAATCAAATACAGCTATACTTAAATAATTACTAATATTAACTTATTCGCTTAGGTAACCGTATCGCTTTGAAGCAGGGCTTCAATTACTACTCCGTTTCGATCCCTGATAGCCATTTTGAGATTGTATTCAAATATGGTTTTGGTGTTTGCAACCATCGCTTTCCTCACGAATCGTCCAACGATCATCATCATTGATAATTATCCTTCAAGCGTGTGACGGTGCAAGAGTGTAGGTAAAGTGCATAGATGATGGTTGAAAGTCAATCTCTAATGATTGACTATAGGAAAATGTTAAAAGTGGCTTGTGTTCAGCAGTGGACGTCTTTCAGTCTTTCAGTGATAAAGATGAATATGAAATAATAAAATTATTGTTTTAGAAAGTTATAGAGCATCACTTAACAAAAGTTGAATGCGACAGGACAGTAAATAATTAAATGACTATATTGTAACCATTTCAATACAAATTAGACTCTTTGTAACTTATATTTTTCTACTTGGCGAATGGGAAATTTACATAATGGTATACAAATTCTACTACTTACTTCAACATGAATCCTATGCTGAGCACTAATTATACCAACCAATATTCATTAGAAAGTAGTTTACAACTTTGATGGTTTTAATGATGTTCCTCCTCAGTCGTTCCCTCAGTGTTGAGGATCGTGACTCTTTTGACGTCTCCTAACTGCTTCCCTCCACCTTTTCCGGTCTGTGGCTTCATGGAGGGCTACGTTAACCGGTATATCAAACTGCTGCAAAACCTGGTCAGACCACCGTTATGGGCTTCTGCCTCTTGGCCTTTTGCCCTCTATTTTACCTGTGACAATTAATCTTTCCAGGTTGTCAGGGTTTCTGCGTGACACATGACCGAAAATAAGTTAATGATGTTACTAAGATTTTAATATTATTTGATGGTTTAAGCTTTAGGTACAGTCGAATAGCTTCAACCAATCAAGTTAAGTATTTCGATCTTTTTAATATTAAGTGACAAAGTTATCATCGAATGTTAACTAGAAAGCTGGGCGCGACAACGCGCTATAGTTTATCGTCGCGTGTCGCGCGTACACCTTGTGTACGTTTAAAAAGTGCTAAGCCATGTCGCGCATACACAAATTGTATACACATTTTTAGACCTCGAGTTTGTAACTACAATTTTATCAGATCCAATACACTCCACCTGTATAAGCTTGCTTTTAGTTAATCAAACTATTCAAGAGTAGTATTATTATTTGAACTTTTATGCGTAGTTCTGATATAAACTAAAAAAATACTAGGAACGGGACGGGTTATCCCTATTTGACTAGTAACGCCACATGCCACAGTGTCATGCAAACCATAGCACAGTAATGTTTATACAATAGGTGTTTATGTGGAAGTAGAGATATGGAGTAGAACATCTGGAATGACGCTGGTACCCATCTGTCCGACTCAGCAAGACTCGTTCGAGTTAAGTTTCATTCATAAATCTATTGTTATTTTTTGCGCTGATGCGGACGGGTTAAGGTTGCCACTTCACACAGACGCCTACGACTTCCCCTTGAATTTCGGTATATTGCCTGAATGGGGCCAGCAACGGGTCATGATTATTTTATATAATATGAGATTATTTTTTATGAATGTAAGTATCAAGATTAGATTAATAATATTATATGTATGTATTTAATTAGGTTTGCATAAGTTATATAAAATTAAAAGTGTCGTTTCTTTAGATTCGAGCTACTTAAAAACAATATTTATTTACCACGTTAATAAATATTGTTTTTTTCAGTAGCTCGAATCAAAAGAAACGCCACTAAAAGCCAGTTTCGCTGGAAATCCAGCACAGGGAGGTAATAAAAACAAGGATACGAGAAATCCTTTAAAGCCAACGCACAGGTTTATGATGCAGTCAACAAGATTTGCCGGATTTTCTCAACTGACAACCGAAGCGTTCGGAGAGAAACCGAAGAAATTTAAGAGCCATGAAATTAAATGTTAGCTAAAGAATTTACTTTGGTCCCATGAAAAATGTAAGAGAAACTTGGTGTTATATTCAATGTTATGCCTAAGCTGCACATTAGCTCATACAATGCGAGTGCCTAAAGTGATGTTTTAACCTTGTGAAACATGAACTAAATTATTTAGTAGGTATTGATTGTGTTGCCGTATAAGTATTTGATAGTACTGCGTTGCCATTTTATTCCTGTCATAGTTTCTGTAATGAGATAACTCTTAAATTAGCCTCAGTTAAAAATTACTTTCTGCTTCAACCATTACTATTTCAACATGCGTTCAGTTTACTGATTTTTTATGTTTATAACAATAAGGCTAAGTTTCACTGGACAAAGTCTTATCCATGCATATACTTGTATGACGTAAGATGCCTCATTGTCGAAGATAGTCAATGTAAATCAATCGCCCACACAACAAGCTACCATAGAAATATCTACTGAATCCGACCATCAGAATAGTAGCTTTCTCGTAAACCTATCATTCGTAACTTATATAGTGCACAAAAGCGCAGGCGTGTGCGCAATAAAATAAATAAAGGTTATATCAGTCGCGAAAGTACAAACGCAAATACAGATCAAAAGGCGTACGACTGACCCAATCATATAAATCGAATTGCATCTCGAATCGAGCTGGACTTTATACTATGTATTTAGTTTTGATTGAACTATTGGACACATTCAAACTTGAATCAGATCGCCATACAGGATTCAATTTTGACACATTCAAACTACGTTTAAGAATCTACACTTCTATCTTCGTCACATATAATCTTTGCCTAGTTATGATAATGATAATCTAGATAATGATAATGATAATCAAAAGTATATATTTATTATTTATTTTTATACTTTCGATTATCATTATCATATAAATATTAATGGTTATACTTATAAACGCTACTTAAATTTAAATGACGTTATTTGGTAGTGCGTACAGCAAAAATGTTCTGCACCGTACTAAATGACATTATTTAAATTTGAGCAGCGTTTATAAGTAAGGGCGTTAAAGATTAACTACTATTTTTCCTGGTCACGCTTTAACTTGAAAACGGCTTAACCGATTTCCATTCATCTTTGTTTTAATATTTTTTAAAACTTCGTAGGAGGTTCTTACATAAAAAAAAGATGGGACAAAGCCGAAGGCCAAGCATACTACGTGAACGAAGTCGTGGGCAGGCTAGTTAGAAATAAAATATAATGTCATTCAAATAACTGAAACTAACCATAATGATTTTGGTGGCACGTAACCAGCTGTGAAAATTCATTTTCGTCATAACCTTTTCGTTCGTAGCTGTTCAATATAATCGTGGTCGCTTCGAATGACGGCTTCGGTGACCCGTTAACGCGTCAGGGTATACCGGACGTTTCGGGAGGTCCTAAAAAAAACTCCGATATTTGACCTAGCTACTGTAACCTAGGCCCTTACAGCAAATTATGGCTCACATTATTTTAATATAGGACGGCCCGTGTCCCAGCAATAGAAAAGTAATAAGCTGCATATAGGTCTATCTACAACGTGATCACGAACTCAGTCGTATCTGTTTTACGGCTGTAGCTATTCTAGTATACTGTTCAATATTGAGACCGAAGTTATTTATACGAATGTGCAATTGTCCAGTAACTTACGCTTCCAACAACGTAGGAAGCAAATATAGCTGTTGGAGCAAAAACAAACACAATATCGGCTGCCCTACGGAATCTCGCAAACATACTTCCACGGGTTTCTTAACTTTGTTAGATTTTATTTAAAGTCCTTCCTGGAGCGGAAACGGACAAATAAAAAGAAAGTTACACAAACTCTTAGCGTATTATTTCTATATAAATAACTTCCTAACAAATTCAAGTTCGTGGAAGCAACGTGAAGTCGACACGGCAACATCACGGTGGCAGTCACGAAAATGTTGTGTAAACAACAGCGATCTCTCAACCCTGGCCCGAGGTCACCCTTCTAAATAAATAACACCAAAGCAAATTCAAACAAAACCAAATTTATTCAACAAATACGACGACTAATACACGATCTTATGTGACAAATTTATATGTGTGGTGTGATCAGTAAAAATGTCTACAATATAATGCTTATTTGATACATTGGACAGTCGATGTAACTTATAACATATTTGAATGTTATTAATGAATAGAATCGGAAAAATGGTTTGTGTTGAATTAAACTTATCTACGAGTATGATATTATTGCATAATGAGGGGTTTTGGTTAAAACATTTACTACACACGAGTGTTTTTTTTCATAATAATATTTAATTCCATAGACAAATACTAAATACATGACTTGAATCCTGTATTACATTTTCCGAGCCTGTTAGTAATTCCATTTAATGGAATTGATTTCGATTTTGTAATGGACTTAAGTTTTTACTATAATGCAGTGGTACCTTACGTAATGCGTTTAAAACATTACGTCAACCGATGTCATAAAACTATTAACTTACCATTATTATTAATAATACACCACTGAAACTGGTCGTAATTATTACGAAACTGTTTTTGATTTTATGCCTTAAGGTACCAAGCTTACGTAATACGTAAGCTGCTTTTATCAGTTATATGTTTATCTACTATTTTTTTTATTTACGGAGTAAAATACGTATGCTAAGTTTACATAGATACACAGACTAATATGTTTTGTATTGGTCTGTGTATTTAAAGATGTATTTAAGTGTAGTGTAATGTGTATTTAAAGAACAGTGGCAACTCTAGCACAATGTAAATAATATTACCAATATACGACTCCTATTACTCCCACGGGAACATCATCTTCAGCTGATATCGGATATCCCTAACAACGTATGATGATAAAAATTATATTTACTTCATTGAGTAATTAATTAAAAAAACATTACGTAATATAATATGTATGCATTTATTGCAAAAATACCCTTTAAAAACTTCAGAGACCATAATACAATCTTCATTGCACTAACCTGATTCCATGATGGAAGTGGCAGTAACGCGCTCTTCCGGCGTTCACAAGAGTTCGTCGCGGCTACGGAACTTCAATTTCCTAACATTTTGTGTTCTGAAGATTAGTAGTTTTATTTTTATGTAGTTTTATAACCAGTTACTGATCTGTGTTTGGAATATGCCTATTTATAAAATATTGTTTCGACAGCCAAGCAATTGCCACGACTTCGATGGAAAGATATATGGGGCATTAGGATGGAGCATGTTTGTTTGGAAGATAAGCACCTGTTTACTTAAATACTGCTGGTATATAGTAATAAGTTACTATAGGTATTTAGGGTTTACTTTATTCCTTAGTTCTTATAGAAGGAATATCAAATAAATTTTTATTTTTCACCTTTTTGTCTTATAGGATTTTGGAAGCGAAGTTCTTTCAAAAAGATCGTTCCCTGGCCAAAGCTGTTTGTGTAATGAACATAGAAAAGTTTGTTCCCGCGCGTCTCTTGAGTATTTGTGATGTGCGCAATTCCATCACAGCGGTGCTATTCTCTAAGAGCAAAAATTGTTGCATCTTCGACAACATCCGTGAAACAAATGACGAGATGCAAAGAAACGTTGAAAAATAACCTTATGTACTAGGGCGATATGTCATAAAGTATCTGACATCAGTGAGCTCGTCGACGAGTGCATCGAAGAATAATTACAGAATCGCACTGCTGTACCTGTTACTTAATGTCATATGATTGTCACATGCGCCCTGGGTAGAGGTGTGCTGAAGGAACTTTACTATACACGTGCATCCAAAAACTAAATGCCACTTGTATGTTTGGCTAAACTACACGGTTAAATGTGTTGGATATATGGATTTTTGGTAGCAAATCATTGATAGTATTATTGATCTTTTAAGAAGGTCATTTAAATGCACTCACCTTTTCAACTACGAGTATGTTCATGGATCTGAATCATTTAAGTTTTAGTCACAAATTATCACCGATGACCTTTTTTGCCGGCCTGTCAATAGGGCTAAGCTGATAATTAGTAGAGCCGTCCAAAAGATAACAGTGTACCATGCATACTTGGAATCGTGCATGGGACCTATATACAAAAAGCTGATACTGTATCAAATATTGCTTGCCAGGGCTCCGAGATTTCCAGATTCTAAATTAGACTCCATAGAGATCTATACTAATACTAACATACTAATAATATTATAAAGAAGAAAGATTTGTATGTAAGTATGTTTGTAACGAATTGGCTTAAAAAAAACTTTACCTATTTCAAAAATTCTTTCACCATTGGAAAGCTATATTCACCCTAAGTAACATAGGCTATATAAGGCTCATCATCATCATCATCATTCATCATCGCGCGGGTGAAACCGCGGAGAGCAGACAGTATTAAATAAAGAGATATACTTAATGTCAGAACCACACCCTATACATATACAGATCTGGTCAGACTTTTAATATATAGAGTGACTGGAATTCATTCGGCTTTGTGTAATATAAATGTATTGTAATGTAAAACATGACACGTGGTATTATAATCATGAAACGAAAACACGTTCTATAAAATACAATAATGGTATAGGCTTGAACAACTTTGCTGATAAATAATTAAGTTACAACAACAAAAATGATGAGAAATTCATACATAATAATTCCATCTCTACGTAAAACATCTCTTGCTAAAAATAACAAACAAAGGCAGTGAGGTGAATCAACGGTTGTTTATACGAACTTTACAGAGCTAATACAAACTACAGAACAACTTTATTCGTTCCAAGAAGAATAACAAATTCTCAACAACCTCGACCGCATCCGAGAGGGGATGTTATCGTAGGGGCTAAAACAAACAAAATTTTAATAGTCGGGGAGTGCAGGATAAAACAGTTACTTCGACGTCTCCGTCAAAAATACGCAATTTGCGGCAATCAGAAATAGATTCAATTGTGCATTAGTAAATAAACACAAATATGATGATGATTCTGAAATAAAAAAAAAAAATTCAAAAAAGTTTATTTTATTACCAGAAGTGAATGGGCAAGTCTTTCACCCAATGGTAAATATCCTGCTCATGACAAATCCAGTTCAACTAATTTCTTGAAAAGTCAAATTTTTGCAAGTAACTACACTTCGCTCATCACCCCAAAAATACTACTTAACTACTAATAATACTAATACACGACGCCGTAGTAACTACGGCTTTAAGGCAGAATATCTGGTTTATTTATGGTTTATTTTGCGGTGGTACCACCAAGCTGCACGCTCACAGAATAATCCTAACACTTTTTAAGTAACATACTAAGTATTTGCGCGCGATTTCGTCCGCATGGAATATAAGGCTATCGCGATCCTTTGCGAACTAAACGTTGAATCAGGATAAAAAAGTAACGTATGTGTTATTCCCGGGCACAAACCATCTCCACTACAAATTTCATTTAAACCCATTCAGCTGTTTTCCATCCAAACCAAGTACAACGTGTACGCTTCACGAACTCCGACTCAAATTATTTTGAATTTTGATGGAAGAGTTACACAATAATCATTCCTTCATTTTATAAAGGTCATATTAAAATGGATTAACCTAAAACTTTTTCACGTCCGTATTTTTAAAGGAGTTACTATTTAATTATAACCCTGGCTTCTCGTCTATTGACTATTCAAACGTCTACATAATGATTACAGCATCTGTTGTTATTTCTGTAAAAAATGTTTTGAAAATATAAATTACGTTCACATGTTAACTGTGTGTGAAAACGTCGTTGTCATAAATTGTTGGATTATTATAAAGTTCCATTTGCTTAGCACTAGACACCAGAGTGCCTAGCACGAATAACTGCGTTAATGTAACGTAACGTGTTCTTCATGTGCAACAGTAGAAACTGTCATTTATCTAGAGCAAAACAGACAACTTATAGTTTGTACGTCGAAGTGTGACGCGTTGACGGCATGAATACTTTTTCGCAAATTGTTTGTGCTACAGCCTCTCATAGACATTTAAATTTTTTTAGGAGGATAATCTTTGTGACATTTATATTTTCTTTCAACCTATATGTATTATATACAATCATCACCATTATCATCAGCCTATCTCAGTCTACTGACAGAATTACATCTCTCCTTATTGCTATCCATTGAGCCCGATATTATGCTTTTTTCTCAGTCCATATGGACTGAGAAAAGGAGAATATCGGGCTTGGGCTATCGGGCGGAATATCGTCTTGGAGCAAAAAGATAATTCTTAACGGTATAAATGGGGCTCATTGATTTTAGTTATTTTCATGTAATTACAGGTTATATACGAGATATTCACCATCTAATATATTTTTATCTAGGCTTTATCAGAGATCTTGCAACAGTACCAAAACATAGCAAACTGAATACAGTTAATAGACAAGGTAAATATGTCGCAATTTATGTTTTTTGAATTAAATTTAATTTAGGAGAATGTATAACTTAATAAAATTAAGCCATAATTAATGGTGATTCATAATACTATTCATAAAATTTGTCGTATATGTTTCAAGAATAAAGTCAACCTGGTGACTTAATAGCTCAACTTGCAGCCATAAACTTTCCTAAAAGCATCACAGGAATCGTAAGCTTCTAAAGTGAAATGTTTCTGAAATCTAAGTAAACACAACAAATCACGATTTTAGCAAAACGTCCGGGCTTAAAGGGAGCACTGACTTATACAAAGAAGAGGATTACTCGAGGAGGATTCGGTAATCTCGCTCAGCTATGCCGAGACACGCGTCTCGAACCCACATTAAACCCACATTAGCTCTCCATCGATTACAAACTTGACATTTTGGGAAAGATTTTGTGTGATTTTCACAGGAATATGCTATTGAAATCGCTAGGAAATATGATCGAGCTCTAGGCAAAGAGGATGGCTGGGTGATGTATTGGATACAGTCGAAACCTAAAAGGATTATACTAAAATCACATTTATTTATTTTCACGAAAAAGGCAAAATCTATTATTACCTTGTATATTGGGCCTGATCGTACATGTACGTACGTACATGTATGTACGTAGATGTATGTACGTACATATGTATATCATACATCAGAGCTGTTTAATGAAAGTCTACTTTAAATCACACGAATAAAGAATATAATCAAGAAATGTGGTTTAAAATGTTTCTTGTAAAACTTTACCAAAACAATCTTTTATTTGCATTCGTATGCATTATAATTATTTCAAGATCAACATAATTTCTTGAATTATAAGAGTATATTTAGATCTTGGACCGATTGTACCATTGTATTGTACATTTATCTGTACCTTTTTTACATTCAAGTAAATAGAATGACCATTCGTTGCTTGTTGTGTGTTGATGTTTAAAAGGTAAAGAACACAGAAATAGTCATGATTGATGAACAGCTCGAAATCTTTGCATCATAATTATATCGATAGAGAGTAACTCTTATACAAATATTTAACCTAGCTTGAAGGTTCACCGAAAGAAGTAGACACTGGACGGGTTAACCTAACTTTTCTAAGGATCAGTGTACCTATGCCTTGTCTCCAGTCTCCAGCATTAGCACGCTTTATCGCAGAATAAAATATATTGGCTTTGCCTCGAATGCATGATCTTAAGATTCTGCAGCCTTTTATATTTATAGCAAGTAGTAGATTTACGTAAACGGTTAGATTTACCTTTTGTAGAATCGGTCAGTTCGGTTAGAAAATGAAATTTGAAAGATCCCGCATTCAGCGAAACTCTTTGCCTATTCACTTAGAACTGTTTGTTTTAGTGATTGGCACCTAGCCTGTTCCAATATATTCACTATTACCTTACAAAATGTCTACTCTAGCCGAATTGAAATGTCTTGTTCGGTAGAATTTAGAGTAGGCATTTATTCAAATAAAAGGTTCAATATTGAATTTAATAATACATGGCTTTGAAATGACATTAGTATGTTGGTAGATTTGATTGAAAATATTATGTAGGTACTTACATTCTTGAAACGACGCGTATTACTTTTATAACTTTGGTAAGTACTCAGATAAAAGATCGTGCTCTGAGGGTAAGCATTACTTATTGAAATGATAAAGTATCACAGTACGAGTATGACGCGCATAATAAAAAAAATAGCAGTCATTTATTACAGGCATTGCAGTAATATTATAATAGGAACATGTATTTATATATAGAAATATTGCAGTTCCAGAAAACCTAAACCTTCGCACGTATGTAAAGTTATTTATAATATAGTATTAGTATATTTCATTACAAGTGGGGAAAGGCTGTCATTGCAAAGAGTTCCGACAAATGTCTACCCGAGCCGACGCGCAGCCGAAGGCGAGGGTTGACAGTCGGAACAAGTTGCAATGACGGTTCCGCACGTGTACTGAACGACTATTTTTTAAACAGTTGCGAAAAAATGAAGCACTTTAATAAAATAAACTCGCAAAAAAAATTCTGGAAAATGGCGCCAACTGTAGAATATAAGCAGACATTTTTTTTTCTTCACCCATTCTGGTAGGCAAAGGGAACTATGCCCATACAGCCAAGTCTTCAGTAGATTTTTTATTGACATGAAATGAAAATGGAATTTAGTGAGTTGAAATGAAATGAAACCTAACCTAACTCATTCAATCAAATCATTAAATCTGATATCGAAACAAATTAGTAGCTTCTTTTTAGAAATATACGTATCTGCATGAATCATAAAAACTTCTATGATTTTTTTTTAGTAAAAACTTCATGGTTGGTTTTTCTTTTTAATAGACATTATTTTGACAGTTGCGAAAGAGAACGCACGAGTTTGGGAAAGGTAAAAAATAAGCACGAGTATGTAATAGCCCACATCCCGAACGCTAGACGTCCCTGCAATACGCCACTTTTTGAGCAACTGTATTAAAAAACTTATATATTACATTATAAAAACTAAAGTGATAAATATTTGTTTAATATGAAGAACGGAAATCACTCACGTAAATAAGTCAGATCTTTCCAACTATAGTTTCAACCACATCCGGTGGTCTTATTCAAGGAGGGTGTAGAACGCTCGTGGTTGCGTCTCGCAACGTACGTGCGTGATTCCCGTAAACGTAAAGGATACGTGAGTATTCCCGTTTTTCATATTAAAAATAAATATTACCTATCATTATATGATCAGAGATCAAGAAATCAGATGAGTTATTGAAAATGAGAGGGTATATTATATAAATGTATAATAACTCTATACTCATTTAAAGAAAATTGGTGTCGATTCTGTAAGCATTACCTTAACAAAGAACCTATAAATTATGGCAGTACTTATTTTGTTCAGGCTAAAATCCAAATTAGTATAACACTTTCGAATGACGGCACTAAAATTACATATTTCTCTTCAATTGTGGGCATATTTTAGACAGTTTAGTCGTCACGTAACTTGGTGCTCGCTAAACTAACCTAAATAACCCAACAATGAAAAGAATAATATTTTAGATACAGTTAAGGTAAGTTAACAAATAAGGACCACCATAATAAATTTTTAGTTTGGTAATTTAGTTTATTTTTTTTAGCAAGTGAATCGCTACAATTAACTTATTCTTCATCCATTAAAATGTTAAGATTTCAAATTTAAAAGAAGTACTTATGTATGCTTTCAAAAATGCATCTTCGTACTTTTTTGAAAGCTTGAAGTTTTAAGCTCACAGCCTAACAGATTTGGGGGCACTTGACTGGCAGAGCGTCCAGCACAAAGCAATGAAAGCAGCTTAGACCAGAGAAAGGGGATTAGGATATAATCTGCCGGGTGACATACGCCCGCGGCGAGCGAGGCTTAGTGTGCGCCGAGCCTTAGTTAATAGTAGGAGTGACTTAGGAAGTTTTAAACTTAACCTATTTCTTCTCGGAGTTTTCTAATGTCTGTTATGTCATGGTATAAAGAGAAAATTCCTGAAATCATGAAATGTTATTATTATTACTATTTATTTACTCGTTATATACGAGTAAATAAATAGTAAAATCATAATTCTGCTAATTCTGTGATTTTATTACAACGACAAATAGGGCGAATCCTGTGATTTTAGTAGAACAATATTAAAGTTAGAGATAAGTTCTCCAAAGTTTTATTTCATACTAGCTTAAATGATGATCACCACGTAGATGATGATGGATTATGATGATGATGATGATGACGCTGAAAAGTATCCTATATGCCAATCCAGAGCCATATCTATCTACATACTAAATCAAAATTGGTCCAGCCGTTTGAGCCTGAATAAACACACGAGCTTTTACCTTTATAATATTAGTGTGATTTTCTACCGACTTCCAAAAAAAGGAGGAGGTGCTCAATTAGACTGTATTTTTTATACGTTTGTTACCTTATAACTTTCGACTGGGAGAACCGATAGTCAAAATTATTTTTTTGTTTGAAAGCTGGTGTTTCCCGTGAGTTCCTATTTAATTTCATTGAATTCGGTCTAGTACTTTTTGAGATACACTCCAATAACTGCCATTCGATTCTCTAATGATTCGTCGTTGCGATCGTCGACGAGCTCACCGATGTCAAATACTGTATGAGATATCGCCCTTGTACATAAGGTTGGTTTTCCAACGTTTCTTGTCATCTCTTCATTTGTTTCACGGATGTTGTCAAAGATGCATCGATGTTTGCTCTTAGAGAATCGCACGGCTGAATAGAACGGAAGTCGGTATTAAATTTTTCAAATAGTACTTGTGATTGGTCGCCTTAAGAATATACGAGTATATGATACTCGTAACAGGTTTGAATATTGTTTTAAGTTTTCAGCGAGTTATTTTATTTGAAATACCTTTATATCACGGTAGATAGAGAAGATTCTCAACTTCGTGACATGTTGAGAATTTAGTACAAAAGTTCTCCAAAGTTGTATTCGATTATGACGACTCGTTGTCCTTATGTGAATGTATTGGTTCTCGTGACAGGCTTGAATATTGTTCAAGTTGTCAGTATTTGTTTGAAATACATTTTAACAGTTTAATTATTTATTTGGTTTTGTACGTAGTCCATATAATTGTCTGTGGTTTTGGACCTAAACCAACCGTGCGATTATCTAAGAGCAAACATCTTTGCATCTTTGACAACATCCGTGAAATAAATGACGAGATGACAAGAAACGTTGGAAAATCAACGTTATGTACAAGGGCGATATCTCATCATTAAGTATTTGACTTCGGTGAGCTCGTCGACAAGCACAACGACTAATCATTAAAGAATCCCACGGCAGGAAGCTCCACCGCTTTACATGCATGTTTGCGTTTACATAAAATGCCTCTAATATTTTGATAAGGTCTTTAGTGAGATGTGGTTTAGTATAAATATGTAATTGCTTTTTTAAGCCAGTCGATTTGGCCATCAACTTGACTCGTTTGCAAAATAAAGAACACAAGTACAATTTGAAAAAATTAATACCAACTTCCATTCTATTTTATTATTGGAGAGTATCTCAAAAACTAATAGACCTAATTTGATAAAATTTGGGACCATACGGAAAGCACCAACTTTCAAACAAAAAAAGAATTTTGAGATTCGGTCCACCCAGTCGAAAGTTATTTAGGTAACAAACATACAAAAAATTGAGTCGAATTGAGTACCTCCTCCTATTTTTGGAAGTCGGTAGTAATTAAATTAATTATATTGGTAGCAATAATAAAGTATAATATCCGTTAGTATTGGAACTGAACGACTAACACTCATTTGATTTCGTATAGCTTATATTCTAGACAGGTCCTTTATCAATAAATTAACCGTTTGTAATCCAAAATTGGTTATGTTTTTATTAGATTAGGCCTAGTGCATTACTTAGTCTAGAAATCAATTAATCTCTGCTTATGCTCGTCATGTTCTTGTTAATGCACAGAGTAAGGAACTAATACTTAGAATACTCTTCTTATAATGGGTTAAGATAGATAGATACAAAATTATTTATTTGTACACTACTAGGAAAACATAAAGAAAGAATAAGTTAGGTAGCAAAACATGGTAGTATTAAATATAGTCTTATCGCTTTATCCTTTCTATACCGTTATAATTAAAACAAAAGATTTATGCATGCAACTGACGTATATATACGTCTCAGGGCGCAAAGGGTTAAAGTGACTATTCCAGACAATAGTTGCATAGAAATAATTTTTATTGCCAGTGTATACAGGTTGTTTGGTAGAGGGTCCGACAAACCAAATGAGCGTGTTCGGGGGCCCACTTGGAGAATACAAGTTGGCCAAAAAAAATCCCCTAGCCCCCAATTTTATTTAACCTTTTTTTTTGAATTTTTCCTTTTTCTCCGAAATTGTACCTATTTACCACCATAACATTTGTAAAATCTGTTTTAGACCTGATGTTTTTAGTTGAATTGTTCTCTCTAATAGACCTTCAGGCCACGCAAAGCAAAATTGGATACAAAACAGAGCTAACTGATTTAGAGCTCATAGAGTGAAAATATGAAAAAAATTTTACCTCATAGTTCAACTTTCACAGTGATAAAAAAAACCCACTAGCAAACTTTGTTAGAAAAAAGGGGAAAAAAAATTGGGGGGTCGGAGATTTTTTTTGGCCAACTTGTATTCTCCAAGTGGGGCCCCCGAACACGCTCATTTGGTTTGTCAGTCCCTCTACCAAACACCCTGTATAATATTAGTAACTAGGTGCATATACCTAAGCACCTAATGCAAAAAGATGGGTTTATACATGATACGTTTTCATTGAAAATATAATTACCTTATGACATGTTTAAACTGGCGTATGCGTAAATTTTCTTCTGATCTGAAACAAAACAAAAAACTCATTACAAAAATACTATTTGTAATTGTGATACATGATCATGCTAAGAACTAGGGAAAACTACAACGGCCTTACTTATTAACACTGCTAACTTTGAATGTCGTTCTGTAGAACTGCAAAAAGCAAATCGGTTCTACGCTACTGACGTTATTTAAATGTTGTAGCGTTTATAAGTAAGGCCTTAATTTACATCTTATCTACGACATTTAAGAACTAAAAAGTGTTTTTCTTCGGGTGCGGTAAGAAACGTGAAGGCCCGCAAAGGTCACACTTCCACATTGGAATTTGAATTTGCGTGAAATTCATAGCATAACTGGAAGCTCGCGAGAGCGTTCTTAACTTTTTTTTATCATTTCAACACTGAGCTGAGAAGTGTGGGATGGTACTAAGAAAAATATTTTTTGAAAGATGTTAAAGGTTTGGAAAATTCATTGAACTAATGTTGTTTTCATCCCATCTATTCAAAAAGGACGACTTGGTTCGCCTTTATGTGCACCCAAAGGTGGTGTTTTCTATAAGAAAGTTTTAGCGGGCAGTAATGAGTTTTTAATCCTCTTTATAAGTGCGCCGCAATTATCTTTGCCGCGCACTTTTTGAATTTGGAACATCTTAGTGTTCAGCACCAAAGAAATCGAACGCAAATATTGTTTGAATAAAGACTGGCTGGTACGACGGCCCATAGTCACGCCGCCGGATGAATGAAAAAAAAAAAAAAAAATTAAAAAAGCGTGAACTACAGCCCGCGTATTCGTAAATTTTCACGGATTGTTAGAAATTCATTGTTTTGTTTTGTTTTGAAAAATGAGTTCTTCAAGTGACAGTGAAAGTAAAAGGCGAAAGATTTATACGTGTTGAAGGGAAACCAGAGTACAGTGAAAGTATAGAATTAACTCCTGAAAGCATTAGAACTGACGCAAGAAATGTGATGGATAATCTATTACCTGCAAAATCCCGGGAGAAATATATAAAAGCCTATGGTAATTTTATTGAATGGAGAAATGCAAGAAGCGCCAAGAATTTTTCAGAATCTGTGTTTTTTGGCCTACTTCCAGTACTTAGCCAAAACTAAACAACCTTCCACTCTTTGGAGTACATACTCAATGCTAAAATCAACAGTCAGTTCTAATAACGATGTAAAACTGGACACATATTCGAAATTAATAGCGTACCTGAAGAGGATGTCTGATGGATTTAAACCTAAAAAATCCAAAGTGTTCTCAGTCAAAAACGTGGAGACTTTCCTTAATGAGGCACCCGACAAAGTCTTTCTTGCCGTAAAAGTAAGTAGGTAACTATGTTTACGGTGGATTAGTAAAATATAATCATAGTGTATAAAAATGCACATTTTATTGTAACCTGTACTTTGATAGATACTTGTTCACATTCGGTTTTGTTACAGGTGGCTTTAATTTTCGGATTACATGGAGCTTGTCGTGGCAATGAACTTTTAAAAATAACTGTCGATGATGTCGAAAATCACTCGGATGATTTACTGTTAGTAAAGCTGACCGATACAAAAACCAAAATTGACCGATCCTTCGTAATACGAGGAGAATACAAAACTATTGTACAGAAATACCTGGACACGCGTCCTGCTGCTATGAAGACCAATCGGTTTTTCATCCGTTATCAAAATGGCAAGTGCTTCAAACAAGTGATGGGAAAAAATAAAATTTCTAACATGCCACAAGAAATTGCTACTTATTTGAAGTTACCAGATATCAAACTGTATACAGGACATTGTTTTCGTCGTACTTCTGCTACCCTTTTGGCAGATACTGGAGCGGACTTAACTGTTCTCAAGCGACATGGAGGATGGAAATCGAGTGCTGTAGCAGAAGGGTATATAGAAGATTCCATTGAGAACAAGGCGAAAACATCTGAACGCATCGTGGAAAACATTAAATTGCAACCTTCAGTTAATCCATCCATACCACTGTTGCCGCGCCTATCTACATCCAAACAACGAGATTCACCGTCACATTTTCCTCAAAATGATCCAGATTCGGACATTTCAAACACGCAGAATATAAAATCTACAACAATCTCTATTCCTAATAAAACTGTAACAATAAATTTTCATAATTGCGAAAATGTCTCAAATGTAAATATAAGTTTTTAGTTGTTTTAATAAAGGATACTATTTAATTTCAATTTAGTTGTTACTCTATGTTTTATTAAATAATAATATTACAATAAAATATGAGGCGCTTTTATTTTCTCATAGTGGGTGATGAAAAGTAGAGTGTATCACTCGGGCGCAAAATATATTTTTGGCTCGGGCGACGTACTTTGAATCCCTCGCTACGTTCAGGATTCTACTAAAGAATCCCTCGCTACGCTCGGGATTCTACTCTAGAATCCCTCACTTCGCTCTGGATTCAAAAAAGCGCCCTCGCCGTAAAAATATTATTTTGCTCCCTTATGATACAATCTACTATTGTCATATTGTTTTGGAACTCGATGATAAGACTAGTAAACAATAGCTTGCTGATAATCGTCACACTTTATTGCCAATAACCCCTTACAGTTCAGTCGTTGGGTCTTCTGCTCGCTCAAAGTGCGGTTTGAGCGGGGAAAGGGGGTCAGGGCTATGCCCTCTGCCCCTGGCACGTCTCCGTTCATTACAATGAACGGGTCCTTTGATGGTAGGCTTCTCGGGTTTTTCCAACCGGTGGTCACTGATGTCGGGGCGAGTCAAGCACACCGGGTGAGACCCCTAGTGGCCCTAGGGGAAGCCCAGCGAGCTGATCGGCGACCGCGATAGTAACCACCGGCGGATCCACCCTCGCATCTTCATCTTCAATCCCTAATGGGATGAGTTCGCGTGACGTCGGCTTCATTTTTCTG
The DNA here is from genome assembly GCA_917880725.1 of Selenia dentaria. Taxonomy (NCBI): domain Eukaryota; kingdom Metazoa; phylum Arthropoda; class Insecta; order Lepidoptera; family Geometridae; genus Selenia; species Selenia dentaria. The sequence goes on along the minus strand of OU862875.1, from coordinate 37,579,463 downwards.
ATCCCGCGAGCATCGGGAGGTCTTTCGTGTAGCGGCGCTATGCCTCTTAGGTGTGGTAATCGCAAGGTGTCCGCCTTTGCGAACATGTTCGTGGTGAGGCGTTCAATAAAATTGCGGATTGTTTCGTGTTGCAGGTCTCTTGTTATCGTCGAGTTGCGGACGTATCGCGGAGCTTCGACGATAGTGCGACGGTACGTGAGAATCGGCCGGATGTACGTCTTGTAGACAAGTAGTTTCATCCGCAGTGGTAGCTTTGATCGTAGGACCGGCATAAGGCGTGCTCGGCCTTTCGCCTTCCCTACGACTGTATTGATGTGCCGAGCAAAGGTCAAACTCCGGTCAATTTCGGCCCCGAGGTATTTCACCACCGGGGCCCATGGGATCTCTTCTTCCAGTATCTTCAGGTGCGTGGGGAGGTTGGTTCAGCCCGTGACAAGGGCCTGAGTCTTGCCAACGTTCATCTTCATCCTCCACTTCGCTAGCCATTCGGGAAGGGCGTCTAGATTCTCCTGGATTATCCTGACGGCGTTTTTCGTCTGAATCGAGGAGACATAGTATGCGGCGTCGTCAGCGTAGAGGGCGAGCTTTGCGCGGCCCACCAGCGGAATGTCGTTCGTGTACCACGCATAGAGAATTGGGGAGAGACAACTCCCCTGTGGTACTCCGGCTTTGACTGGCTTCTCTGTTGAAAGTGTTTCCTCGATTCGGACGACGATACGTCGGTCCGCCAGGAAAGACTTGATAATTTCGACCGTTCTTCTTGGCATGGGGCTCTTCAACAGTTTGAACAAAAGGCCCTTATGCCATACACGGTCGAAGGCCTTCTCCATATCAAGTAGTGCGGCCACAACATACTCCTTCTTGTTGTGGCTTGTAGCCATTTCATTAATGACGCGCGTCAATTGGAGTGTAGTGGAATGTTCTGCCCTAAACCCGTACTGCTCTTCCCGAGGTGTGATGTGGGGCGTTAGGTGAGGTAGTAGTAGCCTCTCGAAAGTCTTCGAGAGGGTACTAAGCAGCGTGATTGGACGGTAGCTGTCCGGTCTCTTTGGGTCCTTTCCGGGTTAAGGGAGCATTGTTACGACGCCCGTCTTAAAAGTCTTCGGGAAATGGCCACAGCGCACTATCCCATTGTAGATCCTTATAAGGGCGGCCAGGGCTCTGTGCGGCAAGTGCTTCATCGTTTCATTCGAAATCTTGTCGAGCCCTGGGGCTTTCTTGTTGGGTAGGCGCCTAATCATCCTCTGCACTCTGCCCGGCGAGAAGATGATGTGCGCCTCCTCCTCTTCGGTCACGTCCGGTGGTGCAGACAGGTATTGTTCTACCCAATTCAGAATTTCAAAGGTACAAAAGTTCACAACCCTGCACGGTAATGCACTGCGTTCGTGCCTCTGAGATCTCTTCTTCTCTTCTCACCCAATTCGCTCTTGGCAGAGCGGTCGTGGCCGTCATGTAGTAATGGTATTGGGGGCATATGCTATTCACCTCACGACGTCCCGCCATCTTTCTCTGTTGGCCGTCATCCTGGTACACTCACTTATGGGGCCATCCACAACGTTCTGAGCTAATAGATATTTTATCTCTTGCTCTGTAATTTCACTCAAAACATTGCCGTTCAAGTCGAAACACAGAAATGTTTCACATTACTGCTGGGCGGTGGAATAACTGGCAAAGGTGGACTTTGCAAAATTCCTTCCACTAATATTATAATTTTATCATGATGTATAGAAGTGGTTACACTCACATTAACTACACTTAAAAGCTATACTTGCTATATAAGTCTAAACTTAATCTGTCCGAATCAGCAAGCCTCATTCGAGGCAAGTTTCATTCATAAATCTATTGTTATGTTTTGTCCTGATGCGGACAGATTAAACAACCTATTGCGTCAACACGTGAGACACGGGCCTTCATTTGTATGTATAGACCATAACCCACCGCCTTGCCATAGAGAGTGTTGGTAGATAGATAACACGTTTTAAGTTCGACCAAAAGCCTCTAACTTGGCGTTACGACTTTTAGACCTAAGATATACGAGTAACAACCAGGGACCAACGACGATTTAACGTGGCCTCTGAAGTCTGAAGCATGACAGTGCTATATTAAAAATGCCATTAGTAGTCACCGTAACAAGTATTGGTAACTGCAGCAAAGTATGGAATTTAGTTGAACTTACCTAGTTGAAAAATTACGAATGGCCAGGCCTGCTTGGCTATGAGTTTAAGTTTTTGAATATTTAAATTTAAATAAGTCGGCATTTATTATTGACAGCGGGAGCAAGGTCAAAGTACGTTAAACGATAATAGAGATAGCTAAATAACTGGCTGATAAAATAGAAATAAAAATATCGTCAACGCAACGAGGAAGGCATGTGTCAAGTGATTATGGGCTGAGTCACCGGTCAGTCGTGAGAGTTTGACCAAACACTGGTCCTATAGTTAGGGCTGTCAGATGTCTGTATACATAACTTTCTGTATTTGAATAAATTAGTAGTAATAAATATATATTTCTCAAATATATTGGAAATTTGAGCATTATTTTGACAGTCTTCTTCGAGATAAATCGAAATTGCTCTACTGGCTAAGTACATACGAGCACCAGCCGGTAAAAGTTGTATGAAAATCCTTATCTGTCGTTAGCAGCAAAATAAATTACATATTACACTGTCGTGTTTTTAAAAATAGAACGATCTTTTGCTGCAAAACATGGCAACCAAGGAGGCAAAGGTTTTATTGATATTTCGAATTGGCTTGGAAATAAAAAGCATTTTTTGAAACAAAAAAAAAACAAATAATCACTTTAACGCGGGAAAAAACTATTGTTGTTCTTTGGTCGTCATTTAAAAAATTAATTGTACATTCTGCGCATTATTTGTGAAAGCACTATACAAGCTTTGGTCACAACTAGGCATTGATGCACTTACGTATGTGTGCCTCGACTCCGCTTCGACCCACATTTACACGTTCGTCCATCAATGGCTCTTTTGCTGGCTGCAGTAACGTACTATATTTCTACTAAGCAAATAAATAGGCAAATTGTTCTCTTGTCTATACATGCCAACTATAAACAGGTGTGGCTCTATACTATAGCCACACCTGTTTATAGTTGGAGATTCAGACTGTACTGCGTTCATCTATCCAAACCATATTTGCTTATAGTCTTGTTAGTAGTTATTTCATATACTACAGATACCTTCAAACATAGGAAGTATACAGTATTACTAGCACGTTACTACTTGAAGGCAGATTAGCTATCTGGCATTGCAGTGGCACCCACCAAGGTCCTTATAGAATATACATAGTCTGTCACCTATAGAAAAATATTATATGCGCCCTGTGGTTACAAGATTGATGGATGATGATGATGAAAAGTACCCTATGTGTTAATCCAGGGCGTCATCTACCTCCATATCAAATTTCATCAAAATTGGTCTAGCCATTTGAGCGTGAAAGAGTAACAAACATCTATTCATCCATCCAAACTTTCACATTTATTATATTAGTGGGATGACTGGATGCGTCCCTCAACTCCAAAATATTGGGAATACCTGAAAAGGATATACATTTTATAGGTAATAATGTACCCAAAACTACCACGTACCATGCATCCAAGATTCTACAAATACCTAGCTGATAATCTGTTTTTTTTTTATCCAAACACTTACTGTTACTGTTGTTTGTTTCTTATGTATTTTAGTCACTCATATCATTTATACTGTAACCTATTAGTCCCTTTTAACATGTAGCAACCCTGGTAGAGCTACAATTGTCCGTAATAGCGGTCCACCCACATACGGGAGTATTGACTTACAATAAAAGTCACATTTCTCTTAATGGATAACACCTTTACAAACCGACAGGACAATTGATTCAGTAATTGTACCTAGAAAATCAAAAAACACGTTAGCAATTTATTGTCAACAATTGACGATGACCACATGAATTGCGTGAAAGCCTACAACGGGCAGGACTAAATAAGCTCTCCCTTATTACATTAAATAGTTACAATAAAACCTTGGGTGTTTATAGCACACCTTTCTCAACCACTTTGGGAATTTAATAGTAGGTCTGATTTTTCAGCGTAATCGCAAACTTTTTTTGATGTGTGTATGTAACATCACACGCATCACAATTGATATAATACTGCAGTAGTTCCTACTTACTACGTTACTTCGCTACACTAGTACCCCATGGGGTACTAGTGTAGCGAATGGAATTCGAGAACATATCTTTTAGCCATTTTGTGTTGCCATGTTTTTGGAGTGTAACTCAAAAACTGCTTGACCAAATTTGATGAAAATTTTATGGGACCACCACGGAATATTCTATCAAACAAATAATCATCAAAATCGGTTTATAAACGATGAAGTTATCCGCGAACACACATTAAAAAGTGTACGGTCGAATTGAGAAACCTCCTCCTTTTTTTGAAGTCGGTTCAAAAGGCATTAACTGCCAAAATTTCAAGTTTGTGTAGCCACAGTGGTTTAGACTCTACGTTGGTGAATCAGTCAGTCAGTGAGTACAAGTAATAATCTTCTATAGTATGTACTTAATCAATTTAGGGTGGTAAATTATAGCCACACCTTAATTCATAGTGATGTCAGTTGTCTAGTTTGATAATTTAGTAATGGAAAATCCATTTTGTGTCCGAATTGTTGTGACATAAGGTATAATTTGACCGCAAGCGATGTCATGTCAAATTACTAGCTTATATTCTGTGAACAATTTTCTTGACGTTGGCTCGATCTTGTTGTCCTAATATTGAAAATTAATTACTATGTTGTATATGTAACAGTTTTGTAATTTTACGTCAGATTTTACTCGTAGGTATATAATGACTTGGCTGAATTCGCTCGTAGCCCGTTTGCGGTCACCAATTAGCGTAAATTTACTCGTATATTATTCGTTTGACGCAGCATTTATACCAGTGAACGACATTATGCCGTCTATTTCCAGAAACACAACTTCAATAACCAATAGGATGGCAGAAAAGGTTTAATTTTCTTCGATTTGTGTTTCTTCTAGTCCTCTAGTGGTACACGAGTGTAGGCAATGTAAAAAGAATCATAACACATTGTTTTGTGTCTTCTTCGTCAATTGCCACAGAAGGATTTAGTAATTCATCTATACCGCATTACTAGATTCTATACAATAGACGTATCTGCCACGTTACGTGCAGGGTAGATGTGGATGGAGTTTTATTAATATCTGCCCAGACGACATCTCATTAGCATTTTAGATTGTGTAATTATTTTTTATGAACTGCAGTCCCTGTCGTGTGTATAGCTGAAAACGTAATTTTGCTATGAAATTAAAATGCTTTATATCTTTTTCGCCATGAAATTAGGAATGTATTAACATTTCGTCATATCTTACACACATATAACCATTCCATACGTTCAATAATTTCTTAAGCTTTCAGGATTTTGATACATTGAAAGTATGTAAACAACTTTTATGGACATATCGCATATATTTTATATCATTCCTTTGCCGACGTTTCGAACACTTTTCAGTGAACATGGTAACGGGGCTACACGTGAACATGTTCAATGTTCATACGCGATTTAATCGTATTGAAATCTTTGTTTAATATCCGTAATTTCCTCTGTCCATCTTTATAATAATTTTGACTTTATCACGAAAGGTTTATTTAAAAAAAAACATATCAATGGTATTTATATACCCGTAACAAAAACCTATTCAAGTACAATTTGAAAAATTTAATACCGACTTCCATTCTATACGCTTATTGGAGTGTAACTCAAAAACTAGGACCGAATTTGATGAGATATAAACGGGACAACACGGAAAGCATCAGCTATCAAACAAAAAAATAATTTTGAGAATCGGTTCACCCAATCAAAAGTTATGAGGTAACATACATAAAAAAGAGTCGAATTGAGTACCTCCTCTTCGGAAGTCGAAGTCGGTAGAAAAGTATCATTAAGATAAAATAACCTTTCGTAATGTTATGGAATAATTTAAATTATATATGAAGGTAACGAGAGCCTTGAAAGAATTATCGTGGTGGGGACACGGAGTGCAAAAGAGCCCGCGGGCGATCCCCAACCAGATGGAGTGACCAATTGAAAGATCCTTCCTCAATCGAACTTTGCTCAGTTGTCACAGACGCGATAGATAGGCACCGATGGAAGCAGAGAATACGATTTGGTGTACTCCATCCATATCCACCGATGACCACAATCCTCAGTCATGAGGAAACGACCACAGATAGAGAGAATGCTATGAGACAGTTAAAATAAAATAACACAAGTGTAGGTAAAACAATAAAAATAAATTAGAAATGGTTATACATTGACAAGACTATGTTGACTACGTTACACGTGTATTTCAAAACTACACGGGTACTTCTACGTCTATTGAGAGACCGATATGAATACTTGTATCACTAACTTATGAACCTTGGTGAAGTCTGTCTTATTGTGACTAGTCCCAACAACTGAACAATACATCTAGAGTCACAATAAGATATTGATCACAATAAGTATATAATTTGAAGTAATATTCAAGTTATATCTCTACTACGGAATATAACAGTACCTTACTTTGAGTTGGTTAAACGAAACCGTCATAAAGGCAGAATAATCAATGCCGCAATCGGCACCAAAAAGCCCATACCCACTTTGAATTATAAATCTATTCATGCCTAATGCCGAAAAAGGTACCGCCGCACCAACTAGTTATTATTCTGAAGTATTTAGCCGATAACGATCTATGAGAGCTGTTTGCTTAGTGATCTAATTCGTTGTAAAAACGCCCGTCAACTGACTTGCGGCATTATAATTATATGTCAGATAGATAAAGGTTTTTAGGGTTCATTGAAGCATTTTAGAAAGGTGTCTCAAAGCCGTCATTCTAGAAGCAGAAATTGTAGACTACGTCCTATTACTTAAGCAACTTTAGTATTTATTCGCTGTGCGTACACTAAACTAAAATTCTCTAAACTATGGTAGTTCTTATTATGTTAATACTAAACTCCACATCCGTGTAACACTTAGAATGATATTTCTAAACATATGATTATTCTATTTAAATGTGGGTAGTTTAAAATCAGTTGAGATGAATGATGATTAATTTTGCACAATTAAACAGAAACGGCAAATTTAAGAATTGTCACTTGCAAGCATTATACGAATTTAGACTTTAGAATGAACAGAATAAGAACTACCATAACATACTAAAAATAGATTTTAGTTTGCTAGTTTATTCTGAACAAGCGAATTACTACCTTTATCTGCGTTGAAGAAGGTCATCGCGATTCATCGAGGACTACCCGAATCAGGATAAAAAGTGACCTATGCGTTACTCCCGAGTACAAACGATCTCCACTTCAAACACCTAATTCCATCCAGTCGTTTTGCGTGATTAAGTCATAAACATCCAAACATACAAACTTAAATTGCACCTTTATAATATTAGTGTGACAATGTGATTCACTTAGTTAAGGTGGCAAAATGACTCTAATCCCAAAGTGAGTACTGACTGATCTTTAATACTAAAGAGCCTGAGTCACTTCTCTCTAGCCACTGCTCAGATTTAAGCTCTGAAAGATTATATGCTTTCCTAAAATGTGGCCATTAAAATAATTTTACCTAAATCCTTTTTTTACTTACTAGCGACTGCCCGAAACATCTTTCGCCTAGTAGGCTTGGCCAAGTCCCATCTTTTCTTACTTTTTATTTCATAAGAACCTTCTCCTGATAATAAGTAACATAACAAAAAAGTATTAGCGAGACATGCTTACGTATCACAAGTAGCCTAGTAGTTAAATTAGACCTAGGTCTTCCCCTTCCAACGATTCCATTCACATGCGACCCATATACGAATGTTGTGATAATATCATTTAATTCATTCATTGCCCAAACAATCTTCTCCTACTAAAATCGAGAAAGGTATGTAAACTTTCTCGACTTTAGTCACTACATTTTTCTTCGCGCCACAATGTTTCCGTATCTCACTGCTGCTTACACTATCACTCCTATCAACTCCAATCATGCAGCTTAAAGCTCTCATTTCCTCTGCCTTTACGCTGCTTCTATGATATTTCTACCATACCTAACTTTTACAACCATACATTAGTGTGGGAACTAAGACTCCTCTAAGTACAGCCACAAGTTCCCTTTTGGGCACCTTTTGACTTTTTATAGAGGCAGGCAACCGTTCACCATGTTCCCAGCACTATATGCCGTGTATATCGCTTTCACTTTTTCGATCTTTTGTAAGCACAGATCCCAAATATACAGATTCTTTCACATGTTCTACTTTTGAACCGCCAATCACAATATAGCACTGTCGGCTTAAGAGGCAGGTACAGATACAGACGTAAGGAATAGGTAGTGCGGACGAAGGATAATAAAAAAGTAAATGTGGTCTCGAAGCACACCACTCCCTCCACTATATAGGAATTAGAATACCTTGTATTGTGGGTCGCTAGTCTCTTCCGAGTTACATAATAATTATTGGTAGTTCAAAAATATAGTCGGTATATGAAAGTACTAAGATAAAAAATAACTTAATAATAGCCTGGTCCACTTGTTTTATTTAGTCTTCACTTGAGACAGTTTGAAAACCTGTCATACATTCATCTGTTTATCATCATAAAGAAAAGCCGACCAGGTACGAGTCGCACTCACACACGAAGGACTCCGTACCATTATCTATAAATATCTCATACACCAGACATGATTTATTTGCCGTTTTTATAGATAAGAATACACTCTGTGCGCGAGTCCGACTCGCACTTGACCAGTTTTTTAGTATTTGTTGTAATAGCGGCAACAGAAATACATCATCTGGGAAAATTACAACTGTCTGTTACAGTTCATGTGATACAGCCTGGTGACAGACGGACAGACAGAGGGACGGAGAGCGGAGCCTTAGTAATAGGGTTCCGTTTTACCCTTTGGGTATGGAACCCTAAAAACCGGTTTAATGGTTTTTATAATATATATGTATAATAGTAATATGAACAATAATATATACCTATATTATAAATAATGGACATGTGGACGGACCATATAGTTCCCGAGGGACCTTAATAACTACTAGTCTAATTTAATAATTACTTTTTGTAGTAGGACTTTTGCAGAGTCCGCCTGGAGAAGAGTAAGGCACACTATTGCCAATTATTCAACCATAAAGCAGTAGTTTGCAAACATTACTGTATTACGTTGAAGTGTATTGTTTTCAACGAAATTACAGGGCCAGTCAACTTATATCTCATGATGACGAGCGCAATGCATTGCCGTACAGGATTGTGAACTCTTAACCCGCCCAATGTCTACTTATTTCTGTTTATTTCCAAACTCCGCATTAAGGTTCAGATAAAAAATACTAATCTTGAACAGAACAACCAACTAAAAGCAAATTTATACCGGTGGAGTGCATTGGATCTAATAATGTTACAGACAAGAGGTATAAAAATTGTATACACTTGGTGTATGCGAGTCATGTCTTAGCACTGTTTTGTACGTACACATGGTGAAAGCATGACACTCGACGCGTTAATTTTAACCCTACTCTCTCAGTAGTTTGAAATTCCATATAGCACTGAACTGCTATGGGCAAGTGTAACGCAATATCAGGCGAGCGAGTTACACGTCTCGTCAATGATTGATATAGAAATAAATATTGAGCAGAACACAAGGGTCAGACATTAAAACTTACTTGATAATATTTTAATCTAGGCTCGCGTGTGACTCGTAAAGTTTCAAATGAAGGTTAATCCTCCGCCTACGCATGTTCACGATATTCTTTAAACGTTCATTTGGATTATTCATAATTGTGCCACAGAAGTATCAAGCAGCGAATGAGCTTCTAATATTGTCTAGACATACGAAAATCTATTTTTAAAATGTTTGTACTTATGTCTGTCTGTTAGGTCTAATCTCCAAAACTGCTGGACTGATTTCGATGTTGTTGTATTTGACAGTTGGTGGATAATATAACTTAGGCTTTTATTTTAGATTTTTCAAAAATAAAAGGTACTTCTACCCTATTATTGAATATTTTTCATAAATCTTAAGATTTAAGATTTAATTTAATTCTTACATTTATCCACAAGGCCACGCGAGCCTAGTCCGGGTCAAGTAATTGAATATAATGTTATGTAGGGTAAATTAACAACCGTTAATTTAGCCTCAAGACTAAAGTCTTTGACCAGTGTGTGTTGCCAGTCATGACTTATGACACTGAAACGGGGTCTCTTACTATCTCTTACACAAGCAAGCTCAAAGTCACACAACGAGATGTAGGTATGTATGGAGAGGGCTATGCTCGGGGTTTCTCTACGTGATCGAATTGAGGAGATCCGTAGAAGAACGAAAGTCACCGAAATAGCCCAGTAGATTAGCCAGTTAAAGTGGCAGTGGGCAGTGCACAAAGCACGCAGTACAGATGACCGATGGGGCCGGAAGGTTCTGGAGTGGAGACTACGAACTGCCAAGCGCAGCGTAGTTCATCCATCGACAAGGTGGACAGACGACCTGATAAAGGTCGCAGGACAACGTTGCATGCAGGCCGCTTCCAACCTGTACTTTTTGAAAATTATGGGGGAGGCATATGCTCAGCAGTGGACAGCCTACGGCGGATATGATGATGATGATGATGAATTTAGTCAAAATAACTACTATACAGCCGTTTGGAATCAAGGATTGGAAACTTGGTATGGGTAATATTTTTTGCAAGTTTATAACAGTTTTATGGTATACTACTAACATACCATGAAACAACTATAATAATAGTAATAGTTTTTCAGTTTTTCAGTTAAATATCTTTTATTTATGCTTTGTTTAAGAAAAATAAGAAATACTCCTAAATTTAATTCAGTAGAATCATTTTTAAGAAAAGGGGTTCGTTACTCAGTCGTCATTTCGTTCAAAAGTCTATTTTGCCTGTAATTTAAGCATCACCTAAATAATAACCTAAATCATGACCTGAGCATTATTTTTTATTATATGTTTCACTGGAGAAATAAGCAGAAAACACATAAACTATAACGTGTAATAATAGTGTCTGTATAATGTCTTCTTATTATTTATTCTGTTGAAATTGGCTATAGGAAACAAATACTTACATTCAACTACATTTGTGATATAATCATAAATAGTAAAAAACAGGAGACATTTGATTCTGTTTTCCATAATACTAAATTCTTGGTAATTATCTGAACGAATATGTATGAGAACGCTATCGCCTCATTGATTCTTTATAGGATAGCCGTTGAAAGAAACCACGAACTATGAAGTGGTGACTAAGCGAGGCCATTCAATTGTGGTGACTCCACTAGGCCTCAAAGAAAGCGAGCTGATATAAAATGCGGTAACTTTTAAAATATTTCAGCAACTCTTTGAAAACAAAAGAAGCAGAAATAAACCCTTTTTATTTCTATTTAATAAAATATTCTATTTTATAAATATTTAATGATATTTTTTTACTAGATTCCATACGGAGCTGTTAATACGGCTGAACGAACGGTTCGCAATAGTTTAACAGGTCGTGTTCGCAAAACAAAGTACTAATAATATGTGATAGCATATTTCATTCCCTATAGTTTAATTCAATAACCTTTAATTGACAGAACGCGCGAAGCATCTCTGCTCTAACTGGCCAAATTTACTTTCATATGTCCATATGTTTGTAAGGTTGTTAGTTGGTCTTCCTGTACAGGTTGCATTTTTCAATCAACTTTGACGAAACTTTGTATGCATGTTCTACTACGAGTACTTCAATTGTTGTCGGTGTATTTGAGTGGGGCTGGGGGCTGTACTTTTCCTAAAAAAGGGGAAGTTTGTTGATATAGATAAAATTTGGTTCACACATTAGGTACCTGATTTTAAAAAGAGATGTCGAATATAAGCATAACTGGTAAACTGATTTCCGAGTTTGGTTGTGTAGTACTGCGAACAATGGCCGTTAGTAAAACCATGTGCTCGCGAGGTCTACTGTTCACAGTACTACTAGTTTAGTTTTTATTTTAAAACGATAGCTCATACATTTTAAAAGTCGTCGCATTTTTTATGACCGACCCGCTTTCTTCGCAGCCCAGTGTATTTTAACAAAGCCAGGCATTAACTGTAGTTAGACGATAGATAAACGATTTATTTGAAAATTGCTTTCAATAAATGTCAGGCAATTTTAATTGGCAATTTACTTGTAGAATACCCATGAAATAGGCGAATAATCGTTAGGCAATTAGTTATTTGTTATTTGTTGTTGTACTACACGCGCGCACTGCGAATTTCAATAAATTTTCGCTCAATGCTCTCACTTAATTTTTTTAAAAGAGGTTTTATGTAATAACCCAACGTGTCGATACTGAATGAACTCAAGAACACATACATCTCGTCTCTCGACTAGATGTATGTGTAGGGTTCTCAAGTACTTTGGTCACGTGGCACGGCGGAAGCCGGACAATTTAGAAAAGCCGCTGGCCCGCGATCGAACAAAAATAGCGAATAGACTACGAAAACTGTCAAAAACGTCAATTTTCATACAATTGAGTTGCGATAACGCGGTTCAATGGCTAAGAGAGTCGGGCCCCAGCTTTCCGTACGGGTTTCCGCGGCACTAGCAACCCCTGTCCACTCCCTGATGTTTCGTAGCCATGATCTCTTCCTGCGACCAGCTCGTCTCTTTCCCGCAATTTTTTCCATCATTATTAATTGAAGAAGGCAATATCTGTCATGTCTAAGTACATGGCCCAAATATGCAACTTTTCTTTCTTTTACCAATTTCAAAAGCTTGCGTTCTTGTCTTACTCCCCGCAGTACTTCCACATTGGTAACTATTCTTAATACGTCATTGTTTTCAAAGAAAATTATGTCGATACCCCATTTCAAATTTAGATCTTGACGTGCCGTGGAACATTAGTTCCATTTTTGAACAATGGAGATTACGTTACCTATTCAACCTATTTACTTGTAGCTGTCGTGGTACCTAATCTCATAAAGGGTGCCGCGGACCTATATCATTTCTTTTTTAGAACACGCTAAATACCTTGTACACAAAACAAATATATTTCTTTATATTCGATTCTACTTAGGTATATTACGTTTTTTACGCCATGATACTGAGTCGCAGATATTAGAAACCGTAATTACTGGTATTCAAATATCGTTTTATATCTATTGTTTGGAAGATGATGAAAACAGGACGAGGGTTGAAGTTTAATGTTAATTGTATTTAGTGAAAGTCGAGATAGCCTTAAAGCCTTTTATAACCAGTTAGCTTCCCCAAATTAAAATTAAATTTGCTAATAATCCCTGTATTCGGGGTGTGAGGGAAACCATTTATAGGTTGCACTTAGTTATTTGGTTAGATGGCCGATGGGGCCGGATGGTTCTAGAGTGGAGACCACATACCGGCAAGCGCAGCGTAGGTCAGCGTAGCGTAGGACAGACGACCTCATAAAGGTCGCAAGACGACGTAAGATGCAGGCCGCTTCCAACCGGTCCTTTTAGAAAATTGTGGGGATACTCCCGGAGTATCATAGGCCATGTTCAGCAATGGACGTCCGACGTCTGAGATGATGACCCGTTATAGTATAGTTGGAAGCTTAATGATTCTGCCTTCGAAGCGAGGGGTTTCCGGTTTGATTCCTAGATGAGCAAATATTGATGTGAACATGCGTCCCGCGACATCGAAAATAGTGCAAAGGTTCAAGTTAATTGTGTTATGTTTTTTTATTATTATTAATATACCTACATAATAACTAAAAAGGTCAGACACAATATAAGTATCAATAATAACAAATATCCTAAAGTTTAAAATCACACAGGGAGATAAAGCTTCCGTTTGTTGCTTCGGTATAAATCTGAGTGCCTCGGTGGCCTAGCAGCCATGGCGTCTTAGATGGATTGTCATAAGACGCGGATTCGAATACCGTCCAAGGATTTGTCGAATTTTAGATATAACAAAAAATGGAAAATTATAAGCCGTCCTTATATTATTAAAACCTTTTTTTTTGAGGGGGAAATGCTGTCCACTTCCCTTCCGCTACGGGGGTTGACGGAAGGGGGTATGTGGGGCTCAGACCCACTAAAACCCCCCGTGAGCAGTCCTCCGCTAGATGGGGCGATCACCATCTCGCCCCAGTGGTAGGCCCGGATTGGTCTTAACCGGGCCTCAGTGCCCGTGAAGGGTTGATCTTGCTCACCAAGGTCATCCCCTAGACGTGTAGGGCCGTGCAAGCCGGCGAAGAGTCCCCCGACTCTCCACCAGTGACCCCACTAAAGAGGAGGGAGGAGGCGTGCGAACTGCCTCCTCCGTTCCCCCGTCCGTCTGCGCCGGAGCGGGTCAGCTCAAGCATCATTCTCTCTGACCCGCTCCGCGGCCTCCTTCTGCGTGATTACCGCTTCACAGAAGGTGGCCACTGCCTGCCACGATCTCTCGCTGTCGAGCATAGTTAACCACGCTCAGCAGCGAGAGATCTCCGCCAATTATAGCTGAAAGCGTGTGCCGCTGGGGACCCCATGCGGCACACACCTCCAGCGTATGGAGCGTCGTATCCTCCAGCGCTCCACATTCATGGCAGGCTGGGGTAGCCTCGCGTCTCGCGATTTGGTGCACGTATTTACCAAAACACTTTTATTGAAACCACCACATTACACATACATTGCAAAAAAAGATTTAGGAAACAATTGTATACAAAAATATTTTACTACAATCAAATGCTTAAAATTAATAAAGTCACAATGGGTGGTCTTATCGCTCAGAGCGAACCTTTCCAGACAACCATGGTGCTCTCATGATATTAAGCGGTAACCTCTACCTACAACTGTTCATAAGTGACGTACTGCACTGCGCCCATCGCCCTGACTATTAAGTTGTTAAATCTCATATACCTGTAACTTCATCGGGAACCAACGGGAGCACAGTAATGCGAACATTACAAGCTTTTCAAAGTCAAAGTCAAAGTCAAAATCATTTATTAAATTAAGGCATCAAAGACGCACTTATGAACGTCAATTTTTCATTATAATGTACTTTAAAGACTACCGCCGCGTTCCAAAATATATAGAGCAACAAAATATATATAGATTTTCTTCTTTCCGTGTATGACTGTATAGATGACATCACTCTAGACGATAAGAGCGGCCCGATGTGAGACAGTAAATTTTAAGCGTTTTATTGGTAATTTTCTATTTTGTTTTTGTAATATTATATCATAATCAGCCCATTTTGTTCCCACTGCTGGGATTCATGCCATCCTCTCAGAGAGAGGAGTTGGGCCATAATCCACCACGCAGGCCCAGTGTCACTTGGTGGATAGGTTAGTGGCCAACCCGTGTCGATATTTTCAGACCACCTGAAGGCGTTCGACATAGCCTAACGACTGTTGTCCAAACCGGTACCGACGGCTTCAGATGCCCTCCGAAGCACGGAAGCACTCACTTGAATAATGCCACTAGCGGTCACCCATCCAAATCCTGACCGCAGCCGGAGTTGCTTAACTTGTTGATCGGTTAATATCGCCAAGTCAAGCTCCGCTACGAGCACTAAATATTATTTATAATAATATATTGATTAACCGATTTTTAATATTATAACCCGATTATATATTATAATATACTGATGACCTTATAATTATTCCACGCAGGCGAAGTCGCAGGTAGGTAGTTGTTAATATGCCTACCGGAACACAATCACTATCCCTCGCCTCACCCTTCCACTCTTGATAGGTTATCACTAGCAAGCATTGCACTCGAATAGCCAGGCATTCGGATTGGATAATTGTTAGACCTCATTTATCTTCCTGCCGTTGTCACTTTCAGACCTCAGGCACAATGGGCCCGCTACATGTGAACTTGTCTTAATAGTTTTGGAGCTATCGTTCATAATGATTACTCGCGTTAGTATGGCGCTAGTGTTTTGATAAACTAATCTGTATGCGATACAAAAATTACTTTGGTTGCAAAGTTACAATATTTTATAGTCACTCAAAAGGTTCTTTTTTCTGATTGTTACGCATCGATTAATGACTAATCTATGGCCAGTTAATTGTAGGTATGCAAACAAGAACGTGCGTATAGCTACCCTGCACACAAATAGTACACAAAAGTTATGTAAGACCTAATTCGATTTTAGATCGTATGTAATATAATTGATATCTATAGTTCAAGATTTAACAAAATATGTCATATAAATATGCCTATAATAAATATATGTACAAAAAATAACTTTTTGGGCTGAATTATTTAATATACTAGTATTGTTATTTAATAAAGAATATTGTTTAATGCCAATTTAATATAGCTTAGCCTTGACATGTTTATCTGCTCAATTTAATCAATTACTTAATAAAGATTAAATTTTTTTTTTTTATTCTAATACCTTCCTATATACCAATAAAAATGTCCTTTCCTAATTATATTCTATATACAGACACGACGTTGGTAACAGTTTTATTATATATAAAGAGTATTTATGTAGTTCCTGAAGAGGTGTGATTTTGAATACAACTAAATAGTTTTATAAAAACTTGATTAAATAAACCCACATGTCCCCGTCTATAAGTGAGAGCCACAATGGCAAGGGGTCTGACAAAGAGGTCTAAAATTTCACCGTTCTTCTGAGACGAGGATGAATTGAGACCATTATTTTTAGGAGGTTGCGTGTCCTTGTCGGGTAAATAATCGAGATATTAATGTTGATAAATGAACGTGGAAATAATTATTCATCGTAGAGGATACGAGTACAAGGAGGAGCGGAGCAAAAATAAGTGGTTTGGTTTAAATTGAAATTAGAATACAATGTTTTGGCAACGATTTTAAAATGTAATCAGTATGAGAGAGTATTTTTACGTGTAAGCGGTATTAGAGCCGATATACACGAACTGCGCTTGAGCAGTTAGCCAGTGATCAACATACACAGACCACTGTTGCAATCATAGTCAACAGCTTGAAGCTGCCGTTGATAACTGCTCCAGCAGTTCGTATTGACTGCTCATTAAGTAACAATTTCAATTCAAGGGCGGTAAGCACGTGCGACGTGGAATGAAGACCGCGGGCAGAGCTAACGGCGCGAGAGCAGTCGACAACTCGAGCAGTCCTTGTATACCTGGCGACTGCTTGACAGCCAACCGCCCGAAGCACTTGCAATTGCTCGAGCGGTTCCGTGTATGTGTGTACGTGGAAAACTGTAGTTCACTGTGCAGTCGCAGCTTGAAGCAGTCCATGCCGACTGCTTTGAGCAGCCATTTTATAATATTATTTTTTTAAGATTAACAAGGTTAGGTAGAGTTTGCAGTGATTCTGATTATAAGCAAATATATTTAATAATATAAGAATATAATAATAAAATTATAATCATATTTTTTTATAAAAATATTATCAGACATTAATTACAACTGTGAGCGATTCATGCTTAGAAGTTCCGGTTATTGTTTTAGGGTAACTTCTTCTATGTATAATTATGTTTCTAGGTGTCAGTTGCTCTAAAAACTCGATATTTGGGTTCACCGTTAGACTCATCATCACGCACGCTGACTACTTAAATAATACGTGTGCTAGTAATATGATATATGAATTTTAGACGGGATCAAAAAGAAAACATCAAAAGGTTATCGGCCAAAATTGGCCCAATTTTGTGCAGCTGTAAGGGTAACTTTTTCTTGTGGAACATATTCTGAAGAAAAAAATCCTTTGCAAAAATAATAACATTTCTATGTGACAGACTAATCTTATAATGTTATAAACTATTTCAATAAACGTTAATAATCGAAGGATGAACATGACGAGCGCAAAAATTGCAAAATAAAATTGTTTCGTACACCTTGGGTGTTAGATGGCCGAAAAAGAAAATATTATATATCACACTAGATACATGCTGACAAAATATGATTTTGTATTGTAATACTTGATCGTGTTTCCATAGCCTCCTAGAAACAAAAAAACATTAAGCGTGTTAGGCTATGTTTTGAATTGTAAACGAAATAACACCGATTTATACGTCAAACTACGCAATGTTCCCTTAATCCCTAAAAGGTTAAGCACTTAATATTTTTTGTGGTCACCAAACTGTCACGGCGAAAGTGGGGCTTTATGTTAAAAGCTACAATGTTGAAAAAGCTTTTAGTAAATCATTTATACATAGATAATATATTATGTACCTAAATTAGACCACAAATTACATAACGCTGATTGCAGCTGTACTAAGTTAGTGCTTAATTGTATTTGAATGTCATTCAAATCAATAGTAAGTAATCAAATGTAGTAATAACGCTGACTAATGATCGGATACAGGTAATGTCTTCTGTCTTCTGTAATACCTGTGGCAATAATAGCTATACGAGCGATATAAACGCCAGTGCAAATTATCGCTACCGTACACGATTTTGTGGTTATAAAACTTTAATTTCTCAAAAGATAATTTCATTTGCCTGTATGAGAAAGTACAAGTGTTTTATAATTTGCAAATGTACAAACAGTAAGCACATACATGGTGCGTAGCAGTAGGTACCTGATAGAATGAAAATATTTCATAATGAGCACAATACTTTTAATTATACACTGCTGCAAAGCGCGACAGTGCGCAATATTGTTTCGGTTATTTTTAATTTAGCTAAGCTACACACTACTGACACTATGGTCCGTACCAGTTTGAAACCTATGAACTAATTATAAGACCATACATTTGAATGGACATTTCGTTCTCACATCACAATTTTACATAACAAAAATTACATATTTAATACTTTTGCTTATTCTAAGTATACTATTTTCATTATTACATTGATATTAGTTGGAGCAGCCGGTCTCACACTCCTGCCTTAGCCCTATTGGTCTCCACGACCTCTTCGTCCCTATCTTTTAAAGCCACCTTAACGTTGTGTACTGCTATTTGTTTTGCTGTTGCCGCCCGCTTGACGAATTCGCCAATAGCATCCGACAGCTCGGATGCTATTCTCTGTGAAGTATGTGCAGCTCACTGAGTGTCGCGATACTGCCACTACTGCGTGAGAGACGCTGTCTCGGAGCTTTGTGACTCGCTCCTTCGTCTGGATGATGATCACGGTTTCGTAAGTCAAACCCTGTGCCTCGTTTACGGTTAAAGTGCTGGACCCTTCCCCTGACCCGTATCCTTTGCCGACTAAGGAGGATTTTTCCTCCTGTTTCGGCACTAGGTATAGGGTTTCGGGAGGTCTTTTGGTATTTTTGCAGAAGTTTGTGTTCTAGCTTCAGGGAATGAACTTGGGATCTAGACGAGTATATGCCCAGATACACTTCGCCGAGTACGTACGCTACATCTATTGAATTTTGGTGCGTGCAGAACAACTCTTGGCTGATTGGCTGACGCCAGGACATCTGGACTACTGTACTTTATGTAGAATCTTATGTTTGGGCAAAAATTAAAGAAATAAAGAGGATTTTTGATAATAAATTAATATAAAAAATATATTAAAAAGAGTTACAATTTATGAAAATTGCGTTACACGTTTGTGCTTTGAGGGAAGTACGAGAACAGGCGTTATATTTGTAACCGGAGTTTTCAGTTCTGACTTAGAGTTTGCCAATAAGCTTTTAGATCTCTATATTTTTTGGGATTTCGGTAAATAATTTTGCTCCATCAAAACGTGCATTTTGCCATAATTATAACGAATTTTACGTATCAGTAATATGATTTCGTTATGACTATTCTCTTTTGCATTTATGAAGATAAATGGCCAAGAACAGAAATCTTATTATACGCAAAAAAAACTTAATGTAACTTCATTCTCCATATAAAATATGTCTTTGTTACAAATGAAGTTTCACACAATTTCACAAAATTTACAAAAAACAGTAAACATATCAAAATAATATATAATATATATTGTTCCATAAAACCATTTATATTGTTCGTAACTATTCACGATGAGCTCCAAAATCCAAGATTACATGTGGCTTTCACCTTTTTCTCCACCAATTTTATTAGAAACAACATTTCATACTCGATACCCAAATGGTAGTTTTTACCTTATACTTACTTAGATAAAATCTAAAAATCTCAGAAGCAGGTTTTATTTAAAAAAAACTCGCACATGGTTTGATAAGTGACAAGTTTACATTGCCTTGCCATGTCAAATCTAATTTTAACCGACTTCAACAAAAAGAAGGAAATTATATTCTCAATTCGTTTGTATATTTTTTTTGTATGTATGTTACGCGATCGTTCTACCAATTATAAATCGATTTTGATGATTCTCTTTTTTGTTTTGTAGATCATAATTCAGAGGTGGTTTCATATATATGTTATGTTTTGGTTTGTGGTTCCCTTCAGCAATTTTTTTATAATTATTTATCATCAACGTCGGGTCTTAAAATTTTGAGCAGGTTTATCCTAAAGAATAGCATAAAAGTAGGTTTACATTTTTTCAAATTGTACATAAGCTATTTAGCATTTAGCTCCCTTGATTACTAAATGAATTTACAAAAACACTTTAACAAAATCCTAATACAATTTTAATTAACTTGTAAAATGTGAATAACACCATTATTTAAAAATAAATTCTACTCGAATTCTGCACAGATAGGCTTAACAGATACGCGCCCTCACAGATCGCAGCGCCCCTCGCGGCAACACTTGCAAGCAAGAATCACTCGCTGATTGGTCCGTTCTGACTGCGGGCTTCATCAGGTCTACTTTTTCTCCAATAATACATAATATACATTTATATTTATACCGTATGATTCTCTACCTATGCATATTATATATTTACATCGGCAGCACGGTGTCACGCCAAGTGCACTTGCAATAACCGCTATAGAGTGTCAATTAGTGATTGGCACCCATCTCCCTTCATTCACCTAGTTGGTTCGATTACCTGAATATTAACCGGAGCATCATCAATAATGCATTCAGTATTGCATCGAATCTGAAGTAACAATGATTTAGTATACTGTATTATTACTTTATTGTAGTACTTTACTGTAGTATATCTTTTGCCTCGAGCTCGCCGGCGAGCTAGGTGTCTGATTGAGTTAGTCTGTAGCAAACGCTACAAATGCATAAGTCATCTAGGATCGGATGCAAAGTTTGTAAAGAGTCGTCTTATTTCTAAGAAACATTTTACTGTATTTGCCTATGAGGGGACTAAGACGACCCATAATGAAGGCCGCCCTATTGCGAATACTCTAGATGTGTTTCGCGAAAGTGAGTTGGCGATCAAGGATGATGCCCAGGTATTTGGCGGATTTAGCCCAAGGGATGGGTTCGCCAAATAGGACTATGGGTGACGGCATGAGAGTCCGCCGGGTCTCAGTGAAGTACACTGCTGCACTTTTACTAGGATTTACTGCAATCCGCCATTTACGAAACCATGCACCGATTACGGCGATGGCCCGTTGGATGGCACATCTCTACCTGATCTTGAACCGGCCAGTAGAGTAGATTGCAGTATCATCCGCGAACTGGGCCCACCGCGCTTTCAAGGTGTTGTTGCTACTAACTGAGCAAACGGAATCGTTAATATGCTAGCGGTATGCTCATATCAAAAAATTCATTCTACTAGAATTTTACTTTAAATTTGCCTAGAAAAAATCCAGAATTTTCTAGTTGTAGCCGTTACGGTCCATCAATATCAATCAAAACAATATCAAATAGACATATATAATGGCGGGACATTTTTGGCCGAGCTGCTGGGTGTAACAGCGACTTGCACGTGCGCGAGTATAGATATTATTTTAATTACGCTACCTTTGATAATTGCATCAGGCCGCACAAAGCTGCTAGGGTAACCACACGCCTCATTTTTAAAGCAACAAATTATTTATAGCGAGCGAGGTATGAATTAGAAACTTTACCTTAAGCTTAGATGACTGGCGTCCGAGCATTCACTTGTGCTTCCACGTTGGGACTTGCAAATGCTCGAGCTTTGCATCGCAGCTATCATGTCCAATAGCAACAGAAAACCTTCTTTGTAGTCGATAACTTCCTGACTGAACTTTCTGTCTCTACCATTCGTACAGAATTTTCAGAAATAATTAGCATTTAAGAGGTTTGTTAGTGCAAAGAAGTTGCTCTAAGAGCTTGGCAGTATCCATTACTGGGTTTACAATACCTTATTAATAGAAAAACCGTATCTATTATGGTTTGTCGATTTAATATAATATTTACACGATATTAAATGAATTCGTTCTAAGACTTAATATAATATCCAGTTATAAATAGATAGACTACTACGGTCCAATAGGCAAGTTGTCAATTTAGTTCTTTTTCACTTGACTGCTCGCTGACTTTACGACGCAATCAGTAAAACTGGTGGCTGTCTGTGGATTTATTTTGGATCACAAAACGTACATAAAACATAACATAAATCCGAAAAATCTACGGTATATTTGTGATTTTCTTCGTAGAGGCAGCTATCTTCAGTCGGTATTCGTCCTCGTACCTTACTCTAAGTAATAATTGAAATAAAACAGGTGACATTACGGCGGTCGGTCACGAACCGCTGATGTATCGCGCCGGGCCGTAACGATCCGGTAATTCGCAGAGCCACAATGTACTGTGGCCCATGCAGTGATTAAACTTCATGCGGGTTTCTACCGCAAATACAGGGTTTTAACTACACCCCACGAGTCACAGGATAACCGTGTGTTCCTGGAGTAATCATTACAACACCTTTCACATCTAATCAAGAAAAACTGGCTTATAAGACAAATCCGGATGCGTTTTCGATTATAATAATTGTGAAATTATTGTGAAAAAATCAAGAACGGTGAATAGAAACTGCCATCTACTGCGCGTGTTTTACCCCATGCATCATAAAACCCATATTTTATATTAAACAGGAACCAACTTTAAATAAAAATTGTCGATAATCTTTCGGGCTGCCATGCTTAACAGAAAATATCTGCATATTTTGCCTCGCAGGTAAACAGAGAAAAGGAGTGCTGCTGCCAGAGATAGCATATAGATTATATTACTATTTAGTTAGGTTTTATTTATTTATTAAAGAAACACCAACAGGATACATGTTTACCTTATTTTGGTAGTAACATTCTATTTTTATATATTATTCTGATATATATATATATATATATATATATATATATATATATATATATATATATATATATATATATACCCCTTACAGGTGTTTACAACATTCGCCGTTTAAATGAGTGGTTAGACAGAAATGAATAATAAAATTCAATAAATTAAAACTAAGAATGGTTGGTACTATGCAAAAACAGTAAGCACAGATCTGTAGGTATACACGTAGTTTCTAACTTAATGAATAAATGCACTGCACATTGTATCCTGCACAATATGTAACAATAAATATTCTTATAATTTTATGATAAATATACCTAATTTTAACATATTATTATTTTAATACAAATTAACAAGTACTAAATAAACAGAGAAAAAAATAAATTATATATTGGTTTCAGGACATGCTTCGTAGATAATTTGCTCCTGAACACATTCAATGAATAGTAAGAGATATTAAGATCATTCATGGAAGTTTTTAATTTAATTCAGGTTTAGCAAGTTAGGTTTAGCAAACCCAGCTGTGGTCACTATTTCGAGGGGCGATATTAGTGGTATTTTTGAATGAGCGCTTCAATGTTTCAAAAGACACGTCAACCCGTCGGTACCGGTTCTTGTCATATGCAGACGTTGTTAGGAATTCAGGCGTTTTGAAAACTCTGAAATTAGCGGTGGCCACTAATTCACGAACATGCACTAGAATGGTTGACACGATATCGTAGCGTACCTGTGCTATTCTCTCTCTGAGAAGAATCTCTATGTCCCAACAATGGAAATGTACTTCATCGGCTCATTATGAAAGGAGACGCATTTATTAAAAAATCAGCTTACAAATCATTTTACTATGCAATATTACTATTTACCTATGTATTGTTGTGCTGTTAAGAATAAATGCCATTTCATACAGAATTCGTATATCTGGAGTATTAATGGAATGGCTACAGCATTTTAAGGAAGTATGTAAAGGCGTTATAAAACGCGATCGTCGTAATTTTAATAAGTTATTTGTTTTCAAGAACTAAAAACAAAGTTAAGCTTTTAACCTTATAGTTGCAATGCTAACGTTCGCAAGTAATTTCGTTGAATATTACAATGAGTTTCGAAACTGGTTTGTAAGTAGTTATAACGTGTTGTACCTTTGCTAGGACGCGGCGATTCGTAATGTTGCGGTGTAAAGGGATTTTGGGATTAAAATAGTTCATAAATACAGTTGTTATGGTTAGTAGCAATGAAGTGATGATGATGATGATTTTAAAAGAGCAGGCCAAAATTGTGTATCAATTGTGAAACATACACGATTAGTTCGTCGTGTACCTATTTTGGTGTGAAAAATTATATGTAAAAATCCTTATTCTTATCCATTGGTTTCAGACATTCATAATTTTATATTATGTACCTACTACTTAATACAACTACTAAATGGTCATTACCAGAAGTGGTCGGAAAAGAAATTCAAAAATATTATGAACGTTTAGAAGGTGCAAGATATTATGCGTCTAAGTTAGTTAAGTTCTCTGACGTTGAATGATAGTCAAATTTTTAAAATATTCATTTCATCTAATTTACCTTTAGAAAATTCTGATCCGAAATAGAAATTATACTCGCAAAGCGTGCGATCTAATACATAACCTTTGCACTTGGGAACAAAAGACGTTTTAATTAATGTAAGTACTAAATTTATATACTATGTAATGTAATGTAATGAATTATATTTATATATAAATAACAAAACCTACAATGAAATTATCAATGGAAGTTGTAATTGTATCAAAAATTATGTATGAGGTGAGTCAGCGTGGTAAGTTGTTGTTCGAAAAAAACAGAATGACAAGCATTGAACAGTCATGGAACTTAACGTGTAAGAAGTTAAATAATTTTTCTACGCCATCAAGGGGTGAATCGTAAGAAAATATTTACTAGATGAATGATGGTGAGACCGCCTGGATTGCAACCAGAGCCAGATGTTTTGTCTCAAAGTAGTAATGTGCAAGTACACAGTTAAGGGATAATTATAATTATAGGACACGTTAATATTTGAAGGGCAATACGTGGCAATACGTGCAATACGTGTAACATACACAATACAAATACATGGATGAGGAAAATAATTCTCGGTATGAGCACAGAATGACGAATAGGTATGAGACTCAGATACCAAAGTTTTAGGTTCACGCAAGACAGTGCAGTGTAGTGCTTTGAAAAACTCCACCAAAGTTTGAAATTTTGAACTATATATAGTAAAAGATAGACGTTGTCACTAGATATTAAAATAAAATAAAAACTTAAAGCTCAGGGTGGCAACTTTCGTTAATACACAACAATCTCGTAAATTTGTTCTCACAAAATAAAAGAAACTTTCTCAAAACCCAAAAAGTAAGTATCTCTTAAATATTAAGATTAAAACAAAGCCCAATCCTTCTCACTAACAAGCTACTTAAGATGAATATAAACAGACACACACTCAGATAAAGCTTGACATAATTAGTGTACTCATAAATCTTGTGGCACATCCATTATGAGTAATTGAGCAACCGAATTGCTATATTTGTTCATACTGTTTATAGTTAGCATGGTAGTTATCTATGTGTATAGTGGCATCACAAACAAATCATTTAGGTTAGTGCAGAGTAGTTTTTTAATTTATTGGATGTTGCTACAACATGCCATCGTTTTTGCCAACCACACTATTATTTATATTCGAAAGTTTGGGAGTCATTAAGTGTGTATGCCTCTTACATTTTCACGCTAAAAGGTTTCAACGGACGACCGGTAAAAAACTATATACTATACATAATTATATTGTATACACATCTTTAAAACATTTAATTTAATGTGCCCGCCGGGAACTCGCAGACGCCACTGCGCACTCGCCCTGAAGATGAGCATCGGACATGTTCAAAACCCAGTTCGACGTATTCGATCCCTAACATGAGTGTTTTGTCGGTAAATACTGATAATTTAATATGTGTCAAACTCACGAGAATTTAAATACAAAACTTTAATTTGAACGAAGATATGACGAATGAAGAAAATACTGTCTTTTTAGAGAAAATACCATTGCAAATATCTCATTTGTCTTTTTTTAAGTAACATTTAGGTAAGTAAATGTTATTTTAAAATAAAATAAACGAAAGAGATATTTGCATGGATTGATAACAAATATGTTATTAGATAATAATTTGAGCGATACAACCATTTCCCTAAACAAGACCATGATAACATGCTGGCATGGAAATTTTTCATACACAATTCCGAAACGGGGGCGAAAATCTCCAATAAAGCCTATCATTGATTTTGTTTGAGTTCCTAGTTTGTGTTTCTTCGAGTTTTGACGTGTAATAGTGAGGGATTTATCACCTGTTAAGTGTTCATGCACGAGTGTAGACAAAGTGTACAAAATCTTAAAACGTTGTTTTCTGTTTCCCTCGTCAATTGCCTTAGAAAGTTTACGTAATGTTATTATAATTTATGTATTTATTTATAATTATTGTTTCATTATTTAAGCTTTTTTCTACAATTTCATTGCTACAGCGATCATATGACTTTGACAGGACAGTAAGTTGATGAAATGCTTATTTATGTGACTGTGACTTGACTTTAACTACTTGAAAAAAAAACACTTTATACATCTATAAATACTTGAGGAATGGCAAATGTAAAAACATACGCATCCACTTACTTATAAAGGAGTATAAAACCAAAACAGACAGACCGTAAACAATTTTGAATAGTTCGCATTGAAATATATCTATAGACGTAGTACGTAACTGTACACGTACGCAGCACCAATAAGTCGTGACCTCCTTTTGCATTCCCATGCGAGTACGGATTCAGTATGAGCCAATAATAAAGTCTGAGCTACTTCAACTCGAGCATCGATGGCCCTTCAGTCTTTGAACAACCCTGCTCAACTGATGACGAAACAAAATGAAAAGCGAATTATTTTTATTCCTCACTAAACAACCTCGCAATGAGGGGACCTTTACCGCCCCCTGCACGCCCTTTGTCGCTAAAACAAAAAAAGCTTTATAAAATCACCTTTTGAAATCCTGCCGCGAAATTTTCGTATTATGAGATTGAATAATGAATTTGTTATCTATTTTTAAGTGCTCATTGACTTTGCTTTACTGAAATATTTTAATGTTTCTGCTCTTCAGCTTTTTATTTGTCGTGTAATATATGCGAGTATCTTTGAGTTTAATATTAATGCCAATAATATATATAATTTTGTATACATAGAAGGACTGAACACTGAAACAAGATATATTAGTAAACACGACAACTGACTATACAGTGAAAAACTCTTTGAATACAGCACGTACATACCATTCCTTAAGAAACCTTACACTACTTATATACGAGAAACATATCAGAATACAAAGGCATATCGTGATACCGTGTCATAGTATCTCCACAAGTTTCCCCCAAAACAGAATTCAAGAGTATCAAAACAAACCGTTTTAGAATATTCAATATGAAATATATCGGCTCGGCGGAAAAAAATGTGGACCCAATTTGTCTTGCAGCTCACGTCTTCTACAATTTGGGGAATGTGGAGTTACGTAATGCCTTGGATTCATGCATATTTCTATATTGACACACATACCGAAGTCTCTCTTCGTAGAAAAGGGAGATTTTGTGTAAATATCTTTTCCTGTTGTTTGATTAGTGTGGATTTCGTGAGTGACTGGCAAACGGAATAAGTTAGTGATTTTTGCTCTTTAAACGTGAAAGTTAGCTACAATTCGTAGTTATTTAATTTCATGTATTCTGGCATTTCTGCGCTAGAACTCTTTATCTTATTTTTCATGGTTAATGCTTATCTTACTTTTTTGTATTGTTAAATACATACAGAACTTGAGCTTTTTGAAAACAGTTTTTGTCCTAAATGTTCGTTTAATTTTGTTTTTAATCCACAACCGGGAATTCTCAAACAAAACCCGGCTAATTGTTTAACTTTTATCAAGAAATTACGGGTCTTAAAAGATTATAATTTGTTGCCTCGACGGTCGACGGCGAGACACCTAAATCAGGGGAGTCGGGTGATAGGGGTCAACTGCATGAAGTGAGAGGGTGGCTGAAGGTAAGGACTGAGACAAGACTTTACTACCGGCTTAGCAAAAGCCAACCTCAGCGTTTTGTTTTGATGTTCTGAAATGCGATTTCACGTTGTTGCGTCGCACTGCTTAAGTTGAATACTACATAAGATTGCCAAGCTCTTTTAAACATATTTACCTTTCTTATTTTAAGCTCACTAAACTTTCTGATAATACGAGCGGTCAGTTAGTACTTTAACACTTTTTTTAAGATGTGAAAATATTTCCTTCGATTGCGTAGTAGGCTCGGTCTTCGGCCTTGCCATAACCTCCCATCTTTTCATGGTTTTTCTTTCATAAGAACCTTCTCCTGACAATAATTATCACAGCAAAAAAAAAGAATTAGCGAGATTGTTCCATTCGTTCTCAAAATACAGCGTGACCAGGAGAAATACGAGTACATTTATTTATATATATATATACTAGCGACTGCCCGCGACTTCGTTCACTCGCCATAACCTCACATCTTTTCTGGACTTTTCTTTCATAATAACCTTCTCCTGACAATAACTAACACAACAAAAAAAATATTTAGCGAAATCGATAAAGCCGTTCTCAAGTTATAGCGTGACTAGAAAAAATAGGGGTTCATTTTTATATATTAGAAGATATATAGCACATTAGAAGAGGAAGTATGAAGTATAACTTTTTATCCCTTGCAATAATAATGGTGCGTGGATGGAGGCTAATGTAGCTACTTTGGCTATCGATAGCTTACGAATCCCTTAAAATATTGATCAGTAGAGATCTATTTACACAATATGCATGAATAAAATATCGATTAAAACTGAAAAGGGGAAAAGGAGGCACGAGCTACAAATCCGGTCCTGCTTTACTTAAGCTTGTCGATTTCTTATTGTATCGACGAAATTAACCAGAAACAATGATTCAGACATAAGTTATTTAAAGTGATTTGCTTCAAGCAATCTATAAGGATGCTTGGTTGTGCACCTATCCCTATACTTGAGCGGAGATTTTGCAGTAAATGCCAATTACTCAAACCTGCATTTTTAAATGATGTTCAAGAATATGGCCCAAGATTTCTTTTATACATGGTGTTGGCGACAGTATTTCCTCTTTTGATGCTGGCCGATGAAAAATGATTGATAGGTAGCCATGTAATATATTCTAAATTAAACAATATTTTGACAATTCTTTATTTAAAATTAAGAAAGTAATTTGTGTAAAAATTACATTTTGTTTTGATACGATAGTTTTTTATTATATGTTCATCTAGTAATTATTTATTAATTTATTTAGTTTTCTTACGTGGTTTTAGTGTCGTTAGGTACTCTTGTGGTCATCAATATAGTATAAAAATTAGTCAGATTTATAAAAAAATTAGTACTCGTTTTTTAATGGCATGTAACCGAACAGCAAATATACTGTGTTAGGATCATGAAAATAATGGAAGAGGGTACCAATAAAAATTAATAGCAAGCGGATACAAAATAAATGAAGATCATAGTTGAGATTTTTTTTTCATTAAAGTAAGTGTCGAAACGAATGGTTTCGCAACTATTAAAGCTATTTATGGCGATTGGCTGGTAAAACAATGTGCGTGCAGGCTTATGAGTGTTATGTTTCATTGCTTCGAAACTTTGGTACTAATGCCGTCTCGCAAACGCGCGCAAGATTTTTAAATGGCTGAAAAAGACAACAACAATATAATCTATATTCTACTATCGAAACAGGTATTACGAGTATATGTAGTAAGTTTTAACTTTTAACTTTGAAACGAATTTAATCAGGTATATTTGAATTTATCTCGGCTAGTAGTAGTAGTAGTAGTGCCTACTTAGTCTATTATAGAGTTATGAAATTATTTTCACAATACATGTGGTTGAAAAGGACGTGTTTCAAGCAGATAAATCGTGCGCTAAGTGCCACTTTTCCTCACTGGTGCGTTTTACTTTACAAATATTTTTTTTTTATTTTTTACTCCTGCGTCAGCGCCGAACTGATGAGTATTTGTATTGTGTATTATATGAGTATTTTCTTAAATAGTCACGTATTGATTTTCTTTCTACGTAAACGAATACTTCATTAGACGTGCTGTTAATCATTTACGATTTAGATCATTATTAAATTTACAAAAAATTAAATTATTAATAAAAATAGATTTTGTATATTCACAAATATGTTTAGCTGAACATTTATGTTGGTTATGCTTTTGCGATTCGATATGGCGGCTATTTGCACATGCGCAGTAGGTAGTAGATATGTTGAGCGCGAATGATTTAAAAAAAAACCGCTATTTTATTCATTTTTGTTTGTATAGTTTGGAGTCAACCTGTGTTGAAGCTATTGAAAAAAAATTAAGCTCAAGCGACGAATCTGTTAATTTGACCCTAGAAAATGATAATCAAAAAACACAAATTGCCAATACTAGCCTCATACCGGCTAAATCGAAAGAAAATACAAGAAAGCCGGCTAGTATTCTGAAAATGATTGTTTTATTTTCTTGCATAATGCATAGTAAAACAATGTGCGTAAAGACGATATTCACACATAAATAACTGTTAACTACTAATCTACCGCCTAAGATATGAAAAGTGTTTAACCCATTGCGTCCCAGAGACGTAAATATACGTCAGTTTCATTCATATATCTTTGTTTTTACACGGTATAGGAAGGATTAAAACGGTCAAATATAATATAAAAAATACTCGAATATGCTTTAAAGTTATTAAATTTCAATATTTAGTATTCGCGAGAACCTCAAAAACCATTATGTAACTTTTCATTTAATACACTCATATTTTAAAGTGGCGAATTACGCATACTTACGATACCACGAAACAATGAAAGGTATCTTACTCCGTACTACTCCAACAATAGTCGCTGCCAGTGCCTAACTTTAGCCTTATGCTTGAGTCTAGGCAGTAATAAAGTAATGTTACCGAGAACCGACTAGCCCACGATGTTCTTAGGATGCCCTTCTGACGCTACATACAAGTAGTCCCTGAAAGGTGACACACCAGACGGTAGGGCTCATCTATAAGTAAGCATATTAGGTAGGTGCTACCCGTGCCAGATATTCTACGTAGCTATATTGTGAAACCATTTTGTAAAAGTCGAAATGCACCGTTCATGTTAAATTACTTGACGAAAGGCAAAATAGTATACACAGTGTCCCGAAACTCAACCATAACCTGGTACCGGGTGAGAGGCCAAGGTATATCCGTTAAGAAAAAAAACAAGAAAATATTTAAACTTTTTTCCTTTCCAGCATGGAGTTTCAAAATTAACTGATAATAATTGTGTAAACCATTACGCTTTACGAGTAAAACATAATTTATTTTACTTACTTAACAATGTTTATTACTTTGATTTGTTTCGATTAATATCACTGTTATTTGAGACTATATTTAAAAAAAACACTGTAAAAAAATTTCAACTTTTTCGAAAAATCTCTATTGTCGCTTAAGTGACATCGATTTTTTTTCTTTTCTTTTTCATAACTATTTACCTGCAGGGCTATTATGTATCTCAGTTGCTAACAAATATTGATTGAAATTTTGAAAAATGGCCGCTCTATGTCAAAGTAGTAAGCAAAAATGTTAGCAAGTTGATGACTGGAGCTGACAAAACTGACATTGGGCCGCCATTTTTTTTTATTTCAATCAACATTTGTTAGCAACTGAGATAGATAATAGCCCTGCAGGTACCAGGTTATAGTTGAGTTTCGAGATACCCGATATATGCGATCAATGTCCGCGAGCGTTTCTGGACAACAAATCTAATTACGAAAAATGGTTTATTAAAACACAATTTGGTTTAATATTTTGCCGTACCTTACATCTGAAAAAGAAAACATTATTTTATGTTACTTAATATATGGAATATAGCTATGTCTCTAGTTAAAACTAAAGCGGTACATTGCTTCAGAACGTTGTTGCCTTAAGATCTGGATCGCAATGAAAATGTATGTTTGCATCATAAACTGTTAAACTATTTTAACAATAACTTAAATTCATTCATCACCATAGTTCATTATGGTATATATTTGTGTCTAGTTCAAAGAATGTAACTCATTAAGGTTACGTTTACTTTTAGGAACAACGTCATCATCCTCACTTACCAGTATACAAAACGGAGATATTTAAGAAGATTGCATAGCTAGTACTTTCTATGTTTAACGAGAAAACTCTTTTCTACCTCTTTACCTGGTCCTTGAATCATGACATTGTTTACTATGCCCGTACGTTTTGTTTTTTTCAGTATTTCAAATCAAAACGTACTCTATATATATTATCAAAACGTACGGGCATAGTAAACAATGTCATGATTCCATGAAAAAAAAATCACTGAAATCGGACAATGTTAAGAGGTAGAAAAGAGTTTTCTCTTTTAGCATGGAAAGTACTAGCTATGCAATCCTCTTCGATATACAAACCATATAATATGACATACCTACACCCGTTACAAAATTAAGCATTAGCTGGTAATATCAGGTTGCACTTACACCGATGTACACGAAGATACGTACAAAACGCTTCCTGTGACGATTCAGTGCACACCCTAACCATATGATCTACGCACTGGCATTAGATCGAAAGTAGATTAGGTATGATTAACTATGGGTTGGCTTGTTTTCGTAATGTATCATGTTAGATTGTTATGCTCGAAAGATTGGCATCAAACGTGATTTCGACCGTTTGTAATAATTGTTTGAATACAACTATTACAATACCGCTTGTATAGGCTGTGAGATAAAATAAACATATTTTAGCAACCCAATCAAGTCCAGACACAAAGGTGAATAATTTGTACATTTTGGTCACGCTGGCGGTTGTTCCAAGAAGCTAGGTTAAAATCATAAACTATTTTAAATTAAAATGGTAAAACCGGCAAGCACTCACGTCTATCATCTAGTTGTTATTACTACGACCGGTGTTCGGGCAATACTGATGCCCATCTTCATGGAGAGCATGGTCTAGCAGCGTCTATTTTAAATTTATTTATAAAAAAACACCCTTACAATAAAAATATAGCTTATGGGCATGGGCTATATATTCTACAATTAACAAAAAATTATATGAATATGTAATTTTTTAGTTTTCTTAATACTTAATCAGCTGGTATCCAAATAAAAGTTAAAAACAAAATCTAGTGAAACGCAACGGATCGATAATACTCTATTTATATTAATATTTTTATGAACTAAAATTAATTTCAAACATTACCTACTCGGTTTTCTCAGAAAAAAAACTCCTAAATAGGTCTACAAAAATAAACGTTCAAACGTTTTCCTCCAAACTATCTAAATTTAATACTCAATAAGTACTCAATTATTTATTGCAGCATAAACAGCGATATATATTTACAGTGATAACACTATATTTTAGAAAATACATAGCTGAGGTTTAGTAATAAAATGTTAAACACTTTTTTAACTAAGTATCTAAAAACATAAATACAACGTACTAAATGAATGCATTTTCCTGCGGACCGTCATTACATTGACAAATCTGATAAGCAATTTTCAACCCTACGCTATGCATCACAAATTAATTTAAAACTGTAATTGAACCTCGCGTTAAGGAGCTTTGTACAAACAAATTGTGTTTCTGTATAAGACGCAAAACATTCAAACCAGAGACTTCGTTATAGTTCCTTACGAAAAAACTTCCCCAGCTATTGATTTCCACCGCTAGATTCAAGTTCTTGTATATATGCATAAACTCAACCATTTGCAAGTTCATACATAAGATTTATTGCGCGATCGTGTCATTTCACTGAATAAGGATTACGTAAATGCTCCTGAAGTCCAGGGTTACCAGTTGAAATATTAAAATTATCACACAGCACTTATATTTTTTTATCTATTAAGAACAGACCCATAAAGCAAACGGATTGACCGTCCGAGCAGTTCAAGCCGATCAATATAGTAGAAAGTTCATGAACTTGTAATATTTTTATTCTTCATTGTATGTATAAGTTTTCTACAACCATAAAGCACGCGCACGTGATACAAATATAGGTTTTTCGCCTAGCACCTCGGTTAATAAGACACATTATTAAGGAATAAATATCAAATATTAATATAAAATTCAAATCTTTACCGTAAAATAAATAAAAAACGTATCTACACACTCATTCTCAAAACTTCTCATTTTTAATATTAGTGTGTTTTAAAATTAGCGCGTCAATAGTTTCTTATATAATAAAAAAAAACATATTCACAAAATGATTTTAATTGAAAGTGAAATTAATGTTTTTGTTTTGTGTTACTTAAGTTGTCAGCCCTAGATCTTTAGATATTTTAGAAAAAACAACAAACAAACAAGATTTATTTGCAAATACAATTTGAAACATTTCGTTGGTGACCAAAATGGGCACCGCTACTTTTACACAGGTTTTATCTAAAATAAACTGTCCACAATTTGGCAACCCTGCTCAAACGTAAAAGTGTTACCTTCTCAGCTGTATTCGGTTAAATATATTCGTTTAGCTCCCGGCTTTAAGGGGTGATGATTAATGAAATACTCCCCTAGGCGTCTAGCCACCTTACGTGTATCAGTAAAATAGGTTATTTACATTTCTTAAATATTACTTTTTCTGGTTATGAAAATGTGAAAAAATCAAGTCACAATACCTTATCATCATGGGTATGTGGTGGTGCATATCCATTGTGGTATTTTAAGTTATGAAAATCTAAAACTGAAAAACTTCTGATTCAGATATTTCCTTATTTCAGAATAATCTTTTTTCATTAAATCGCTATAAGCAATTAGATTGTTATTTTATCCTTTATAATTACACTTTAAGATACTTCATCACATTAAGGGTTACATCTGAATATGTGTAAACTAAATTATACTTAAAGAAAATTAAGTACTTGCACAACCATTATATTATTATAGGTTATTTACATTTCTTAAATATTACTTTTTGTTGGTTATGAAAATGGGAAAAAATCAAGTCACAATACCTTATCATCATGGGTATGCGGTGGTGCATATCCATTATGGTATTTTAAGTTATGAAAATCTAAAACTGAAAAACTTCTGATATATATAAATATTTCCTTATTTCAGAATAATCTTTTTTCAATAAATCGCTATAAGCAATTAGATTGTTGTTGTATCCTTTATAATTATACTTTAAACGCTTATTTAGGGTTTCATCTGAATATGTTTGAACTAAATTATACCTACTTAAACAAAATTAAGTACTTACACAACCATAATAATATAACAAAGCCTTTCAATGGGCATTGTACCAGAATTGCTAACGTCATTCTTACTTTGAATGACAAGTGTCTCTATCGCATCTATTTTGGATTATAGCTCATATAACTCACTGTACCATCTAATATGTACATTCTTAGCCTGAAGGGCTTGGCTAAAATATTTTCTCTCGTAATATTTTTATCGCGTGCATACTAAGCATAAGAATTTGTAACCCAAATGCTTCTTCGGTGGCTGTCACCATTCAAATTGAATACAATTTATCATGCAATACGTAGGAGCTCCGTATTTATGTTTATAAGATGGCGTATTCTAGGTAGCTGTTGCTGGTTTAACCTCTCGTAAATAAATTAATATTAAATGTGCCTTATAGAACGTATTACATAGACATAGCAAAAGCTTTACATCCCCGAAGGGGTCATCAGATATTTGATGTCATGTAATAAGGGTCATGTCTAATATTGACCCACATTCGGTTATTGTCATATTTATATATATAGGAGAATATTGAACAATTCAAACTTTAAGACATTATAAAGAGCAAAATTATTGATTCAGTTTATTAGTCAAATTCACCATGTATTAAGATACTACTCGTATATGTATTCATAACAAAATTACTTGCTTCCTAAAAATAATGTTATAGTTTTTAGTATCGTCATCATTGTACAACTCTTAATTTTTCTATTCTATTCAGCTGTACCAACACACAATAAATGCCATAGTTTTAACCAAAAGCTTAAAATTTAGTCTTTAGGTGACAGTATATTTCAGTAGTATGTATGTAGTAAAAATGTGTAGTCTTTATTTGCCCGGGATGTTCAGTACAAGCTTGGTTTGCGCTTGGCCGATATTTATGATGTTTATATTTTTCTGTAGAATTTGCACCGATTCTGAACAGAAACCTTAAACACATTAGATACTTCTTTGGATGCTCCCATTATTTTTACTTACTTTAATTTGTTAGGATATCTGCCATAATAAAACATACCTAATCTGTGAAGATGCTGACGAGTTGCTGATTACGGTTTTAAACCAAAAGCTCTCTGAAGATAGGAAAAACAGATAGTAAAATCGATGGCGTAGACTCATAATAGAGTCCCATAGTCTCGCGTGGAACACTAACAGTTATGAACTGTAAATAACATTCTAACCTATTCAATCATACGGAAATAGTCGCTTTTATGAATTATATAATTTATCGATGTGATCCTGTGAAAATTTATAATAATAGCAAAAGCAAAGCACTACGTTAAAATACCAGTATCTTTTGCAATCTCTACTTCCAAAGCAACACGCTACCACATCCATTGAGTACAAAAGTAACCTTAACCTGTTTTAAAATTAAGTTGTAACTTTTAAGATACATTTTCTCCGAGAAAAATAAAGACAGAACCTATTTGTTCTCGTTCTTCTTAGTAATTTACGAGATAAAAGTATTAAGATTGTAAAAGAAATTTGTGATATACTTTCGTAAATGTTTGGACATTTAAAACGACCAAGTATCAAATAGCAATGCATTTTAAATTGCCTCAATGTGCATTATTCTATGGGGTCCCGAAAGATGTCAGGCACAAGGAAGTTTAATAGGGCATTTAACGAACTCATAAATTGTTGTTAATCGTTAGTAATTGGGATGACATAAGAAGAACAAGCATAGTTAATATCAATAATACTAAACGAACAGGCACGGGTGGTCCCATAAACTCTCAAGCTTTTATATTGTTTGATAGTAGCTAAAAGGTAACCCACATAAAAATTAAGATAACATTGGTATTTCAAGAGCTAAATAAAACCGTCATTAATTCCACTTTTTATTAAAATTCGTGCGCCGGCAACATAAAGTAAGTCGATAAGCGAAATCTTCAAGCTGTTTAAGAGACAAAATACCAGGAGTTTGGTAACTAG
Source organism: Selenia dentaria (assembly GCA_917880725.1). Classification (NCBI taxonomy): domain Eukaryota; kingdom Metazoa; phylum Arthropoda; class Insecta; order Lepidoptera; family Geometridae; genus Selenia; species Selenia dentaria. The sequence goes on along the minus strand of OU862875.1, from coordinate 37,542,263 downwards.
TAACTGTTCAATTCAGAGAACAGAGGAATCACCAATCAAGTAAATTGTGTAGAAGCAGTTTAGTGAAACCTCTTCATTTAAACTTATCCGGTAATCTAAGCCGAAATCCGTGTAACGTGATCGATCTCGGAACGAGAAGCCGCGAAGGACAAAGTGCGGTCACGAATTTACATATAAATTCGGGATTATTTTAATTTAAAACGCATTTGGAAAGTTTATTTGCATTTATATGAGGAGCCATTACCGTTTCTTTGTCACGACTAATATAGCAGTTCAGTGAGCTTACACATTACGGACTGGGAATGTGGAGGGTCGAAGCGAGAAGTGATTTATAACCAGCTTCTATGAAGAATCCAATTTCCATCTCCCTTCTCGTTTTTACTTTCTAAAATCAGTATTACGCAAGAGGGATGTCATCTAGTCCGTTAGCTACCCCAACATTTTTTTTGGGTTGTAGGTACATGAGTCAACAAACTACGCAGGAATGTGACCACTTAATAAAATTAAGCAATTTATTAGTGAACTTTGTATGCTAGGGTGAATGGTCATTAGTTTAATTCATTAACCAAACTTGGATAGCGAGTCTCCAAGTTGTAAAACATGTTTAAGGTTAAAAACAGAAGTCGTCTGTAAAATTCAGTCCATTAATTTTGCTACTAATTAATTTTTTATCCAGCTTAGTGAGCACTTTGATCTCTGATAAAACGTTTCATTAATTATATTTGTAAAGGTGACAATATCTTTATTGTATTACATTTCCTTCCTGGAGCGTAATTAACGCATAACCAATACTCGTGTATCGTTTAACATCAAAGCGTACGAAAATACGTGAATATTGGGAGACGTGACATTAATTTATACCGGCTTAAGTTTAATCCTGTAGCGGTATTAAATCAGTCATTTGCTAACGGACGCCTGTGATCCGAGCCTTCTTGTACGGGTATAAATATATTTGTTCTTGCACTAATAGCTCGTAAATATTTTAGCGCAAGCGGCGGACACACATGCGGCTCTAGACAAATGGCCGCATATAAAGTATACGTTGAATTCACTTCGAGCAGTCCCATTCGTTACGTTTCCGACGACTGAAATAACAATACTGAGCCATTACTGAAGTCTCCAGTTTTAAAATCCGAACGGAAATGTTCCCGCCATCCATCACTTTTGGCCAGTCTTTGTACAGCAGCTGTGACCCATCGGCGTGGTATTTTAACAATCCACGTAATGAAGTTTGAATGTAACGTTAGACTAGTGGAATCTTTGCTGGAGTTCATTAGAGTTGGTTAACTTGTGGAGTACGGATAATGCTGTAGTTAGTGCGGGGTTTCAATGTCAGACAGATGTCTTAACTCACGCCTAATTGATCCTTGACTTTTAGGTTTTTGTTTCACGTTGTTTGGCGTAACTTAGTATGAAAGGTAAAGTGGATGCCATACATTGAGTTAAAGGTACGTACGTAGTACGTTTAACTCAATGATGCCATAGTGCTTTTTTGTTTATCAAGTGACGAGTCGGGCGAAGTTCCTCACCAGAAGAATCACCTAATAATTACGGATACAGCATCGATAAGAATCAAGGTAGTTTTAGATTGATTTTAGCGCGTTTTTAGCTTAGCCTTAATAATTTTATAGATTTCGATGAAGTGGATTCCGTTGTGTATGTTGTTAAATTGAATATTGTGTCAACTATACATTTTTATACTAACCAAATATTGCCTTTCATATGCCATCAAGAATTATCCTATCTTGCTAACCTTTTAAGTTTATGTACAGTCGTTTTCTATATAATAATTTTAAAATGTTATTTATAATCATAATAAAATATCATGTCTTAATTATTAATAAAGCAAATATGAAACATAAAATATTAAATGTAAAGTTTCAAAGAAAAGCATACCAGCGATTTGCAAGACGTCAGCACAAAATAATTTGTCCCGTATTTACCTGAAACAGAATAAAATATTATTCAGCAAAATTATTCTACTGCCAAAAAAGTATAAATAAAATAAGACAAGGTAGGCGTCACCGGTCGTCTTTCATTCCTGACAGATTCCGGGTGGGCTCCCTGGGCGGAGATCATGCCTCTAACAGATTTTATAGAGACACCTTTAGGATTAAGTCACGCTGTGTAAGAATTCCGCAAAGTGTAAGGATGTACAGCCGTGCGATTCTCTAAGAGCAAACATCGTTGCATCTTTGACAACATCCGTGAAACAAATGACGAGATGACAAGAAACGTTGGAAAAACAACCTTGTGTACAAGGGCGATATCTCAAAAAGTATTTGACATCAGTGAGCTCGTCGACGAACGCAACGACGAATCATTAGAGAATCGCAGCAGGTCTTGCGACAGAGAATAAGTTTTATAATGCTTGAAATTACGTAAAAATAACTATTCATTATTACCTGTCATACATGACCACACTAATCAGTTATTTCAACTTTACAATTGAACATTTATTTGGTATGTCCTGATAATCAACTTTAAATTCTAAACCAATGGTTTTAAATTTTATTTTCTTCAGATCAAAACATATGAAAAGTTTTTAGACATATTTTCAAAGCCGTATTTTATACAGAATACTTCTACAAACGAACTTTACATATTTTGCACAAAAGAAACGTTTACATAAGAATGATAAAATCAACTTTCAAAAAGTCAATATTCCCGAAGAAATTAATCTGAAGCTAAAAAGGGCGGCCCTCGAAACTTATCTGCGAAGGAAGCCGTAGCGCGAGCATGACCTCACAATCAAATGTCAAAGAAAGTTTTATCAGGGGAAAGTTGACAAATAAATCCCTCGTCCCGCTGCCGAAGTTTTCTCATACTCTACGCAGTGGTACGTGATTTGGCCAACTCTATCGGGCTCTTATTGTGCTCGGGGCATCGCTGCTGTGCTTTTGCATTACAATACGCTCATGATGTGGGAAATCTTGATTCGAATTTGTCGAAGAGAGGCATTGGTTGCGTATCTTTTTCGTAAGATATGTTATATAGCTTTTGTTGTGCGTATTTACGTGCTTTGTAGTTACATGCTTTGTATTAAGATAAAAGTAAGAAGTATAATACATATCAAATGGCAGGACAGTTTCGATATAAATTGTCTCTACATCCCCAAAGAACACTTGCCTATCGCAAAGCTATGCAATATTATATTACTCTCGTGCTAAGCCATAAAAGTTCCTCTTTAACAAAATTGTGAATGCTAAGCACGGAGATACGCTGATACTCGGTTTGAAATATGGCATCCTCGCTACTCCCTTTTATCATAAAGTAAATAGTGGAAAAGAAACACGGGGCGTAGACGGACGGGCGCCCGGACGATTAGATATTATTTGTGGCGACATTACGTAGGTAGGCTAAACACCTTAATTTATCTTTACTCTCTTTTATGAACCGAGGTCGTTTGTTACGTTTAGTCGTCAGCTGTGAAAGCCTCTGGATTAAGAATTTTTGTTAACATTTACGCCGTTCAAAGATCTGTATAGACGCTTTTAAGTGTAACCACCCTATACCATATATTTCCCATTGGGTCCCGGGGCTTACGCTCATAGAGAAGAATATGGATCATCATCTACAGAATCCGAATTTGTCATAAGGCATTGAGGTATTTTGGACGAGAAGACTTCACGAAGTTTCCGGAATGCTGCCCACCTCGTTAGTGGTAGACGTAGCTGAAGGAAAATATTTAACAACTAAATTTTTAAGAGGATGAATAATGTAATATGTTAGAACCAATAGTATGCTTGAAACTAAATATTTCTTATTAATCTATAGAGACAAATAAAATTTAACTGCATTTTTGTTATTCCGAACTAACAGCATTTCATTAAATGCATATGAAAATATATACAGTACTTACACAACAAAAATCTCTTTTTAAATGTATGTCTGTCTGTTTGTTCCAGCTAATCTCTGAAACGTCTTAACCGATTTTAACGAGGCTTTCAGTAGCATTTAGCTGATGTCATAAGGCTTAGGCTAATTTTATTTCATCATCATCCATCACCACGCAAGTGAAACCGCGAGGCGCAGCTAGTCTGAATATAAAGTATATGTAAAAAGAAAAATATACCTAGTGTAAAACGTGATAAGGAAATCCAGCGTTTTAATTACTACAATCGAATAATGACCTGGCGTTTTAGTCAGTCACAGATTCTTAAAAAACGTAATGTAAATATGCATTCGATTATGGTACTCATAGAAATTTACGTGAATTCTGGTTGTATAAAAGTGTGCAAAAATATTTTTGCCGCGTGTTCACTTTATATTTCTAAGCTTCGACAAGAAGGCCAAAAATGCAAAATACAATAATTGTACCTTGGTTTTGTCTCTTTTACTGAACGTTGGCTTATAAATACGGAGATATTAATATAGTCATGATATTGTAGATTGAACCTACAATTCATATAATCGTATCATATCATGGTGGTCTACCACCTTCGAAGTTCAAAACGATATTTCACAGAAAGTTAACGATCTATTTACACGTAACTTCTTATTCGTCTCCGAGACTGCACCTCAAAGGAATGCTGTAAAGGTTCGGAAGTTGACAAATCTCCGACGTTATTTCTGTACTAATTAGGCAAGAAGGCGTGGGCGTCTTCAGAATGACAAACGAAAGGCGACACGTACAAGAGTTCACACAAATAAATTCATTTGTTGATCACTCCTCGGCGGTACAAAGAGTGACGTTTGTTAAACGTAGTCATTTGTTTTAGGTGTCACGTCGTCTATAAAAACTGATCATTGATCGTTACTTTTTTATCAGTGATAGGTTTATGTTTTTTTTAACATAAAGCTTGGCACACTGTTTGTATATTCAGCCAGTGGCAAGTCAAAAATAACTGCCTTATGTCCATTCTTTATTTTTGCACTCGTGAACTGCCCCAGTATATGTATTATTATCAGTATCAGTGTAGTACCCATTTTTATGTCAATCCGTGACGAGACCAGCAAGTCAATTGTCTGAATTTAGGCATCACGCCTGTCCATAACATTTCAGTGCCATTCGGAATTTTAAACTACTTGAGTTCAAAAGCCTCGATGATTATGTACTGCGGATCGTCACTGTAAGATATAAGATGTTAAATCTCTTGCCCCGTAATTACGCCGGGAATATTGCCCTTCAACAAAGCACAGTAATGTTTGCACACTTCTGCTTCATGATTGAATTACTTAAAAAGGTGTGTTACTTCCTCAGGCGAACTTTGTCAAAGTCCTACCACTACCAATAGTATAATATAATGTGTATCTACTGCCGCTTAATTATATAATTATTTCGTTTTAGATTGTACATTGTAATAATTGTTTTTAGTGAAGCCGTCAAGTGACATTGTTCGCAGTGTGCATCTAAAACTCCAGATGGTACAAATGTTTACTAAAAAAATAGCAGCGGTAATTCAAAAGTTTTGTTGATTAACAGTCATTTGTTTTCGATGTCACGTTGCGTATAAGAAAATGATTGTTGATCGACACGTGAGCGCGGGTGGTGACGACCTCCCGTTCATTAATGAAATGGTGATTGATTTGCTTGCCTATGTCTATTTTTCATGTTTATTCATTGCCGTTTTAACGGATTTGGTTCGGTCGCTTTGTAGTACGAAAGGAAGTGGTATCAAGCACCGCACTATGAAGTGCGTATTATAAAAGACCGATATGAATAAAGTATCTGGAAGTTTGAGCACATCCTTGAATACGAGAGACTGAATCATCAAAGGCTGTCCACTTGGATACGGATAGTTTTATTCGTATAATGCCCAAGAGGTAATGTTTGGTCGGAGTACAATTGACTCCGCCCAAATACTAATAGTCTGTAGGAAGGCAAGATAAGATAAGTTATCTGCAAGCCGTACTAATCTCGTTACATAGGTATAGGTATTTTTTTGGTGGGTTCCACTACAACGATAGTTTTCTACGTAGCAATGCAAATGTATTGGTTAAGCGTAGTGCTTACCATTAAGGTGATGTCATATCATGATGTCAATAAAAATGAGGGTTTTTAAAGCAGCTTATGTCATTATAAGTATATAAACAGTGATTTAATTATAAGTACAAAAAATAGTATAACACTTCTGAGACTTTTAAGTACACATTGACGGAATTAAAAACATATTTTAACATACTAGAGCACATTAAAAAAAACAAATAAACCACTTAATTTCACCTTTAAAATAATTTCTCTTTATTCATTTGTCACGTTTATGTTTTGATTGATTCGCTCGAGATGTCTACAGGAAAATGTTAGGAGTGTCATGGACCGAGTTCTGCACTAATGTAGCCATATTACAAGAACTGGGCATCAAGAAGCGCCTTTCTTCCATCGTACAGGCTCGTATTCTTACTTTCTTTGGGCACGTGGCACGGCGCGGTGACGATTCGATTGAACGACTGAGATTGAGAGACTGAGTTGTCCAGGGCAGAGTAGAAGGCACTAGATCGCGAGGGATATCACCGATGCGATGAACCGACCATATACGAGCAGCCATAAACGGTCCTCTACAGGCGTGCACGAGGAAGGCTGCAGGCAGGGAGGAATGACGACGCATTGTAAGGCGTGTTACACAACCTGAAGTGACGAACACGACCGCTCTGTCAAAAGCGTAGCGATGAAGAAGAAGAAGAAGAAGAAGATTTGTCATAACATGATATTGAGAATTTCTTTGCCAGAAAAACTCAATAGCTGTTCGACCAGGGTATTGAACCCAACACCTCGAAATCCCAAAGCAGCCCTCCCACCACTACACCAAGGCCAAGCGAGCGAAACTGCTGACGGGTCAGCTAATAAATACATAAACAAATAAAATGTCGTTATCTCTCTTATATCGTGCAAATAAACAAATTTCAATTTCAATTTCAATTTCAATTTCTCTATGCAGCTTTTGGTAAAGAAAAAAATACTAATTAATATTTTGTCAAATGCTTTTTAAATTAATTTTCAGTAGGTATACTTTGGTATACGAGTATTTATCATCAAGCGTGTTGAAAACGAATTTCTCAACGAAGTAATAATATAACACGCAACACCTGTTAACTATTTAACATAACTCACAAAATTATCAACAAGTGTGTTGTTTTTTTTAAACTTCTCGCTTTATGGTTACTAAAATATGGATAGATATACATACTTTGATTAACATAGCATAGAATAACACAATTAATCCAAACCGTACTCACTGCTATAACACTGGGTTTTCCTCCCCCAAAAATTATGAACCAAAAAGCTTGATGAGGATGACGAGCTATTTGAATTTATATGACGTTTGACGACGCTCTAGGATTCAGAGTCCAGAGTATCATCCACGAGTATGTCAGTTTTCATTGGATTCATTTTGGGGAGTGTGCGAGCTGCCAAGAATTGAGGAGTATGTCAGTTGGTTCGTTTCCCGAACTAGAGGAATAATTTGGAAGAATAAAGAATACATTTATCGTAGACATTAAACATGTACTTATGAACATCAAGTATATGTCTCGACAAAACAGCAAAAAAAGAAACATGCCTAGTAGGGATCAATTAATTCAATAAATGATATACTTTATATTATATTCAAAACAAATGTTATGAAGTTAAATCAATGACAATAAGGATCTAGGAATAAGGAAGACCTTAAAGGTAGAGCTAAACTGAGCCCAGGTATAAAGTATGCAACGCATTATGACATCTACTCTCTTGAATTTGTATGAAATCAGTTGAATCAGAAACGTACTTAACATACGCAACGATGCATACGTGCACTCATTTGTTTAAGCCCGATTTACACTTCAATAAGTACAGTAGCGAGTTAACTTGCGACATCAGTGAGTTAAGTTGTTAATGTCGTTTGAACGGCATACGCGAGTTAAGTAGTAAGTTGTTGATTAAGTTGAATTGGATAGATCGCGATCCTATTTTTTGGCAAGTCCAGAGTGATGTAGGCCACTCTCTCGCATCTCATACCCATCCAACATAACTGGCCGGCATGTAGACGGACGAGTTTAATTATACAATCCATACATTTGTAGACAAGTAGCAAGTAGTAAACAAAACAACCGACGCGACTTCTTCTCGAAACGGTAACTTATGACTACTTACTCGCCTACGTTTGGACGCTACTTACAACTTAGGTACTACTTGTTACTTAACTGACTGATTTCTTAACTGGCTACTTTACTTATTGACGTGTAAATCGGGCTTATAGCCCGATTCTTGTCATTCAAAATACTTAAAATATGTTATTCAATGACAGTTATTTATTTATTGTGATATGCCAACAGCACACATATAAAACATTTACACTAGATTCATATTACACTAGGTATAATCATACCTCATATTCTGATATGTGCACCAATTACAGGCATATACAGCATTCACAATAACAGTGTTCAGACAATATGAGGAAGTAATTATAATATTAAAACATAAATTACATTTAATTTGTCAGGTTGTGGTTTAAGAAACCTCGACGTCTACCCCTACCGGTCTTTTTCTAAATACATCACATGTGTTGTGGAATATATCTAAATCTTTGACGGAAATAGCACAATGAACGGAAACTACTTTGTCAGTCAAATAAGTATAGATAAGTAGTAAATATGTCCTCGTGAATCTCGTATAAGGTTATGGCGATCTTTTGGGAACTACCCGTTGAATCCTAAGGCTATGTCCATTATTATATCTTACTTTCGCATTTAAAATATTAATGTAATTATTGTAATTATCTTATTATAAAATATATGAAAGTAAGATAACGCTCTCTTTTGCCATGAAATACTAAAGTAACCTTATATTATAACACATTATAATATATTTTACAATAACACATCGAAGTATGTAGTTATACATTCACATAAATTTAAAAAACTCTAATTCTTAACTTACGTATATAAACGTAACTTATTAATGTAACATAACGTTTAAATTATTCATGCATCAGCATGAATAATTCAAACGCATTTAAATCAGGTTAAATTGTGTACCTTGTTTAATTAACTATGGATAATTTTAAAAACATAAATCAAAATTTTGCTTTGGCAAATTCAGATTATATTCTCAGTAGATGCGAGTTAAAGGCAAGACATTTACTTCGCCGACAGAAAACAAAGGGTAATTATCATTTATTACGTGCTTTATTATTATTGTGAGTTTGTTTTCAGTTCACTGTCTTAGCTATTACGAAAACAAGCACCTTATTACACAGTTATTAAACTTATTATTAACAATTAGAGTTGGATACTATCGATGTTTTTATCGATGTTTTTGTCGAACTTCTCTTGGATAGAATATATAGGTACAAGAGATAAATATAGACAACAATGGCATAAAATGTTGAATGTGGAAGTATAACATATTCGTTCTGCGAATAAATAAAAACTAAAAAATTTACACTCTACCAAAATAGGTGTACTTATGATAGCGACAGGTTTAACTGTGTCTTTAAAGCTACTACCCAAAAACTTGGTTGTTATTAAGGTAATTAAACAATGAGTAAGCAGTACAAATACCTAACTCAATAACTAACATGCACAATTTTACGAAAACCGTGAAAACATCTATAGCCGTTTAGATATGTTCTAAAAGTGTTTACTTGAAATTAAATAAAAATAAATTTTAACTCGGTGTCATTTTCTTCATGTACGCCAGATAATATTAAAACAAGTAAGTATATATATTATGCATTTGTAAACTTATATACGGTAGTCATCTGTGGTGCAATTTGAACGCCATCTAGATAAATAACCGGTTACATAACAAAATATTAAATAATATATACTTAATGCTAAGCTAAGTCTTGGTGTACTAAAGCATCCATTGAGACCGGAGTTGAATAATATTATTCCTTTTTTATTATAATAAAATAAATATATAATAAAGAATTATTTAACACTCCTCTGTTACGATAATTTAAAAAAAAGTAATTTTATACAAAATGTATCGATGAAACTTATTGCATCTCTAAAATGCTCAGATTATATATCTCAGGATCTTATTTTATTGGAATTTAATATATTGCTCTACACAACATCCTATAAAGAGCTATTAAAAGTGATTACTTGTAATGGAGGCTAAAATGACTAAAGACTTTAAAAAATTACCTTTTAAAATATAATTTTATTGCGTACATTTTTACTATTGGTCTATGTAATCAAAAAATACATAATATACTCATATCATAACATCTTATATACATTTATTAACATAATTACTTTACTTCTGCTATATATCTACCATCTATGACGTATCGTGTATAATTTAAGGCGATGGACAAAGCCTTTTTGCTGTCATTTTAATGCGTGAAAAAATTGTACACATGTACACATGTAAGTTTATAAAATGTAGTTTTGCTATATTGTATTTAAAATCAATCAACGAATGTCCAGACATTATTTTTATTATATAACTGACTCCCCTGATGAGAAAATGAATACCACATAGAATTATATACTCGTATTCGGGATAAAAAATCTGCCGAATTGGTTCAGTTGCTTTGCGAAAAATAGCATCAATTATCTATTTATAGAAACAACCCGGTTCATGTTAATTTTAGTTTTTTTTTAAATTAGTCATAATAAGATTAAAATATATTAGAAATATTAAATATTAATGAAATACATTCAGAGATAATAAAACAGTAGATAACTTTATCCTAAATTATTTTTTGAGCAGATGTTACTGCTTAGAAATCATAGTCACACCAATCTTATAATGTTGGATACCTTTTCAAGCTGAAACGGTGGATTGAATTCGGATTACATTTTGATAAAAACAGTTCTGAATACATAGGAATAGCACGTAGGCTACTAATTTTTCGCTGTTTATCCCGATTCGAATGATGGTTCCCATAGGATAGCAATAGCCTTAACACACGTGGACGAAATTTCGGACAGTAGCTAATTACAAATTCTAACCTATACACGATCAATACTTCGATAAAATTAATTCACTTAGTTAGGTATGTTAATTAGAAGACCGTGCACATTTGAACGTTTATTTCTGTCGGTAGATTGATTATATGTTTTGAACTTTAGTCAATATCGCATAATTTCATACTATTACATACTTGAGATGGAAATAGACTGATACAATTTTTGTCCCTACATTATTACGGGCATGAATATATTTCGTAATCTCTTTGAGAATCACAGCTGTTTTTATACCGCTCTAATTAAATGCTAGAAGCTTAAGTAAATGTAGATATTTGTCTGTATTAGCATATTACTCTAATAAAAAGATAATATTACTAAAGTAAATATTAATTAAATTTCTGATGATATACCAATTACGTCGTAATAAATTTGTCTTTACGAATAGTAATAATTTATGTTTATATTATATACATATTTTACATCTAAATTTTATAGCTAGCACACTAGCCAGGAAAAGTCGTATTGTAATATTTCGCAATTTTAGATTATTAGTAAGAAATAAGATACATAATCTATGAGGCTAATATCTACATAACTATGTACCATATATAGATAAATATAGTAATACATTTACTATATATATATATATATATATATATATATATATATATATATATATATATATATATATATATCTATCGTAGTAGATGTTTAAAGTTTCAGTTAAAAGTAACAATGCGATTCCTGGGATAAAATATGTATATCTATGTAAGATATATAATCTCACTATCACTCATCACGAAATCTCAGAAACTACAAGTGCTAGGAGTTTCAAATTTTGCATGCGGGTTCTTTTTAGTGCTCACTAAGAAGGGATTTTATGAAATTCAACCCCTAAGGGTTTTTTTGGGGTTGATAGTTTGTATGAAACTTCGTTACTGGGAGTGCTTAAAGTTTAAAATTTTCCATGGAGGTTCTTTTTAGGACGTAGGTGCTCACTATGACGGGATTTCGTGAAATTTGACCCCTAATTGAAATCTGTAATTACCGTATCCCGCGAGGCCACGCGAGCGAAGCCGCTGGCGGGTCAGCTAGTAAGATATATATAAATATATATGTAGGATTTGAAGGGACGATTCCATTAGACTGACTTATAATTTTCAATCCATGAGTGGCATGATAATGTACTGATACTCGTACATACTGATGCATACTGATAACCGTTGATAAGGTCATAAGTATCAGATATGAATATGATACTTATGTAGGTAGTAATTTTTTTGGAAAGGTACGGCAAAGTTTTCCAAAATTACTTACTTATAATAATAATAATAATATATATGGGACAACACTCACACAAAGGTCTTCAGGTCCCAAACTAGGCAGAGCCTGTACTATGGTAACCAGATGACTGATATTACATACTTATATATGATATTAAATCCTATTAATATTATAAACGTGAAAGTTTGTATGTATGGATGTATGGATGTTTGTTACTCTTTCACGCACAAACGGGGGGGCTAATGTTGATGAAATTTGGTATGGGGGTAGATGAGGCGCTGGATTAACACATAGGATACTTTTCATCATCATCATCATCATCATCCATCACCACGCGGGTGAAACCGCGGGGCGCAGCTAGTACTTATATACATATAAACACCCAGACACAGATCAAACTGACATGTTCATGCACACAAATGTTTGACCTGTCCGGGGATCGAACCCGGGACCAGCGGCTCAGAAGGCAGGGTGCTACCAACTGCGCCAACCGGCCTGTCTATATATGTATGCTACCAACTTACTTAATCAGAGGTTAAGAAGAGCCACTGCAAGAGGCGTACACCAGCCGGTAACTGCGCGGTATTTGCTAATTAACGAAGTGTATGGCCACGAATTAGCTGCTCAATTAGAATCACATTACTTAGAACAATTTACCGCTAACCGGTCGTGGGGAGCTCGATGCGCTTGGAATAACAAAATGGCTGGTCAAGCGGGACGGACACAAGGGCCCCTCTTCTGGGGGTGGCAATGGGGACTAGTGTATATTTGAGATAGTGTAATGATAGGGACTTACAAGCAGTAGGAATAGTATGGTTTTTGTGTCTAATAGGTACCTAATCATTTTGCCAAGGTTTAGGGTTTTTTTATACATTAATATAAATTAATTTGTCTCTAAATAATGAGTGTGCTGTTTAAATTTGAAAAAATCTCCATAAAATTGTACTATAATTAAAACTGTCACTGGTATGACTGGTCAGAGACAGTTCTTTTTTAATATAATTTTTATTAAATATTTTTGTTATGTAGTGGGCAGGTGAATATGTTGTTTTAATCGCGGAGATTCAAATAAAGGCTGCAGTCTAGAAATAAGCACCTAGACCAGAACTAATATGTATAAATACATAATACATACCTACGCCTGTCTGTCAGGTTTCAGTTATAACCTTAAACGCTGAAACCTATGTAATTTCATGAACAGTTCTATACATAGGTAACATTATTTACATAAGTACATATATTATTGTTATCACGTTTATTTATTATTACACTTATTTTAAAACAATAGGTATCATATCTATTATTATTGACGTTATCAATAATCCACGTCATTAATAGAATCAATATATACAAAAATTAACTTAAATGCTGTTCGTTACTTTTTGATAGTTACATAGATATTACATAGTTCCATTGAAAACGGCTGGGCTGATTGATATTTAAAAAGAATTATATGGTCGAATAATGTATTTTTTTTTGTTTTGAAGTCCTCGTGAGTTTAACACATATTAAACTATTATCATTAACCGACAAGACACTCACATTAGGGTTTAAATACGTTGACCTTAACGTGAGCGTTTTGACGGTTAATAATTGTGCCATGTTATGTATAACGTTATCTTAATAAATGTTATTAAATCTCAAAACTTGGCAAAAACTTGGAAAATTCCAGGTAAAACTGCTACAACACAACATCCATCGAGTCAGCTAATTAAATAAAAACTGAGGTATTCCTGCCCTTGAACTAAGGTATTGCTATTTAATGATCACATACCCCTTTCCTTAGTGCATCACAATAAGGTTCTTGCCTTGTTCTAAGCTCGCGGCACCAGAAATACGTAGATGGGAGCTTGCAAACTGGACGTAAAACTTTATTGACCTGTTGGTAAACTTTTATTTGCACCAGAAGTCGTCTGATGGTATCTGTGCTGCTGTATATGAGTCATGCCAGGTGAAAGACTCATACACTTGCAGTCAGGAGAATTTATACATTCTTTGTTTGTAGATGTAGACAATTTAATCATGTATAAGGTTATTCATCTTAAAATTTCTGAGTAGCGAGTTAGAATGTGGTGACTACTTATGACGAACCCACGTCGAAAACTAAGAAAACAAACTTCAAGATTGTAGTCCTGAGTGTAACAGTTGGTAGAAACAGACGGGTTATATTAACCGCTAATTCTGATTTGGAAAATTATATGTTATATTATACAGTTTTAAGATGTCATTGGCTGAATACTTTTGTTAGTTCGTAGGAATGTAAATGGCTGTCAGTCATCTTAACTGTTTAACTGTTTCTATACTTTCAAGTTAGTAGGTAGATGGTAAGCAGTCTATGTTAAAAAATTAAAACATACCTCTCTTTATAAATGCCAACTAAAACGACTTTGTAGCTGTTACGATTCCAAACGCAGCGTGTCTTATTATTGTCCACTGTTCATCACTTTTGTTTTACTAATTTCAGCGCGAAATATAATTACAAAAATATAATGGTAATGCACTGATACATTTCTGAATATGGCTCTCTAATTACAGATATCGACGAGCAAACAAGCATTAAACATTTTATACCCTCACCGCCTAGTCTTACTAAACCGATTTCTAACTCTACACTCCAATCACTGGAACTCATTGGTCGAACATCCAAAAATCGTGATCAGACCACCCACGGCCTCTGTGAGAAGGCAAATAAAATAAAAAGACGATAAATAACAGTGCCCTCGCATAATTGATCACAAATTAAAACTCGCAGCGCGTCCGAAATGTTAAACGAACGTTGCCGAAAGCAAAATTAGTATCTGCATACATACACGAAATCACACACACAAACAAAGGCTTCGAAGGTAGGGCTGCCTCTATGGTATCATGTTACAAATGTCTCAATTCTAACTTAGGACATAGAGTGACATATGTGTGTATAGAGTAGTGGAAGAGAACACATCACACATTCTCAAACACAAAAACTACATTTAGGTCCTCTAATTTTCAGATGTTTAATATCGTATTAATAACAGGTTGATAAATATTTAAATTTAAATACAAATACATACAATACGTTAAATACAAGTTTGAATAGAAAGTAAATAATTCGGGGTATATCTGCAGGTTATGGCGAAAATAATTGCCAACCAATCAGGTTTTATGGAATGATGCAAAAAATCAAAGGAATATTGAATGAACTAATCCAACTTTATTGATAGAATAAGTGAGATCCATTTAACTTAAGATTTTAAAAAGCATTTTACCCGCGGTATCACTCGCAGAAGTTAATAATTGATATAAATTAGTAAGATTCTATTCAGATAAAAGGTAGTGTTGGATTACGTATTAATATTTTATTTACGTATTAATTTAAATTTGAATTTACTGACTTCAAAGATGAAACTTTCATTTAAAGATTGAATACACGTGACATCATGATTCGTAAAAATATTTTGAATCTCTTTATTCTGTAGTTAGCTAGTATTTTGATTTGATGTCAGTCATGTAGTATACTAATTATTTGCGTTTACCTATTTTAGCCCAATTCCTGTATAAAGTCTAAATGTTAACCTAAATAATTAAAAAAATATAAATTATGATTAGTAGGTAACCCTATCCGTTTCACATCATCTCACGGCCTGTTTACTGACTCAGACAAAGAGCCGCATTCAGTACAACGTGCTACTAAAATTAATTGTTTTTAATATACAAGAGTGTTTATTGCAAAAGGTTGGTAATTATTTCAAGAAATGTAACTAAACGTCAATTGAAATATCGTTAAATTATTAAACTATAAAGTTTATAATCGATAATTTGACTCAAGATATGAAAACAGTTATTCGCTACTTGCGATTAGTGATAAGGAGCAGTTTTAATGTAGGTATAATTATGACCACACACTTTACTGCAGTATCTTTGATCCTTGCACTAAGTTCAGACATCTTGTTTCATTACAGTGCCGAATTTGTGGGTACTCGGTCTGACTGCTACATTTAAATTATCTTATCTACTTACTTTAGAATTAGATTGCAGATTGTAATATGATCAGGATGGCCCATCAAATTGCAATCTGCGGGCAGATGGTGTGTTGGTTAATCTTTAATGATAACACACACATTTTGAGTTAATTACGCACAAATATAAACGTATTTTATTCTTTTTGTATTTGCCTCTTTCCACCACAATAGAATAATTTGCAACTGTAAATAAAGCTTTTGTCTTGAGGGTAAATCATGTATGGCTTTTATATTTGGTACGTATTTCTGGCAGTTATTTTGTTTTATGGTTCATACTTACGGAAATCTTAGCTATGAAATATTAAATAAATATTTGGTGATACTTTCGCTGGAACACTGCTTATGGTAGAGATACCTACAGTGTGCATCACCCTTCCTCATAAAATGCATTGCAGGAAGAATAGAGATTATACAACACACGTGTAACTGCTCCTGGAAATAAACAGGTATTTGTTTGAAACATACAGGTAAATACACTAATATTATTAAAATGTATATAATGCTTGTGTATGTTTTAATGCTGTAACTGGTGTACAATAAAATGTTTTGTATTGTATTGTAATGCAATGACAATAAAATTTCTTGACTCAATAATTGTTCAAGCTACTTTTTTTTTTTTTAAGAATATCCATGTAAATTCTCTACATTAACGCACATATTTGTAGGTATCTTGGTTTGTATCTGTCCATCGCTACAAAGAGTAAAACCTTTAACACCGGATTACACACCTTTATCTAATTACGATCGTAGACCCCAATCTATAAAATATGTTCTTGGAATATCTTGGCCGTAACGTACAATAGAGATAGTATGGAAATTTTACGTAAGTTTTTGTAATCAATTTTAAGTAATTTTTTAAAAGATTACGAATACGATGACTGGAAAAAGCATAGAGTTATTAATAGTTGATGGACGTTTTTTATGTATACATATTATATCTTATAACGCTGTTTGATAAAACTAATAATTTGTAAACATTTTTCGAGTTTATAATCTTAACGTTTGTAGATAGTGTAGATATTAATATATGTTATAAGTAACGTAAATGTCTTACTCTGTCCTTCTGTGCTATGCGCAATTGGGTTGCAATTACCTGAAAATCTCATATATATATTTAATTAGCCTCTAAGTATACCACTTTTATAGTTTGCAATACAAAATAAATTTAAAGAATGAAGCAATTTTATTGTAATAATGACATCGTTTAGATTAGTTAGATCGCTCTCAGTGATAAGTCCGCCGTATGAACTGTAGATTTAAGTTACTTTTAAACAATTACTTTTATTTTTGTTTTTTTTGTGTTATTGATGTAAATTATCATTTTTGTTTGTATTATATTACCATCCTTTACTTGAATGTTCCAATTACCTACTTCTATGTAATAATATATATACAACTATATACTTTTATTTTTATAAGTTTTATAATAAGACAAACCTTACGGAAGCAACAACGTCCATACTGTTTACAATTTATACTTATGTGCCTCAGCTGACTTACGAGGCTGGCGCGTTCCTCGAAGGCGTAATATTAGGTATAATAATTCTTCCAAGGGAAAGATTGTTACAGCGATAACAGTGCACTTCTAACAACTTACTGGTTTTACTAAGAATTCTTGCGCATTTGTGTCCGGGAATATTTTGGAGGTAGAAACATGGAATAGATGAAATTGGATCTGTTTTCACATACCCTACAAGAGACAAAACATATGGTAGAGAAAAATTAAATATATTAAAGCATTATGATAAACTTTGCTCAATGCTGTAAATTTTAAAAGGTTCTTCTATAATTTGAATCGCATCAGTTTTGGTACTATATTTAATAGAGCGACATTAAAAGGAAATATTTAACGACACTTCCTCTGGAAAAATGCTTACTTATTATGCTTACTAAGCAGTGTGCACCTCCCTCCCTCCCACATAAAATGCATTGAGGAAGTATACAGAATATAAGCAACACACATAATAAGTTTTTAGACTCATGCTTCACCTCTACGCAAGGCATCCTCGGCCGTGCGATTCTCTAATGATTCGTCGACGACATACTTTATGAGATATCGCCTTTGTACATCCATGCGATTCTCTAAGAGAAAACATCGTTGCATCTTTGACAACATCCGTGAAACAAATGACGAGATGACAAGAAACGTTGGAAAAACAACCTTGTGTACAAGGGCAATATCTCAAAGTATTTGACATCGGTGAACTCGCCGACGAGCACAACGACGAATCATTAGAGAATCGCACGGCATAAGGTTAATTTTCTAACGTTTCTTGTCGTCTCATCATTTGTTCACGGATGTTGTCAAAGATGCAACGATGTTTGCTTTTAGAGAATCGCACGGCAGGAGACGTTGACACGACACGAACGAGTCATTCTGGCGTTAGAATATTATTACTATTATCTGCAAAATAACGTCCGAAAAAATGAATTATCTTAATAGATCATCTCTAGAACACCGTAGGTTTGGTGGTAATCCAGTTGTGTACGATAGGTATCAACGTTCAATGGATATACTGTTACTCTGTCCATGCTAACTTCCCGCCAGACTGCGATTAGACGCAGACGGTTTGGCCCAATGATGTTAATACAATAGTCAATCTCATTGGTTTGGTCACGAGTGGTAGGATTGAGAAGCTATTTCGTTTTGCCTCATCGCTGTAAACACTTTCTTTTCTATTTGAATGTGCACTTCATAATAGAATATTACAGGGTGAGCTAGAGCGTCTGTAAATGATTCGTTAAATATTATGTATATGTTAAGTTTTAATGTACTCTTCACACTTTTACTTGCATTTAGTGGCACGTCAACAAAAACGGTCATAAAGCTTACGATCAGGTAAACAAAATTATCTAACGACTTCCAAAAAAAGGAGGAGGTATTCAATTCGACTGCGTTTTTTTCTATGTTGTTACCTCATAACTTTCGATTGGATGAACCGATTCTCAAATTTTTTTTGCAAGAAAGGTAGTGCTTCGCGTGTGGTCCCATTTAAATTTCATTAAATTCGGTCAAGTAGTTTTTGAGATACACTCCAATAACTGAATAGAATGGAAGTCGGTATTAAATTTTTCAGATAGTACTTGTTTTAAGTTCCCATTTAATCACGAAAAAGAAATGAATGAATAATCATTTATAGAGTCATGTCAACAATTAGCTGTCTAAATAGTTGTTTAGATCTTGAAATAATATTAGAAATATTAGAATTATAGAAATCACGACACAATTTCAACACTTAAATATCTTTATAGTATTTTTTAAAGGACTAACGTCTGCTTAGCGATACCAGACATTGAAATTTATAGAGAGAAAACTTCACATCTTAGATGGTCATGGCGTCTGACTGACACGGATTGTCAGAAGACGCGGGTCCGAGGATGTGAATTTTTCTCTCTATTTCAACTTAAAAATGTCGTCGGTATTTTTGTTCTTTTTTGTTGTATTGTAACTTTCATGAACCTACGTATTGTCAGATAGCCACATTTGGATTGTGTATAGTTATAGGGAAATTTGTATAGTTAATCAAAATTTAAATTATTTCGATGAAAATTAATAAATCAAAGCATTCGACTTCAAACGATACCGATCGGGAACGACCTTGGCTTAGTAATTATGGCTTAAATGTCAAGTAAAATTTTGTCTAATTATTGACTTGGAACACAGAATTCAATATAACTTAGAACCTTATATTGAATTCGGTATTGTTTGTTGATGGGAATTTATTAAGTACTAGCGACTGCCCGCGACTTCGTTCGTGTAGTAAGTTCGGCATTCGGCGTCGCCATAACTTTTCCCAGCTTTTCTTATTTTTTTTTAATGTAAGAACCTTTTACTATGTATTAGAAAAAAAATATGAATGAAATCGATAAAGCCGTTCTCAAGTTAAAGCGTGACCAAAAGAAATAAAGGTTAATTTATATATATATAGATTTGATGGTACATGGATGAACGAGAATTTTCTTGACTGTACACAAATAATTCAAGTGAAGGTTAAGAAACGTTGATATTCTTTAGAAAAAATATTTAATAGTTTAAGAACACGATAACAGGAGGATTTCACCAAATTATTTATTTTATTTAAACTTTTTCTTACGCTTCGTTTTTTACCTTTGATCTGTTATTTTAATCGTTTGTTTATTTTGTCTCTGCTAAGATCTATAAAAGTGAGAAGAGGAAAGATGTTGGGTCAAATCTTCCCTTCCCTTTAAACGACACGACACATTCATAAAAACCATCATGTAGGGCAAATCAAATGGAAGAAGATGAAAGAAGAGGCCAAGAAGAACATGTATATAAGGAGACAAAATAAAGGCAAGCATAAATGTCATATTCTACAGGGAGGTAAAGGCCGAAAAAATAGAAAAATGAAAATTGCTCTACTAACAATAGTCTTAAATTCAATGATGAAGATGAGAATTCTTAAATTAAATATTTAAAAAAATATTTTCAGACATCAAGTAAAAACTTCGTTGAATCACCATGAAGGTCGAGGAGTGTAAAAGGAAACTCATAGTTACATAAAAGACAGTATGAAAACTTATACTTTTTAAACGTATATCTATTTGAAATGGTTTTAATTTCGTGAATATTATTTGAATATGCGCCTGATTTCGCATATTCGGCTGAAACCGATTCTTTTGAAGAGCGCAATGTGTAGGTACGTTATTTCAATTATACTTTCTTATATATTTAAACTGGTCCATGAAAAACTATGCTTTAACTTCTGAAGTCCAAAAGTAAAAAGTTTGTAAAACACACACATTGTATTGTTATCGTGTCACCCTGGGGTGACGTCATATAGACATCAAGGTATGAAACTACAAGCGGTGGCACTATAATTAGGTTTTTATTTGACAATAAATCAAAGGTTTTGTTTTTTCATAAAACTAGTCTTTGGATTATATAAATTGAATATGTATTTTTAATTACCTCTATTATCTTGGTCTGACGTCGCAACCTTGTTAGGTAATAATTTCTATGAAACGTAAGCAAAATTTGCGAGCTACTTGCTTTTTTTATCTCCAAACACACAATTATGATAGAATGGTCTATTTTAGCTTGAACGCTTCTATAAATAGCAGTATTACTATTTTGAGGAAATTGGTAATGTAAAATAGGCAGAGTTCAAACTTAATTTATATAACATTGAAATTTATAGAGAGAAAAATTCCATTCTCGGACGGGATTCGAACCCGCGAATCCCGTTAATTAAAACTGTCCAATAGATGTCGCTCCGTCCCCGCAAGACGGTTAGTCAAATAGAGAGTTAAAATTCGATGCTCGGTGGCCTAGTTGGTCAATGGCGTCTGACACGGAGAGTCAGAAGACGCGGGTTCGAATCCCGTCCGAGGATGGAAATTTTCTCTCTATAAATTTCAATGTTTAAGATCGCTAAAGCAGGCGTTAGTGATTTAAAAATTAATACTATATTAATTTATATAACTTTCACCTACTACTTTACCACTCATTTTACGGTACACTTTTGTAAATTTTGTATTTAATAATTTTATTATTATTTTTTATTAAATTTTGTATAGGCTTAATAATTTAGGTATCTACTTTTTAAAGTGATATATTACACTGGAAACGGCAAGTGACGTTTAATAACTGAGTTCACAGACTGCCATACTGTGCCAGTGAAAACTATATAAACATTTTTTTTTTCGTATTTTACATTTAAGTTCCACTACATCCTACCTTTCAGACAGAAGAAAAAAACTATCACCTTAATCTGCGCTAATATTTCCGCAAATAGGTATGTCTGGACGTCCTTATCCTAAGTATATTATATGTCCAAGATAAAAAGAGAGCCTTTAAGTTGCTACAAGCTATTCTTATCAAACTAACTGCAGTATTAAGAGCCGGGACGAGATAACTACACAGAATAATGTTCAGTTTTATTTTAGTTTTGTCCTCGTGGTCGACGAGAGCATCATTCGCTTCCCTATCGCGACAACAAATCAGAGCCTCTGTTGGAACTGCCAGATAAACCTAAAAAAGGAATGGTGGACTCTAATACGCAATCATATGATTGGTTTTCGAATAGCATATGAATACTTTTTCCAAGAGCTTGTTCTATGCAGTTTGCCAAGGCACAGTGTGAATTACATCAGTAAAGAAACTAATAAACTCTTGGTGTGTGGTTTTAAAATACTCGATTTGCAATGTAGCAAAACAAAAGAAATGAATGTACCCATCTGTGACTGAATTTAACAGATAAGATAATTATTATTATGTCATTATAAAAAGTGCGACGTATTGTGTTAACTTTGTTGAATTGGAATGCAATAGATATGGTTTTAAGAGTAGATTTTTATAGGTTATCTATATCATTGTCATTTAGTTACGTATATCTATACCTATGTTTTTTTATGTTACATAACGGAGTTGGCAAATTACTGGATTGTAAGCGTCTCACCTGTTTAAACCAGTTGCACATTCACTGCCGCCCTGCCCTATCACCTTAAAACACTGATTCTTTTGGCCTCATTTGCTTATTTATTTTGCTTGTATTACATAGTTATCATCAAACCAATAGCGATGCTTGCATACTGTAACTTATTTAAGGTAAAACCAAATGTCTATAGTACTGCGGTGGTAACCACGACGGCAAACACCACAAAGGATCACATAAGCTAACAACTTGCCTCTTATAGTCGCACGTCCGCGGATAGTCAACTTGGTCGCTAATGTCAACACGTATGTACGATGGAGGTACTTGCCTTCCTGCCCATTGACACTGTGGCCAAAGCTTATCGGGCCATGGCAATCTACGAACACTATTTTGTTATTTTTGCAGAAGTAATGTAGATGAAGGAGGAAATATTACTCGCTTTGCCATTAAGCGAGTATTTATGGGCTGTACAACGTTTTCCTTGGTGGTGTTGAGATTATTAATGGTAAGTTGCGCTGTGGAAGTAAAAAGTGTGGGTGTGCCTAGTTTATAGCTAGCTGAAGCGTACTTACTGTCATAAAATTCAGTAATACAAAGTATCAAAAACTTAATGTTTGTTTAAATTCAAAACTTCCTTACGTAGGAATGCGTTTGTAAGTTGTCACTACAACCCCATAATTATTATGATGATGACTAGGACATAAACGACTTTTACTCCGGCAAAATCTGCATATACCCCCTCGCCTCCGTTTCGCCCTAGTGTAAAAAAACTTTAATTACTATCTCACATGATTTATTTTTCCCGGGATGGATGGTATTATAAGTAATTTTAAAGTAAATCTGCAAGTATAAGTAATTTTGTGACAAAACAGACATGATTTCGCGTTTATAATATATTATTAATGTGATTAATTAAGTATTGATTTGCATGCTTGTACCTGAATCACGATATTATATGACAGACAGATATCAATTAGTCAGCGACCTAAAACCGCAAATAACAGCAGTATATTAATTTTGGTATAAATGAACAAGCGACTAAACGAAATCATTTATGATACAATTCTAATTAACTAAAACATTTTATTGATAATTTTGTTAGTTTGATAAAGCATTGTATAGGCTATCATACACTTTTCGTCATTCATCATTATCAACCTTTACCAGTCCACATGGGACTGTACTAAAACATGTCACTGAGATCGATTTTCGACTACGACTTCTCGTTTCTACAGTCGCAAGACGTAATGTACCTACGTGTACCTATGGGATTTACCAAATACCGTTTACAATTTTATCATGAAAACTAACGTGGTTTATACACATTTTTAATATGAAAAATGGGATTCACTCACGTTAAAAAGTCAGATCTTTCCGACTATAGTTTCAACCACATCCGGTGGTCTTTTTCAAGGAGAGTGCAGAACGCTCGCGGTTGCGTTTCGCCTCGCACTGACCACCACTGGATGTGGTTGAAACTATAGTCAGAAAGATCTGACTTTTCAACGTGAGTGAATCCCGTTTTTCATATTAAAAACCGTTTACAATGGTAAGTTAAGTATTAAGTAAACATTTTCTTAAAGCATACCACTTAACCCGATCATTGGATGTTCTCTCCCAGACGCTGCTATTTAGCCTTCGATGATATTTCACGGCGGACAAATCTGCATGGGGCTTACTAACCACCATTAATAATCATTTTATATGGCGTCAAAGTCAAAGTCAAAAATTCAATTTAGGCATCAAAGACTTATAAACGACAATTATTCATTATAATGTTATTTAATCTGTCCGAATCAGCAAGTATTTTACTTTGTAAAAGGTGAGCAAACCCGAATTAATAGGTGGGTCTTCTTGCGCTGAAGGCCGATTTAGTAGATACCATCTCAGTGTGAGATATTTTGCTACGAGGTAGTGCGGAAACATTACTGCGTTATAACCTGAAGGGCACTGTAGCATGGGAAATTACTGGAACAAATGAGACCAAAAAACTAATGTCTCTGGTTGTCAAGCGCAACCCTTCCATGCAAGACTTCAGCCGTGCGATTCTCTAATGATTCGTCGATGCGCTCGTCGACGAGCTCACGGATGTCAAGTACTTTATGAGAGCGATAGCCCTTGTACACAAGGTTGTTTTTTCGACGTTTCTTATCATTTCGTCATTTGTTTCAAGGATGTTGTCAAAGATGCAACGATGTTTGCTCTTAGAGAATCGCACGGCTGGTTGGCACTGTAACTATCAAGGCAGGTGTAACGCTTGCTATCAGGTGAAACAAATGACTTGCCTGTCTCGTTACTTGATATTATTGCAAATTTATTCTTTCTTATGAAGTGGTAGAATTGATCATGTTCTAAAACACTTCTAGGTAAGCGTTTTTTAAACAGATTTTTATCTTAGTTGTCAAGATCCTTCGCAATATCCCATTGAGCAGAGATTGTTATTTGTGATGTATTCATCCAAATCTACGGTTATGTATAATGAATTTCGTTAATTTTCAACTGTTAACTCGGTTTGAGTAACCCATATCACGGTTGATGTTTTTAATTAATTTGTTACGAACTTTGTAATTTCATTCCAATCGAATATTCGATAATTGTATTGTAGCAAGTGTAATTAAATTCCATGAGTTGTTGGTAACGACGTATTCATAAGCAGTTAATCTGTTTAAAGTAAGTGAAAATTATAATTTTTAACGTATTGATTCTCTTTAACGTATTGAATCTTTTATTTTCGTGTTTCTATTATTAATTATCACGGTGGAGGAAGTATAAATAATCAGATACAATATTTTTCGGGTACTGTTGCGGCTACCCCGGTTCTGTAAAACATCAGAGGTCCAATTTTTTTTTTCATGGGATAGGTTAGCAAACGAGCAATCGGCTCACCTGATGGTAAGAATACCGTCGCCCACGGACATCCGCAATACCAGAGGTCTCGAAAGCACATTGAGAGTTGTGCATAACAGCCTCTGCGCAGAGTTGTTCTCTTAATGCAACCTGCGCGGGGTAAGAGATACCGGGGGGTAGTTGTCTCCCGAGGTTCAGCAGAGGCAAGGATCAAGAGCTCGAAGCCTCAACCAGCCCAGAGGGTGAAGATACACGAGAGAGGTCTCGAGGATGCGTTGCTGACCTTTGAGGAAGAAAAATAGGAAGGAAGAAAAAGAAGGGGTGAGGGTGGAGGGAGAAGGGGGTCTGTAGAAACTCCCATAAACCGACTGAAACGCAATAGCAAGCTATGTTACTTCACCTCGGTGCTATGTACTCGTATATCATCACAAACCAATTTGCCAATTAAAGTGTTCGTAAGCTTCAACGCGTCACGATTCGGCGCACAAACTATGAGCTATCTGTGTCACAGTTGCCCTAGATACATGACAGTTATGGTGTTTCACGTGAACGATACATTACGTTACACTTACTTCATAAAAGTCGATTGACTCTATTCGGCCATGCGGAACAGGCTAGGCACATCCCTGGCTGCAGATCATGCAAAGCCCAAGTTCAAGCCAATCATATAGATATTAGCTGTAAACATTACACTGAGTAAACTGTATATTTTAATGGTTTATGGTATAATTTTTATCCTTTTTGGTTCAAAAAAGGATATTTTTACGATGTGCCATAATAATGTGTATTAATAAGATTGTTTCACAATATACAGTATTTTCAATATCGTTAAATAAATACTTTCCTATCGTATATGTGTAATATCTGAGGTATTAAAAATAGAGACAGTAAACTTGCAAATGGTTTAAATACCTTTTTTTTTTCTTTTTTGAGGGGGGAAATGCTGTGCACTTCCCTTCCGCCACGGGGGTGACGGAAGGGGGCGTGTGGGGCTCAGACCCACTAAAACCCCCCCGTGAGCAGTCCTCCGCCAAGGTGGGGCGAGACAGGGTCGCGCTGGCAGTCACCATCTCGCCCCAGCGGTAGGCCCGGATTGATCTTAACCGGGCCTCAGCGCCTGTGAAGAGATGACCTTGCTCACCAAGGTCACCCCCTAGACGTGTAGGGCCGTGCAAACCGGCGAAGAGTCCCCCGACTATTCGCCAGTAACCCCACTACGGAGGAGGGAGGAGACGTGCAAACCGTCTTCTCCGTTCCCCCGGTCGTCTGCGCCGGAGCGGGTCAGCTCGGACATCGTTCTCCCTGATCCGCTCCGCGGCCTCCTTCTGCGTCATCACCGTTTCGCAGAAGGTGGCCACCGCCTGCCACGATCTCTCGCTGCTGAGCATGGAGAACACCACGCTCGGCAGGGAGAGATCTCCCCCTATTTCCGCTGAAAGCGTGTGCCGCTGCGGGCCCCATGCAGCACACACTTCCAGTGTGTGGTGCGCCGTATCCTCCGGCGCACCGCACGCGTGGCAGGCTGGAGTCGCCTCCCGTCTTGCGATTTGGTGCACGTACTTTCCGAAGCATCCATGTCCGGAGAGCACCTGCACCAATCGGAAGGTCAGCGACCCGAAACGTCGTTTCACCCACCTCTGAAGGACCGGACGGATGGCCTCCACCGTCCACTGCCCAGGAACCGGCGGAGCCAGGTCCTCCTCCCACCGCCGCAATAGAGTGGCTCGCGCCTGCCGTCGCATGCGTGTGACCTCCTCCCAGTTTGGGGCTGCTCCTTGGAATCTCCTCGCCGCCACGAAGTGGTAGACTTCGGCAAGGATTTCCGCCTGCAGCTCCCAGGGGGGGTCACTGGCCAGCACGCATGCCGCCGTCCATCGCCCTAGTCGCAATGACTCGCTGCGGACGTCGCAGCAAGCTCCGATTATTGCGACCGAGGGTGTCTACCCAGACTGGTGCCCCGTAAAGGGCCATACTCCGGATCACTCCGGAGTACAGTCGGCGGCAGTTGGCATTCGGACCACCCACGTTGGGCAGCAGCCTTCCCAACGCGGCTGCAGCTCTCACGACTCTTGGGGCCAGTTGGGCAAAATGGCTCCCAAAAGCCCACCTCCCATCCAGGCTGAGGCCCAGATATTTCATCTTGGCCCCAACCGACACGAGGACCCCGTCCAGGATAATTCGCGTTCCTGGAGGGGCCCCACCCCGAGGCCCGTGGAATAGTAGGGCCTCGGTTTTGGAGACAGCAACCTCCAGTCCTAGGACACGAATGCGGTCGATCACGAGGGTTGTGCCCACCTCGGCCAACCGCACTACTTCCCGAAGGTTCCTCCCTCTGGCTACGACTAGCGTGTCATCCGCATAGCACGCGACCCGCATGCTTGCGGGTAGCGTGCCACGAAGCACCCAGTCGTAGCCTACATTCTACAGGAGTGGTCCCAGCACTGACCCCTGTGGAACACCGCAGCAGATGCGACGGCGCTTCAGACCTTCGCGGCCTTCCACCAGGATCTCGCGGTCCTGGAGGTAGTCAGCCAACAGCCTCCGCAGATACAAGGGCACTCCATGATAGCGGAGCGCCTCTTGTATTGCTCCATGTGGGAGGCTGTTGAAGGCGTTGGCTATATCTAGCGAGACTGCCAACGCCTTTTCTCCCTTGCTGACCGCATCTTGCGTCCACCGCTTGAGCCAGAGCAGAGCATCTATTGTAGAGCGCCCCGCTCTGAACCCGAACTGGGCCTCCGACAGGCCAGGCCCAGTACCCTCCAGGTGCCGGATGACACGTGAGGCTACCACCCTTTCTAACAGCTTGCCCATGTCATCCAGCAGTATGATTGGTCTGTACCCGGAGGGCGAGTCAGGGGCTCGGCCTTCCTTCCGTAAGAGGCACAGTCGGCCGTCCTTCCACAGCTTCGGGAACTGCCCTGACGTGAAGCACGCGTCGAACAAATCCCGAAGCTGGTCACCCATTTTCCTCAAGGCGATCGTGAGGACCCGCCCCGGGATCCCATCTGGACCCGGTGCGGTTTTTTTGCCTTGCAAGCGGCCGACTGCTACCCCAATTTCCACCTCCGACACAGGTGGGATCGAGGCCACGTCCAACACGTCGTGGGAGGGTGGCGCCATCGTCGGAATGATGTGGTTACTCATGGCGGGGAAAAGCCCATCCAATACTCTATCAAGAAGCTCTGGCTCTAGGGCCCTCGCTACAGGGGAAGTTTGGCCACGGAATTTATTCCGGGTGGCCTTATACGGACGTCCCCAGGGGTCTCTGTCGAGACCCACCAGCACCTCACCCCAAGCCCGAGACTTGGCCTGCCTGATGGCCACCTGCAGCTCCTGTTTTGCGTGGCGGTACACGCCGTACAGCACGGCCTCAGCCGCCAGTTCCTCAGCTGACAGCTGGGCGTCAGTGCGGCTATTGCGCCGTCTCCTGCAGCGGGTGTAGGGCCGCCGCGCCTTAGAGCAGGCAGTTCGGAGATCGGCTATCTCCGTGCACCACCAGTAAACCTCTCGGCGGTCAGGACGACCTCGGGATCTCGGCATGGCCGCATCACACACGGCCGTCACTGCCTCGCGGAAGTGATCTGCCGCGGCATCCACTTCATAGGGTGTGGGGGCAGCCAGCCACGACTGGACGATTGCCGCTTCTTCCGCCAGTTTGACATCGAGTCGACTAATTGTCCAGCGTGGGAAGTCCGCTCGCATGACGCGCTGCGATCCTGCTTGGTTGTAGGAGGTGGAGATCTCGAACCTTATGTATTTGTGGTCCGAGAGAGTCTCCATCTCCGACAAGACCCTCCAGTCACGGACACGTGCTGCGACACTTGGGGTGGCAAAAGAAACGTCTACCACGGACCCCCCATTGTGCCGCACGCACGTGTGGACTGACCCTGTGTTCAGCAGGGTCAGTCCCGTGGCAACTGCCCACTCGCTGACAGTCTCACCGCGAGAATCAGTGGAGGGGTTGCCCCATTCTCGGGACTTGGCATTCAGGTCTCCCAGTATGAAAACCTGACGAGGTGCCTGTCTCCTTGCCGCTGCAGCCAAGAGGTCCATAAAGACCTCTAGCTCTGCAACGGGTCTATTGGGGGAAAAGTAGGCGCCGACGACAGAATACTCTCCCCATTTAGCCACCACATATCCCGAGCCCCTCTCTTCCACTAAGAGGGGAGGGCTACTACCCGTCCGTCCCACAATGGCCACGGAGTCATCCAAGTCTCCCGCCCAGTAGGGATGTGGGGGAACATAGTACGGCTCCGCAGCAACCGCCACATCTATTTGCCACTGCGCTAAGCTCTGCATAAACAAGTCTTGAGCCCCGGCGCAGTGGTTCAGATTCGTCTGAAGGAAGTTGTGATGACGGACTTGATCCATTAGTCAGACATCACAACCTCCTCGCACGCCGGATGGGGCATGGCGTCATGTGTGGCCTTGTTCAAGGCTAGAGGGGTGGCTTGGGTCCTGTTGGCTGCCCCTTTCGTCTTCGGAGGGGCACAGTTGCGTCCCCCCATTATGTGGCCAGAAGGCCTACCTGATTCCGCACATATTGCACAACGAGGGTCAGTCCTCTTGCAGCTAGCTGCCCAATGGCCCGCGTCTCCGCATCGGAAACACAGATTCCCCCGGTCGGTTGATGCGGGGCACTGTGAGCGCGTGTGCCCCAGCCCCATACACCTAAAGCAGCGCATAGGGCGCACTCCCAATGCCACCACTCGTACCGAGCTCCACCCTATCAAAAGCCTTCCCTGCTCCAACAGCGCTTTAGCAGCTGGGATTGGGCAGGAGACAAGTATGGACCCGGCACTGCCAAAGCCTGGGCGTATTTCCCCTGCCTTTATCAGCCGCACGTCACACCGACCCGCCTTGGCGACTGCCAGTGCCACCTTTTCTTTCGTAGCCGCATCATCTAGACCCGTAATTTTTAAGTCGGTGGATTTCACGGGCCTTGTGACGCTGGCTACTTCAGACAGAACGCCGCGCAGCTTCTCTGCGAGTCTATCTGCCTTTCTTCTCTCCATTTTCTCGCCATTTTGTGAGCCAGGGATCTCTAACATCCTGGCTCCCGTGGCCGTCTGGCGAAAGCGGAGCTGGTTTATTCCCAGCTCCTGGAGATCCACCTTCTCCTGCGCCATATTTAGGACGGCGCTATAAGTTACCCCATTCTCCACGGCTTCAGGCTGTAGCGAAAGCACCACAGCTGCGGACTTTGGGGATTTCAACGCCGTCCCAGTCTTGCGGGTAGCGGCTGCCTTCGGCTTTTGTTTAGCTTTCGTGGCCGAAGCACGATTTGCAGGGGCAGTTGTGGGTATGGCGGATGGGGGAAAAGACTTCCCCTTACCCTTGCCTTTACCTTTGCCCTTGCCCTTCCCCCCAACCGTGACCCAACCTTCTGCCTGCTTTGCGGCGTGGGAAGTGGTGGCTCCAGCAGAGGTAGAGGTAGAATGCCCTACGGCCAGCGCCTCCGTGGGGGTCGAAGTAGCCTTCAGGACCTGTCCTACTCGCTTGCCCGTGTTACTGGCAGATTTGCGAGCGGGCTCGGGCAGTGGTTTGGGTGGCACGACCTTTACCGCCGTCTTCTTAGCGTCCGCCTTGAGGGGCGGGCGGATCGTTGGGGTGGGCGGAAGTCGCTCTTCGACCACTGCGATTCGGGCATTGAGCATTTCCCCGAACGTTATGGTCACTGAGCGCTTCAGCTCCTCCATCAATAATTCAGCCCCCACCAGAGTGGTAGGAGGTGCATGCATCCCAGTGGTAGCAGCAGCAGCGGCGGCAGTGGTAGCGGCAGCGGCTTCAGACTTGGCTTCGCTAAAGCCGCGACGCAGTGCCTTCACTTCCGCCTTGGAAGACTCAACCTCTAGTCGCAGGCGGCTGTTTTCGGCCCTAAGCCGACGCGTCTCCTCCGCTTCACTCCTGCTGGCTAGGGCATCGACCACCTCCCTCAGGATCGACGCGGATCTCTTCAACCGCCCGACGAATTCCCCCTTGAGGTTGCCCGACTTCTTGGCAACCTCTAGAATACAGGCCAACTTTTCGCCTGCCTGTGCCCTCAGTTCTTGGGCGTTCAACCCGCTGAGGTCACCTATCAGCACAGCGTCGGACTCACTACCAGTCTCTGTCGCAAAGTTCGCGGCTACTGCAGCGACTGACCCCTTCTTGAAGCGTCTGCTCCGCAAAATGTCCCCAAGCTCTCCATCCGAAGCCACCGGCGATGGCACCGGTGAAGGCTTGAGGAATTCCTCTCTTGAAGGACCCCCTTTAGCAGTCCTTCCCCTCCCTCTTCTAGATGTTGCCACCTTAGCGGACGCCGATGGTTTAAATACCTACTTTAATATACCACATTAAACTATTCGTGTACTCGATTATTGTATGAAACTTGCTAGAGATCCAATTTCCCTAAAGGCTAAGTCTACACAGGCCGGTCTATTCATTTCTATATTTAATCAACGACCTAATTAAGACTATTTGATACTGCGTATTTACCGAATGACTAGATCAATTGGACACGTGTACATTACACAACATATCCGATTGTTTGATTTTAGTAAGAATATTAAGATTTTACGTTTTAAGTTATTTTACATTGGTGTCGATTCGGTAAGCATTCTTTGAACTAAAAATCTCTGAATTATGGCAGTACTTATTTTGTTTGGGCTAAAATCCAAATTAGTATAACTCTTCCGAATGACACCACTAAAATTGGACATTTCTCTTCAATTGTGGGCATATTTTAGGCAGTTTAGTCATCACGTAACTTGGTGCTCGCTAAACTAACCTAAAATAACCTAAAATTGAATAGAATAATCCTATTTTTAGATGTGTCATTCTTCAAGTGTTAAATAGTTTTGGATTTTATTGTTAACAGAATAAGGACCACCATTTAATTTTTAGTTCGGTAGTTTAGTTTAGTTTTTTGAACAAGTGAATCGCTGCCATTTGTAATGTGAACACGGCAAAATGTCATCAATTTTAGTATAGTTTTGATGGTTTGATTTATACGGAACAGTACAGTAGTAGTGTATATGTCACAATATATTGTAAGTAAATAAAAAAAATTATAAAAAAAAAACAGATTTCGTGTACTTTTGAGTCACTTCTGCATGCAATACTCGCGCGCCCGACTGCGCCTGCGTTTGCACTGTAGTTACACACTGCCGCATTGATTGATATTATAAGTAGTGACAGCAGCAAGGTTTGCTACATAACAAAGAATCAAATATCGATACGAGCGCTTAAGTATGCATAATATACATAATCACGCATTTTTATCAACATCTTCACCAGTAATATCTTCCAAACGCGTAATACTTTTTTTATTTACATCACGCTGAGTAACATAATATCTAAGTAAAATATCTCTGTATTTATATACATAGGTATATAAATAGGTTAATTATTTAATTACAATATTAACGGTAACAGATGGCAATGTTGCTTGTAATCTTATGCTACGTTTCCTAATTTCAAGGTTTCGAGCTTTCCTATAAAGTTATCCGCATATGTGTAAACTAATGTAAAAATGACAACATTAACATTGATTATGTAGTTTTGACGACGTTGGATGCAGGCCACATCTAACCGGTCCTTTTGGAAATTTGTTGGGGAGGCATGTGTTCTGCAGTGGACGTCCGACGGCTGAGATGATGTAGTTTTGCCTTTCTAAGCTCACTGATATTAATGTTTACTTCCGTGCTTACAGAATTATACTACCTTGTGTTGTTGAAAGAAATTTATAAATACCTACAATAATGATAATTAAAAGGTTTTTTTTTCAAATAATATATATATATATAGTGACGAATTTGACGGACAATTCATACATTACGTCTAAACACAAGAGTAGGTTTAAACTAAAGTTTTCCATGGCGCTGCACAGTGCTTGTCACTGTGAGTTACTGGTTTTTAAATCTCTTTCGCTCAATAGTTTATATATTATGTACATGTAATAAAAAGAAACATATACATTTTATGAACAAGACATAATTATAGCTCTATATAATACATATTATAGCTAATAATAGATTTAAAAGTCTCTCCAGATCAACAACATCTCTATTTTGCCTAAATATGGGATTACTCACGTGTACGTTAATACTTGCCGGATAGTTTCGACTATATTTTCGACCACATCCGATGTTCTTTTCCAAGAAGCTTTCGGGACGCCCGCGTCGATATGACGTCTCGCTTAGCACAGCCGTGCGATTCTCTAATAATTCATCGTTGCGTTAGTCGACGAGCTCACCGATTTCAAATACTTTGTGAGATATCGCCTTTGTACATAAGGTTGTTTTTCCAACGTTCCCTGTCATCTCGTCATTTGTTTCACGGATGTTGTCAAAGATTTAACCATGTTTGCTCTTAGTGGATCGCACGGCAGAGTGCTATAGCTATCCGGCAAATATTACGCGAATAAGCTTGTATTTTTCAGTAAAAAATAGTAAACACCACGTTAGTTTTTGAAACCATCTCTATTCTTTGACATGCATAGTTCCAGTGGATCTATTGAAAAAGATACCACTCCACGTACCAATAACCAAATAATATTTTAATCACATCTACTTATTAGGTACTTGTTTCTAACTGTGAATCAGATAAATATCGATATACACAAGAAGTCATATCTCTCTCTATCAAGATTGGAACAAGATCAAAATATTAGGAGTTAAGAGGAGTAAAGATTGTACAAATAAATCAAAACTGACCTCGCGACCTCGAATCAGACGAGAACCGATCTCAAGATATCTTGCATGACGGCCTGTGCCCACTGCGTTGGTTTTTTAAATGATGAATTGTAGGTATTGTATAAATACATTTACACGTGCTTGGAAAGAAAGATATTCTACGTCTTCTAGTACTGTAGCTTTATATACTGGAAGACGTTAGTTTACCAGAAGATATTGTCAACATATTGTTGTATGAGCGAGGGCTTATATTATAAGAGCGTGTCTACTTTTTTAAGTTTTTTTTGTTTTATTTTATATTATTAATTTCGGAATTACTTACAGCTACATTATACACTACTTATAGTGTATAATGTAGCTGTAAGTAACCTTAGTTAATAACAGTGAGTAATAATGCCACCAACGGCTGTCATGTTTATAACAACAAAAATAAAATGTTATATTATATACGTAATATTGATAATTTACGCAGTTGTCCAAGTTTAAACGGCCCTACATCTATCACAGTGCGAACATGTTTCAAACCGCGAGCACGTGTTGACTTTTACAATCTGAACGGAATCAAATTAAAAAAAAACAGTCAGATGCGAGCTGAATTTGCACACCGTAAATTACATTAAGAACACATCTAACATTATTCCTATAACTACAGACAAACTAGGTTTAAGGACAAACTTAACTTTACTGTTCATTCACTAGACACGCCTTTAATAAGCAACCGCATATAATAAGTTTGTAATAGTAAATTCACTTTTTGTTATAATAAACTGTTGTTTGTGCTGTGAGACTTTGTACCGAATTTCATGATTCTAGGTCAACCGGTAGTGCTCTATAGGTATTGACTCACTTGTGAAATGAACCAAAATATGCGAAAAAATGCAGTTTAATTTTTTCACAGCTAATGGATCCCTTAGACCCGAGTGTTTGATATAAATTTCAACTTGATTGTTTTTTTACTTGAGGGCATCTACGCGTTCCTGCGAAAAAAGGTCTAGACAGCAAGACAAACAGGCAACAAAGTGATCCTATAAGGGTTCCTTTTTCTTTTGTGGTGCGGAACCTTAAAAATTGA
This sequence comes from Selenia dentaria, assembly GCA_917880725.1. Taxonomy (NCBI): domain Eukaryota; kingdom Metazoa; phylum Arthropoda; class Insecta; order Lepidoptera; family Geometridae; genus Selenia; species Selenia dentaria. The sequence goes on along the minus strand of OU862875.1, from coordinate 37,507,144 downwards.
ATCAGAAGATGAAAAACTGCTTTGATTGTAATTACTAAGGCCGCACGTCCTGTCTTTTTCCACGCCAAAAGTACGTTCGTAACTTTTATCCTTGCCCGAGCACCGAGTGATTTTAACGAGCTTTTATTCGCCGACTTTTTATACGAAGCAAGAGAGGTGTTTTTTTTAAACTAATAAATATCAAAGAGACTTAATTTACTTTCATTGCCGACCGATGGATGAGATTTTTTCTAGATGGCAAATCATAATCATTACGCTTTGGACATCAATCGGTGACTGTATATTAGATTATTTCTCTATAACGACCGAAAATCTTTAGGCAGTGAAAGCATGTCATGCTTGCTTTAAAGAAATTGAAGTTCATAATGAAAACTTTGAACATAAAGATTGAGAAAGAATATGACATATAAACAAAGATATAATTTTGAGAGTTGAATATTGTGTAAAAGCGTATATTTTTGCAACAAAGTTGCATGACGTTGTTTATTTATTACTAGTAAAATCTGTAGTGTTGTTAATTTTACCCATTGAGTATGTTAACCTTCAATCGGTAAAACTAACAACAAAGTAACGTGGTTACATCCTGTATTCATCTGAATAGAAAATAATTATATAACTTTGTAAAGCCAAAGTTAGTCGCTCACAATGATGTAAGACTGTGACTTACATCATTTGCTGTACGGTGAATACATAAATACATATTATGTACACATCTGGAAATGCGAGTTTATGCAGTAAAGAATAATAATTTTGGAACGCATGAATACTCTAAAATAATTTCTTAAAAACATCTGTACCAAAGATTTTTTTAAATAATTCTATTGACGTCACTCAATGATCAGTACAGATGCACTCAAAGAACACTATAGAAGAAGAATGTCAACTGGCACTCAAATACTGCTAAAAAACTAAAATAGCCGTAGGACATCCACTGTTGGACATAGACTATTTGGAAATCTATAAGGGTATAGATTTCCAAATAGACTGGTTGGCAGTGGTCTGCATCCAACGTCATTCGGCGACCTTCACCAGGTCGTCTGTGTACCTTGTCGGTGGACGACCTACGCTGCACTTCGTTAAATAATACCTACTTGCACCTAAAAAGTAGCGGCAAATACCAAAACAAAATCGGCTACCCAACAAAAAAGGTATCTATCTAATATCGCTCCCGAATCACGTTCGAATCACCCCACGCGGTGTTTATCGGAAACTCGATCAAAACTCAATTATAATCGCATTATGTGGCGTCTTACTAAACCGTGCGTTAAAATTTAATTACGAAATTACGCTTCCGAAAATGGCCGGTTCGGTTCCCGAGATATTATTCAAAAGTATAAGCTGTGATGCGCGTGGGCACGTATTTAGTCACGGGCATGGTCCATCCCACCGTAACTATAGCTGTTTAATTCAAGTACACCGTCATTAAATCATTCTCCAAAACCATCTCTATTTCGTATACGTTAAGAGCGACGAGATGAGTTCGAGTTATGGGTGCATTGTACAGGGTTCACACTGGAAACTATTTCCCCGGTGTAACCGGTTTGAAAGCACCGACCAAAGACACTTAAGCCGAACACTTAGTGAGGACATAGCTTTATTTCTTACATGTTCTTTACGAGGAGAAGCAGTTGAATGCTTGTAAGTCTGGTTTTATGTCTCGATGTCCATGGCTGTGTTATCGCTATTATTGAACGTGTATTCAATTTTGTGCGAACGATCAGTATATTTTTTTAAACCCTAGTCTTATAAAGGAAGCTTGGGGCTTTGAGTTATGTACACGTAATTATTTGCAAGTATGTTGTAGTACCTATATAAAAATATTTTCAAGTACTGAGGAATGTGGACTCGAATAGGACCTTATTTATATTTCATAATTTAGGTAACCTACGTGTCGCGTAAAATATTGTAATCACTTCTATTTGTTCTACGTTGCTTGGATCTTTTTCTGGGTTTTCTGGATTTTTCCTGGATTCTTGTTGTTTTATTAGCAATATCTGGTGCATCGTTAAACACTGAACTACCTTCATTGGTCATGTTATTTTACATTGGAGACTTTATTGATAGACATCGAGTGATTATTATTGTAACAGACCTACCAACTACAAGTACTTAACTTTCAATTAACTTTAATATCATTTCGTGGTTCATAACCCTTCAAATATTTTTTTTGTTCTAACCAACCTACTCCATCATCATATCCAGCTCTAATACCACTATAAATCATAGTTTCCGCGGCATCTATCATCTTAACTGGGTACGTATTGGACTGCCGCTCCATATAAATACACTACATACACACATGATACAGTAGACTATCTTTCCACATATCAGCTAAAAGGTTTAATGTATTATAGATACTCGAGTCATCTACTTTGATTATCAGTGAGTACAAAATCTACTTTATTTTGTATGCTTTCAGATGCAGGTACAATTTTAAACAAAAAAGGTTTGACTAAGTCGAGACTGTTTTAAGAAATTACTTATATAAAAAACCTCGATTCTTGAACTTTTATTTCTGTGATGAAAACGCAATTAAGTCTGATTTCATTAGGATTTTTTTACAAAGTTTTGTTGAATAATTGCTTCGTAATTAAGCATTAATTGTTAAAATTTCTTTAGATCTACGTTCCGGTGTCAAGGTTCCTAAAAGGTTAACAAGAATGTAATACTTATGTAAGACTTGGTTGTCTGTCCGTCGGTCGGTTGGTCAGTCGATCGTTTATATATGTCACGCTCGATTTTCTCACTTACTATACTCGTATTATAAGCTACCAAACTCGCTTAGCACGATTGTAAATAAGGATGGTACAGGTCGCGTCATGTAAAAAGAAAGCTGGCGGTTAGGCTGCGCAGTAGGCGATTTATCGGTCTATTTGGTGGTATGAGGTGCGGCGCGGGGCGGGCGGGTCACGCGCCACTTGCTTGTCGGAGCGCTATTGGTTCGTCAGTCGACCTTTGAGTGTGTTGTGTACCCATGCGCAAACCCACCACTTTCTTCCAGCTTCCTTTTTACATGACGCGACCTGTACACACCATTCGCAGCTAAAAAGTATGCTTAAATATTGATTTTGCGCTGAAAATTATATATACTGTGATAGTGCAGTGGGTAACGGCTAAGTATTCATAATTCTAGATTCTCCATGGTACTACCAGCTGGTAGTATATGGGAGAATAAAAATTGCCTTCTGCACTACCAGTAGTGCAGTTTGGTAGTGCAGCTGGCTAGCATGACTGGATGGGAGGCATTCACATTGCAAGTTGTTATCTCGCGCCCCATTTAATGGTTTTATTTTTGATTTATTGGACCTTTATAAAATGCTTTAAATAAGTTATATGCATAGCTCTTAAATATTTCAGATAATTATCATAGATCTCTATTTACTGTTTACATCCTTACTGTCATCGTATGGTTGTTGTATCCACTTAAATCAGGCGGTAACCTGTACTTATATGCAATTAAAATTTATTAATTTCAGGCTAAAGCTTTTTATTTTCCATCGTTATGGCCCAACCGGGCGCCCCTTACGAGGCTAATCCTTTTTATTTAACGACGAAATTGGTTAAATGAAATATGTTTATATCTACAAATGCAATGGTTAATCAAAAAAATCCTTTTTCATTCGATTAAATACATTTGGTGTATACCAAATGTTTTTGTTTTATTTTATTTATTGGTGTGTAATTATTATATTACTGCATGACATTATCAACCTATTATGTTCCCACTTTTGGAAATTGTGTCTTCCTATAAAAGAGACTAACATATACCATGTATAGATGGCCCCACTAGCTCAGTTAGTGGTGGTGACCGTGCTTTGGAAGCGGCCCTAGTCTATATCTCTGGCCGGACCAAATCTTTGTGTTATGAGTAGAAATGTGTAGGTACCTGTAGGTATGTTTTGATTAAATACGTATTTTATTTTATCAGATGTCTTAAAGTACTTTATACGATCTAAAATTCTAAATACTTACATCAATTCTAATGTCACGCCGTGTAAAGAAATATAGACTACTAAACATTATATATAGAGTATAGGTAATACAATCAAAGAAATTGTGCTCTACTTAAAATAAATTGAATGAAAATAAATTAAGTTTCTTAAAGCAACAACAGCGAAGCTTGTTCGAGTGCCATTGTTGTCGAGCGAAGCCATTGTAACGTTAAACTTTTCTCATACTACGGTCGGCCATAAAAACATAAACAGTTATGAAGTTAAAAATACTTGAGTTTTTGTGGAACGAAAAACATTCATAATAAGCGGTAGAATGTCAGCCGTCTGACTAAAGCGTCTTGTCCTCAGAGAAGCCATCCGTTCAAAATGCAACGATGATTTTTTGTTACCCAAGTTTTTTCAAGTACAGGTGAAGCGCCGAACCCACACTTAGTCGGCGTTAACCTGTAATCTAAATTCATTTCTCGATCCGACCCACCAGGGCCATATCTCCGTTTTATTATATGCCTTGAGCCCATTTGCAGGTTTTTTTATTCTAAACAAATTACCCATTATTCACGTTGCCTGTCGATCTCATTATCCGACGACAGGGGATTTTTGTACTGTTGGAAATATAACAGTTTGTAAACTTGAAATTTTCAACAATGTCGGCCGACGTCGTAAAGCATCCGAATCGATTTGCGTTCATTGAGTCGAGTAATTGCAATGATTCCTCTGACATGCCCGATTTTATTTTCTTCTATCAAATAAGCGGTTGAGGCTCAATAGCGACTACGTCCGTAACAATATACGAGTACTTTAATTTATTAGGTTAACTTACCTCTGCTACTACGAGTACAATAATGGTACATATGTTATTAGGACACGATACAAGCACAATGTTCACCTGACCTTAAGTGGTAACCTGTGCCTAGAACTGCGGCCTTACGGCGACCTTCAACTCAAAACACAGTATTGATGCTTCACGGTAGAAAAAGGTATGATGGCAGTAAATCCCCGGACGAACTCATTAACAAAGAGTTCTACTACTTGGTCTTGTAAGATTGTTTTAATAATAAAAATAATAATCATTAAACGAATACATTCTCATACTACTAAAACTATTATCAATAAATCAATAAAAGGGTACGCGATGTACAAGACTTGTATCAGACAGTAAACCGTCTATATAATATTTAAATAAATTAAAATCCAATACTAGTACTGATCCCTACTATTACTGTTTGTGATTTGCAATATAGCATCTTGACCAAACCGCATATGGTGGAATTCTCTACTTGGGAATATGCAGTTGAAGTATGAATGCATACAGTAAATTTATCAGGATCATGCTTATAATGAAATATGCATACGTACTAAACTCATCATCATCATAATCAGCCCTTTTAGTTCCCAGAAGCTAGGCTCGAGCCTTCCTCTCAAAGAGAGGAGTTGGGTTTGGTGGATAGGTTAGTGGCCAACCCATGTCGATCTTTTCAGACCGCCCGAAGACCTTCGACATAGCCTAAGGACTGTTGTCCTAGGACAAACCGGTAACGACAGTAACGACGCCGGACAAACGAGTCAATTCTAATGCAGCTAAATATAAAAACACGAATTTCTACAATCTGCAGACAGAGAGTCCTCAAGTTCTTCGGGCACACAGTCAGGCGAGACCCAAACAGTCTTGAAAGGCTGATTATCACCGGCTGTGTCGAAGGAAAACGAGGCAGGGGGCGCTCTCCGACGCGATGAACACACACCACTCAAGAGGCAACAGGGGCCACCTTACAATCATCCATTCAAATGGCGCAAAGATAGAGAGAGCTGGAGAAAAATGGTGGCACAGACTACACACCAAAACCACGTCCCTCAGTCATGAGGGACTACGATATACGACTAAGAAGAAGTAAAAACAAATCTCTCCTGCATTGATTTAACTCTGGTGGGTTATATTCCTTATTGTCCTTATTACTGGGGTAAAGGCTTGTTAAATATGTATTAGTCAACGGTCTATGTCCCTCCGAATGAAAGATATTGAACGTATGAATTATTTAAAAAGTAGATATCCGACATACAATATTCATTTGACGATCTATATTTTGTGGCATTTAAATCCGACTTTATTGACATCGTTTTAATGAATTTCTTAGTAGGTGTTTGTTGTTATTTTTCCAAACTTTATTACTTGTTGTCTCTCCAAGTTCATGTCTCCTGTCAAGTAATACATTCTACAAGAAAATAAAAGAAATGTATGTATTGGAGAAGCACGTACGATTAAAAGATTTTTGAACACTACCCGTTTCTTTGATATCCTTACCACTAGTATACTGTGGGATCACAGTAAGACTGAAGTATAATTTAATCAAGTACTTAACTTAGTTTGCTTGTTGGTGTGGTACTTTTTGATGTATTACTAGATAGTTGACCTTTCTTAGTTTCACGTATCCAAACTTGCGATTGCGAAAGATTTTTTGGAAAATAGATATAATGTAGATAGACTAGAAACGATTATACTTACTCATTCATATTGAAACGTATGTAGTGTACATATGTCTCATTTTATTCAATACTAGCTATGCCTCGCGGTTACACCCTTGTGGTGATGAGATGAATATTGATGCTGATGAATGATGCAACGTTACTTAGGGATAATGTAGCATTTTAATGGTGAAATAATTTTTGAAGTCGGTCCAGAAATTTTAGAGTTTATTTGTTACAAATATCAATCTTTCCTCATTATAATATTTGCTAGAATATTTATTATATTTCAATACACATATTGCACGTATGTGTATGAAAACAGTTAATTGTATAACAATTTCTATATTTGTCAAATTTGGTCGTTCGAAGTTGCTCTTGGTTATATTCTGGCTATTTATATAATGATACTATAGTTTCAGTGTTTGTATATTGCTAGAAGTGATATTAATAGTAATATTATCATGACCAACAGCAAGCAAGTCTTAAATATTCAAATAAAGATGAAGAGCATACAAAGGTTTAGCAAAGAATGAGTTAACTTTCTGAATTCTTAGGCGCCTTTGTATGCAGATGTGTTAGATATTCAGATAAGGAATTGATATTCAAATGATCAGATATTTTGAAAGCACAGGTTTGATTTTATCAATTCCTGTTGCAAAACAAAACATTCTAAGAGTTGAGAGATTGAAAAGAAATTTTCTTGAGCATTGAAATCTTAAAAATACAATAATACGTAATCCAAAGTAAAATGCTTTAGGGCGCAAGTTATTGTCAAAAACGTTGATGCGTTTTATTAAATGGGAAAATGTTCACAGTACGATGAAAAATATATGAATCACAGGGATAAGAAAATTCGACATTACATATTTTCGATCAAATTCTTATTCTATTTTAGTAGAGTGTAAAGTGATGAATTTGTTTATCGAAACTAATCAGTTATCATGCAAAGCAAATAGGTTCCTTCTAAATATCTTATGACCATACCTTTTGAATTTGACTGGTCGGTTGGCGTAGTTGGTAGCAAACCTGCCTTCTGAGCTGCTGGTCCGCGGTTTCGATCGATCATATCAAATATTTGTGTGCGTGGACATGTCTGTTTGACCCTGTGTCTAGGTGTGTATATGTATATAACTAAAAGTGTATAATATCAGTCATTAGCTTTGATATAAAAAGCCCTTTTACTACATCCGTTACCTTCATACAGAATATGCCAGGTTTGGTCCCTGAAGATCTTGCAAGATGTTAAAAAGGTTATGTTTGTAAACGTCTAAGAAAGAATAGGTAATGTCGAAGTCATTTCTTCCCTTGCCACATCTTACTGAGATGCTTCAACTGATGATATTGATGTTTGTTTTCGAAGTCTGAATTTAAGGCCTATTCAAACCAGGGCGTTATTCGCTACCGCGAGCGATTGAGAAATCCGAAAGGGTATGCGTTAATTTCACTGTTCACACCAAAGCGGATATCTCTACTAGATATTCGTTGGCAACGGTTAGCGGTTAGCGGTTAAACAAGAGAAAATACCGCCTCACTAGGCGGTACAAGTTTCGCTGCAGTTATGGAACTTCATACTGTTTACCCATCGAGTTCCGCGTGGTATTTTTCGCTACCCACAGCGGTAGCGAATAACGCTCAGGTCTGAATAGGCCTTTATATTCTCACCTGCGTTAATACCGTACAAATAAAATGCCATCAAATATTAGTCATGAAAATAAACCTTTAATGTATAATGATCCATGACAGCTTCAAATATTTCCAAATCTATTTTACGAGTGTCGTAATGTAGCACGTCGTCAGATGCTGCGAAGCGTGTATTATTAATTTATTGCTTAGATAACACTTGTTCCTTGCGTGATAAAGATAGATTAAGCAGTTCTGTGATGGATTACCCGGCTTCGCTATACCAATATTTACCGTTAGTCTTACAAATTCGTTTTGAACAAAGGTAAATGAGAAGGGGATCTACCTTACATCCTTACATATTGGTGTGGTATCGTGGCAGAATGGTATTGTTGTGATTTGTGTAGGATTTGATGTAATTGTATAAATAAACTATGATTTTTTTACTGGTATGGTATGTAATTTATGCTACTGCAGGGCTATTGTATTTTAGTTGCTAACAAATGTTGATTGAAATCTTGGAAACTGGCGGGTCTAAGTAAGTTTTGAAACTCCAGAAAGCAAAAACGTTAGTAAATTGACGAGTGGATCTGACAAAAGTGACATACAGCCGCCATTTTTTTTCGATTTAAATAAACATTTGTTAGCAACTGAGATACATAATAGATGTAGTGGTTGCTTGCAATTATGGAGATATAAAAATGTATGTGTTTGTAAAGTCAGAATATCTGTTTTTTTAATAAATCTTTATGAAAGTATATACGGTAGGTACTTTTAACAAAATAACAGACATGAAGATGAGCATCGGACATGCTCAAAACCCGGGTCGACGTATTCGATCCCTAACGTATTTTGCCGGTTAATAGTACCTAATAGTTTAATATGTGTCAAAATCAAAAGAATGTCAATACTAAAAAAAAGACGTGTGGCACTCGGAGACTGCCGTGGTAAAGCTATTGCATAGCTGTTTTAATCAACTTATGCAATTATAATTATTTAACCAATGCCATCTAGAGGCGAGTTGCTGAACTAAAGAGCCAAGCATGATATTTCAAAAAGTCATTATAAGTTCTGCTATTCATAGATAGATGCCAAATCAACTTATGCAGTTATAATTATTTAACCAATGCCATCTAGAGGCGAGTTGCTGAACTAAAGAGACAAGCGTGATATTTCAAAAAGTCATTCAAAGTTCTGCTATTCATCGATAGATGGAGCCGGAGTGGGGGTGTTAGGTTATTTTCGTTACGGAATTTCTGGATTCTGTCTCCATGCTCAAGGCCGATAAAAGCTATGCAATAGCTTTAAAAAAAACTTTTTTTCTGGTTGTTCTGGGTAATCTTATTTTTTAAGTCATAAAGAAACAGTACAAGCACGAGGTCCACCTGACGCTAAGTGGTAACCTCTGCCTAGAACACATGCACTTCCTCACAAGTGACGGACTACACTACGCCCATAACTCTAAGATATTAAGTTGTTAAGTCTCATGTGCCTGTAATTTCGCCGGCAACCATACCTTCAAACCAAAACAGAGTATTGCGAACATTACTGATTCACGGTAGAGAAAGGTGGGGGTACTACTCCACCGGACGAACTCGATCACAAAGACTTTTAAACAACTCCAAAACAATGGGACGGGTTTGACAGGACTATCACTGGCAGATAGCTGCTTATGTAATAAGCGAAAGGTATAAAGGAAATTACTTTGTAATTTGTCCTATTTACTATAAAACTTAGCGATTTTTTAATAAGAGCTCTATAAATAATAAAAAGTAAGTATGTTTTTATCAAATTGTATTCTGCTTATTTTAAATGAGCAATTTATTTTTATTACACACTAGCTGCTCTCCGCGGTTTCACCCGCGCGGTGATGGATGATGATGATGATGAATCTTATATAGCCTATGTTACTCAGGGTGAATGTAGCTTTCCAATGGTGAAAAAATGTTTAATAACGGACCAGTACTTTTTGAGCCAATTCGTTACAAACATACATACAAATATTTCCACTTTATAATACTATATATAGTATAGAAGTATAGATATAAACCAAATTAGACTTAATAAAATAGTACCCAACTAACATACATTAAATTGAATGAGATACTTTCTAAATTTCAACGCACCTACTATTTAGTCTCCAGGAAGGGCAAAATTATAACTAAATGGAGATAGTTTATCCTCATAACAAAGAGTAATAATTTCATAGTAACCCACATCTGCTATAGCAAGTCACATGCGTGCGGCACGCTATTCTAAAAACAATTCCTTTAATTGTTCTACGTCATTTCGCTACTTTACTTTTATACCAATTTAGAATTATTCATAACCCATTTTTTTAAGTTGGTACTTTCTTTGTGCTTTGAGAATGAGAATTACAATACATAATCGATAATTAATATGAAAAATATAATTATACTTGTTTTTAGTACCAAATTGTGTATATACCAAAGGGAAATAATTTTGTATTACCATTGGCGTGCAGTAGTGTACTTCATTTAAGTAGATATTATAATAAAAAATGTATTGTAAATGTATTTAATCTGCAAATGTATTGTAGTAGTTTTGTATTAAATTAAAACAACTTTATAGTAACTTACAAATCCAAATATTATTATACATTTCATAACAATTAAATTACACCTTAAATATATTATTAGTAGTATGCATTTTCTACCGACTTCCAAAAAAGAGGAGGTACTCAATTCGACTGTTTTATTTATTTTTTTATTTTTTGTTTGTTACCTCATAACTTTCGACTGGGTGTACCGATCCTCAAATTTTTTTGTTTGTAAGATGGTGCTTCCCGTCTGGTCCCATTTACATTTCATCAAATGTGGCCCAGTAGTTTTTGAGTTACACACCAATAACTGAACTGAATGGAAGTCGGTATCAAATTTTTCAAATTGTACTTGTGTTGGTGACTTTTTGTAAAATTTACTGTACTTACATATAATGAATACATTTTTTATTATCATTGGTGTGCAGTAGTGTCCTACTTCATTTAAGTAGGTATTACAATAAAAAATTATTGTGATATGTTTTCAATGTAACGTTGGAAGCTGCCTGCATCCAACGTCGTCCTGCGACCTTTATCAGGTCGTCTGTCCACCGTGTTGGTGGACGACCTACGCTGCGCTTGCCGGTCCGTGGTCTCCATTCCAGAACCATCCGAAAACGTCGCCATCTGTTCTGCGTGCTATGTGCCCTGCCCAATGCCACTTTAAGTGGCTAATCTTCTGGGCTATGTCGGTGACATTCGTTGTTCTACAGATCTCCTCATTTCTGATTCGATCACGTAGAGAAGCCCCGAACATAGCCCTCTCCATAGCCTTAGCCATCTTCGACGTAAATAGCACAAACTATCATTTATCTAGTACAACTGTGGCACAGATAACTCAAAGTGTGTGCAGCCCTGCGATTCTCTAAGAGCAAACATCTTTGCATCTTTGACAACATCCGTGAAACAAATGAAGAGATGACAAGAAACGTTGGAAAAACAACCTTATGTACAAGGGCGATATCTCATAAAGTATTTGACATCGGTGAACTCATCATTTGGGAATCGCACGGCTGTATACGTCAATAATACGATTACGTTACGTTAAATACTGTATTTCAGGCGGCTTATTATGTTATTTAATTCTTATGCCAGAATTTGTTAATTGGATATTCTATTACAGTGCATTAAAGATCAAACTGAACACAGCAAAATAGAAGAGAATGGAGTATTCAACTGAACTCCTGTTTTTAAAATCCACATTTAAAAAAAAAAATATATCCTTCCGACCGTCTCAGTTTTACGCTCACAAACAGAACTATTGCTTTTCGGTTCGAATTATCCATTCATATAACAGACATAGTTATATACTAAAGGTTGTAGTAGTTTATTTACTGAAGGTTGTGGTAACAAGTGATATTGGTTTCCTTTGTTTACGTTGTTTATAACATTGTTATATTCTTTATTTTGTTGCACACTAACGGAAATTTTTGAAATGATACCTTTTTAAGGGAGGGTAAACCGATACGTTACCTAACGCGTTACAGCGCCAGTCTGTCTGGCTCCCTTTCTCTCACGCATCCTCTCTCACTCTAACCTACAGCGCTAGATTAATTTGAGTTATCATTTCTGTCGGCCGTCCCGAGACGCACACTTTTTTATTTTGTCCTTTTACTTTTAGATAAGGATTAACTGTAAGAGATTGCATAAGCGACAAGACTTCCGATAGTGTAGCTATTTTTATTTGTAGTCATTATTATATGTGGTTTCACCCCGTGGTGATGAAAAATGATGATGAAAAGTATCCAGTGCCTGACCTATCTTTTACAAACCAAATTTCATACAAATCCTACAAACCGTTCTGACGTGATTAAGCAAGAAAGCTCCATCCATCCAAACATCCGCATTTATAGTTATTACTAATATAATTTTTTTATTTAATGAGAGTAAAGTAAATATTTGTAACTTCTGTATATTTGGGCGTACAATAAATTTTATTGTTGTCAGGAATATTCACAACATTCATATTGTGTAATTTTTCAGACTCAACGATAGCTGTTTTTGTATCTACAGAAATTGATAGAATGTTAAAAGTAAAAGCCTCCCCATCACTCAATGATAAATAATATGACATCTTAGATATTGCGAAAGTTATGGAATCGTATTTCATTTGTATTTCCCTTTCGAAACGCAATTCTTTTTCCATAAATGTTTCAGAGAATAATATTGAAGAAATATGATCTTGAGAGCACCACTCTACAGCTTTCAAGTTTCTGCCTGTCTGAGTCTAAAGTTTGCGATTTGAGTAATCATGTGTAGAAAATAAGAGGCATACAGTCTGAGTAAAATATGATAGTATATTATTCAATTCAATTTAAAGGAGTGTATAGCTACTAAATTTAGAATCGTAGAAAAGCATTATACAAATTATGGTTAGAACTAAGTTATTGATCATATATTTCTATTAGTTTACTTCTCGAGACATGTAAAGTGATTTTTACGTAAACTTATTTTCAAACTATCTAGTTTGAAAAATGTTTGAAAAGTTATATGCTTCTTGATTTATTTTTTATTATATATGTTTTTCAATTATTTTCCTCCTTAGAATCAATATAGCTTTTAGCGTCAAACAACAAATTTCAATTACTAACGTTGCGTTGAATTTGTGCAATATGATGTAATATTTTATCAGCGCTTTGATTGATTCACGGGAGTTAGTGTACCCTGCGCTCTATACTTCAATGCGTTTTATACCCTTAAAATATTTGGTAGCCCTCAGTGAAATCTCAATTCATACACCAGCATAAAAAGCGTATGAAAAGAAAATTTTTAATCGCTAATTCATGATAAAACAAAGCGGTTTATTACAAAGAGCAAGAACAACCAATCAGAGCCTACAATCAGTGAAGGGCGTGGCCAATCTTTGCTTTAATCTTTACACACTGTGAACAAAGCAACGCCACACAATTCGCGACGGAATGAAAAAAATAATAATAATTAAAGCATTGAATGTTAAGACGCGGTTTCGGTTATAAAGGCCTTTATTATCATGAAAGGAAACGAGAATTGCGTCCATAAGTAGATACCTGTAAAGCTAGGAAGGTTGAGATTTGTTTATAAAAACCTTTCGGACTGGAAGTTTCTTATTAGACGTTTGCTCATCAGAATAAAATTTTGATTAATTTCAAATGATCATTATGTAGATATTTACTTTTATTGTGTATCTTGGTATACTTGATGTTTGGTGGGTGGGTTCTTTTCAGGAACTAAACCGTTCTTACGCAGCAGATTTTTCAAGACAAAACAAATATTTTATGTTTGATGTTGAACTCATTGTATTAAAAATCAAAAACATTAATTACATTATAATTTAAACATAAATAAAAACCTTTTTAAACTATTTTTTTTGCTACAGACGTTTTTAAACTATAATCGTCACTTTTACAAGAGTTATCTTTAGAAACGGCATATTTGCCGTATAAGTCTTTTTGTTAGAGTTCTAGATATTTCGGCAGTGTCGTAAGTATATGCGGGTGAGCGACACTAAGAACAAACAAAACGATCTACCCTCTTTCTGTTGCGTTTTATGCGCACAACTCCATGTGTCGTGACAACTTATATGCGAATGCCGAAATATCGGGAACTAAATCAAAAAAGATTACACTGGTTTTCTTAGTTTAAAATGTTATTGTTTCAGTGGCACTTTGTATAAAACACTAATATTATATATGCGAAAGTTTGTTACTGAAATTGTATAAATCAGATTTGACCCTCGGTTGAGCTGTTGTAAAATAGCACTCACATCTTCACCCACTTTGTCTTGCACTTACAGTATTAGTGTGAGTTAAAAAATGTCCTTACCGAATTAATAGTCCTTAAATAATATGAAACCTTATTTACGACAACAAAACATTTTCATTGATACTTATATACACGTTTTTATTTTGTGACGGATTCAAAGTAAATTTAATAAGTATATACATAAGTTTAGTTAAGTATATTTAATGCCCACATTTTGACAGCTATGTGTCTTAGTAACAAGCAATGCTAAGACCAGAAATAGATGAAATTAAAAAGTAACTTCTCAGTCCTCTTTCTACTACTTCTATAAAACATTAGAAATAAGTACTTACGATGTATTCTGTTTGAGTTTCTGTAACTTCTTTCTTTGCCTTCGCAATGTAATTGTTTGTTTTATCACGATTCACGACACACAACAAATTGATCAAACAAAACGCACAGTTTCTTGTCTTGTGTTCTCACTGTCTGTGTTAATGTGAATATTTTTAACGTTTGTGACCAGCCGTGCGATTCTATAATGATTTGTCGACGAGCTCACCGATGTCAAATACTTTATGAGATATCATCCTTGTACATAAGGTTGCTTTTCCAACATTTCTTATCATCTCTTCATTTGTTAAAAGGATGTTGTCAAAAATGCAACGATGTTTGCTCTTACAGCCGTGCGATTCTCTAATGATTCTCTAATGATTCGTCGACGAGCTCACCGATGTCAAATACTTTATGAGATATCGCCCTTGTACACAAGGTTGTTTTTCCAACGTTTCTTGTCATCTCGTCATTTGCTTCATGGGTGTTGTCAAAGATGCAACGATGTTTGCTCTTAGAGAATCGTTTAGCTGAATTGCACGGCTGATAATATAAAAACATGAAATGTATTGAACACTAAATTTCATTGCGCTGATATAATAATACTAACACAACAGCTATTTAGCCGGACGCGTGAATATGAACGGTGTTCAAATAATACTTGCATTCGATATGTGCATCAGCCTGTAAAAAGATGTTCAGTCAGCAAAGGCATTTTTAATAGTTACCTTAACAAATTACTTAACTAATTTTCAAATATAACTAATTTACTTCAAAATTACTGAATAAAATTGCTTCCTCATGGCAAACACTACTTAAAAGCTCACATAATCACTATTTACCTACATCAACCCAATGTTTCTAAAGGTAATTTTCATAAACTCTACCATGCGCATACGCATTTACATGCAAATAGTGGACTGAGTCACGTGTTTATCTTTATAATGACTACTTATTCGTTATTATAGGTAGTTGAATTAAACAGTATCCTAGCTTATCCTTTTAGAAAAAAATATTGCTTGTGCTAATAACACGTTGATCAGAAACGTATAATATCATTACATTTTTTAATAGATGCATACATACCACCATATCATTCATTACATTACATCCTCGGTCGGCAGAGGCACATATACATAGACATCTATCGTGTATATATAACAAGCGATATTTTTTCTTTGTAAGTATGTAAAATTTTATATTGTATAAATACTAAAATATTAAAAGTAATATACATGAACTAAACACTCGATTGCGAAGAAAACTTAAAAAGGGCAGAAAGCTTTACACAATAAAATAAGAATTACAATGGCTGACATTTAACATTTCACTCATTAAAATTAAAATGTTAAATGCATCAAACAGTACTAAATATATTACGGTACGTTACAGTACGGTTTGATGCATTCAACATTTTCAACATATAATGTAACATCAAAATTTCTAAAACGTTTATCTAAAAATTACTCACAGTCGGGATGTAATAATAATTTATTTCTATCAGATTAAGTAGTAAGATAGTTAAATATCTGCATCATTTATCAATGTGATTGTACATAGGTGGGGCCATTTGCAAAACCTGTCACGCTTCGTCGTCACGTTGCTCTAATAGAAGTGAAATATAGCTCCCGCTCACGTTCTCTACGCCTCGGGCGAGGGGTCGTTTCGTCTAACTTAAATCACTGTCTTACACTGCGTAATTACTGGTCCGATGCACTTTAAATTAATTTCCGTAGACTGACGAGCTATTAACTTTCGATATTAAACTCTGATACAATAATAATCACTAGGGGTCTATAATTTTATGGCATGCCTAGGTTGTAACTTAATGTTAAGGAAATTGTACATGTAGCTAATATTAGTTAATATACAAATGATTTTAAGTTTTCAAACCTTGACTTTTTTGACTACTTTAAGGTTATTGGTGATGTGGTTGAAGGTGGTAACACAGTAGAAAAGAGAGTGGCTCTCAAAGACAGCTGACGGAATACACCGATAAGTGCTTAGCGACAGTTATTCAATATTTACAGCGGGAGCAAGCCTGGCTGGCTCCAGGGTTTGACCTACCACCCGTACCGTGGATTTCATAACCATGTTACCTTTGACGAAGCTCAAGGCCAAGGTAAGGATCAATCCAGTGGCCGTCAGATTGGCAGTTCGATCCTTATCACTTGGGCTGCTGTAACTTCAAAAACACATGCATAATTTGGGGTCATCTATACGCTATATTAGAGCAGAATTGGTCTAATACGTGCCTTCGCTTCCTTTTCCGACAATATGAGCTGACTACAATATCGCCTTTGATGAAATCACCCGTTATTTCGTAATTGATTATGTAGACTTAATTTTACACTAAAATTCAATTCATTCGCTTCGATTTCGAGTCCTGTCCGAGGAAATGATTTATTTCTCTATTATTTTTTGGTTTTCTCTGAGCAAGCGTTAAGCTCAATAAACATTGTTTCAATTATTAAAATTTATACTTCTTTGCTTTAATTTCTACCTAGCGTAAAATTTACAATTATTAAATTTACACTATTTGTAGCATATTGGTTTTCGTTACCATCATCATCATATCATCTCAGCCGTAGGACTTCCACTGCTGAACATAGGCTTCTAATAAATAAATCTACATCTAACGTCGTCCTGCTATCTTTATCAGGTCGTCTGTTCACCGCGTCGGTGGACGACCTACGCTGCGTTTGTCTCCACTCCAGAATCTTTTGGCCCCATCGACCATCTGTTCTGCTTGCTATGAGCATTACCAACGCAGGCTTAAAATAAATCTATATTCATAGATATCGAAAATATTCCGAGCATTTTGCCTTCGTTACGAAACTGGAACAAACCTCTTAACCACTTCAGGTTTTTAACGTTCTTCTAATCAACAATTCAACGGTAATTGTATTCGTAAAATCCATGATTTTACCATTTCTCTTTCTAATATTAATTTCATTATTTGAGTAAACAAACGCGATAAATATTCAAATCGATACATTTTGGAACAGGTTGATGTCTTATAAGGTGTATTTGAATTTGAATAAATAGTTAAAGCGATAAATTCTGATGCAAGTGGTCCATTAGAGTCAAGCTCGTGGTAATTATTAGATGAGTTTGGTTTAAAAGTTTAGACTGCAGGTGGTATTTAATCGTAGACTTTTTTTAGAGCGACGGATAATCATACGATTCTAATGGATTTCAGACAGATGAAGTGTATAAGCAGTATGGTCAGTCTTGACTTCATTTCATATATACACACCTAACTAAAGTTACCTACCAGAACGACTTTGAAGACGTGGTTTTACGTTTTCTTTATTCTTAATCGTACATTCTGCCAGGAGGGTCTAATGAAGTCTTTCATTACTAATAATGATGTAAATGTTACAAAGTTATAAAGATAGATGTTATGTTATGCGAGTTTTTTACCAGTTTTTTCAATAATTTTAGTTAGGTTACATACATTCATTGCACATCACATCACACAGGTATATACACATTCCGCCATATAACAATATTGTTATAGATGACTTATAAGTTTGAAGTTCGAAACAAAAACATTATAAAGAATATATTTTTAAACACCTTCATGTATTGAATATTTCAAGTTTGTCATAATATTATTAAATTTTTTGGGTAATACAATTTGGTTGTTTAAACGAATCATGTATTGCGTCCATACTGGTTTTATATTCAAAAAGTGCCTTATTA
This sequence comes from Selenia dentaria, assembly GCA_917880725.1. Classification (NCBI taxonomy): domain Eukaryota; kingdom Metazoa; phylum Arthropoda; class Insecta; order Lepidoptera; family Geometridae; genus Selenia; species Selenia dentaria. The sequence continues at coordinate 37,488,790 of OU862875.1, read as the reverse complement.
CATCTATGATATAAAATGTGCCTTCAAAAGTTCAAAAGATGATGAGAACTCCTTCTATCTTTTCTATCATTTGTATGATATGATAAGGAAATTATCGTGACAGGTTGATTTTAGATATTTCATTTACGATAATGGTTTATGTGTCAGATTACAGATACTTATTTAATTGACTATGGCCAGTTGGTGTAGTTATTAGCAATCCTGCCTTCTGAGCCGCTGGCCCCTGGTTCGATTCCCGGACAGGTCAAACATTTGTGCCAATGAGCCTGTTTAACCTGTGTATGGATGTGTATATATATATATCAGTCATCAGGTTACCATAGTACATCTGCTGGCTGCTGCTGAAGATCTTGTTTGAACTTGTACCATATTACTATTAATATTTTATTTAAATACTACGACGAACAATCCGCAGATTATTTGAAATATGAAAGTGTATTAAAATTTTATAAACATTAATGTACGTAAACTTAATCATTACAAAAGAGTACTCGCATAGAGATCTAGAAAGATGCCAAACCGTGCGCTGAGGACAAAACCTGGTGTCGCAAGCAGCGGCCGAACTCCGCGATTCAACGTATTCTGTTACCTTCAATAAGTTCATTATCCACTGCGGTTCAAAAACATAACGTTTGAATATTCGTAAGTACAGAACAAGCATGTAATATCGCGACCGGCGTTCAGTCACATAATACAAAAGTTGCGAACCGACGCGAGCAATGTGTTCTGGTTTTGGGCATATTGCTGCGACATCCTTTTCATATCTCCCTTGTTTCTGTGATTTGTGAGTACTCGTCAATGACAGTCAGCCCGGCCAAAAGCTTTTGTAGCGTACGGCCGAAGTTGAAATAGTTGATTGGGACAATTGCAATAAATTATATTTAAAAAGACCTACTATGCATTGAGATATACATTTATGATAAAGAAACAACTTTTCATTTTCTTAATTTTTCCGGCAAGTAGGTACCATATTAAATCCATCAGTAATTTTGAAATGGCTTTTTCATTTACCATAAGCACTGTATAGTCACAATACTGGTTAGTTCAAGACAAGACAATTGTAAGTGATGTAAAGTACATCTAATTGAAACTTGATAAGAATTTTGATAAGACGCCGAAATAGATAAAGAAATCGTCTTCATTTGAATTGCCATGATATTTTTTTATGGGATGGGTTGGCAAACGAGCAAGTGGCTCATCTGATGGTAAGTGATACCGTCGCCCACGGACCTCCGCAATACCAGAGGTCTCGAGGATTCGTTGCCGACCTTTGAGGAAGGATGATAGGAAGGAAAAGATAGAAGGGGTGAGGGTGTAGTGGAAGGAGATGGAGAACGGGAAAGGGGGGAATCGGGCCTCCGGAACCTCCCACAATCCGACGAAACACAAGCTAGGTTACTTCACGTCGGTGTTATGTGGGAGTGTGGTACTTCTCTGGCCTGGCCGGCCCATTCGGCTGTGATGATATAGCATTTCTATAGACAGACAGTAAGAGTAAAGTTTAATATTAACTTGTTGAATGACACGTCTATAAACTGGACCTGTCAAACAACTATACGACGATTAAGTTTATCCGTAAAGTGTGACCCCTCATAAAAACTACAAATGTCTCCCAAAAGTAGATAAAGTAACAAAATTTAAGAAGCGCATAAAAATTTAATAAAAATCAATTGTTATTTTTTTTTAACTTTATCGAGCGAATTGCCCATTTGACTCAGATGTATTTTTTAAAGTGTTCAAGTATTATAATTTTATCTAAAAGTATATATTAAAGTAAATATGTATTATATAAAATTCTCGTGTCACAGTGTTTGTAACCAAACTTTTCTGAAATGGCTTGACCGATTCAGAGAGATTGAGAATATGTCGTAAAGCACTTTTATCATCCATCACCACGCGGCGCGGTATTGATGTATAATCGGGTAATACAGCTTTTTTAGATCGGGCTTAGGTAAAGTAGGTATATCATAGGTCCATCATTGTTTGCTACATACAATGTGAGTAACAGTCTGCACTATCAGCCGTGCGATTCTCTAAGAGCAAACATCGTTGCATATTTGACAACATCCATGAAACAAATGACGAGATGACAAGAAACGTTGGAAAAACAACCTTATGTACAAGGGCGATATCTGATAAAGTATTTGACATCGGTGAGCTCGTCGACTAGCACTCGTCGAATCATTAGAGAATCGCACAGTAGCCTAGCCCAGACAGATATCAAACATAATATAGGTACATCGATTACGGAATCTATGTCTATAATGAAATAAGTGTTCGCTTATTATTTATAAATTACCCATTATCTTATAAGTTTTTAAACTATCATGGTCACAAACATTAAAAATATTATAATAATTAACGGGATAGTTACCATGTATATTTTCTATGAGTTTCAGTTATTTCGGCACTGTTGCATGCGCCATGAACTGAGGAATTGCGGGTGGATGAATGTTTACGAGCGGACGAAGCGGTCTACCCTCTTCCGTACTCGATTGTTATGCGAAGCACCACACCTATTACCATTATCTTATCTATTGTGAAAGAAGAAAAGATTGTAATGAGGTTCCAACTGCAGCATGTAATTTATAATGTCATCAATACTGTGGCGAATGTACGTCAATTCTAAAGAGAATACAAAATACTGTGCAAGAGCTCAACGAGAGAAACTCAGCGAAAAATAAATATACGTATTTCTTGGCACTGCCATTATAATACAGGAGTCTCGAATGTTAAAATGAAAAAACGGAGAAGTGAATATTTTTTGCATTAAAATTGTTAGCAACAATATCAATTAATCGTATATCATTTTTTAGTATGAATAACCCGTTTTTTTATTGGATAGGTTGGCAAACGAGCAGGCGGCTCGTCTGATGTAAGTGATAACCGTCGTCCACGAACTTCCACAATACCACGGTCTCGAGGATGCGTTGCTGGCCTTTGAGGAAGGAATAGCCTCTTTTCTTGAAGGATCCCAAGTTGTATCTGTTCGGAAACACCTCAAGTGGCAGTTGATTATGTACTTGTACAACAAGGCTACGGAGGGTTCAACCAAACGCTTAGTAATAATCCAGCAGAGACACTTTATCGACAACAAAACTAGCCTATATGCTTTACAGGCTTTGTCGTAAATACGTGGTCGCACTACTGAGAGTTCGTTGTGGACATATTCTGTCTAACAAAAATTGTTTAATGAAGATAACACACTCACTGAATTGTATGGATTGCGATATAGTGGAATACGAGCAGCATGTTTTGGTGGAATGTGTCCGGAACGAGGCCTTACGCAGGATACAGTTGGTGGTAGACGCTATAGAATTTTGCAACAGTGCCCTGGTTTCTCCCTCTTCGCCAGAGGCCTGGTTACTCATTAGATTATACTTTTACATTTTTGGATGGTGTCATAGTAATATTTTGTCGAATCATGTATATCTTGCGTTAAGGGGGTAACATTGTCAAAATGATGTTAAGATTCCCTTAATAAAATAATGTAAAAATACTTTACACGCTCATAAAATATGTATCATAAAAATTAGTTTAGACAAATATAACCGGTTATGTGCTAGTCGGGCTCGCGCACGAAGGGTTCCGTACCATTATCTATAATTATCGTCCGACTCGAGCTTGGCTGTTTTAAAATTTGTTGATAAAGCAGCAGCAGAACACTCTTGTGTTCTGTTCATGAGATACAGCCTGGTGATAGACAGACATACCGACAGTGTGTGACATTATACTCATCCCACTAGGTGTTCCATGTGCCACGGAAGATACACATATTACCACATCACAAACATCCAAGATCCGAGTACAATCGTTTCTACTCATCACACAACTATTTGCCTCGCCAGGAATCGAACCGAGGGATCTTTGATTTGAAGGCAGGGTCATTACCAACGAGGCTAACAAATCCGTCAATAATAACTTTTTTAATAAGGCTTTTTCTATATTAACTTTTTTAGTATATTTTTTTTTCTAATTTTGAAAGGAATATAGGAGGACAGATCTTTTTTGTTTTATTTTTGTTTTTCTTACTAAACTAGTACATTGGTGACGGCCTGAAGGGCACTTTGAAAACTTTATACATATATGATTATTATTTAATAGGCTGAGGGGCACACAAACGATATATACAAAGGGCCTGAAGGGCAAAAAACATTTTTTATATCTTAGACTGAGGGGCACTTACAATATAATTTAAGGGCCTATAATAACTAATTGGTTATTCTTTCCATACCAAGAATATCACATACATATATGATAGGTACATCTTTTTTACTTTGTCAAACGTATACTGTTTCCGTGGAGTAGTAGTTCACAAATAAACTGAGGGGCGAAGCTGGTGATATAATAAAATAAATTACGTGGTTAAAGGGATATTTGATACGAGGTAAGATAATATTCGCATTATACAGCGGTAAAGCCTTATTATTTTATTTGCGGCTTACCTTATGGCGTATTCAATGCACTCCGACATCAGGCACTGAATGGTTTTTAATGGCCTGACTATGCATTAAATTATAATCCGGCGGGACACAGTATAACTTTTTAGGTGGTTATTTTTTAGATATGAGTAGTTTTTCGTTTATACAACAGTTCATAATACTTACAATAGAACGATAAAACCCTAACTTGTTTAATTAGAGCAGCTGTTTGCACTGCACTCCAAATCTCATACATACACAGTCAGGTCATAAATTCTGTCACATGTTTAATCCTATTAATATTATAAACGTGAAAGTTTGTATGTATGGATGTATGGATGTTTGTTACTCTTTCACGCACAAACGGGGGGGCTAATGTTGATGAAATTTGGTATGGGGGTAGATGAGGCGCTGGATTAACACATAGGATACTTTTCATCATCATCATCATCATCATCCATCACCACGCGGGTGAAACCGCGGGGCGCAGCTAGTATAAAATAATTGAAACAAGTTTATTCATGATGTAATCATTTATATACCAAAATGAAGTTAACAAAACATAGATTCTTATGACAATAAAGTTTATTCAAAATGACCTCCGTGATTTTGAATACAGGCCTTCAATCTGCGCGGCCAGTCGTCTATCGCAGCACGAACGAGGTCCATGTCAATATGGGCGGCTGTCTTAATCAAGGATGTCTTGAGTGACTCCAAATTGGGATGAGGCTTTGAGCACGCCTTTTCCTCCAAGTGTTGCCATATCTTGTAATCTAACGGACTCAAATCTGGACTGGAGGAGGGCCAGTCTTCGTGCCGGATGAAGTCGATTTCACGCGCCGCCAGCCAGTCTTGTGTGCTCTTCGCTCGTTGGAATATCCAGTGCCTGTTATTGAACATGGTATGAGAAACAGGTTCCACAAGGTTCATCAGGACTGTATTTTGATACACAACTGCATTCGTTTTTACACCTTTCTCACAAAAATGTACCTCTGTTAAGCCCCAATAAGAAACTCCCAACCATACCATGAGTGAGGATGGAAAATGACCTCGTTGGACACGCGGAATACAGTTGCTCGCTTCTTCACTACTGTGTGCGTACACCTTATCATTTTGTTTGTTGTAGCTCTCTTCTACGGTAAAAATTTTTTCATCCGAAAAAAGAATTTCCCGATATATTTTTCCCGCGTACCGCATCAACAAAGCGCGGCATCTCTTCAGTCTCAGGTCCATTAGATGAGTATTTAAACGATGTCCTGTTTTTCTTCGATATGCCCGAAGCCCTAAGTCTTCATTTAACACCCTTTTCACCGTGGTTCTGCTTAACCCCATCTGAAGCGCCAACAGTTTCTAGTTACGTTTGGGATTTCTTTGAATTCGCGCCTTCACAGCTTTTATCACTGCTGGAGTCCTAACAGACCGAGAGCGACCACTTCTTGACCTGTCATCTACACTTTGTCTTAGAGTCTTCATTGTAGCGTTTAATGGTACGATAAACGAATCTTTTGGTTATATTCAAATTTTTCAGTATGTCAAATATTTGAATTGGCGCGTAACCGCAACGATGCAACGCAATAACTACAACACGGTCTTCTTTAAGCGTCCACTTCATATTTAAAAATGAGTAAAATTCTAAAAAGTATACATTTTTATTTTCATGAACAATTCGAAATTCGAATTCAATAAACTTTTTTGTGGCCAGCATTCTAAAAGAAAAGTTTTTACTGTGTGACAATACCTTATAAGGAACAGGTACAATTTGAAAAATGAGATACTGTTCTTTTTGAAGTGTAATTCAAAAACTACTAGACCGATTTAGATGAAATTTGGACCACGCGGGAACAATGACACCAGCTTTCAAACTAAAAAAAATGAGAATCGGTTTACCCAGTCGACAGTTATGAAGTAACAAACAGAAAAAATACAGTCGAATTGAGTACCTCCTCCTTTTTTTGGAAGTCAGTAGAAAAGAGGTCTTAGCACGTTAGTAGCAATGGTAATAGAAGCTTATTTTGATACCTTCACTAAAAGGAGTCTTTGCAAAATTTATCTTATAATTACTATGGTTTTACCCGCGTGACGATGGATGTTGATGATGATGATGATGAAAAGTATCTTATGTCCTTTCTCTATGGTTAGGCAAATTTGGCAAGGAGGAGATATAATCAATCTACTTTCCAAATTTTATTGAGATCCGTTGAGCCGTTTAGGCATAACAAACAAAGAAACAAACTCACTTTCGCAATTATGATATTAGTTAGGATGTACTAATGATGATGATGATGATAACTAATATACATATATGTGGACAGCTAATTTTTTGAGCAAATGAAGTAGATATACAATTTCATACGTCTTTGAGGCCCCACGGGTATTTTATAAGTAATACTCGTAGTATAGTTTCTATGGAAATTTGATGTTTTCAGATGTATATCGATTAGCTAGTTTTTCATTGAAAATTTATTATTTTATCGCAGCTATTAATTTAGATATATTTATAACATTCGGTGTTTTCCTGTCTGAATTAGTCAAAGTAGAACACACGCTAAGTATACCTTATGCTAGTAATTATGTTAAAACTATATGGGTTTTTAAGAAGTAATTGTATGCCTAATACTAGAGTAATTTAGGTAACCGATAGTAAGTTGTTAAATAAGTTCTAACATTAGATGCACCATTGTATGGGAAACATAGACACACTAAATGGTTTGAGTTAGTGTTGTATGAAAGATATGAAAACATTATATAATTTAAAGGCCCATGCTTAATAGCTGTCGGGTGGGCTTTAATCGAATTTCGTGCGTGAAGTTTCTTTACTGCCCTATAAATGCGCTGTGTCAGCATCGTCTAACGTAGGCGACAAACATAAAAAGAAAATGAAACACATATATAAAAAGCTTAAGATTCTCTCTATTTATAAACGCATCCGTGACAAAATATTTAATGACTATTTATTAGAGTTCTCGACACGATCCGTGAGAATTTTATCGATTTTTGCTGTCAGCTAATGGATTATATTATACAATCACATTTATATTAGGCGAAAGCTTATTCGAACGCTTATTAACACGTGGTCAACAAAATAGAATTAATAAATGGGTGTGCGATTAATTAACTTTAAAAAACCGACTCTTAATATTTGTTTCGTTTTGATTTTACTACGTTTATATATAAAAATAGTAAAGTAGTATTATTATATTAATATTATATTTATAAATTTATAGGTTTGAGTTTAAAAAAAACTACTACTAGGTAGTTTACTAGACTGTATCATAAAAAATACTTATATATTATTCTTCAACCGAAACCCATAACATATGCTTTTATCCGTATAGTCGTACACCGTTATTAGCTTTGCCAACTAAACTACTAACGTAAGTAAATGGCAATTGCCAGTTAATGAAAAGCATTGTATCTAAAGAACCCTCGAAGTATTAGCTTTCCTAGGTGTTTCATTTTGTATTAACTTCTGTCAGACTAAAACTATGGCATAGATTTGCTATCTTAGTAGCTTTAAGTGGGTATTTATTAAAGAAACCATCAATGATAACAGAGTAGGGCGTGCTATTTATATGGTGTTGTAAAGTTTTTATATTATTACAAATATATGCACTACATACTCATGGTCCTTACCCTTTTAGATTATTTTTTACTTTATTCATACATAATTTATTGATTCAGGCGTTACTTTGCGGAAATCCATTATCAAAAAAACGATATTAAAAAATATCTAGTGACACTTCCGCTGAAAAGAAAACAATGATTTTGGCCTATTTGGGGGGCGTGCACCACCCTCCCTCCCGCATAAAATGCTAATAGGAAGAATACAAAATAAAAAACACAAGAAACCCCAAATAAACCAAAACCGATTCGACACGTGTTTCGCCTCTACACGAGGCATCCTCAGGAGATGTTGACTCGTCGAGCGCTAGACCGACAGTGCTTTCTTTTCATCATCATCAAAATCATTGTTTTCTTTTCAGCGGAAGTGTCACTAGATATTTTTTAATATCGTTTTTTTATTCATACAGTTGCTTACATACATTTTTGTAATTTCGTTCTCCAAGCATTAAAATCTAAAATCAAAGTAGTTTTCTTCTTATGTTACAACATTATGCTAATATTTATTTAATTTATAGTTAAGGTCGGAAACGCCGGCTACGGAATCTGCATTTTTAATTGACTTCGGCACAGCCTCCTCTCTTCGTTTCTGCTCTGGAGTTATAAAGTTGCACTGTATCTTATTGTAGACTAGCTGCTCTCCGCGGTTTCACCCACTCGGTGATGGATGATGATGATAAATCTTATATCGCCTATGTTAATCAAGGTAAATGTAGCTTTCCAATGGTGAAAGAATTTTTGAAATCGGTCTAGTACTTTTTGAGCCAACTCGTTACAAACGTACATACAAATCTTTCCTCTTTTATTATTATTATTAGTATATTAGTAGTTTATTAGTAGTCTATACTAATGTATATACTAAAAAAGGTGCTGTTTTATCTCTTAACTTGAAAGACACTATATTTCCGGTTTTTTTTTTTATTTTAATTAAAATAAAGGTAATCAACAAAAAAACATTTTACTGAGGTATGTTAGAAAATAAGAATATATTAGATAAGTTAGGTACACACATTGCATTATATTACTGACTGTAACACCTAATAAATCAAACTCACCAATTTTAATTAATTATACAATACTTTTAGCTACAAAATATAACCCTAATTAATTACCCAAAAACTAAAACATCTGAACTTACCCCCTTTTACAGCAACTAATTGGCTTGTTTTCACCTAAATGGCCGGTTAAAACCTAACAAATGTCTTCTAATAGACCGCAACCATATCACACGCGAGCTCAACGGCGTGTAACCGCCTGGACGTCGGCAATCATTAATAAAAATTTTCGTAAAGGCAACAAGTTCCGGTATGACTAAGCATTTTACGCACCTTCAAAATCTCCACTAGAAAACCAATTTAGACCTAAGATAGGTTATAATAGTGTTGAATTTGCAATATATTTTTGAAACGCAATAGTCAGCTGTTATATTCGTTTAGGCTTTGATACGTTTTATTATAATTTGAAGAGATGGGGTTCAGGTCAGTTTTTTATATTAATATATATTGTCTGCTTCGAACACGTTTTATGGTTTTAGATTTGAGTGTTACAAATAGAAAGTTTTGAAACGAGAGCTTTGCTTTAATTGGTGCTAAATAAAAACTCTAGAAAGCCTTACACCTTAGAAAACCTAATAATAACCCTAGAAAACCTTACCTTTTTGAGCTAAATGCATTCTTAAATTATATACAACCAATAATGTTTGAAGTTATTGAATATTTAATTTAACATTTATATAAAAACTTGTTTTAAATTGTATATGATAATTTTTTTTACTATAGGATTTGTGTTTTATTAACAAGCACAATTTGAAAAAAATTATACCGACTTCCATTCTATTCAGTTATTGGAGTGTATCTCAAAAACTACTTGACCGCAGTTGAAATTTAAATGGGCGACGCACCAGCTTTCATACAAAAAAAATAATTGAGAATCGGTTCACCCAGTCTAAAATATGAGGTAACAAACATAAATGAAAAAAAAAATGCAGTCGAACAGGAAGACGGTAGAAAAGCTAGACATGAGTAAAACATTATAAATTATTGGTTCAAAATGAAAGGAAAATGGGATATTTCTTTTTTACTTAATGCCACTTGTTGCAAATGGTGGGAACCGGTGACCACTTTTCATCTGACTGCATGCACACGTTGCATAACAAGGTGTTGTTTTTGTTTTTAGCATTTTTTGTACATTATACATATACATATGTATGTATATATAATTATTATTAGTCGTCAGCGCACGAGACGAAACTCAATAGAGAACTAGAACGCTCTATATCACCGTTGCGCAAGATCCATTTATTAATACCCTACAAAAGCATTGTAAACGTGAATGCCTACTCAAATGGTTGCCTCTTCCCATTCCGACTTTAACGGGCTATTGTCACGATGTTAACGCATCATTGTCATGTCACAGTTTTAAAAAGGCTTTTAGGGGCCCGACTTCACCCACACCGTTAACCGTCTGTTTATTTCAAACTAGATATTGTTTGAACTAGATGGAAGCCGAGTCACACAGTGGTGCTGTGCCACGAAGGTTTTGCTTGCTTGTAACACATTCTTAAGTTTGTGACGCCACGTAAAGTGTTTGTAACGCTGAGAGGCGTTTGTTTATTCCATTCACCTTATTGCTTACCAATTATACACAGTAATACAATATTGAACGAACAATATACTTGGCGTTAAAATTCCAGGTTTGCATATTTCCGAGTTCACAGTGAGTGTTTCTAAATTCAGAGTTTCACCGCCAGCTACCAGTAGAATACAATACGTGATGTTAGTGATTAAAACTCGTGATGTTAGTGGTTAAAATGATCGTTATCAATAGCCACTTTACAAACACTCTACCAAATTTCTTAAATTTTGCAATGTGTTTATGGTATCGGTTAGTGTAACTTCCGATTAAACCTTTGTTAACTCAAACTTTCCACAGTCAGTAACTGTATGTTAATATAGGCTGGTTACAGCTGACGAAACATATGTCGATTGTTCGTCTACTGTTAAATAAGGCCTGGAAACCGATAGCATCGCCAAAGTTCGTTAAATGATACGACATTTCCGGTTCGATACATTTACATTGTTTTTGTAAGAGGAATTAATCTAAACTATCAGGCGTTTGGGGTGGGTACTTGATACTACCATTACTTATTCTGTGCTACCATATGGCACAAAAGTAATCTAGTAAAGAATTTCCGATGGTGTAAAGTTCATAAAGAGAAAGAACGGCAATAGACTCATCTCCTATTCAATACGATATTTCTTTTCACCTCCGGTGATGGTAACAAAAAGACTAGCTATATGAAAGTACATTTATATCCGCCCATTCTTCAAGGGATATTAAAGTATAACAGAATCTGTGTACTTTTGAAAATAATAACTCAAGTGTACAATTCGAGATGGCGAGTTTTGTGTCATGGCGGTTGAGCATAATGCATTGCACATATCTAATATAGTTATAGGTTTATATAGATACTTATCACTTAATAAGTATATGTGTGCGTATAAGTACCACGCATAGGCACTTATTTTGTTTACAATTTTGTATCAAAGTCAAAGTCAAAGTTAAAATCATTTATTCAATTTAGGCATCAATGACGCACTTATGAACGTCAATTTTTCAATATAATGTACTTTAAAGCCTACCGCCGCGTTCCAAAATACATAGAGCCAACCGAGAAGAAGCGGCAAGAAACTCGAGGCCATTCTTTTTATATAGATGTTTTTACAATGTTTTTACTTAAGTACTACAAATATTAGCTCCAGTGTGTTGCCTTACAAAAGAGAACATAATAATGGTATCAGTTGGGTAAGACACGCTACCTTTTGACATCTTAGTACACGAGTAGATAGATCCTGGAGTGATCAGTCCCAAGCTGTTTTATCCTCCAAGTAATCCAAAATTTTGTAATAACCTTTTTGACAGAGTTTAGTTTTAATAGTAATTTTAAACTTATTAGTAGGCAAATCTCGGATAACATTGGGAACTTTATTATAGAATCGTATACATTGTCCCATAAAAGAATGACTTATTCTGTGGAGACGCGTTACATGTACTGATAGCTTGTGCTTATTTCGCGTGTTGATGGAATGAGCATCACTCCTTTTATCAAAAGTGCTAATGTTTTTCTTTACATACATTAGATTTTCATAGATAAACTGAGAGACAACAGTTAGAATGTTTATGTCTTTAAACTATGTATGTTTTAGGAACTACCATTTTTGTTCTAAGCGCATATTGCCTCAAGCTTAATATTATATCGATTTTATGACCGATTTCCCGGAACACGTTCGCATGTATAAAGAACTATGTATATCAACATGAATTCGAATAAGTTTGCCAAATAAAACCCTGTAATTCGCATTCCTCACCAACGCTGCGGTGGAAACATACCGAAACCCTAGAGCGAAAAGAACGAGGTATGGTTAGCACACGCTAGCACTCAAGCACTACTTTTAAGTAAATTGAAGTTGTGGCCAAAGACTGCAACCCGATGCACGTGACCGTCTGCGTCTGTCCATTTGTAAGTTGTTTTTACGTGAGTGGATTGCATTGGAACTCTTTATTCAATGTTGCGGTCGCGTTTTCGAGGACGTTTGCGGTCGCAGTTGATCGGCATGACAAGTATTTGCGAGACACACTGGGGCCTTATTCACTGTGACCATTCAAACACGAAACGTGGCATGTTACGATATCTTCAAGGAATGATAGTCAAATTGTAGACTTCTAGATCATTCCTAAAAACATGGTTTAACTAGCAGCGTTAGGTGTTTCAAAAGTCATAGCAAAAAAGGCCCCCGGTGTTCACAGCTCTACGTGGTTTTCGTTTGAATTGAAACTACTCGTAATTTTGCATTTCAATATTGTTGGGTTTTTTCTTCAAATAACGTTTCACGTCAAGTAACACGACTATACATTGTATATAAATATGAAAATGAAAGTGTTGAGCTTTGTGATTGCGTTCTTAAACTTATTATTTAATCAAGGTACAATTGGTGCCGGGTCACTCACAAGTATCGCAGATTGATGTAGACATTTACCTGAAAAAGAAAAAAAATATTTACACATATCTCAGTAGTTCTTATAGTACAATCTGTAATTTACCTAAATATATTGGTTGACTAGTCAATAATCCAAGATCATTAATAACACAGTTTTCACAAGTTATCTGATCATAGCTAAGACGGTAAATAGAAAAGAATGTCTACCAAAATATATCTTTTTTTAGTTAAAATATTAGAATGACAAAGAGAAGAAATAGCATTGTATTGCATTGCATTTGAATAAATATTATGCGATATATTATTTATCTATATAATAAATATTATATAGATAAATGATTACAAACCTCATTTGTGTAATTGACAAGGTGCAATAACAATTACACAAATGAAACATACAATACCTACTTTTAGTATATATGGGACAAAATATTACTATACATTGTAGCAAACTCAAAATCTTACAATTAGAACATGTATTGTAAAACATATCTAAGTTACATTACACGGAAACAAAAATATGCAAGGATATTTTTATTTCCGTGTGTTCTCGAATTTTACATAGCAAAGTTCATTTTCATTTGGATGCGGCATTCTAGATTGAAAACATTTAGGATCTGCTAATGATGTTTGCTTCTACCGGCAAAAACAGAGCTACCAAGCTATCAACTATAATTTCACGCACCTTTAACAACTATTAATCACAGATACCATTCCGGACTCCGATGTCATTTCGGACACACAGCACGCAAAGACGGTCAACACATCGAAAAGCTGATGGTGACAGGCAAGGTTGATGGCAAAAGACCAAGAGGCCGCAGTCCAACGAGATGGTCGGACCAAATTCGATCCGCGCTAAATACCAATTTCCACAAAGCCCTCCACGAAGCAAAGGACCAGAACAGATGGAGGGACTTAGTCCATAAGAAAATTATTCAGCAAGGGAATCACGACCCTCAGTAATAAGGAATACGACGCGAGGAGGGAATCACAGATACAAACAGAGAAAATATGAGTGTTTTACTACTCAGGTGGCAATATGTACGAGTACAATAAGTAAAATGGTTGCATGGATATTGACAAAACTTTGTGTATCCAGGATACTCTAGTTCCTAAGAGATGCTTATTACGTGAATTGGAGGATTTACATAACAGTCAGATAGGGAAGCTAGAAGCGCAATAAATAAATATTAAATAAATCAACTTTTAACATGAAACATTTGTATTTCTCGTGTTGATCCATGCGTTAAATAATGGCCTTAATGTATGCATAAATCATTTTCTAAAACTCTCTTGGCTTGACAACTCCACACCAGGATTGTTCACCCCACGCTGGTGCTGCTAGTAGTGGGCACAACAATGGTAAGTGACAGTTACAAGAACTGTGGGCGGTAAAGTTGGGCAGATGTACTGAGGCGTATACAACTTACAAATAAATCCAAAAGAATCGCATTTACAGAAAAGTTACCGTTAGAAATTCCCAAACCAAATTTACTTACTAAAAAGTTTCAGCTTTTGTTTTGCCCCATGTTGTTTATTTATTTAATGTAGCCAGTACCTCGTATACTTTCTGTTATTAAACTTTCTGCATTGCTGTTTCTTCTTCTTGTTCGTTTAATGTATGATTATTTGTTTCAGGCATATGCAGGTGTTCTTCCTTCGTATCTTGCATTGCACTACATAAATATTAGCTATTATATATTGTTTGTGGTTAAATATATAAAATAGGTAGTTGGAACTGAAATCTGATCAGAATGCATTCAAACACGACAGGGCTATGTTGTGTAGATGAAGAGTGTGCCACCTTCTGTTTCAACCATGTGGCCAGCTTTATGTGGCCATAATATTGTATGGTCAAGCTGTGTCATCTAATCAAGTCAAGTCATATATCTACGGTATGCTAAATTTCATCTCAATCAGACACCAGCAAGTGCTTTAACTGCAAAATATATTACGAACTAAACAAGGTAAATAAGATTCAAAAATAGCCATCAAAGCCCAAAATACCAAGGAAAATTTACTAAAAAGTAATGACTGGAGTACAATAACTAATTGAACTATCAAATGTACAAGTTTAAATATTTATAGCGTGTTTTTTTAGAAGTATACACTTTCAAAATGAAATAATATTAATTTAATAATAATAATAATAATGTGTATGAAATTGGTTTTATTTAAAATGTAAATGTCAGCTTCGCAGTATCTGTCACTATCTTTAGTTATGTGATCCGAAAAATTCTATATGAATTGCCATTGATTTTATTAAATGTATGCTTTAAAATATTTTCTGTCCTCACAAGAATTCTTATCGAATAAACTCTCGAGCCTTGAATAGTTTGTTAGGGGTGTCAAGCCTCGCGCTTGCGAACGCGTTCGGCTAATTGACAGCTCGGCGAAGAGTAGTATACAGTACACCGTCAGCTTGTCACCCACATATTTGCAGAAACTAGACTTTTATGTGGGTAGATACTGCAAGACCTTTGCGGTATTTTCGTAATAGGAAACCGTAGTAATTGGCATGTTAGGGAAGTTTATGCCGGTTGGCAAAACATTGAGCTATCAATAAATTGATTATTATTAACACAAAAACTTAATAATATTGACTTAGAAAAAAATTGCAGTCTTTTAAATAATATAAGAACGCGTTGACTTGTAGTGATTTTCCATCAACGATAATGTCTACGGACAGTTGGCATGAAAAAAGTTATTTTTGAATAATGGGAAATTAAATCACATTAATTACCACACTTAGTCCTTACTATACCGGGATAATTAAAACAAAAGATTTATGAATGAAACTCACGTAAATTTACGTCTCTGGTACGCAAAGGGTTAAATAAGGTAATGCGTGAAATGATGATGTACCTTAGAAAATATATCATGAATTTGTACGAGTACTATAGTTTCAGTTTGCGTCAATTTAAGCTTTTGAAGGTGCATTTATTCTTGTGGCAATTTTGTTATAAGTACATTTTGTATGTTGTTGATATAAATCTCTCATGTTCTGTTCGTATCTAAGCAGACTATTGAGTCAACCCTAAAGCGATGCTCGGTAAGGCTCGCCTTGCATTAAGTATGGGAAGAAACTAATTGACAGTAACACTAAGGGCCGATGTAATACCCCTACTACTAGTTGTGGGATACATACACATACACACATTAAAATAAGTTTGCGATCACTTTGAAAAATCGAAATATTTTTGTTCACGGTAGATCATATTATGATAATTATGCTGGGATTCACAAACTTTTTTTGATGTGTGTATATACTTAACGTACTTATTTCAATAAACTCTAGTGAACTGATTCTATCTTTAACGGCATTTTTTTGTTTTGTGTTTAATTTATAAGTTAATATGATCGCATCCATACGTCGTTCTTCGAAGAGACCAGTTATCTAACGATAAACAGAATAAATATATTTATACGTATTTTGAAATTATACTTAGATTGAACCTTAATAATACATTCTGTTACAACAAAATAATAACAAAAACCAGATTCCTATATAGATCATTAGATCGATATCGATAAATTCATGTTAATTCGGTTTTTTATCACATAAAACACCTACGACGTTTTCCCACAGAATAAATAAATTTTACTCTATCGTGGGCAAACGCCGCAGACTAGCTGACATTGCGTAGGTACTATAATACTTGTACTATGGTCGGTGCTTCAGTACCTCTACCATGAGTTGGCAACATAAATGTCATCTAAAGTCGCTACTCGATCTCACCTACCTAGTAATCCTTCCAATACCGTGATAATTAAAACAAAAGATTTATGAATGAAACTGACGTTTATTGACGTCTCTGGGACGCAAAGAGTTAACCTTGTGATTGGCGTACTCGCTGTCAATTTTAGTTCTACAATTGACCGCAAGGTGGCACGGTTTATTTTTCTTGTTGGCTGTCGATATCGAGCATCGGTTGGTGTCAATGTTCTAAACTCATGGTAGACCTACTGTTCCTTTGCCGCATTGTGAATAGGTACTCGAGGTTATTTTAAATCCACGTGAATAGTTTATACGTTAGGTGGTCAGCTGGTCCACGTTGACTGACACCGGACGGACCTATCAAGATGTGTCGGTGGCCGGTGCAACGGTCGGTGGAGCTATTTCGTGGAATTGAATTTAGTTCCATCAATAGTCAATAGTGTTTGAATTCATTACCTGAAGTAGGCTGTGACATGTTTGCGTTTCTTATTGGTACGTAATTGATACGGAGATACTCATCAAAGCCAATACTTAAATACATGAACTTATTAACGATCGAAAAAAGGAGTGGTTATAAAACATCATCATCTCAGCCGTAGGACGTCCACTGCTGAACATATGCCTACCCCATGATTTTCCAAAAGGACCGGTTGAAAGCGGCCTGTATCCAACGTCGTCCTGCGACCTTCATCAGGTCGTCGGTCCACCGTATCGGTGGACGACCTACGCTGCGCTTGCCGGTCCGTGGTCTCCACTCCAGAACCTTTCGGCCCCATCGGCCATCTGTTCTGCGTGCTATGAGCCCTGCCCACTGCCACTTCAACTGGCTAATCTTCTGAGCTATGTCGGTGACTTTCGTTCTTATACGGATCTCCTCATTTCTGATTCGATCACGTAGAGAAACCCCGAGCATAGCCCTCTCCATAGCTCTTTGTGCGACTTTGAGCTTATCTATGAGGCCCATAGTAAGAGACCACGTTTCAGTGCCATAAGTCATCACTGGTAACACACATTGGTCGAAGACTCTTGTCTTGAGGCACTGAGGTATTTTTGACGAGAAGACTTCGCGAAGTTTCCGGAACGCTGCCCAGCCGTGTTGTATTCGACGATTGACCTCTTTCTCGAAGTTGAACCTGCCTAGTTTGACTGTCTGTCCCAGGTAGATGTACTCGTCAACGACTTCGAGAACTGAGTTCCCAACTGATATTGGGGTAGGTACAACATGGGCATTAGACATAATTTTCGTCTTATCCATGTCCATCTTAAGACCTACCTGTTGGGAAAGTCGATGGAGGCCTTCGAAGTTATAAAACATAAAACACTGTAAATGTGCAATCACATATTTGTTCATATCGGCAAAATTGTATACAAACAGGTTTTCGAAATGTTGTGCTAAAAACCCCGATCCTAACCTAGGCGCTAAATTTAACTAACTTAGGTGAAACGCCAGATCATATCAAAATCATAGTTTATACGTTAGGTGGTCAGCTGGTCCATGTTGAATGACACCGGACGGACCTATCAAGATGTGTCGGTGGCCGATGCAACGGTCGATGGAGCTATTTCGTAAAATTGAATTTGGTCCATCAGCAGTCAATAGTGTTTGAATTAATTATCTGAAGTAGGTAGGCTGTGACATGTTTGCGTTTCCTATTGGTACGTCACTTATAGGATGACACTCATCAAAGCCAATACTTAAATACATGAACTTAATAACGATCGAAAAAGTAGTAGGTTATTTTTCATAAAATATCAAACACTGTAAATGAGCAATCAGATTTTTGTTCAGATCGACAAAATAGTATACAAATTTTTAAATCCTGACCTAGACACGTGTTTAAATTTAACTAACTTAGTTGAAACGCTAAGTCATATAAAAATTAATCAGTTTTAATGTTGCCCGATGTTTACTGGATACTGAGTACTTTTTATTCCGATTCAAATTATTGTTACAGAGGGATCGCTATAACTGTTTTAATACGTGACGATGTCGTGGACGCAAACGAGTGACAAATATATATTTATGTATTTAAATTAAACTGTACAAATATGTCTATACTTATAAGTACCGAGTAAACTAAGTAACGAGTGTAAGAAGAGCACTTTACGCCAAGTAGTAGTACCACAGTAATATGTAGACTTTCGTACACTTTCATATATTATGATGAGAAGTCATTAAACTGTAAGCATCAAAGAACAAGGTTTCAACGCACCGTAAATTACTGAAAAGGGTCCAAAACACATCTAAAATATTTTACGACTGTTCCACTCACTTTTACAACGTACCCAAAATGCAAGCTCCTAAAATAGCACCAACCATCATCACCCTTCCTTTATCCTAATTACATCCGTATCCGTTACAACTTTAAAATTTAATTTCTTTATTATTTGCATAAAGGGCTAATTCTTGCAGATTGTGGCAACACTGATATTGCGAACCGTAGCGGCACGGCGCGAGAGAATAATTGAAGCGGTCACAAAACTTCTGATTTAAGATTCAGTCGAGTTAATCACACACAAGATGAAAGTAGAAGTGGAGGGGACGTAAGTCACTCGTGTGGCTGGTTGTACCTACAGCTGTTGTACACCTACACGCGAGGCGGCTTGATCCCATGTGACGGCGAAATTAGTAGAGGTGTGTAGAGGCATGTTACCCTCCTTTTACCTAAGTCCCCCCACCCCTCAATGGTTGACGTAATAGCACCTCAGCACGTGAGCCAGACTATTTAAGAGCTCGTCTCGAACCAGTTCGTCTATATAAGTCATTTCGATGTTTTTATCAACTTTAATAAAACTCTAGGGTGCTTACGGCAAACACTAACTGAAATAAGCTATCCTCTTCTTTATTGTATTAAGAAAGTTTGGCGGGGTAAGTACTGTGTCATAACTACTATATATATATACATGGTTGATATCATAAACTATTGCTTGCAATTATAACGTTGTTGTTTAAAACTAAGAGATTGCTTTTATTTTTAGAACTTTGTTAGTTTAATGTTACAATATAAAATACAATAAAATTGTAAAATGTATTAGGCTTGTTAATGAAATAATTGTCCATTGCTGATTCACCTACATTCCAGATTATTATAATAAAACCTCAAAAAAGTTAAATCCTTGTCAGTTTCGTTTGCCACCGGGGTAGTTTATAACTTTTTAAAAAATACCCTGTAAAAGTTCAAGTAGATCCTTTATGAGGAAATAAATTACATATTACTGCAGAATTTAACGATGGTGCATAGATCTGTCATAAATATACAATACTTTTTGTACTATTACGACTTCGGTACTTTTATTGCGAAATATCCGTGTATGAATCATAATTCTAATATGAAGTGCTTTGTATTTAGTGTTTACCTTAATTCGATCTCCATTAAACTGAATTGATTTCGAAAAAAAAAGGACAATTTGAAAAATTTTATACCGACTTCCATTCTATTCAGTTATTGGAGTGTATTTCAAAAACTACTGGACCCAATTAGATGAAATTTAAATGGGATCACACGGGAAGCACCAGATTTCAAACAAAAAGAATTTTGAGAATCGGTTCGACCAGTCGAAAGTTACGAGGTAACAAACATTAAAAAAATACAGTCGAATTAGTACCTCCTATTTTTTTGGAAGTCGGTAGATAAACATATGACACAAACTACATATGACCAAAGATACCTTACTCTAAACAATGTTCAGATACTAGACTACATTTCCAACCGTTTCAAACATTGCAAAGACTAGCACTTGACGGCAAGACGAAAGTACAAACATACACATATAAAATTATACGAAAACGAGTATGACTCGACTCCCGTGCCAAAAATCGTTTTGAGATCCGACTTTGTCGTAAATGTAATGTTCTGTTGTTTCATATACGGAAAATGGTTGGCTGGTTATTGTTGGTAGTGAAATGAAAATGCTTGTGAAGGTTGAGCCTAGTTCATTCGGTGCGATTCTTGGCAAACAATTTTATTCCACCATCAAAAGGAAATGAATCCAAAACCAAGGTGATAAACGAAGCTGTTATGTAATCTTCTGTAAGTAATTATATTTCATATTTAATTAATGATTTTTCATGTATGAGCTCATAATAAACTATCATGCATATCAACTATCAACATTGTATTACATATTTCTAAATTATAAAAATCTATCAAAAATATGTTTATCTAACAAACCAAAAATGTTCGCGTTAGTTTCTAAGAGAAGGCATGAAGTATATTATACTCGTATGGACAGCAAAAAATATGTGTAAAAGAACATCTTTTGCAGCTTTATGTTCAAAATTTGAAACTGACACTATTGATATATCACAAAGTCGATTGAAGTGAAGAAAGTTTTGTTTTTATTTAATAAGTATGGGATATTATATTATATTTTTATTTAATATTTACATGGGGCTTATAGATTAGATAGTTATTATTATTTTTTTTTTTATTTAATTTTTAATTACTAACAATGTAATGTTTAATAAGTTGGGCATTTGTATTTGTTGTATATTAACTAAACATTATAAAGAAATTATAAAACTTATAAATAATAAGTATATATTACTGTATATATATATATACTATAAGTTCATAGAAGTTTAGTAGGTTACAAAAATTAAATTTTACGCGAATATTTCGATGCCGTAGCTTGTGAAGCAAGAGCGTCATAAGCTTTTGAACGTAATACCTACTCGTAACGAATTAGGTGTTTCACTCCGTTAGTCTTCCGTTTTTCTTTGGCTTTTTAACTTTAAAAGACGCTACAATGCCCGTGTCAAGTTCTAGGATATGATAAACTTATAGCACAAAGTTTTTAATGCACGACGGCAAAAACGACTGCGTGTTTATAAGTATGACGTGTACGTTCGTATGTGTATGTGTGTGTCTATTTATGGCATCGTAGCTCCCAAATGGATAACCCAATTTTGATTTAGTTTTCTTTGTTTGAAAGGTGAATTATTCGAGAGTGCTATGTTTGATGAAAAACCGGTCCAAGATGGCCACCCCAATATGTCGGATTACATAATTATTTACAACTCTTCATCAATAGGGCCGCACGCTCCAAGTACTTTGTCAATAGTATCAAATGAAAGGACTAGACAAAAGACACTATGACAAATTTTATTATTATTTTGTGTTTTGGTTTTATTTTGGGGTTGTTTTTCTATTTTTTAAATTTAATTTTGCTTGTTAGTGGTTAAAAAAGTGTGGCTCTTTGCAGGAGCTTGATTGTCTGATTACACAAGTCACAACAGTTATTTATGCAACAAGAGAATATGTTTGTTTATCCGAGTGCCGAAATAATATAATACTCAAATGCCCTGGGGTTCCCCATAAGATTCCCTGTTTCGAAGAAACAGTTTTTTACTGTCAATGAATTGTCAATAAAATCCATCAATATTTCAACCGTTTTGAAAGTCTCAGGCCATAAACTGAACTTTACAATGCTACTCCACTTTCACATTATTAAAGACAAGAATGTCATCCTGCGTTCTAATGCTGAAATCATGTCAACATAAAATTCCGACGTAATGTTACAAGGAGTGAATACTCAATTGCCCTCATTTTTGCAAATCGTCTTGATGTTGCATATGTTTTTATAGGAATATTTTAATACCCGAGATGTGAGACGAGTTACAGTCGTTGAGATTTTATGTGTTTGAGTTTATGAGTGGCACCACCGCGCGCCGCCTCGTCATCGCTTTGGTGTGCCACGGGCATAGAGGAGGGGTTGGTTTCCTCTATGGTGACAGGTATACCGGCAAATTCTGGTATGCTTTCTATATTAGGTTATGTTCGTTTTATGTCCATGATAAATTTATAGCTTACTAGCTAAAGAAAACAAACCCCAGACTGCGACTGAGAATACCTTAATTTCTTATATGGGAATAATCCCATCCACATAATTATTCTAAATCCTGTCATAGCCGTAAATATCATTTAAATACCAACCGTCTAAATGTTTTGTAATAAAAAATAAAAATAAAGGCTTTCACAAGAACCAAAAAGACTTTGTGGAAATGTTCACAAAAATGCCTTATATTTTGCGAACTCGGTTATTGCTTCCTAACACTAACACGGGTACGAGCGTAAGTAAACTTAAAACAATTTGCCTCTGTTGGTATTTCTAATAACCTTATCGTTTATTAAATTACGCAATGCTGCGGAGGGGGATTGACAGAGTTTGATATCGTCTGGGGCATTTAACAATCGACTCTACAGAATTATTTATAGACCGACCACTCTAGGCGTGACTCATACTTGGCTGGCTTTTATTATTTGTTGTTACTTTAGAGTTTGTTCTATAATCACACCAGGTTTGACGCATGTATTGCTATTTTTATGTTTAGCACAATCAAAAAATGTTTCTTGGAGGGAAACTTACATAATTTCATTCTAGAATGCGCCCAGAGCTGATTGATCGAGCAGGTAAATTATTGATTAATAAATCGAAATTACTAATTCCAAAACTAGCCAATTTTACAAAATATGTAAAGATGTCATGTTCATGTAAAGATGTAAAATTATTTTATTTTTAGGGATAGTTAACGCTGGTCGAATACGAATTCCAACCACCGGAACAGGCTGGGTTTCGGAGCGGATACGGCACCATAGACCACATTCACACAGTGCGGCAGATTATACAGAAGACCGAAGAGTATAATCAGCCCCTGTGTCTAGCATTCGTGGACTATGAGAAGGCCTTTGACTCGGTTGAAATCTGGTCTGTTCTGGAGTCCCTGCAGCGCTGCCAGATAGATTGGCGATACATCCAAGTGATGAGATGTCTTTACGAAACCGCCAC
Source organism: Selenia dentaria (assembly GCA_917880725.1). Classification (NCBI taxonomy): domain Eukaryota; kingdom Metazoa; phylum Arthropoda; class Insecta; order Lepidoptera; family Geometridae; genus Selenia; species Selenia dentaria. Next base: position 37,465,244 of record OU862875.1, on the reverse strand, counting down.
CATGTCCGTCCAAGTACAGAATCAGCAAACAAGTCCCATACCGTTGCATCGAGGAGTGAGACAAGGGGACGTTATTTCCCCGAAATTGTTTTCAAATGCAATGGAGGATATGTTCAAGACGCTGAACTGGAAAGGACGTGGCATTAATATCAACGGCGAATACATCTCTCACTTGCGATTTGCTGACGATATCGTCATCGTGGCAGAGACGCTGCAGGACCTGCAACAGATGCTGAATGACCTGGCTGACTCTTCTATACGCATCGGCCTACGGATGAACTTGGACAAAACCAAGGTCATGTTCAACGAACATGTTCTACCGGAACCGATTGCGATACACGGCGCCGTTCTCGAAGTTGTTCAAAAATATGTGTACCTCGGGCAGACATTGCAGTTGGGAAAAAACAACTTTGAGAACGAGGTGAATAGAAGAATTCGGCTGGGCTGGGCAGCGTTTGGGAAACTACGTCGAGTCCTTACTTCGCCGATTCCACAGTGCCTGAAGACGAAAGTCTTCAATCAGTGCGTCCTACCCGTCATGACATACGGAGCCGAAACGTGGACACTGACGGCTCGAATGGTCCACAAGCTCAAAGTCGCTCAGCGGGCTATGGAAAGGGCTATGCTCGGTGTTTCTCTGAGGGATCGCATCAGAAATGAAGTGATCCGTCAGAGAACCAAGGTCATCGACATAGCCCACCGGATCAGCAAGCTGAAGTGGCAGTGGGCTGGCCATATTAGCCGTAGAACCGACAACCGTTGGGGTAAACGAGTTCTAGAGTGGAGACCGCGTCTCGGCAAACGTAGTGTAGGACGTCCTGAGGCACGGTGGAGTGACGATCTGCGCAAGACGGCTAGCAAAAACTGGATGCGAGAAGCCCAAGATAGACCTAAGTGGCGTGCAATTGGAGAGGCCTATGTCCAGCAGTGGACTGCTACAGGCTGATGATGATGAATACATACTTGACTGTTTTTTATAATTAGTTGTTACTCTAAAGTTCGATCTATAATCACAATGTTTTTCATAGCAAAAACCATTCCTCTACAACATAATTTTAACGTTTTGTGTTTATTTGTATACTTCGATATCATTGTCGAGATTACATAAATGCAAAGTTGATGTGACTGTACAAATCTCACTTGACATATTTCTATACAGCTAAAATCTGTTTTGTGAAAAAACGTAGGACGTGAAGACGTGCAAAATGTATAGGTATTTATACAAACTTTTTTTCGTTTGTCATCATTATCCACTTTCTATACAACTTATTTCTGCTTAGGCTACTCTATGACACTTGTTTGACCACTAATGCCAGTCACACGCCTAGCAGGTGGTCTACTGGCTTTGAGTCGGTTAGCTCTGTCAGGAGTGTACTTTACACGTCATATCTATGTCATTTCAAGGGGCACTAGGAGGTATTATGATACAGTATCTAGAACATAGCTCAGACTGTTGGGCAATTGGTGTAGCAGAGCTAGGTTAAATACATTTGTCTTTAACTGCTTTTACTACTTTTATGTATAAGTTTATCTCTGGGATGGCTATTGGAGATAACTGCAATGCTGTACTGCGCTGATCTGTGAAACCTAAGGGTCTCCTAGGTTAAAACGTCTTGTAACTTCCTAGTAAAAAGTACTAGTGGGACGCAATAATAATAATGAATAATTTATTTAAAGAAAGGCAAATTTGAACGAGCTAATGCAACTGGAGTAGTAAAAGTAAAAGTTCTCGCTAAAAAGACAAATATAATAAAGTATGTAAATTAGAAAACATTCAGAATAGTGCGCGGGACGGTTGAGCTTGTGTGACACCGACTGCATTCAGAACGCATACGAACCATGCATGATGAATTTTTTTGGTGGTAGTGCCACGCTGTGACCACACAGCAGACTGGGCCGGCACGACTGGGGAAGTACCACACTCCTACATAAAATCGAGGTGAAGTAATATAGCTTGCAATTGCGTTTCAGTCGGTCTGTCGGAGTTTCCGGAGGCCCGATTCCCCCTTCCCCCCGTCCACCTAAACTTCCTCCTATCCCCTCCACCCTCACCCCTTCTATATCTTCCTTCCTCAAAGGTCGGCAACGCATCCTCGAGACCTCTAATATTGCGGATGTCGTACTATCAGGTAAGTCGCTCGCTCGTCAATCTATCCCATTAAAAAAAGAACCATATATATGCGCGATAGAGGGCACATAATATTTAACTCAACCTAATTTGTGACAGAAACTGACACTTTTCCTATCAGATGCCAACATTAGAGACACAAACAGTGAGAGATACAAACTTATGGACACGTGTATTATAATTTTTTTGCATACTTTTCGATAAACTGAGAAGAGCTCCTAGAATTCTGTGGGAATAAAAAAGAACAGATTTTGAAATCTCAGAAATTTAAAAAAATAGTATCATCGCAACTTGTTACTTGTGTTTCACATTACATATCTACATATTTTAAAATTTATGAAACAAAATAACATCCACAGAATTGACTCGAAGATGGGGGTCTTCTGAATAATCAAATCAGACCCCGTGAGCGCTAGGCCCCCAAAAGTACCTATCTAAGTATTTATTTATCTAGTTGTTTTAACCGTAGCACGCAGTCGTAGTGCCATGTATCGAATTAATTGAAAAGCTTTATTCGATTCAAAGTTTTAACATGTCGCCACACTTCTCGATTTTAATGAGTTTATTTCTCTCTTTATGATCGCACAGTTTGGTTTCGCTGTCGTATTTACATAAATATGTAGTTAATAATAGGTTCAATAACCTAAATATTCTTATAAAACAAATTTACGATGTTAAAATGCACTAAACATTTACTCCTACTGATATATTCCTAAAGCTTGCAAAAGGCTTTCAGGTCGTCGCGTGTTGCTACGTGTTTGCATCCGTAATTTGTTTGGCGGCGGTACGCGGCTGACTACATTACTGGATCTGAGTTCCGCACGCAACCAGACAATCCAGACATGACATTCAAGCTTTGCTGGAGATGTGATACTCACACAAGCATAGCTTAGACTCTAACACAGACAGTGGCAGTGAAGGTAACCTTATCAACCTTAATCGATTAACAATGAGTAGCCCTTACTACGCATGACTTGGATGGGTGTTCGCTAGTGGCAATTTTAACTGCGAGTGATTCCGTGCTTCGGAGGGCACGTTAAGCTTTCGGTTCCGGATTCTATAAGGATAACAGTCATTAGGGTGAATGCCAGCGCGACCCCATCTCGCCCTACCTTGGCGGAGGATTGCTCACGGGGGGGTTTTAGTGGGTTTGAGCCCCACATACCCCCTTCCGTCAACCTCGCGGCGGAAGGGAAGTGGACAGCATTTCCCCCTCAAAAAAAATGTTGCAGGCATACCTTATGATACTTTCAATGCTTAAGATCCCAAGGGCTAAAAATATTCAGCTCTTTATAGAAATACTAGAATTACAAAGTGACTGCAAAACGGAAGTGACCTATCAGCAATAAGTTTAACTATATATATAACATCATAGCCTATCAGCATATTTGTAAGTACTAGCGGCTACTATCTAACGTAAAACGACTGTATGTTTTATAAGTAACTAAAAAACAGGACAGTGCGCTTATTGCCGCTGTAATGGATATGGAATGACAAATTCGATCGTTCAGGTTTATTCGGAGCTTTAAGCTCCCGTCCACGAACAGTATCCAAGGAAACTAACTAGCGTTAAACTTAAACAACCAGCAACTTCAGTTTTCGATCGACTATTCCAATCGCGGCTTGTTAGAACACTAGTTATACGAAGTTTAAAGTTATACAATGAATTTATACGCCTCTGACAGTATAAATGCTTTTGGAAATGCAACGGATCCATAATGAGCTTCGGTTACGTACGATTCTATTAAAATGCATAGCTGCTCTCCCGAAGACTACAGGTTTACGTAAACGGAATGAAAACCGGCTACATTCTGGATAGATACAACATGAATGCATTTAGAAATAGCTGCCTTTAAAGTTAGTCCAGGTTTTCGTATCCAGATGTACGTGACAAAAATCTAAATTTATGCCCCGTTGACGGCGCCGAGAACCGTGATCTCCGATATTTTGTTACTAAACTGGATAGTATTTTCAGAACGTGTAGTACGAATTTTTAACAGAATGCTTCTGATCTTAGAACATTTTTGGTCGGGTTTTGGACCGCAAAAAATTACCCCTTAAAATAGCTTCGTAATATTAAGTTCAAATAAAAAGTGAAGCCAGGGAATAACAAGATTTATATCTTCCAAAAAGTTATTCAAAAAGATGTTCAAAAGCTGTAGTACTCTGAAATTAGTTTTATCATTATTACATATTACACATTTGTGCCATCAACATTGCAACATGTTTCTTTTCTAAATGTGAGTAACACAAATAGTTCCACTGCAAGTTCCCGTCAGCTTACTAGTTAAGATTTTAGATAATAACTCTATGGAGACCGACGAGATTTATCAGACGGTCAGCGAGTTTAAATAAAAGGTCGGGTTATCTTCATGATAAATCCTGAGCCATCATCGAGAGAGAGACGTGATGCTTAATTCCTTGCTTGTTACAACTGTGTTATCCATTAAAGTCAAAACTAAATAAGTATACATTTTTCTTCAATACTGTAATGATTGTCTTCCATTTTCAAAAGCATTGTGAAATTCGTCCATACTTAATATTATTAACAACCTATTTATACTCATACATACAGATTAAACACATAACCCACCTTTGGGATTTCGCCGCGATCGGTTCAAATACTCATATTTGTTTTTTTATTTTACAGAACTGCGTAGTGAGTCCAAATTTAACAATGTTAGAGAGAAAAATAACATCCTCAAGTGAGATTTAAGCCCGCGTCTTCTGAGATGGTCAGGAGACGCGGGTAAGAGTACAAAATTCTTTAGCTTTATTATAATAAGACCAAGAGCTAAAGAATTTTGTACTCTACTCTTATTACAGAATATGAGTAACACCTTTAATAACGGCTTTAGCCCATTGTCTTGCTTTAGCCTATTGCCTTCAAATCCCTGAGTCGGCTTTTACGATATCTGCGTGGGCTGATAAGGAATAGTCAAATTTGTAAGTCAAAAAGTGTGTTATTGTTAGAATTAAATAAATTCATGGATTGGACTTGTTCAAAGATGCATGATTGTAAGGGTAATAACATGTGCAAAGATTGTAAGGGTAATAACTTCTGATGTAATAATGTATTCGAAAATTTTTGTTACAATTTCTAATGCAATAATTGCTAGAAAAACAATTATCATAACTTAGAATTTCAGTATCGAGACGGTTTCGCCGTGGGTGGACGAAGTATATACCGGCAAGCGAAGTTCATCCACCGACCAGGTGGACAGACGACCTGATAAAGTTCGGATGCAGACCATTCCCGCAGTCTCTTTAGAAATCTATGGTAGAGACTTACCTTCACTAGTCCTGCGACTGAGATGGTGATGGTAATGACACAAAACTGAAATATAATTTTAGTCGACACATTTCTTGTGAACCCTTATTTGTTGTTGAATGCGACTCACCCTAGGCTGGTTTTACTTTGAAACTCTCATAAAAACCTTAAGTACTGGTAATATAACCTATACTCAAGTATACAAAGTATACATAATATATACTTTGTGTGCCTGCATAGTACCCAACCCCACGTTATCTTCACGGCGACTGGCAGCGCGACATGCCAGTGTGGCTCGCCAATTAAACGGGCTTACTTCACGCCTCTAGAATGAGTAGTTGACTTCGGTCACACAACCTTTAGCCAATTGTGTTAAGGGCTAACAGTAGAGTTTTAAAGGTGGAACTTTTAACACTTACAATTTAACGATAATGTAGATTTCTACTTAGTTCATCGTAAAACCTAGCCCATAGAACCCAGCCCAGTTCAATGACCAAGGAACTAGCATGTTGAATAGATACAAAGTAAATGAAATGGTTTCATTATGAAAGTGCTTTAGTAAAGAAAGCACATTTTAAAATAAAATTCTAGGTAAATAATGAGTCTTGGATATAACCGAAATATGCAGGCATGAATAACTTATAGGTGAATAAATCTCAATTTTCTCTAATAATTCTAAACACAAAGATAATTTAATAAATACAAAAGTATAATATTTCTCTAGAATCCACAGTCCCATTTAATTAAAATTTTAATAATCTTCATTATTATATCATAAATTATAGGTAACCTAAACTAATACAAACTGTAATTAATATATTCATTCTGGGACTCAAAAAGGTTTTCATAAGTGGGTATCCATTAATTACGTGCGCACAAAAAAGGGGTAGGGGACCGGCAAAATCTTACCCATACTTATTTAAAGGAGTTAGGATAAACTTATATTAAACAGGTGTGCACATATAATTAAAAGCCTCTACAACCTCTCATACTCTCTTAACCTCTTTAAAAAAATTACAAGTAAGATTCTGATGGAAAGCAATGCATTTATCGACCTGCTTAACAAGCATACCATAGTATGGCTAAGATACATTAAATGATCACTAGTGGTTTCAATGTTTTTCATTAAATAGTTCGGATTAATAATACTAAAAAAAATAGCAATATTCTGACTTTAAGACTTATCAAAAAGTTTGCTCTAAATCTTAATGAAAAAACATACAGTTGTGGTAATTTCTTACCAATCTATGTATATTTTTCTAAAGATATACTATATACTCGTATGATTAATTAATGTGTCCAGTTTCCACTGAGGCCAATTACTAGTCTCCCACATTAGTATATACATACTATATTTGTATAGAACACTTTACATCAGATCCTATTTACTTTCTAAGTAACAAAATATTTCTCGAAAACAAAACATCAGCTACGTAACTGTATCCTAAAATTCTTGTACCAGTTACAGGAAATAGCACTTCTAAAATATATTGTGATATCAAAGAGATGGAGCCTCTTTGCTTCTACCGTCTTATAGAATAGGTACCCCATCATTCTTCCGTTCGTAAATCACTTGTCGTGTCAATGACATTCAGCTACATATACATCACTGTAGGTAGGTATACTTATACACCCTTGACCATAAATCCATCAAATTAAAATTGACTCTATTCGAAGTTACTACTTGCTTCCTGTCCGTGCCCTCGAAGTAACCGTGTCGGTTGATACACAAGCCTGTATTCAGCTATGTTTAGCGGTTGAATGTTTAGTAGAAGTTGATACTGTTCCAGAGATTCAGAGAGTAAGATGGTTTCTCACGTTATCACGATTATGATTACATAAGTGGCACTACAACCGTCATAGATAGGTGTAGTTTTTATGTATTACGTATTCATTGTAATTAAAATAAAATGCCATGTCAATAAAATGATACAAAAACGTCAAAATAAAATGTCAAACTTAAAACAAAGAAAACAGCCCACCCCTAACTGACTTCAGAAGGCATCTTCGATATCTTCGGTCTATGACGCTGGCTGCGTTGCCCCGTTGGATGGCAATGGTATAAAAATGGTTTTTACATTACATAATTTTATTTCGGATAAAGGAAAAGGAAGCGTTTATATATAATGATTTCTAATGGTATTAAAATTAATTTTAGTATCATATCGTTACAAGTATTCAGGGGCCTTAATAAGATAACTGCGTAAATGTAAAGTGTCGTTCACGTGAAACAGTACAAATTGTCATTTATCTATGGCAACCGTTATCTATCTGTCATTTATCTGTGTCACACAGATAACTTTTATTTGATACGCCGAAGCGTGACGCGTTGACGTTTGCGATACGAATACTTTTTTGTAAATTATTTGTGCTACAGCCGTGCGATTCTTTAAGAGCAAACATCGTTGCATCTTTGACTACATCCGTGAAACAAATGACTATATGACAAGAAACGTTGGAAAAACAACCTTATGTACCTACAAGGGCGATATCACATAAAGTATTAGACATGGGTGAGGTCGTCGACGAGCGCATCAAAAAATCATTAGAGAATCGCACGGCAGATATCACAGGTTAAACTCACAGACAAGTCAAAATAATACTACTTTTGTGTAATCTAATAGAGCAAAAATAGCAAAAATATGAAAGCCTCTACTCAAATTTTATTAAAATGAACTAAGACAAATCAACAGCTATTCGCAAAATAGAAAACGACAAGCGGTCGACTGCGGACCAACTTTGTCGTATGCTGACTAGGAGTTCACCTGACTTCGTTCATTATTTATTCACGACGAAACCTCGGAACCGTTGCGGGATCTCACGTAAGTGGGGAAACTTCACACTATCGTTTTATAAAGGTGAAATGTACGCGGAAGTTACACAGACCTTTATTTTAATTCTGATTTCAAATGGCGACAAAAAAGAAATACCGAGGCTATCTTTAACGTTTATGTTCAATCTTGTAAAGTCCTACAATTGAAAATAATAATGATTGTGATTGTTTAACCTTATTTCAATATAGTTACTGATTTTTTAAGCATAAGCTCTTTACCAATCATAAATACTGTGCTTTATTCCTGAGTTCACCTCATTTATGGCAGGCAATGGAATAAAAATCCAAAAAGCTTCTTGCATATTGAAATAGATCAACATCAAAAATTAAAAATATAACTAAACCTCTTTATATGTACAATATCCAAACAAATGAAATACGTATATTTAATAATTTTAATAATTTAGGATGTGCCAATTATGTATAAGTCCCTAAGGAAGAGCAATGTTGCTTTACATTGCCGTCGTAAAATGAAATAACTATTTAGAATACACCTTTAACCATTTCAAGCCTGTCCTTGATTTTCAAGAGCCGTCATGTACGAAAATTCATAATAGAATTTCTAATAAAAACAACTATGAATAGACGCACATAGCATGAAATTTCATAGGCATTTGTTACGGTTCTTAACTTCATTCTGTGACGTGAAAACTTCAATGTTTATAAATACATTTTGAGAATAAAGTATAGGGTTCTTTTATAAGCTGAGTAAACAGAGTCTTCTTATTAAAAATATACATGTGAGAGTTTGGATTTATAGATGTTTTTACTCAATCACGCAAAATCGGCACTACGGATTTGGATGACTGTTGGTAGGTAGGTAGATGAGGCAGTGTATTAGCACATTTGTTAATTTTCATCATCGTCACCATCACTGTGACCCGCTGCGCGCAACTAGTATTAAATAAAATAATATGTAATATTTTAATTTTGTAATATTATAGGGATATATGTACCAACTAATACCAACTAAAGAAAATTAAGTTTAGACAGCGTTATATATCCTGCACAAAGATTTTTATATATATAATATCATTGAGCCTGCACGACCGTTATCGTAAAAAGTTTCACATTGGAGCTCATTATAAATACTATACTTAAAATATCTAGTCCGATTGTAGAAAAATACCACAACTGTCATTAAATTTGTATCATTGTCCTTGAGCTTTTACATATAATAATAATAATGTTAAGAATTATTAATATATATAATTTAGGTATGTAATTATGAATAAACTAGCTGACCCGCCAGCGGCTTCGCTCGCGTGACCTCGCGGGATATATCCCACGGTAACTCATTAATTTACTGGGATTCAATATATCTTATATGTTGACCAGGGGTATAAGCTATCATCATACAAAATTTCATTTAAATCTGTCCAATCGTTTCGGAGATTAGCCCGTACAAACTGAAAGACAGAAAGAAAATTGCTCGATTTCACTCCTTACATCTCGCTGACTCGGTTTTTAGCATTTTTTTCATAGAACAGAAATTAGACTTCTACAGTTTTATTATAATTATGTACTGATGATATACAAATAAGAATAAGAATTCGATAAGAATCCGTTAAGATTTCGCGATGGTGCACGAATTTAATGTAGGGAAAGTGTACATAAATCAACAAACGTGATTTTGTGCTCCTCATCAATTGCCTCTGAAAGATATTGGTAACAATTCACTTGTTCAAAAACTAAACTAAACAATCGAACTAAAATTTAATTATGGTTGTCTTTATTCTGTTAACAATAGAATCCAAATTCATGTAACACTTGGAATGACATTTATAAAAATAGGATTGTGCTATTCAATTTTAGGTATTTTTACGTTAGTTTAGCGAGCACCACGTTACGTGACGACTAATCTGTCTAAAACATACCTACAGTTATAGAGAACTGTCTAATTTTAGTGCTGTACTTGGACAGGTTAAGTAATTTGGATTTTAACCTAAGCAGAATAAGAGGTTATTCAAATTCGACTTGATGCAACTACTGATTTAACTTGTCCATAAACCTTAACAGAGTCTACCTATATAGATAAAAGGAGATAGATTCATGAGTCACCTTAACCAAAACTACGGTACTTGACGCGAAGCTTTAATTTCGTTCCAAATATGTTTTCCATTGTAGCTAAAGTAAAAGGAAACGTTCAAAAGCAAAGTTGCGATTTACTCAGCGGAGCACAAACAGAAAGTATCAAAAGTACCAATCATCGGGATAGTATGTGAAGACTTATGACGTCACTATTTTCAACTTCGGAAAACTGAACATTGCGGAAAGTTTGTGTTAAAATATTTTGCAGGTGGTTGAAAGGTCCAATATACTGCACTGTTAATTTTACATGTTGAAAATGCGTATGTTTTTATTAGAACTAGCTAATTTCCGCGAGTATCACTGAATAAATGTGGCTATAGCAATCCTTTGGAAACTATACATGCAAAAGATAAATTAAAAAGTAATACCTCTATTCCAAATTTAACTCAAATTCGTTATGACTTGAAAGTGTGTCGATCTTCATTAAATGGCCAAGAAACTACTAGACTAAAGAGACTTAAAAATCTATGTCTTGGGATGACGAGCAGCGTCACGCAAAGCAACAGTTCAAAGCGTTGGGTGGCTTCCCACTGTCATGGTTCAAGGCTTACAAAACATTCTTTGGACGCGCTTTGTCAGTACTTTATCATTGAATGTTATAAGGCTGATGAAGCCTAGGATAACACAATGAGCTCAAAATTCTCAATCTATTAACTATATTGGGAAAATAGTGATCCTTTTCCTAGCAGTTATAAATATGCGATATCGTATAGTATATATAGTTATATACGTCACGACTCTGCACTCTAGCTACGAAAGAATCGGAAATACTCGTATGTTGACTGGACGCGAATAGTTGGCTTCTTGAAAATAAAAGAACTATTGTCACGACCGTGAACTTTAACTTCTATGGATAAAGATTTGATATTGTGATATACCTGCTGGGTTGGTGACTCCTGAGAAATTCTTATAAATATAAGTATTTCTTGATATATTTTACTACTATGAAATGATTGTTATGATCTATTCATGTCTTTGTCGTCTATGCATGTGCCGTTAAAGTACAGAAAATGTGCACACTCTTCAAACGTGATAAATAGAACAGTTTACTGCCATATTAACAACGATATTATGTTAACAATATATTATAACGTTTCTGTCAATGACTCGTCTTATCTTGTTCTAAATCAACCACAATCATCCGCGTAAAACCACAAAATAATACCCAACTTGTCCCAAGCGTGACTAACAATGCTTTTTGAGTTTCGTTCACGGACTAAACTCACCTATTGTGATGCAACTTCGGTCACTAAATCTTTAGTCAGTTAAATACGGCAATTATTCAAGGAAGGCAGACTCATTGTGCGCGCCTTCCCTTGCTCTCCGTCACTCTATAACGCTCTATAAATTCGGATTTTCATGCCTTGTCATCCTACATAAGTGTTTTAATACGGTCACTGGTAATTTATATTTTAATAGTGTGTCATGTCACATTGACGGGACGGTTTACATTTTTCACTTACCTTGTTTATTTACAAGTATTATGTATGTTGGTGTAGCTTAACAACGATAGTTCGCTTTAGATATGAAACCTTAACAATTAGTTGAGTTACCATAAAAATGTATGTACTAACATGCTATTTCATTTGTGTGTAAATAGTGAACCGGAAATGTATTTAGCTTTAATCATAATAGGGATGAGAATTTGATAATCTAAATAGTTCATTTATTTTAAAAACGGAACTCATCTTTTGATTGGTTGGCTTTACAACCATCGTTACGACATTTGCTACGGAGAGAGAATAATACACCACGAATTTTGAAAAGATCTCATTAATAGAATTGGATACGACCCCGCCGATCGATTTGAAAGATAAAGAGACGTAACCAGAGAATCGTTTCCCTTCTAAGTCTACGTCGATGCCAATATCAAACTGAGATGATTCACAAAAAAATGAGCACGGAGATCTTGGAGATATTTATCGCATTAATATAATATGGCATTAAGATTACAATGGGTCGGCTCAAGAGAGGTCCAATATAAGGAGCTCAGAAGCTCGGCGTGCTTTGTTGTGAAAATAACTTTATGCCTCGGAAGGCGGGGACAGAGCAGCCACGGCTTTCAATAAGCCCAATGGCCGTTCTAAGAGAAGCTGTATTCATTTCGTTGTTCATATCCTTTGTGCAATAATGCAATGCCATTGTACCCTTATAGACTTTGTGTTGTATCGCAACTGTCATTGTTGTTTATTTTGGAGTTTGATATCGTTAAAATTATCACTGACGCGAAAGGCAGACGCCAGACACGCAAGACCGATACGCAAAAGGCAGGAACTGTGTGGAGCCTGGCACAAGTCTGATTACTATCAAAAGCCACGTCCTTATATATCACCAGACAATCGGTGCCGCAATTACAAGAGTTATTTACAGCATACCAAATGGAGATATTTAGAGCTCATTTCAGTCTAGTCTATTGATTCCCGTCTCACAGGGCACTGGCCGCACTAAATGCACTGTATTTAGTCGGAATGGAAACCAATTTCGGTTTGGACAAGCCAGGGGCTCGACATTAATCATTGTTTGAAGTTAACTCCTTAATTTCTTACCTTACAAACTCTTGGAGAAATGGCCTTTCTTTACCAACTTTGTGCTCACACGAGTGAATATGTACGCATGGTTAGCATGAAAAGATCGAATTTATTACTTCATAAGTCATGAGGGTTAAGTAATAATCGTCGACAATGGGCAATAAAGAGTTTATAGGCAGTAAATTCTGATCCGGTCGCACGTCCGTGCCTTAAAGTCAATTGCACGAAATTCTGAAACGATAATGCTTGATCCTCACTTGTATACTTAAAGAACTGTTTTATAATTGTAATGTATAGTATCACTTGATAACTATCTTGCTTTGTGGTCAGTGATGATATGGTTGACAAGTACATTTTAATTTTTTTTACCGACTTCAAATTCTATTCAGTTATTGGAGTGTATCTCAAAAACTACTGAACCGAATTTGATGAAATTTAAATGGGATCACACGGGAATCACCAGCTTTCAAACAAAAAAAATTGAGAATCGGTTCACTCAGTCGATAGTTATGAGGTATCAAACAAAAAAAAATACAGTCGAATTGAGTACCTCCTCCTTTTTTTGGAAGTCGGTAGAAAATAGTAGCAAACTATGCCTCCTTAAAGTTGTTTGCTGATTAGTGACTTTTCTGAGGCATTCAGGGTGGTAACAGCCATAGTCAAACCTGAAATTGAGATTGTCTCACCTCTTCAAGATATACCGGAAATTCTGTCAAAAAAGTTATGTTCGTACCAATCGGTATATTGGCTATCGACCATCACAGCCCTCTAAAGCTCTCATCGATTGTGCACTTTAAACGAACTTTTTACGATTAAAGTTGAAATAATACGTTTTTGAGATGTAATTACTTTCTATAAGTCGATTCTCTTGTTATTACTCGGAAACTATTCGATTACGCCATTAACACTTACAGTTTACGACTTGATTGAGCTCAAATCAATAACGTTTGTAAAGAGTGTAATAAAATACAAGAATTAAAAGAAACGATCTTTGTAAATAACAGAATAATTATTAACGTGACGCCGTAAACGTTTCAACGTCGAATTTAATGTTTAACATAAATACCGATGTGGATGTTATCTTATTTTAAATATAAATTACTGAAACGTTTGGCCACAAACAATTCTGTGATGCAATGTTGTTTAGTATAGTTAAGTAGGTACCTACCTAATTCAAAACCCGTTATTGGTTAACGAGAAGACACGAGTTACTTACAGCTGCCTTCGCATGTTCTATGCTCGTAAAATTATTTAATGACAAGCTTTCATTCACTGATTTCATATTAACTGATGAATTTACTTTGATGTCGAGTTAAACGGCTTTTGGGCTCGTCTTGGGAGAGGTTGGTAAATCAAGCGCTATACGCGTTACGAAACCGGTAAAGATTGTTTTAAATTATAGAAGGTAAACAATGTGAACCATTACTCGTTAAGGAGGCAAAGCTTGAAGTATAGCGTTACACAGAATATAATCTGTCGCAGCTGCGGTGGTACGTTTTAAAACAAACATGGATGGGTTGCTTTCAAAACATTTGGTGTTTTGATTATAAGAAGTGAGATCATAGTGAATAACCGTTAACTGAATAATGTCGCACTCTTATTCCTGGTGTACATAGTACATTATATGTAAATACAAGTATATATATTTCTATATATTATATAGAAGATAAAGATGCTTGGAATACTCCACTTCTGGCAAACTGTCTTTCTGCCACCCATAAAATGTAATATTTGTAGTACCTAAGTAGAAACATTGTAAACATCTATATAAAAAGAATGGCCCGAGCTTCTTGCCGCTTCTTCTCGGTGGGCTCTATATATTTTGGAACGCGGCGGTAGTCTTTAAAGTACATTATAATGAAAAGTTGACGTTCATAAGTGCGTCTTTGATGCCTAAATTGAATAAATGATTTTGACTTTGACTTTGACTTATATATACGTATATTTACAAAACATTAGTTTTCTTGTTACTTATGTACATAATTCAAAAAATATAATCGTCCAGCAGGTGAGTAATAGCGGGTATTGAGCTCTACCATCATTGCCGTATTTTATTCTATAACGTTTACAGCAATTTATTTTTTTATGTTAGGCTAAAGATATTATTATGTCACACGAAAATTATGGGGAAGTGAAGCAAGGGTACAGAGGCTTTACTACCGGCCGGTCTGATGGCTGGAAATCTTATCACACGGATAGGCTTGAGCTTTCTCTAATATATAATTTAAAAATTCGGTTTCGTACAGCTATCACGCACGATTATACGTAAATATAAAAGTCTGCAAACATGGAGAGGAAATCCTAATCAAAACAATTTATGATCATAAAAAATAAGGTGACGCTTAACAAACTTTGCAGACATGGCTTAAGCGTTTAGCTCACAGAAGATATGACTTCAACAATCTTCAGGGGATAATTAAAATTTGTTTTATAGGCTTTATTGGGCACGTGTGGTGCTTAACATCGGGTGCACGTTTTGTCAGTCTTGACACCATTAAAATAATAAAAAATGCGCAGGTCTCACCGTGGTTCCTATGGAACATTGATCTGTACTGCGAGTTATATATCTCCCTTCTATTATAACAAAGATTGTTATGCCGCTACTTCGAGAAAACTTCCCACCACCCGAACCCCCTCGTTGTTGAAGCGGTAAACTCCCGGCACACAAACGACACTCACTTCCATCCCCCCGAGACCACGTCATATTTTAGGTGACCCAAATGAGCTCATTGCATAGCATCGGCAGCTTTAGCTTCATCTTCAGAAAACCCCGGTATTCAGGGACCTAGCCAAGATCTCCTTGTCGCATTATAGGCTCTGGCCAGGACAATGTCTGCGGGCGGCCCATTTTACAGTTTAGGCAGTAGAGCAAGTAAAGGTAGCGATCCCAGTCTCATTGTAGACCCCGTTCGAAGTAATTGTTTCAATCGAGGTACCGACTATGGGTTATTATAACGTTTCCCCGGTGTCAGACACTGAACTCAGTGGCGTGCTCGAGTCGATAATACACCTCGGTTAAATTCTGTCTAAAGAGTCAAAATTCGTAGGGCCCACTTCCAACGGTACACTCATTCACCAGGTCGATTCTCCCTACTCGCCGTTGTCTAGGAACGACGACAGCCCAAACCAAGTTCTGTACCTTAGTAGTGGAGCAAATTTCCTACTCTTCTCCTTTCAACAAAGCCATCTACGCTTGCCTTAGGCAGTGCTATTTCTGTGCCCGCAACTGGCTGCGTGGTTTTTGCCACTCGCCACCCGTACTTGACGCTGTAAATGCCGATAGAGGCAAAAATGTAATTGAACGGCTAAAGAGTCTATATTTACATTGTAAAAATATACTTAAAAACCTAACCGAGCTTATGAACAACTACTACAATTCGATCCCATTTATTACACAGTTATTTTGCTTAATTTCTGCGTTAATTTAATGTGATATTATGATATCACATTAAAAACCCATGTACGTATACATAGCACGTGTACATAGCACCGAGTTATAAAGCAAAATGTGGTGAAGTATTAAATTACTTTAGAGTATATAACTGTAGAGGGTAATACTTTACTATAGTCTATCTACAGAATAGAGTATGGTTTGATTTTCTCTAAAACTGAACCTTCAACTTTCATGCTTTTGAAGCCACGAATGAGATGAATTTAAATCTCTATGCTGATGAGCTGGAATAAGTCTACTGGATTTAAGGAACAGAAACAGCCACAGGTGTTAAGTTCATTACACTGCGGTGACGTATGTGACGCTTGAACCATTGAGAGTCTGCTGATGAGTAGGGATACTTTAACTGAATGTAGTGATAATAACCAGAAACATTGAGTATTGATTTTATAGTAAAGTGTTTCGGGTGACCTTTTTAGAGTTGAGCATAAAACAATTATTTATTATAAAATCAAGGATTAATCTAAAGGGTCTTAATTCTTAAATCAAGGATTAATATGATGGTTAGTAATGATCCGGTCAATTTTGGTATCATACTAGATCTAGAACGTCGACTGACCCTCAAAGACAGACAGCTGGAATGCACCGTTAGGTGGTTAGCCATCTTAATGTGCTAGCTATCTTAACTTAACATGCTAGCTAGCCAGGCGGCCATCAAAAATGCCATACCACCATTCCGTGGCTTTCACTTCACCATGATGTTACCATCGCCGAAAGCTGAGTTAGGGATCAATCTAGCGACCATCGGATTGACAACCGACCCCTAGGCTGCGCTATCATCATCGCTTCGAATACATTATTAGTTACAGCACCGTGAACGAACATAATTATGTCAATTTTCTAAATCATCACATGCTATCATGTCACAATAAAATATTATTTTAAAGAAGAGTTTGATTTCTGTCACATAATTTTGAATATAACTCATGGCTACGGAAGTGATTCTACTACTAACATAATTAAATGAATATTTACATAGCCGGTTTAAACAAAGTTTAAACGTCTTAAATTTAGTCTCTAATTTTATAAACTTAATTAAATTTTAAACCGTTACATGATAATATAGCTCAACATTAAAAGCATTTTAATGTAGCAAGGCAAGTAATAAAGAGTAATGAACCAACTTATTTTAAGCAAGGAAAACAAATAACTCTGAAACAATCACCTGGGATTTAAAGCACCCGCGTCGAGTCGCATTAAGAATAATTAATGTAAAAATAAGTTTATAAATATTTATGTTCCAGATTTAAATCCTGAAAACGTCCAGGAAGCAAATCATATAAAGCCTGAACAAACAAAATAAAAGAGTATGCTACCCGATGGTTTCCAGACTGAGAGGAGATACGAGATGCTAACGATGTAAAAATGTAGCTTCTTTCTCTCGATATAGCACCCACATTTGACCGAGCGAGGAAAAGAACACAAAGTTTTTACTCCGCCAAAATATTATGAAAAGGTGCTATGAAATGTCATTGTTATTAAACTAACCCTTTGCGCAATAGTAATAAGATGTAAAATCCTTCAATGCAGTTCGCATATTTCATTCTGTACCGATCGTAAAGATTCGCTTACCTGCTTGTTTGTTGTCATTAGAAAAGGGGCTGTCGGGCGTAGAACCTTTTTTTTATCATTCAATTTTATGTGTGGGAATTTTAATGCCGACCCAAAACGGCACGTTCTATCTCCACAGCTGGGTTGGGACACAGTTGGTGTCGATTCCTCGCAAAACACGTGGCGCAGAATCTTAAAATAAGTAATGCCCTTTTCATGGTTACTTTATTGTGTCTCTACAGTTGTTAAATTTTATTTATTGTTTTATAGAGAAGCAGCTGTTCAATTTCAATTATCGCAAAATGATTGATGTGCGATCAAGTACAATATCTTTCCACGTTCAAAACTAGTTTATCGATGGTTCGTTGCAATCGATATTGGAACCACTATTAATTTTATCAGTGACGGCTGGGATCTCACAAGCGTTGGGAATAAATGCAACGTCATCTATCTCGCAACCGCTTTCGGAGCTCTTTGTTGAAATCTCAGAATTACTTCAATCATTTAAAATAAACACAGCTTCTTCGTCATTGAGAGTAGCCGTTTGTCCCATCACAAAATCCCCTTTGATTTATGATATCTTTCGATATCTTGTGCCTTTTACAAGTTACACCTTCCGATTTTATTTACTTTAAGGATCATAGCTATTCTATTTTAGTGAGGAGGGAGGACATAATCAAGATTTTGATTATGATGTAAGCGATTACCAATTTTAATACATATAAGTTTATAAAATGTCTGCAATATCAATTGCAAATAGAGAACGCGCGACCCCGTCGTGATAACCTACGTAACTCCAGAAATCATAACAAAAACAAGATTTTATGAACATTTTCTATCTTAAATTGAACGTAACATTTAATTTCTTTCGTAATCAACAAATAAGAAGTAAGTAATGGTTAAAACAGCTGGAATTCTAGCAAGAAATCCAACGGGCGGCGCTCAGCGGGACGCCTCCACAATGGCAACCAAATTAAAAGGAACCGTAAATGTTTCGACTTGAGCCTTGCTAAAATTTATTGCCCCGAGTTTTTTCTCTTGTTTCACTTGCTAATGAGATTCGAATGCTGCAGCTGTAATATTTAAGATGTCGAGTAAGGACTATTAAAATCTGGCTTACAGATTCTACGTTCGGCATGAGGAAAGATGTTTACCGGAAAGTGAAGGCTTTATTTATTGTTCACCTTTGGTAATTTTTACTGAAATGAGAGATCGAAAACATATTTCCTCGGTATGCATTGAAATTTGCGAAGACGATACGAGTTGATTGTAGAGCGCTATATTGCAAGCGATAGAGTGTAGCTAGCGGGCGACATGATTGATGATTTGAAATTCTATCTCGATGCTATAAAGTTGATATTGAATCAAGTGCTCGTCTACGCGGGTGGTCCTTTACACTGTTGGCTATTGAAGCAAAGCGAGAATGCAAATTTTGCCGGTATGTCGACTTCGTATTCTTGAAGTAACGACAAAATCGAGGCTATTAACGGTAAAGATAAAATAGAAAATTAATAATTAAGAGAACGTCTACAAGACTTTATTGGGATAAAATTATTATTACATGAGTGGAATATAAACGAATTCATAATATCAATCATAGCGAACGATATAAAAAGTTGTGAAGAATCAATGACGCAATAACAAGTATCTGTGACAAACAACTAGATCCGTGGGACGGAATACCTTTACTTATAGTCGCTTTTTTGTTATGCTGACGGAACTAAGAACATGCTAAGGTGCAATAGCTAGAACTGGTACTGGAGCGTGGCTATTTATGGTATAGTTCCGGCAATGTGGGAACGCTTTTTTTAAAATCGATAATTTCTATGTTCATATGATATCAAATATCATATCCAAGATACTCCTCCCTCTGATGTTCTTAAAGAGTTTGTTGGAATATATCAGTGTTTTTTTTATATCTATGGCTAATATTTTTACAGCTAGTGCACTTCTAGTATAATTTTAACCTTAATTTAATTTAAAATGAAGTCTAAAGTCTAAACATTGTACGTCTCGTTATTCTAGTAAAGCAAATAAAACATTGTGAACTTATAAATAGTAATTGAATCCTAAAATGATTAGCAATTGTGTGTGTTACGCCAAGGCAGTGCATCACAACTTTTTTTAAAATGTTCTGAACTTTCGATGTACCAAGTGTGTCAGCCAGTACATAATTTCTTTACAGCGAGTCCGTACAACTGTAGAAAAATAAACGTTAAATTGATTTATAATTTTAGTTGTTTCTCAGATATCCTCCAGTAACGAAGATGTTCTCAGAGATTTTCTATACACTTTAGAGATCTGTTTTTTGATGCAGCATAAGAAATTATAACAATTATAATTTTACAAGTAAGTACCTAACTTCGTTTTGCGTCGTTGCGAATAATCCAAACATAATACCGTGAAAAGTTACCTATACCATAATATTATAAAGAGGAAAGATTTGTATGTAAGAATTTTGTAACGAATTGGCTCAAAAAGTGCTGGTCCGATTTAAAAAATTCTTTCACCATTGGAAAGCTACATTCACCCTGATTAACATAGGCTATATAAGATTTATCATCATCCATCAGCGGGCGAAACCGCGGAGAGCAGCTTGTAGGTATTAAATAATTAGACAGAAAATGTCGACGCTTGGAGCCTTAATGCTTAGATCTCGGTAGCTTAGTAAGTTAGAAAACCTAGATTATAAAGAATTATTGTATTCGCAGCCAGCCAGTGGGGTTTTTGGGAATAAACATAAATATGGGTTATTCACTGTTTGGTTAAACTAAGTTCGGTTATATTGACATGCGTTAGTGTTAAAAATAATTCTTATTCAATAATTTGTTACTCATTCCTTCCTTCTTTTTATTTTGTTAGTAAATTACTTAGTTAAATAAAAAATTATTAATCCTATTTTTATTCTCGTAATATACTTTTGTTATTTTTGCCTACAAGACTTCCAACGTCTCTGCATGAGCGCCCAGGCCACAAATATTTTACCGGCCGCAACTGTTTCAGTTTTCTTGGTTTAAGGTAGGTTTAGTACTTGTCCATACTAAAATAAAAAAAACTCTTTTCTACCCGTTAACATTGTCCGATTTCAGTGATTTTTTTCATGGATACAACACATTGTTTGCTATGCCCGTACGTTTTGATTTTTTTTAGTATATCGAAGTAATATAAATTTATTCTTTAGAAACTTAAAAAAAGTGTCAATGTTAACGAGTAGGAAAGAGTTTTTTTCTTTTAGTATGGACAATTACTAAACCTACCTTAAACCAAGATGTTTTTTCGTAAATCCTCTTAAAATCCTGTGTTTCTTATGCTGTTCTGGGTTATATCAGCTCAGTCCCAAGTTTCATTAGAAACTTAAGACGTAATAGCTTAAGACTAACACACTTTTGCATTTATAATATTGATGTTTATGATTACAATTTGCTAACACTTTGAACGTCATGGAATGGTATACCCATGTATTTGCAGAGGCATTGAAAAATCAGCCCCCGATACCGCTCCCATGTATCTGACATCGCTACAATCATAAACAATAGTTCATCAGACACTCAGTACACACTTGTACTTGTACTCACAGTATATTTATTGTTTAAATTGAAATGGAAGTTCTACAAAATTGTGGTAGGTATTAAGGTATTTTTTAGTTTTTTTTTTATTTATTTATAATTAATAACCACTTATAATGTAAACTTATATTTTACCTTTTCAAATGCTGTATTGTAATGAAAATATTTCTACCTATAATAATTACAAATATTATTGGGTTGGTATTATGTACACAACCTAATGCCTAACTCTAATGACTTACAACAAACACCTTTTTTCTCACGTGTTGTGAGTTGATCTCTAATTGTAAACAATAATTTGACAGATTTTAACTTAGGCACTTTGTTAAGCCGAGTAGGAAAGACTCGACGGGACTCGCGATGTTATTAAGGTTTAAACATAAGTTAAAATTAAAAAAACACCTATATTTTGTTTATACAACTACATAATTTGAAACAATTGCTATTTTGTTAACTTTCTTAGTTAAACTACTGTTGTCGTACCCTCAGGAACAATGGTTTTGATTGTTACTTAACGATGAAGTAGAAAGTACTTAGGCAGAATTAAAAACAACTAGCTATATACTCGTATGTTACAAAACCTGTGATACTGTAAAATTTCTTTCGATTCTATGTAATCGGTTATTATTGCCACTGACACAGTGCCCTATTGAACCTTCAGCAATTTTTATATGATTGAACTTCTTATCTTATCAACTGTACATACTCTTATATAAAGGTACTTAGCAAGTCACGACAGTGAGATTGTTACATGTACATATTGTACATGTGCCTACTCATTTAGAGCTTTGACACTTTTTACTTTCGTCAGCCTACCACTGGCCTGTATTGAACCCTCACTGGACCCTATATCTTTGTATACTTATGTATTGATATTAAAATCTTTCTACATTTCTTTTATTATGTAACGCGTAAAAATTTGATCTAACTGAAACTTATCTGTTACTCCATTAACATAAAAAGTTCAGGTAATAACCTATCTAAAGACGATATAGTAAAAGATTATAATGAACCTATTCTGTATTTTATGATTATGCTTAATTGAACACGTACTACCTAATACATCTTTACCTAAGTAGGTACTTTATACATCTTCATTTGCAATTATTAACAGTACGCTAAATTTCCTTCTCCAGCTTCATCTTAATCTCAATTTAATTCTGTAATATAAATTGACGTACCGGTACAAAACAGCCGAGGCAATAGAAAAATAATTTTAATATTGTTCTATGACCTCAGCTGTTTCCATTAGCCTGATGTGAAAAACCAGTAAACCACGGAAAACTTGATGTATATATAACTCAAAGGTTGTAGTTTTTATTCTTAAGTCTTCTCTCATTTAGAGAATGTATGTCTTCCTTTTCTTGTACAAACATAATATACCACTTTATTTTCCTATCCGTATTTTTATTGCTCCATAGTGACGCAGACGTCTCCCTTTGCTTCAATGCCACCACTTCTTATTTTTTCTTCTCAATCGATCGCAGACTTCAGATAAGTGTATCAGACAAAACTAACATGTATGGGAGGTCTGCCAAACACTACCCTCGCATCGGAAGCCCCTCTCATTCGAGAAACGTGAGATTTATCGGCGAAACTTCCACCATTACTCATCTCACCATTCGTTACTCCAATAAAAAGAGCGTCTACCAATAATTTATTGGGGGTAACTATGGATTTTTTATTACAGAACGTCTATTTTAGATCTCTCTCCAAGTTATTAGTTCATAAATAAAAGATATGATTTAATGTCTCCTCGGAGCATTAAAGTTTTTGAGTGCTCATATGAAAGTTTTTTACTGTATTCATTGAAAGAAGCGTAGTGTGTGTCTAACTCTTTTATTGGTATTCTCTTTCATGTTTCTCTTTTGTCAAATTTATTTATCTCTGTTATCGACTTTTCTTACATTGTTTTACATTTTGTTGATCGGAAGTCATATAACTTCATATCTCTCATGTTATCTCTATGGAACATTTGGTTTAAAAAATCCGTATGTTATTCGAGTACGGTTCACATATTTTAGAGCAGCTGATACAAAAGGCAGGTGTAGAAGTTTTATCTATAAGCAAGGTGGAAACGAATAATTTGTGAAAGCGTCAGCTAAGGTGCTTAAATAATACATTAAATGACATTACGCGCTCGACATAAAAAACAAAGATAACAAAAGCATTTTTGAACAGGACGTCCAGGATTTTTGTTTAGCCTTCGCCAAATCACAAAGGTATTCCTCGAAATTGAGGCCGAGTGATTGATATTTCAAAAGCAAAATCTAAATAAAAGTAAATCTAGCAACTAATACAACAATAATTGCATGGCTGTAAATAAATAAAAAATATTTTTACAATACCTTGGAAATTATGACCATCAAACTTTTCCGGTTAGGTGTCCACCAAAAGTAATTAGTAAAATATATTTACTCAATCACTATTAAAACTTTATGTCAAAGCTGTCATGTAACTCTAGCAACGCGGCACTTAAATCACGATCACGATGTAATACAGTTCGTGTCACTTAATAACTTTACACTGACATGGGAATTAAACTTAAGGAAACTTAGGCACTTCACTGAAGATAGTTCTAATCACTTTGAAATGTATGAACGATTCGGAAACAAAGTTGTATTATTGTTGTGTCTGATAGCACTGCACAAATTGTTGCTGGTCGCTCAACGTGTATTCACGACCGGCCAGACCAGTTGGTGGTCGGAGATAGGGCGCGGGGACGGGCGTTCGTTTGCCGCGAGCTCGCGACTCTCTCTGCCTGCCCTGTACGGTGAAGCCCCACGGGCGGCGAGGGGACCGATAGACGAAAATGGCTTCACAAGTTAATTTTTTTCTCTTTCCTCCTTTAATATTCCGCATATGCCGGTGCACGCGCATGCGTCTGGCTTTAGACAGCCAGCCACGTAGGGGTTGTAATGTGACGCGATGCACCCGCACTTTACATAACTTATTGGGTCGTTTATTGAAGCCACAGCTTAATACCCTTTCTGTGTCGGCTTTGTGCGTAGCTTCCTCTACGGTGTCAGTGAATATTAATCCTCGTACAAAACACTTTAATCTGAACGAAACTGTTCATTAATCTCAATGTAAACTTCAGTTCTAGCATACACTACTAACTAAAATAAAGGGTAGTGTTGTTCTAATTTGTATACAACTTTAAATGTTAACGGAGGCATAATATTATGTACTTTTACACTATGCCTACTAGCCTTCTAGACTTTAAATGTATACAAATGTCTTGATAATTAGACGTAATTGAGTTTATTATTTCAAACATCTTTTGGGTATTTAAAATGTTTTTCCGTATTGAAGTGTTTCCATAAAGCTTTTAATTCTTTATTAAGACTGAATCCGAGAAGGCTGTTATCATAAATTATTAATGACCTGGACTGGCCTCCATTAGGAAGACTATTACATTTAATTCGATGGAATGAAATGAGTTTCCGATTCCCAGTTTTATATTTATAACGCTTCTTTATTATGTCTCTCAATTATTATATTACAGTACCTTTGATATAACATTTTAATAAGATAACTTAGTATAGCTTCTAATAGCTACTTTCGTTACGCAATAAGATATGATGAAAGATATTAATATAATCGTATGAGATATATTTTTCACAATATTATTCTAAGCGTCTAGGTGTAGGTGCGAGTCATGCGCTTACATAAAAGTTGTAGATTCACTCGAACTTTAAGTTTTTAGCCTGTGTGAAAATGTTACGTTGCAATTATTGCCTCGCGACATACGTAAGTATGTAGTTCTTTAATCCCGTGCTTATTTTTCTAATCGATAGATAGATATCTCACTTTATGGTCCATTAATACGGTCAACGGTGGTAGTACACTAGATCTAGAGTGGACTTGCTGTCAAAGACAGCTGCGGAAACACTGTTAGACGCTTCGTGGCAGGTTTTTCAGGCAGGTCAGACCGTCACTAGAAGCGGTAGATTCCCCACGGTGTATTTTACTACATTATGTTTAATCAATAATATTTATTACATTATGTTTAATCCCGAGGTAATCCTACGACCTTCTGATTGGGGGCTTTTTGTAGGTAGTAAGTATAAAGTTATTGATTAAAACTACCATGTGATGATGTCTAACGCTTAGAAAAAAATAATGACAGAAGATTCACCAACAAAGATATTGAAACATTATACTGAAGTATGTGTTGTATGTCTCGTATGTTTGATGTTTCTTTCAGAATATGTTTTTATTTATTTATATAAATATCACCTTTACAAATGTAAATGCTAAGGCATATATCTATGTCTTTCCTATAAGTGTTATGATTACATTATCTGTTACTAATGAGGAAAGCGATAACAATAATTGACTGTTAAAAAGCTCATAGTTTTATTTTTAAGTGCCCTGTAAAATTCCTTTATATCGAATGTCTTTTTCACAATGTCACTTTAAGCTACTGATAGGGTGAATGTTTTATTAAGCCCATAATTATTTAAGAGAATTTTATAATAATGCTTAATTTGCGAGATAGCTCTTCCAAAGACTCCGTTTTATGTTTGTTTGGTTCATTTCGAACTGTTTCAATGATGGCAATATTTTGAACCCAACAATATCTTAAATGGAATATTATAGTATGATAAGCAAATGACTAATCTGTTTAGAATTTCAATCCATTATTTTAAAGTTCATATCGGAAATAATTCACTCGCTTGCTGTGGTAAATTCGAGTAAAAACTGTTTTTACATAAAGTACCAGGAGCGAACAGACTCAAAGCTGTCAGCCCGTTGACAGGAACTGAACCGAAATGCGGTGGCAGAATTAGCATACAGTTCCCATGTGAGCCGTCAAACGGGCTAAACAACAGGGTTAGTACTAGCAGTTTTTTATGTCTTTACTTAGGCTATCAATTTCGCATTTGTTTCATACGAATGTCTGGTATACCTACTCTGTGAATTTCATCTACAAATGGAGTGAGGTACGCAAACACGAGTTTATTGTAAATAGTGAGAATTTACTGATGATAACTGACTCCTTGGCTTTTGTTTGTGTTCTTGGAAGTGTTTTTACTGTAGGTATCTGGTACACAAGAAGTCATATTTTAATCTTAGCTCAAGCGCGTCACGTTACGGCGATTGTTTGGCATAGACTTAAGTGAGTACTTGTTCGGGCACCGATAGCTGTCGTTCAAGAGGTCCATTAGGAATTTTTTCTCTAGTAGACACTACAAACTACATATATCTCAGTGTACTTAACCTATTTGCAAGTATTATTACCATGTGAATAAATAGTAAATTGACTTATTCGAAGCTTAAAGGGGAGCCTAAAACACGGAAGCTTGGAATTGTATTGTAGAGGTGCTAAAACCAAGCTTTGATATGCATTCATTGCCGGTGATTGTGGAATTGCGTGTGCGGACTTGATAAGTAAAGGCGCAATCGTTATCAAAAAATGGACATTCCAATTGGAGTGCTAAATATATTTTGAAACTTTTGTCAGGACCAGCTCTTCATCGAATATATGCATGGCTTGGCTATTTTGTTTTTTTGCGGATTTGACAATTTATAGAGATATTCACCTTGCCAGTACATCAATTCGCTGTCAAAAATAAATATGATAGTCCGTTGGGCGTTGGATCTTGGAAGATATCAAAGTTTGCTGGAGAACCGAAACTACTTAGTCAGTTCAAATGTCACAGTTAGCCCTGCTGAAGTGTGCTGGGACACACCTACTACGTACGTGTCCTTGCAATATTTCTTACAATTTGTCTTAAACTCTCCTATCTACCAGAAGAAATTATGATATTGTCTCTATAGTCATGTATATAGGTATGTTTTCTATACAAATAATTATTGTCCAATATCGTTACCTACTGGATACGGTGCTGGACTGTGTGCCTGACTCTTAAGTGAGGGCTTAATAAGCATTTAAAATGCAAGATGCACAGTTTGGCTTTAGGAGCTGGAAGGTGGGGCAGTATATAGGTATATATAGCTATATCTACATATGTCAAAATTCTAGTTAAATATCTACAGTAGTTTTAACGTGAACAAGTTACAAACATGCAAGGAACAAAACAGACAAACATTAAAATATATGATATTGTTGCGATAATGTTTTACAAAGTAATGAATTTACTTCTAAATCTTTTATTGTGAATTACTCTCCTGACAATGCCCTGGATTAGTTTATATTTGTCATCAGTTTGCGCTTGTCCAGTCTATTCTTTCCCTAAATTTTCCAGGCATATTCCGCCGTAGTCGCTTGCACGTAAACAAAATGCCATTAAAGCTGAATAACGTCGCTTTTTCGTAATACCATTGCTTTTTTCTATTTCCATTCATTGAACGATGTTAGCTTAGATAAGTTATCCGTAGAATTACAAACAGATAAAACCGTTGCACTATTTCAAAATATTAAATGTTTTTTTTAATTATTTACAAATACATGTACAATTTGAAAAATGTAATACCGACTTCCATTCTATTCAGTTATTGGAGTGTATCACAAAAACTACTGGACCAAATTTTATGAAATTTAAATGGGAAGAACCAGCTTTCAAACAAAAAAGTATTTTGAGAATCAGTCCATCCAGTCGAAAATTAACAAACATAAAAAGGAAAAAACAGGCGAATTGAGTACCTCTTCCTTTTTTTGGAAGTCGTAGAAAATTCAGTAAGTTTTCATAAATAAAGCATTTTGTACTATATATTGTGAGGTTAACGACTTATGCAATGTGTTGTTTGTGTCTTGCTAATATTAGAAACGCGAATGTTTGGATAGGTAGAGGTTAGTTGGTACTCAATCACGCCAGAAGGGGTGAACGGATTTGGATGAGTTTAGATTGTACGAGTAGATGGATAATAGCACATAGGATACTTCTCGTCGTCATTCATCACCACGTGGGTGAGGTATCAACGAGCAGCTAGTAAAATATATAGTGCAAAAAAAATAGTAAAAACACAATGATTCTATAAAAAAATAATATATTAATTTTTTGTATTGCAATTCTCGTGAGTTTGACACATATTAAACTATAACTATTACCCGCCTAAACACTCTCGTTAGTACACAACCTGTAAACAAATACATCGACCTGGGTTTCGATTCGAGCATGTCACATACTTATCTTCAGGGCGAGTGCGAGGCGTCTGCGAGCTCCCGGTGGGCACTCGAAACCCGGGTCGACGTATTCGATTCCTAACGTGAGTGTTGCCAGTCAATAGTTAACTTAGACTTCTTTTTATCTCAATTCAATGCGTAGTTCCCGTAGGATCGCACTAACGTTATTCCAGGCGAACGAAGTCGCGATGGGCGTAGGCTGAAAATAACTGAAAATAAAATCAGTTGTAAGTACCATCAACATTAAATTCCCGCTCAATAAAATATCACATATACATTAAAATGTGTAACAATACTCGTCTAGCCATTGGCTTAGGCCACCGATTGATCCATGCATTAGACCCTAATTACAGTGGGGAACTATACTAAGAGTTAATATAACAAGAACTAGTAGTTCTTAAAATTTCCTGTAAACAGTAGACATCGCGAGCACAAATTAAACAAAGCGCCATCTATGTTGACGTCGCAGAATTAATTATAGCCGATATCATCATGACTTTTTTCACATATTTAAACTTAATCCATGTATTAAGATAATGAAAACTTAACTGATGTTGTAAAAATCAACCGGTACATTTCACCGCAGCCTACTTTCTACTCCCCTTTTTTAAAAGAAATATTTTTCCAATCAAAATCACCGGTCACCAAAAATATCTACGAAATTGTAGAATCTGTATACCAAACCTCGTCAAGAATTGTTGAAAAATTCGACCTGTACGTGAGTATCAGCGACTCGTAGCAGATACTTTCGCTTTGCTCACTCGGTTAAATAAATTATAACATTAACAATTATATGAATATGACAATTTAAGTTAACACTCGAAGTATTTATTTTTAACTGATGAAAATGATCCCTTGGAACATTTTTGGGATGAAAGAAGCTTAGGTGTTAATCCAGAATACACGTTATCTATTGGTGAACGCTAGCACGACCCTATATCGCCGCGATAATTCTTATGATTTGAGATGAAACTCAAAGTTGGTAACCGTATATACGTACTTTAAAATAAGAATAAGAAAAATATGTAGGGATTTGACAGTTAATGCCATAGAATATATACTCAGATCTGAACTCAAAGCTTCCTACACTGCTGAGCTTACTTCTGGACTTCACGGCCCTTAAGTTAGAATTTTTAAGGCTGTGCCGATCCTAAAAACAACATAATTATCCTAAACTCAATCAACATCGAAATTCTTTTTAGTACTGGCTATTGATAAAAATATGGTTCTGTGCAATTACTTGCTACGATACCTAACCTCTAACTTGTCTCCTTTTGTACCTATACGGTACAAAAGGAGACAAGTTAGAAACTTCTGTGTGTGTGTTTTTCTGTGTCCGCCTTGGTAAATAATTTACCTATTGTGTTAATTAAAAGGCCTGATTAGGGATTCAAAAAAATATTGCACACGTAAGGTTTACCAATTGTTAAAAAAGACAAGGAAAATTTTAAAATAACATTATGACTTATAGTGAATTTGCATATAAAGTTTTTGTTTAAAAACGTTCATACCCATTAAAACCATATCCCATATTAATTAAATATATGCTATCTCATTGAACTTTTCAGTTATTTGACTGCTCTGTTATGTAAAAGGGAATAAACGAGTATTCTTTCAGTTATCGCACACCATTTGCATTGAAGCCAGCCTCAAGCGCCTTCGATCCTAGACATATCAAATTGTATAAATTAGCACAAATCACACTATTTACACTTGAACGGGCTCAGTACACGCACTATATTTTACACTTGTTACTGGTAACTAGTTGGAACTGGTTCTAATAAACTGTATATGGCGTTATAACTAATCGCCCCATTTGATAGTGGCAGATTGCGTGTCTGAGAAATCGTGTTTATTGCATAGATATGCATTAGTTAGTTAAACAGATTATGGTTAAAATATAATTTGTATGTTTCTATTTAAATAGATAAATAGATTATGCGCTCGTGTATCGTTATAAATATTATTAGGAAAATATAACCGAAATATAATATCTACTACAACCTACTAAGATCTTTTATGCCTTTTGTATTTTCAACAATGAGTTAAGAGACAAGTAAAAAAATAATAATAGGTATATTGAAAGCAAAGTTTATAACATAATATTTATATTTCCTGACTCACCTTCTATTTCTTCGTAGTGATTACGAAGCACCTTGCATGACACCATAAAGCAAAGTAAGAGTGAATATTTGAAAATGTGGGTGCCACTCTTTTCTATCGTCGGTGATGGAGATCCACTCATTAAATATGTTTCTTGTTCGACATATAATCATAAATCTTTACAAACCTTGCCTTGCTGCATGCCCATCAGTAATATTTAAGAATTAGGTAGTAGTCAAACACATTTACATTTATTGTAATTTTTGATTACTTATTACTCATTTGGATGTTTGTAGTAGTTTTTCACGCCAGTTTACATATGTAACATTTGAATTTTGTATCTATTTTGTCACACATACCAGTCCAGCAATGAAACTGAAACGGTATCGTGTTTTCAAATATCTGTTATTTTTGATGATACAAGTAATATATTTTCTACCGATATCCAAAAAAGGAGGAGGTACTCAATTCGAGTGTTTTTTCATGTTTGTTACTTCATATTAAATATATTAACATTTCCTTGTCTATACATTTACGAGACAATATTATTTATAAGAAACAATTTAAATCTTTTTGAAAACTTCAGAAGCAAACAACACAAAAATAAAATCTGTATGCCTGTATCTGTATACATAGAACAGCTTTATTTGATAAGAGTGTGTTTGGAATGGCCCCTTGGTTATACAATCGCCTACCGAAATCTACTAGAATTAGAGAGCAATATTAAGTTCAAAAGGGAATTGTATAATTTACTAGTAAATAAATGTTACTATAAGATAAATGATTATTTAAATGACAGGTCCCTATAATTTTGCTTAAAAGTAATCAATCGGACATTAAATCATAATTACTCGTATGTGTAAGTATTAGTTATAATATGCATATTTTCTTGTTGACATTTGTTATTGTAATTTGCAGTTATTTTCTTTGTGTAAATTGATGATAGTAAGGCAACCGATTTACTTAAAGTTTACTGAGTTTAGTTTTAAGATTTGTTTATTTTCTGATAATGCGCTATGATGATGCATGTTAACTTTAATATAAAATTATTTTGTATACCATAATGGTGGAATGTGGAGAACTTTAAAGTTATTTGGAACTATCTATATTTGTACCCATATTCGTGCAAATAAAATACTTTGAGTTTGACTTTGACTATGACATAACTTTCTACTAGGAGAACAGATTCTCAAAATTTTATTTCAAAGCTGGTGCTTCCCGTGTGATCCCATTTAAATTTCATCAAATTCGGTCCAGTAGTTTTTGAGATACACTCCAATAACTGAGCAGAATGGAATTCGGTATAAAATTTTTCTAATTGTACATTTTTAATTTTATCTCTCATATGAAAGCTATCGATGGCTAGTCATAATCCTCTTTCTCACTCATACCCGTAGCAGTACGACCCAAAATTTGTGTTATTGTTAGGACGCCAATGATCAATTGTGACTGTGTCGCTTTCCTTATCATATTTTCCTTAGTGAATAGTAAATAGCAAACTCACAAACTAAAGGCAAGAGTCTAAAAGAAACTAAAGTCTTACAGCTATCGGTAATTAATTAGTTGATATATCCCAGCTGTTGAATAAAATGCATTATTTACGATCGTCTAGACAAACTAACATGATATTAATAACTTAACTCTTTGGTTGCTAATAATGTTATGTTATATTTTGTTGGGTCACATTTCCCTTGTCACTAACACAAAAGGGCGACGATCTGAAGTTTTCCGCCATAATGCCGTTGATATTCACGGCGCTTGCGGCCGCCACTCATCCCAGCCGTCGGCTAAATTGCTTTATTGCTCGTCGATAGGTAAATATGAGCAAGTGTCGAGCTCTATACGTGACGGGATTTCATCATATTGACCTGATATGCCCTTGATTAAGAGTTCGGTTGTTTGGGTATTCGGTATGTTAAAATTATTACATGATTTTGTAAAATTTAACTAAATCTATACTATCTAAGCAATTTCGTACATTGGCGTGTGTCAAAATTAATACATTATTTTTATTGCATATGTCATTAGCACCGTATTTATAAACAAGTAAAAGTTAAGTTAAGCAACCGAGAAATTTGAGAAATAACTTAGGAACAGTATTTACTTGTTCATAAATACGAGTGTTAGACTATTTATAGATAGAGAATTCGAAAAAAAGTGTTTTTATTTTATACGAGTATATTATCTTGCTGACCCGACCTACGATGTCTTGTGCTATGGAAAAAGCACTTTCAATTGTTTCTTTGGTCTATTTTTCGATTTCTTCGTTCCAAACCACCTGGACTTGGAACAAATTTTCTATTTTCTTATTATTAAAATAGCTCCAGTCATGACAGTTGTTTTTACACAGTTAGTTACGTAGTGACCCTACCTTCAAATTGCAGGGTCTCAGTTTCGATTCCTGTGGCAAATATTTGTGTGGTGACCCAAAAAATTTGTTACGTTATTATATTTGTTCGTATTTGTAAGTTATGCGCTTACAAACTATCAGCATCAAACTATTTTTATAAAAAAATATATATTAGCTGTTTCCAACTAACCTACGAGGTATAAAATTGTCCCAAAGAGGCAAGCTCTTTATCTGTTTGCACGTCATCTCAGCAAAAACACCATGGATCAGAAGCGAAGAGAAGCAAAGAGCAAGAGAAAAATTAAAAACTAAACAAACATACATTTTGGTTATTGCGAATGCGAGTACAGTTGGGATGTAAGGGGCAAGCCAACATCTTTTGACCCAAGTCAACCTCACCTGCACGCGGTGCATCCTGCTGATCGACGAACGAGGCTCTGACAACCGACCGATGGCGGTATACCCATCCCAACAGGCGTCGCTAAATGCAACAGGCTGGTGACGGGCAGCAGCGTCACCGGTGCGAGAAGCTACGCCCTGCGATCGCCAACTCGCCTGCCCAGCGTGGCGATTACGGGCAAACTCCTCCAATGCAGGACAACAAAAAGTCACGGCCCCTAGTTCCCGGCGGCCCTGCTATTCCTGGTCATGGTGGCGACCATGGTAACGGCGGGGCGAGGGGTGCTAAGAATCTCCGGGCTACGGGAGGCCACCACAAACAACTGACCCTGGCGACGTATAACGGACGCACGTTAAGGCTTGACTCGCATCTGGCGCAACTAGAGGTGGAACTTGGGAAAATTAGGTGGCACATACTGGGGTTGAGTGAAGTCCGAAGAGAGGGGGAGGACACCTTAACCCTAGAATCGGGCCACCTTATGTACTTTCGAGAGGGAGACCAACAATCCCAAGGTGGCGTTGGGTTTCTGGTAAACAAGTCCCTTTCTGACAACGTTGTGGAAGTGTCCAGTGTGTCGAACAGGGTAGCGTACCTTATTGTAAAGCTCACCGAGAGGTATAGCCTCAAGGTGGTGCAAGTGTACGCACCGACCTCGACACACTCGGACGATGAAGTGGAGGATATGTTCGATGACATATCGAGGGCCCTCCACTTCACTACAAAGACCCAGTACACCGTTGTCATGGGGGACTTTAACGCTAAAGTGGGAGTACAGAATTTCGGCGAATCGGTAGTAGGATGCCATGGCTTTGGACGCAGAAATCATAGGGGGCAAATGCTCGTCAACTTCCTCGAACGGGAGGGGCTCTTCTTGATGAACTCCTTCTTTAAGAAACAGCCCCAAAGGAAGTGGACGTGGCTAAGCCCCGACACTAGGACTAAAAATGAGATTGACTTCATCATGACGAATAAAAGGCACATATTTAGAGATGTCTCCGTGATCAACAGGTTCAATACCGGTAGCGATCACCGACTTGTCCGAGGCTCTCTGAATATCAACTTCAAGGCGCAACGTGTCCGTTTGATGAAGTCCAGGCTCCGACCAACACTGCTCCAAACCATTGCAGGATCTGAAACATTCCAGCTAAACCTGGAGAACCAATTCGCTGCCGTGGAAACCACCACAGACGTAAACCAGAACCTCGAAAATGTGACTCGGGTCCTCAGGGAAGAAGGTACGAGATTTTGTTACATGCAGCGTAAGGGCAAGAAGTCCAAGCTTTCAGAAAAGACTTTGGGGCTAATGAAGGAACGACGTGAAAACCCACCCATCACTTCGTCAGAAAAGCGGACTCTAAACCGAGAGATCAACAAGAACGTACGACACGACCTCCGGTGCTTCAATACTCTTTCGATCGAAAGAGCGATCGAGCAGAATCGGGGGTCAAAGGTGTTCGTACAATCTCTTGGAAGAAGCCACCTGACAAAGTTGACCACAGCTAGTGGAGAAGTCGTTGCTTCGAAGCCGGCAGTCCTTTCGGAAGTGGAGAACTTTTATGGCCGATTATACACATCGCATGCATCTCGACCTGATCCCGAAAATGATCCTAGAGCCACGTTAACACGCCATTTCACCGAAGACTTGCCAGAAGTCAGTATTGGCGAAATCGAGATCGCTCTTGGACAGCTTAAAAATGGAAAAGCCCCTGGAGAGGATGGCGTTACAACAGAGCTACTAAAAGCAGGAGGTAAACCCGTACTGAGGGAGCTCCAGAAGCTTTTTAACGCTGTCCTGTTCGAAGGGAGAACTCCAGAGGCGTGGAGTAGGAGTATGGTCGTCCTGTTCTTCAAAAAGGGAGATAAGACCCTGCTGAAGAACTATCGACCCATATCCCTTCTAAGCCACGTCTATAAGCTGTTTTCAAGAGTGATCTTACTTGAACCGTCTTGCGCGTAGACTCGACGAATTCCAACCATCGGAACAGGCTGGGTTTCGGAGCGGATACGGCACCATAGACCACATTCACACAGTTCGGCAGATTATACAGAAGACCGAAGAATATAATCAGCCCCTGTGTCTAGCATTCGTGGACTATGAGAAGGCCTTTGACTCGGTTGAAATCTGGTCTGTTCTGGAGTCCCTGCAGCGTTGCCAGATAGATTGGCGATACATCCAAGTGATGAGATGTCTTTACGAAACCGCCACCATGTCCGTCCAAGTACAGAATCAGCAAACAAGTCCCATACCGTTGCATCGAGGAGTGAGACAAGGGGACGTTATTTCCCCGAAATTGTTTTCAAATGCAATGGAGGATATGTTCAAGACGCTGAACTGGAAAGGACGTGGCAGTAATATCAACGGCGAATACATCTCTCACTTGCGATTTGCTGACGATATCGTCATCGTGGCAGAGACTCTGCAGGACCTGCAACAGATGCTGAATGACCTGGCTGACTCTTCTATACGCATCGGTCTACGGATGAACTTGGACAAAACCAAGGTCATGTTCAACGAACATGTTCTACCGGAACCGATTGCGATACATGGCGCCGTTCTCGAAGTTGTTCAAAAATATGTGTACCTCGGGCAGACATTGCAGTTGGGAAAAAACAACTTTGAGAACGAGGTGAATAGAAGAATTCGGCTGGGCTGGGCAGCGTTTGGGAAGCTACGTCGAGTCCTTACTTCGCCGATTCCACAGTGCCTGAAGACGAAAGTCTTCAATCAGTGCGTCCTACCCGTCATGACATACGGAGCCGAAACGTGGACACTGACGGCTCGAATGGTCCACAAGCTCAAGGTCGCTCAGCGGGCTATGGAAAGGGCTATGCTCGGTGTTTCTCTGAGGGATCGCATCAGAAATGAAGTGATCCGTCAGAGAACCAAGGTCATCGACATAGCCCACCGGATCAGCAAGCTGAAGTGGCAGTGGGCTGGCCATATTAGCCGTAGAACCGACAACCGTTGGGGTAAACGAGTTCTAGAGTGGAGACCGCGTCTCGGCAAACGTAGTGTAGGACGTCCTGAGGCACGGTGGAGTGACGATCTGCGCAAGACGGCTGGCAAAAACTGGATGCGAGAAGCCCAAGATAGACCTAAGTGGCGTGCAATTGGAGAGGCCTATGTCCAGCAGTGGACTGCTACAGGCTGATGATGATGATGATGATGAATGCGAGTACCATGTGTACCATGTGTTCTCGATATCTGGCTCATAGCTTTGACTATTTGTACATTATCTCAACGCAATGCAATACGAATAGATAATTATTAACTATTATTGAACAAACTTGTAAACTGACTTTATTATTACTTATACCCGTTGTTGATAATTAATTAATATCAACCAAAACCATCAGGGAACCATAAACCAAAACATTATCTAAATACCTATATATTTTGTTTCTGTTGATTTTCTCAAAAAGCTTAGTCAATTTCGATAAAATGTGACCACCTCTGAAGTATGATCTACCAAAATAAAAAATATCATCAAAATCGAATTATAATTGGCGGAATGATCGCGTAACATACAATCGAATACAGAACCTCCTTATTTTTTGAAGTCGGTTATTTTGAAGTCGGTAAAAAATGGTAAGGTTTACATGAAATAGTTTTCATTTTAACATAACCTCTATGTGGATTACAGGATCCGTCCTGCGTCTCTATCTGCTTTTTCCATAAATCAATAAAATTGCTCTTTTTGTTTATATTTTTATGTTATAGGAAAGTTTTATTAACACTTTGCTCGTTTGAATCGGGAAAAGAACTGGTAAAATGACTGGATTTTAAATTTACTTAATCTGATTAACAAAATCAACAAGCATACGTTGTTTTTGATTAACTATGAGTCTTAACTGAGAAGAAGACCTCATGGTTTAACATGGCGATACTTATTATCGGTATCATAAGTCTAGGGGTTTTTCATTAAAAAATCACATGATGTGCATATGATGTTCAAATTATAACATTTCTTATATTTTAGGAGCTCGTCATGCATTGTCCCTGTAGACATAAAAATAAAATATTCGAGAGATAGCTAATAGAACGTTATTGATTAAATTAATAGCATAATAATTAGAAGTAATTCTTATAATATTAAAAAAAATATATGAATGTCAATAGGTACGTAAGCTAGTTAAAATGTCAGTTCAAATTATGCAGCCCTGCGAAATTTATTTATATAACATAAAATATATTCACATTAATTTATATAACAACATCATTTGATTTTTCAATGATATTAAAAATGAACTTAGTAATAATAATAAGAATACATTAAATTGACAGTATTCAAAATGAACTTATTAATAATAATAAGGATAAATTATTATTAATATGCGCTGCTAGACAGAAATTAACCCCTTAAATCCTGTTAGTAATAATTTCGCTTATATGCGTTGGTTTAATATTTTAAATGTATGTAATCGTATTTAGTTTCTTCGTAAATTTTCTAACAAAAAAGCTCCTTCTTATAAGTGTCTTTTTTATCAATAAAGTACGCTT
Organism: Selenia dentaria; assembly: GCA_917880725.1. Lineage (NCBI taxonomy): Eukaryota > Metazoa > Arthropoda > Insecta > Lepidoptera > Geometridae > Selenia > Selenia dentaria. Next base: position 37,427,378 of record OU862875.1, on the reverse strand, counting down.
CTTTGCAGTTATATTAACTAGCTTTAATGTTTAAAAATATTTTTAATCAATATACATTTAATAGTAATGCAATTAAATCACCTTAAGATTTTACATATGACTATGTGTGTCTTATTGGCTTAACATCGCCAAACCTGCAATAGGTGCTGCTATAGATTTTGGTCATAGATATAATGGACCAGCAGGAGGTTAATTCTGGTAATTTTTTGTTAATTCTATTATACTGACTTTGACTAGTTAAGATAAGTTAAGGGGGTCGCATCAACTTATAGGAAAGATATTGTCAGCTTATTAAACAAACAAGTATGAAATGTGTAGAGCATCATTTTTGATGCGCAAACCGCAGTCTCAGTTTGATGTCATAGGTTATATTTTTGATTAACGGCCGGTCCCAATAATCTATCTATCGCCGGTTTACCTTACTAGAGATATTTGACACTATTTGTATGGAAGTTATGTCAAATTTCTATCGGTAGTAAGGAAAACCGTGGATAGATATATTATTGGGATCCTCCTTAAGTCTTGTACCTCATACAGATACAAACACTGTCAGTTAAATAAAAAGTTGACAAAACAACCAACGGTACGCATACAATGGTCATTTAAAATGTTAAAGATATCCATTATCAAAGGCAGTTACTTCATTGTCTACTTGTGAGCATGCTCCCCATACATCATCAAAAGATGAAAAGAGTGGGTACCTACACTTGGTCACGAATACCATTATTTAATATTGTAAGAATCGTATCGTTGGCGTATTATTTGTTGAGGTGATCATTCATTTCGTCTACAGGAGTAGATAAACTGAACAGTGGAAGGAGGCGGGGATCCATTTTAGTAAGGTGCCTTTTTAATACAAACAGTTATTTGTATCAACTTATAACTCTGTATAAAAACAAAACACAGTCAAAACTGTTTTTCTCATACAGTCTAACGCAGCGCTACTAATAAATTTGTACGAATTTATGTGAAATATGTTTATAAATTTTTAGTAGTGTTTTTTATTATTTTTGCATTTATTTCATTAATAACACATCAATAGTGTTTTGGCTGACTTTATAAAAAATGGACCATATACCGCTATCATGTTCGACTGCAATTAGTTTTATTATGTATGGTCATCGATTTCTCCGTCAATTATGGATCGAATACGACGTTTTTTCGTTGAATAATTATGACTCCAATCGGTTTAAAAATGTCCTGATATGAGTTATGCTTACTAATATGAAAAGGGCGTTGCGTATCAGGATGATATTAAAGTTTCAAGCAAAAAGTAGCACGTCATAGGCCGTAGCACAAACAATCTGCGAAAAAGTGTTCGTATTGAAAGCGTCAACATGTCAAGCTTCGACGCACAAACGATGAGTAATCTGTTTCACTATTGCCCTAGATAAAAGATAGTTTTTTTTTCTGTTTTACGTTACAATTACGCAGTTATTCGTGCCAGGCCCACATTAATGAATTCGGTTTCGTATTTTTTAAGTAATCACTTGTACTCGTATTGTATTGTAACCGAAAAAGAATGTAAGAAAATATGTAACATAACCTTTTGAGGGAAATAAATATATGCCTATTTATTTTTAAGCAATGAGACCGGTGCAGAGGCGTCTAATCAAACGGTCACGGATTATAAATCCTTCTTCGAGCCACCAAGGTTCAAGATAACGATTCCACATCCAGTGGAATTCCAAAACTAGTGCACGTTTTGGTATAGCTACCACTCTTTACATGTAACAAATACTGTTGCAAATTTCATGTGTAATTGGGTAGGTATAAGGTATCAAAACCGTCATAGTTATGGTAGTAAAAGATCTCAGTTCACATTATGAATGACACTCTTGCTTACAATTTGCTGGTTAGGAGCTTGATTAAAATATTACATTGCCTTAAATCTTTACAGCTATTGAATCTATGGTTTAACAGTATTTTTGAAATAATTAGGAAAACCTTGGTTTTTTTATCTGCTGCTCTCTGCCTAATGTTTTAGTGAGTAAAGAACCCTCACGCGAACTGGCAATCATCGCTGTTGTCGAGTCCCAATGATTGCAGCAAATCGAAACGCTCGGAAATTCTGCCTAATACGAAAATGCGATAAGTGATCTTTTATTATTTAGTGGAAGCCGGCTTGTGAACATATCACGCAGTCATTTTGGCAGAAAGCTCAAGAGTTGTTTTGCTGAGGGACTTAGGTGAAAAGTTACATTAGCAGTTTGCTATATTCAAATGTAGCTAAGAAGTAAGTAAACAGGCATAAATGTATTCATGCATATGCACAATTCGAAAAGAAGTAACTGTCGCACTTTTGTTTATATTCCCTTATCTGGCATCTATCAAATGCCAAGTCATTATGTTAAAATGATTTGTATAGGTATACAATACAAATAATACAACCCACAAGCTGAAATCTATTCTATATAATGAAAAGTGTTAATATTTATCTTTGGACCTTTATTTTTTTGGTAATGGTATTCCCGTGTATCACCGCAGCTATACGAATATCAGCTTTACGAAAGTTTTGTTTGGTATACCCACAGATATACTAAGGCAGATTCATAGGTTAATAAATCATTAACAAATTACATTGTATGATGTTAATACGTGGTATATAGGCTGTTTGGTAGAGGGACCGACAAACCAAATGAGCGTGTTCAGGGGACCACTTGGAGAATACAAGTTGGCCAAAAAAAAATCCCCGACACCCCAATTTTTTTTAACTTTTTTTTTGTGTTTTTTCCCTTTTTCTCCGAAATTGTACCTATTTACCACCATAACATACTTTACAAATGTTATGGTGGTAAATAGGTACAATATTGGAGAAAAAGAGAAAAAACACAAAAAAAAGTAAAAAAAAATTGGGGTGTCGGGGATTTTTTTTTGGTCCCCTGAACACGCTCATTTGGTTTGTCGGTCCCTCTACCAAACACCATGTAAGTATAAGGATTTCTTTGCGATTTTTAAACCTTGAAATGGTTCAGTGTTGAGTCGACGGCGCATTCACTACTTTTCCGTCTCAGAATACTTATACGTACGTACCAGTATCATTATGTCATTGATTATACGAAAGTACATTTATCGTATGAAATCAAAGTTCTACTAAACTTGTGAATTCAAGCACGTTAACGGTTTTACTTATGAAAAATAGAAAGCGACTTCCACTTTATGCACATTGATATTCTCATAACTGCAAACATTTGAAAACATGTGGATGAAATTATTTTAAAAACCTTAAATGGGACCATCTAAAAGGTACACCACACTCGTATACTTCTGAAGTCGCACTCAAGTAGTGATGAAGCTCTCCTCGGAATACCCACGCACCAACGACGTATACTACAGGACCATTCTTCAACCACGTTCTCGCATTCCCAGCATAACAAATGTGGGTGGACGTTCTGACGATACATCTATACAGTCTACAACTGCCGTATATCGTAACTATTCTCGACGAACGAAGAGCGTTTTCCACGTCGTGGTTATAACCTAAGAAAAAAATGGGTGAAGAAATGGCGTAAAATACATTAGAAAATACAGCTGAATTCAGAAACCCTACTTTTTGGAAGTTGGTAGAATTTATAACTTACAAATCCAACACTAACTCTTCTATAAACGATTTATTTGAGGCTAGCTTCATCTCTTTGCTTAGTTCAAGATGCGAATCTGAAAGGACAATATAATGATATCATAACAGCGAAATTGTTTAACTTACTGAAATTGTCGCAGAACAAGTTTTAGACTATAATGATTATGACCGAAGTTTCCAAAGATAAACATAAATAAGACGTGCCGGGGCCACTAAATGAAATTGCAAATAACGAAAATGTCAAGTTATTCGAAACTTTACTGCTTTTCTCACTGTTTTAATAAACAAACAGGGAAAGTTGAGATGGTTCTTACTTATTGTTTTCCTTGGACTCGATAACAGAATATTAGTATAACTTAGATTATTTGTAAAATAGGAAGTTTTAATTTCCAAATCTACTGATATCTTTGATTGTTCTTCAATATTATAACTATATCTAATTGATTATTAAAAATACTCATATTACGCTTGAAATATGTTTTTTGATTGAATGAAATCGTCGAACTCGGCTAAGCAGTGTTCCGGAAACTTCGCGAAGTCTTCTCGTCAAAAATACCTCAGTACCTCAAGACAAGAGACTTCGACCAATGTGTGTTACCAGTGATGACTTATGGCACTGAAACGTGGTCTCTTACTATGGGCCTCATAGATAAGCTCGAAGTCGCACAACGAGCTATGGAGAGGGCTATGCTCGGGGTTTCTCTACGAGATCCGTAGAAGAACGAAAGTCACCGACATAGCTCAGAAGATTAGCCAGTTGAAGTGGCAGTGGGCAGGGCACATAGCACACAGAACAGATGGCCGATGGGGCCAAAAGGTTCTGGAGTGGAGACCACGGACCGGCAAGCGCAACGTAGGTCGTCCACCGACAGGACAGACGACCTGAGGAAGGTCGCAGGACGACGTTGGATGCAGGCCGCTTCCAACCGGTCCTTTTGGAAAATCATTGGGGAGGCCTATGTTCAGCAGTGGACGTCCTACGGCTGAGATGATGATGATGATGTTTGTTGACAAGCATCATATATTGTATGTAAAATGATGAAAATAATGTAGAAATTAAGATTATTATTATACAAATTTATTTTATTTGTTTATATGAATGAAATAAGTAATTAATACACCATAGCGAAAGCTAAGCCTGGTAAAACTAGCTCTAATGTACCTATGTATTTACTCTTTCTCTCTGCATCTCTGCGTCTCCCCCTCTCCTTCTCCCTCTCTATCTCACTATATCTCACTTTCTCCTTATCTGTTTCTCTCCCTCTCCTCATCTCTCTCTCTCTCTCTCTCTCTCTCTCTCCCTGCAGACACGTTTGTTCAAGTATTCTTAACCGTAAGAAGTAATGTAGACGTCTTGAAATCAACCCCAAAGCCAGTCAAATTGCTAACCTGCGCTCGTTGGTTCAGAAGCGTGATATATAAAGAATAACGGGAGTCGATCACCGTTCCGACAGCCACTCTAATGATCAATACCTTGAGCTTGGGCGTGAGCTTTCGCTGAAACTAACATCGTGATAAAACCCACAGCATGGTGGTACGGCAGTTTGGTAACTGACTACAAGCTACAAGACCGAAACCCTGTCGCTAAGCACCTAATTCCCTGTTTCAGTGTCCCTGTGTCATTCCATCCTTGAGAGCCAGTCGTCGACCTAGAACTAGCGTGATACCACCCTCACCGCAATCATTACTAACCATCAAGAAGTCAAACACTGATAACTTTATCAAGTTTAATAAAATTTAAACTAACAGTTTTATTTCACTCACTGCGTTTAAATTGAAGCTAAACTGTTTGGTTAGTGATTCGACCTAACCATCAATTTCCATTATGCGAAAATCCAACTGCTTTTATTACGTGAGCTGTAGAGGGAAAATCTATCGAATGAAATACGATAAATTATTTCTGCTAATGAAATATACGGTTGAGTTTTTTAACAAACAGTTATAATAACGTTACTAGCAGATCCCCGTGGTGCCACTCACGCGTATTATGGCCATCTACGAGTAATCGGAAGATTTTTCCTAGATAAATAAAGTCAATGGAATAATCAATGTTCTATCTAGATGATCTATCTATAACACAAATCCGTTAAGCCGTGAGAGACGATGAGAGATGAGAGAATACGCCTACTCACTCTCTTACAAATTTTCTCATTTATAATTACATATTAAAGTGTGATAAGACATATTATTGTGAAAAGGTTCATCGTTTGTTTTGCTCAAGCACGTACAATCAGAGTAGGTACACATCTAAGCTTGTAATAAACCATAATTCCCTGCTTCGAGGGACTGAATTGTCTTTACAATAAAACCTCGTGTACGGAACACCTAGAACGGGGCCTTAACGAGAAAATAGTGGTCGTAAATCACGGGAAATTCGTTCTTATTGAATTTCCTTTTGTCGGCTAACGGAAGTTAAGTCTCGGTTTTTGTTCCGAATGGACGCTCGCAGACACGCCGAGTTTTTTGAAACGATGCCGGTTCTGATTGTTGATAATGCACGATTCATCATGTAGTTTTTGGACGATGAAAAAGGCAAGCGAGGAGGTTTTAAGTTTGGAGATTCAATTTCGCACAATGTTCAATGTGTGGACACATTTTATTTTAATAAGAATTTATATCACACACCTTGGATACTTCCGATAAAATGTATAAAACAATCTCGCCTGTTACGCTTGGCACTACACATATTATGTGAAATCCTATGCAAAGGACCATTACGGTTGGTACGCGTCTCAACACCCAGTCCTGACATTTTGTCCCGCAGCAGTAGTTATGTAGGTTTGAAGGGACACTACAGTTATGAGTGGGTGAATTAGATTCGAAAGCCAATGTCTCAAGTCTCAACGTAATAAACGCACGACAGTGCCACGCGAAACATTAACATTTTTTATTATTCAAATAAGTGACGAATCGGGTCGGTCGTTCATCTGATAAGCGGAACTGCGTAAGTGTAACGGCACGTGTCGTTCACGTGAAAAAGTACAAACTGTCACGTATTTACGGATGCAACAGTGATAACTCATAGTTTATACGTCAAAGTGTGTTACGCTGACACTTACGATACGAATAATTTTTATTCGTAATTGTACATATTATTATCTACTTTAATTTGTGAACCGCTCGTTTATATTAGCGCGTGTAGTCGGTACCTATAATTGTGTTAGCATTTAGTCAGAGTGTGTAGTGAATTGTATTTATTATAATTGTCTTAATGTATAACATGTTGGTACTCAATAAATAAATAAAATAAAAAAAAGAATATATTTCGTAAATTGGTTGTGCTACGGCCTCAGTACTTAGTATAAGTGTCCTACCATCTAGTGAAAGCTTAAAATGACACTGTAACTGTAATTAGCAAGCATTGCGCTTAACCACACGCATGACTTGTCTCTTAATATGAAAATATACTTACTAAGTATGGCTATTTCTTGTCTAAACTTCTTATACGATATTGATGAATAGTCCATTCTTCGATAGTTGCCGTCATGTCGTAGGGGAATCGATGACGTCATGGATCAAATTTATATATACCCACATTTACCCATGAATTCATAAGGCTCCACTGTAAACTATAAAAGCTTCCACTTCAGCTTGATGGATAGTCTTTAAGTAGACTGAAGAAAAGCATAAGTAATTTTTATTGCACCAAAATTTATCGAATAAAGAGCTGCTCTACAGAGTTGAAAAATTAGGTCGTCTGTGCTCAAGATATCTTTATTTGAAAAGTTTCAATTTTTATCGGTTTTCATCGAGTACTTGTTTGATCTAGTTCTATTGAATTCTAGAGCATAATGTATCGGAACTTGGGGTTTGATCTGAACTTTCATTAGTTTCTTGAAATATTAACCAAAGTTCACATAGTTAATGGTGAACAGTAGAATGTAATGTTGTAGCTTTTACTATAATTGACATTGACATGAGCAGTGATCAGTAGGTACTCAGTAAAGTGGGTCACATTGATCGGCAACCGTCATCACGACCATCAACTTCGGTCAGTTGTCAATGTGTTAATAGTGAGTGATGCTTATTGCCTGTCTGTTCTCTGACGACTGAATTTTGATGATTTTGTTACAGCAAAGTTGGTGTTATAGCATTCATGTTATATATATTAGCCCAAGTACACCGAGACTCTATAAATCCTGACAGAAATTTTAAAAATAATCCCTGACACAGATTGCATAATTTCTCAACTACTGATCTGGGTCACAAGATACATATTTGAGTGTTTTGGTAGGAGAGTTATCTATATTTACGCAACCAAATTAATAATGTCCTGAAACTCATATACATTTATTTAGTATAATATTTATATACTATTACTGGCATTTAACCGGCATGCAAATGCGTAATTGCCTGCAATGTCATGATAAATATCATTACCCTGTAACCATGCAAAATAATGTGCTAAATTTCAAAATACTGTGTGTTTTTTAATACTACCTGGGGCCTTACTCCCACCTCTTAAAGCATTCATGTTTCAACCTAACCATTAAATTTGGTACCACCACGTCAATATAGCAAGCTTAAAATAATAATGGATTACGATAGACGTCTCGATGACGTAGTATCAAATATTTCACGCAATTCGCATACTTTTTCGTAACTTTTGACACTAAGTTTCTTGTTCCAATGTCAAATTTTTGAAGATCCGTGCACCCATCTCATAAATTAGTCATATTGCAACCTTACTATTAAATTTGGTAGACCATGTGTTGGTGAAAGTACGATATGAAGTATGATTATTCTAAGCTTATTAAAAACGCTCCTGATTTATGATAGTTTCGTAAAAGGTGGGATTAGGCCCCCTGGCCCCATAGGGCTTTTATTGCTGTAATGTCTATGAACATAGTAGAACATGTGGTAATGTAATACAAATATTGCAGAATGTTCAACAAGGAACTTAAATGTTTAAAATAACATTAAAGCATAAATAAACTTATAAAAACTCAAACTCAGGGTTTTTATCTGAACCTCAGATCAAAAAATTTTAAAAATGGAACCGATTTCAACACCAAAAACTGCGAAATAACTTGTTGTAGTCGGTATCATGCGCACAATATTGTGATAATAGGTACCTACTTTTGAACTATCATGGTACCGATATTAACAAGTTATTTCACACTCTTTGGTGTTGAAGTCGGGTAAATTTTTTGGTATATAATTTTTTTTATTTATTGTATTTCAAAGTCCTCGGATCTTAATTATATATTAAATAAGCTTCTAATACTTTTTTATCATTATTTTATTATTCACACCTAAATTATTAGTCTTTACTCTACTAATATTTTTTTTTTCTATTATTTATTATACGTTCATCATCATCATCATCATCATCTCAGCCGTAGGACGTCCACTGCTGAAAATAGGTCTCCCCCATAATTTTCCAAACGGAACGGGTTGAAGCGGCCTGCATCCAACGTCGTCCTGCGACCTTTATCAGGTCGTCTGTGCACCGTGTCCGGTCTGTGGTCTCCATTCCAGAACCTTCCGGCCCCATCGGCCATCTGTTCTGCGTGCTACTTGCACCACTCCCACTTTAACTGGCTAATCTTCTGGGCTATGTCGGTGACATTCGTTCTTCTACGGATCTCCTCATTTCTGATTCGATCACGTAGAGAAACCCCGAGCATAGCCCTCTCCATAGCTCGTTGTGCGACTTTGAGCTTATCTATGAGGCCCATAGTAAGAGAACACGTTTCAGTGCCATAAGTCATCACTGGTAACACTCATTGGTCGAAGACTTTTGTCTTCAGGCACTGAGGTATTTTAGACGAGAAGACTTCGCGAAATTTCCGTAACGCTACCCAGCCGAGTTGGATTCGACGATTGACCTCTTTATCGAAGTTGGATCTGCCTAGTTTGACTGTCTGTCCCAGGTCAACAACTTCAAGAACTGAGTTCCCAACTGATAATGGGGTAGGTACAACATGGGCATTAAACATAATTTTCATAGAAATATTATTATAATTAACAATTATTGATTTGACTTACAAATCGTCGAGCAAGACATCCGCCACTTTCAGCAGTTGTCCACAGAAGCCGGATAACATTTTTCGTTGTGACAATTGCTAGTTGGAAGGTTGACGATATAGATATGTCGATGGTTTGCTTTCGGTGCAAACACCAAAACCATATTGGAATACAACCTCAAAATCAGGAATCCTCAGGGATCGAAACGAAGTAGTAATTGAGGCCCTGCTTCTGTGCAATGCGGGAGGGTACTTAAGAGAATAAGTTAATATTAGTAGTTATTCAAGGTAAGCTTTGTTTGACAATGAGTAAGTATGAGCATACAGAGCAGACACGCACACGAAAAGGTGTCGGCAGGCGGTGGCGTCGTGTGGTGGGTCGCCATCTTCCTTCAAATATGGTTCAGGAAGACGATGGCTGCCACATGCGTCAACTCGTGAACGGGTGTTGTCTGCGGAGACCTGTCTGCTCTGAATGCTGATGCTAACTCAGAAACGATATAGCCCATAGTTACATGAAGTTTACCATAAAAATCCTATGTCTAATCTTTACTAATATTACGAGTATAAAGAGGAAAGATTTGTATGTAAGTATGTTTGTAACGAATTGGCTCAAAAAGTACTAAACAGATTTCAAAAATTCTTTCACCATTGGCAAGCTACATTCACCCTGAGTATCATAGGCTATATAAGAATCATCATCATCCAACACCGCGCGGGCGAAACCACGGAGAGCAGCTAGTATAAAGATAAATGGCACGGACCCTGGAGTCTGTGGAGGCTAGTTATAAAAAAAAACAAAGTATGGAAATCGAGCTAGTGTGAACTTAAATATTTTTGTTTCAGTTAACCTCAAAGGAATGAATATAATGTAAGGGAAAATTACATTTTATGTATTTTGTAGCTATGTGACTTTCAAAGCACTATAACGCTTGTATAGCGAGACCAAACATTGTGATTTAAAAGAGAAAAAATACATATCCTCGAACAGAACTCTCGACCGCGTCTTCCGACAATCCGTGTCAAGCGCCACAACCGCTAGGCCACCGAGGTATCCATCTAAGCATCGAATTTAACTCTCTCTCTCTCTTAATTTAACTCTCGATTTTAACCATCGTATTGGGACGGACACAGATTGAACAGACGCATTTCGATTCCTGTCTGTGGATCTACGAAGAAATAATGTCAGGAAGCATACTCAGAACAAAGTCCCCACAAAAAGTGGTCCTTCAAACCAAAACGACGTATGATTCCAAATACGAATTAATTCCGAGGTTACAAATAGACATGTTCGGTGATTGGTTTAAATTTCAGAAGGAAAGGATTGGTCCACGCGCGTGCTGCAACGTCTACTACTTGTATGACGGCTGAGCTGAGCGGCGTGAATGATGTTATTGATTTAGCGACTTTTATTGGGTCATTTTTTTTAAGGCAGTTACTCTTTCTGTTATTATTTCTTCGTAGCTGTGGATATGTAATTTATCACTTTAAAATTGCAAAGTTTACATTTTTATTTGATATGATTTGAGCGTAATTTTTATTTTATAACAAACCATATTCTACCCTACACATGCCCAAGATGCAGTATTTGGTCTTTATAATCATACCATAAATGTTTTGCATTATGTACTCAGTTAGTAAAAATATAAAAGTAATATTATATTTCCAAATCACATTGGAGAACAAAAATTCAATGTCGACATTCCATAGCCTTACAAATCTGTAAAGTGATTACACTCCATGTAAAAGGCGAGATTAAAAATTCTTCTAAAGCGAAAACGCATGGTTTAGAATCCCAAGTATACCCAACACGTGTATATCTTAATTGCACTCGCTCAACCAAAACGTTTACACTCGTCGTTTTAAAAATATTACTCTAGCATTTTAATAACATTTATTTAGAAAGGAGGTAGAGTCGAAGCGAAATAATGAGGCGCGTGAATTTACCACCGAGCGGTCCGAGTTGTAGAAATAGTTGAAACGACGTCTGTGTAGTGCAGAACAGAGAAAGAGCCTAGGGAAAACGGTTTAAGTGCACTCACACACACTAGGACGCGAGAATAATGTCACTCGAGCTACACATAGTAGGATCACCGGGTGCAAGAAATATACTGTGATGAGTCTTAAAATTCTTAATGAAAATTGTTACTCTTACCATTAAACTATTCTTTATTTCTACTGTTTTCTGGCTTCTTGTCTATACATATAATAAAGGAGTAGATGCCAAAAAGTATGTACTTGGAAGAAAAATAAAAAAAAACGTGGGTCAGAAGACGTACAAAAAGTAAACAAAAAAAAACCTACGGAACAAGAGTATGACATATTTGGCAAAAAAATTATGTCTGTCTGTATGTCACGCATAACCTAAAAACTTCCGCACAGGCTTAGATGAGATTTGGTATATGAATAGAATAGAGACTGGAGCTCCCAACTATAAACTTTTTATCTTTATCCATCACATAAATCCAAGACGGCAACTCGATCTCTCTATGCTACACGGTTTAATATAAAAAAAAACAATAAGGGGCAGTCAATGGGTACCGCCGGTAGAAGTGAAAAGAAAGTAACTTGAAGCGCCCGGTGGACGCGAGTTCCATGATTTTTGTTCACCCAAAAAGTGTTCGACGCACCCAAAGAAGTTTCTACTCCAAAAAGATATACGAGTAATCCTACCCGTTGATCCTTTTTGGAAGAAGGATCACGGGAATGTCTTCGAAAGGAACAACAACTATCTGTTATAATATTATACGAAAATCCGTAGTTTTCTTCTAATGTTATAAATATGAAAGCTTCTTTGATTGGATGTTTGCTATTGAACCACGCAAAAACGGGTGAAAGTATTTGGATGAAATTTGAAGTCCACTTAAATTAAATTTACATACATATAATAAAGTATTATTGTATTGTCACTAAACAATTAAAAAATAAAAAAAGCTTTGATACTGTGTAGTAAATTATAACGCTATGAGTAGCGCTGCAGTTGGCCTTCGCTTTTTGTGCTCGCTCGTCCATGGCTCAGGAGTTGAGCAGAAAATGTTATGATACCGTCACCTCCGCGCAAAAGCTGCATGGAAACGCACGGAAATTCTCGGATGAATTAACAAACTTTTCAGAATTGAAAACCGTACAAATTTACGTTGCTGGCGTGGTTTTCGTGAATTATTTTATTGCTTTTTGTGATTTTACGATTGGCTTTCATGCTATAACATCTTTTTTGTATTTATTGCACGGTACAGCGTAAAAAATAATTTTGATACGTATTTTATTTGAACTCGCCGTAGTTAAAATATAAAGGAAAAGAAAACAGCATGTTTGAGAGAATAGAGCTAAGGGTATCATTATCATCCAATGTTATTTCAGTGTTAAACTGGTAATTGATGTCAAACATAGAGGCTTCGGTTGTTCAATTTAGTCAAAATTTGCAAAGTACTCAGGTGCTACATTATTGTGAGATTTTCATTGTTTTGTGGTTGAGTCCATAATGTCCACTCTTGGAAGGTGGGCTATCGATCCTGTGGTTCATGTATACGCAGTGTAGTACATATAGCTTGTCTTCTCGTGACAGTAACGTTAGTGTCTCTCATGTGTATGTAGCATTTAGCTTCGAATATTTGGATAGTTGTACCCTTTCTCGGTAGAATCGTCAAAGACCTATACACTATTTAACAGTATGTATCGTAGGCATGTAGAAGGTCCTTTAGGTTGGTCTGTTTGGCCCCTAATAAATTTTCTAGTAGCGGATTGTCTCTGCGATACAGCAATGTTTGACATTTTATACGTATTTTATATTATATATTATTTTATTTTATACGTCTATACGTGATAGCGTTGTTTATATCCCAATAAGCTTAAGTCCAGTAAGAAATTATTTTATTCTGGTGCCCACGCCTACATCTGCGCAGCGTAAGTATTTCGAGTAGCTTATTATCTGCTCCAAGACCATATCTTCCTTTATACCAAAATGTCATAAAATATGTACATGGTCAAACGCAATTGTTATAATAGTATTATATGATCAAATTCAAATACTTAGTATATCAATCAGGAAAAATTAATAATAAAATAAAGGACTTACGTACATACATATATAAAATTAATCACCATTGAAAAAATCTTTCACTACATTTCATCACCCTTGACGGTCGCCAAGCACGTCTTCACGTGTATCGAGCTGTCAAAATTGACTTGGCTTTTGACTAAGCTATCAGAAATGACACAAACTTGACAGAACTGTCATCATTACGATCTTGACGTAGGCGGAAATCTTATTAGTTTGTCTATGTTGTGCCCAAGCATATTACGCTTTTTCACCCGTGGTGATGGATGATGATGATGATGATGATGAAAAGTATCCTATGGGTTAATCCAGTGCTTCATCTACCTCCATACCAAATTTCATCGAAACCACGGTTTGAGCGCGAAAGAGTAACAAAGATCCACACATCCTTACTCTCAATCTTTCTCGTTTATAGTATTAGCAGGATTAGGATAATATGCTCACTGTCTTCTATCTATACTATAATAACACTGTACATATCAACCTGTACCTTGAAATATAAAAAAAGACATACCGTGTTAGAAATAAGCGACAGATCAAGTGCAGTATTTTATTTTTTAACTTTTGTCTTTCTGCGTGTTGCTTACCTTCTAACTCAAGCACTTTTAAGATTCGATAGCTTTTTCATATATATTTTACGGCTTGGATTTATTAAGTAGACATTTGTTTATACCACGTGATTGAATAACACAATTAAATTTAATGTTGTTTTCACGACTTTTCACGTAAAATCAGTTTTGACTAGCTATTGGCGTTCCCCAAAACTTGTAACTAAAATATTCATACAGAAATTTATACTGATGATGCCGTTTGCAATCATGTCTTATTAACAATATACTTAATGAGAAATATAAGCAAATGCCGTATCACTGATATCATAAATGTTTTATGTAACTATAGTAATAAAATATATAGTTCTGTATTAAATATTATATAAATTAAATAACGCAAACTGCAAACAGGTCAGCTACTCACCAATAAAACCGATCATATTTTAAAATTTCCTAAATAAATCAACCACAAAATACAATATGAAGTTCAAAGACACGTATAAGTGCATCACAATATACTACAAAAATGCTTGAACAGATTAGTATCATGTTACAATAAATATTTCGACAGCTTTTCAAATAACTATATTGTATTGCTGTTTTCATTATTAGGAGGAGGTACTAAATAGTATACAGATTTTGCAGTTGACTCTACGTTCAGTGTGACAGGAATTCCAGCAGTAAATCTGCAGTGTGCGACAAAGCGCTATCTTTTCCGACATATTTGGCAAGAGAGTTGGACTAGCAGCCAACTGTGACAATACAAACGTAACTGCACAGTGCTACAGTACGTAAACTATCGCAGTTGTATCGAAAAGTTTGATAAATATGTATAAATGCCAAATATATATAAAAATTAACCCTTTATTTCTCCTGGTCACGCTATAACTTGAGAATGAATGCTTATTCTGTTATTGTTGTCTTAGTTATTGTCAGGAGAAGGTTCTTATGAAAGAAAATCCAAGAAAATATGAAAAGTTACGGCGAGGCCGAAGGTCGAGTCTACTACGCGAACGAAGTCGCGTGCAGTCGATATTATATTGTACAAAATATTATTAACGACAATGTAATGCCTATATAATAATAATAATAATATGGGACAACATCCACACAAAGGTCTTCAGGTCCGAAATTAGGCAGAGCCTGTACTATGATAACCTGATGACTGATATTACATACTTATATACATATAAACACCCAAACACAGATCAAACAGACATGTTCATGCATACAAATGCCCGGGGGTCGAACCCGGGACCAGCGGCTCAGAAGGCAGAGGTGCTACCAACTGCGCCAACCGGCCTGTCGATATTAATGATACTATTATAGTTTGAAGCGTAGGTATTTATAATACATATTCTATATTTTATTTGTGATATTAGATTCGTATTTATTAAATAATTGCTTGCAAATGTTCTTGTCGTCGGCTGAATAAATACTTCGCTGACATGGTTCGAAACAACTTTTTTGTAGAGTAGTGTTTTAACAAGTGACGCATAGTAACTTAGTAAGGAACTGTGTAGGATTTACAACCGCGTGCTGCGTGGCACGGGGGAAAACTTCCTCCATCGATACATTATCTTACTTAATAACAAAACTTTAATGCCACTTGACATATTGTATTCAAAATACACCAACAAAAATAAAGATCGAATCAATGTTGTCCGTATATTTAAAAAAAAACATTACAAGAAACTACATTGGCAGTCTTATAATGATCTCTTTTAACACATAACACTACTACCTTTGTTTCAATCTGAGGTACTGTATTTGATCAATACAGAAGGTATAGCATTCAGTCCGCCACCCATCTACCAGTGCACCACTTATCTGATAGGCTGACTCCAGATTAATACGTACTTACAACTTTGTAAAACAGGGGGAATTTGTTAAAGGTGCCAACACTTTATTCAGAAAATAAAATAGTTTTCTGAATAAAGTGTTCTTTCATGCAGTAATAATTTAATATATTTAATTTATCTATTGAATAGAGTAACACTTGCTATTATCATGTGTAAACAGTGCCAGAAAAGGGATTGAAAACATTTAGTTTGACAAGCTAAATTTGGCGGCAACGTCAAAATATACCGATATGTTTTATTTATCTCAACATTTAATAAAAAATAATGAACTATGTTTACACATTCGTAACTTAAGCTTTGATTCCATCCGCTGGCTGTATTGCCCACCTCAAGTCTAAATATGGATATAATATAAAAAAATAATATACAAAAATAAAAGATGATAACTTTGCACTGACATTTTTTTCGTTCATCAAGTGTTTACAAGAGGAGGTATTTTTTTTAAACGACCGAGTGGAGCTTGTCACACTTAGAAAATTATGAAATTCAAACGTTTTAGTGCCATTAGGAGATTTCCCAAGAGTGTGCTTAGGGGAAAAAAGTCCGGATGCAAAATAAACTACGAATACTTTTAAGATAAGATAGGCACGAAAGCGTAGGAATTATGAAAATAAAGTTTGCAATCATGCATATACAATTTGGGAAAGAGACGAGCTGGTCGTAGGAAAACATCATGGCTACGAAACATCAGGGAGTGGACAGGGGTGCGAGTGTCGCTGAACTTTTTTGCCTCGCATATAATAGAGATGAGTACGGAAAACTGATTGCCAACCTTCATTGATTGAAGAGGCACTGAGAGAAGAAGAGATATACAAATTATCGTACACTAGCTGCTGTCCGAATTAACTCCATTTTACCTTAAAAATTTCTTTGTCCCGGCCCGTTTATTCCGCAGGATATTTTTTTATAATAATAAAATATAGCTCACGTTAGTTACTCCGGAATAAACGGCAGTTACTCCGGCTTTCCATAAATTATAGATTTTTTTATTCGGTTAAGTGATTTTTAGTTTATTTTCCATTAGAGACAATTTTACAATTAATAAAATCATTCCTCTTTATAATATTAGTGTAGAAAAATAGAAATTGTGTCTGATAGGATAAATGAGTCAAAATTAATTTGATTAGTACTAATATAAATCATGAAGTACAAAAATCACAGGAGACAAAGTAAGAACATTATTTTTAGGTTGCTTGTAAAAGAAACCCCATTTATTTAAAATCCAGACTCTGAAAACACTCAAGTACACACAAAGGGCCCAAAAAGGAAAACCCGCTACGTGCAAAGTTTTTATAACAAAATTTCACACATAAATAACGTCACATACGTTCAGGTCCTCCATTATTTGGCCTCAGTGAAGTTTGTCTGCGTATATTTTTACAATGTTTCCAAAGCGGTGTAATTTGTCTTTGGATGTCTTTCTTGATACGGTTCTTTCAAATGTTTCAGTGTCATGTTTGCTGTAAACTGGTGTAGACAGAGGAGTCACCAGCGATAAAAATAAATACATAAAAAAGTCATTTTATAGATTTGTTAAGGATGACACAGAAAAATAACGACTCTAATATATACATATGATATTATTTAATCGTCGGCAATCGCTATCTATTGCGTGGTAGTACCCTGTATTCAATAATAAGACGTGTAAGAAAAGCATAATCATCTGGTTTGTTTTATATATTTATCCTTTTCATGAGCACGAGTGTACTTGGAGACATTTTAGTAAAAAAACTATCATAAAATGACATAGGATATTAAACTAATAAATAATACAATTATTACGAACGGGTGAGTGTTTTAAGTTAGAATATCCGTCATCACAGACCTTATTCTGTGTCCGTCATAATAACATATATTCTGTGAAAATTTGAATTGGCTACCTACTAAGGTTCACAAGGTACAGTCTTATAAAAGTAGGACTGACAGATAACAGGTAAGCGCATAGCATAAGCTTATACTACTAATGTTAATATTAAGAGCCGAAAACACGTAAAAACAAGACTTTCTGAACCCCTTTTTCTTTATGCAAACACAATTCAATTATTGTAAAAAGTATTCGCGGTGGGTCAACGCACCTTCCTGTTTATATATGGTTTCAAACAGAGGGTTTGTCACCTGCCCTTCAATTTGAACCATTAAGAAAATTGCTTTCATATCCGATTCACATCTTATCCTTTTAATGCATATTATGTTTTGATTGTAGAACTTCCGTGAATATAATTTAATGATACCGTTTCAATAAAACTATAGAACCTTGTTAGACCTATGTATTGTGAAAACGCATTTTACTTGAAGTGAGATAGTAATCACTCATCAGCATAAAGAACAAATGTTTGTAACGAAAAGATGTTACTCACTTACTTACAGAATTTATTTAAAAAAAAGGTGCACTATGGATATTTCCACATCATCATCATCTCAGCCGCAGGACGTCCACTGCTGAACATATGCCTCCCCCATAATTTTCCAAAAGGACCGGTTGGAAGCGGCCTGCATCCAACGTCATCCTGCGACCTTTATCACGTCGTCTATCCACCGTGTCGGTGGACGACCTACGCTGCGCTTGCCGGTTCGTGGTCTCCATTCCAGAACCTTCCGGCCCCATCGGCCATCTGTTCTGCGTGCTATGTGCCCTGCCCACTGCTACTTCAACTGGCTAATCTTCTGGGCTATGTAGGTGACTTTCGGTCTCCTACGGATCTCCTCATTTTTGACACATGATTCGATCACGTAGAGAAACCCCGAGCATATCCGTCTCCATAGCTCGTTGTGGATATTTCCACAGAGTTTCAATAATACTTTAGGATATTGGGAAAAATATATTAAAATAGTCTGAGACTTTCATCATCATCGCTGTCATTAAAACTGCCGCTCATTGTAGTTTTGTAATAAAAAAAAAAGTAAGACTTACGCGTTGTCGATATCACGATTGAGAATTGTTTCGTCCGGAAGCCCTTTTCAAGATCTTGAATGCGTAAATGAATCCCGTTTAATTATTACAAAAGTCATAGTTGTGATGACAGTCTCTTTTCCCTAACCTTGCACTTTCATCACGGTAATTCAAAACTACCAAGAGAAGTAACTAGCAAATGTTCCGAATCATACACCTGCACTATTATAGTTGCAAGGCCACCAAGAGCCATCTAAAGTTTTGCATGCCTTCACTACACTTGTCACCTCAAAACATCGAGTTAACATTTTTAGTTTCGCCCTGTAATTTCACTTGCTCTAGTGCACTTCAAATCCTAACACCAACTTACATCCAACTTAGTTTGTAGCAGTATAATTAAGAAAATATATACTTACATATATGTCGCCACCTGGCTTCATCTGTAGTTAAATTTACGTACAGCATAATTTACTGTTTAATTAGAAAACTTTATTGTTAGTAGTGTTCAAAACGATAAATGTTTAACCTAATGTATTTAAAGTAATCGTTAAGTTCAACTGTTGAGTTAACCTCTAACCATAAATTCATAATTTGAAAACTTGGGTAATTGTAAAAACTTAAGCTCAGGCACTGAAAACTAATTTTAAGTAATCAATACAAGTATAACCAGTGCCAGTTGAGCCGCAATTTGCTATAAATATGGAACTCGAATCATTTGAACACGATTCGTCGGAGTATAGTACACACAGTAGTTTACGTGAGTATTTATTCGTGTAGCCCTCAGATTATAAATAAAACAAAAAGTCCTTTTGTTTTATAATCTGAGATGTAGCCATACTATGGACTACCTTGATGAGGTCACACTTTTTGAAAGTAACCCTTTTCTCCGTCATAATAGATACATATTTGTAACGATTGATTAAAATAACTAGACAGACAAATTCTATCATTGGACTGCCTAGGTTGCTTAGCAGTCATGATGTTCTGACACTGCTCGTCAGAAGATGGTGGTTCAAATCCCGTTCGAAGATATAATTATTCTCTCTGAAATTGTAATAATGGGCTCTGTTAACGATCGAACGACGAAGTTCTTAAAAGTCATATACAACCCAAAATAGTCCTTGGCATATCTCATATATATGAGCTTCAAACAACCTCATCACAAGTAACGAATTGCAAAACCCGTAACCCTACGGCACTAAGAAATTAAGTTGCCCGTCTCATATGTCTGTAATTTCGCCGGCACCCATACCTTTCGAAGCAGCAGAGCAAGTACGATACTTTGTCGATCGATAAAGTCGACGATTCGATATCGACAGAATTTGTTTTACTAATTATAAATGTCATGTTTGACAATATTAATAGTTAAATACCCTTTTATCGATGATATATATCAAGCTTAGCGATCGACAAAGTACCGTACTTGCACTGCAGAATACAGTAGCGAACACTACTGCTTCACGATATAAATAGGTTCGCATGGTGGCATTACTTCCCCTGACACATTTATTTACTTAGAGTCCTACTGTACTAAAATTTAACTACAGTGTAGTGCATTGTTAATGTACACGTGTGCCTTGAAGATATTTAACATGCAGTCTATCAGCCAAACAATAACAACAATATACCTATGATTAATTGTCCCAAACACAATCTATTTGTCTTTGTTAAGTGGACATCGTTATGATATCGTATTGCTAATTAATTAGTGTCGAGGCGCAATAGATAGATATAATAGTTATGTACGTAATGTTCAGAATGGCATAACTATCACGTTGTCCACATTGAATATTTGAAAAATGATTGGGATTATAAGGAAGTGATACAGAAAGACAGTCAGACAGACAGACAGATAGATAGACTCTTTATTACAACACCATTATACAAAGTAACAAACAAAGAAATAGGATAATAAAATAGAAAACTATTACTCAACAATGTAAACATTGTGTCACAATGGGCAGTCTTATCGCTCAGAGCGATCTCTTCCAGACAACTATGCACGGAAAGAAAGATGAATACAAGTAACGGTGGTGCATAAACAAGTAAAATAAAGAAGACTGTCTTTTATCGGGAATTTGATTGAAACTGGATAGAATTCAGTGGACACACATGGTAAGTCAAAGTCAAAATCATTTATTCAATTTAGGCATCAAAGACGCACTTATGAACGTCAATTTTTCATTATAATGTACTTTAAAAACTCTACCGCCGCGTTTCAAAATATATAGAACCTTCCGAGAGGAAGCGGCAAGAAACTCGGGGCCATTCTTTTTATATAGATGTTTACAATGTTACTTAGGTATTACACATATTACTTTTTATGGTTGGCAGAGTGACATCTTGCCAGAAGTGGAGTATTCCAAGCATCTTTATCTTCTATATAATGTCGGACTTTATAATAAGGTTTTTTTATTAGTTAACTTGAATTTGCCCTCTGTGAGCTCAGTTATGTGTTTTGGGATTTTATTGTAAAAAAGCATACAATTTCCTAAGAATGACATATTAGTCATCGCAAGTCTAAAACTAGGTACAGCTATCCTATTTGTATTTCTAGTATTAAAAGTGTGGTGATCACTATTTAACTTATATTTATCTAAATTTTTACGAACATACATTATATTTTCAAATACGTATACGGAAGGCAAAGTTAATATATTGATTTCTTTAAATAAATCTCTCAAAGATTCACGGGGACCCATTTCGTATATAGCTCGAATAGCACGTTTCTGTAGGATAAAGATGGTCTCTATATCAGCCGCTGAACCCCATAGCAATATCCCATATGACATTACGCTGTGGAAATATGCAAAATATACTAACTGCGCCATAGAAGCGTCTGTTAGCTCTCTTATTTTACGTACCGCATATGCAGCAGAACTGAGTCTTCCAGACAGTGCATTTATATGAGGACTCCATTGTAATTTTGCGTCAATTTTAATGCCTAGGAAGACTGTTGCCTTAGCCATTACGAGTTTAACTCCATCAAGCGTAATATTAGACTCCAAATATGGAACAGTAGGCAAAGAAAACTTCAATCATTTTGTCTTCTTTAATTCAGAAGTAAATTATTAGTTGAAAACCATTTAGAGATACTAGATAGAGCATTGTTGATTACTAGACTAGTACTTTGCCGTGGTGGTACCGGCTACGAATTGTACCCCCCCTAACTTTTCCCGTGGGTGCCGTAAGAGGCGGCTAAGGGAATATCCGGGAAATGGGCAGCAGCATTTCCCGCAGTCTGCGTCAACATCCACTGCGATCACCAAGACGCCTGCCAAGCGTGGTGCATTAAGGCAAATCCCCCCCCATGACAATTAACATTAAACCACGGCCCCCAGTTCCCGGCAGCTCTGCTATCCGTGGCTACGGTAGCGGCCATTGTAACGGTGGAGCAGGGGGTGCGAAGAATCTCCGGCAGAGATCCGGCTACCAATCCCAAAAACGACCCCTGGCCCTGGCAACATACAATACACGCACGCTCAGGACCGACGAAAAGATGGTCGAATTGGAGGAAGAGACGCTCAAGTTACGCTGGGATGTCATGGGATTATCTGAAGTCCGAAGACAGGGACAGGACACGATAATTCTAAATTCCGGCAACTTGTTCTTCCACCGGGAGGGAGACCAACAATCCCAGGGTGGTGTAGGGTTCCTCGTCCGCAAGTCTCTCGTTAACAACGTAGTGAAAGTCGATAGTGTGTCGACTAGGGTAGCATTCCTTATACTCAGAATAACCAAACGGTATTCGCTGAAGGTTATACAGGCATACGCACCGACCACGGCACACTCAGACAATGAAGTAGAAAGTATGTACGAGGATATATCCAGGGCCATGCATACTTCTAAAACCTACTTCACTGTTGTAATGGGAGACTTCAACGCAAAGCTAGGCACAAGGAAACGTGATGAGTTGAGAGTAGGGCCATTTGGATACGGGCAGCGGAACTCGAGGGGACAGAGGCTGGCTGACTTCATGGAGAAGGAGGGACTCTTTATGATGAACTCCTTCTACATGAAGCGGCCATCCAGGAAGTGGACGTGGATGAGTCCCGACGGTTCCACTACGAACGAGATAGACTTCATCATGACAACCAATAAGCGCATATTCAATGACGTCTCTGTGATCAGCAAGGTAAAAACCGGCAGCGATCACCGCATTGTAAGAGGCGCATTG
Organism: Selenia dentaria; assembly: GCA_917880725.1. Taxonomy (NCBI): domain Eukaryota; kingdom Metazoa; phylum Arthropoda; class Insecta; order Lepidoptera; family Geometridae; genus Selenia; species Selenia dentaria. The sequence goes on along the minus strand of OU862875.1, from coordinate 37,404,292 downwards.
AATATCAATGTCAAGCTTAAGAGGTCACGTCTGGTGAAGTCAACGCTCCGTCCAAATCGTGCCCAAATCCAAAACCCCGAAAAGTTTCAACTTGAACTTCAAAACCGTTTTCAGTGCTTAGCTGAATGCGACACAGTGGATGAGTTGAACAACGGGTTCGTGGAAACTGTCCAAGCGGTTGGGTCCAAATTGTGTGAGACCAAACACCGCAGGAAAGCTCAAAAACTCTCAAAAGAAACTCTGAAACTAATGGCAGAACGGAGCGAAATGAGACTGCAGTCCGCAGTTGATATGTCGGATTACGGTAAACTCAATAGACGAATTTGGAAGTCCATGCGACACAACTTGCGTGCTTATAATACTGCGCGCATTACGGCAGCAATTGAGCGGAACCAGGGCTCTAAAGTGTTTGCAAAGGATTCGTCTATTGGGCAAAGCCAAATGACAAAACTGAAGACCGAAAATGGCAGTATCGTTTCATCCAAGCCTGAGATTCTGAGAGAGATTGAGAGCTTCTATCGACAGTTATATACCTCGACGCGCGAACCCGTTACTGAAGCAGCTCAGGACACCAGAGCAAAGTTAGTCCGACACTATACCGAAGACATCCCGGACATCAGCCTGTACGAGATTAGAATGGCTCTCAAACAGCTTAAGAACAACAAGGCGCCAGGAGAGGACGGAATTACGACTGAACTTCTGAGAGCGGGTGGTAGACCGATACTTTTAGTCCTCCAGAAGTTATTCAATTCTGTCATCTTCGAAGACAAAACGCCGGAAACGTGGCACAAGAGCGTGGTGGTGCTGTTCTTCAAAAAAGGTGATAAAACCTTATTGAAGAATTATAGGCCCATATCGCTCTTGAGCCACGTGTACAAGCTGTTTTCGAGAGTCATCACGAACCGTCTCGCACGCAGGTTTGATGAGTTCCAGCCTCCTGAACAAGCCGGTTTCCGAAGAGGCTTTAGCACCGTAGACTATATTCATACACTACGGCAGATTATACAGAAGACCGAAGAATATAATCAGCCACTGTGTCTAGCGTTTGTGGATTACGAGAAAGCCTTTGATTCTATCGAGAAGTGGGCCATACTGCAGTCCTTGCAGCGATGCCAAATTGACTATAGGTATATCGAAGCATTGAAGTGTTTATACAGCAAGGCCACTATGTCAGTCCGATCACAGGACCAGAGTACGGAACAAATTCCATTGCAGAGAGGTGTGAGACAGGGAGACGTCATCTCTCTGAAACTGTTCACTAACGCATTGGAGGATGTTTTCAAACTTTTAGACTGGAAAGGATGTGGCATCAACATTAATGGCGAATACATCACTAACTAGTTTTGCCGATGATATAGTTATAATGGCGGAGTCGCTCGAGGATGTCGGCACCATGCTCAACGACCTCAGTAGAGTTTCCCAACAGGTTGGTCTTAAGATGAACATGGATAAGACGAAAATCATGTCCAATGTCCATGTTCCACCTATACCGGTAATTGTTGGAAACGATACACTCGAAGTTGTAGACAAGTACGTCTATCTGGGACAGACTGTCCAATTAGGTAGGTCCAACTTCGACAAGGAGGTCGCACGAAGAATCCAGCTCGGATGGGCAGCGTTCTGGAAGCTTCGATCCATCTTTTCGTCCCCAATACCTCAGAGCCTGAAAACCAAGGTTTTCAACCAGTGTGTGTTGCCAGTGATGACTTATGGCACTGAGACGTGGTCCCTTACTGTGGGCCTCATTAACAAGCTTGAAGTCGCTCAACGAGCAATGGAGAGGGCTATGCTTGGGGTTTCCCTGCGTGATAAGATCCGAAATGAGGAGATCCGTAGGAGAACTAAGGTCACCGACATAGCTCTCAAAATTAGCAAGTTGAAGTGGCAATGGGCAGGCCACATCGCTCGCAGAACTGATAACCGATGGGGAAGAAAGGTTCTCGAGTGGCGACCACGCACCGGAAGGCGTAGTGTAGGCAGGCCCCCCACTAGGTGGACCGACGACCTCATAAAAACCGCGGGGAATCGCTGGATGCAGGAAGCGAGTAGCCGGTCCAAGTGGCGTTCTATGGGGGAGGCCTATGTTCAGCAGTGGACGTCTTCCGGCTGATAATGATGATGATGATGAGACTAGTACTTGAGTTAGTGTGCTATCTTTCCTATCTACTTTGAAAATCAGAGATGTGTCTCCGCAAATTAAAACAATATCACAAAAAAGATCCTTGGCCATAAGTGGCAAGTCGTTAATGTATACTAAGAACAAAAAAGGCCCTAAAATGGACCCTTGTGGAACACCCATTTAAATTATAGATCCCGAAGATGTTACACCATTTATGCCAACCATTTACATCCTGTCAGATAAATATGACTCGATGACATCAAGCGCAGCTCCACGAATACCATAATGGAAAAGCTTTCGAATCAGTATACGGTATTCCACACAATCAAATGCTTTAGAGAGATCACAAAAACACTAATAACTCTCCCAAGCCTTTAAGACATGCGTCATTAACTGCACACTGGCATCCGTAGTTGATCTTGCTTTCGTGAAGCCGAACTGATTTTCGTGCAGTGTTGAATGCTCGTTGAAGTGCGCCAAAAGTTGTTTGAGCATAATTTTTTCAAAGATCTTACTAAAAATTGGTAGGATAGCACAGGTGGTTTGTGAGCATATTTCAGTGTGATGTTCAAGACTGTTTCAAAGAAATGTAAGACGTATTAAATTTGTTAGTAATGGAGGCTAAGTTGCATAATAAATTGGATTATTTTAATTATACGAGTATGTATATACATTTTTTTACTATAACTTTAGCATGCCTGAAAAGAAGAAACATGGAGAATTATTTTATTTTTACTACCTCTAATTGTACCTGTGTTTAAGCTAGTAAATGAATTTGAATTTGAACGTCCAATACCATGGATGAGTGGCATTATAATAAGGACAGTAAAATAATTGCTGGACTTAATTAGAAGCTCAAGCTATGAGAAATACTGAGTATGTTATAGAACACGCGACATTGCATCGCCAAACCCTGATTCGTAATTGCATTGAAATGTGCACTGTAAAAAATAAGGACACGACAGTTCACACTTAAAATCCAATAAAGTTGTAATGCCTCTAAAGAATAGCCATGTAAACTTCAGAATTGACTTCAATCCTCGCTTACTATGCTGAAACCGCTGGTGCCCTAAGTGTGGATAATCGTTTAGAAATTGGCGCAACCAATCTTCATGTACGAAGGATCTAAAGTAAATATAACGTCTAGCACTGCGTTGTTACTTTTTTAACAGACTTCAAAAAAGGACGAGTTTATATGTCGTGTGTATGTATGTTTTTGTGTGTGTGTATATTAGCCAATTTCTCCTCCATTTGTGGACTGATTGTCAAAATTCTTTTTTTGTTTGGTAGAGCTTACTTCCGAGGTGGTCCCATTTACAACTAACCCTTACTATACCGTAATAATAAAACAAAAGATTTATGAATGTAACTCACGTAAATTTACGTCTCTGGTACGCAAAGGGTTAATCGAATTGAGTTACACTCCAAAAACTGAAAAGTGTTTCGCCTATCTTGATGATACCATCATTCACGGGGAATGACAATCAATCCTGTAAGCTTAAGATTTTCTTTTACCAAATAACGAAAACGAAAAAAAAGTCAAAAGAAATAAAAGTAGTATGTCGCGGAGGACGCTTGCCGGCAATTATTACGCGAGTGCCGGAAGAGCGGTCAGGGTTGGCAGTATTTAAATGTCATTGTTTTCTGTTGCGTAAGAATGCTACCCACAAAACGTAGATGCGATGTGCACATGTTTTGTGGCGTAGTTAGGCGCGAGACGCGTGAAGGGATGTCTCCCTTCACGCGTCTCGCGCCAAACCTGCGTGAATCAACGCTATGGGAAGTCGTTCTACTTATAGATATATTCTTACTTTGTCTAAACTACGATTGACATTTTCATACTGATATTTCTCGATTTCTTTTATTTTTGAATGAAATTAATTGAATCAAGTATGTTATATTATTTTAAATCTTTTCGAAATAACTTATACCTATATTTAAGGCATAGGTCCATCTATGGAGTATATACCATGAGAGGGCTTAAGCCTTTGACATACTTAGCAAAAAAGAACTTTTATATAAATCTTACTTAGGTCAATTACTCAGTATGTATGACAATGTAATAATAAAATAACCTTAATTACATATTTATTACCTGTTTGTATTGATAATTTTTATAAGATAAAATTTAATGCTCTACAATTTTAGGTAAATTAAGCCTAATTACATACCTGCTATACTAGAAAGCTCTTTACCATCATAAAAATAATTTACATTAGTATAGTACAAACAGCATTTAAATCACTAACGCCAGTTAGATATATTATTATTATTTATATTCTTATTTAACTTATGAATAGCTTCTGCACGCGACTATGTCTGCGTAGAGTAAGGTTACCGCGAAGCCTCAGGAACTACCCGTTCAATATAGATGAAAAGTGTAAGTTTCAGCCTATATGTTAATCCTGGGGCATACATTATTTCTTTATTCATATTCCATCTAAATCCATTGAACCATTTCAATGTGAAGAAATATCAATACACATTCATTCACGATCAAACTTATATAAGACTGATATAACCTCTTAAACAACCACGTCTCAAATAAATAGGTTTACTTATACCATTCCTTCTTTCTGTTCAAATTTTGCAAAATAGACTAGTGCTGTTAAAACTAAAATTCATGCTAATAATCAAATCGAAGATTATCATAAACGGATTGTTAGACTTAATCGCTCAAGACTATGAAACATAAAACCTGTGTATAAAATGAACTCTTCTGAATTGACCTAATGCGTCAAACCTCTGAAGAAAACCAATTTGTACTGAAGAACTAAACTGCTCCTTTAATCAATCTTTATCGAACTAATACAAGTGGTGTTTTGTACTAGTGGTAAGATAGAAGTTTTCCACTAAACCCGTACTTGTGGAATCAACAGCTACTCAGGGGAGTTCTATTACTTATAGTGTACGGGCCACTGACTCTTATAATTACAGCAAGAATGGAATGCCTGCAATATTCATCATTTTTGCGGACGGATGTTGATGACTGCGGCTGATAAATCATAGCATAATCAGCCTGTAACAAATCTACTACTGAGACACAGGCCTTCCTCTGAAAGACAATAAGGGGCTATATTCCAACACGAGCCAAATTGGGGCCTGGTGGATAAGCTATATCCAAATAAGCCTAGTGACAGTTTTTCCGGAACCGCCCGTATCCTACTACATTCCCTAACGATTATGCTACGACAAACAATCTTACCTTTATCTTCCGAACACTGAAGTACTCAATTGAAATCGCCACTAAATGTCACTATTTAAATAGTGACCGAGTTTTACATAACCTAATGTATCCATGCAGAAATAGGTAGGCCTCGCTACGAGCACTACGGGCAGTATGTCATAAGTATTTAAATTGCGAAAATTGCGTTCGCTACACCGCTGTTCTCTAAGGTGAAAAAATAAATAGTAAAATAACCAGCTACACATAGCTATTCGATAACACCTCAGTTCGTTCGTAGGGGTATGTTGAAAACCTGCCTTGCTCGTATACACTCGCGTTTACGCAGTCAGTGCCGAGTTCAACTCCTATTGCATTAAACAATTAAGTTAATACTTATCTTATTATTACTACCTACTTATTATTATTTTTTTCATGATAATGATGTTATTTTATTTATGTTTTAGACAATATATTTTTCTTCTTTATTAATTCTATTCTATAGATACATACTAAATATTGGCCTTCCACTGTGTAGGCTTGTATGCCATCATGGTGCAGTTATGGATGAGTCTGCTAGTAGAATTATAAATTCCTATCTCTATAAAGAACGTGTAATATGTTTAATTACCTATCTTCTCTCTGAGAGGTAGGCCTGAGTCTCAGCACTGAGATTGTGGAGAGCTAATTATGCTTATGGTATAAAACTTTCATATAACCGCCGCACTAGGACTCCCTTGGATCAACACAGCAAAAACCAACGAAGATCCGAGAAGAAACATGTCTGTTCATCACTCAGTTATTTGCTCCATCCTGGATTTGAGGCTTCGAAATTAAAGTTACTGCCACTACCATGAGTGATAAATACTATATATAAGGAATATAAAATGACTTAGGGGACTAGATATTTAAAGTTTACGTAAAATTACAGTGCATGAAATGATGATAAATAAATAATTAATAAAATCACATGATTCTTTCATATTATATTTCATAGTAGAATCAACACAATTTTCTATTTTAAGTAGCTATAATATTGAAAATTTCATGAACAAATTAATGTTTTTTTTGAAATACCTACCTATATTAAAAGTTAAGTAACTTCTCAGACTGTGAAATGCATAAAATATGCACTTTGCCGAGTTCAGAGTAAGCGCTAGGCGCCCGGTGTTGCTAGATAAGGGCTTGTTTGTAAAGATATGATTTTACACGTGCTTGCTTACATTTTGACAAGAACTTCTGCTTCTTACTAGTAATTTAACTAACTTAAAATTGATGTATTTTTATTATATGATTATTAAAACCTGCTTCGCGAGATCAAGCTTTGCCAGTTTAGAGTGAAAATCCATTCCGATACGACGCTTAAAATCAAATAAAGAGTTACATCCGATGCTTGAACGGATCACCTCGGTCATGGCGTCTGACATGGATGTCAAAAGAAGCTGGTTTTAATGTCGTCCGAGCATGTGTAATTATTCTTGGTAAAATGGCATAGTTTAAATGTATACTACTGGCGACTGCCCGCGATTTCTTTCGTGTAGTAGAAGTAGTAGGCTCATCTTTCGGCCTTGCCATAACCTGCCATCTTTACTTGGTTTTTCTTTCATAAGAACTCTCTTCTTCAAAACTTCTCCTGACAGTAATTAACAAAACAAAAAAAGAATTTGCAAGATTGTTCCATCCGTTCTCAAGTTATAGCGTGACCAGCAGAAATAGGGGTTCATTTTTATGTATCTAGAGAGATTACTATACGTATCGTTATTAGAATTGTCAGTATCCACTGCTGTTTCATTCTTTTCGAAACTGCATTGCGAACGTCTAAAATTTATTACGTTCTGAACAAAAATAGATTGCGAGTTGAGCTTCAATGGGTGAAGTTACGCTACCGGAGCTTTAGCCTTTGATGCACTCAGATATTTATTGTAACTCAAGTACCTGAGGTTGGGTAATACGATGATAGTGAACTACAAATGTATTGCTATTTCGAAGGTGATACAATTTACAGTTTTGATGTTGGTACAATTTAGTACCTATCTGGCCCGTTCAACTCACTTAATCTGTATAAACCTGTAGTTGGTGTATGTCTAGTTAGTTCATGATTATTAAATATAAAATAATTAAAATTTCGTATTAGACATTACATATATAAAGACATTCTATTATACAGTCACGAGCACTGGAATATACATCCGATAAAAAACAAATATTGTATAGTACGTACATACTTGTACCTACGAGTATATAGTATAAAACTTCTTCGAGGTAGTGACGAAATAGGCCAGCGGGCGCCCACTATAGTTCCAGTATTCAACACTGCACTCACCCTCCTAAAATGTATTAGCAAAGTAAAGTCACCATTATACCTAGTATTGTCTATTGTTAAACCTATGGAATTACTGCCTTTGCCTCATGCGCCTATTGCACTGAGCTTACTTTTGCAGCGTAAGTATTAATTTAACTTGCAATGATTACTTGATCCTTCCAATTTAGAGAACCAAGAACTTTAAATTGTAGCCAAAATATCTTCAAAAATTTCTGTCGAATAGCTGAAAACAATTATTTTACATTATTTCAGCTGTAATAGCAAGCGTATACATATATTTATATGCCAAGCACAAATATGCAAGTAGGACAATGTAAATCCTGTAGTGAGTCGCATCATAAAATTGCTCTACTAATATACATATTTACAATATTACTGTATATAATATCACACTCTAATAATACTGCTAAAAACTGCAAGTCACAACTTCTATCTGGATTTTGAAATCACAGCGAATTTGTTCAGAGATTTCCCTTTTATTTTGGGTGTCCCTCAGGAGTTCAGATAAACAATCTACAGAAAACCCTACTTAAGGAGAGATATGTAGTAACCTTACTACTCTTCCGTAACGTTTATCGGAAGCATATTTGATTTGATAGCATCATTTTTTTACTTTGGAATAATTGTTCACGCCAGTTTTATCACGTATTTGACGTGATTTGCGTATGGAAAGCTCATACTATGCCTACCCGAAAAACATTGTTAATTCCTCCATAGCAGACTTCAGACAACATAACTCTTTTTCGGTGCGCTCATCGAGCCATGGTGGTCGACCCAGCACGTGCAGTTCACGAGCGGCAGCAAGGCTAGCTGCGGTGTTGCGGTGATATGATGCGAGAAGGTCGTAAAGGGCATAACAACCTGAAAACCATTTTTTATCGTGCTTTTGGTGACAACATTTCGGTGATGACTATACCCATAATGATTTGAAGATGTCCACTTGAAATAACCTCAGTTGAATTCTGTTCGCATAGCGAGATGTAGGATGTTCGTAACATAGAAGTCAAATCCCGTCTGCTCTGTAGCAGAAAGGAAGAATCGGTATGTGCAGTTCGTGAGCATATTGCCTACGGAATACTCCAATACAAAGAAGCTAGACTATATATCGTTGGCCAAACGCAATCATGACATCACATATTACGTGACAGAAAAAAAAACGGTTTCAAAACTGCAAACATTGCAGGAGAACGTAATATCTATGAGGCAAACAAGTTTCATTCTTCACAATCTACCCAATATTTTCTGGGTTTTCTGTGATTCCCACTTACTTATTCCTAAAAATCCAGCAGTTTTATCTTTGGTAAATTTCCACAGATTTAAGCAAAATAAGTCCGATTCCGGACAGCAAATGTGACAAATGTGAAATGGAGCGGTTCAGCCGCCCCACGCTGTCCCGCGGGTAGGATGTGGGTACTGATAAAAAACCTCCATTGTCCTGCCTTCCTTATGATTAATGCAGTTCTGGCGTGGTGCCGACACTCGCACTTTGGTAGAAGTAGGTAAAGCTTATATGTAACAGTGGCTAAGTTTGGATCACTTTGAAGTTTGCTTCAGAAGTACAAATCAGGAGATACAAATTGAGCCTCAATACCTCAATAGAATAAATAACATAGTACCTACTTGATCTAAGACTGTGACAGATGCCGCATTAATTGTAGTCATGCAGGAATGCTTCTCAACCAAAATGGATTTTGAAAAAGCATTTTATCAATCTTTTTTATATTTAGTATCAAGTGATGAGATTGGTTATATGGCGCCTGATGATAGACCACGCCTGACTATCTCCGTTGCTGAATGAGGCACTTCCAGGCGCTTGACGTCACAAGACATTCGTTCTTGAATCTCAATCGCACAGTTATCACCTGTAGTTTATTATATAAACATAAAATATACACAAACAGTAACATTAATACGTTAATATGGATGGTAAACAACCTTTGATACTTTTGCGATTCTACATTATTAATTATATTACTAAACTTTATCGATGAATAAACGTACACACACACTAAAGAACTAATGCACTAAAAAATATACCTACTAAAGATTCCCATGTCACACACACAAACATTTTTGCTCTCACACACACATCATACCCGTGAATAATGTATTAATGTTGCATTATATTCATAGCAATTTAAATAACTATATAACGACTTTATTTAGTGGAACTAGAAACTATTGAATTGAAAAGAGATACTTAATTATAAATAGCAGAATCCCGACCAGACAGTACTCGCACAGCTGTATAACTGAAATTTGTCTCCGTCCGTCAAAATAAGTTATCTACTAGCTATCTCACTTCAATATATGTATAAGTATATCCTTTACATCGTTTCTGGATTACGTACGGAGTTTTTGGTATCACATTACATAGGTTTAGCTTATGGGTTCCCATGTCACTTGGTATACTCACACAATTAAATGAAACATAAAGAAATATACGCGTAATTTCAAGTACTGTAGCAAACTATGCTACGTTGGTTTCGGCACGTTTTAGTGACAAGTACAGAGACGTGTTTCGGTGTTCATGTGAGCACATTTTGCGGACGCGTGTTACGAATTCTGTTTGTACTTACGGAGTTTGTTTACTTACAAAGTTGACTGTAGTTTAAAATTAATTTCGTAGGAACCCGGAAGTGTGGAAAGCTTTTGTCGGGTACGGTTTCCCCAGAGTTTTGATCTCAATTTGTAATGCTTATTTTACTTTGTGTGAAAATAAATAACCTCATAAAATATTTGAGGTACTAATAACTGTTTCATTAACATTAAAATCAGCATTCTTTGCGAAGGGTTATAACCGGAGTTATAATTAGTGAGTTGAAGGAGCAGACAAATATATCATAGTAAGTAAGTACCTAATACATTTGCTTTACGAAATGGTACAGACGTATTTATGTGCAATGAAAAGAAAATAAAACCATTTCATTAGACCTGGCGTGCGATTCTCTTAGAGCAAACATCGATGCATCTTTGACAACATCCGTGAAACAAATGACGAGATGACAAGAAACATTGGAAAAGCAACCTTATGTACAAGGGCGATATCTCATAAAGTATTTGACATCGGTGAGCTCGTCGACGATCGCAACGACGAATTATTAGAGAATCGCACGGCTGCAGGGTAATTACGTATCTTAGTTAAAATCAAGTGCAACATTTGATTGTAACTGAGAAACCTAATAGCCCTGCTGCTATAGACATAATAATGGTGTAAATTATAATGGATTATTATATACTTAGGTAATTGTTATACAATAATAACTTATGCTAAAATAAACTCTGTAATGGTATGGATCTCTATGTACCTATGCGTAAGTTTTTATGGTTTTTGTAAAAATATAGTTGTTATAGTTACCTATTAGCACTTATGTAAGTCATTAGTGTTTTTATTATGGCCGTACTATTTTTTTTCATAAACTTTAATGACATTATTATTTATTACTTCCCCTACAATCCCACATCACTTTAATGGTAGAATATCATGACGCATTATCATCTTCTACCTTGCCTACAAATTTCGCAAATAAAGATTTGGATTAGTCATTTATTCCCCTTTAATTCTTGTTTAATTCTATGTTGTTCTGTGACAAAGGTTGAAAGTACTAGTAAAACATGAAGAATCAATAGGTTTGAATTCTCGCGTACAGTGCTCTTGATAGCTTGGAACGGGTTGACCTGAGCTGCTTGAGCCTAGAAAATCTCAACAAACGCTGCTGTGAACTCATTACCGGAGGATTAACGCTGACTTTGAGCGATGGACGCCAGTTTAGATAGACGGCAGATCAGATAGGACAAATGACGACCAATTCGAGAAGTCTTTATAAAATTGTGTGTTAGCGTAATTTATCCCTTCTGATCTCTGGTGAATTCAACCCTCTTGTAAAGTTGCTATCAGAACAGATAGCGGTCCATATACTTTAAAATAGACATTGAACAATGTACAATTCAGAGGGTGACTTTGTGAAACACTATTTACGTTGTGATTGTTGCGAAGCCCGGACTTTGTAAAGTACCGTTGGAAGTTAGAATGCACCTCAAGCGCTAGGGAATAACCCAGGCATCTCTCGAGCTAGAGCAAATATTGAACCAGCACGAGCCGTGTTTGTGAAAGGAATAAATTGCGGACAGCCATTGGAAAAAGACGGGAGAATCGTTTTGCGATCATTTATTTACTCGTAGTTTTGACAAACTATACGCTTGCGTATTTTGTGTTGTTCTATTATTAAAACAGACAGTTTTAGAGCTCCTACGGAATCCTAATTCTAAGCCTACGATATCCGTTTGTCTATGTGTGAGACCTACAAAGGCTATCTTTTAATTCGTAATAGGAAGGTAGTTGACATCTTCCGAGAATATATCTTATTATGCTTAACTTTTAACAACCAAAAAAAAAACGTAACAATTAAAACATTTAAAGGGATATTATAATTTCTCTGGTGGATTCTCTGGTGGGTAGTCATTCAGTAAAGAACACCTCTAACAATTTATCTGTATATATATTAGTTTTATAGATAGTATTCATATAAAATATGTGTTAAAATAGTTTATAGTAATTAATACCTGCCATTGTGTGTTTTCTCTTCAAACCACTCAACTTTCACAGTGTTACAATTATAAACATATTCAGGCCCAACCACTGCACTTTTCACTTAACAAGATGGAGGCTATAAAAGATTCGATTGCTCAATTGTCAGTCATATTGTATCAAAAACTTGACAATTATGAGTCAGAATATCGAAAGAACACCAGAGATGCAGCCACTTCAGGTTTGTCATCTGAGTTTGGTGCCTTCAAGGTGTTTGTTGTTGTTGCCCTTCGATCCTTGCAGGATCAGATTGAAATGATGGACAGGAGTGTTGACAACCAAGAGATGAGAGGGCGGCGAAAGATGCTTTTAATCCATGGTCTCGAGGAGCATAAATCTGAAGATGCGGCTACAGTTGTTGCTGGGGTGGTTGTTGATAAGCTGAAAGTACCCAGTTTCATGAACAATGATGTTGTTCGTTGCCACCGCTTAGGCCGTACATCGGTCCCTCTGTCCCTGACAAGCCAAGACCTATGCTTGTTAAATTCAGCAACATGTCTTTGCGAAATCAAGTGTGGTCATCTAAAACTAGCCTAAAAGGCAGCGGAGTGACCTTATCTGAGTTTCTGACGAAACCACGACATGCGACGTTTATGGCGGCACGAGAACGATTCGGCGTATCCCGGACTTGGACCCGTGATGGGACTATACACATCTTGGACGCAGAGGGATCGCGGCATCGGGTGTGTTGCATGAAGGAGCTGGACAATATCACACAACATTGTGATCCAACGAAACCGTCATCCACAGCAGTCCCCAAGAAAGTCACGACACCACAGCCTGTTACCAAACAGAGAAGGGCTGCTGTCACTGCCAGGAAGTAACATCCACGTTATGAGCGCATATTTCACCGATGTCGAGATATGTATAAATATATCTAGTATTAGTTCACTGTACAGTCACGCACACTCAGACAGCTTCTCTCATATCTTATCTACCTTTTTTTTTATTTTTTTCGCTGTGAAAGATTTTAGACCCTGATCACCAGCTCCGGGGAGAGCTGGCGCGCGTGTGGGAGTCTACGCCAGAAGGGCGGCATACCCACCAAAACTCTGCGGTGTTCCATCCTCATCGACTATTGGCGGGGGGAGTAGGACCACTTGCGTTATTCAGCCACAGCTCCCACTGACGTCGCTGCCCACCTAGGCAGGCCCAGCCTCTGGGGAGGGTTTAGAGAGCCCTCCCCGTTACCATCTCGTGGGATGCCCTGGAACACGCGGGCCATCCACACCTCGAAAGGACCTAGCCCTAATTGGGGGCACCGGCCATCCCCACAGCCAACGCCTCTCCTCTGAGCGGAGACGGAGTGCGAGCCCGATCGGCTCGCTTCCGTGTCCGCGCTCTCCGGACCGGGAGAGAGAGGGGATCTCTCTCTCTTTCTCGCTCCTCGGCCTCTCTCTGCAACATCACGACCTCGCAGAAAGAGACCATCGCCTCCCATGACCTCTCATCGCCGACCATCTTGGTTAAGATGGTAGACAAAGAGAGGTCCGCCCCCTCTACTGCAACTAGAGAATGCCGTGCCTCGGCAGCCCCTTGGCAATCTTCCAACACGTGCTGCGCGGTTTCTTCCGCGCAGCCACACTGGTGGCACACTGGAGTCGCTTCCCTCCGGGCAACGTTGCACAGGTACCTCCCGAAGAATCCGTGCCCCGTGAGGACCTGTGTCATCCTGAAGGTAAGCGATCCATGCCCTCGATGGACCCACTCTTTCAGTATTGGCCGTACTGCTTCGAGGAACCGGGTTGCTCCAGCTCCCCTCCGCGGACTGACGCCCAAGTGCCTGCTCCAGGATGCCAAGGCGGCCTCCTTGGCGTCCGTTCGCCACTGCCCACATTCTCGAGGGGCAGGGTAGAGACCCTCCTGTCGCGCCCACGTTCTGCGCCAAAATACCGAAGACAGGACCTCGGCCTCCAGATCCCACGGAAGGGACCCGGCGATATCTTATCTACCCTAATTTATTTGTACTAACTTTTTATTTACATGTTAGTTAGATTGACAGGTCACGGACAGTACTTGGACAGTACTTTCCGTATATACAATTTTCTCTATGGACAGTAGTACTTTGGTTGTTTTCTTCTTCTTCTTCACATTACGGCCGTTTGCTTCGTGTTTGTTAAGGAGTGACAGTTTAGTGACATGACAACATTAACTATCATTTATTCTTTTTTTTTTTTGTTATTGTCTAAATTTTTGTACATTCCTTGCAATTACATTCGCTCTGTAGGTATATGTTTATATAATTTTGTTCTTTTATGTACCTATGTATTGGCCTACAAGCAAGACTGTGCGGTAACATGTGCATTGGTGGAGCTTAAATAATGTTTAATTTGTTTTTGGATTGTCAAGTGATTTTTATTATATTTTGGTACTTAATTAGTAGGTACTTATCCTCTTCGTACACACAACTGGCGGGTAAGAATTGCATAGTATTTTAGGTTTATTTCGTAACTTCATAGTACTTATTTTAAAGATTATTTAATATTTATATTATATATTTTTATATTACAATACAATACAATAACTCTTTATTGCTTACCACACAATCAAAAACAGTAGGTAAATTAACTAATTAATCTACTAACAAGTAAGGATCTTAGATCTATGCTAGTAATACAATTGGCGGTCTTATCGCTAATGCAATCTCTTACAGACAACCTTTGAATGGACTGGACAAAAATAAAAGTTTAGACGGTGGTGTGCAACAAGATAATAGTTAAAACTAAATAGAATATTTTAAAGAAGAACAATGAGAGGGTAACTTAAATACCTACACAACCATCAAAAATATAATATATAATATATATATATTTAAAAATACATAAAGGAAATTCATATAAATTGAGATTATTCAGTCGTATGTGAATAATTTATTAGTATATACGATATAATATATACACTACAAATACATAAACATACTCCTAATATATCATAGGAAAAGTGAAGCAGTTTAGCAGGCAGAGGACAAATAATGATCTTAAACCATCTTTTTAAATATCCCTATCGATTTTGCTTGTCTTATAGGAAGAGGCAGATTATTCCATAGCCGCACGGCGCGCACAGTAAATGAATTGCCAGAAAACTTTGAAGAGTGAACAGGAGTCCTTAACATTAGAGAAGATGAGACGCGCAAAGGTCGAGAGGTCGCAAAAGATAGAAATTCAAATCGCTCCTTGAGATAGCAAGGTGTAGCAGGAAAGAATAGTATGGTGTAAAGGAGGAAAGTATATGAGTATTCCGGCGTAGGCGGATAGGTAACCATTGTAGCTTATGACGATATTCTGAGACGTGATCATATTTTCGTAAACCAAAAATGAAGCGAATACAGAAATTCTGCAGACGTTCTAATTTATTAAGCTGTACCTATGTCAGATCCAAATAGCAGGCATCAGTATAATCTAGTATCGGGAGTAAAAGAGATTGAACTAACGCAGTTTTAGTGGAAGTTGGAAGAAAATTTCGTAACCTACGGAGAGAACCTGCTGAGGCGAAGAGCTTTCGACTGGTTTCCGCCAATTGAGGTTCCCATGATAAATGCCTATCGAAAATTACTCCAAGGTTTTTGAGAGATTCACTAACTTCTATATGAGTGCCGTCAATTAAGACTTGTGGGAGCGTAAACCAGTCGATTTTGGAAATCATACGAGAACTGCCGATGACTATCACTTGAGTTTTCGCAGGGTTTACGCTGAGACCGTACGATTTGCTCCACGTGAGAATTTTTCCTAAGTCCAAGTTGATGGAATCTATTGCCTCAGGTAATTTATCTATTTGTGCATGCCTGTATATTTGGAGATCATCTGCATATAGGTGGTAGGAGGAAGTAAGGTGATCAGAAATGGAGTTAATAAATATAGCCAACAGAAGAGGAGATAATACGCCGCCTTGCGGAACACCTGCAGTCGTAATACACCATGAAGAAAAAGAATCATCAATTCGTATACGCTGCCGGCGCCCATACAGATAACTGCGAAACCACTCAATCACTGTAGGAGATATGTTAAGAGAACGAAGGAGTCCTAGAAGAACGTCAAAGTCCACGTTGTTAAAAGCGCTGCTGAAGTCAAGAAGGGATAATACTGTCACTTGGCCATTAGCCATGCTATATCGAACATCGTCGGTAATTTAAACCAGAGCTGATACTGTGCTATGCCCAGGACGAAATCCGGATTGAAAAGGGTTGAGAAGATCATTTCTATTAAGAAAGGAAGTAAGTTGTTGGTGTATGAGACGTTCTAGGACTTTGGAGAGGAAGAGTAAAATAGATATTGGACGATAATCAGTGTATGAGATAAGATTTGATTTTTTCGGGAGAGGAATTATTTGGGCTTCTTTCCATATTGATGGAAAGGTACCACTCGTGATGGATGCATTGAGGATATGTTGAATAACTAGAATGATTTCATCAAGTATTAGCATGATCATATTGCGACTGACACTATCGCTACCAACTGCATTGGACGAGATGGGCAATATACTTCTCTTAACATCACTATCAGTGAATTGACGAAAGAAAAATGATGAGTAGTCAGGAGTTGGAATTAAAGAAAGTTGATTTAAAGTAGATGCCTTTACTATCGCATCGAAAGTACAATAATTAGAAAAATGCTGATTTAGTGAATTTATATCAAGATGATTAGGGAAATGAGCTTGGCGTTGTTTTCCTACTCCGATTCCTTTTCATATAACGATTTGATATTCCTTTCATACAAGGTTCGACCACCTAAAGTGTAACCAAAAATTATCCTGCAACGTTACTTCGGTAGCATGTCTGTGGAAAGCCTGCGCAACGATGTTCAAAAGTTTGATTGGTCTACTTTACTCAATTCTGTGTCAATGGATGATAAAATCAACTGTTTCAACTCTGCCTTAATCTTTTTGTATGATATCCATGCCCCAATGAGGCCAATTAAAGTAAAACATCTACCTGCACCTTGGTTGACTGCGGAAATTAAAATCTTAATACACAAAAAAGCTGTGGCAAAGTGCAAGTACAAACTAACTCCAACTGATCACTACAAGTCCAGATATTTGCGATCTAGAAATAGCTGCAACAGGGTGTGTAGGGATGCTCAACGTCGCCATATTCATAAATCCGTTGGTAATGATCCAGCTAAGGTCTGGAAATTTTTGAGATCACTAGAGTGGGAAAATCTCGGCAAGACTCTGTACCACATGATTTAGACATTAACTCCCTTAATAAGCATTTTTCGGTATCCTCTGATATCAACATGTTGGACAAATCTAACACACTTAAACTTCTGTCTGTTATTCCACCTCCTAATTTTTCCCCTTTCGGTTTTATTAAATTCACGGCTTGTGATGTTCAGAAAAGCGTATTGTCCACTGCGTCTAATGCTGTTGGCGTTGACAGTATCAGCCGTAACATGATAATTCCAATCCTAGATATAATTCTCCCCATCCTGTGTCATATCCTCAACTGCTCTATAACAAACGGTGAATTTCCTTTGATATGGAAGGACGCAAAAATTATTCCTATACCAAAGAAACTGAATCCTAAATCTCACCCTGAATTTCATCCTATATCAATCCTTCCATTCCTTTCCAAAGTTTTAGAACGCCTTATACACAACCAGTTGAATTCATTTATCACCAGAAATTACCTATTCAATCCTTTTCAATCCGGTTTTCTTTTCCTGCTCACAGCACTGTTACTGCCTTAGTCAAGGTAACAGATGATATTCGATTTGGCATGGAAGAAGGGAAGCTAACTGTGTTTACTCTCCTTGACTTCAGCAACGCGTTTAATACCGTTGACTTCGACATTCTACTAGGACTGCTGCGCTCTATGAACATATCTCCAACTGTAATTGATTTCTTTCACATTTATCTGTATGGGCGCCAGCAAAGGGTTCGCCTTGAAGATTCGTACTCTTCATGGTGTAACATAACAGCAGGCGTTCCACAAGGCGGCATTCTCTCTCCTTTACTATTTGCTTCTTTCATAAATTCTATTTCTAATAATATTTCGTGTTCTTACTACCTCTATGCAGATGATTTGCAGATTTATTCCCAGGCTCCTTAGGATAAACTGGCAGAGTCTATCCAAATAACCAATAATAATTTAATACGCATATCAGAATGGAGTCAACAATTTGGCCTGCAAGTTAACCCAATGAAAACACAAGTGATAATACTAGGCAGCTCCCGTATGCTATCCAAAATTAATTGGCTTCAATTACCTTCAGTAATCTTTAACGGAGTTACAATCCCTTACAGTAAAGAAGTAAAGAATCTTGGAGTAATTATGTACGATTCTCTATCATGGGGTCCACAAATCCAGGCTGTCAGTCGCAAGCTGTCTGCTTCTGCAGGGGCAATGAAGCGAATGCGAAACTTTCTTCCGACTGCAACCAACGTTACACTTGCTCAAACACTTCTTCTCCCGATTATTGACTATGCTGACGCCTGCTACTTAGATCTTACAGAAGATCAATTGAATAAACTTGAGCGCTAACAAAATTTCTGTATTAGTTTCATATTTGGATTTCGGAAATATGACCACGTTTCTAAATTTCGTCATAAACTCAAGTGGTTACCTATACGTTTTCGTCGGAAAACTCACATGCTGACCCTGCTGCACAATATATTGTACAATCCATCCACCCCCGGCTATCTTAAAGAACGTTTTCAGTTTAAAGAAACTGAAAACGTTCTTTAAGATTTCGGAGAATTTTCTAAGTAAAGACTTATATATATATATATATATTTAATCAGTTTAGGTACATGTACCTATTCAATATAGTCTATACTTACGCTGATACTATTCACATTCAGACATTCAGTTCCTGGAAATACTATTCTACCTACCTAAAGGTTGCCTGGAAGAAATCGCTTTAAGCGATAAGACCGCCTTTTGTACAACTATCTTATATTTTTTTATCGTATGTTTTTCTCTTTTATATTTTATTATAGTATACAAATAAAGAGTTTTCTATATATCTATCTAAAAAAAGTTATTTTTAAGTTTTTTCATCTTGATCTAGCGTAAAAGCGTGAATACTTGAAAGTGTCACGCCTCATTGTTTCTAATAAAACAACGACAAACGGTCAAGTGCACGTCGGGCTTATCCTAAGGATACATTTTATAATTAGGTCATTTACTTTCAAGGTCATACAAAACTTTTGTATGAAATTCGTCTTATTTCCTACAAGTTTAATCCTTAATTATTCATTTCATCTTTTCCTTAAATAACAAAGATGCTACGATTTTTTTTTCGTTGGGCATAATGTAGCAATATACTCGTTAAAGATGTGTTTGAATCGGTTAAGTAGTTTTAAGTCAAAGTCAAAGTCAAAGTCAAAATCATTTATTCAATTTAGCCATCAAAGACGCACTTATGAACGTCAATTTTTCATTATAATGTACTTTAAAGACTACCGCCGCGTTCCAAAATATATAGAGCCTACCGAGAAGAAGCGGCAAGAAACTCGGGGCCATTCTTTTTATATATTTTTACTTAGGTACTACAAATATTAGCTCCAGTGTGTTGCCTTACAAAAGAGAACATAATAATGGTATCAGTAGGGCAAGACACGCTACACTTTGACATCTTAGTACACGAGTAGATAGATCCTTTTTTTTTTTTTTTTTTTGTCCCGGGGAAATCCTTTATGGATACCACCCACCCCGGGGAGGGAGGTGGTTATGTGGGAGTCCGTATACCCACCAAAACCCCGGGGTGTTCCGTCACTGCCGCCCTCGGCGGGAACGCGGGACAGATTTTCCACACGACCGCGAACCCGCCGTGGCTGTCCGTTGGCGGACCCTTCTCTTCGCGGCACGCCAGAACACATGGCGCGCCGCAACTGCCTCGGAGACCAAATTCGCCAACAATGGGCGCCAGACTTCCCCGTGTCTGGTCGCCCGTGGTCTCCCTGCGGTGGGTCGGATACGTAGCCCCACCGCCTGCTACGTCAGCCACAAGGGATAGCCCCCCCCGTGACCCCACCTCCTCGAGTCTGCGCCGAGCGCCCGGACCCCACCTCCTCAAGCCTGCGCCAAAGTGCCCAGCCCCCCTCCTCGAGCCTGCGCCAAAGCGCCCGGGCCCCACCTCCTCGAGCCTGCGCCAAAGCGCCCGGGCCCCACCTCCTCGAGCCTGCGCCAAAGCGCCCGGGCCCCACCTCCTCGAGTCTGCGCCAAAGCGCCCGGACCCCGCCACTCCTATGTGGACTTGGCGGCCAAAGCCCATAGGAGCGGCCCGCCTGAGCCGGCCAGACAACCCCAACGCCGGCGCGGCCCCTGGGTTCCTCTTGGCTTCACCGTGGTGTACCTAGCCACGGTTACTGAGCCCCCCCGCCACGTCAATGCGAGAACCCTTCGGGGGGGGGAGTAGATAGATCCTGGAGTGATCAGTCCCAAGCTGTTTTATACTCCAAGTAATCCGAAATTTTGTAATAACCTTTTTGACAGAGTTTAGTTTTAATAGTAATTTTAAACTTATTAATAGGCAAATCTCGGATAACATTGGGAACTTTATTATAGAATCGTATACATTGTCCCATAAAAGAATGACTTATTCTGTGGAGACGCGTTACATGTACGGATAGCTTGTGCTTATTTCGCGTGTTGATGGAATGAGCATCACTCCTTTTATCAAAACTGCTAATGTTTTTCTTTACATACATTAGATTTTCATAGATAAACTGAGAGACAACAGTTAGAATGTTTATGTCTTTAAACTTCTGTCTAAGGGAAACTCTGGGAGCTAAATTGTAGATCGCTCGTATAGCCCTTTTTTGCAGTATAAAAATGGAATTAATATCTGCAGAACATCCCCAGAGCAGTATGCCATAAGTCATAACGCTATGGAAATAACTAAAATAAACTATTCTAGCTGTGTCTACATCAGTTAATAGTCTAATTTTTTTAACAGCATAAGCCGCTGAACTGAGCCTACTAGACAATTTTTTATGTGGAGACCCCATTGCAATTTAGCGTCTATAGTAATTCCTAAAAAGACCGTTGACTCCACAAGGTCCAACCCTATTCCATTCCATTGTATATTGGATTCTACTTGTCTCACATTTGGCGTCGAGAACTTTATACAATTAGTTTTCTTCTCATTGAGGAGAAGATTATTTGTATTGAACCAATTCACAACTTTAGCTAATGCATTGTTAACATCGTCATAGTTTAATAACTGCCTTTTAATTTTAAATAACAGTGAAGTGTCATCTGCAAACAATACAATCTCGTGATTCTTCTCTACATAATAAGGTAAGTCATTAATATAGATTAAAAACAAGAACGGCCCTAGTATTGAACCTTGTGTAACGCCCATTGAGATTATAGAGCCGAGCGATTTTTTTCCATTTATGTCAACCCTTTGAATTCTATCATTTAAATATGAAGTCAAAAGGTTGAGAGCCATGTTCCTAATACCGTAGTGTTGTAATTTCCTGACAAGTATATCATGTCGGACGCAGTCAAATGCCTTAGATAAGTCACAAAAAACACCTAAGGCATCTTGAGAGTTCTCCCAGGCATCAAACACATCTTTTATAAGTTCTATACCTGCGTCTATAGTAGAGCGATTCCTTGTGAACCCAAATTGATTCTTATGGAAAATTTTGTTTGCACTAAAATGAGTTTCTAATTGATGTAATATAATTTTTTCGAAAATCTTACTTAGCGTAGGTAGTACAGAAATAGGCCGAAAATTTATTGGATCAGTAGTACTACCAGATTTGAATAAAGGAACCACTTTACTGTGCTTCATTAGGTCAGGAAATACACCACTTGCAACACAACTATTAAACACAGCTGCTAGATTGGGTGCAATGACATCTATAATTGAAGAAACGGTCTTCACAGAAAGACCCCATTGGTCTGCCGTTTTTTTTGCATCTAGACTTTTGAAACTGCTTACAATATCTTTGCAATTAACTATTGAAAATTTAAAAGTTGTGTCACATTCAGTTACACTTTGTTTAAGTAAGATCTCAGCAGAGATGGAGGAAGATTTTAGAGTTTTGGTTTACATGTATTCATTATATTACAAGCAAACAAACAATCATTAATTTATTAATTTTAACAAAGATACATTCTTAAACTAAATATTTTTACAATTTATATGATAACTTCTCTCTTCTTATGTTCAAAGATCTATATAGCAAATTTATATTATATGCCAATATATTAAAAAAATAGAATTAACTCTTAAGAGCACAAAAGAATAAATTTGTTTCGCAAACGTGGACTTTAAAGTCGTTCTACCAATAAATTCCATTCGCTCCCCCACTCATTGATGCACTTTACCCATCTTTGCATAGAATGCGTGCATGACATTATGGGATAGCACAGACTAGAAAAATTTGTAGACACCGCATATGCGTTCTCTGAAAGTGAAAGCAAGTCGTCTTTTCCTTATACGTCATTCAATGATGAAATGGGGACGGAGGAATTGAATTATGATATTCCAATGCGCACTTACCTAATGTATTCGATAGAAAATAACTCTGCTGTGGTTGGTCAAGGCCCTGAAGTTATACTGATACGGTCTGACGGATTTTTTTTTTTTATAAATATTGTATTATCTTTATTTGCTGTTATACCTACTTAGTATCGATGTTTTTCATGTTTATATATAAACAATTAACATTATAAACCGAATGCTAGGTAAACGGTATGCATCGTCAGTAGAGTCCTCAATCAGCAACCCTGATGTGACGTTGGCAAGAAGCTGCCTTCTGTATCTGTACCTTGATGCAACCGACTAGCGGGATGCTCTTAAGGTGTTGATAGAGGTTATTCTCTATAAGACTATTTTGAGAAATCACCATCCGGACAATGATTATCCAGTCAACATCCCAGATGGCAGTTACATAATTAGCCAAGTCAATGTATAGGTAAGTAGCTTGTACATCTGTCTTCATGAGGTTTTAATTTTGGAGAACAGTAATGGTGATGAGCATTATCCGGCGTTGGGATGGATCTATCACCACCATATCAGTCTTATTTGCGACTATAGTCTTATCTGCGATAATAGATCTATCCCAATAAAGCGTAGCACGACATTTTTTAAGAACGGGTGCAGGTGCATATAGGTACTTACGTATTAGCTCAGACCCAATGCGGTTGTATCGAAAGGCAAGTTGCTAGTGGATGATCCTGATTACTTGGCTATATTTGTGCAAGAGTTCTCAGTTAGCAAGGTGTGAGTAGCTAGAAATAAAATATTTGAAAGACACTACGGGACGTCGGCATGCCCAACAGATGTCGTCCTTCAGAATATATTTCCGGCTATTGTCTTGATCATTTCATCAGCAATTGCACACAATAAATCTTCGGTTTAGCTGGATACGTTTTGTTTTGACATAGGTTGGTCTACGTCAGATCCTAAAGGTTCTGTGGAATTGTACGTGTATCGTTTATAATACTAATTAACAGCTTCAACCGGAGAGTCGCTGCCAATGATCGAACTAATTAACATCAAAAAATGGAAGCCGCATCCGTCATCAGTTTTTCTGCTGTTTATAATTTGTTTTTAATTATATAGAAACATGTTTTGAATTTGTTTTTATTTTCTATCATGAGATAGGTATATAGTCAAAATCAAACCATACTCTTAAGCACCTAAATGGTGTGTGGAAGTGGGCAATACTGTATTACAATAACCCGCCTCATTTTATTGCATTACAGTCTATGATATTTTCTGGTCTATGTTGGAGGGGAGTGAGGGATACTTGAAAACGGAAATTGAAGGCAATTCAGCAATCTCGTCCGGCGTAGTGCCTCATAATATACTTAGGGGGCTCTTTCTTTGTGACGGTGAGACTAAAACTGTTTTACTGTCAGTAACTTGGAAGTTCTGCCTGTCCTAGAGAGTTGGGTGAATAGTAATTTCATGTACGGAAGAACAGAAGAAGCAAATATAGGAATAAATGAAAATTTGAATTTATTACATTAATTTATATTCGTTAAATCTTTTTTTTATATCTAAACATATACATTATTAAAACTTTACTAAAACTGTAACTAAGCTAATGTAGGTAAATTGTTTTGGAAATTTATAATCCGAGTGTATCTACTTTTCTACCGACTTCCAAAAATGAGGAGATACTCAATTCGACTGTTTTTTTATGTTTGTTACCTCATAACTTTCGATAGGGTGAACCGATTTTCAAAATTCTTTTTTTGTTTGAAAGCTGGTGCTTCCCGTGTGGTCCTGTTCATTTCAAATTTGGTCCAGTATTTTGAGTTACACTCCAATAACTGAATAGAATGGAGGTCGGTATTAAATTTTTCAAATTGTACTTGTTAAGCTATTTAGAAGCAAAAAATGTATTATTTTCAATGTTTGTCTGTCTATCTGCCTATTGTACACATGCAATATACGTCACTCTGAAACTACGAGAGAGATATTGATGAAACTTGACAGCTTGAATAACTAATACTCGTAGTATGGTATATATAGGATATTTGTAACCCATAAAAGGTTCTTCTGAAGTGTAGAATTAAAGTTTTAAAAATTAAGTACTTGACTTATACTAATAAAACTAAATAATAATAATACTAATACTTTATTATAATTTTTTTTAACATTTTTTAAGGACCAACTAACAGTTTCACCATATAAATTATATATAAATGTTTAAATTCTAGATTACAATAAATGTGAGACCAACTTCGTTGACCACAAATTTGTAAAGAAGTTATGAGGTTTAAGTTGTAGACGTGCAAACATTGTTAATTATTCAAAAAGCTAGAATATAATATGGTAAGAAAATAAAGATAAGTATGATAATATACAAAAATATAAGTATGCAGTTACATTATAAGCTTATTTTACTTTATTCAAGAATAGAAAACAATAACTGAAACTTCCAATCCTTTGTTATGAGCTGAATTTGCTATAAAACAGTACAAGTCCGTGAACAGCATCACAATTGGTCGCTGCCTTTACCTCCAAGAAGGTCCAATACATACCTCCTAAAGCAACCCACACGTTCATGAAATAAGTCAATACAATTGAAAAGATCATTATATGAACTTGTCATACGATATAGTGGTGATCGTTGGCCAGCTTTAGTGCGACAAGTTGCAATAGCAAATACTTTATGTTTATAGCGAGAATGAGTTCTAAAAGGTATTTTATATCGAAGCTCATTGACCAATTCTGAACAATCATATCTATTATGAACCAAGTCATTCAAAAGCATTATCAAAGCATAATCCAGGTATCCAATTTTGCTTCGCTTGGCCTGAAGGTGTATAGAGACCAAATTCAACTAAAAACATCCTGTCTAAAACAGATTTTACAAATGTTATGGTGGTAAATAGTTACGATTTGGTGATAAATGATGGTGATGATGAAAAGTATCCTATGTCTTTAGAATGCAATACATCTCTTCGCCAGATTTAATTACGATCCGTTCCGCAGTGTGTAAAAAAATAAACAAACATAATGTGTACTGTTAAATATTGTTTCTTGCCAAATGTCATTTTGTAGGTACGTACACAAGGATTTATTGGCGGGTTTTAAAAATTGCGGCGTAAATGATCATATTTTCTGAATAAACCAAACTTTTTATAGTTCTAAGGGTCTGTAGACTTTATGTTATGTGTGTATGGCTGCTACATTTCCACATTGACACGGATCAAAGCGCAGTGAGTATTGGGCTGTTTATGCTATCCTAGTGATTTGTGTTTATCATACAGTAATTTTTGAAGAAAAAAATATCAATTAACTTCTAGGCTATATATAGCATTATGTAAAATTTTTAACTAAGGCGTAGAATATACTTTTAATATTTAAAACTTTGTAACCATTAGACGTCATTTTATCCTCCTTTTAAGCAAAGGCTCCATTAAACTGTCTATAATAGTGAAACCTATCGCACAGAGGCGACGTTAAAATCGGTACATCCACCCCAAAGTCCATAAAGTGATATGTTGCGGAAATTATGGTGCTATCGACATAAATAAATACTGCAGCTACTTTAAACTGTTTGCAGACAAAACAAATCGTAAAAGAACATTTTACAATAAAAACTGTTTTGAAGGTATAGTTGTTCAAAAGTATATAAGAGATTCACATTGTCTACGTACGGGAGGACAAGATGTTATATCGACGCAATGTATTTCTGAACGACACGCTGCCTATACAACTTTGAAGTGTAAAGTACGCTGCCAATACAGGTGTCAGGAGGGTGTCAGGTGAAAACTTTCTTTGATAAAGTTCACCTAGGTGTAAACATAATAGAAAATATTCTTTCTACTTATTAGAGGTATCAGCCGTGCGATTCTGTAATGATTCGTCGATGCGCTCGTCGACGAGCTCTCCGACGTCAAATACTTTATGAGATACATTAGGTTGTTATTCTAACGTTTTTTGTCATCTAGTCATTTGTTTCACGGATGTTGTCAAAGATGCGACGATATCAGCCGTGCGATCCTCTAAGAGCAAATTTCGTTGCATTTTGACAACATCCATGAAACAAATGACGAGATGACAAAAAACGTTACAAAAACAACCTTATGTACAAGGGCGATATCTCATAAAGTATTTGACATCGGTGAGCTCGTCGACGAACGCAACGACTAAATATTACAGAATCGCACGGCTGCTCTTAGAGGATCGCACGGCTGATAAAATTTGCTTTATCTATTGTATATCTGACATCCTGTGCGTGCTGCGTGAGATACGAGTAGGTTAGATTGACAATACAACGTAATAAAGTTTTCTAGGAAGGTATGGATTTCCTCATCTTCTATGTCTATTATGAATGTACACATTGAAATTAAATGATGTGGATATAAAACTTAAATGAGATGTGAGTCAGTCATTGTGTATGTTTTGGTTGAAATTTGGGATGGATATATTATATTTCTTTTTGTTTAGTTTCGGGAGGAGGAAATCCTGTTTGGATACCGCAGAGCAGTATCTCCGAGGTTATGGCTGAGCTTGCCGGCAAGGTCGGGAGTGCCAGCGTGTACGGAATAAAATTTCCTCCTCTCCTCTCCTCCTATATTACATTTATTTTTTATCTATGATTGGGAAAACATTACTATGTGAAGAGAGCGAAAACGTTGGACTACAAATTAATCGAGAAAAAACTAAGTCCATGACACATGCAGATAAAGTACTAATAACTCTTTTGTCTGCTCATCTAGAGTATTTTAACGAGTATGTATATTTGGGACACCAAATTTTCTTCAAAGCTAGCACTGAGCAGGAAATAGAGCGGAGCACCAAAAACACATGGAGCAAATTATAGGCGATGAAGGAAATTTTCAAAAATAATCTGCTAGTTAAGCTGAAAACCAAAGCCATGGAAATTTGCCTACTACCATGCCACACATACGCTTGCCAGACGTGGTCCTTAACCGAAAAGAGCTTAATTAAGTTTCGGGATATTCATAAAGCGATAGAAAGAAGCTACTGAAAAATAAAATTAAGAACGAAGAAATAAGAAACAAGACTAAAGCAAAAGACGTCAAAGAAAGTTCTATCACTAAAATAGAAATGGGCAGGGCACATCCAGAGAATACAAAACGAGAGGTGGACAAAAACAATTATGAACTGGTATCCCATCAAAATACTGAAGAAAGGGAGGCCCCCTAAGCGATGGTATGACGACATCGTAAAAGTTGCAAGAAGAACATGGAGCAGAGTCGCTAAGAGATAGAGAAAGGTGGAAAGAGTTGGAGGAGGTTTTTACCGCTGAAAGCGGTCCTCGCATGTAAACAACTAACTACATATTATACAGTTTAGTTAAGAGGAGATAATGATACTAAACTCAAGAATTATTATTTTAATATTAAAATAATAATATTTGAATTTTATGAATTTTATTATGTCAAATGTTGTGCGAAAGAAAAATAGAAGTTATTTTCTTATTATTTTTATTTATATTGAACCGACAACCGTTGGGGTAAACGAGTTCTAGAGTTCTAGAGTGGAGACCGCGTCTCGGCAAACGGACGTCCTGAGGCACGGTGGAGTGACGATCTGCGCAAGACGGCTGGCAAAAACTGGATGCGAGAAGCCCAAGATAGACCTAGGTGGCGTGTAATTGGAGAGGCATATGTCCTGCAGTGGACTGCTACAGGCTGATGATGATGATGATGATGATGATGATGATGATATTATTGGGATGGATATTACTTATACCCATGATTAAATGGTAAACATGATATTATTGGGATGGATATTACTTATACCCATGATTAAATGGTAAACACATACTTATACTACTATAGTATTTGTCCCGATCCAATTGGTCTCCGCACTTTATAATCTATAATGCAATATATAATATTAGTAATAGTAGAAAACTACTGAAATAATTAATAATTATACATTTTGCATCTGTGCAGATGGAAATGTTGGTAAAACCCTTAACAGTATACAAGTCTGTGTTAAGATCCCAATGGAGCAACTTTTAATTAAAAAGAAAACGTTCAAGCGCTCTGAAAATTTGTATAACAGTTCTAAGAATGGATAACATTGTTTTAGCATAGTCACAGAATACCGAAGTGCAGTTTTCTGAATACAGTAGAGGTATTAACTAGATTATTTTCTTTCTTGCAGTTCTTTTGATTTTATAATGAGAGAAGATTTTTTAAAGTTTAGGTTTACAGTTTAAAAACTTCAATTTAACTACGTTGTCGGTTATTGTAGTTTATGTCGATATGTTGGAGTAGAGTTTTATTGAAGAATCGTAATAGATGCATGATCTTGGGTCGAATGGCCAAAAATATCTTTTTCTTATATAGGGTAAGCCCTGCTGGTCAAGTTGTTCGCATAGCATTTAGTTTCACTTGCTTGCACGCACTCGTATTTTTTTCATCCTTCGTGCTCCAGTAAGCATTTTTCAACGTCTTCATCTCAAGATACTCTCCATTTTAGTGGGTATTCAATATTATAATGTGTTTATTTTACTTTACAGCTGTACAACGGATGCCCTAGTAAACAGTGGTAGCGACTCTCTTGTGCAGAACACCAAACTAATCTATAATCTATATAAATCTTTAAATCAATAATTTATTAATGCAAAAAATAATTGAACAGAAATGTCAGATTTAAGGACAGTCATTCGTAAGCGTTATAAGAAGTACCATAATCTACTGAAAATAAGATATTCGTTTGTTTGTGTTTAGACTCGTGTTTGCACAAGCGAATTGCTCCCAATGACTCCCACACTAAGCACATGGTGATACATACCTTGTGCTTAGTTTGGGATTGGGTTCTGGGGGTCTGGTGCAAATATTAATGATTTCAAGACTATTTAAATGAAACATGTTTAATGTGTTCAAATACATAATTCATTTTACGTATAGAAATAGACGAGAATTGTGAAAGTTATATAAAACTTTCAAATAAACTCAATTGAAAGTTTGTAGACTCATAAATTATATACGTTTCATGAAACATTCAGACTTCTTCAGCAAAGTAAAAGTGTTATGTCTCGAATTTTATATTCTACAAATGTAAAAGAGAAACAAGAGTATTGTTGGTATATGGGGCTAAACTATTTGTGTATGTTCCAACCCAACCCGTGGTACATCTTGCCATGACAGCTAACGACGCTAGCATAGCCAGAGGACTAACTGACGATCAGCCGTGCGATTCTCTAACGGCCGGTCCCAATAATCTATCTAGCGCCGGTTTACCTTACTACTTCAAATTTGTATCGGTAGTAAGGAAAACCGTGGATTGATAGATTATTGGGATCCTCCATAAGACCAAGCATCTTTGACAACATCCGTGAAACAAATGACGAGATGGCAAGAATCGTTGGAAAAACAACCTTATGTGCAAGGGCCATATCTCATAAAGTATTTGACATCGGCGAGCTCGTTGACGAACGCAACGACGAATCCTTAGAGAATCGCACGGCAGCAAGCGTAGTAAACCACCACAGGCCGGTGATAAGAAGCAGCAGCATCGACGTGAGAACTAGACATATCCTGGCCGAAGTCACGCCGTCCCTGCACTGATGACGTCTAATAATAAATAATGAATAATGTCAAAGAGATATTTATTTCGGCTATTAGGAGACGGTGCAAGCACGAGATCCTGTTAAATGGTAACATTTGCCTAGAACACATGCATTTTGTCACGAGACAAAATGCACTGCGCCCGTAATCCCGAGACATTAAGTTGCCTATACACTTCAAACCACACAGTATTGCAAACAAGACTGTTTCACGGTAGAAAAATATATAGTGGCAGTACTTCCCTGGACAAACTCATTCACAAAGAGTTGCTCTTATATCCGGTAGTATAGTAGGTTTTTTCATCTCCATTAATATAGAGGATATTCACGGTCCTCTACACGCGTGCACGAGGAAGGCTGCTGACATGGAGGAATGGCGACGAATTGTAAAGCGCGTTACACAACCTGAAGTGATGACCACGACTGCTCCGTCAAGAGCGTAGCGCTGAATAAGAAGAAGTAGATTTATATTCCAATATTATCAAACAATTTAAATATTATATATAGTATATACTATTAATATATAACACTTGGCATTCCAACGAGATGTCATGTTAGTTCACCAGAATTATACATTGTACGCTCACCAAGCCTACTTCTGAGCGCGGTGGCTATTGGCATTACTTACCGTTGTATTGAATGGCACGTAATTAGTGATGACTCCAAGATCCTGCCACCCTGTTATCGCTACCCATGGCAGTCGCCATGCAAACAATACGAGAAAACTGACTCGGTGTAGGTTAGAGAGCAAGATACAATCATGATTGTAAAATGTCACGTAAATTACGACAGGGTACTGTAGCAAGTGAACTTACAAGACCAGCCTGACTGTAACTCAAAAATCTCGGGATGAAGAGTGCAGTTTAAAACAAAACAAAAGTTCAGTTCATATCTCTGGGTGACACACCAACGGTCACTGGCAGATGGTGCTGACGATCAACTCAGGACTTACCTCTTCTTCTCCTTGCAGTGTCATATCCTACCGGAGGTTGGCTATCATTAAGGATTAACTTATCGTCACTAAGTAATGCAAAAATAAAAAAATACTAAACCTATTTTTATCTAAAAATAAAATATTTTTGTAGGTTCTTTCTATTCTCCGTTATACGTACCCCTTCACCCTATCGTGCAATAACGACCAATAACCTATGCTGGTAACTGAAAACGATCTGAATAATCACGTTCTCAGGAACGTTCGAGATTATAAAAAGTTTGCAATACCAATTTCAGTCAAAATGGAAATCGAGTTACAATCGACGGGTAATCAAATTTTTAATCTGCTATAACCCAATTACTGAACGGCAGACATAAAATATAAAAAAATGCTGTGTTCGTAGCACTGAGATGATTTTTTATAACGAGTTCTCCGAATTAGGTCGACCTCGTTTATATGACGTCGCGGGCTCACTTGATGACGTCATGGAGGGCTTAGGCTCTTATAATATAGCTGATATGTATATAGAAGGGTACTTTGTGAAGAGAGGTAGTTAAGTCTTATGAGGCCTCTTGTACTTAACTTTTTCTTGGACGGTGCTTGACTTAGATGAAACATGATATAGTTCTTAGTAAAAGTTACGTGAGAGAAAGTTAAATAAACGTGTGAATAGAATTTGATGCCATAAATTACATCTGTATAATGGACATGTAGAGTTCGTAATAGTTTTAGCCATTTTGTTTCATAATATGACCGCGTTGACTAAAAAATAATATTTAAAAACTCGGCTTCGACTATTCAAAGCAAGTCGTAAATGCCAGTATTTACATTCCGTTTAACCATGAACAATATACTTATGTAAGTGTAAAGGCAGGAATAAAGGAGTTTAGGATTGAATATCAAATTTAGAATGTTTTTTTGCATACTTGCCTAATAGTTCTATAGTCTTGAGGGCTGTATGTTGTTCTATTGGAGATACTCTATAATAAAAACGGTAAAATTAAAATGTTATCTGCTCTTTGAGTGCTTATTTGATGATTTATTATAGAGTATTTTTATGATTTAACATTTTATATTTAATCCTTATCATCATCTAAATTTTTTTTATGGTATTACTTTTTAAAGCTCTAACGCCTGCTTTAGCAATCTCAAACATTGAAATTTATAGAGAGATAAATCCACATCCTCGGACGGGATTCGAATCCGCGTCTAACTCTCCGTGTCAGATGACATTGACCAACTAGGCCACCGAGGTTCTGGCCCGAGCATCGAATTTTGTGTGTGTGAATTTTTCTCTCTATAAATTTCAATGTTTGAGATCGCTAAAGCAGGCGTTAGTGCTTTAAAAAGTAATACTATAAAAATTACAAGGGTTGCGATGTCAATACGAAAGTTTAAGTATTTCTAAATAATGCTTCTTTCGGTTGGATAGTACTGTCAAAACTGTTCAATAGATGTCGCTCCGTCCCCGTAAGACGGTTACTCAGATAGAGAGTAAAAATTCGATGCTCGGACCAGAACCTCGGTGGCGTCTGACACGGAGAGTCAGAAGAAGCGGGTTCAAATCCCGTCCGAGGATGTGAATTTTTCTCTCTATAAATTTCAATCATCTATATTTTTGATTGAAAAGCCAGGGAGGTGGTTTCTCAACTACAGTTATAGTTATATATTTATTAGAGGCTAGGTTTTATCGAGAGTCTGTGGGGAAATCAACTGTAACTCAGACAAACTTTTTGCAATCACAACTTGAAAACTGAATTCATTTTAAAGAAGTGGCGAGAAAACCCTAACATTGGCTAACATTTCTTTAGTTTTCTTGCATGTGTGTTTCTTCGAGTTTTGACAAGTTGTAGTGGAAAGGATTATTGACCGTTAATTATTCGTTATGGTGCACGAGTGCAGACAATGTAAACAAAATCATGAACCGTTGTTTTTGTGTTTGTGTTAGCGTCAATCGTCTTAGTACGTTTTAGGTAATGTGTACACCTCTTTACTACAACATGACTTAAACAGGACAGTGCCTTAGTGACACATTTATTTATGTAGCTTTGGCTTGACTACTTGAATAAAAATCTTGCATGATGCAACTATAAATCTTGAGGAACGGCAAATATTCAAAGGTACGAACATAACGTACAGGAAAAATAAGAAATTAGTACATAGCCAAGTTGGAAAGTAATCTGTATTTTTTATGCTGTAGATACAAAAAGGTTATAAAGACAAAATAATTTAGATCACTAATAAACTGATGTTATTTGTGATGTTTTTGGCCTAGCACGATTTGCGTAAGTGTAATTAAGGTGCTACCAATTCATGACGTCGACAATAATGTGGGTTTTTGAAGCAGTTTATCTCTAAGCAGCAATTTTCTTAAAACAAATTTAAACATGATATTTCTAAGACTTTTAAGTACGCATTGACAGACTCAAAAACATATTTCAGCCTACTAGAGTACATTAATACAAAACTCAAACATGCCACTAAATTTCATTTTTAAAACAGTTTTGCTCTTTAATTACAATACCTATTTGTCCCGTGAAACACAGATCATAAAATAGCAATTTTTAATACACATACACTGTATTTGAACTTTTTTTATAACAATATTAATTTAGGTTTTTTGTGCGTTTTAACGAGATGCGCTTGCTTGATTTCAAGTGAAAGGAATAGAAAGAACTCAAGCTCTGAACTGACAGCGTCTTAACAAACAATTTATCTAGAACAGCCGTGTGATTCTATGATTCGTCACGTCATACATCGGTAAGCTCGTCGACGAGCTCACCGATGTCAAATACTTTTTGAGATATCGCCCTTGTACACAAGGTTGTTTTCCAACGTTTCTTGTCATCTCGTCATTTGTTTCACGGATGTTGTTAAAGATGCAACGATGTTTGCTCTTAGATAATCGCGCGGCAGAATCACACGGCAGTTATGGCACAGGTAACTCATAGTATATACTGTCTACGTCAATGGAACCATGCCGTTACACTGACACAAATTTTCGAGATAGTGAGCCTCGTGCTTGTACCATTTCCTAATATCATAATAAAAAATTAATACGGAAACGTTATTTCGCTGATGGTAGGTATAAGCCGAATATAATTCAAGGCCTTTCCCTTTAGACTCTTTAGAGTCTTAATTGGAAAAGGTTTCGCCAAGCATTACAAGCCTCCAGCGCCCTTGGTCCCCTAAAACCTACTTTCCTTGGACTTTATTTCAAACC
The DNA here is from genome assembly GCA_917880725.1 of Selenia dentaria. NCBI lineage: Eukaryota > Metazoa > Arthropoda > Insecta > Lepidoptera > Geometridae > Selenia > Selenia dentaria. Next base: position 37,369,975 of record OU862875.1, on the reverse strand, counting down.
TACCTTCAATAAAATTCATAATTAGTTAACTAATTCAATTTGTCACAAAGGGAAAACGGGAAAAAGTTTGCGATAACGAGTGGAATTTGACTCGAATTCCGAGTAATAGTCGAGATGCTGCAACAAAATCACAGTTCTGTACCAGTAGCGTTTGCTAATATAATACACTGAGGCGCAAAGAAATCGGGACGGTTTTAAAAATGTGGTATTTGAGCAATGTTTGCAAAATATAAAACTAAATTATAAAGTCTATTTCATAAATATATAGGATTCAAATTCAAATTATAATATAGGAAGAAGTAAAACTTTTTTATTTCTTTAAAATTTAGTTTTCACTAGATTCAAAAATATGCTTTTTTATTGCATATTAATCAAATAATATATTTCCACATTTTAGGATTTAGTTTGGTACCGAACAGTTGATACAGGTGATTAACGGTTTCGCATGTTTGAGCTCGTCCAAACGGCTGGGACAATTATTATGAAATTTGGCATGGACGTAGTAGATGAGGCGCTGGATTACTGGCCCGTACGTTTTGATTTTTTCAGTTTTTTGAAGTTCTAAAAAAGGAAATATATAGTACTTTGAAATACTGAATAAATTCAAAACGTACGGGCATAGTAAACAATGTCATGACTCCATGAAAAAAAAAACACTGAAATCGGACAATGTTCTTAACATATAAGAAGAAGAAGGTATAAAAGAGTTTTCTCCTTTAGCATGGAAAGTACTAGCTATGCAATCCTCTTAACACATAGGATACTTTTCATCATCGTCATCATCTAGCACCACGCGGGTGAAATCGCGGGGCGCAACTTAAACGTAGTTTAATGTGTTTCATACTCACGAGAATTTCAATACAAAGAGTAGTTATACTGATAACAACTGTCTAAGGCCAACTATGTTTCTACTCTCAACTATAACGTCTATAACTAAACTAACTCTCAACTATCTCTGACCAACCTTAAGTTCAGAGAGTACTCTAAAAGTATCGCACCCCGACCACGTGTTAAAGTTAGATTTACGAATATGTTACTATGCATATTTTTTTTTAGATTTTTATATTATTACTAGCTGCACTCGGCGGTTTTACCCGCGGGGTGATGGATGATGATGATGAATCAAATATAGCGTATGCTACTCAGGCATAGTGTAGCTTTATACTCGTGAAAGAATTGTTTGAATCGGTTAAGTAGTTTTTACGTATATCCATTACAAACAAACAATCATATATCTTTCATAAGGATTAATTCCAAGGTACGAATAATGTGGCCTAGTTTTTACCGGCATTACTATTGCATATTTCTAAATGAAAAAGTATTTATTGTGACATAACTGTAATAGACATATGGTAAAGTGGACTTCTTTGTAGATATTGACGTCTTCTATAATACTGTAGTACGTTTCTCTGCTCTATTGTCAATAGTTTCCGCAGCGTACTCAATATAAGGACTTTTTTGGTATTTATTTTACACCACATTATCAAAGTTTTCATTCGGATTCCTAACTTTTTGAAAATATTATATAGTCATATTATTACTATAATCATCGGGGATAATATTGGATTCTAATGGGGTAAGAATTTTTCCAATGTATCCAGTAGTTTCGGAGCCTATTCAATTCAAAGAATTTTTCTAATGTATCCAGTAGTCTGGGAGCCTATTCAATTCAAAAGAATGTTTCTAATGTATCCAGTAGTTTCGGAGCCTATTCAATTCAAAAGACTGTTTCTAATGTATCCAGTAGTTTCGGAGCCTATTCAATTCAAAAGAATGTTTCTAATGTATCCAGTAGTTTCGGAGCCTATTCAATTCAAAAGAATGTTTCTAATGTATCCAGTAGTTTCGGAGCCTATTCAATTCAAAAGAATGTTTATAATGTATCCAGTAGTTTCGGAGCCTATTCAATTCAAAAGACTGTTTCTAATGTATCCAGTAGTTTCGGAGCCTATTCAATTCAAAAGAATGTTTCTAATGTATCCAGTAGTTTCGGAGCCTATTCAATTCAAAATAATGTTTCTAATGTATCCAGTAGTTTCGGAGCCTATTCAATTCAAAAGAATGTTTCTAATGTATCCAGTAGTTTCGGAGCCTATTCAATTCAAAAGAATGTTTCTAATGTATCCAGTAGTTTCGGAGCCTATTCAATTCAAAAGAATGTTTCTAATGTATCCAGTAGTTTCGGAGCCTATTCAATTCAAAAGAATGTTTCTAATGTATCCAGTAGTTTCGGAGCCTATTCAATTCAAAAGAATGTTTCTAATGTATCCAGTAGTTTTGGAGCCTATTCAATTCAAAAGAATTTTTCTAATGTATCCAGTAGTTTCGGAGCCTATTCAATTCAAACAAACGATGAAGTCTTTTATCGTTATTATTAAAGTAGATAGATAAGGATAATACCAAGGTACAAATAATGTGGCTTAGTTGAAACCATGAATTAGTAGTTATTGTGACAAAATTGTAATACTTAGTAAGACATTATGGTATTGTAAGCTTTTTGTACATAATGATGTCCTCTATAAAACACTAGTACATCACTTTGCTCTGTTGTCAATAGTTTCCGCAGCGTACGCGATTTAGGGATTTTTCGGCGTTACTATTGTATATTTTAGCATGGAAAAGTAGTTATTGTGACATAACTGTGACAGTTAGACATATGATATTACTGGGGATAAATAATAAATAATAATAATAAATAAATAAATAAATATTCCACAACTATCACACAACGCCATCTAGTCCCAAGCTAAGCAGAGCTTGTGGTATGGGTACTAAGACAACTGATAAACATACTTATATATTTCTAAATCATCTCATCATCATCATCTCAGCCGTAGGACGTCCACTGCTGAACATAGGCCTCCCCCATGATTTTCCAAAAGGACCGGTTGGAAGCGGCCTGCATCCAACGTCGTCCTGCGACCTTCCTCAGGTCGTCTGTCCACCGTGTCGGTGGACGACCTACGCTGCGCTTGCCGGTCTGTGGTCTCCACTCCAGAACCTTTCGGCCCCATCGGCCATCTGTTCTGCGTGCTATGTGCCCTGCCCACTGCCACTTCAACTGGCTAATCTTCTGGGCTATGTCGGTGACTTTCGTTCTTCTACGGATCTCCTCATTTCTGATTCGATCACGTAGAGAAACCCCGAGCATAGCCCTCTCCATAGCTCGTTGTGCGACTTTGAGCTTTTCTATGAGGCCCATCGTAAGAGACCACGTTTCAGTGCCATAAGTCATCACTGGTAACACACATTGGTCGAAGACTCTTGTCTTGAGGCACTGAGGTATTTTTGACGAGAAGACTTCGCGAAGTTTCCGGAACGCTGCCCAGCCGAGTTGGATTCGACGATTGACCTCTTTCTCGAAGTTGGACCTGCCTAGTTTGACTGTCTGTCCCAGGTAGATGTACTCGTCAACAACTTCAAGAACTGAGTTCCCAACTGATATTGGGGTAGGTACAACATGGGCATTAGACATAATTTTCGTCTTGTCCATGTTCATCTTAAGACCTACCCGTTGGGAAACTCGATGGAGGCCTTCGAGCATTGTACTGAGGTCTTCCATGGATTCTGCCATGACTACAATATCGTCGGCAAATCGAAGGTGAGTGATGTATTCGCCGTTAATATTGATGCCAAGTCCTTGCCATTCCAGAAGCTTGAAGGCGTCTTCCAATGTAGCGGTGAACAGTTTCGGAGATATAACGTCTCCCTGTCTCACGCCTCTTTGCAATGGAATTGCCTTCGAACTCTGCTCCTGTACTCGGACTGACATGTAGGCGTTTTTGTACAAACACTTCAGCACTTCAATATACCGATAGTCAATACGGCACCGCTGGAGAGACTCAAGCACTGCCCACGTCTCGATCGAATCAAAGGCTTTCTCATAGTCCACAAACGCTAGACAAAGAGGCAAGTTATACTCTTCGGTCTTCTGTATAACTTGCCGTAGCGTGTGGATGTGGTCTATGGTACTATAGCCTTTTCGGAAACCGGCTTGTTCCGGAGGCTGGAATTCATCAAACCTGCGACTGAGACGGTTCGTTATGACCTTCGAAAACAGCTTATAAACATGGCTCAAAAGCGAGATGGGTCTGTAATTTTTAAGTAAAGTGTTGTCACCTTTCTTAAAGAACAGCACCACCACGCTTTTGTTCCATGCTTCTGGCGTTGAGCCTTCGAGTAAGACTATTTCTAAATACATACATATTATAGATAAATTACACCCAGACACAGAACAAATGATCGTGCTCATTACACAAACATTTGTCCTGTGTGGGAATCGAACCCACGACCTCCGGCATAGCAGTCAGGGTCACTAACCACTAGACCAACAGGCCTGTCTATATAATAAATCTAAAAGGCTTCTAACTAAAAACTTAGAAGCCTTTTAGTTTTCTTTCTCTACAGCGCTTACTTATAAACTGCTTTTGAGAGTAAATTACTGAATTAAATCGTGGTTGGTTTTCGCTCTCTTCTCGGAAATTTGTAAAGGTCACTAACAAACCGGAAAATTACCTATGATAAAATTCGAGGAAAGTGGAGTATTGGTATGAAGGAAATTCTAAAGATTTTACAAGAATATTTAAGAGTCAAGAAACTTTGCTGCCGTTAGATACCTCACAAACTCATTTCAGTTCAGAAACAAGCACGTGTCGATTATCATAAAGAAATGTTGTTATAAAACCAAATATTTCAAATATTATTCTTAAAACAAAACATGTTTTTATTGTTGCCATCCAAGAAAGAAGTAACGGTCTTGTAGACGGATCCTCGAAGGTGACAACACACGAACAAAGCTACGAGAAGCAAATGGTTTTTGGTGTGGTGTTTGCAAAATTAGAATCGCTTGTCTTTTTCTGTCATCATCATAATCAGCCCATTTTGTTCCCACTGTTGGGGCTCGAGCCTTCTTCTCATAGAGAGGAGTTGGGCCATAATCCACTACGCGGGCCCAGTGCCCGTGGTCAGTGGCCAACCCACGTCGCAGTTTTCAGGCCACCCGAAGGCCGACAAAGCCTAACGACTGTTGTCTTAAGACAAACAACCGGGACCGACGGCTTAACGTGCCCTCCTAAGCGCGGAAGCGCTCAGTTGAATAATGCCACTAGCGGTCACCCATCCAAGTCCTGACCACAGCAAGCGTTGCTAAACTTGTTGATTCAGATAGCCAAAGCAAGCTCCGCTACGAGCGCTTCTTTTTCTGTACACGAGTCAAACTCTGCCTGTTAATATTTCTTGTTCTCTAACTTGAGTAAATTACATATTATTGTATTATTTTTGGTAGTAGGTACAGCTTTTATCCGAGCCAGTCACGTGTTGTATCTGTACGGTACATGTTAAAACGTTCTTAGGTGACATGTTGACATAAAAAACAATAGCTACATAAATATTCAAATGTGAAATTGATATTATTAATAAATTTATACACTTTATTATCCACTGAGAGCACTGTGTCACCAATAACAATATTGCATGTCGTTCACATAATTTTCAAATATCTATTCAATACTATCCAAGGTGTCATATTTATGTTAATCTGATATGACTTTAATATGCTCATAAGCGTCGTCTGCTATCAGGAATGTCGTAATATGTTTCCTGAATTACCTATTAGTGTCATTTTAGTAGTCTTTGAAGGTACTGATATTGGATCTCGCGTGGATAAAGAATTAAATTATGATGAAGGGTAAGTCATATGTTTTGAAAGAGCATCATAGTTACATATACCTACGATTACCTACATACTTAAAGTTTTCGACATAGTTGCGATTACGATTCATCTTTTCCACGGTGATATTAAGAGAACATTACGATGTCTATTCTCTATGTGATTTTTGTACTTTCGCCACCGTTTTTCGTAGTAAAACAGTTGTTCCGTAGATTGCGAAGCAAAACCATTTGAAAAATGAGCCATTCTACTGATTTATTCTAGCTGCGCCTTGCAGTTTTACCTGTTTGGTAAATCATGATGATGACGAACAGTACTTATAAAGTTTACTTCATTAATATATAGGAAGAAGTAAAACCTTTTTAATTTTATCATTTCGGTATCTTTGATAAAAATATGCTATTTTCTACCGACTTGCAAAAGGACGAAATACTCCATTCGACAGTTTTTTTTTATTATATTTGTTACCTCATAAATTTCGACTGGATGAACCGATTCACAAAATTCTTTTTTTGTTCTAAAGCTGGTGCTTCCCGTGTGGTTCATTTCAATTTCAATTATTTTTGTAGTTTTTGACTTACACTCCAATAACTGAATAGAATGGAATTCGGTTTAAAATTTTTCAAATTGTACTCGTATTGCGTACTAGTGACTACACGCGACTTTGTTCGCGAAGTAGGCTCGGCCTTCGCCCTCGTTTAACCATCCTATATTTTATTCCAGAAGCTAAACTATCTTTAATCGTATATGAATTTCATTCAAATCAGTTCAGCCGTTCTGGCGTGATTTAGAGTTAGTGATATCCATCCAAACCTTTATGTTTATAATAGTAAGTGTGATAGTATAATAAACTGATAATAATAACCTACCGGCTTGTAGCTTTATCAGCTCCTTAAGTTTTTTCTTACAGCTTTAGCTGCCTAACGGGTCTTTTTCTCATAGAAAGGTAAGCAGACCATATTCCACAGCTGTTCAGGCACAATGCGTTTTGCGGGTAGGCCAGACTCTAGTGCTGGAATTTTCCCAAATGCCTGATGACCTAACGACTACTTGTCGACAATTACCAGGGCTGGAAGTCTCGACATCTTAGCACGAGTTAGCTACCGTATAACAACAGTTGTAAAATAGCCACAACCCAGGATTTTCCGTTATCGCGGCTCGTTACGAGTATAGCTGCAGCTAAAGTACTCGTATTTTCGGTAAACGATTTCGGTTGTAAAGCGATCGTTATGTATATAGAGACTTTAGCCCAGAGCGTAACGTTTCAGCCGAAAAGCGGAAGTAATCAGTTGTTGCTACTAGTTGACGTCCATCGAAGTGGTAACCAAAGCAAGATTTGAACTGATTTGAACGAAAACGCAATCGTTACTACGACCACTTCAGTTGATCTACGCGCGCTTCTATTGGTTCATAAACAGCACATATGTTTAGGAGCCCAAGTCTCTACGCGGTTCAATACGCGTTATCGCAACTCGTAGTCGTCTGCTTGCTATTTAGGTTCGATCGCGGGCCAGCAGCTTGCTATCGATAGTTTTTGACTTCTTTTGTATTCTGTAAACTATTGTGTTGCGATTGCTTTGCTACATTGGCAGTCTGATCCATAAATTAAGATTCCATGATATTTTGACAATTTTTATGGAGCAAAATGATTAATTATGTATTTATTTATTGTGTTAATGTTAGAAGTCTACTGTATTGATGTTTTGACTGACACAAGATAGATATAAAATTTTCAAACTTACTGCAGCGACATCATTCGCAAACTTTAGCTAGCACAGCTAATAATAGCGATGCAATTGCTATATAACTGCGATTGAGAACTAGGTTTGTGAATAGATAAAAGACTCAGGCCGCAGGACTCTATCATTCCATTTTGCTAAAGCTTTTGTTTATTTTACTCGTAATCATTGTAGCTCATGTTTTGGTATTTGAGTTATGATTCAGTTAAATACAAGCTTTATCTACATTTCACCACAACTTTATTTATATAATATTTATCTGTATATCGAGGGTATTCTGGGAGAACCAGATAAGTAGCGATTTTGTTATTTTGAGAAAAATAGATTTAAAGTTTTGGACGATCATTATGTCAATGACGAAGCATAATTACAATTTTTTTTACTATTAGTACATAGATACATTATCTAAAACTGTCTTGATACAATAATTTATTCAATAATTGTCATAAAAAGTTTAAAAAAGGCGAAAGTTGGCGTGAAGGTATTGCAGTTATTTTGTTTTACCTGAAATACGTAACTAAGCTGTAAATCTCTTAAACACACGTTAATCTTTACCTACTATATTAGGAACAGTTCACTGTCCCATATTAAATAAGTTGATGTTAAAATAAATTGAAATAATATTCCACTTAAGGCGGTAGAATATGTTTTTTCTCAGTTATCTGTTTCTACCTGTAAATGTTGTGGGAATTACTGCATTAAAGAAACAAATACGCGATATTTATTTTATTTATTGTAAGCTTTCTTAACTTTAAACAGTTTAATTCTGTAGAGAAATAGCACTTGAAAATATTATGCAGAAAAAAAATACGAATATAGGAATTAAGGAGTTTCCTCGCACGACATCAGCTCATTCTTCTCTTCAGCCTCGACAGGAACACTAACCGTCTTCAGATTTTTATACCAAGGCTCCAATTCTTCTGGTATTATGCTTTTTTTAACCAAATTTAGTAAATCCTGTTTTTTTGCTTCGGATATAGGAAATGATTGTTTATACATTTTTTTTAACTCAGTTGGAAATTCATTTTGTTCCTTTCTTCTTGTTCGTATAGCTCTAGTTTTTCCTTCTTTACCGGTAACGTCAATGTAATTAAAAGTCTCACTCATGTCATAATTGAAGTAAATTCTTTTCTCCTTCTTTACAAACCTTAGTCGTTTGATTTTAAGCCACTGTACTTTATTTCCTTCCTGGTCCTTATCTTTGTTATGAATAATCTTAGAAGCCAGATCTTTTAGATCATAAAACTCATGGTATTTAAACTCTTTTGTTTTGTATGGCTCCTTGACTATCTTCTTCTGTTGAACAGTATGTATTTTCCTACGCCTTGCACGTTCGCATATTGAAATCCAGTCTTGCATTGAATATACTGATGTTTCTTTCTTTTGTGATTCAATAGCACTGTGCATAGAATCGGCCTCCATGTATGTATGTCCTGATTCTAAAAATTTTTGCTCTATAATCTGTAAGTGTTCAATATTCTGAACAGCCCACAAAAGAATTGCTGCCACATATTGGTTTCTATTTTGACCTGAGCAAGTGTCAGAAAAAAGGCTTATTTCAGTTACATTTGCTGGAATACATTTAGTTAAATAATGTAATAAAATCGTTCCAATTTCGCAGCTACCTTTTTTGCCGTTCAGTTCGGACCAGAGAAAACAGTATGCATTATTGGGCAGACTTGCTTCATAAACAGTGAGATTAAACACGCACAGCTTTCGAGAATAATACAACAGGCTTAATTTGCACTGAGGGATCTGAAGTACAGCCTGCAGATCAAATGAAACCGAAAGAAACTTAGGATCTTTGTTAGCTCTTTCTTTGTCTTTTTCCTTTTCCGCATTACAAATATTTTTCCTCTGTAAATGCTCTTTATAATTTTCTTCTAATAATTCTTTTTTATCTTCGTCAGCCTTTTCATAATTTGTACAAATTGTACATTGATCTTTTTTCGGCACAAAGAAACTAAAATTGTATTCCGTAGCAAATACTCTTCGATAAGTGAGCTCTTCTGCTGCTTCTTGATTTTTTTCTTCGCACAACTCTTTGTACAATATGTACATTTTTTTTATATTAAGATCTGCGCTCAAATACTTTCTGTTAGTATCTTTTTTTGTATAGTGAGATTCCATACATGGGAATGATTCTATGTGGCGACGTATTCCTTACAAGATCTCTGGTTTAGTTTTGTTAGCCGGCTCGTGTTTTCCTCTACTGTCAATTGCACTAAAAGCACCAATACTATTTCGTTTCTTTACAGCGTCAAAGATTACAGATGGCCCTATGTTAAGAGTTTTCGTAAAAAACTTTTGACATACTTGTACTTTTGCATCATTGATTGTAAAGTGGCATTTTTTTGTGTAAGCTCTTTCACGTTTACTTTTCACAGCAAGTACTCTCTTAGGACGGAGTACTTCTAAATGGGAAAGAATGATTTTTTTTCTATTGACGAAATCAAGCTGCCAGTAATGTCGACATATTTCGTTTCTAGCGTTTTTATCAAAGTTATCAGAACATTTGTACATACAATCAGAACAGTTTATGTCCTTTGGGATCTTTGCTGGCCGCTCTTTAGAGCGAGACTTATAGGGCAAACCATCAGCTCTTCTTCTTTTTGCTACGTTGACTGCCCAACTTTCAGGATTAGATTTTCTCCACCTTTTCATAGGTTTAACTTTTTTCCACATATTAATTAAAATTTCCTGTAATATTGAATTAGCAATCTCTGACGACTCTTTTTGTTTTTTATTTTCTTCCTGTAGTAATTGAATATAATTTTTGTCTAACGAACCATTGACTCCATCATTATTTGGCTGTAAACCTTCTCCTTGGAAATCTTGAAGAGTAATTAATCATAATGGTGACGTACCATTATGATTCATGTCTTGTTTGGGAAGGGGAGGTAAATAGGTAGGATCTTCGTAATCAGATACATCGTCAAAATTAAATAAGCCTTCCATCTTAATTTCAATTTCGTCACTGATAATATATTCATTCTGTGGAAGTCTTGATACTGATTGACGACCTGAAAAAAAAATTGGCATTATAAATAACTAGATATTTTTATTAACTGGGAGATAAAAAATACGCTCACAGTGGGTAAAGTAAAAGTAATCTCTCGGCTCGTCTTTCTTACCGATACGTGACAATAGGTATGCGTGACTATAATTGAGGAGAGAATAATTTATATTATCGTAATATAGGTATGCACTTATACAGGGATTTGGGTACCTAAAACTGCATCCAAAACCACCGGAGGACGGGCAGCAGCGTCCTCTCGGTTAACAGTGGCGAGCATTCTGCGATTCTTAACCCACCTGCCAAGCGTGGGGATCATGGCAAAGTCACCCTTCAAGAGGGAGGCTTTCGTCCAGCAGACATCTTCTGGCTGTTGATGTGACTTATGCAGTAATACATACATGATTGACGTCTGGAAAATCCATCGTTGTTCGTTTGATGAACATCAGCTCCTACAATAGTATGATGCTGAACTGGTTCGCTATCACTTTCAGAAGAAGAATGTTGCCCTAAAAACATAAACTAAGCATTAACTTAACGTCTAAACAACATTACAATCTTTTATTTTGAATGAAACAAAATTATAACCTCAAAATTTAATTACGTATGTAAATTAAAATTACCTTGTGTTGCACTATCATTGATTATCAGCGATACAATCTTCTTTCTTCTGGAAACCATTTTACACAGATTCACATAATATAACAAAGTAATTATTCGAATTAAGTACTCGGTGAAATAAACACGTGCGCACGCGACGACTTTAAACTGACACTAAACAAAAACATTAGCAAGCAAAACATACTAAGTAAGCCTAAACTCTGGAGAAGAGGATCAAATTGTAATACTTGTAGCAAGCAAAACCAAACAAAATCGCTTATTCTGTTCTGCCTGTCGATAAAACAAAGAACACAGTTCGTTTTACTAATGAGAATCAAATAAGATTAGTTTCTAATAAATATTCTTTTTTACCTGTTAATACAAAACCCAAATATCTATAAGTGCTTTTGTGAGTAAAGAAAATAAATTGTTGTATTACGTTTTCACTGTAAGAAACTTTTTATTTATCTTTTAAAGAGCCCATATCACCTTTTGCTTTTAAATTTATAGACAAAAAATGCTAGTTATTTTCTTTATCAGAGGAAAAAAACCGTTGTTAAAGCTTCGGCAGCTATATGGTTTTACCAGATAAAAAATGCGACGAAAACTAAGTATCCTATGTTTAAAGTTAATTTTTAATTTTTTTTGCATTTATTTGGTTCTGCCAGAATACCCTCGATATATGCATGGTAGTATGATTATATGGAACTGTATCTTGTGTACTTTCTATTCGTGATTTACCGTATAACTTCTACTACACTGATGTCGCTCAAACTTTGTCAAGCGCTGAACTCTGGATGACAATACCTTCTCATGATACCTTCGACCTGGTCATCATCAGGACTTCGAAGATATGGGGCTTAAAACTTCTCCGTGCAAACGAAACATTGGTTGACTAGACATCAAACCATCAAATCAGATGATAATACACAGTACTAGCTACGCTCCGCAGATTCACCCACGTATTGGTGGATTATGATGATGATGATGATGAGTCAAGTATAGGGTATGTTAATGTAGCTTTCGACTAGTGAAAGATTTTTTTTTATCGGTTAAGTAGTTTTTGCGTTTCCATTACAAACAAACAATGAAATATGTTTTCTTTATTATTAGAGTAGATAAGGATTAATACCAAAGTACGAACAATGTGGCCTAGTTTGTACCGGCGTTACTATTGCATATTTTAACATGAAAAAGTAGTTCTTGTGACATAACTATAATAGACATTATGCCACTGCAGGGTTAAGGACTTTTTAATATTATTTTTATACTTTGGGTTACATTGTTGAAGTTTTCATACGAATCTCTAACTTTTTTGAAAAATCCTATACCCTATAATACCTAGTTCATCAGGGATAATTTACGATTCTTATGATGAAATAATTTTTCAAATCAGTTCAGTTGTGTCGGAGCCTATTCAATTCAAACAAACAAATCTTTCATCTTTATAATACTAGTGTAAATCAAGATAAAACATTATTTCAGCAATGTCAGCAATCCGACAGATACAATATTCTTACTAACCTAATGCCATTTTGTATCTATAAAATTATACCCTGTGCCTACGGGACCAGAATAAATCTTCTAGACCCACGAAATTGACGGTCATTACTGTTAATGGCTAGCGTATGTCTAGATTTTAGCGAAGGTAAAATTGTGAAACTAACACAATCGAAGGAATATGGGATTTTTATATATCAGAATGATCTTAAAGTAATAAATATATTGCCTGTTTGTGCAAAAACATTGAAGAAATATTCAGAAATACGTTAGTTCAAGCATGTTTGAAAGAGGCATAATACATTATTAGTGGCCACTAGCGACTGCCCGCGACTTCGTTCGCGTAGTAGGCTCGGCTTTCGACTTCGCCACAACCTGCCATCTTTTCTTGATTTTTCTTTCATAAGAACCTTCTCCAGACAATAATGAACACAACAAAAAAATTAACTAGCGATATTGTTCCATCCGTTCACGCGTGATGCGATGACCAAGGGAAAATGAGATTTATTTTTATTGTGGATGCAGGCAAGTTCTGTACCTCATGGTACACACCACGCTAAAGATAGTTGCAGTGCCACCGAGACCCTAAAGTTTAAGTATTGGGTGGTATAGTGCCTCAGGGTATTGGTTTTTGTGTCTCAACCCAGTAATTTTACGTGTACTCAATTAACAAAAATGCTTTACAGCTGAATACCTGGTAATGCGGTAATGTGGTACCTATCAAGACCTAACAAGACACACACATTCTTGCACAAGCCAGCGACCGCCGAATTTGCATTTCTTCGTTTCTAATAAATGAATGTTTCATTTCGTTTCATCCAGACAATGGAGGAAGAATTTCCTTCCCAAAGTAAATACATTCGTGTTATATGCCGCTTATTTTATACTAACTACTACATACTAATATTGTTATATGGCCTCATATCCCGTAGGCCATGTGAACAGTAGTGCGGACGAGGCAGCACTACTGTTCACATGGCCTACGGGATATGAGGCCATATAACAATATTAGTAATATTTTAATCAAAACTGAATTTGAATAATTGAATGACTTTTACTGATCACAGTTATACAAAATATTTTTACCCGATTTTCACAACTATAACACGTCAGTGGCGAATGTACAAAAAAAATGAAAGACTGAATGTACATCAAAAAATATAATACATGAACAGCTATAACAATGAAATAAACATATGATTTGTTCATACATCATACAATGGTACAAACTCCTCCTTTTGTGCAAGTCGGTTAAAGCAGATTTTTTCATTAAAATCAAATACTGTGAATGGATTAACTATTTCCCTATTACCAAAATTACTGTAAATAACTATAAAAGGATAATAATTTAACTTTATCGCTATACGGCCATTGGCTTAAAAATTGTTTACTTGATATTTATCAAGCATCATTAGTCCCTCAATTGTGTAGATATTAAAATAGTACGCCTAATTACCTAATATATATATCATGTAAAGACTACGTTCGTTCTTATCATTGAGATCCAATTGACTTTTTCCTGTTCATCAGCAGACCCTCAAGAGTTCAAGTCTATACGTGTCACCGTCATGGGCAGTGCTTGCAAATGGTTATTTTTGTATAAGTATAATACAACACTTACTTATATTTAATCTATGCCTACCTATACCAACTCTTATCTAACTGTGTTATCAAACCCATCGAGGCGAACCTCAATAGATTGGTCCAAGACAAAAGCTCAATTTGTCATTCATTTCATCTGATTACAGATTACAGGCCTATCAAAAACACCTTAAAACTATCTTATGTCATATTTAACGGTCCTGCAAAATTCGTGCAATGACAAACAATAGGTGACAGGCGAAGGGTGGCCTGCAATGCAATTAACCTACTTTCTTAGCATGATGCAATTGTTGGCATTCAGTTTTCATCAAAGTAACCTGCTTAAGTATTCAACGAAACGGAACAAACTGACTTTTTTGGTAACTGTGTATAATGAAATTACATTAATGATTTTTATGTATTTTTTCACTTGTCATTTTATTATGCTATGATCTTAGATACGAGTATTTGATCCAGAAACCGAGTTTCACTATCCTAGATAGAGAATCAGACTGATAGATAAACAACAAATTCATCCATAACCGTAACAATTTATTATTTGATAAAAGTATACCAAGAGAATCATTTATAGCCGTACATTTGCTGACACGTTAGGACATTTGTCACAACAAGCAACAAATGGTTGCACTTAGCAAGACCCTACAAATGAACTTTAATCTGACATAACTGACTCTTACACTTTATATGTCAAAACATTTTATCGTAGATACCCACAATCTCATTTGAAATTTTAGAAGTCGATTCGATCATATAATTAAAAATATAGTGGTTCATATCAATAAAAAAACATTTAAAAAAAAAATTTGAACTGAGTATAATGGGTTAGCAAAAATCGGGTTACTCGAGGTTTTTATTTTTAACTAGTTTTTTTTAGTATGAAACTAACAAGTATTGTACCATTTTACAATCCTGATTAAATGCGCGAACTTTTAATGGTACTTGCCAAGGCACTTTAATAAAAGTTTTTTAAAGGAGGGACTTTCAAAGTCGTTAAATTTTGAAATTTTAAATACATAGTTTAACAAATAGGCTTTATTCTACAAAGCGTGGGGCAGTTGTGTCATTATTTTTGACTGTGGTTCTAGAAATGTGATTTAGGGTTACGGTTCCAAAGTTGAAATGAACTAAAATAATAAAAATTAACCACAATAACCGAAAATAGTTACAGTTTGACCAAATTTCTAGGTTTTTCTTAAATGCCCATAATTTCCAAACTGCATGGGGTAGATTTGTTTCTGATTTTTCTCATGATGGTTACAATCAATCCTGTCACCCCGTTTCGGCTTGACGTTGAGTTCTGGGACACTCTGTATATAAGGTGTGCAGTCAAGTAAACCCCGGACCCAAGATTCCAAAACGGCGCTTACACCACTACACCAAGACCAAGCGAGCGAAGCCGTTTGCGGGTCAGCTAGTAAAATAATACTTAATAAGTTCGTCTACGTGCGTAGTGTATTTTCTTATATATTGACTAACACTAAGCTTTGAAACAGCTTAACCAATTTTTATGAGTTTTGGTATATGCATAGTAATTTTTAATATATTTACGTAGGTATAGCACGCACAGTTACACGTTACCGACCGTCTTAGTACAAAATATTTTTTTCGTTTTTTTAGAAGATTAGTTAAAAAATTAATAATTGAATGACTGTAGCTATCTCCCTACTATTTGTACGTCCTTAGGCCCAACACATGTTAACATTTTTTTTTTAGTATTTTGACAACACAATGCCATGCCAGTTATTTAGCGGTATTGTTTGTAACACATGTTTTCCTGACAAACAAATATATTATCTTTATCTAATATCTTCTAATTAATGGCTTTATTTCGTTTCGGGATACCAGTTTGACTGAATTCACAAGAGATTTAGGTCTATCAAATATAGCGTAGCGGTAATAATGGACGTTGGAGTGTGATTAAGACATTATCAAGGGACAAGTTCGCGGGCTGCAGGTAAGCTCCCCTGAACATGAAATTACCTTAGCTAAACTACAAATATCGTAGGTAAGCCACGACTTCGGTGGCTATTCTAGAACAATCGGCGGACGAGATTTACCGCCAGGTTTCGCTAACAAATGAAGGTTTTTTTAGAAAAAACTACGTAACTGACATATTTAATATTTTTATCGCAGTAAATTTATTCTGCATTTTATACCCAAGGATATCTTATTTTTTTAAGATTTTAAAGTTTAACCGTGCTATTAATAAATTCGACATATTTATTTATACTTACTATAACATATGAATAGACAATTTTAATATTTTATTACTAATAAATGCGGAATAAGTCGAAGTCGGAATAGTGTCGAAATAAATTAACTGTCAAACGCTATATCAACCCCGACCCTAGTATAAGCCATATATAAGCACAGAATAAGTAATAGTAGCCTCAAGACAAGGCTTTGATGAATGTGTGTTACTAGTGATGACATATGGCACTGAAACGTGGTCTCTTACTATGGGCCTCAGAAGCAAGCTCAAAGTCGCACAACGAGCTATGGAGAGGGCTATGCTCGCGGTTTCTCTACGTGATCGAATCAGAAATGAAGAGATTCGTAGGCAAACTAAAGTCACCGACATAGCCCAGAAGAAAAGCCAGTTGAAGTGGCAGTGGGCAGGCCACGTATCACGCAGAACAGATGGCCGATGGGGCCGAAAGGTTCTAGAGCAGAGACCACGGACCGGCAAGTGCAGCGTAGGCCGTCCGACAAGGTGGACTGACGACCTGATAAAGGTAGCAGGACGACGCTGGATGCAGGCCTCTTGCAACCAGACCTTTTGAAAATTTGGCTTATGTTCAGCAGTGGACGTCTTACGGCTGAGATGATGATGATAAAGTAATAGTAAGTACTGACCAATATTTTCTTTTTCTGTAATTACTAAGCAATACCCTGAATATAGGCAACAAGGAGGTGGTCAGTCTTTTATAAATCGGCTACATAAACGCGAAACGCCGTTCATTATCGCGATGATGAACGTTAACCACCTTATGAACGTTACCATAATAGGTAGCCACCACTTATCGCGATAATTTAACTACGTCAAATTAATGTTATATTAATGGCAATACATTACCGTTGAAGTTGTATGATGAATCAGATGGCGGTAGTTTTTGGCACATCTAAGAGATTGAAGGCGATAATTATTGCATTGAAGCGGCCACACCAACGTTTGTCATTGTGCGTCAAAACCGTGAAGAAATCGCACGCTTTTGTACAAGCCTTGGAGCACGCTTCTGTACAAAATGGAGTTGATGCATGAAAAAGTCATTGAGCTCCAGGAAATCTTGTAGACAATTTAATAATTTGATTTTTCTTCATTCCTAACCGTGAAAGTTTGAATGTATGGATGTCAGTTACTCATTTACCCAAAATGGCTTGACGGGTTTGGATGAAATTTGGTATATAGATAAGGCACTGGTTTATGCATTACGTTATGCAAGACGATTCCAAATGTGACCACTCAATTTGTCGCGATAATTATCGGAATAATTAGCACTTTGCTTATGGCGGTGATGGGCATTGACGTTGAACGTTGATGTGGCCAAGCCATTATACTACATGCAGTAAAACTTTTCAGTGCGCAACTGTCATTCACAATGAGTGCTAGCTACAGCTTGGTTAATAACTGAACACGAACATGGCATTTTTTTATCGTATTTAATAATAAATAATTAAATAAATAATTTTGTCTATGAAGTGCGACGTTGCCGTTTCGTTATTTCGAAATAAATATGGTATAGTTATGTCAATGTTATAAACGCTTTTATTGGTAAGAAACTATCTCGTTTCTATAGCAACCTTATGCTTAGAAAATGTATATGAAGCATAACGATGTAATAAGAACGCTATTAGGATAGTTTGTTAGTACCACTGTTACCACTAATAAATATTTAATTTAAGCAATGACAGCTCATGCGTAGGGAGGGTCGGCCACCGAAGATCTGACAGTCTCGAGTACTATTTCAACTTTATTGAGCCCTAAGTTTTTTAAGCTTTTAAGTTAGCTTGATCGGAAGATGAAGACATTTATGAGCATGTTCAGCATGACGAAATTCACAGCAGGGGCACTTTTATTTCACCTGGCTTGATACCAATCTGTAGATCAGGCAAGATTGAAAAACTGTCTCTAATCACCTATCCTGGAGCTATCCTTGCGAGCCAAAATACTATCAATAATTTTGCAATATCATCATCACTGACTATCAAATAAGATTAAACACTAGTTTATCAGTTATTTTATGGCATCATAGCTATCAAAGCGTACCTTTGTATAGCCTTATAAGAAGCATATTGCATATAGCAAGGATCATAATGCTACTGAGCAAGGTGTCAATTACTCATTCACATTGACGCAGGGCTCCCTTTGAATGCCACCTAAAACACCCTTTATTGTGGAATTCACCCTGATATTTGTATTCGCCACGTCTCGTTCCCTACGTTTCTTATAAAGACAGTGATCCGAGTTTTGTATATACATTTTAACGAACACGTTTGAATTCGAATATATTTATATAAGTTTTTATGCTGCATCTGTGGCCCCCCGTGAGGGGAGGGAGTTAAGAACTGCCCCGTAGTCATAGAGACGTGAATCGGACGAGGCGGGGAAACTCGAGTTTCTAGGGTTTAAAGGGCACTACATACAAGTGAAACTAATAGTTGAGTAAAGTTCAAAACGAATGTCTCGGAATAAAGCGCTAAATGGTACTGTAGCATCATTCAAGCATGGTGCTTATTATCAGGACGTGGGGACTTGCCAGTCTTATCTAAAATAGAAACCTGCACTATTACTATAAACGTGAAAGTTGGTGAGTAAGTGAAAATAGGTTATAGGATTTAGCCCAGGATTAGGCTACACGTAGGCTACTTTTTATCCCAACTTAACGCGTAGCTTCCGAAGGATTGCGATTATCTTATTCCATGCGGAAGAGTTCACTAACAATCGTTAGTTCATTCATAAATGATAGAGAGTTGTACGTTGGAAGATCCGTATACGTTGACCATAGGAAATGACAATTTTGGGAGTGAAGCTACGAAGAAATAACCTTATTATTTCTTTGTAGGAGTGAAGCAATTTTTTTTCTGGATATTTTATCCTTTACCTAGTTTATTTTTTATATTTTATTATATAACAAGATAACTAAAAATATACTAATATAAATAGTATATTTTTATTTATCTTGTTACCGTTATTGGGTCTTAATTTCATGATGGTTAGGGAGTATGGTCTAAATGACTTGTAAAAGAAGAACTGAAGAGCGTTTCGTCCGATTTATAATGTAATATGTGAACCACTTTTATCGATTAACTAGTGTTAGACCACTATGTCGTTATTGCATACCTACTAAGAACAGAAGTAGGTATCTTGGATGAGGAAACGTATGTTGTTTTAAGTACAGAAGTGACATGACGTGTAAGTTGTTTAAGTAATGCGAAACGTCCATAACATTTGAAATATTATTAACTGAAATCTGAACTTGTACTGTGCACGCGCCAACTTGAGACATGATTGTTTAGTCCCATTCGCCCTGAAATTCATCTAATTCATGTTTTTTTAAAGTATGTAATGTAGGAACTAATGCTTGGTTTTAGACTGAATATCTAGAAATGAGGTGGTATCTACTAATAATAGATAAACATAGATGAAGATAACTATAATAAAGATTTCAATCATCCTATGAATTATTACAAACGCTAAAACATACATGTCACTTTAATAAATAAATCTATTGGAATTTCATCGCAAAACGTGAAAACATGTTTCAATCGTACCTTGTTTCTATGTTACGTAAGCGATTAAATATTGTTTATCGTAATTAATTAGTGACGTAACGTATAAATCATGTTAAATATTCAGCCGTGCGATTTACTAATGATTCCTCGTTGCGTTCATCGACGAGCTCACCGATGTCAAATACCTTATGAGATATTGCTCTTGTACATAAGGGTGTTTTTTTTATTTTTTCAACATTTCTTCTTATTCCGTCATTTGTTTCACGGATGTTGTCAAAGATGCAACGATGTTTGCTGTTAGAGAATTGCACGGCAAGAGAGTGACAGCCATTGATTTTATATTTTAGGTACTATAATATTTGTCAGCTTCCAGCCGTGCGATTCTCTAAGAGCAAACATCGTTGCATCTTTGACAACATCCGAGAGACAAATGACGAGATGACAAGAAACGTTGGAAAATCAACCTCGTGTACATTGGCGATATCTCATAAAGTATTTGACATCGGTGAGCTCGTCGAGATGACAAGAAACGTTGGAAAATCAACCTCGTGTACATTGGCGATATCTCATAAAGTATTTGACATCGGTGAGCTCGTCGACGAGCGCATAGAGGAATCATTACAGAATCGCACGGCTGGTTAATTACGTTCATACTTACGCTCTTAGTAAACTCTCTGTATTTGGAACCATTTTTTATATTCAATGAAGTATACTTATTATATCGTTCCGTATATTTCAAGACGTACAATACATATCGTTTGTAAATAGTAATTTACGTAAGTATATCCTAATAAAAAGTTTAAGGTATTGGACAGTAAAACTCAGAAAATATCACAAGCTAAGGTACTCATTAGCAATCTACTTTACTACTAAGCCCCTGGTAGATTGCACAAGGGGCGCAGCGCATAGCCTGGCATACCGAAAATCAGATACACATATATATACATATAGGCTAAGGTAAAAAATAGAAAATACTTTAGTGACACTTTATTCACTATGTATAACATTTTGCAATTTTAGAGAGAAAATACACGTCCTCGGACCGGATTAGAACCCATACGACGGTTAAAATCTGAAAGAGAGTTAAAATTCGATGCTTTGGCGGTGTACCTCGGTGACCTAGTGGTCATGGCGTCTGAGTCTGAGTCTGTCTCAGGGCGCGGCGCGTGTTTCACAAAAAAAATAGAGAAATGGTGCGTAAGAAAAGCGCGAGTGGCGTCCGCGCCTCGTCCGCGCCGCTCCGCTTATGTATGAACCGCGCCTGACACGGATTGTTGGAAGACGCGGCTTCGAATCCTGTCCTTAGATATGTATTTTTCACTGTAAAATTTCAAAATTTGGTTTCACTAAGCAGGCGTTAACTCATAAAAATTACGTAAAAATACCTATGTTACCTACTGCAGTCTTCGGATGATGCTGAAGCATATAGGCTGCTCAATAGACGAATATGGAAGTCCTTGCGACACGACATCCGGATCTTTAATACAAACCGTATTAAAGAAACGATAGAGCGGAAAAAAGGCTCCAAAGTGTTTGTAGGAGACATGTCTATTGGGCAAAGCCAGTTGACGAAGCTGAAGAGAGAAGACGGCAGTGTAGCGTCGACCAAAGCGGAAGTGTTAGGAGAGGTAGAGAGTTTCTACGGACAGTTATACACCTCGGTCGCTAAACCTGCTAGCAGCTCGGTCAAAGACCCAAGAGCCAAGCTGACCCGACATTATACCGAAGATATCCCGGACATCAGCCTGTACGAGATTAGAATGGCCTTGAAACAGCTTAAGAACAACAAGGCGCCTGGTGACGACGGTATCACATCTGAGCTTCTGAAAGCGGGTGGAACATCGGTACTTAAAGTCCTACGAATAATAATAATATTATTCGTAGTTAAAGTCCTTCAGAAGCTCTATAATACCGTCTTACTTGAAGGTTCAATGCCAGAAGCATGGAACAAAAGCGTGGTGGTGCTGTTCTTCAAGAAAGGTGACAACACTTTACTTAAAAATTACAGACCCATCTCGCTTTTGAGCCATGTTTATAAGCTGTTTTCGAAGGTCATAACGAACCGTCTCAGTCGCAGGTTTGATGAATTCCAGCCTCCGGAACAAGCCGGTTTCCGAAAAGGCTATAGTACCATAGACCACATCCACACGCTACGGCAAGTTATACAGAAGACCGAAGAGTATAACTTGCCTCTTTGTCTAGCGTTTGTGGACTATGAGAAAGCCTTTGATTCGATCGAGACGTGGGCAGTGCTTGAGTCTCTCCAGCGGTGCCGTATTGACTATCGGTATATTGAAGTGCTGAAGTGTTTGTACAAAAACGCCTACATGTCAGTCCGAGTACAGGAGCAGAGTTCGAAGGCAATTCCATTGCAAAGAGGCGTGAGACAGGGAGACGTTATATCTCCGAAACTGTTCACCGCTACATTGGAAGACGCCTTCAAGCTTCTGGAATGGCAAGGACTTGGCATCAATATTAACGGCGAATACATCACTCACCTTCGATTTGCCGACGACATTGTAGTCATGGCAGAATCCATGGAAGACCTCAGTACAATGCTCGAAGGCCTCCATCGAGTTTTCCAACGGATAGGTCTTAAGATGAACATGGACAAGACGAAAATTATGTCTAATGCCCATGTTGTACCTTTTTTTTTTGTCCCGGGGTAATCCTTTATGGATACCACCTACCACGGGGAGGTAGGTGGTTATGTGAGAGTCCGTATACCCACCAAAACCCCCGGGTGTTCCGTCACTGCCGCTTTTGGCGGGAACGCGGGACAGATTTTGCACACGACCGCGAACCCGCCGCGGCTGTCCATTGCCGGACCCTTCTCTTCGCGGCACGCCAGAACACATGGCGCGCCACAACTGCCTCGGAGACCAAACCCGCCAACAATGGGTGCCAGACTTCCCCGTGTCTGGACGCCCGTGATCTCCCTGCGGTGGGTCGGATACGTAGCCCCACCGCCTGCTACGTCAGCCACAGGGGATAACCTCCCCGCGACCCCACCTCCTCGAGTCTGCGCCAAGCGCCCGGACCCCACCTCCCCGAGCCTGCACCAAAGTGCCCGGGCCCCCCTCCTCGAGCCTGCGTCAAAGCGCCCGGGCCCCACCTCCTCGAGTCTGCGCCAAAGCGCCCGGACCCCGCCACTCCTATGTGGAGTTGGCGGCCAAAGCCCATAGGAGCGGCCCCGCCTGAGCCGGCCAGCGCACCCCAACGCCGGTGCGGCCCCTGGGTTCCTCTTGGCTTCACCGTGGTGATCCAAGCCACGGCTACTGAGCCCCCCCGCCACGTCAATGCGGGAACCCTTCGGGGGGGCCCATGTCGTACCTACCCCAATATCAGTTGGGAACTCAGTTCTCGAAGTTGTTGACGAGTACATCTACCTGGGTCAGACAGTCAAACTAGGCAGGTCCAACTTCGAGAAAGAGGTCAATCGTCGAATCCAACTCGGCTGGGCAGCGTTCCGGAAACTTCGCGAAGTCTTCTCGTCAAAAATACCTCAGTGCCTCAAGACAAGAGTCTTCGACCAATGTGTGTTACCAGTGATGACTGTGGGCTATGCTCGGGGTTTATCTACGTGATCGAATCAGAAATGAGGAGATCCGTAGACGAACGAAAGTAACCGACATATCCCAGAAGATTAGCCAGTTGAAGTGGCAGTGGGCAGGGCACATAGCACGCAGAACAGATGGCCGATGGGGCCGAAAGGTTCTGGAGTGGAGACCACGGACCGGCAAGCGCAGCGTAGGTCGTCCACCGACACGGTGGACAGACGACCTGATTAAGGTCGCAGGACGACGTTGGATGCAGGCCGCTTCCAACCGGTCCTTTTGGAAAATCATGGGGGAGGCATATGTTCAGCAGTGGACGTCCTACGGCTGAGATGATGATTATGATGACCTATGTTAAACAAAAAATAACATATCAGTCTGATAGTCTACTGGAGGTGTGACACATTGAGTCACAAGTCTGATAGGTTTGATACTTAGCTACAGATACATTTACGGGGCACACTTTATACGGAACTGAAGCTATTGTAACTAGTACTCCAGAAACAAGGAGATCAAATACGGAAGACTAAATGAAAACTATTACCGTCAACGCAGTCAGAACAAGAAAGTTGGTAGATAATGTTGCCAACAAAAACAAAACACGACGTAGAGCTACTGACTTAAATAATTGGCTTTCTACTGGGAGGTCCCAAAAGTGTATAACCTGAGAAGTAAGTAAACTTCTGTCGTAACAGTAAGATTTTGAATGCGCTATGGGGCCTAGTACCTTATTTTAATGTTTCTCTTTTAGATAATGTGCTATCTCCAAGCACAGCACTACTCGAAAATTGAACGCGCAGTGTAATTTCCCTCAAGTGCGCCAGCCGTAACCCTAGAGACTGCAATCTAGCGACAAGTGGATGCAACATCTCCCCACCTCATGCTTTGCGAGCACACAGTTTGTAAACAAAATTCAAGAAAAATGTATCACCCGAGCATGACATCTGAATTTAATAAATGTAGGAGCCCTATAGACGGACTGCAGTTCTCAAACAATTCTACGCTGTGTCTAAGAAACTCTAACCTACCGTGTGATTCTCTAAGAGCAAACATCGTTGCATCTTTGACAACATCCGTGAAACAAATGACGAGATGACAAGAAACGTTGGAAAAGAAACCTTATGTACAAGGGCGATATCTTATAAAGTATTTGACATCGCGACGAGCGCGTCGACGAATCATTCGAGAATCGCACGGCTGTTTATTTATTTGTATAACACATTTCATTTCCATATTAAAACCGGTACGTTAAACTAATATAATTAACTTCGTTTAGAATATTGTTAAATTAAACGATGTTTACTTCCATTATGAGCCAAACTTTTGTAACATTTTGATTACGGTTAAATCTTGCAAAAAATACACTTAACTTGTTCAATATTTCAAATAATTTTATTATTATTAGTAGTTAGTTTTACTACATGAACTCGTTTATACACACATATGTAACTTAGCAAAATGTAGTCGTTTATACACACATATGTAACTTAGCAAAATGTAGGTAGTTATAATTTGCTAATATTTGTCCTTTTTATTGGTGTTCGTGTTCAAAACCTCAATATACAAATCGACTACGAAGTGAGAAGCAAAATCGTATGAGTCGCCCAGCTTCACGCCCAAAGGCAATATTTTTCGTTTTAACTAACACCGTCTATAATGGCGAATACCTGCTGTGTAATACTATTACTAGACAGAGGACTTATTTCTAATTCTCAGTACTTATCCTAGACACTAATCTATAACTACAACTACACTATGTACACTAATATTAAAGAGGAAAGATTTATTTGTTTGTTTGAATTGAATAGGCTCCGAAACTACTGGACCGATTAGAAAAAATTTTCACCATTCGAAATTGACAATGAAGCAAAGTGACGTAGGGACTACAGTTTTATAGAAGACGTCAATATCTACAAAGAAGTCCACATTATCATAAAATCTATTAGAATATGGTCGCAATAAACACTTTTTCATTTTGAAATATGCAATAGTAACGTCGGCAAAAACCCGGTCACATCCCTATGTACTTCTAATAATAAAGAGGAGAGATATATAATTGTTTGTTTGTTTGTAACGGATACACGTAAAAGTACTTAACCGATTCAATCCGAGCATAAAGCTATATTATGCCTGAGTAACATACGCTATATTTGATTCATCCTCATCATCCATCCATCACTACGCGGGGAATCCGCGGAGCGCAGCTAGTATGTAGATAAAAGCCTAATAAATTAAGTATTATAGAAAGTCTAAACTGTCTAATTTTAACTCATACTTTCTATATATATACCCGTGGGTTGTTTTTTTATTTCATCCAAGCTGCGCCCCGCAGGTCACTTGCGTGGTGATGGATGATATTGATGATGTTTTTTTACTTTTAAACCTGCCCTGTATCAGGACGGTTAAAACAAAAAAAAGTTTTATTGAAATCGGTTGAGCTGTTTTCGGATTTTAGCGATACGAATAGCAATTGATTTTTATACATAAGAATATATATTTTTATATATTTTTATACATGCGCTCCGCGGTTTCACTTTCATGGTGACGGCTTGTGTAGATAATGGTTATTTTTATTTTTAAATCAACCCTGAATCAGAGCGAACAAAACAAAAAAGAGTTATTCAAATTGGTCCAGCCATTTTTGATTTTTAGGGAGACAATAAAATTTTCTTCCGACTTCCATAAAATTAGGAGGTACTCAATACGATTTTTTTTTGTTTGTTAATTCATAACTTTCGACTGGGTGCACCGATTGCTAAAATTTGCACTTGTAGAGAGACAAGTGAAAAGCAATTTTTATACAAGTATCAATTGAAAAATTTGAATATCAACTTCCATTCTATTCAGTTATTGGAGTGTTACTCAAAAACTACTAAACAGAATTTGATGAAATTTAAATGGGACCACGCGGGAAGCACCAGCTCTCAAACAAAAATGAATTTTGAGAATCGGTTCACCCAGTCAAAAGCTATGAGGTACCAAACATAAAAAAAACAGTCGACTTGAGTACCTCCTCCTTTTTGGAAGTCGGTAGATAAAAGAGAAGAAGCAGATGTCTTGGTATGGCAGGGAATGGCCGATGAATTCAAATTGGCAAAAATACTTTCATTGTAGAATTCAAGGCCAAGCTTGCAGAGTTACTTATTATTGTTATGGTTTAAGGCTATAAAATAACAAGATTACCTATATCATTACATAGAATTTGTCCATTTTGTTTGGATTTCTTTAAAATGTATTTTAAAACCTTTCGATCTGAACAAAGACTACAGAGAGATCATACATGCATGTTTACAATACTTATTATTTTATGTAGGATGAGAATGAGTTTGCATAGAATATGTCAGATATTACAATCATATATTTTTTTATGATGTAACAAGTGAGTAGGTATAATATTTTCTCCGAAGAATAGCTTGATCTAAAGTCCTTAAAATTTTGTATATCAAATCTAAAATCAAAATCCTTTTTCATGTATCATGAGATAAAATATCTAATACATACATTAATATCTTCCTGACCATTTCAGAGTACCAGTTCCGAAATGCAGTATTCTACTATAATATTTTATAGCGAGTGGGTAAATAAGTAGTACGTTTGCGCTTACGCGACAGCTAATTCCTAAGATTTACATATAGGTTATTTTATCCCGATTCAATGGGAAGTTCCTAAGCGATAATATTATGCCACGCGGGGGAAGCCGCGGCAGACACTATTTTCACTAATAGGTATCATAGAAACGAATGTTTGGATGGATGGAGCATTATTACCTAATCATGACAGAACGACTGAACGGATTTGGATGAAATTTAGTTTCATCTTCATCATACATCACCACGCGGATGATAACGAGGGGCGCAGCTTGTCATATTATAAATCCTCAGTGATCAGACTCAGCACTATCTTTCAAACTAGTCCTATTTCATGTGACACGGTGCTAACGTGATTTGAAATTTATTTCTCGTCCTGGCAACGATTTGCGACGCTGCCACGTGCCCCGGGAATCTCGAGCGGAATAAAACGGTACCGGTTAATAACCGTTTTCACGGTTTAAAAGTGCATACGAATGGTTAGTCAGTTACTAGTTAGGAACTATTTTCACCTCTCTCATATTTTTATTTTGATATTGTACACTGAATATGTGAAGATACGCAATGTTGTTACTGTTTTTTTTTTAATAATAACTTACGATACGCGATTGTGCATAGGATTGTGTTGTAGAAGTATTCAGTGATGTACTTTGTTATTTAGCTGATTGTTTAATTGTTTCTGAGGTTGTTTTTGTCGCCATTAAGAACAATTGAATCGGATCGAATTCCTACAGGTTTTTCTAGTTGTACCCGAATACAAAAGTGATTTAATTGCAGTTATAATATAAATGTATATAACGCGTATAAGGTTTAAAATAATTGCTATTAAATGTTGTTTAAATTGAATGTGTCTTGTAAATTATTATAAACCATAAAAGGATATTTAAATCATATTGCATAATCTAGAATAAGAACAAAAACATTCAATGGTTTAAATACTATTGTACTTCCTATTTATCATTTAAATTGCCGCCGTAACCAGCCAGCATGAAATATTCTTAAGGGTAAGCAGTAAGTAATTATGAACGCGAACTTTGTATGGCTAAAGAAACCACAACATCGAAGAAAACTATTAGAATCTTAAGCAAGCTAGGTAACGAGTTTGTGCTAAAGCCTTATCAAGTTGTCTAAAGTTTCTTAGGACGCAAGCACAAGCACCTATACGGTACCTTACAATTTTAAATGTTAGTCGGTTTAACATAACTACTTACAGTTAATGGTGCAGAAGAAGGAATATGAGAAAAACATACATTATATAGTTATTATAACTACATAGCTAACAAGAGGCCTATAACCACAGAACCCAACCGTTGACAAAACGAACGACTCGCCTGGCCCTTTCGTGTAAAATAAAATAAAAGCGTAATTTATTGTATTACTATTGTACAACTATATTTATAAAACTGACGTAAGTTTCCCTTATGATGAGTCTGCCGTGCCATCATGAAGACGGAAAATGGAATTTTTTTATTGTAGGTAAGTCTCATTAGTCATATTAATATTTTACGCCTATAAACTTACTTAACTTACTTAGCGTATGTGTGCGCTTGATATTATAATAAAATCATCATCATCTCATCCGTAGGACGTCCACTGCTAAACCACGTATGCCTCCTCCACATATTTACAAAAAGACCGGTTGGAAGCGACCTGCATCCAAAGTCGTACTGCTACCTTTATCAGGTCGTCAGTCCACCTTGTCGGTGACGACCTAAGTTATACTCTTCGGTCTTCTGTATAACCGTAGCGTGTGGATGCGGTCTATGGTACTATATCCTTATCGGAAACCGGCTTGTTCCGGAGGCTGGAATTCATCAAACCTGCGACTGAGACGGTTCGTGATGACCTGCGAAAACAGCATATAAACATGGCTCAAAAGCGAGATAGCTCTGTAATTCTTCAACAAGGTTTTGTCACCTTTTTTGAACAATAACACCAGCACACCCTTGTTCCATGCTCCTGGCGTTAATCCTTCGAGTAAGACGATATTAAAGAGCTTCTGAAGGACTTTAAGTACTGGTGTTCCACCCGCTTTCAGAAGCTCTGATGTGATTCCGTAACACCCGGCACCTTGTTGTTCTTAAGCTGTTTCAAGGCCATCCTAATCCTAATTTCATACAGGCTAATGCCCGGGATATCTTCGGTATAATGTCGGGTCAGATTGGCTCTTGGGTTTCTGGCCAAACTGCTAACAGGTTTAGCGACTGAGGTGTATAGAACCTCTCGACTTCCATTAACACTTCTGCTTTGGTCGATGCTACACTGCCGTCTTCTCCCTTCAGCTTCGTCAACTGGCTTTTCCCAATAGACAAGTCTCTTGCCCTATTTTTGTTACGTTTGCACCTTGGATTTTTTTACCTTGGAGCCCCTATTCCGTTTGCATTAAAGATCAGGATGTCGTGTCGCAAGGACTTCTAAGACAACAGAAACAACCTCTTGCATTAAATCAATCAATATTGTTCATCAGAACATTCAAGGTATGATGGGCAAAGAGTTGGAACTGGAATTGTTTATAGATGATAGCAAAATAGATGTTCTTTGTATTACTGAACACTGGCTTAAAAAGAACCAACTCTTATTTAATTTTAATAATCATCAAGTTGCTAGCTCCTTCAACAGAGAAAAATCTATACGTGGTGGCTCTTTATTTATTATAAATAAAAATATAAAACTCAAAGAATGAAAAGACATTGTGAGCCTATCTGTTGAACGAGTAATAGAAATGTCCTGTATTGAGTTTGAGCAGTTCCTTGTTCTATGTGTATACAGACCTCCATGCTCACCATATGATGATTTTGAAAAGTGCATGGAGGAAACATTAATTAAGCTATCTAATACAAATAAATCAATGATTATCTGTGGAGACTTTAATATTAATTTGCTAGAAAATAATCAGGTAGTGGATACATTTTTGTTACTGTTTAAATCTTATAATATGTACAATATTTTCTTGGAACCTACTAGGATAACAGCCACAAGTTCCACCTGCATAGACAATATATTTACTAATCTCAAACCTATTAAAAATGTCATTATAAATAATCTAGAATCAGACCACTGCGGTCAACTAGCAGTGTTTCCAAGAAAAACTAACAAACCCCAAAGCAAATATGTTAGCTTTGTTCCAATAAATGCAAGCCGCCTAGAATTGTTAAGAAGTAATATATCCCGGAAAGTGCCAGAGTTGCCCAGTCACAAGGACCCAAATATATCATATAACTCACTGTTCCATCTTACCAGTGATGAATTTGGCAAAGTGTTTGTACCAAAAACAATATCTGTTGGTAATCGTGATAGGTTTAGTGAATGGGCAACTCCAGGAATTTATAAAAATAGGCAAAAGTTATATGAATTGTACCATGAAAAAACGTATAATCATAATCCTGTATTTTTGGAATATGTCAAACGTTATTCTAAGTTATTTAAGCGAGCCTGTTCCTCAGCTAAATCTATTTATTTAAGAAATAAGATCAAAAATTCTGTTAATAAAATAAAAATGACGTGGAACATTATAAACAGTGAAACTGGTACACATACAGTGCGTAATCGAGACTTTCATTTAAAAATTAATAATAAAGATGTAAGAGCAGATTTGGAGGTAGCGGCCGAGTTTAAGAATTTCTTCACTAATATTCCTTCTTTAACAACCAAAACTCTAAAATCTTCCTCCATCTTTGGTGAGATCTTACTTAAACAAAGTGTAACTGAATGTGACACAACTTTTAAATTTTCAATAGTTAATTGCAAAGATATTGTAAGCAGTTTCAAAAGTCTAGATGCAAAAAAAACGGCAGACCTATGGGGCCTTTCTGTGAAGACTGTTTCTTCAATTATAGATGTCATTGCACCCAATCTAGCAGCTGTGTTTAATAGTTGTGTTGCAAGTGGTGTATTTCCTGACCTGATGAAGCACAGTAAAGTGGTTCCTTTATTCAAATCTGGTAGTACTACTGATCCAACAAATTTTCGGCCTATTTCTGTACTACCTACGCTAAGTAAGATTTTCGAAAAAAATATATTACATCAATTAGAAACTCATTTTAGTGCAAACAAAATTTTCCATAAGAATCAATTTGGGTTCACAAGGAATCGCTCTACTATAGACGCAGGTATAGAACTTATAAAAGATGTGTTTGATGCCTGGGAGAACTCTCAAGATGCCTTAGGTGTTTTTTGTGACTTATCTAAGGCATTTGACTACGTCCGACATAATATACTTGTCAGGAAATTACAACACTACGGTATTAGGAACATGGCTCTCAACCTTTTGACTTCATATTTAAATGATAGAATTCAAAGGGTTGACATAAATGGTAAAAAATCGCCCGGCTCTATAATATAAATGGGCGTTCAACAAGGTTCAACACTAGGGCCGTTCTTGTTTTTAATCTATATTAATGACTTACCTTATTATGTAAAGAAAAATCACGAGATTGTATTGTTTGCAGATGACACTTCACTGTTATTTAAAATTAAAAGGCAGTTATTAAACTATGACGATGTTAACAATGCATTAGCTAAAGTTGTCAATTGGTTCAATACAAATAATCTTCTCCTCAATGAGAAGAAAACTAATTGTATAAATATAAAGTTCTCGACACCAAATGTGAGACAAGTAGAATCCAATATAAAATTGAATGGAACAGGGTTGGACCTTGTGGAGTCAACGGTCTTTTCAGGAATTACTATAGACGCTAAATTGCAATGGGGTCCCCACATAAAAAAATTGTCTAGTAGGCTCAGTTCAGCGGCTTATGCTGTTAAAAAAATTAGACTATTAACTGATGTAGGCACAGCTAGAATAGTTTATTTTAGTTATTTCCATAGCGTTATGACTTATGGCATACTGCTCTGGGGATGTTCTGCAGATATTAATTCCATTTTTATACTGCAAAAAAGAGCTTTACGAGCGATCTACAGTTTAGCTTCCAGAGTTTCCCTTTGACAGAAGTTTAAAGACATACACATTCTAATATAATTGAAATAGACACACACACTCGCTTACACTACAACACACATATATACAGACCCGCACAGTCACACACAAAACTACACCTCAAAACCCTGCTAAATCATGCATCTATGTTTGAAGTAATCATTTTCATTTTTATTTATTATTATTACTATTATTACTATAATTTTATAATTGATATGTACCACTGTTACAATGTTTGCCTTCAGTAATAAGATATTTGTAAAGTGTGGCAACAGTTAGGCAATATAATTGCAGATTCAAGCCTTGTGACAAGGCAAACATATAATCGGATTATGTATGAAATTAATATTAAATATCTCAGCTGCTAAATAGGAATACTTAGTAATATATTGACATTCGGTAAAACTCAGTTGGGAACTGGTTTTTACTGAATGATCATTCTAACCTGCTACTCTCAAATATTCCTCGAGTAACACCTTTCTTCGAGAAAAAGGAGTACCTATGCTGAAAATCAGCCTTGCATAGATCAATTTTATTGTCTACGCAGCACAGTGCTGAGCATACCCCTATTGCCTAAGAATAAAATATTTAGTGTTGTTTTATAAATGTACTTTTTTGTGGCAATAAACATGTTTTATTATTATTTATTATTATTAAATAAATAATCTGTTGTCTCTCAGTTTATCTATGAAAATCTAATGTATGTAAAGAAAAACATTAGCAGTTTTGATAAAAGGAGTGATGCTCATTCCATCAACACGCGAAATAAGCACAAGCTATCCGTACATGTAACGCGTCTCCACAGAATAAGTCATTCTTTTATGGGACAATGTATACGATTCTATAATAAAGTTCCCAATGTTATCCGAGATTTGCCTATTAATAAGTTTAAAATTACTATTAAAACTAAACTCTGTCAAAAAGGTTATTACAAAATTTCGGATTACTTGGAGGATAAAACAGCTTGGGACTAATCACTCCAGGAACTATCTACTCGTGTACTAAGATGTCAAAGTGTAGCGTGTCTTGCCTTACTGATACCATTATTATGTTCTCTTTTGTAAGGCAACACACTGGAGCTAATATTTGTAGTACCTAAGTAAAAACATTGTAAAAACATCTATATAAAAAGAATGGCCCCGAGTTTCTTGCCGCTTCTTCTCGGTAGGCTCTATATATTTTGGAACGCGGCGGTAGTCTTTAAAGTACATTATAATGAAAAATTGACGTTCATAATTGCGTCTTTGATGCCTACATTGAATAATTGATTTTGACTTTGACTTTGGCTTTGACAACATGGTTGATTTTTGAGCAGTAAGTAGGTCTATTTAGTTTTTAATTTTTCTTTTTAGTTTCTACTATCCTGTTGTTGATCTCGTCCACTGAAGCGATGTTCTCAAGGCAATCAAAGCAATTGGACACCTCAAGTTAAAAACTCTCGGGGTTTTGAATATGGCCACGAGTAGGGTGGAGCGTATACTTCATTAAACAAGGCCTCTTAAGTTTAACATTAATATTCAAAGTGCCTCTTACCAGTTGGTGATCACTACCGGTTTTCACCCTGTTGATCACGGTGACATCAGTGAATATTTGTCTCTTGGTGGTCATAATGAAGTCAATCTCATTTCTCGTGGAACTATCGGGACTGAATCAGGTCCATTTCCTGTGTGGGAGCTTCTGAAAGAAAGAGTTCATCATAAAGAGTCTCTCTTTCTCCAGGAAGTCGGCCAACTTCTGTTCCTTACGGTTCCGTATCCCATAGCCAAATAGCTTTCAACTCATGACCACTTTTCTTACCCAACTTCGCGTTCAAGTCCCCATAACAACAAGGAATTGCGTTTCAGAGTTATGTATGGCCGAACTGAATGTCCTCATACATATTATCTACGAACGTACTATTCTAAGCCGGCACCCCACGGCCATGTTATAATTGATGATGAAAATTGATAAAATTTTATCAAATTCAGTCCAGTAGTTTTTGAGTTACACTACAATAACTGATTTATACCAAAGTAATATTGGTAGTAGTATTCCATAAATTGCACTTGTATCAACGGGAAAACTTAACTTAGAACTTAAAACTTATATTACATTTGTAATTCTTTACTTCACTTAAGTAGTAGAAGGTATATAGGTATGGAAAGTATATATTTATTGATAATAAAAACATGTACTTAATTAAAACACAACATTATTTCATAGTGTGAACGTTACCCAAAACCGACTTATTTAGGAGCAACTCCATCAGAGAAGCCGTAGTCGCCTTCTAACTTCTTGTTTGTGGCCAACTTCTGATGTAGAAATAAGTTGTTGTAAATTTGCGGTGTGTTGTTTAAAGATTAACTAATTTAGTCCGATTACAGAGCTTGCTCATTAGATTATTATCAGATTATTATGTTTTGAATTAATTGAAACAAAAAACAGTTATTATAGTTATTTTAATAGGAGTGTGTAGGTATCTGTTGCCCCATTAACCTAAGTTCCCAAATTTGGCAGAATAACAATTACACACTTTACACACTGATAACCCTGTACTAAGATGGAGGCATAGGTACACGCAATAACGTTGCACAACATCAAAGACCCGAGAGCAAACATTTCTGCTCAGCACACAAATATTTGCCTCGGCCAGAGATCGAACCTAGGACCCCGCGCTTCGAAGGCAGGGGGCACTGCCAACTGAGGTAACGCTGTCAATAACAAAAACCTACATCGCAATGAACTATACCAATACAAGTAATGTTAAATTAAATATTTCAAAAGCCCCCGAAAAAAAAATGTAACTTATCTAATTCGCCATTTTGTGGTGGCGGCTATCTTGGATTTGAAATATATCATAGTATAGTATTCCACTAGTCAAGCCCTTTCATTTGATACCCATATTAAAGTTATTCGAGTTGTGAAAAAATATGTAATCTGCCATTTTCTGGCGGTGGATATCTAAGCTAAGCTAAGAACACTCCCGACTAATTCACCTTTGATACAAAGAAACAAAATCAAAATCGGTTCATCCGTTCGGGAGCTACGATGCCACAGACAGACATCCACACGTACACGTCAACCTTATAACAACCATCGTTTTGCCATCGGGGGGTAAAACCGCAATTAGGATTTATAATTTCTATGCAAACTATTGACTTAACATAGGTATAATGATCGTAATCGTGGTACCACGTTTAGATACCACTTCCACATAGTCACTGTTCGAGAGTCTGGGGACTCCCTGCCAGCTTGCTCAGCCCGGGATACCACACGTCTAGCCGATGCAGATGGTCTGGCGAAAGACCTGAGGCCCAGTTGAAATCGATGCGGGTCTACCGCTATGGCGAGATGGTGAATGTAAGCAAAACTCCCTGCATCAACACCATGTCGGATGAACAGTACAAGAGCATTTACCCTCATAAGGAAACGTAAAACACTTCCATATGATGTATCTCAACCGCAAATTAATTGGCATTTATACGAGTACTACGTGAAAATTTAGTTCATATATAGAAAGAAAAATGCATAAGGTCTCGAGATGGAAAATTACGAGTAACAACAATGCTACTGGTGCTACTAAAACTTATTTTGGGTTTGAAGTCCACTTTAAGAGTAGCCGAATACTCTTTTCAAAATTGTCATCAAAGTCAAAGTAAAAAAATCACGTTTGGTTACAGTGAAACTACGTTTGCCTCAAACAGTCAAATAATGAAACAGTTTCGTAAATGTACTTCTTATCACAATAATTATGTTCAAATATATGTCACTAGCTGACCCGCCAGCGGTTTCGCTCGCGTGGCCTCGCGGGGTACGGTAATTACAGATTTTTGACTTGAATTTACCGGGATCAAAAGTATCCTATATGTTGATCAGGGATATAAGCTAACACCATACGAAATTTCATTTTATACGGTACAGTCGTTTCGGGGATTAGCCCTTACAAACAGACAGACAAACATACAGAGAACCAAACTATTTGAACTTATTTTTCACTTACATCCCCTGACTCGGTTTTTAGCATATTTTTCATTGTACAGATATTTGACCAATACAGTTTATAATATGTAGTACTTTTTAAATCCGTCGTTTTACCCCCTTAATCTGTCCGAATCAGCAAGCCTCATTCGAGATAAGTTTCATTCATAAATCTATTGTTATTTTTTGCGCTGATGCGGACGGGTTAAGTCATCCCTGACAAAAATATTGAAAGCATCACTATTTATTTTACATTACTTATCCAGTCATCCAGTATCAATTTTCATCACTGTAACTCAAAAAACAAAGAACTTTTGAAATAAAAATTATCACCCGTTCTACCCCTATATTAAGTCATCCCTGTCAATAAATATTGAAATCATCTCTTTAAACTGTCCAAATGCTAATTTTCACCACTGTATGTTCGAAACCAAAAAGCCTTTCCATACAAACTTTCACCCCCCCATTTCACCTCCTTAGTATATATATATATATATATATTTTAGATAGACTGGTTACCACTATTAAAAAAAAAAATCTAACATTTTTTTTTGAATGACCTATCCAAATACAAATTTTCACAACTATAAGTTCAAAAACAAAGTAGTTTCATACAAACGTTTTCACCCCTTTTGACCCTCTTAGGGGTAGCATTTCGAAATTGCTTAGTACACCTCTACGCATCAAGGACAATACACCCTCCAAATTTCAAGTATCTACGATCAATGGTTTAGGCTGTGTATCGTCTGTCAGTTAGTCAGTCAGTCAGGACATCTTCTTTTGTATATAGTTAATATGTATGTAATCTAAATATATAGGTGCATAACAAGAAGTAAGCATTTTAAATAATTCGGCATTTTCAAGTAACTGTAAATAGTTGTTTTCTACCGACTTCCAAATAGGAGGAGGAACTCAATTCGATTGTATTTTTTTTAATGTTTGTTACCTCATAACTTTCGATAGGGTGAACCGATTCTCAGTGTTAAATTTTTCAAATAGTACTTGTATTTTCTAAAGACCCATAAAACTAAGTACATCTATCACAATGCTGTTGTTTCTGCTATCCTGTTTGAATTTAAATAAACAAACTAAGAGATTTTTTTAAAGGGGTTTTCAGGTTTGGTGTTAGTTGTACGTTCGTGTTTTAAAGAACTTAATAATATTGGGATGTTTCTTTAGAGCGTGGCCTCGGGTCGGCTATATGTAGATAATAGTTGTCTATAATACACCGGGTGAATTTTAATTCATGGGCATCCTTTTAAATTACTAGACACGATCAATGATACCAATTGCATAAGTACTAATATTACGCAATTCAAAAAATATTATCGACTCAATAGCGTGGCTTCGGGTCGGCCTTATGTAGATAATAGTTGTTTATAGTACACCGGGTAAATTTTAATTCATGGACATCCTTTTAAATTACTAGACACTATCAATGATACCAATTGCATAAGTACTAATATTACGCAATTCAAAAAATATTATCGACTCAATAGCGTGGCCTCGGGTCGGCTATATGTAGATAATAGTTGTATATAATTCACCGGATGAAATTTAAATACATGGGCATCCTTTTAAATTACTGGACACTATCAATGATACCAATTGCATAAGTACTAATATTACGCAATTCAAAAAATATTATCGACTCAATAGCGCGGCCTCGGGTCGGCTATATGTAGATAATAGTTGTATATAATACACCGGGTGAATTTTAATACATGGGCATCCTTTTAAATTACTGGACACTATCAATGATACCAATTGCATAAGTACTAATATTACGCAATTAAAAAAATATTATCGACTCAATAGCGTGGCCTCGGGTCGGCTATATGTAGATAATAGTTGTATATAATACACCGGGGGAATTTTAATTCATGGGCATCCTTTTAAACTACTGGACACTATTAATGATACCAATTGCATAAGTACTAATATTACGCAATTCAAAAAATATTATCGACTCAATAGCGTGGCTTCGGGTCGGCCTTATGTAGATAATAGTTGTTTATAGTACACCGGGTAAATTTTAATTCATGGACATCCTTTTAAATTACTAGACACTATCAATGATACCAATTGCATAAGTACTAATATTACGCAATTCAAAAAATATTATCGACTCAATAGCGTGGCCTCGGGTCGGCTATATGTAGATAATAGTTGTATATAATTCACCGGATGAAATTTAAATACATGGGCATCCTTTTAAATTACTGGACACTATCAATGATACCAATTGCATAAGTACTAATATTACGCAATTCAAAAAATATTATCGACTCAATAGCGCGGCCTCGGGTCGGCTATATGTAGATAATAGTTGTATATAATACACCGGGTGAATTTTAATACATGGGCATCCTTTTAAATTACTGGACACTATCAATGATACCAATTGCATAAGTACTAATATTACGCAATTAAAAAAATATTATCGACTCAATAGCGTGGCCTCGGGTCGGCTATATGTAGATAATAGTTGTATATAATACACCGGGGGAATTTTAATTCATGGGCATCCTTTTAAACTACTGGACACTATTAATGATACCAATTGCATAAGTACTAATATTACGCAATTCAAAAAATATTATCGACTCAATAGCGTGGCCTCGGGTCAGCCTTATGTAGATAATAGTTGTCTATAATACACCGGGTGAATTTTAATTCATGAGCATCCTTTTAAATTACTAGACATTATCAATGATACCAATTGCATAAGTACTAATATTACGCAATTCAAAAAATATTATCGACTCAATAGCGTGACCTCGGGTCAGCCTTATGTATATAATAGTTATCTATAATACACCGGGTGAATTTTAATTCATGGGTATCCTTTTAAATTACTAGACACTATCAATGATACCAATTGCATAAGTACTAACATTACGCAATTCAAAAAATATTATCGACTCAATAGCGTGGCCTGGAGTCGGCCTTATGTAGATAATAGTTGTATATAATACACCGGGTGAATTTTAATTCATGGGCATCCTTTTAAATTACTAGACACTATCAATGATACTAATTGCATTAGTACTAACATTACGCAATTCAAAAATATTACCTTAAATACTAAGTTGGAAATCAATTAGTATGATTCTTATCATAGTCATCTCATTCGGGCGGGGTCACAGAGGTCACGGTCAAGGAACATCACCTGCAGCAGCATGCACTGCATGGATATGTATGCTTCTAAATAAGAAAATAATACATTGCAATATGACACACATAACCTGAAATGTGAGATTGACTCTCTAGAGGAAAAGTTAAAATCAATTAAAAATAAGTATGAACGCTCAGAAAAACAGCTAAAAGAGTACATATTGGCAATGAATGCGATGATTAAATGTAATTCTACTGGCAATCCTGTATACAATGATAACATAAAGAACCGATTATCACTGGATCATTCATTGCCATCATGTAGTTCTAAAATAGTGCGAACATGTAAAAATTTATGTCAAGATACAACTTTAACAAGACGTGGTTCTCAAAATACAAATAGTATACCATCAACTATAGATAAACCAAAAATTGTAATATTTAGTGATGAAATTGGCAAAGACATGGGTCACTTATTGTCGAATACATCCAAGGGACATAATGTAATAAATTACTGTACACCTTGTCTATCATATCAGGAAATTATGACTGGAATTTTAACTTATAGCTTTAGCCCCAACACAACATTATTAATTTTAATAGGAAATAGGGGGAATGTAAACAAAAAACAAATAATTGATTCAACAACCGTCTATCTAATCTTACAGTAGATAATGTCATAATGTTTACATTTACCTATAGTAATAGTTTGCCACAGGTGGAAAATGATATTAGATATAAGCTTAATTTATCATTATACACTATATGTAATAATAATTTTTATGGAAATAAATTTAATTTAATTGACATTAATAATTATATAAAAAAATTCTTCTTGACAAAAGATAATTACTATCTTTCTAATTATTTAAGAAGACAGATAGCTGTGTCGCTAT
The DNA here is from genome assembly GCA_917880725.1 of Selenia dentaria. Lineage (NCBI taxonomy): Eukaryota > Metazoa > Arthropoda > Insecta > Lepidoptera > Geometridae > Selenia > Selenia dentaria. Next base: position 37,330,067 of record OU862875.1, on the reverse strand, counting down.
CATATTTATTTGATATTGCAGCCAAAAAATTGGCTAACAAGGTTGCTTCTATTGAGCAATCCAATAGTATTGATAATGCTTCTATTGAGCAATTTGACATTTTTAATTCAGCCAATTGCTTGGCTACTAATGACATTGTACATAATTTAAATTAGTGCCTAAGACAATAGAGACAACCTCTTGCATTAAATCAATCAATATTGTTCATCAGAACATTCAAGGTATGATGGGCAAAGAGTTGGAACTGGAATTGTTTAAAGATGATAGCAAAATAGATATTCTTTGTATTACTGAATACTGGCTTAAAAAGAACCAATTCTTATTTAATTTTAATAATCATCAATTTGCTAACTCCTTCAACAGAGAAAAATCTATACGTGGTGGCTCTTTAATTATTACAAATAAAAATATAAAACTCAAAGAACGAAAAGACATTGTGAGCCTATCTGTTGAACGAGTAATAGAAATGTCCTGTATTGAGTTTGAGTAGTTCCTTGTTCTATGTGTATACAGACCTCCATGCTCACCATATGATGATTTTGAAAAGTGCATGGAGGAAACATTAATTAAGCTATCTAATACAAATAAATCAATGATTATCTGTGGAGACTTTAATATTAATTTGCTAGAAAATAATCAGGTAGTGGATACATTTTTGTTACTGTTTAAATCTTATAATATGTACAATATTTTCTTGGAACCTACTAGGATAACAGCCACAAGTTCCACCTGCATAGACAATATATTTACTAATCTCAAACCTATTAAAAATTTCATTATAAATAATCTAGAATCAGACCACTGCGGTCAACTAGCAGTGTTTCCAAGAAAAACTAACAAACCCCAAAGCAAATATGTTAGCTTTGTTCCAATAAATGCAAGCCGCCTAGAATTGTTAAGAAGTAATATATCCCGGAAAGTGCCAGAGTTGCCCAGTCACAAGGACCCAAATATATCATATAACTCACTGTTCCATCTTATCAGTGATGAATTTGGCAAAGTGATTGTACCAAAAACAATATCTGTTGGTAATCGTGCTAGGTTTAGTGAATGGGCAACTCCAGGAATTTATAAAAGTAGGCAAAAGTTATATAAATTGTACCATGAAAAATCGTATAATCATAATCCTGTATTTTTGGAATATGTCAAACGTTATTCTAAGTTATTTAAACGAGCCTGTTCCTCAGCTAAATCTATTTATTTAACAAATAAGATCAAAAATTCTGTTAATAAAATAAACATGACGTGAAACATTATAAACAGTGAAACTGGTAGGAATACAGTGCGTAATCGAGACTTTCATTTAAAAATTAATAATAAAGATGTAAGAGCCGATTTGGAGGTAGCGGCCGAGTTTGAGAATTTCTTCACTAATATACCTTCTTTAGCAACCAAAACTCTAAAATCTTCCTCCATCTCTGCTGAGATCTTACTTAAACAAAGTGTAACTGAATGTGACACAACTTTTAAATTTTCAATAGTTAATTGCAAAGATATTGTAAGCAGTTTCAAAAGTCTAGATGCAAAAAAAAACGGCAGACCTATGGGGTCTTTCTGTGAAGACCGTTTCTTCAATTATAGATGTCATTGCACCCAATCTAGCAGCTGTGTTTAATAGTTGTGTTGCAAGTGGTGTATTTCCTGACCTAATGAAGCACAGTAAAGTGGTTCCTATATTCAAATCTGGTAGTACTACTGATCCAAAAAATTTTCGGCCTATTTCTGTACTACCTACGCTAAGTAAGATTTTCGAAAAAATTATATTACATCAATTAGAAACTCATTTTAGTGCAAACAAAATTTTCCATAAGAATCAATTTGGGTTCACAGGGAATCGCTCTACTATAAACGCAGGTATAGAACTTATAAAAGATGTGTTTGATGCCTGGGAGAACTCTCAAGATGCCTTAGGTGTTTTTTGTGACTTATCTAAGGCATTTGACTGCGTCCGACATAATATACTTGTCAGGAAATTACAACACTACGGTATTAGGAACATGGCTCTCAACCTTTTGACTTCATATTTAAATGATAGAATTCAAAGGGTTGACATAAATGGTAAAAAATCGCCCGGCTCTATAATCTCAATGGGCGTTCCACAAGGTTCAATACTAGGGCCGTTCTTGTTTTTAATCTATATTAATGACTTACCTTATTATGTAGAGAAGAATCACGAGATTGTATTGTTTGCAGATGACACTTCACTGTTATTTAAAATTAAAAGGCAGTTATTAAACTATGACGATGTTAACAATGCATTAGCTAAAGTTGTCAATTGGTTCAATACAAATAATCTTCTCCTCAATGAGAAGAAAACTAATTGTATAAATATAAAGTTCTCGACACCAAATGTGAGACAAGTAGAATCCAATATACAATTGAATGGAACAGGGTTGGACCTTGTGGAGTCAACGGTCTTTTTAGGAATTACTATAGACGCTAAATTGCAATGGGGTCCCCACATAAAAAAATTGTCTAGTAGGCTCAGTTCAGCGGCTTATGCTGTTAAAAAAATTAGACTATTAACTGATGTAGGCACAGCTAGAATAGTTTATTTTAGTTATTTCCATAGCGTTATGACTTATGGCATACTGCTCTGGGGATGTTCTGCAGATATTAATTCCATTTTTATACTGCAAAAAAGAGCTTTACGAGCGATATACAGTTTAGCTTCCAGAGTTTCCCTTTGACAGAAGTTTAAAGACATAAACATTCTAACTGTTGTCTCTCAGTTTATCTATGAAAATCTAATGTATGTAAAGAAAAACATTAGCAGTTTTGATAAAAGGAGTGATGCTCATTCCATCAACACGCGAAATAAGCACAAGCTATCCGTACATGTAACGCGTCTCCACAGAATATGTCATTCTTTTATGGGACAATGTATACGATTCTATAATAAAGTTCCCAATGTTATCCGAGATTTGCCTATTAATAAGTTTAAAATTACTATTAAAACTAAACTCTGTCAAAAAGGTTATTACAAAATTTCGGATTACTTGGAGGATAAAACAGCTTGGGACTAATCACTCCAGGATCTATCTACTCGTGTACTAAGATGTCAAAGTGTAGCGTGTCTTGCCTTACTGATACCATTATTATGTTCTCTTTTGTAAGGCAACACACTGGAGCTAATATTTGTAGTACCTAAGTAAAAACATTGTAAAAACATCTATATAAAAAGAATGGCCCCGAGTTTCTTGCCGCTTCTTCTCGGTAGGCTCTATATATTTTGGAACGCGGCGGTAGTCTTTAAAGTACATTATAATGAAAAATTGACGTTCATAAGTGCGTCTTTGATGCCTAAATTGAATAAATGATTTTGACTTTGACTTTGACTTTGACACTAGATAAACCGCGATGCGCGTCTGTTTGATCTTGTTATTTATTGTGTTATCGTTTATTGGCAAAAGTGAGCAGACAGGCAGTCGACCAACCTGATAGTAAGTGGTCACTCGCTATAGACATTAGCAAAACCAAGGGTGTTGCCAACGCGCAGCCGATCTTAAGCATTTTTATGACGCCCTTTTTAAACAAATCCATCGTATCGTAACGCAGACGGAAAATTTCGGCAGGAAGCTTCATCTAGATTTTCGCTGTACGCGGAATAAATGTTCTTGGAAATAGTCAGCTGAGAGCTCAAGGTAATAGGGATGAACATCCCGTGTGGTGGTGAACGGGAGGCGTTGGCATCAGATCAAACAGTTTCTCGGAGCATTCGCCGTTGTACAGGTGGTAGAATACGCAGAGAGATGCAACGTCAAAACTTTTTTTCTTCTGAGGGTAGGCGAAAGTAAAACACATATTCAAAAGTTCTCTGTTTTAAATTATTTAAATTAATCAGTTTTATTGATATAATAGTGAATAATTTTATGTTATATTAAAGTTATCAGTACAATACCTGCCGGGGACCGTTATTCCTGAAATAACACTCAGTTTTCCTATCAATTTCAACACTTACATTTTTTAACACTATTTGCACTACAAGATGGAAGAAATTAAGGAGTCACTGTCACAAATGCGCACACTGTTTCTGACCAAGATGGATGAGTTCAATGGTGAGTTGCAAAAGACACCATCTGCTGCACCCACAAATGCCGGTCTGGCTCAGGAGTTTCACAACTTCAAGGCTTTCATCATGATTGCTCTTCAAGCACTACAAGGTCAAGTTGAGCTGTTAGACCGCAAAATGGATAACTTGGAGATGCACTCTCGCCGCAAGATTTTATTGTTGCATGGACTGCCTGAGAAAAATCAGGAAGAGACTGAGGCAGTGGTTGTGAAGGCAGTGGTTGAACGGTTGAAGCTGAAGGATTTTACAGTGACTGACATCAGCCGTTGCCACAGAATGGGTAAATCATCGTCACTAGACAAGCCCAGGCCTGTTCTTCTGAAGCTATGTGACATGTCCATACGAAGCAAAATTTGGTTCGCCAAAACAGAGCTCAAAGGGTCTGGTGTTACTCTGTCGGAGTTTCTTACGAAGTCTCGTCACGACACTTTCATGGCTGCACGGCAGAAATATGGTGTAAGTAAGTGTTGGACTCGTGACGGCTTTATTCACGTAATTGGGCCTGATGGTACGCGGCATCGGTTAACATGTATGTCGGAGCTTAACAAGGTGGACTTGCAAGCCAACCCGGCGGCAAGTGTAGTGCCCAAAGAGACGGTGGCACCGAGAAGCAGACGTGCCACTTCAGGATATAAAAAATGAATTCATCATCTATTTCATCTCGCATTTTTGTCTTGAACTTTCTTGATGTCGTATCGTAGTGTAGCTCACAATATAAGTACCCGATATAATACTTTCGATGAAACGTATAGTTAGGTATGTACCCTTTATTTTTACACTTTTTGTGATTGTTTTTGAGACTATTTGGACTTTGGACTTTGTACATTCACAGTCATTCACTGAACATGTAATTTATTACGCACGTCACCATCTTCTTCTTCTTCTTCTTTATAAATGGCTCATATGTTGACTAACAAAACTGGTTTCGCCGTATTCATAGTAAATATATTTTATACAGTTGGCAGTCAATCTCCATTTCCGGCATCCTTCCACAAACCATTTTGTCTCCCTTATTTGCACGCCTACCTATCTAGCCGTCCCGCTCGCACGAATGCGGCCGCTGCAAGTGGTTGGCAGCACTGGGGAGACGGGTAGAACCGTCCGCGCCGCCATCAGAGAAGCTGGAAATCTTAACCGCTCTCATAAAATAGTACCTTTAATCGCATCAACACCCTTTTAAATACGCCAATTCCAGTGTTGTGTTGTTGTGTATCATTCGCGAACTTTCACCTCGCTTGCGCCCTGCGCACGAGGCGCACGACGCCATCCATCATCGGCCACGTCGCGCAGCCCAAAATCCACCAAAGGAGCTAGCAGCAGGCCTGCTGGCACGTCATCGGAGGCAGCAAACCATAACTACAAGGTAGGCGTGCACTCCTCTCCTTTCTTTCCCGCCCGGCTGCCAACTTATACCTATTTTGTAAACTCATCTGCACCGCAAACCAGTACCTTGGTTCCGCCAAAATACAGTCCACAACCGCTAGAGTCTCATGCTACGGCTGACTCCGCGCACCAGGGTTTAGATGCCCTGGCCAATTGAGCTAACCCTCAATTATTACTTTATTCGATGTGTACGGCTCCGCGCCCAACCGCGCGCCGTACCAAAATCTAATTTATGAAATGTCTGATGTCAAACGTCAATTTCTGACATTGACAAACCGTAATACTTTTTAATTATTATTTTTTGATTCTTATGGTTTGTACATTTACCAACTAGTAATATAGGAACAATTTTATTATGTTTTACTTGTGTTATGAGTATGAAATGGAAAAGTTTATTTACATAGATATATGTTTTCTATCTTCTTTTTTTTTATTGTTTAAATTTAAATTAAGTGTAACTACGTATTACTTTGTGTGATTTAAATATTTTTCTCTGAAAATCAAGCTTTCCGTTATGTAACGATGACAACCGGCGGGTAGAGAAGCAAACGCGAACAAATAACTTAGGTTTTATTGCTACTTTACTATATATATAGTAATTTTATTAATTTTTATATATTTTATATTATTTTATTTTATTTTATTTTATTTATTTTGTACGAGTATATGGCTAGCGATGATAATGAAATGTCTGATACATTTTTAAGTTTTACATCTTCTGGTGATAGCAATGACGACAGTTTCGTCAGTATTCCTTCTCTGTCTGAAAATCTAGAAGCCCAATTCTCTGATGTTCCCAAAAATTTTAACGTAATTCATATAAATGCCCAAAGCATTCCGGCTCATTTTCCTGATATGCTGGCGTCTTTTGATAACAAAAATATTCATGCTATATTAGTCTCCGAATCCTGGCTTAAGCCTTGTCTCTCTTCAGTCTTATATCCACTACCTGGTTTCCGTTTAATTAGAAATGATCGTACCAATGCCCCTGGTGGTGGAGTAGCTATCTATCTGCGTGCTCATATTCCCTTCTTAGTAGTAAGCACCTCAGCTCAACCTCCACCTCCAAATAGCGGCGAACACGTTTTTATTGAAGTCCTCCTCTCCCACACCAAAATTCTTCTCGGAGTCTATTATAGCCATTCCTCACGTGTAAACTACTTTGACTCTTTTGAAATGATGTTACATGATCTCACTCCTTTATACAGTCACACAATTATCATGGGTGATTTCAATACATGTCTTATTCAAAATGACTATCGTTCCACCAGACTTAGATCCATAATTGATTCAAGCAACATGCACATCCTCCCTTCCACAGCTACTCACTTCTTCCCTAACTGTTCTCCTTCGCTACTTGATCTTCTTATTGTATCATCAATACAGCATGTTGCTAAGCACGGTCAAATGTCTGCCGATGCGTTTTCTTACCATGATTTGATATTTTTGTCATACAAAATTCGTCCTCCTAAACCTAGGCCTACTATTATTCTGCAACGCAACTTTAGTGGCATTAATGAAGAACACTTCCTTGCTGACGCAAAGAAGATTGATTGGTCTCCTGTTATGGACGCTGAATCCACTGATGAACAATTATATATATTTAATACTATAATAACTCTATGATATCCATGCTCCACTCCGACGTATTAAAATAAAACATCAACCAGCGCCGTGGCTAACTACTGATATCAAATCACTCATGCACAAAAAAATCGTTGCTAAATTAAAGTATAAGTTGTATCCCGATGATTCCCATAAAGAAAATTATGCTCATTCACGGAATCTCTGCAATAGGGTGTGTAGAGATGCACAACGTCGCCATATTCATGAGTCCGTAGAAAATGAAGATCCAGCTAAAGTCTGGAAGTTCCTCAGGTCGCTTGGAGTCGGTAAATCACGCCAAAATTCTACTCCTAATAATTTAGATATTGATTCCTTGAATAAACACTTCTCTTCATCTTCCAATATAATGGATTTAGATAAAAATATAACGTTACAACGTCTTTCTACCATTTCAACTCCTGACCATCAACCATTTTTCTTTAGTCAATTTTCCGCTTGTGATGTTAAGAGGAGCATATTGTCTATCACTTCTAATGCAGTTGGAACAGACGGCATTAGTCGAAACATGATAGTTCCTATCCTTGATATTATACTCCCTATCCTTTGTCATATCCTAAACAATTCTATATCAAATGCTACAGTTCCGTCAATATGGAAGGAAGCACACATTATTCCCTTACCGAAGAAACTCAATCCTCAATCATTTTCTGAATACCGTCCAATATCCATACTTCCTTTTCTGTCCAAAGTCCTTGAGCGTCTAGTTCATCAACAATTACACTCATTACTTATTCGTCATCAACTCCTTAATCCTTTCCAATCCGGTTTTCGACCTGGGCATAGTACAACAACGGCTCTAGTAAAAATTACAGAAGACATTCGTTTTGGAATGGAAAACAGAGAGTTAACTTTGCTGACTTTGCTTGACTTCAGCAACGCATTTAACACCGTTGACTTTGATGTCCTTCTCGCTCTACTTCGGTCCATTAACATATCTCCAACGGCGATTGACTGGTTTCGCAATTATCTGTCTGGTCGCCGACAGCGGATTCGCCTTGATGAGTCTGTGTCCTCTTGGTGTGACATCACTGTCGGCGTGCCTCAAGGCGGCGTATTATCTCCTCTTCTTTTCGCAATTTTTATAAACTCTATATCTCAACGTCTTTCTTCTTCCTACCACCTCTATGCAGACGATCTTCAAATTTACTCCCAAGCCCCACTTAGCCGTTTAGTTGAAGCAATTAATATGGTAAATAATGATTTATGTTACATTTCGGACTGGAGCAAATCATACGGCTTACGAGTAAATCCACTCAAAACCCAAGTTATAATTTTGGGCAGTTCACGGACTATTTGTAATATAGATTGGGACAGTTTACCAAATATTTTCTTTGAGGGTGTGAAAATTCCATACAGCAAAACAGTAAAAAATCTTGGGATTATTTTTGATGAATGCCTAACCTGGATCCCACAATTGGAAACCGTTAGCCGTAAAACGTTTGCTGCCGCAGGTTCACTCAGAAGACTGAGAAACTTTTTGCCAACAGCCACTAAAGTTGCGCTTGCACAGTCTCTTCTGTTACCGATTCTTGATTACGCAGACGCCTGCTATTTAGACCTTACGGAGGACCAGCTTAACAAACTTGAGCGTCTTCAAAACTTTTCAATAAGGTTCATATTTGGCTTGCGCAAATACGACCACGTTTCTGAATTTCGCACTAAGCTCAAGTGGCTTCCTATACGACATCGCCGGAATGCTCACATCCTATCTCTTCTCTACAATATTTTATTCAACCCTTCTTCACCCCAGTACCTTAAAGAGCGTTTCGAATACCTTAATGCCTCTAATTCTCTTTGCTTACGGTCATCAGAGAATCTTATGCTTAAATTCCCTCCACACACTACCTCGTTTTATGACCGATCGTTTTCGGTCGAAGCCGTCAGACTCTGGAATGCATTGCCACTTGATACCAAGCGAGCTCCGTCCTTAAATGTTTTTAAAGACAAAGTTAAGGATCATTACCTGTCGTGCTAGTATAAGCTCCATACGTGTAAACATCGTATTTATATGTTTATATATATTTATATATATAAGTATATATGTATGTATTTTTGTATGTATATATTGTGTAAGAACATATATCTATATTGTATATAATATTGTAGATATTTATAAATATAATTACTATGAACTATATTGTACACCGCCATCCCTTGTCAAAACTTGCTCCTCTCCATCCAAAGGTTGTCTGGAAGAGATCGCTTTGAGCGATAAGGCCGCCTATTGTTCACTAATATAAGCTAAATATTTTTAAATTTTGTTTTAGTTTAAGGTGTTCAATAAAGAGTTTATCTATCTATCTTATCTATCTAACGTCTCTCCGGAGACTAAGCGGTTCCAGACCGTTTGTAAGTATGGGATCGTCGACGATACGAATAACACGACGTCGGATGGAGTCTAGAGGTCAATCTGGTAAATGGGTGCCCTGGTACATAGATATGTTTGTCATATACCTAATATTATCCATAATTAGCATATTAGTTAGTCCCATTATAAGTGTTTGAATTTTAAACGATGGCCATGAATTCAAATTCACCCTGTATAGAGTGGTGGTATCTCCGACAGAAAATGTAAAGCCGTCCTCGTTATTCCTTACTTACCATTTTAACTTTTTGCCTACCCCAATATCAGTTGGGAACTCAGTTCTCGATGTTGTTGATGAATACATCTTCATAGGCCAAACAGTCAACTAAACAACAACAGAAACTAGTGGTCTAAGATCAATGTTTACTGAGATAATGCTATTTCGAGTTTGACAGCTGTCATCCGAAATCAAGATCTCCGCAAGATCTATCACTTTTGTTAAGAAACTAGTGGTTTAAGATCAATAATTACTGAGATAATGCTGTTTCAAGTTTGACAGCTGTCATCCGAAATGAAGATCTCCACAAGATTTATCACTGTTGTTAAAAACTAGTGGTCTAAGATCAATAATTACTTGCTATTATTAATATTATTATATATTGCTATCATTATTGCTATTAAGGTTGACAGCTGTCATTCCATTATTTACCACATTACCTTATACAGTTGACGAATAAAAAGCTAAATTAATATACACGACTGTCACTGTCACGTTGACAGCTGTCACATCAAAAACTACTTCGAGGTCATTTCTTGGTCGATTTCAGACCGTGTGTGAAATAAGAATCTGAAAATATGACAGCAACTGTCAATTTGACATCTGCCCTAAAAATTGTTTATATTAAAGCAAACTAATACCTTTGCATATAATATGTGATGATTAGGCAATATATAAATAACAATTTTACATAATGTTAATATAGAAGACTTTGCTACAAACATTTTCAACATTTAATTAATTTTAGTTTTTGTAGCCACGGATACGGGGATCAGCGGGTAATTATTTATATTTTTTCTATGTTGGAAACGGATCCCGGTATCACTGGATCCAACACGGCGGGATCCGTGGCTAATTCAATCTAATCCGGGATCCGTGGATACAAAACCCTTTAAAAATGCCTGATGACACCACGTACACTTGTTATATGAACTTGCTATTTTGCATAACTTTAGGTGTCTTTAATATGGCAGAGTTTCCAAAACACAGTAAAACTAGTTCAATTGGGCAGCATTATGCTGAGACAGAGCCGGTTTGACATCACAATATACTCTTATGAGTCTGTGTTTAAGTTGTATTCTAGTCTTACTAATTAGTATTTTTGTCTCTATTTGTGTGTGTGTCAAATAATTAATTATTAATTAATATTAAAGGATTTCATTTTTTTCATTTCATTTCAAAAAGTTTGTTGTGTTTTGATTGGTCAAAGTTAGGTATGTCAGATGCGGGTTGCAACCGTTTACCGATCGATTTTGATGGTTGTAAAGTTGCAAAGCTCCGAGGTTCGGAACGTTCGAGTTGAGAACAACCGAGTGATTTACCCTGAGGTTCGGAACGTGGTTAGTGCGAGTGCGCTCTAACCGAGGTTCTTGACGCGCCTCAGCTGCACTCTGCATTCCCACTCAGTACACGTATACATAATACGTAAACACTCGCGGAAAGGAAGCGGTCATCATCCCGATATATGAATACAGCTAAGTTTCGGGCACGTTGTTGGTAATCGTCTCGCCTGCCCATGACAATTGTAGAGCAAACCATTTGTAAGTTATGTACTACCGGAATCAATGGATTCATACATTTATTTTATACAAACATCTATATTAATTAAATTTCTTAGTATTTATTAGTATATTTATTTATTTACATTTGCATTCATGTACATCCATCATATTATTGTTATGTCACATAGGAAGGAAAATTGACAAGTTAATAGGTACATGTACCCTGTAAGAGCGTTTGCATTATATAGGTACGAGTAGGTACTGTGCAACAGTCCACAGTCTGAGTAATTCAGCTTGACATAATCTAGCTAATTAACATTTATACATACTATTATTAAATTTAACATAAAGCCTTAAATTATTTCAATTCCCAATGTCAATATGTCAATATTACACTTATTTATAACGTCGATAATCGCTCCAACTTATCAAAATCTTGGTTCAATTAGTCTTGAATGAAGTCGCTTATAAGCCTGTCAGTGATAAACTCATCATGTAATAATAACATTTTTAATGAGGTACTGTTTAAGTTGTTTGTAGAAAACGTTATATAATGGTATTATTCTAATATTTGGGCTTTTTCCTACAAATTTTAGGTGTGTGTTTGGTAAAATGAGTTTATTTCTATTTCGTCTACTTTAGTTTTCGTCCATTTCACTGTTCGATTTGAAGTAGTTTCGGTATTTTTACAAACATATATACCTGAAGAATGTATAGGCATGGTAAGCTTAGTATTTTTTTCTCTATGAATTGCAGTTTGCAGCTCTGAGGTTGTTTATTATTAACAAGGATACGAATGCATTTTTTTGCATTTTGGAAAGATAATTAAAGTTCGTGCTATCACCTCAAAGTATTATTCCATAATTAAACCATGAATAAACATAAGCATAATATGCAGAAAACGCGGTTTTGAAGTTAGTGTATATATATTTTAGTACAATTTAATTTTCTCGATGTGCTTTTTCCAGTTTAAGTGGGTATCTAATGTGAGGCCAAGGAGAGTGAATTCGTTTACCTCCTGTATGTTTAAGGTACCACTTAAAAGTTTTAAATCTAATATTTAAATATATATATTGTATTAATGTAAAAATTCTAATGCTTGTAAATGTAGAAACACGGTTAAATTACCGTCGCCTGGCTATTTATATAATTGACTACTAAACCTCGTATTCATAAAGATGTAAATATAAGGATGGAACTAGTCAATAACACTAAATTATTCACAAAATTATCTAGGTATTTTAGTGCATTCAAAATGTATCCTGATGTATTCACCATCTATAACGATAACTTCGATAGCGCATCGACATGGCAGCTTATACAAACATTTTGCTCTACGTCAGTAAAATCCAGAACGTAAACAAAACACACAGTTAATAAAGTATGGTTTATCCAAGTTTTAGAAATATTTAGAAAAGCCTAAACACTAACATATGCTGTACCCTGTTGTTTGTTAACCTAACTTTGACAGGCTGGTTGGCGCAGTTGGTAGCACCCCTGCCTTCTGAGCCGCTGGTCCAACACATTTATGTGCATGAACATGTATGTTTGATCTGTGGCTGGGTGTGTATATGTAGAAAAGTATGTATATCAGTCATCAGGTTACCATAGTACAGGCTCTGCCAAGTTTGGGACCTGAAGACCTTTGTGTGGATGTTGTCCCATATTATTATTATTATTATATTACTTAGTAAGTAGTGTTGTGTGTGTGTGGTAAGTGATATCAATAAAAGTAAAATGAGATTTTTGTAGTAACAAATCTCACCTCTACCTCAGCTCATAGGTAGAGACCTACCAATCGCAGTCCATTAAAATCAAAACCCAAAGAGTAATGTGAATTCATTACTGTGTTAGCTTTTGAAAGTTTATGTCTGTAAATGTATATGAATAACTTAAATATGTCACTGGTTGAGGATTCAGTGCGCCACAGATATTTTAAACTTAATATTAGCATTGCAATTATGGATGTCTACTTCAATGACTGCATTTTTATTATTGTAATAGCGATTATTGACAAATCATAATCTTTGTAAATTTATTGGATACCAATCAGAAAATATCAGCTCAGGTATGTTGTAAATGTGCATGTTCTTTTTTTATTCGGGATATAGCTGAAGCATTCAAGATACCTATAACAGCATTGCAATGAATCTGATGAAGTCTTCGCGTTACGCAATCAAAAACATTAACTGTTTGCATACATTTGAAATTTTCTTTTTGAAATGTATCAAATACTTCTGTATCATACCACTACAACGGACACTACAGAAAATTCTACCGATGTATATCACTATATGTAAACGTGTAGGATTTCAAACATTGAAATTTATAGAGAGAAAAATTCACATCATCGGACGGGATTCGAACCCGCGTCTTCTGACTATCCGTGTCAGACGCCATTGACCAACTAGGCCACCGAGAATCTGTAGGATTTCGCTGAAAGTTTGTTACGGGTGTGGGGTATGCTACTTGGCACTGTTATTTTATTTTTTATTTTACCCGGCGTCGTATTTTTATGAATGATTTTATTTAGTGTGATATAAAAATAAAGTATATCTCTCTACGGTTCCCCAAGTAAGGCAAGTGTAAACACTAGGCAGACAAGACTCTGACATCAGCTAATATTCGGCAAATTTGACTCCCAAAACCTATTAGACACCGTTTGAACACTGTCGTCCGAACTACGAGCCAACTCCTTATACCATCACATGCGATATTTTAGTACTCGATTGATAGACTCAATTTAAATGCTTAAATTATTGCCATAGTGCATTACCGTGTCATGGAGAAGCAAACATCAAAAGCAAATTGCAAGTATCGCGCATTTATCTGACATACGATGAAAGCTTCCATTAGGGCCGCATACTGTAGTTCCGAAATGGATATATGCACTTAAGGTGGCCTGCTCGTCACTGCGATCGATTTCGTGTTTTACAGATATGTGACAAATAGGTGGAAGTAGTGTCTACGTTACAAATAACATAGACCTTTGGGCTTGAGTGCATTGCAAGGAATATATGCAATGTATATGAAAGCTTATAGATAAGAAAGGGTGTTTTGTTAGCCTTGTATAAGCTTTTAGCTAAATTCTATATACATTCTATATATTCTTTGCCATGCGCTCAAACCCCTAAGTCCAACTTATATTGCGTCACTGGTATCATGGTAAATAATATTTTATGTGCATTTATGTTTCTATAATTTTTACAGTTTTATGTTTATTATAAAATGACAACGAGATCAATAAAGAAAAATTTCACGTCCGCGATTGTCTTTGTATTTTGTTGTTGCATATTAATTATTAAAAATGTATTGTGGGATCTGTAGCATTGTTTAAGGTAATATGTGCATATGTAATTGTTTAATACAACACCAGATTTTTAAACACATTATATAGGACTGAAGTCATAGAAGTAGATAAAGCTGTATATGCAACTACACATAATCAAGTGTTAAAAATAAAAATATCTAAGAAGTTACCTAATAGTAAAACGTTAGCTGACGATTTCACCCTGGAAGTACCTATATACAAAAACGTTGAAAATAACTTAGACAATGATCCTATTTATAACACCGGAGTAATATCAAAGTTTACTTTACATATGAGCGGTTTTAATGTGTAACTTCGCTCTGAACGGAAATGCCTCTCCAGGAACTCTATATTTTTCAAATTAAAAGTTCTGAGATCTTCCCAATTTTTTTTTAATTATTTGTAAAACTAGCACTGTTTTTTCTATGTGATTTTGATACAGTTTATGTTTTATGGAAAGTAACATAAAAGGATTATTATAATAGTATTAAGAGTGTTCTATTATTTATATGTATACATATAATAACACTATAACTATAGTCGTGTTTGTACATATGTGATAATTAGGAAATAACTTTGGTTAATTAAAGATCCGCAAATTTTCAAAACGGGTATTGTACCCGATTTGGATTTTTTTTAATTCAGATATACTTAAAGCTTAATCATTTTTTATTTGTCGACACTACATAACAAATTTATATAATTATAACTACAACCAAGGTTGTTATGTTTTCTACCGACTACCAAAAAGGAGGAGGTACTCAATTCGACTGTATGTTTTTTATGTTTGTTACCTCATAAATTTCGACTGAGTGAACCGATTCCCAAAGTTCTTTATCGTTTGAAAGCTGTTGCTTTCCGTGTGGTCCCATATAAATTTTATCAAATTCGGTTTAGTAGTTTTTGACTCCAATAACTGGTTTTTACCAAAGTAATAGAATGGAAGTCAGTATTCAATTTTTCAAATTGCACTAAACTCGTTAGTTTATGATAAAATACAACTTATATTTTATATTACTACAATAACGGGTGAAACTTAAATATTGAACTAAGGAGGGTCAAAGATGAGTGATTCTCTGGATAAAATGGCCCGATGTGTCAACTTTTGACTTATAGCAAAGAAAAAAACATATAACGTATCGTAACTTGTAGGGTCTAGATATGCGTTATTGAGGGTTTGGTGTATGTCTGCAGCTGAGCAGATAAATCAACTAGCTCTCAGTGATGTACACAGCCAGAGGAGTCGATGTTTGATTTTATAGTACTCGTAACGTGTGACGCTTCCAGATTTGATATATTAAGGGTATAAGGATGAGCAGGGAAAATTAACTATATCTCAGTGACGGAAATAGCCAGTCTACAAGGTTTGGATGTATATAAGAGGTATTCAAATTATCAACGGGATAATTGACATGTATATTTTCTATGAGTTTCCGATATTTCGGCACTGATGTAAGCGCCCTGATCACGGATACACTGATGGCACTCATACCCCCACACTAGGATTCCATGAGTCGCGGGAGGTATGAACACACACAATAAAACATTACTACATCCATACTATACTACTAGTTATATTTGACTACAATAGTTTCGTAGAATATGCTAGTTAGGAATATCATTCGTACAAATTAAAATATACAAATAGACAAGGCAACGAGAACTAACGAAATGTCAACGTAGAAGCAAAATGTGCGCCTGACGTTGTCTACTAATTTATTTAGTGAGCTGGGTACCGCATGTTTCCTAAAACGTACTGATAACATCCATAACGTTATATTAAAATATCAAGCTCTACTTTCCTGATAAAATATAAACTAAAAAAATTTATATAAAAAAGAACGCTCTTGAAACAGAGACTAAATTATCATTTATTTATAAAGAACACATTAAAATATTTAGATTTACCTTACATGTCATAAAAGGAAGAATACATAAACAAACTAATAACATAATAAAAATAATATCAATAATATTTTATTATTACATCAATCAAGTAAAATAAACTGCATACTAAGCAAAGCTAGCGTTTGCACCAGCCAACAGCCAAAAAGAAAGTAAAATGAAATAACTAGAAAAACAAGCGAGAGTCTGCGGGAATCGTCGGAAGCTCCTCCGATTTAGAAAACAATATAACGCTGACGATGGTTCCTCCAACCGATATTTCTTTGATAATGATGTTTATATAACTTGCCAGACGTAGTGTCTCTTGTTTCTTGGGTTGGAGCGACCTTTTAAACTACCTTTATTTCCTTTTTGGGGTATGGTTACATTTGTTCGATACTTATTTATTTTGTTTTTCCTATATGTATTTTAGTTGTGTTTTGTAGTTGGTGTGTATGCTATTACCTAACCTACGTGAACCGTCCGTGTGTTTTTTTTATTTCAGACTGCATTTTGAACCATAATAGGTAGTCAGTTAAAAATATCACAAAACTTATTAAAGTACTATTATGTCAATTAGGCAAGCTATGACAGTATTTAATTCACATAAGCTACTTTTAATTTTTTTTAATTCGAAGCGAGTCTAATTTTAGAAGAATTTAAATTACGTTGACTTTATGTCACGCGGACAAAGTTGCAGCAGATACTTGTTAACATAGCTTTACTTTTGAAGAAATACTTTGTGTTATCACCCTTCCTGCGATGGATTTTTTACCTCCTCGTTCAGGTGCGAACTACGTCTTTGATTTCTAGACTACTTCTACAATAAACATTTAATTTTGGCTGTTATAATGATGATAACGTGCATGCAATTATACATTTAACAGATATTATCCACCCTATGGACTCACTTACTCAGCCTTAACCTATCAAGAACCTGAAATTTATTCCGTGGCTGCGTTTCCAGAAATCGAGAACCATAGTATTAACACATTTCTGATCGCTCTATGGAAATGTACAAAGTCACAATCGGTAACCAACGTAATATCAGCGCTGGTTGATTACAACCAGCATTATGCTGAATTGGAACCGGTTTGTGACAGAAAACTAATTAATTAAGTAGGTATTTTAATGTATAGTAAGATTATTATGTATTAAATGTGTTTTCTGTGACAAATAAACTGTATTCTGTTCTATTCAATCATATATTCAATTTATTAATTATTTTAATATTATTATTATTATACAACCAATTTCACGGGTTTCACCCGGTCCTTTACAAAGGCATAAGTGGGGCTGTAGCCAACACTTAGAGGCCTGTTTGGTATAAAAATACAATGTAGTATAAAAACAGAAACATTTTGGATGGAAGGTTACAGGTCATCTATTACAAAAATGGGTAAAATGGCATGGTTATTGATATGTACTTATTAGTGATACGGGAGATAGTGGGCTATGGTCGAGACTACGGCACCTGCCAATTTCAGTCTCATCTTAAAATATTTAGGCAGGTGGTGACTTGCCACTCACTAAACGGGCCCCCCATAAAAGCCACCATCAATGGTGACAAAAGGGGCAACGTTGGTGTGAATGGCTAAAGGGTGTCGAGAGGTGTGCTGCGGTTTCACTAGAGCGCTACTACCGGCGTTATGCCCTTTAACACTTCCACCCTTGGAGCTTTTTGTTACTTGCTCTTGCGTCTCCACCCTCAGACAGCCAATAAAGGCAAGCCGGGGGTCAGGGGTCTCATTTAGCCCCAGGGAGAATCAGGGTCCACGGTGTCGCCACTCACCGACGGCTCGCCACAAAGCCGCCCCTGCGGTATTAATATTATTATTATTAAGGCAACAAAGACGCAATTGTCAACGTCTTTATAGACTGTACTGCCGCGCTTCAAAATATATAGAGCCTTCCGAGAAGAAACGGCAAGAATCTCGGGGAAATCTATATGAAAAGAATGTTATATAGATTTTTACAATGTTTCTAGTTAGGTATCTACTACTATTATTACATTTTATGGGTAGCGGACGACAACTTGCCAGAACTTGCTCGCTTTCTATTTATTTACTAGAGGAATCCATAAATTAATATAAGTAATATTAATTTATGGATTTTTTAGATTTTGACACACTATAATTATATAGTATAAAACTAAGGAATATGTAAAACACGTTTTTTAGGATTGACTATTATCGTATCTCTGGTATCGAACCGTAATAAGGTACCGTTTTATAAGATTGTATCGAACGTGCCGCAGAGGAAGTTGATTCACCTTCGCATCACACAGCTCAGCTTAGCACCGGCTGGAACTAGTCTCATATACTCAAGACCAGTTATTTCTAACTAGAATAGAATCAATGCTGAAGCAAAAATAACTTAGAAATTTCACATACTAACAAAAGACTACTGTGCAATAAATGCACTTTAAGGTACAGCTTCACCGTCGTTACCAGGTTGATTCATGTGAATAGGTCTCTGGTGGCTAACAATACAAAGACGTGATTATGACAAACTAACTCGCTAAATGTTGCAAGTATTGTGGGACGACGGTAGGGTGGCCATATCGTGGACATTTTTTAGTTTAAGAAATTCCTTAGTGCCCAATAACTGTAGTTGAACACTCTATTTATTACATTAGTAAATACGTCTAACATCAGCTAGTCTACTCAATAGACTATAGTGCTCGTAGCAAATAAGCAGTAGTAATTAAGAAGAGTGTAATCATAAAAATGGATGCCCTAGTTGACGTCCATACTCGTAGTCCATACTACTGCAAGCCGTAGTGTAGCGTTGCATAGAATTGTGTGTCTAGATTTTTTTAATATAATATTTAAGATAAAAAATTTGTAACAGCTTTCAAAAAGAATTATAAAAATCGGTGTAACAGGTTAAAACTTATGAGGCAACCATACAAATGACAAACAAATTATTATATATTTTTTTTTTTTGTAAGTCGCTTGAAAGTAATAAATGCGACAATAGGTTTGTTAATTTGTAACATTGTCCTTCTTTCGTGCAACATCGTAGCTGCTCATCAACTTTAACCACAGCATGGAGAGTGGAAAGTGACACTTTTAATCCCAATCAAACACATAGTTATAATGGAATTTTTGGCTATAGTCAACAAACTAACATTTATTGTATTTTATTTTTATAAACGAATATGAATTCGTAAAATTAAATCAGTATTATAAAAACTAATGCATCCAAGTGGGTAGGTGCACCTGGAAAATCTTGTGTAAGGTAGCTAAAAAATGTTATACATAGACGCAAGTCTTTGGTCGTACGAGGCATACTCTTGTGTCTCTAAAACCCGAAACATACTCGTGTGGACGCGGACCACACGGTCTTAAAATATTGTTTGTACTAGCATTCTAAAAAAAGTGTTAAAAAATAACTTTCGTTATCTAAATTCTTCATCTCCGCTTTCCGGACGCATTTTACAAAGTTATAAAACAACTATTCATATTACGTATAGTACTCATTCTCAAAATGCTATATTTAAGGTTTATAAAAATAATTGATAAATTAAAATAATGATTTATGTTCAAAAATAACAAGTCCAGACAAGGCCACACAAAACGGGGAACCTGGCAACACTAGCCGTTGCGGTGGAGTAGCGCCCTCTATATTACCCCAGTGGGTAGTTGACTATTTGCCTCT
Source organism: Selenia dentaria (assembly GCA_917880725.1). NCBI lineage: Eukaryota > Metazoa > Arthropoda > Insecta > Lepidoptera > Geometridae > Selenia > Selenia dentaria. The sequence goes on along the minus strand of OU862875.1, from coordinate 37,310,045 downwards.
ACCCGCAAACCGCGCACCACAAAAGCTTTGTTTTAGTAACAGCTTCCCTCTCATGGGACTAGAGTCTTAACATTTGAACGAAGGTTATAGTCTTAAGGGGCATTATTAGAAACCCAGGATTTTGATGTCGTTTTAATTAAAGACCAGGTAAAATAAACTTTTTGAAAAAGAGTCTACCTACTATTTCTTATTTTGTGTCTACAAGGACAGTTTTTGTATACGTATATGTAGTGTAACTAGCAGATAATACGTTGTACGCATTTGTTATGTTTAACTGATGTAAATACATATTCTAGTTGCACAATGTGCAGTGCTCTAGTTACTTGGTTTCCAGCATGTACTTTTCTGCCAATATCGTACATGTATTTGAAAACACATGTATTTTTCAACACTTGCAAACTTTTTCATCTTTACCTGTTTTTTATTACCTGGTATATTTCCCGTATTTCTCATTTCCTACGTTTATTTCAATAAAATTTTAAATCCATCTTCTATATCAATACAATACAAATATTCATGTCAAATTACAATTACACATATTAAAAATATAAAATAAATTACAAAGGCTAAAATTAAACTTCTAGTCAATATTAAATAACCGGCCCCTGTCCGCTCCCGGTGGAAAGGTGCCCATTACACATTACACTCGCTGCGTTCCCGCGCTGAATAGCTATGGCCAGCCTTTGCACCAGGAACGAACCGGAGCGGGAGTCACCGGTGACGTCACAGAGTCTACGACCTAACTCTCCCACAAAGCTCTTAGCCTCAGCCCCCCAACTGCCCATGGTCTCCACAGCCACGGGCACAAAATGGTAAAGCGGCTCCAAGGCAGCTTAAGCCTCTTCTTAATGCTGGCATCTTCCGCAGCTGCTGACGGGGAGTTGACGGTGCGAGTCAGGTGGCTGGAGGCAACAGTGCTGACGCAAGTAGCGTCACAAATTAGGCACTTGCCGTTCTTCCACGGCACCAAGGTCAGCCCGTCAGGCCTCTTACCGTCAGATCTGCTCAGACCTGGAGGCTCAAGCACGCAAGGGACGTTTGCTGATACAAGGGCTCTACGGACTATGTCATTGAGAGCATGGTGTCGTGGAAACCTCCCTGTGCAACGACGACAAATCAGTGCATGATGGCCTCCACCATGGATCCGCAGGTGCATCTGTGAGGTTCACACACCTTGCAGCCTAGGCGGAGGGCCACTGCCACACGAAGAGAGTCGTCGTCAAGTAAGGTGAGGTGAAGGCAGCGCATGCAACCATGCTCCAGATTCCGTCTGCGACACAGCCCGCACTCTGGCCGTATCAGCTCCCATAGCAGCCTCCAATAAATTGCCTTGGATCCGCTTCACCGAAACATCCTCCTACTAATAATATCTCGCATTACGTGCAATAACATTTGTATAATTTTCTAACTACATGATTACGCATAAAGTAATAACGATTAGGTTGTCAACTGATGATTACCATCGGCACACAGAATACATTTGACGAGTGACCACAGATTTTATAGTATAGAATGTCACGTTTATTTAAAATATTCACAGCCAGGCAAATCTTGTAAACAAGTACCTAACTGTCTATGATTTAAATTAGGCCTCTACGGTGACGCTACACATCCCTATTTAACTCTATTTTCATGACTTCGTCTTGTACGCATAAGTTTACTTGTAGCTATTTTATCGTAGTCATATTATTCATGAAAAACTAGTTGTAATATTAGGGTAAAATGGGACTGACATACCATTTAGGGTAAATGTCCCTATATATGAATATAGAATTAAAAAAAACTCTCTTTTCAATTTTCATGACCCATGTATCATTTTAAGGAAGCACTGCAATTCTCATAGATATATTATAAAACTTACTTGAAGACATATAGGTTAAAATACCTAGTGATATTTTTATGTTATTCTGAAATGGTACAAACACGAGACCAATCTTATGTTAGGTGGTAACCTCTGCCTAAAACAGATGCGCATTTTCTCGAAGAGACGAACTACAATGCGCCCAAGCCAGTATAAGTTGTTAAGCCTCATGCGGCTGTAATTTCGCCAGCTACCATACCTTCAAACCAAAACACTGTATTGCGAACGTTGCTGATGAACGATAGAAAAAGGTATGGTGGCAATACTACCCCGGACGAACTCATTCTCAAAGAGTTCTATTGGTCTCATATGCTTACCTACAATAAATTCATCTACAGTAGGTTAGGTACCGACTGCAAGCTATGGTTTATTCCTTATAACTCATTGTTAATATACCTTTCCTAAATACATGAAAGCGCACTACAATATGAACTAAAAATATATTTTACCTGACAAACACAAATAATACTGCGAATGTACAAAGATCAGATCAAATAACAACAACCCGAAACAACTAATAAGCAATAGCCGAATGGAACGGCATTTTTATATTTAGTATATTATACAGCGTGTAAAAGAATGGTGTCGTAATACTAAAAGGTGTGCCTAGTCAGTATTCACATGGCAATGTATCAAAATTATGAACACTTTTAAAAAAAAAATTAAAAAATACTCGTACATACTTATTTTTGGCACAAAACATCCGATAGTGTTCTTTGTGCACAATATGTCATACTAAAACAATGTTTAACTTACTATCTTTAAAAAGAAATGAAGGTAGTACCAAAATCAGCTACGCAAAACACCATTCGTTTACTCACTACAAACTACGTAATGTTACAAACATTACATAGTTTGTGTTTCCCCCACATATATGGAATCCAGTCTTTCTCCTTTTATCACACGCTCAGGCGCGGGTCGTGTTAGACAAGCAGAGACATCTGATAGTGTTCTTTGTGCACATTATACTGCACACAAACTACGTTGAACATACCTGCTATCGTTATATAGAATTGGAGGTCGTACTATTAGCAACCTAAAACAACTATCCAAAACACCATTCGTTTACTCCATACATACATACATACATAGTGTGTATTTCCCCTACGTATCGGATATCCAGTCTGTCTCCTTTCATCACACGCTCAGACGCGGGTCGTATTAGACTAGCAGAGACATCTGATAATTTTTATTGTGCACATTATACCGCACACAAACCATTTTGAAGTTACCTTCTATCATTAAATAGAATAGGAGGTCGTACTATATCAACCTAAAAACAGCTATGCAAACACCATTCATTTACTCCAAACATTACATAGTTTGTATTTACCCCACATACCTAAAATCTAGTCTCTCTCCTTTTATCACACGCTCAGACGCGGGGCGTATTAGACTATTACAGACATCTGTTTGTTTATTATGCACATCATAAGGCACATAAACTATTTTGACCTTACCTACTATCATTAAATAGAATATGAGGTCGTACTATAACAACTCCGCAAAACACCATTCATTTACTTCATACATACATAGTGCGTATTTCCCCCACGTATCGGAAATCCAGTCTGTCTCCTTTCATGACACACTCAAACGCGGGTCGTATTAGACTCTCACAAAACATCCGATAGTGTTCTTTGCGCACAGAAGAAGCTAATTTTGCTTAAGTGGGCTACTCGCGACGCGTAGGGGATCCCGGCGCGCCCTGTGTTTGACTCCGCCGTATCACGTTGCACCATAAGATGCTGCTAAGTGATGATTGGTAGTGTGAAAATTATTATATGGTACGTTTATAATTATAATATTAAAGACATATTTGGTATTCGTCGCAACTAAGATATAATAAAAAAGTGTGTATGTATAATAAAAAGAACGTATATATAAATATTTGATTGATGGTTCAGTTGGTAGTCACGCTGCCTTCGAAGCGCGGTTCGATCCCTGGCTTTTTTTGTTATGTGTGTGTCTATGTATGTAGGAGTGTTTTAACTTTTTTATTACTAATACATTATAAATGACCTTTTTTAAGACGCAAATACTCAACTGTTTTTAACAAAACGACCTCTGGAATAACAAATAAATAAGTGTACCTAATCGAAAGAAATTTACCGAACAATAAGTATTTATTGCGTTGATTATTTTGATTGGCATGCAACATATTATTACCGTCCTCAACACTTGAGTTGGTTGCGATGACGTGCATTGTTTAGTTGTAAGCACGTACCCTCGCGTGTGCAATACTTGTGAATTTCCTAGGGGAAGTTCTTATTGTACTGCAAGTATGGTAACGACTGAATGTACATAAATCCGTATGTTTTACATATAAATGCATATAGGTACGTGGGTACGTACATATTGCACTGCTGTTTATAGGGGCTTTTTAGATTTAGCTCTTAAAGTTTTTCGTAGGAGTTTCGTAGTCTGAATGTTGTAAATATAAACATTTTCGTTTAGTTTACAGTATCGACTGTTTATATTAGTTGTATTGTACGTTGTTGTAGCGTGATACCAGAAATAATTATGTTATAATCTAACATAAAAATAATTGAGAACTATTAATTATTTGTTACCTCTTGGCTATACTTCGAAAAATCGCTATAATTTTACCCACATGTCATAGTTAGAAAATAGAAACAAAATCTTAGATAATTTAGTTGAACATTGTAAATAATAAAACTTGTATAAAACAAATGCAGAGCACTGAGAGTGCCAGCAGCTCTGTCAGGTTGCAAGTCGAGGCTAACGTGGAATTGATTCAGCGTACGACGTGAGCTGACTTACCAACAGCGCAACTCAAATGAAAATCCACAACTTTATGCTGATATATTCCTCAAACTAAGTTTACTGTTTGTAATGGTAATGACGGTATGAGTGCGTAAACGTTACTTTATTTTATTGTATTCCTAGTAACATGAAAATAACATAAATCTAACTTAAGTAGTAATTTATTTATAATCAACGAATACCCTAAAGATCCTAATATTTGAAGAAAAATAATAACATTATGTTATATATTAGTAATAATTAAAAACGTAATTATTCTTTTTCTTGTGTTAGCTGATACTTTTAATTGTATATAGTATTTTAAAATAAATCTCGTTATGTGTATGTTAAGCAATTTAATGCCAAAATTTTGTATGTTCTAAAAGAACGAAACTATTGAGACCTAATCTTAAATTAAGTACCCACTAACGTACGTATATGATATTTCATATCATATAGGTATTTTAACTTCTTAGATGGTACTAAATATGTCTCTGTTATGTAGCGAATAGCGAAATGTTATGTTATGTACTTAAATTGTCCCTGGAAGCGAATTAGTTTTCAAAACATAGAATCTTACAGCAAAGATTAGTGGTGAAAGTCATGTATTATTAATTTACATTAATGTATGTAAGTAATACAATTAGCGGTTCTCATATAAGCTATACTTACATTAGTATAGTATATACATATGCATGTTTCCAATTGTTGGGTGAAATTGTTGTTCCAGAAAAAGATGGTTCTTGTTCATACTTTTCTTGTAACTACAACTGGACAGTTCCACATTCATCATCATCATATACCTCCCCCATAATTTTCCAAAAGGACGGGGTTTTTTCCATTCCATATTACAATGGGATAATTTATGTCAGCTACCAAGAGTCATAGTCCGATATGTAAAGAGGTTATGATATCTTAACTAAAACTAAACTGGCGGTGGAAATGCACAATGCACCCTAAGAGGGGTGTTAGTGTAGAGTTATCGCCCCCACACATAATAAGAGTAAGAAGTTTTTTGCAACTCAAAAACTCTCTACATCACAGATACCTTTACTCTCTACATCACAGAGCTACATGCGAGTACTAAAAGCTCTGTAAAGCTAAAACCTAAACCTGACAACGCGAAGTAAACACATTGTGCTATGTGAGCCGACTGGCCAACAGAGCGGCTCAAATGTAAACTTACAACTTTATAGGAACGGTGGAAATTTAATCAAGAGGTTACGGTAAAATTGTACCTAGTAACATAATTATCACTGTATACTGTATATCTATTACGTGAACTTAGTTTTGAAGATCTTATGTATGACAATTAGGTAACAATATTATAAAAAGCTACAAGGGTCTGAGTACTCTAGCTCCGTAGAAGGGTATTCTACAACGAATCTCAAGTTGTGATCTTTGGGTGATATACCAATCTGGTCACTAACTAGGTGTTAGGATTTTTCTACCTACTATGTATGGATTTCACGGACATTCTAGGAAGTGAAATGTATGGTATAAAGTGAATGATTAATTATCTATCAATCTTAATAAAGTATGCATTTCCTCACGATGGTACCATGACTAGGAGCTCAAGCCTGGTTTAGAATACACACGGTCATGGGTAGATCATCACTCCTTATAAGCTAGCATCGCTTCAGATGCGAGGTTATTATACCTCCGACTTGCACAATCTGCATAAAAATTCTGTTTGAGTTTTCAGCTTTCAAATGATCCCCTGAAAGTTACATGGTAGTAATTCTTGTTTTCTAAATTTACCATAATCTTAGTTTAACTGCAGTGCCTGTGCAAAGACCTGTGCAGTCCTCTATCAGCCATGGATTGCTGTGCGCCAGAGCGAAAATCGCAAGTACGATTACATCTACAACTTACATTACTGGTGTCATCATCATCATCTCAGCCGTAGGACGTCCACTGCTGAACATATGCCTCCCCATGATTTTCCAAAAGGACCGGTTGGAAGCGGCCTGCATCCAACATTGTCCTGCGACCTTGATCAGGTTATTACTACTGTTAGTTATTACTAATTGTTACTGGTGTAGATCAAAGCAATACTTTATTTATTATTTACAATCGTTTATCTACTTTTATTTTATTTTCTAGTTAACCTGCATATCATATTATTTTTTTGTAGTTTAAATATTAGGTGCCTGAACTAAAGACCTTACTCCGGCCTTACTTTTAATTCTTTGCTTAAATTTAAATAACGTCAAGGCGCAGGATAGTTTTGCTGTGCATATATCTAAATAACGTCATTTAAAGTTAAACAGCGTTTTAAGTAAGGCCATTCTTATTAAGAGTATTAACATAGTCACTCTCCTTAAAGTAGTATTTGTGATGATATTTATAGGTACATATTACACGAATATAAAAACCTTTAAGTCCAATGTTCTCTAAGTATTAACACTGATACGTAGAGATACTTTGTAAGAGCTCTCAGCTCAGCATTGTTTCTTGATGTTACACAACAAATCCACATTTACGGCAAGCGCCTGCGATTCAATTACAAGCAAAGTGCGGCGGCGGTGCGTATTGCATCGTAAACTCAGCTGTAAGGCGTTATGACTCTGGATGAAATAAAATCTAGTTGGAAGGCTTCTAACTACCTCTGACCTGAATAATCGAAGTATCGATAAAGTGAAACTGTGTTGGAAAGGTTTAGTTCTAATTCCGTGGAGGGTGGATTCACAATCCTCGTAAAATTAATTTTGATGCATAGAACCTTGCTAAATAGCCCCAGGAGTAAAAGTCTGAATACCCATAATAGGGTCAAAATTATTGAGTTCACAATATCCAAAAGCTTCGAAACTTTGGACGTTTTTCGGCTAAATTGCGTATGCTGCAATAAGCTGCGTGTTCGTCTAAATACGGAGTTCGACGCCAAGGCGTACCTGTATAATATTTAAAAAATGATGTAAAAGATGATGATGTGTGAGGTGATGTACTACCATGAATAACATAATTATAAATAAATTAAAAAGCCATTTATTTCCCAATTCTTCAGTACATATTTTAAAATTGACTTAAGTAGTATTTTAATTAATTGCTAAGCTAATTGGGCACCCAAAAGTAGAAAATTCAGTGAAAGCCATTAATCAGAATTAAACAAGTAAATAATAAACGATTTAAATAAGAATCACTACGTCACTATTAACAAAAGCTTTGTCTTATTAGAAACAACATAGACTATAAACGGGATTACATTGATCATCAGATAGTGTACTTCAAGAAATATAATCAACCGCAGAACAGCAGTGCGATTCTCTAATGATTCGTTGATGCGCTCGTCGGCGAGCTCACCGATGTCAAATACTTTTTGAGATATCGCCCTTGTACACAAGGTTGTTTTTCCAACGTTTCTTGTCAACACGTCATTTGTTTTACGGATGTTTTCAAAGATGCAACGCTGTTTGCTCTTAGAGAATCACACGGCTGATTCTACTGGTGTGTACTCAAAACCTTGAATGATACGGCTTTATAACTCTCACAAACTAGACAGTACCTACGTCAGGAAGAAGTTTTCTGTCGAGCTGTGACTTTTTATTAATGCCACACAACTTGCAACAATCACAAGTTTTTGCTCGCGCCCGGAGCGTTGCGTGCTCCATTTTAAATATTCGTTTATGTGTCCCAGTTTTCATAAAATACATTTCATAACACTGATACACTTTAGTGTCGATACATTAATGTTGTGGTGTCTCGTAAAAACACGACACCTTTCATAGCATTTATATTTTACAATGCCCGTTGTAAAATAGTAACTTTTCTTTTCATAATACTTCAGAATTTCGTAATAGCCGTAATCCGTAATTTTAGTTAGAGTCGTTTAATTTATGGAATTGTGTAACGAGTTTCATAAATTGCTTAACTTTTTCCGTGTTATGCCTCTTAAGCTTATAAATTAGGCAGAGCCAGTGTTTGAGTTCTGTAAGTACTTGATACTTCAAAATGTAGTTTAGATGTAGATTTTAAAATAATTATAAATTACTAGATATGTCCCGCTGTTTCACCTGCTAGTGATGGATGATGATGATGATGATGTATCCTATGTGTTAATTCAGCTCCTTATCTAGCTCCATACCAAATTTCATCAAATTGGCCCAGTTCACACGCGTCGTGATGAATGATGAAGAAAAGAATCCTATGTGTTAATTCAGCGCCTCATCAACCTCCATACCTACTTGGTACTTGGTACTTGGTACTTGGTACTTGGTGGGCTGGCTCTTTTCCGCAACCAGGCCGCTGTGGCGCGGCCCATTTTGCGTGATAGCCGGGTGACGCTGATCACTCCAGCCACCCGGTGTCGCCCAGGAAAGCCAGCAGCTCCTTCGGCTTGGCGCAGGCTTCCCACACTGTCCTCGGCGAGCCGAGGTTAGCTGCCCTTTGTGCCGCCACGCTCCTGCATTCGATGAGCAGATGCGCAGCTGTTTCTTCCGCCTCCATGCAGCCTCTGCATAGGGGGCTGTCTGTAACACCTAGATTAAACAGGTGTTTGTTTAAGGAGCAATGACCGGTCATAATTCCGACGATATGTCGTACATTATTTCTTTTAAGATTGAGGAGTTTTCTGGAGAATTTCAGATTTAGAATCGGAAAAGCCTCCTTCGACTGCCTACAACCCTCGATACTTGCCCAGTAGTTCTGATGCTGGTCCTTAGTTTTTTTGCGAATCCATGCACGAATTTGACTGAAAGGTAGGGCATCATTGGTTCTGGTCCTGCACACGTCATACCGGAACCTCTCCTTGCTAGCTCATCAGCCGCATCGTTACCTCTGGAATCGCTGTGCCCCTTTATCCATTGGAGTGTGACATTATTGTTATGTTTACTTACTTCCTCCAATAGTCGGTGACATTGTATGATCAGCCCCGAAGAGTGGTCGTATCTATTTAGGGCTCGTAGTACCGCAGTGCTGTCGCAGAGTATCCTAATATTACTATTGGTTACCTTCCTGCAAAGTACTGCTGCTGTGGCTTGGATGACACCCACACATTCTGCTTGGAGTATAGAGTTGTGTTTACCTAGCCCTGTTGCTATGTGTATGTTTAGTTCCTCCGAGAACGCTCCCGCTCCGGTGCCTGTTGCCATCTTGGAGCCATCTGTGTAAATTCTGACTTCATGAATACCTGAGCAGTCGCTTGGCTCTTCATTTAGTTGTACGCGGTAGCTCTTTGTAAAGAAGTGTTGCTTTTGTACTCTATCATAGATAGACTTTATTAAGGGGTTTCCAACTGCAAAGTTTTCTATGATTGTTGTATGGGGTGCTAATTGATCCTGATACCAGAGGTTCAGTGCCTTTAGACTGTACGCAGCCGCCGCGGCCTCTTGTTGTATGTATAGGTGTAGCGGGGTCAGGCCTATCAGGGCCTCAATCGCGGCGGTTGGTGCAGTGCGCATGCAGCCTGTTGTGGCTACACAGGCAAGTCTCTGAAAGGTTTGTAGCTTGGTTTTGGTGGTGCTCAGGGTGGTTCTGGGCCACCACACAATTGCACCATATGTTAGTGAAGGTCTGATTACCGTTTTATATAGCCATAGGGTGATCTTAGGGCTTAGTCCCCATGTTTTACCTATCATCCTTCTGCATTGCCAGAACGAAATACTGGCTTTGATTAACTTGTTCTCTAAGTGCTTGGCCCAATTCAACTTGCTGTCTAGTGTGACTCCCAGATATTTCACTTCTTCTGACAGTTTCAGTTGCTTGTTAAATAGGCTAGGTAGTGTAAACCTGCCTAGGGTTCGTTTGTTAGTGAACATCACCAGTTCGGTTTTAGCTGGGTTTACGGAGAGTTCGTATTCTATGCACCATTTTTCGACAACCTTTAACGCATTTCTCATCAGGTCACATGCCACACTGGCAAAATGGCCTGATATTAGTATTGCGAGGTCGTCTGCATACCCTACCGTGAAGAAGCGACTTGTATTCAGCCTGGTGATTAGATCATTGACTACTAGATTCCATAGGAGCGGGGACAGGACACCTCATTGGGGGCACCCCTTGGCCACCACTCCCCTGGTCGTGCCGTTTAAATCAATACGTATCGCCCTTAATTCTAGCATGTTAATGATCCAATCGATCAGGGTCAGGTCTTCTTTGTGTTTAAGCAGTGCTGCTCTAATGCTGCTAAAGTTAGTTTTGTCAAAGGCTCCTTCTATATCAATGAAAGCTCCTAGACATACATTTTTACTTTTAATATCTCGCTCTACTTTGTGTATAACACTGTGTAGGGCGGATTCGATAGATTTACCTGCGCTGTAAGCGTGCTGTTCTGGGTGAAGTGGCGCGGTAATGAGAACTGTGTCTCTGATGTACCTATCACAGAGCCTCTCCAGGGTTTTCAGGAGAAAAGACGTAAGACTTATCGGTCTATAAGCCTTTGCTTCTGTGTAGTCACTCTTACCCGGCTTTGGTATAAACAAGACCTTAACCTCCACCCTTTGGGCATGTATCTGTGCGCCAGACATGCCTTGAAGATAGCACTCAATGTCTCGTTTATATGATATTCACTCCATTGTAGGAGTCCTGGGAATATCCCGTCCAAACCTGGCGTTTTGTACGGTGTGAATGTGTTGATTGCCCAGTTTAGTCTCTCTCCTGTAACAACAGTCTGTGCAACAGCCCAGTCTGTCGCTGTAGGTGGTGCCATGGGGTGTTCTGTCCAAACATTTGAGTCTGATATTAGACACCCAGGAAAGTGTGTTTTCAAAAGTATTGTATAGGTTTCTGTTATAGTTTTAGTAAACGTATTGTCGCTTTTCTTTATGGAGCCGATGTCGCGGTTCGGGTTACTAGCGAGTATTTTCCTAACCCTATTCGCTTGTCCATTCGACTTGATGCTGGTGTTGTAGTTTTTCCATGACCTGCGTGACCTGGACCGTATATTTTTCTTATAATTAGCCTTGGCTATTCTATAGTTGTCCCAGTCCTCGTCCATGCATGTATTCATGGCTCTATTGAACAGCTTGCGTACCTTCCGCCTCTGTCGTTCCAGTGCTTTGGTCCACCCCTGATTGCCTCCCCCAGCGTTTGGCAAAGAGAGGGGGCATGCGCTTTCAAAACTCATAGTGAGACTGTACGTGAGTTGTTCAACAGTTTGCTCTATTTCTTCTATGTTTACTAGTTGCGTGTTCGCACTTACTGTGTTCATGTTTTGTTCAAGGGACCTAGTGAAGATCGTCTTGTCGGTCCTGCGGGGGTTGCGGATTGGTGTTAGTATCTGTTTGCTTATTTTTAGTTCATACCTGATCCACCTGTGGTCGGAGCCGGAGTATTCGCCTGATACTTCCCAGTTCTCTATGAGGTTTGTATTACCTGAGACCAAGGTGAGGTCGATGATAGTACGGCTGCGTTGTCTAACAAAAGTTGGTTCCGCGCCTGTATTTGCTATAAGGAGATTTGTAGTAAATAAAAAGTTTACCAGGTCCTCCCCTCTGCTGTTTGACGTGGGCATGCCCCATATAGGGTGATGGGCGTTTGTGTCTGCTGATATTACTAGTTTGAAGTCATTGAGCTCGCAGTATCTTACCAGGTCCGCAACGTCTTTCGATGGGATCTCCTCGTCGCCGGGCATGTAGGCTGACGCGACGATCACGTCCCCAGCTTCCTCCCCGATAACACCCCGGAGCCTGGCAGTAGCCAAGTCTCTGGAACAGAACTCGGTTAGAGGCAATGAAGCAATGTTGCTTGGTACATATATACATGGTCGAATGTTGTTTTTGGAGGTGTTGTCATATATTAACTTACCCCTTAGATTATTGAGACCACACACACGCCCCGCCCTGATCCACGGCTCCTGGATCAAGGCCATGGTCTCCTCGCTGTCATCCCCCAGCACTCTGCGCAGGTTAGCCGTTGCAGTGAGGCTGTGCTGGAGGTTTGTCTGGATGACCTTACACATCATGGAGGATTGGGTCGCCATCATTCAAGCTACCCTCCTCCTCTGACTCAGCCGTGTTGGCCCCGTTTGGATCCCTCCACTCTCCTCTGGTAGGGGGGGTCAGGATCCACACTCATATCCTCCGTCGTCTTTGAGGACGATGGTTTGGGCGATGAGTGTGACAGCTCGTCCGGAGTTTCCCCCGTCTTGCCGTCTGGAGCCAGCATGGTATCCAGCTTGTCTGCCGGTGTGGGCTTGCTTGCTGGTGCAGGTGGTTCGTCCTGAAGAGACCCGTTCGCTGCATAGAATCGAACGTAGACATTCCCCAGGTTGAAGGCTAGCCTCCGTCCTTTCTCTACGAGTGTAGGTATAAGGGGTTCGGGAATCCCCAACGTGAGGAACATCGTGTCGTCTCCGTGCATGCTATGCGCGAACAGTCTCCAGGTGTTCACCTGGGCCCACTTGTTCTGATCCGCCAGAATCAAGCTCGTGTCTTTGACAGAGCTATCACATTCCGGGATGAATAGTGCTGCTCTTACTACTCGGGTTAAATCTCCCTGTCGTTTGACAGTGAGTTTAACCCCTGAGTCAGCTGAAAGACTGCTAACTGCCTTGTTGAGCCACCGTAGTGAAGCATCATCCTCACACCACAGCTTCAGGGCTCCATCTGCAATGATGGGCTTCCCTCTGAAGCAGGGGGAGAATGTGATGTTAGGATCTTTAACATCAGCTAGAATCCTGTTGACCAGGTACTTCTTCACTTTGGTGGCTTGCTCTTCTTTCAGCTCTTGGCTTTCCCCCGTCACCGCTACGCATAGCTCATTCTGAGCAATGTCTGCGTAGCTGGTCAGGGTGCGCCGTGAGCTGTCCAGTTTGGGTCTTTTGTGTTCACCTCTAGGTGACACCGTGTCATCCAACCGGGTACGCTTGCCGGGCTCAGTGCGGGGAGGGGCCTGTGCAGATTTCGAAATGGCCACTGCCCCACGCCTCTGGCGATTGTACCGGTTGCTGTGTTTAGGGTGCGACTACTTGCTCTGGACCCCTGAAGGTCCTGGTTCTGCCGTAAGTGGTGCTCCAGTCTTCAGTGGTTTGGCAGGTGGTGCGGTGCTGTGTCCTGCTTTTTTAAAGAAGTAGCTCGGGCCAGGTGCGCCGTTACTGGCATCTCCAGTCGTCTGCTTCTGTCCTTCCGGATGGTCTCCTGCCTTGGGGACTCCAGCCTGAGGCTTAAGTCCCGTTAGGCTAGATCCCGTACCGGTGTTTTCAGCTTCTGACCTTTGACTAGCCAGTCGCGCTTCGGCCTTTTGCTGCTTCTTTAGCTTCTGCCTCAGTCGGTTTCTTTGGTTTTTGCTTAGAGTCTCTGGGAATCCAGCCTCTGGCTTAAGTCCCTTAGCGTTAGCGTGGGGGAATCCAGCTTCTGGCTTAAGTCCCTTAGCGTTAGCATGGGGGAATCCAGCCTTCGGCTTAAGTCCCTTAGCGTCAGCATGGGGGAATCCAGCCTTCGGCTTAAGTCCCTGTTGCTTGTCTCTTGCTTTTTTGCCCTTCGGTCCAACAACCGTCCAGGCAGAGGTGCAGGGCTCCGGGGCCGACATGGCCGCCACGAGCTCCTTCACCGCTTCACCTAAACCCGTGGGGGTTTGCTCACCTCTCTCTTCTTCCACATCGTGCAATACTTTGCCCCCCCCCCAGAATACGTGGGGCAGCCCGAGCTATGCTCAGGGAGGGATTCTCCGGGTAAACCGGTACCCTCCTGGGGTAGTTCATTGTTTGAGTTTGCAGCCATAGTGTGGTCGGATTTTTATACAGGGGTTTCCTTCCCCCGGCCAGTTTATCGGTTTTGTGTATGTTCCCTCGCCCATTCCGCCCATGATCCGGGTCTAGCTACGAAAGTAGCCCGTCCCATTTCACAGGCGGCGCAGGAGCTGGATATATCACTTGGGCGCCGATGATTCGCCTTCGCACTGCATACTTGGCTATTATGGTCACGAGGTAGATGTTATAGGCGGGCTCGTTGGGGACCATAACATTGCCCGGGGAGGACGACCCACAAAGATGTTAGTATGTGGGCCCAGCCCTAGACCGCGGCGGCAGTCTAAAGATGGCGTGGACGTGTATGAAGCACTTGTTGGTGCGCGCCTGTAGTCTAGATCCGCACTTCTAGACGTACGCAGCTGGCATTACTTAGCATTTTATAGAGGCATGTTCTTTGGCCTTGAACATACCCCACTAAGACCAAAACCAACCCGTTCCTCCCCATACCAAATTTCATCAAGATTGGCCCAGTTCACACGCGTCATGATGAATGATGAAGAAAAGAATCCTATGTGTTAATCCAGCGCCTCATCAAACTCCATACCAAATTTCATCAAGATTGGCCCAGTGCACGCGTGGTGATGAATGATAAAGAAAAGAATCCTATGTGTTAATCCAGCGCCTTTGAATTTCATCAAGATTGGCCCAGTTCACACGCTTCGTGATGAATGATGAAGAAAAGAATCCTATGTGTTAAATCAGCGCCTCATCAACCTCCATACCAAATTTCATCAAGAGTGGCCCCGTGCACGCGTGGTGATGAATGATAAAGAAAAGAATCCTATGTGTTAATCCAGTGCCTCATCAACCTCCATACCAAATTTAAATAAAATTGGCCTAGCCGTTTGAACGTGAAGAGTAACAAACATCCATACGTACAAACTTTCGCGTTTATAATATTAGTGGGATAGGATTATGAAGAAACGCCTGTACTGTTTGAGGATTTATTATATTACCAACTAGCTGCGCTCCGCAGTTTGACCCGCGTGGTGATGGATGATGATGAGTATGAATCAAATTATAGCGTATATGTTACTCAGGCATAATGTAGCTTTATACTCGTGAAAGTATTGTTTAAATCGGTTATGTTATTTTACGTGTATCCATTACAAACAAATAAACAATCATATATCTTTCCTCTTAATTATTAGAGTAGATAAGGATTAATACCAAGGTACGAATAATGTTGCCTATCATGAATAACTGCGTAAGTGAAACGTACTCGTAAAACAGTACAAACTGTCATTTATCTAGGGCAACTGTGACACAGATAACTCATAGATTGTACGGCGAACCGTGAAACATTGACGTTTTACGATACGAATACATTTTCCCATTGTTTGTGTCCTGTACCCGGCGCTATTATTGCGTATTTCAAAATGAAAAAGTATTTATTGTGACATAACTGTAATAGTTATACATTATGGTAATGTGGACTTCTTTGTACATATTGACGTCTTTTATAAAACTGTAGTATAATTCGAGGCACGTAAGTTAAACCCAAACGGTGGTCGTCCTTTCAGGTACAGTTATGGACAAATGTGATAGATGAATACTTACTCTACGGTCATTAAAAATTAAACGCAAGTTAAATCAAATATCAGATTACATCAAAATAATATCGGATTTACTTTTAAATCTATGTATTTCTTAAACAAAGTGTTAAGGGAAGTAACCATTAGGTATTATTAAATAGAACAAATATAGGAATACTAATCTTAATAACTATTATTCATGGGCGTAACAGCTTCTACATAATTTTTAAGTGATATTCTAGAACTTGTGCAAAGAGTTGCGATTCATCTTCTGTGTCAGTTGAAGAATCCAATTCAGAATCAATGCTATCAGAATCTTCGACTTGGTTTACCGTCATATTTTCGATGACTAAGCTTTTTCGACTATTGTGTATTGACGCTATAGTACCTATAATAAGTATCATCATTTATGTTGTTGTATGTAGTAAAGTTGGTTGTGGCCTTGTCATTTTCTTAAACAGAGGCGGAGTGTGATTGTTTGGAAGCAAGCATCGCCGCGTTGCTATGGTTACACCCGGCCCCTCGCTCTGCACATCGATTGAACTCGAAAATGTGTTCTGCGCATAGTTCAACTTACGTGCCGCGATCTGTACGTCACTTTGCTTTAATTTCAATAGCATGGACTAATAAAATATGGTCAATAATTTCCGCAACATACGTGATATAAGAACTTTTTTTGGTATATTTTCCACACCTTGGGTTACTTTATCGAAATTATCATACGGATCTTTTTTGAAAATATTATATGGCCTATGTTCATTAAGGAATATGTAGGATTCTAATGATGAAGATTTTTTTCTAATCGGTCCTGTAGTTTCAGAGCCTATTCAAAACATCCAAACAAATCTTTCCACTTTATAATATTAGTGTAGATCATGGAACAGGGAAGAGAGAGGGGCTGTTGGTAAATATACCTACGTGTCACCAGTGGTACGGAGGGTCTACTTTCTATGATATCACAAGCCGCGACTCCAAAAGGTTGATAAACTGAATATTGCTAGTAGTTTATAGTAGATACCACATTGATAGTTTCTATATGCATTGCTAAACTATATAACGAGTTCGGAGACCCAGGGTGACATTTAGTTGAAATAGTGTGATGACGTGTTAAAACAGTTAAACAAAAAAATTTCTATTTTTTTGTTACCAAAAGTAGGCAGACAGGCAGGCGGCCCACCTGATGGGAAGTGGTCACCGTCGCCTATAGACGTTTGCCACACCAAGAGCGTTGTCAACGCGCTGCCGAACTCTAAAAGGAATAAAAGGAGTGAGGATGGAAGGGGCAAGGGAGGGGAAAAGGATAGTGGAAAGGGGGCATTGGGCCTCCAGAACCTCCTACAGACCGACTGAAACGCAATAGCAAGCGTCGGTGTTATGTAGGAGTGTGATCCCCGGTCGTGCCAGCCCATTCGGCTGTAACCCATAATGTTACAGCGTGGCACTACCACCAAGATTTCCACCATTCTAAACACCATATCGAGTAATCTTATAGTTATTTTTCAATTAACAAGATATCGGTTTGGTTGTCTTCACATTTGGTTTAACCCTTTGCGTCCCAGAGACGTACATATACGTCAGTCTCATTCATAAATCTTATGTTTTAGTTATCACGTTATAGGAAGCATTAATATATTTCAATTGGTTATCTGAGAAATAAAAGTTTAAAAGAAATGGGATCGTTCGGTAATGGTAATAATTTACCATATGCCTATGGTAAATTATTACCATTACCGAACCCAGGGAGAATCTGGCCGAACTTAGTTATGCCACATTTATTAAGGTTATGTCATAGCACAAGACTTGCTTTAAACAGCTCTTTTATTGTTCTAACTTCCTGGTACCTACCTACTAGGGATAATTTAATGTTTCAAAGGAAATATTCTTTTCCCAAATCAGATTGGTTGTGCTTACAGACACACCAAATGTTTCCTGGCAGACTACGTTTCTATCCTTCGTTGTAATCTAATTAGAACAAACGCAACGCTAAATTTAATACCTACACATCATTGTGTATTTACCCACGGCTTTTCAAGTATTTCCCCTCAATCCCTTTCAAGTACGAGTACTTTATTTCTTTCAATTTAACGAGTTATGTTACCCATATTTCAAATCTCATTAGGGTATTTATTTGTTAAAACCGGAACACCCCTCGAAGATCAAAAGCAATAAACTGTGTCCTATTGTAATTTTGTTAGGCAAACTTCGCGCTTTTACACCGAACAAACTTTACGCGTTTGCCCAAAATGCCGACAATTCACATAAATTCATAAGCCCACAAAATGAAATTTAATTCTTGCCATGGATAATTTGAACATTACATAATATTGTGACAAAGTCGGGAGTTTTGCTGTTACTATAGTCTCGAGGCCTGGACTGGACCAAGGATGAGAGAGTAAACTGGAATAATAAATGTGTGGTTCAAAGATATGTTTGTTAAATCTTGTGTTTATTGAAAGTTTTACAAGTGTGTGCTAGGTAATTTTTTGGTGGCATATAAATTATTTAAAAATTCTTGCTGCTTTTCTGGGCCTCAACGAAATTAGCTACAGCTTATCAGGGGTGTCAAATTATTAACACTACGGCTATCTCGTACGTAGAACGTATGGGAGGCGTTCAATTTCCTCATCTTACTAGCATAACCCGAGAATTGCGGCAGTGGTGCGAAGAATGAAAAATAACGGTATTCGCGTCTTACATAGGTTCGAAGCAGTTGTAGACGCTGAATCCCGGCGTATTATCCGGACATCTAGTCAGAATTCTCTGACGAGGCATTTCAAGGAAAGTGCAAACGATGCAGGGCCCAGAAGGTTTTTAATTTAATTGGTAGTAGGTTATATAAAACATGTTTAAAAATTATATATCCTGGCACAAGGATCCGGATACATTTGCTGTAGATGCATTAACAGTACCCTGGTCTGACTTTTATATTTCTATAGTTTTTCACCATTCGCCATAATACTAAAATCCTTGCGAAAAATTATTTATGACAATGTGGAAGGCATTATGGTAGTGCCTGAGTGGCTTACCCAGCCTTATAATTATATTATCTTATATATTTATAACTTTCTTAAAAACTTTACATGGTCATGTAAAGTTTAAAACGTAAAGTTA
The DNA here is from genome assembly GCA_917880725.1 of Selenia dentaria. NCBI lineage: Eukaryota > Metazoa > Arthropoda > Insecta > Lepidoptera > Geometridae > Selenia > Selenia dentaria. The sequence goes on along the minus strand of OU862875.1, from coordinate 37,291,087 downwards.
GAAACTTCAATAGAGATGTGACAATCTTTAATAATCTCTGAAAATGCCTCATAAAATTACTCCATACAAAATGCACTTTAAGCACGTCGCGCCTAAAAATGGTTAATTCTTCGACAAGCACAAAACTATAGCAGATTTTGACTATATACAGGTCATGATAAGTGCTGGCACGTTATCCTCATGGCTGGAAATACTTATGCAGTATCTACTATCTAACCTGTGGTATAGCAATGTAGTGACTAACCCTGTGTGGCAACCATCGTGCAGGATTATACAGGGACGGTGACGGATCGACACCACTCTTCATGGGCTACTACTATACTGGCATTCAATCGATTTAAAACTTCGGACGGACGGACCGTCATTTGGCCGGCTTAGGCTCCCGTGAGTTATTTCTGTGTCTGTAGATGGATCTAGCGTTTCCACTAAAAGGTTTAGGGTGATGTAGATCGTCTTGTACCCTTGAAAATCCTAAGGTAATCTGTAAAGTACGGTACACTAAAATGTCAGCACTTCTTACAAAATATGTTTACGGTAAGTATGTACTTATAAAAAAGTCATTTTAGGTATAAAAAGGGAATGAGTTGGAAAGGTAGCGCAAGGGTAGCGAAAGTGTAACGCATGCCTGTTATTTTTGCATATTATTTTTTTATCTATCTATCAATAATCATAGTTGCAGTGTCCTCCAGAAGTTTAAGTTAAAGTTTTTAATAATAAATCAATATACATTATTAATAAAATACATTTTTCTTTCGTAGCACCAGAACTCTTTGTGAACGAGTTATTTCGAGGAAGTATACTGTCACCATAGCTATTTCTACCTCAAAGCCGTAATGCTCGCAATACTGTGCTCCGATTTGAAGGGTATGGTGGAATTAGAGGCACGAGACTTAACAACTTTAGGTATGTATCAATGTGATGTGTGATGGGCGCAGTGCAGTTGTCACTTGTATCGTAATGCATTTAAAACAGTTGGGTCTTGTGCTGTTTCGTATCCTAATACAAAAAAACTGCTAAGTTAAAATCGCCTACATATATATATACATATATATATATATATATGTATATACATTCTCACCTCTCGCTCTTGCCGAGGTTGGACGTTGTTTGTTTTGCTCCGCGTAATTACACCCATAAATATTTGAAATGTCAGTAGAATCTGATGATTGTGTGATCCGCGAACTTCTTAAAACTGTGCAATCTATGGAAAACAGAATAATTTCACTTGAGAAGATTGTACTTGAACAAAATTCGCTGATAAAAATCCTCATTTGTGATCGTGAAGTTAGTAGTGATTCAACAAAATTGTCCCGAAGCGAAGCAGTTGACGTTAAATCTGATGATGTCAGTGCGCAAACAGGTAAACGACCAATACGGGAAGCTCGCGCTCGGGCCGTTTCGGCGCTGAGCGCCGGTGCTCGGAAGACAAAAAGTGGCGCAGTGTCCAGAGTGTCGCCTGCTTGCTCTGCTATACGAACGGATGCTCGCGCAGCGAAGCCTAACACGTCATCGAGTCATAGCGCCCCTCCCACCCCAACAGCCCTGACAGCCCCGGCCGCTAGTACGCTGCCACCGTTATCGCTGCAAGTCCCAGATGCAAATATTATTGCCGTACAACCTGCGCAACAAAATGTATCTAACAATGACTGGGTCGAAGTCACTAACCGTAGATCGCGTCCAGCACCGAGCAATGTAACTCGTGGAACGGCGGCCCCTGGATCAGCTGTTTGTCCTTTATCTGCTGCCGAGCGAAAAGCTTACTTGCATTTGTATTTCGTCCAGATTGGTACAACAACAGAGCAAGTAGTTACTTATTTGGAATCTATCTGTCCCGGTGATAAATGTTCAGCCGAAGCATTAAAATCGCGCGGTGATTTAACGCGTCATTTAAGTTGACAGTCCCTAGTAGGAACCTCGATAAGTATATGAAACCCGAGTGCTGGGCTGAGGACGTCCACATCAAGCCGTGGCGTAGTGGGTTTCGAAGCCCACAACAACAAGCAAACAAATAGAACCAATCCATTCAAGACATATATGTTTTTTTATCAAAATGTTAGAGGTCTACGGACTAAACTTGACGAGTGTAAAATATCCGTATTAGCTAAATCGGCAGATGTGTTTGTGTTTACGGAGACGTTTCTGATTAGTAGTGTAAGTGACGCTGAGCTGTTTCCCCCGGGATACACAGTGCTCCGGCGGGACCGTGCCCGCGACGCCGGCTGGGGTGGCGTTTTGCTCGCGGTGCGCGATCACTATACTGTCAAACAAATAGTCGATATAGACGGGTATGATTCTGATGTCGAGGTACTAATAGGCATTATTTCGCTAAAATATAAAAAGATTATTTGTTGTGCTGTTTATATTCCTCCTCGTTCCGGGGACGTGAAATACTGCAATACGTTTACTGTTCTCGAAAATCTTGTAGCTAAGTATTCGAAACTGGATATTTTAATTTTTGGTGATTTTAATCTAAACTCGTGCAGTCAAAACGTAATTAGGCACTATAAGTGTTTTTTAGAATGCTGTAAGCTGAAACAACACAATTCGATTTGTAATAAGTATGGTGATATGTTGGATTTGGTCCTGAGCAGTCTTGGCAATGAGTGGATTGACGTTAGCGGGGACACAGAACCCATGGTAGAAAATAAGGAGGATGCGTATCACCCCCCTCTGGAGGTGAGCGTACGGTGCGCGCGCCCGGTGCCGCCGCGACGCCGCGCGGTGCGCGTGCATCCGCCGCCGGCTGCTCCCGACGATGACTCATGCCGCGAGTGGAATTTCCGCAAAGCCGATTTCGTGTCTTTATATGCAGATTTAGATTATATTGAATGGGACGAATTGTTTCAAACAACTGACATAAATAATGCTGCTTCGATATTTTATGATAAGCTTGGCGAATGTTTCGACCGTCACATCCGTCACAAAAACAAAAGTCAAATTAACTATAAATATCAATATCCGAATTGGTTTAATTCAGAAATAATTCGCACACTGAATAATAAGTATTTCCATTTAAAAAAATATAAATGTTTTAGCCTGGATTTTAATCGTGAATTATACAAATTTTATAGGCACCGTGCAAAGTACCTAATTAATGTTGCTTACTCCAATTACATACGGCGAACGGAGACGAATATAATAAGGGACCCAAAAACTTTTTGGTCATTTGTAAAGGACCAGCAAGTTTCTAGGCAATCACGTAGTGAATTTATTTTTAATGGGCAATCTGTATCAGATTTAGATGCGGCTAACGCGTTTGCTACGTATTTCAGTTCAGTGTTTCTGCCTCAACGACCTACGCTTTCAGCAGCTGACGCCGAGCGTGAGTCTGCGACCACGCAATGCTCTTCTCGTATTGCTATTGAGAGTATTACCCCAGCCGATATATCAATGGCTATCCGCCGCCTGAAAACTCATTCGTCTGCAGGACCTGATGGAATTCCACCATTTCTGCTGAAAGATTGCGAATCAGTTTTCATGTCCCCTCTCATCTTCATATACAATTTGGCTTTAAAATCGGCTACCTACCCTAACATCTGGAAAACGTCGCGAGTCACCCCGATACCTAAGGGCAGCGTTAGTCAATTGGTTGAGAACTATAGGCCCATAGCTATTCTATCGGCTTTCGGCAAGGTTTTCGAGTCAATCCTGAATCGCCACATCACCAGGCAGGTCCAAACTCAGTTAACCGAGTGCCAGCACGGTTTTAGAGCTGGCAAGTCCACTGTCACTAACCAGGTCAATTTTGTGGACTATGCAGTCACTGAGATGGATCGAAGGAAGCAAGTAGATACAGCATACTTCGATTTCAAAAAAGCTTTTGACCGTGTTAATAATGACGTGCTTTTAAAAAAATTTGCCTCAATTGGATTTACGCCATCGCTGCTGCAACTTTTTGCAAGCTATTTTTCGGATCGGTTGCAGTATGTGCAGATATGTGGGTACCGCTCGGACCCCTATATGACCTGTTCTGGCGTTAGTCAAGGAAGTACCCTAGGACCGACCCAGTTCTTGATAATGATAAACGACCTGCCGAAAGTAGTTAGAACGGCTGAGTGCCTTATGTTCGCCGACGATCTGAAGCTGTACTTAGGTGTTCGAACTGTTGAGGACTGTGATGCGCTTCAGGCTGATATTGACCGAGTGGTGGATTGGGGCGTGAGTAATCACTTGGAATTTAATAGTTTCAAGTGTAAGACTATTACATTTACACGACTGCGTACACCCATCATATACGACTATAAGGTGTCTGGGGCCAGTCTGGAGCGACATACAGAAATCCGAGATTTAGGTGTGATATTAGACAGAGAGCTTAAATTCAATTCGCACATTGAGCATATTTGCAATAAAGCATTCAAATTACTGGGCTTTGTTATGCGCCAGACAGCGAGATTCCAGGATAGAAGTGCTATAATTGTGTTATATTACTGCTTGGTGCGCAGTAAACTTGAGTATAATGCCATAGTATGGGACCCGCACGAAGATAAGTATAAGCTCATGATTGAGAAAGTTCAAAAGAAATTTGCTCGGTATCTGTATAAAAAAATGTATGGATATTATCCATTTTTGTATCCGTCTCTGTTCGTATCCGGAATGGTAGGCATCAATACGCTTGAAGTAAGGCGTAAGTGCACTTTATTGCTGCATTATTATCAGTTGTTGAACGGTCTGATCGACAATCCCAGCGCGCTGTCTCGCTTGTCACTGGTCGTGCCAGACGGGGTCCGCGGGTCGCGCGCGTGCAATGCACGCCGGGTGTTTGCGGCGGTGCCGGGTGTGCGCACACAAACGGCACAGTACGCTCCCACTGCACAGGCCATTCATTTGCTCAATGCTATGATTGCTCAGATGCCAGACCTTGACATTTTTTTTTCCGAGTATAAGTATGTATTGTTGTGTTGTCAAACTTTTTTTAGTGATTCTAAATTTTATAAGAGTAGATTTAAAGACAGATAAGTGAGTGTTAATTTAAGGCTGGCCTACTGTGCGCTTTGGGTATCCTGTAAGCACAGTATGCATTTGATAAATAAATAAATAAATAAATAAATAAAATAAATAAATAAATATATATATATATTTCCATATTTTGACCAAAACTGGCCTAATAATGTAGTTACGGGAAACTGCCACAAATTTAGGGTTAGCCCGCGTGCACATCTGGTACCGAATCAATTTATCGTTCACACGTGATGAGGGAAGCTACGCAGGTATTCGTTTATGGCGTAAGCTAGTTTACGTCCTAAGTAGTATAATATTACAAGAAAAAGCCGTTGTTAGAAGAACTGTCAGTTTGTCAGAATTGTCAGTGGCAAACAAATTCGGAATCGTAGGAGAATAGGTACATGGCAAAAGTCGTAGGATCAGTAAGAAACCATATTTCGCTGTTATACATAATCATCATAATCAGCCCATTTTGTTCCCACTGCTGGGACTCGAGCGTTCCTCTCAGAGAGAGGAGTTGGGCCATAATCCACCATGCGAGCCCAGTGCAGCTTGGTGGATGGGTTAGAGGCCAACCCATGTCGAAGTTTTCAGGCTGCCCGAAGGCCTTCGACATAGCCTAACGACTGTTGTCCTAAGACAAACAACTGGGACCGACGGCTTAACGTGCCCACCGAAGCATGGAAGCGCTTAGTTGAACAATGCCACTAGCGGTCACCCATCCCACTCCTAACCGCAGCAAGTGTTGCTTAACTTGTTGATCGGTTAAGATCGCCAAGTCAAGCTCCGCTGCGAGCACTCTTCGCAGTTTTTATTTAACTGTAATCATATTTACTGCAATGTTTCCCTTTGTGTCGAAATATAAATTCCTAAGGTTCAAGTTAGAATCTAGAATTTCACATATAGTACTCAGGGTCTTACTAATAAACGCTATTGACGTTATTAAGTAGTGCGCACAGCAATTTTATTTTGCGTCGTGATAATATTTTAAATGACAATTTTAAAATTTAAGCAGCATTTATATTTATATTATACAGGGTGTTTGGTAGAGGGACCGACAAACCAAATGAGCGTGTTCAGGGGCCCACTTGGTGAATACAAGTTGGCCAAAAAAAATCCCCGACACTTCAATTTTTTAACTAAATCAGTTAGTTAGCTCTGTTTTGTATCCAATTTTGCTTTGCGTGGCCTGAAGGTGTATTAGAGACCAAATTCAACTAAAAACATCCGGTCCAAAACAGATTTTACAAATGTTATGGTGGTAAATAGGTACAATTTCGGAGAAAAAGGGAAAAATCAAATAAAAAGTTAAACATATTGGGAGGACGGGGATTTTTTTTGGCCAACTTATACAAGTTGGCCAAAAAACCACTTGGAGAATACTCTCCAAGTGGTCCCCCGAACACTCTCATTTGGTTTGTCGGTCCCTCTACCAAACACCCTATATAACGTTAATTCATTTTTTTTCTCACAACCTTTACCGATTACAAAAATATCACAAAAATTAAAAATACTAGATTATCTATAATATTGAGAAAAAGTACTTAAATAAAAGCTGCTCCAAATAAGTCATAATTTTCCAGTTTTAATCATAATCAGCTCAATCGAACATACCAGCGAATGCTTGAGAAAGTGATTAAAAAATGTTGAATTAGAAAGACAAACATAAGAATAAATCAAGTAATAAATGATTACACATACTCGACTAAATAATTAAAATGTTTTAAAAATTATTATTATCCATAGAGTTAAGGAAACAATTTTAATCGAGTTCTAATTTACGACTTCTCATGGTCGAGTTGCAAAGTAGTACTTAGGTTCCTACTAAACTTCGACCGCAAATGGTGAACCATCCGACTGAACTAACCGTATTGAACTTTTATAGCGAAGTTGTTCGAGTTACAGAAGTGGGTTCGTACGTATCCATCGGTAAGGGTATCTCGGTCAGTCGTTCTAGCTAGAAATCTTAAAACAAAGAGAGGGTGTAAATGTGCATGGTGTAATAAAAGTAATCGATTACCATCCTTCCTACTAGTACCTTCTTCGTTCGTTACATAATATGATATTGTTTTTGGAGTAAGTATTTAAAGTAATTTGTGTAACAGTCTCAGTGTCAGTCAGAACTTTAACCGTACTTAAGACGCGGCCCAGCCTCAATTTTAAAATAATATACGATGCTTTACGTAAGGTTGAAAATCGCTTGTTAGATTGGACGATGTAATGCGAAAATGCATTAATTTTGTACGTTTTCTTTATATTTTTCTATATATACTAACACAATTGAACAAACTGCTGGTTACTAATTTAGTACTATATGTTGGCTATGTATTAACAGAAAATTTTGAGAGTTTGGACGTGAAAGTTTATTTTTATGGATCATAATTTCATGATTCATAATTTTTTTCTGCCGAGAGCGAGTAATATTTATGAATTCTGTTCGGTTATTACTCTTTGCCTGTTCCTTTTCGAACCTAAGTATTTTTTCATACAATATTATAGATCTGTTTCGTTACACTAAATGTTTAAAAATTCTGCTTTTTTCTATTATCAGGATACGAGCGTGTGAGATTTGTCAAGATAAAGGGCGTTGATCACTACTACATTAAAAGGTTTCATAGCATAACACACATGGTAACAAGCAGATGTGTCATATTATATCCTATGAAAAAGGTCGATGATTATAATATGAATTTAATTACCTGTTTGGCTACGTATTCTAATTAGGAATGAAGGAAAACACAGAAGTAACCTTAATAACATTATAATAGAACCATATATTTTACACAAAAAACACAGTGTTCATTTTAATATTATTATATAACACGATTGAGATGTCCTAGTACTAGGAAAGTATTTTACAGGCACACTATTTCAGGAAACAAAGCAAATATAGACACATTTAAGAGATACCATACACAGACACAATACATAGACATACAGCAGTATTTATAACAAGAAATATAACACTTAACTTTCGGCAAGCAGGAGGTCTTGATGAAACAGTCACTTGTGAAGTAAAGAAGGCTCGGCATTTTTTTTTAGGACGGACTAATGCTGTTTGCCTCTACCGGCATTTACAGCGTCACCGGACGGGTGGCGAGCGCAGATGGCACTCAGCCAGATGCGGGCGCAGAGGGCGCACCGCCTAAGGCGAGCGTTGAAGACGCTTCGCCGCAAGGAGAGGAGTAGGCGACTTGCTCAAGGGCACCACTAAGGTACGGACCTCAGCTTGGGCCGTCGCCTGGAGATAGGGGAGTCGGAGAGATGAGAGGGGAGTCGGAGAGAAGGCTCGGCAATCTCAGATATTGGCTTAAATAACAATGTCTGCCGCCAAGAGACTGTCCCACTACTATTACACCTCCCGCCAAACCTCATAAAAGGGGACAGACGGTTCATTCTATTACCGTTTGTCTCCTTAAGGGGACAGAGTAGGGGGCACAGATCGGCCAAATCCGTTCTAATGATACATTTACCTTATCGTTTTATTTCCTGCAGTTTATTCAAACTTAAACCTAGTACATATGTAATGTTAGCGCACTACTGCTTGAGACATATTATGTGGCATTGCAAGGAGTTAAATAATATTCCGCCCATCGTCGTGATACGAACGTTATGAGCCGAGGAAAGCCAACATCCTAGGTCGTCGTAGGAGGCGGTCCTGTTTGGTACTACCGCAGTGGCATATATACCACCCCGAAGTAATAGTGTGCAAGCAGTCGGTACCATTTAGTTAGTTGAAAAGTACCTATTATATGTGCGCATGGTACCGACTTCAACAAGTTATTTCACAGTTTTTAGTGTTTGAAATCGGTAACATGTTATGGTGAGATATTTTTTTCACCCTTTTAGTGAACCTTGTTACTACGGATCGATTGTCATTCACCGTCAATAACGATACAATCAAGATAGGCTTTTACTACACTTTTAAGTTATTTGATTGTAACTAAATAAATAAATAAATAAAAATCTTTATTGACACATTTCGTAGGTAATAGGTACTTACAATAACAATAGACTTAGGTAATATGCTGTGTTTGCATATATAGGTAATACATAAATCATATCTTTTGAATGAGATCGTTGGTGCCTGTGGTAGTATAAAACTGTGTTACAGACCACAACGTCCTCCGTTCTTGTACAGGTATAAACAATATTACAAAGTAAAAGGCCTAGCTTAAGTATATTTGAATGGCCTGGTATAATGTAAGTAATTTTGTACTGATAGCGAGAAAAATTATAAAAAAAAGAATAAGTAAGAAATTAAGAATAATAATAATAAAAATGCATGCCTTGTTTTAGCTAAAATAAAGGATGAGTGTATGTGTATTTGCGCGCACGCGTGTGTGTGTGTGTGTGTAAGTGTGTGTGAAGAGAGTAAGAGGGAGTATGTGTGTGTATGTGTGTATTGAGCCTATAGTGGTTGTTTGATAAGATTTTCTGTTTCGATGTAATGTAAATTAAGCAAGTGCTCGGTCAACTTTCGTTTTAATTGAAATCGTGAAAGAGGATATATGTGAAGGTTTTGATTAATTTTATTATATAATCGGCTGCTTAATTTTTCCGAATTGTCTACTGGCTGGTAATAATCGATTGGATTTAATTTCACAAACGCCTCCTCTCCTGCGTGGGATTTCATCCAGTTTAGGGTCATACGTTAGAGTTTTATGTTTTCGCAAAACTGTGTTATAGATAAATAGTTGTCTGACTGTCAGAACATTTAAATGCTGGTACAGTAATGTTGTAGGAAACCTTATAGGTTTTCTGATCATAACTGCTCTTTGTGCACGCTCAGCATGTAATAGTAGAGTTGGACACGCACCACCCCAAGCCGGGGCACAGTAAGTAAAAAGAGATTGTGCTAAAGAGTAGTACACTTGTTTCTGAGTGTCCAGACTCAAACACCGCTTAACCAAATTTGATGAAATTTAAATTGAAGTACCTCGGACTACTCGTACTCTACCATACAAAAAAGGATTAACAAAATCGAAACCCTCTGTAAAATGTTATGCGTGATCATACCTATATGTATAAAAAAACGCGTCGACTTGAGAAACTCCTCCTTTTTTTGGTAGTCGGTTGAAAATACCCCAAAAAATATAAACATACAAGAAACATTTATTAAACATAACGTTTTGTGACACACACATGAAACTTAGTATGATTATACTAGGCTATATAGCATTAGGCTATACATAAGCTATTTTTATTCCAGAAAACGTTGGTAATCCCACGGGGCGTAGTATATTGTATATATATATATATACAATATAGATAGATAGATAGATAGATAGATAATACTTTATTGTTCACAAAAACATAACAATATGAAAACTTAAATGTAATGATTACAAAAATTGTGTCACAATGGGCGGCCTTATTGCTAAAAGCAATCTCTTCCAGGCAACCTTAGGATGGAATGTATATATTTAAAATTCATCGACATGGGCGCTTTTTTAAAACATAAGTAAACATGCATATAAAAAGCAATGGAAAAATAACAATAACATAGCGAGATAATACAAAAAGGATATAACAATACGTACTCTTGTAATATCATATTATTACCATGTACTAGCAAAGTGTCATACCCAACAATAAAAATATGTAACCAATAGGAATAGATACCAATATAATAACATAAATACATATATAATAACATAAATACATATATAAATACATAAACGTAAAGCTATTAAGGGACAATAAAAAAGTGCAGTGCAGTATTATATGTTTAGATATAATTTTTTAATTTGATCCTTAAAAATGTTTATAGATGTTGCACGTCTGATTGAAATAGGTAAGGAATTCCACAGTATATAGGTATTTCAGTATGGTGGCTTGGACAGTAAATGAACCATTGCAAAAAGAACTTGAATGTGGAGGAATCGCAAGAACAAGATTTTCTGATGACCTTAGTGGGTGTGAAGGACAGTTAAGGAAGTTAAAACGTTCTTTGAGATAGCGCGGATATGAAGGATTAAACAAATTATTGTATAGAAGGCAAAGAATGTGGGTATTCCGGCGAAGACGTATGGGGAGCCACTTGAGCTTATTACGGAATTGAGAGACATGATCATATTTGCGCAAACCAAATATGAATCTAATACAGAAATTTTGAAGTCGCTCAAGCTTATTAAGTTGTTCCTCCGTTATATCTAGGTAGCAGGTGTCAGCATAGTCAAGAATGGGTAGTAACAGGGATTGAACTAGTGAAATTTTAGTGGTAGTAGGAAGGAAGTTACGCAACCTTTTTAATGATGCAGCAGACGCAAACAGTTTACGACTTGTTACCTGCAACTGAAGATCCCACTTCATACAGCAATCCAAAGTTAGCCCCAAACTTTTCACAGACTTACTAAAAGGAATGGCAACTCCACCAAAAACAACCCCCGGAAGCGTTGCCCATTCCACCTTAGATAACAATCTTGAACTTCCATTGATGATCGACTGCGTTTTTACAGGATTTATTTTTAATCCAAAGGATTTGCTCCACTCAGATATTCGATTAAGGTCATTATTATATAAATATACTATATATATGGTATAGTATAGTACAAAAGTACGAAACCCGTGGTACGCGTGTTCGACTCGCAAATTATACACAGATATTGTACTTGCAAAACATACAAGTGAAATGTGTTAAAATTTTCACACACCCGATAAGCACTTGAAACAAGCACGCGATGCTCACATCTGATAAGCGTGTAGCAAACAAGCTGGCGTTTCGGAAGTTACGTCAGTTTCCGGCACAGGCAGTCCGGAACTACCGCTGGTATAAACGTCGTCAGGGAAAGAACATCCAACTGATGGGTGCTCTTAAATATACAGAACGGAGATTATACAGTATGATTACTTGATCTACTTTTCATATGTATTGCTTTCAGTTGAATGCAAACTGCTTTTGTGTTTAATTCTAGGTATAGTTATATGCAAGTAGGTATAACTAATACTACTTACTTTTAGGTAATCTATATTATATATATAAAATCGAAAGGTCACTCACTCATCAGGAAATCTCAGAAACTACAAGTGCTAGGAGTTTCAAATTTTGCATGCGGGTTCTTTTTAGAACGTAGGTGCTCACTAAGACGGGATTTTATGAAATTCTACCCCTAAGGGGTTTTTTTGGGTTGATAGTTTGTATGAAACTTCGTTACTGCGAGTGCTAAAAGTTTAAAATTTTGCAGGGCGGTTCTTTTTAGGACGTAGGTGCTCACTAAGACGGGATTTTAAAAAATTCAACCCTTAAGGGGTTTTTTTGGGGTTGATAGTTTGTATGAAACTTCGTTACTGCTAGTTCTAAAAGTTTAAATTTTTGGACCTATTTACCCACTAAGACGGGATTTTGTGAAATGCGACCCCTAATTGAAATCTGACCCATTGAAATCTGTAATTACCGTATCCCGCAAAGCCACGCGAGTGAAGCCGCTGCTGGCGGGTCAGCTAATGTTTGATATTCATTATTATTATTAACGCACAGTTGAATAGAACAAATATATATTTTGTTTTGTCATTATAAGTGTTACCGATTGTAGATTTTAGTATAAACAAAATAAGAACTAGCATAGTTTCGGCAGTTTTATTTTAGTTTAGTACCTATTCTGCAATAGCGAACCAATGACTATTTTGTTAAGGGTTGCAAGACATTAAATGTAACTTGTAACAATGTAACTTTTGCTGGCTGGTAGTGCCACATTTTTATTACACCTAATATTATTCACATAACTAGATCTCTCAAATAATGGCACTCACTATCAGCTTCACAACAGTGTTGTTGCTGATCCATATTTCTCAAGTAACACTTACTGTCTTATAACCGCTCTAGAAGATCCTGGAACAATAGCTTCCTGAAGACGAGAAATGGACTAGCACTTCTTGTACGGGGGCTTTTAGGCGCCTATTCAGGTCTTTATAACGCGTTACTGTAGTAAGTCATTTATTAGCTTTTGTTAACGATAAGAAAAGATATCATAGAAGCACATGTAACTTGAATACTTAAGGTCCATAGTTTGATAGAAATCAAATGTTTTCGGTACCCTCTGCATTTAAAACGAAAACAAATTCATTGAAAGCGGCATACAATTTAATCTTCTTTAATCCTAATATTAGATGACGTACACGTTGAGTGATTATTTGAAAGGCTATAAAGCTATGACAAGCGGGACATAAACGTTGCGGAGGCTTGCAATGGCCCATAAAACGACATTAAAGGCTTTATGAGACCACTGGTTTACTGTTGAAACAACAATGTCACCGGTACACTGACTTGTACGATAGCAATCGGCGTTAGTGTTCAACTAATGGTGTAAAAATTTATGACATTGTTAGAAGCTGCAATAATGTATTTAGAAAAAAAAACACCAAAAAAACTGATCATCAATTAATACAATAAATTGAATACTCGTCGACCTCGTTAACCTGCGGTGAGTTTTGCCTTCACAGCGAGGGACCCCAAAGTCGATCCCTGGGTAGAGCAAACATGATCAGAATTTTCTGTACACGGGTCGTGGGTGTTTGTGATGTAATGTGTGCGTCCATCCCACGACACAAGGAATCTTAGTGCGGGGTATGAGTGTGTTGTTGTTGTTTTGAATCCCTCGGCCAGTGATGTCAAGATTTGTTTTAGCTCTTGAAGGGTGATCAGGGGCTACGCCAATGGATAGTATTGGATAGCCTAACAACGGAATGCTGAATCGCATGAAAGGTGGTAGTAATATTACCATGTTGTACGATAAATATCAGGTAATAATGTTTACATAATATACAGTTGATTTTACAAGTGGGTGTGGATGGCCAAATCCAAAACTATGTGGAACATCGAAAAGTTCTCATATTCACGGGCCCAATTTTGATGTAAACTAAAACTGCATCATTGATTTTTTAATACTCAATATTCGTAATGGAATGACATCCGTTGATTTTGATTAAAAAACACGCTGCATTATGACATACACCATTCGATATTGTCGCTAATAAGGTTCCCTGTTCTGGAAGTAATGGCATACGACAAACTTAAGCTGCACAAAAACCTTCTTTATATATTAAATACCAATTAAACTTTAACTGATAGATTGTTCAAAATGATGACCATCATTGTTTTCAATAAGAAGCTGTATTTTACGTCTCAAGGATTGTTATCGATTCCGTTTAGAATATATTGATTCCAAAGATCGTTTCACCCATGAATTAGGGACCTACTTCACATTTAATTATTTTTTCCATATGCTCATCTCTCTTCTTATATTGTGGAGGGATATTAAAACCGAGTGCATAATTTCAACATAAATAATTGAAACGCTACAAATAATACACGCCACTTAGGATTTTTGATTTTTTCCACGTGCAATTGGAGAGGCATATGTCCAGCAGTGGACTGCTACAGGCTGATGATAAAATAAAACACTATAATAATGTAACAAAAATGTGTGAAAATACCGAAAGGTGTGCGCATGCACATTATATGCGTGTATTATTTCATCATCAGCCTGTAGCAGTCCACTGCTGGACATATGCCTCTCCAATTGCACGTGGAAAAAATCAAAAATCCTAAGTGGCGTGTATATGTATATGTCAGGATTCACATGGCAAAGTCTCAAAATTTAAATCGCCATACAATGTTAAAAAAAATGTTATCCAAAAATAGCCCTATTAGCCATACTTTCTTGGAGTTTGTTGGGGTCAATGCGCTCTGCAATCTCTACGCCACCTCTTCACTCAAAACTCTACCCTCCATGCGCCCTTTCCCTGCGCCGCACCCCAGTCCGATTCCCGCTTAGGCCAATTGATATCTAGTCTAACTGATTGAGTATTAGAATAGTATATTATGCAACTAGTGAATAAAGGACGGGTTTAATGCGAGGGCCATATATGAATCACGTGTAAGTGAAGGATTCTAACGACTGAATCACGACCGCAGGGAGTGATTCGTGATGATTGAATCACGAGCGTAGCGAGTTATTCAAGTGTTAGAATCCTGAGCGATGCGAGTGATTCATGGCCCTCGATATAAATCCGTTTTATTCAAAAGCTGCATACTATACTTTATACCTTGACTACGAGAAAAAGGAATAATTTAAGCGAAAATAGACATTTTATGAAAAAAAAGGAAGGTTAAATTAATTAAAATGCACATAAAAATTAGAACAATTACTAAACATAAGAGTAATTTATTTATAATTATTATATTTTTTTTCTATAATCGCAGCAAGAACACAATACAGTTTTTATTCTAATGCTAAACTCCTTGTCTCAAATATCGACCAATCAAATCTCGAGGAGTTACTTACATAGAGTTTGTAGGTCGACTAATATTTGCTTAAGGAAGATGTATAAGCACTGAGATGAAGAAGATGAGACGAATATATTGGTGTTTTCGAAGTTCAAACACCAAAACAGTGATTAAAAGGCCTTTTTATTCACTGTTTTCAGTGAATAAACTGTGTACTTCTTGGGACGCAGTAGTGAGGTCCCAATTGTGTGCAAGCTTCTTCGTATGTGTGGTTTTAGTATAACTACACCTTTTTTTTTACACGCTGCACGAAACATGCCAAAGCATTCGAACAAATGAGCAGGAAACATTGTTTTACTCAATATGTGTTCAGAAACCTGATTTATGATTGATTTCCCGACGCGCGTAATGTTTTCCGTCCCAGACCGGGGCGTTGGCGATAGTTGATTTACTTTCAAATAACTTGACAGGAAGCTATTTCAAGTCGATTTTTCACGTACAACAAGAGAATCTTAGGTACAATATGTTTTGTATTCAGCTGAAGTGGGTAGTGGCTACTTGCAAAAGATAGCGGTTATAATTTTTAAGGTAAGAACAGTAATAGTAATAATAATATAATAATTGTAACAGCAGTCAGAAAATAGGTTATCTATTTTGAATTTGTGTCTTAATTTTATAAGTATCTACTTAATATTGACAAGAGTTTTCAAAATAAGTAGTTACCTACCTATATATATTAAATATCTATAACGAACCATGCCAAAGTCACAGTTTTAATAAAACAAAGGTTAGTTTATTTTAATTACAGATTAATAAAATTGTAGTGTCTGTTTGCAGTGTCAAACTAACAACTTTTTACTAAATAATTAACAATTATAACAGCTAACTTAATATTAAATAAAAGTATATACGGTACTTATAAGAAATAAAAACATATATTTATATCTGTCTGTCTGTTAGCTCCGCCTAATCTCCGAAACTGTTTGACTGATTTATAGCAGATAGTTAAGGAGCTAGGATTAACCTAAGGTACTCTTATTATAAAAGATTCTACACAAAATAAATTATTTGTGCTATTGTCAATTTCCGCGTAGATGAAACCGTGGGAGCAGCAAGTCTATCTATACTAATAAAATAAAGTGGAAAAGTTTTTGGAACTATCATTAGTACGATATGAAAAATCTCTACATATACCTAAGTATACTTATTAAAAATGTAACGATATTTTATTGTTACACACAAAAATTACAACATGAGAGCTTTGATTTAGGTAGATAATACAAAGATAGTATTAATCCTTCCTATACCGTGATAATTAAAACAAAAGATTCCTGAATGAAACTGACGTATATTTACGTATCTGGGACGCAAAGGGTTAATGTAATACAGAAATGTCATAATGTCGGGTCTTTTCAATAAAAGCCAAATCTTCAACAGACCTTAGGATGGAACGTATAATTTAAAAGTTAATGGGCGTGTTGTTGATAGTGTAATTATTAAAAAAAAGTGAGCTAAGTTGCTCAATATACACGAGTTGGGGTTGCAGCCGGGCGTATTCACCCGAATATGTAATAAGCAGAGCTCAAAAGTCTCATACGACGATTTTCAAGACACTTGAAAATTTTGGACGTTGTAAATGAATGGAAAAATGAAATTGTATTGACCACACAGCGACAAATACGACAAAAAGAAAATATAAAAATTACGGGAACTGGCGGCGCCAGTAAATACTATCCCATAATTTTAATAGTTTTCCCATATTTGTCTGGCGCGCAAGTTTTTTTTCACGCGCCAAATGCAAGGTTAACGGAACATACAGCCTATTTCAAAATGTAAATATTTTATGACAGTTTATTGTAAATTGTGAATAATTTGATAATAACAACTGTTTGTTTGACTTAATTAAGGAAGTAGACATTCATTAATTTTAAAAATGCGAGTATTGATTTTTCCCTGAAAATTGCCCCTGCTGAAAACCTCTTTGTTATTACTATAAAAACTGTATTAACCGGTTAAATTGAAAATGCTCTGTTTACTCGTCTATAACTTGCAGTAAGGCACTAATTTAACTTTGGAGGGATAATTTATCATGCAATCATTCATGGTTATAATTTTTATTGTTTTTGCTTGTTTTTTATTTATTTGTTTATTGCATCATATGAATTACAATAGGTCTTACAAATGTCATGTGTATGTCACAGTGTCATATGACCCTGGAAGGGTGTAGCAATGCAGAGAAGAGCTGACCGATCTATTTTATTTCTGTCTTTATGTAAATTAACATTGAAAGAAATCGTCTACATTTTTCTATTAAGAGCAATTAATAATTAAATTAATATTTTTAAGAATATAGGTATTATCTTTTTGAATGTATTTTTGTCCTCTGGAATTGTATTATAAATTTTTATTTTTCATTTGTGAGTTATATAGCTCTAAAAGCGATTTAATACGGCTCACTTTACGAGTAAGTGTATTAAAAAACATATTACCTGTTTTACATGGCAATAAAAAAAGATAAATTTACTATATCATAGAGACATAGGTCAAAATACATGAAAATACGCACTAGGGCAATATTACAATGTTGCTAGTAGTGCTTTGAAGAGTAGATTTCGCTAAGACAGTCTTATCAGTCTGAGCTATCTCCAGTTGAATATTGGCAAAATCGTTCAGTTTATAAACTTCACAACCAATTATCTCGACAATCACTTAACCAATTATGCTCATATTCGAAATTCCTCTTTATGTCAAGTACCTAAATATGTGTACCAATTTTTATCAAAATCGGTCGGTAAATAGCGCCACTGCAAACTTCTCCCCTTTTCAGGAAAGTACCCCCTACTAATCGCTGCCGACAAAAAAAATATATCTATTTGTAAACATGCGCAATCAGTTTCGTCAAGTTTGGTTGAAAAATCCGACATGTACAGGAAGACGAACTTACAACCTAACAAATATACGGACAGATGAAAGTCAATTTGGCCTGTTAAGAGGATTGCATAGCTAGTACTTTCCATGCTAAAATAGAAAACTGTTTTCTACCTCTTAACATTGTCCGATTTCAGTGATTTTTTTTTCGTGGTATCATGACATTATTTACTATGCCCGTACGTTCAGATTTTTTCAGTTATTTGAAGTTTTAGAAAAGGAAATTTATAGTACTTTGAAATACGGAAAAAATCAAAACGTACGGGCAGAATTTTAGAAAAGATTAAAGAAGAGACGCTTCGCTCGCTCGGTCAATTAATGGGGATTTGTGGAATAACCCCTTTGTTTGGTAAGTGTAAATGACTTTTGCTAAATGCCTTTACTATTAACTATATTTCTATAAGTAGCATTATTTCTCACACCATATTTCAACTAATTACTAATATAACATAAAAATGTTTAAATTATAATTTCCAAATTAGACACCGGTTTCTTGATTATCTTGCTTTTCAGCATAGGTCTCCCCAAGTGTTCTCCACAAAGATACCTACATGTCGTGCTTTCCTTATCCAGGTTGTTCCTGCCACTTTTTTGATATCTTCCCAACTACGCTTTCGTCTACCTTTGCTTCTTTATGGTGTCTGGGACACTATTCTGTCACGTCTTTGGGTCACTTTTAGGTTTAGCTTCTCATTAAATGGCCCTTTCATATCCATTTTAGATTTCTGATTGCGTATTTTACATCTATAATGCATCAAAGGTCGCACGGCCAGACCAAATAGAAATATCATTATTATAATGACATCGACCCTTGAAGGGTTAATTATAGTTTGTTTTCTAATTGTTGTTTAACGTACTTTGTTTCTTAATTTTATATTAAGTATACTTTTTTCCATTCTATGTTGGCTTTGCAGGTTTGCTAGGTCGTATTGAATACTTTCTTTTATTATTTTGTTGGCATATTCGAGTTTTTCACAACTTCTTTCAAAGCTTTTTCCAAAAATCTCTTCCATCTCATAGTTATTCGATTGTTAATTTCTTTCGTTCTGCGATGTATTGGAGACATTATTTGACCAAGATATGTATATTCGTCTACATATTCTAAATCGTTAAGAGGCATAGCTGGTATTTTCCATGCTAAAAGAGAAAACTCTTTTCTACCTCTTAACATTGTCCGATTACAGTGATTTTTTTTCATGGAATCATGACATTGTTTACTATACCCGGTATCATCATCATCATCTCAGCCATAGGACATCCACTGCTGAACATATGCCTCTCCCATGATTTTCCAAAAGGACCGGTTGGAAGCGGCCTGCATCCAACGCCGTCCTGCGACCTTCATCAGGCCGTCCGTTCACGGTGTCGGTGGACGACCTACGCTGCGCTTGCCGGTCCGTGGTCTCCACTCCAGAACCTTTCGGCCCCATCGGCCATCTGTTCTGCGTGCTATGTGCCCTGCCCACTGCCACTTCAACTGGCTAATCTTCTGGGCTATGTCGGTGACTTTCGTTCTTCTACGGATCTCCTCATTTCTGATTCGATCACGTAGAGCCCGTACGTTTTGATTTTTTCAGTAATTCAATGTACTATAAATTACCTTTTTTAGAAATTAAAAAAAATGAAAAAAATCAAAACGTACGGGCATAGTAAACAATGTCATGATTCCATGAAAAAAAAAGCACTGAAATCGGACAATGTTAAGAGGTACAAAAGAGTTTTCTCTTTTAGCATGGAAAGCACTAGCTATGCAATCCTCTTAACGCTGTTGGGTTTATTTGGGATTTTAACATGGTTTGTCATCAGCTTTGTTTCGCTTGTGTTTATTGATCACCTTTTCGCGTTCGCGTACAAGTTGTTCAATCACGGTAATAAGAGTTTATGAATATTCGCATATTAGTATCGTCATCGGCGAATCTCAGATAAGTTTAAATACCTATGTTTAAAGATGTTGCTCGTGTAATTGAAATAGGTAAAGAATCCTACTGGCTTGGACGGACAGTAAATGATCCATTGTACAGATAAGGAATAGTAAGATTTATTCTATGGAACAGGAAATGAGGGCCAACGCTAGTATGCTAATGTACAAAAAAGTAAGTGATAATCTTCATAACAGATCAGTTGTATCCATAGATATAATGAGCATTTAAACTCTTAGAAATGCTTACATAGTCATAGTTATACCGTCGGTACTAGTTACAAATAAAATGATTCTCCATTTCTCTAATGTAAACACGGCACAGATATACCGCCCGAGTTCGAATCCCAGTGGAAACTACTTTTAATTAAATTGAGCGCTCTTACCTGCGCTTTGAAACTCTTTTAAGTGATTTCGTGATAAACTTGGAAACAAACTGAAACAATACTTAGCCACTTGCTGGCGAAGAATACAGATTACTTGGCATTTCTTTAGTAAATTGCTGAACATATTTTTATCTGTTAACTGGTTACTGGTTTTGCTGAGTTACACGCTGTGAAGTTTGTGCCATATACGGATGTATTTACTAATCACTCATGAGTAAATATTAGTGAAAATTAGTGCAGGTGTTTGTACCAACCTACCCCATATGTATGTCCTTCAATGGAGACAATTTGATCTTTTAATTTGATTTGACCCAGAATTTATAGTCAGAACACCGTGGGTGGTCATGATCATCAACACCGTATTAATTTTAACTCTTTTTTTATCTACTATTTAGTTAGTTTTTTTTAACTTGGTAAAGAGTAAAGTTAGTTGTTGATTTTGGTTTTCGACGGTATTGTAAACTATATCACAGCATATATTACATTTGACTTTTTGGTGTCAGAAACAGACTACTTTAGACTTTGACTTTAATAACATATTCATAGAATCTCTAACCAATCGTGTTTCTAATATTGTATGAAATACGGCAGCCGTTATATATTTCCTCAGATAGTAACAATACTGTACTTATTGCAACGGTTAGGTGCGAAGGTTAGACAGGAAATATAATTATATTGGACATGCCACGGCATACGGGGTAGAGTCAAGGGAAGATAACACTTCTTCGCTCATGGAATTCTTCTTCGGAGTGCTATTCAGTTCTTTAAACGTTAGTATTGGCGAGCATAATTTCCAATGTATCACTGGAAGATATAGTCTCATTCTTCAAGTAAAAATATTTTCTACAGTACAGCATGGACACACGCTATAAAATATTACATTGAAATCACACTAATCTTTGCCCCGCCAAGAGTACGAACCTCGGATCCCGCGCGTCGAAGACAGAGTCGCTACCAACTGAGCTAACGGAGCATAAAGTTATCAGTGTCATTCTCTCTCTCTTCAGTCGTTCCCTCATGACTGATGATCGTGAGCATCACGGCAGCACTTTGGATCTGACGAACTTTCTCCATTGGCTCCGGTCTGTGGCCATCTCCACCGTGGCGTAAAAGCGTTATAAGCGGAATTAGTTTGTGTCACTCACGCGCAACTATATAGTGCATTGCGTGCACCCAGATAGTATACTCGTATCTTCACAGCTTAACTTATAAAACACAGCTGGTAGAACGCCATGCTACGTGAACAAAGCTAAGCTGACTAAGCTCGGTGCCTGTTAATATTTCGCGCCAAATTCAATATCACTGAACTAAATATAAAAACCACCAGAGCAAGAGCACGGTTTTATTGTAGCCAGACATCCAATTAAGTGCATGGTCCTGAAATGACAAAATTCCAGTGTAAGCACTAATTAATTGATCCAAAGCAAATATGTTAGACGCGCCAGCTATTCGGTGCACCCGACAGTGATAAACAACGTTATTTTGTTTCCGGAGCTATTCATTCGAACCATGTACTTGATAGGGGAAGGCTTGGGAATTAGTTTGTGAACTAAGATTAAACACTAAAGAGGACGTACTGTTCTTAAGTAGATTTAATTTATAATAGAAATTTATTAAACAAATTTAGAAATTCATCCCCAACATCATCATTATCGTAGCCGTGACACGTCCACTGCTGAACATATGCCCCTTGGATTTCCAAAAGAACTGATTGGATGTGGCCGGAATCAAACGGCGCCTTGCCACCATTAGTCGGTGGACGGCCTACACTGAGCTTGCTGGTTGCGGACAAGCGTTGGGGCTGGAACGTTATGGAGTAGAGACTCCCGAACGTTCCAGCCTCAACGGCATTCTGTTCTGCATGCCATGTACCCGGCCCACTGCCACAGTAGCTGGCTTACTCTTTGAACTTTATAAGTAATTTTCGCCTCCTCTATGGATCTCCTCATTTCTAATTCAATCACATAAAAAACCACTGAGTCCTCTCTGTAGCTCGCTGAGCTTACAAGTAGTCAATATTTCAGAACAGAAGTCATCAGTGGTAGCATACGCTTATCAAAAAATTTGGTCTTGATTCACTTGATTCATTTGATTGAGTCACTGAAACGCTGAGTGCTTCTATCGATTCTGCCATGAAAACAAAACCTAATCACACTTCGGTTTGCCGACGAGTGAATGCAGCTTTTTCACTCACTATAATGATTATTTATAAATGTTTGTGCAGTTAATGCAGTAGTGGTCACATAGATTTACAGACAAGTTTTACTACAAGTTCAATCATTTTAATATATTCTTATTTTTGGTTTTGATCTTCCTATTTATATATGGTGAATTTTACGTGATATCCGAAATATGTATATACACAATGTTGACTTTTTCGAGCCTAAGGCGCGTTCTTAGAACAAATCCAAAATTTTATCCATGTTTGATGGTGTCAAAAATACATGCACATAATTAAAAAATATTGTGCTAACCCCGCGAACATAATATTTAGTCTATAACTGACCCAGCCTAAAACAACCTAATCACACTTCGGTTTGCCGCCGAGTAAGTGCAGCTTTTACACTCACATTAATGATTATTTATAAATGTTTGTGCAGTTAATGCAGTAGTGGTCGCATAGATTTACAGACAAGTTTTACTACAAGTTCAATCATTTTAATATATGCTGAGTTTTGGTTTTGATCTTCATATTTATATATGGTGATTTTACATGATATCCGAAATATTTATATACATAATGTTGACTTTTTCGAGCCTAAGGCGCGTTCTTAGAACAGTCCAAAATTTTATCCATGTTTGATGGTGTCAAAAATATATGCAGATAATTATAAAATATTCTGCTAACCCCGCGATCATATTATTTAGTCTATAAAAGACCCAGCCTAGCTAAAAAATCAAGCGATCTCTTTCAAATTGAGCTATCAAATTGTTTTTAATTTCCGGCTCAAAACGAGATGTAAAAGACCAGTAAAAGACAAATAGAATTGGTCTCACTTTTTAAGGATAGAGATAAATAGATTTAGAGGAATATTATATCATCATGAATAGTCGTCGTTTCAAATAA
The DNA here is from genome assembly GCA_917880725.1 of Selenia dentaria. Lineage (NCBI taxonomy): Eukaryota > Metazoa > Arthropoda > Insecta > Lepidoptera > Geometridae > Selenia > Selenia dentaria. The sequence continues at coordinate 37,267,619 of OU862875.1, read as the reverse complement.
ATATTATCTTAACAATTTGCCGATGGAGATTAAAATATTTTAATCGAAGTATGTACATATTTAAAGTAAATAAATTAAATCTAAGTACAAAGTTACGGATTTCATTTAAATCTACCTATTACAGTAAAACTCATTCACTAAAACAGTTCTAAATTATTATAGATAAAAACAGCATTTAAGTCATTTAACTTCATTAAGGGATTAAATATACCAACTTTTAAAAAACTATAGGAGATGTTGGTAGTAATTCGCTTGTTCTGAACACCAAACTAAACTAGCGAACTAAAATCTATTTTTAGTAAATATGTGGTAGTTCTTATTGTGTTCATGCTTAAGTCCAAATTCGTATAATGCTTGCAAGTGACAGTTCTTAAATTCGCCGTTTCTGTTTAATTGTGGGTACGTTTAGTGCAAATTTAATCGTCCTCCAAGTTCGTGCTCTCTAAACTAGTCTAAACTGATGTAAAACTACCCACAATTCAATAGAATAATCATATGTTTAGAATTATCATTCTAAGTGTTACTCGAATGTAGATTTTAGTATTAACATAATAAGAACTATCATAATTTAGAAAAATTTAGTTTAGTGCACGCACAAGCGAATCAGTACCGTTGACTCGACTCGTCGAGCGCTAGCACTGTCGGTCTAGCGCTCGACGAGTCAACATCTCCTGAGGATGCCTCGTGTAGAGGCGAAACACGTGTCGAAACGGTTTTGGTTGATTTGGGGTTTCTTGTGTTTTTTATTTTGTATTCTACCTATTAGCATTTTATGCGGGAGGGAGGGTGGTGCACGCCCCCAAATAGGCCAAAATCATTGTTTTCTTTTCAGCGGAAGTGTCACTAAATATTTTTTAATATCGTTTTTTTTGATAATGGATTTCCGCAAAGTAACGCCTGAATCAATAAAATACCAACTTTTTTTTTCATAGTCCTTCTCAGAACCGTTAGTGCATAAACCATGTTTATGTCCTGTGAAAGTGTGTGTGTGTGAGTATGCGTGTTTGTCTATAGCAATGTAGTTTCGAAATGAGTCCAGCTTCGTAGCTTTGAAAAAAATATATAGGATTTAATAGGAATGGTACCATTGCTATAAAATCCATGATTTATTTGCTAAAAGCTTTGCTTACCTCAACAAGATCTTCGAACTCATGCATATATTCAAAAGGATCTGAGGTACAGATGTAGCGACTTCGAGTTTGAGCTCATACAATCAGCTTCTAGGTGCAGTATCCTCACTTCACGTTGAGTCTGATGATGACCAGATAAGAAGTACATTAATCTCACCCTTGATATCCGATGCTTCAAGATGAATCTCAAAAAAGAATATAATAGTTTCTTGCAGTTCTCAAACAATAAACTTAGAAACTTAACTGTTCATACTCGTAACTTAAGCGTATTGTAGCAAACTAAGATTGAGTTCATTTAATTAATTTTAACTGAGAGAATTCCATTACTTCATGGACCTCATAGCCTTGTCGAATTATCATTTAACCCGGAAAAAAATATAAGTAGAAATTTTCCTTCCGAATTCGTTGGGGAAGGTCACTGGCAGTCTAAATTTTGTTTTGCGTGGTAATCGATCAGTTGCGTCATCCGCCATCTTGATTGAAGGGTCAATTATTGGTCATTAAGTCGTTAATTTTTTTTTACACATGAAAAATAGCTATGACAAAAGTTGTTAAAAATTAAATTTCCTACAATTTTAGAAAAAAATATATTTATAAACGCGTACCAAAATTGTATAAAATTATATTTTAAACAATTTTGTTTATAACACTATTCGTGTAAAATTTAAAATAAACAACTTGAGTTAATCAAACAGAAATTCACCACCTCTTTTGGGTATAAATTGGAAAGTATCGACCATAGGAAAACAAATATATGATTCAAGATTGTAGGCAATTCTCAACAACTTTTGCAATCACCGTTTTTCGTATGAAATTGATCCTAAATATCAAGATAGCGGATGACGCAACGGATCGATTACCGCGCAAAATAAATTTTAGACTGCCTGTGACCTTCAGCAACGAATTCCGAAGGAAACATGCTACTTATAATATTTTCCACGATTTTTGTGCTAATTCGACTGGGCTATCATGAAAATTCAAATGGCAGATTTTAGTATGCCGTCACAGCGCCTCTGGCGGTTGATGTATGAAGTTTTCGTCAACCACACAAAACAAAAATTCGATTTTTCATGGTATAAGAAATACATTTACATGGTTAAAGTAACGTGAAATAATCTTAGGTTAGACAGTAGTCTACTTATAGTAGACAGTAGGTCTAACGAGCGTACGAATTGGAAATATGTGGGTGAAAATAGTCGTTTTGGGCTCTTTTCATTCAGCTCAAAGCTAAAAAAGAGTTCCCTATCACCAAAAAGTGCAATCTTTGATCCACGTCCGGAACATGGTTTGTGATGATTTTGAAAACTCTCTATTTGACAGCAGAATCATCAGATTTTAGGGCTTATGTTTGGTAGAATTAAAAGTTAAATAGAATATAATCAGTCAGTTTTAAAAGTGTGTAATGAATTACGAAATGTTTGTGTTTATGAGTACAAACAAAATGAAAAAAATAACTCTAGGAGCGGTAGATACTACAAGAAACACAGATAATAAAAGAAAATGCACATTGTGTTGAAGCCGAAGTGATTATATTCTCTTTCTATATAGATATAGTATATCGTGGACTGTTTTAGAGAAATAGTTATTTAGCATTCGAGTAGGATGTGGGTAAAAGTGGCAATATTTAAAATTTTTAGCTTTACGAACGCTTCAACTAAAATGACGTAAAGAAACGCCCTCACTGTTATTCCAACCCACCTTATGAAGTGTGTCTGCAACCATTACAAAATTAGAATAAAAAAAATTAAATTAAGAGTTTTTGTTAGAGTTTCATGTTTATTATCACTAACGTAATTCATACAAGGAAATTTCCCTTGATGCCACATTTCTTCATTATTAATCCCAACACGCGTAACTACAATTATTTATTAGAGCTCTCCCGCATAAAACATAGAGCAATGTGTAAATATTTCCTTCTGACCCTATCTCCGCTTGTTATCTTGATTTGTAGTCCACTCGGGCATTCGTATAAAAATAACAGTGTAGACGTTAAGGAGCAGCTACAACGTTAATCCTGCGTTATAACAGAAACTTCAACAAATCCATGCATAAACATATGTAAAGCCAATATACACCTTCGATAATTTTTCACCTGAGGAAAACGCAAGCTTATGTTACATATTACAGCGCTCAATCCCTTTAACCATCGACGACAGCAAACATTACAATACGTAACCACAAAATAAAATTAAATTAATAAACGATTTTTGTTATCAAAACAATTATGGTCCCTTTTGAAGTGGACCTACGTGGATCATCTACTAGATGTACTGTGGGTAGATGACTAGGTAGTCATCTACCATTAAGATTTGCTTTTCGGATCTTAAAAGTCTAACAGAATGGGGTGCGTATCAGTTCAACAAGTTTTTTCATAATTGTGCCGAAAGTGTAATTATTTTTAATGAAACAGCATCAACACACATAAATAACGAAGTACCAATAATAACCGTGCAATTTATTTTTGTATTGAAATTCTCGTGAGTTTGACACATATTTAACTATTATTATTAACCGGCATCGAGACGTGGGCAGTGCTTGAGTCTCTCCAGCGGTGCCGTATTGACTATCGGTATATTGAAGTGCTGAAGTGTTTGTACAAAAACGCCTACATGTCAGTCCGAGTACAGGAGCAGAGTTCGAAGGCAATTCCATTGCAAAGAGGCGTGAGACAGGGAGACGTTATATCTCCGAAACTGTTCACCGCTACATTGGAAGACGCCTTCAAGCTTCTGGAATGGCAAGGACTTGGCATTAATATTAACGGCGAATACATCACTCACCTTCGATTTGCCGACGATATTGTAGTCATGGCAGAATCCATGGAAGACCTCAGTACAATGCTCGAAGGCCTCCATCGAGTTTCCCAACGGGTAGGTCTTAAGATGAACATGGATAAGACGAAAATTATGTCTAATGCCCATGTTGTACCTTTTTTTTTTTTTTCGCAGAGTAAGATTTTAGACCCTGATCACCAGCTCCGGGGAGAGCTGGCGCGCGTGTGGGAGTCTACGCCAGAAGGGCGGCATACCCACCAAAACTCTGCGGTGTTCCATCCTCATCGACTATTGGCGGGGGGCGTAGGACCACTTGCGTTATTCAGCCACAGCCCCCACCGACGTCGCTGCCCACCTAGGCAGGCCCAGCCTCTGGGGAGGGTGTAGAGAGCCCTCCCCGTAACCATCTCGTGGGATGCCCTGGAACACGCGGGCCATCCACACCTCGAAAGGACCTAGCCCTAATTGGGGGCACCGGCCATCCCCACAGCCAACGCCCCAGGTCCTCTGAGCGGAGACGGAGTGCGAGCCCGATCGGCTCGCCTCCGTGTCCGCGCTCTCCGGAGCGGGAGAGAGAGGGGATCTCTCTCTCTCTTTCTCGCTCCTCGGCCTCTCTCTGCAACATCACGACCTCGCAGAAAGAGACCATCGCCTCCCATGACCTCTCATCGCCGACCATCTTGGTTAAGATGGTAGACAAAGAGAGGTCCGCGCCCACTACTGCAACTAGAGATTGGCGTGCCTCGGCAGCCCCTTGGCAATCTTCCAACACGTGCTGCGCGGTTTCTTCCGCGCAGCCACACTGGTGGCACACTGGAGTCGCTTCCCTCCGGGCAACGTTGCACAGGTACCTCCCGAAGCATCCGTGCCCCGTGAGGACCTGTGTCATCCTGAAGGTAAGCGATCCATGCCCTCGATGGACCCACTCTTTCAATATTGGCCGTACTGCTTCGAGGAACCGGGTTGCTCCAGCTCCCCTCCGCGGACTGACGCCCAAGCGCCTGCTCCAGGATGCCAAGGCGGCCTCCTTGGCGTCCGTTCGCCACTGCCCACATTCTCGAGGGGCAGGGTGGAGACCCTCCTGTCACGCCCACGTTCTGCGCCAAAAGACCGAAGACAGGACCTCGGCCTCCAGATCCCATGGAAGGGACCCGGCGAGAACACAAGCCACCTCGTGCGAGAGTGTGCGATAGCCCCTGCACACTCTCACTGCCATGGCCCTCTGGGCCTTATAGAGCAGGGCGGTCTCCTGCGAGTTTAAAGACCCTGCCCATATGGGGGCGCCATAGAGGGCCATAGATCGCACTACCGCCATGTAAAGGTGGCGGCAGCTACCTCCTCCTCCTCCTCCGAGATTGGGAAGTTGACGAGTACATCTACCTGGGACAGACAGTCAAACTAGGCCGGTCCAACTTCGAGAAAGAGGTCAATCGTCGAATCCAACTCGGCTGGGCAGCGTTCCGGAAACTTCGCGAAGTCTTCTCGTCAAAAATACCTCAGTGCCTCAAGACAAGAGTCTTCGACCAATGATGATTAACCGGCAAAACACTCACGTTAAGGATCGAATACGTCGACCCGGGTTTCGAGCATGTCCGATGCTCATCTTCAGACACGTAATGTAAAAAGACAAGCCCGCTGAGTTTCATGCCGGATCTTTTCAGTCGTGGTCGCGTTCCGATCCGGTTGTCGATTTAAGAAATAATAAATGTAATATGACAATTTGTTAGTGCCCCCGTAGGCCTATACAGAATAAACGATTTCTGGAAGGCAACACACTGGAGCTAATATTTGTAGTACCTACCTAAGTAAAAACATTGTAAAAACATCTATATAAAAAGAATGGCCCCGAGTCCATGGCATCCAATGGCGCATGTCCGATGCTCATATTCAGGCACGTAATGTAAAAAGACAAGCCCGCTGAGTTTCTTGCCGGATCTTTTCAGTCGTGGTCGCGTTCCGATCCGGTTGTCGATTTAAGAAATAATAAATGTAATATGACAATTTGTTAGTGCCCCCGTAGGCCTATACAGAATAAACGATTTCATTTCATTTCATTTCAGGGCTAGTGCGCACGTGGCGTCTGCGAGCTCCTGACGGACATGCTCAAAACCCGGGTCGACGTATCCGATCCTTAACGTGTGTGTTTTGCCGGTTAATAAGTTAAATATGTGCAATTTATATTTAATATAATAATATACTTACTTTATTTTATCGATCGTTACTTACATGTATTTTTCCGCCAAGAGTCAACTTGTTATCATGACTTTAATACTTCATTACTACTCGTATTATTATTACATTTTACATATAATTCAACTGTAGAAGTCGCATTTCTGTACAATGAATATAAAAGATTAAAACCGAGTCAGGGGGATGTAACGAGTGAAATCGAACTAAATTAATTTTAATACTTCGAATCGTATGTTTTTCTGTTTCTCTGTTTGTACGAGCTAATCTCCGAAACGACATGGCCGATTGAAATGAAATAGTAGGGTGGTAACTTATATCCCTGGTCAACATATATAATACTTTTGATCCCGGTAAATTAAACAGTTCCCGTGGGATAGTTCAAAAACTGTAATTGTATTTATCCGGCGAGGCCACGCGAGCGAAGACGCTGGCGGTCAGCTAGTGTGATATAAATATTGTGAATTTATATGTAACCCTACCCATAACAATAACAGCGCATCCATAGCGTTAATTCTCATTACTCAGAGACTTATTTGTTAAGTGCCATTCCTCAGTAAATTCGATAGCTATAGTGTGCTTTACCAAATTCCATCATAATTCCCCTACTTTCAAACAGAATACCGATATTGCGTAAAACGAAGCCATGGAACTATATTCTGCAATATAAATAGGCATCGTATAGCATCCCCTTTATAATATGTTACCCTGGCACCGAGCTCAAATGGTCTGTAGCTTGCTTTATAACGACGCGTAAGTATAATGCCGGGGATAAAACGGTGTTTTTTTAAGAGCAACGTTAACTGTCAGTTAGTTACGGTGCTTTGTTCTGGGTCCGATATTACTTTGGAAGGAAAACCTCTGTGTCGTCTCGTTTTACATCAATGCGGGGCGTTTTATGTTTGGGTGCTTTTATCAGCGCGGACAATGATGTTGTCACAAGTTTTGTTGTTTCTTGGATAAAACATGTACTCGTATGTGAAATTGCTTCTTTTTTAGCTTGATTTTGTTTATATTATTATTATTATTTAAACAATTTCACGGGTTTCACCCGGTCCTTTACATAGGCATAAGTGGGGCTATAGCCAACACTTAGAGGCCTGTTTGGTATAAAAATACAAAGGAGTATAAAAAACAGAAAAAATGTTGGATGAAGGGTAACATGGTACTTATAACTATTACAAATATGGGTAAAATGGCCAGGCTATTGAGATGAACTTATTAGTGATAAGGAAGATAGTGGGTTATGGAAGAGACTACGGCACCTGCCAATTTTAGTCTCATTTTAAAATATTTAGGCAGGTGGTGACTTGCCATCCACTAAACGGGCCCCCCATAAAGGCCACCATGAGTGGTGACAAAAGGGGCAACGTTGGTGTGGATGGCTAAAGAGTGTCGAGAGGTGTGCTGCGGTTTCACTAGAGCGCTACTACCGGCGTTATGCCCTTTAACACTTCCACCCTTGAAGCTTTTTGTTACTTGCTCTTGCGTCTCCACCCCCGGACGGCCAATTAAGGCAAGCCGGGGGTCAGGGGTCTCATTTAGCCCCAGGGAGAATCAGGGTCCGCGGTGTCGCCACTCACCTTATTATTATTATTATTATTTAGACTCTGGTCGTGTAACAAAAGATACAATTTTCTCATTTCTACTTTTGTGTTTCAACCCTCTACCAAAACCAATACGATCAAGCCTCTAATCAGCCCTCAATCAAAGATAATATAGAGAAGTATATGCTCTCGCTGAATTTATCTTTGAGCTTACACATATTATGGTGGTTATGTTGAACCTTTGAGCTACTAAAATATAATAATAGCTACTAAATAATAATAGCTGCTAAATAATAATAGCTGCTATATAATAATAGCTACTAAATAATAGCTACTAAATAATAAAAGCTACTTAATAATAATAGCTACTAAATAATAATAGCTACTAAATAATAGCTACTAAATAATAAAAGCTGCTTAATAATAATAGCTACTAAATAATAATAGCTGCTAAATAATAATAGCTACTAAATAATAAAAGCTACTTAATAATAATAGCTACTAAAGAATAATAGCTGCTATATAATAATAGCTACTAAATAATAGCTACTAAATAATAAAAGCTACTTAATAATAATAGCTACTAAATAATAATAGCTGCTAAATAATAATAGCTACTAAATAATAAAAGCTACTTAATAATAATAGCTACTAAATAATAATAGCTGCTAAATAATAATAGCTACTAAATAATAATAGCTACTAAAGAATAAAAGCTACTAAATAATAAAAGCTACTTAATAATAATAGCTACTAAATAATAAAAGTTACTAAATAATAATGATATCTTGCGTTTACACAATCATTCCCTGTGTCGCGGGAGACATGGGCACACACAATAACACACACACACACACAACATACAAGACCCGCGAACAAACATATCTGCTCATCACACAAATATTAACCCCAACCAGGGATTGAATCTGAACCAAGCGCTTCGAAGTTAGTGTCGCTAACAACTAACCTAACAGAACCGTCAATGCAAAGTTTTGGATTCCACCGACCTAAAGATGCAGTTGAGCAGTAGAACTCTTTATGAATGAGTTCGTCCGGGGTAATACTGCCACCATACCTTTTCTACCGACTTCCAAAAAAAGGAGGAGGTACTCAATTCGACTGTATTTTTTTTTATTCTACCTCATAACTTTCGATGGGGTGAACAGATTCTCAAAATTCTTTTTTGGTTTGCAAGCTGGTGCTTCCCGTGTGGTCCCATTTAAATTATCAAATTCGGCCCAGTAGTTTTTGAGTGACACTCCAATAACTGATTTTTACCAAAGTAATAGAATGGAAGTCGCTATTAAATTTTGCAAATTGCATTTGTACTATTGTGAATCAAAAATTGTGAAAAATTGTGAAAGTAATGTTCGCAATATTGTGTTTTGGTTTGAAGACATAGTTGCCGGCGAAATAAGACGCACATAGGGGCGCAGTGCAATTCGTCACTAGTGAGGAAATGCATTTTCTACCTACTTCCAAAAAGCAAGAGGTACTCAATTCAACTGTTTCTTTTTTTGTTACCTCATAATTTTCGATTGTGTGAACCGATTCTCCAATTTTTTTTTTTTAAAGATGGTGCTTTCCGTGTGGTCCAATTTAAATTTCATTAAATCTGACATACCCCGTCTAACTCCCTCGGGTTTGGCGGGGATGTGTAAGTGCATTCGATAATAATAAAAAAAGGCAGATGTTGCCACTTAACCTCAGGTGTGCTTGTACGGTTTCCTAATAACATAAAAAAGGCCTTAATCTACAGACATTATAAATTAAATAAATAAATCGGAACCTGTTGGTGTATAGAAATATTGGATAAGTTCCTATACTTGCTACAGTGTGTGTAGTATAATGTAGAATCGAGTATAAGTACTTAGGTACAACGGGCGGGTAAATTTGTTCAGTGAGTGCAACGTCTCAGACACGTCTGTTTGTAGTCATTTAGTTGTACAACGTTTTTAGTTGCATCTTGTTACAGTCTGTGAACTACGTCACTATTATGGTTACTCTATTTTTCCAATTGGTACAAGTACATAGCTATCATATAGTTTCTTATACATATAAGTATTAGGGCAAGTCGTTTACCATCTGTCGAATTTGTCGTGTCTATTTGTATCTGTCATAGGCAGGCGTAGTGCTTACTATCAGACGCACGACTTGCTCATATTATCACTTAACTGCTTAATAAATTACAAATAAACCTGATTGTGAACGTAATAGTTGCAGTGTAACCTAGATCTATAAAATTTCTAATCATAATATTAATAATAAAAAAAAACATATCTCAAATCATTTTTCCGACGATCTGTCAGACGGTTGATGAAAAAATACCAAAAAATGGAACCGACCAAAACAATAAAAAGTGTGAAATAACTTGTTAAAGTCGGCGCACAATATTGTGATAGTAGGTACTTTTGAACTATAATAATAATTTATTTCATGACCTAAAATTAATCTATGAATATATATGTAGCACGACATCTATTGTACATAATTAAAACGTGAAGGTTATCAAAGTTAACATTATGCCGCAGAACCCTAAGCTAAGCTGGGAAGCTTGTATTATAGGGATCTGTACCCCCAACTATAAGGACACTGTACATACGTAGGTATATTACAATAAGTACTATGTGCGTAAATAAGTAGATACATGGTATGTGGATAGTGGTAGATATAAGTCGCTATCATGGTACGTACCGTTTGGTGAAAAAATGTATCGCCTGTTTTAGCGAGCCTTACTACTTACAGGATCGTTTGTCATTCACCGTCAATACGATATCATCAATACAGGTGAAACACTTTTCAGTTATCAGATGATAACTCAAAAAACTGTACTGGATTTGATGGATTGGATTTGAATTTAAATGGCCACCTCGAACGTATACTCTAGCAAACAAAAAAGAATTATCAAAAACGAAAAAACTAAAAGAATAGTCAAAAGTTATGCGTGGCCATAAATAAAAAATATATATCCGTCTACTTGCGAACCTCCTGCTTTTGTTTTGGAAGACGGTTAAAAACTATAATACGTTGTTTCGCGTGTGTTTTTCTAGCCATCGCCGCATCTAGAATTCAATAAATAAGACAGTTTTCTGTGTGAAAATCGATTCCCTTTTACTCCTGTTACTGTAAGAAAAACAGATAGGGAGTGTGTTTGATTTATAAACATCTCAGGAACTCTCCCTTTATTTATAGTAGAGTCTAATCAAAACAGCATATCCGCAAACTATGAAGACCAATCCCGCGTGGTAGTTTACTCACGTGGAAGCTATATGAAGGCCCACATTTTTAATACTAATAAGTGACAAGCCGGGCAAGTCATACGTCTAATATTAAGCGTCACTACTGTTTTTGACAGTTGCAATACGACGTCGTGTCGCGGGCACCAGCTAGTGAAAGATAATTCACTACGTCTGCGCAGGATTAGTATTTCGACTAACTTATTATCTTCTCCAAGGCCATATCCATAACAAATTGTCATAAAATAAGTATATGGTCGAACGCAATTGCTACAATAGTATTATATGTGTAAACTTAAATACTTATTATATAAATCAGTAAACATTTATAATAAAATAAAGGACTTAAGTACATACAAATATAAAATTAATCAGCATGGAAAAACACTTTTATTACATTTCATCACCCTTGACGGTCGCCGAGCACGTCTGGTGTATCGAGCTGTCAAATTGATTTGGCTTTTGACTAAGCTATCAGAAACTGACACAAACTTTGACAGAACTGTCATCATTACGATCTTGACGTAGGCGGAGGTCTTATTATTTTGTCTATGCTGTTCCCAAGCATATTTTACGCTTTTTCACCCGCGTGGTGGTGGATGCTGATGATGATGAAAAGTATCATAGGATACTATGATGGTTGCGCTGGATTAACATCTATGTGTTAATCCAGCGCCTCATCTACCTTCATGCCAAATTTCACCAAAATTGCCCCCGCCGTTTGAGCGTAAAAGAGTAACAAAGATCCACACATCCATACTCACAAACTTTCGCGTTTATAATATTAAGTATGACTAGTAAGAGTAGGAAGTAGGATAGGATAGTTCTGCGTGGCACTGAAATACACTGCACTCGTCACTCCAAGAGTAGTTTTTAGCACCATTCAAGTTGCTGCAGTGCGTTTCAAATTCAGTATTGCTTAAGCACTATCGACAGCATCTTACCTTCGAGCCAATAATAATTGACACTATAGTAGTACTCACCAAGACGAACACTTTTAAAGAAGTCCTACCAATTATATTTCCTGATTGACACGGATACTTGGTGCAGGGATTCCAAGGGTCTCTATTTCTAGTTATAGACGTCATGATTCGGGCACCATGTCACCATACCATTGCGAGAAATAAATATATGCCCCACAAATTCCAAATAACCGGCAAAACATTATTTTCCTGATTCACTTTAAAATAAGCCTTTCATTTAAGAATAAGTTTATTACTTTCGAGTTGGCCGTTATATGGAAAGATCCTTAATTTCAGGCACAATAAAACCAATTACAGAAATCGTAAAGATTCGGAAAACTTTATTGATTTTCATCGGTTTTAGGTGGGTAATTACCGAGATTTCAGCTAACAATTATATATTTTAAATGAATGCTAGTAACATATTTGTGTTTGATTGGAACTTGTATAAATATTAATTTATTCCCACAACCGCAAACCTTATTCATAATATAAATGAAGCGTTTTGTTGCTATGACTATAGATTTAAAGAACGATGATAAAAATCCTATAGAAGGTTTTTATTTCAAAACTCTAACCTCTACATTTTAGGAAAAATTACAATTTTGAAACTGTCGTACTAAGTTTTGAATGCCAGCCTATAATAACATTACATCTTATTTGTATATCTATAGTAATAATGTAATTTTGACAAACTATTTTAGTTTATAGTTGACATTTTATCAAGTATTTTATATCAATAGTGATAAGATCTATCTAGTTTGTATGAATATGATATTAGTGATATCACTATGAGGATTGCAGAAGTGGCATTATTTTAGTGTGTGTATGTTAGGTATGTGTTGTATTGACACTTGCGATTTTAGTGAAAAGCGAGTGAGATTGCTGTCAGAATCTGGTGATCTGGTGAAAACTTGACCAATAAATACTATTGCGTGTTTAATGTAATTTTAATACAAAGTAGGTTCGTAAGCCGATTTCTTACTCTCCTGTTATTCTAAGAAAAACAACTTTTATTGCCTTAAGTTTATACAAGCTTAATATTAACTTGATTTATTATAATATATGGAATATAATCATTAGCTTTTAATGTCATTTTTTCATATAAAAATAAAATAGGTGCAAATACAATCAGGGAGGATTTTGATTTGTAAACTTTCACTATTGTGCGTTCCCCATAGTTATGGTAGAGTCTCAGCAAGAGGGTACCGATTGGGTATAGCCTAGAGCTCCACCGGAACTATCTCAAGACTAAGACTCTCTCGTCATAAGAATTCCGTCTGATATGATAAAATATCAAGGTAAATGGGTAACAGCTATCTTTATTACATAGATTTGCATTCAAAATCTTTTAAATCACATTGTACAGTTCTAGGGATGCGCAAAAAATTATGGAGATGCCAGGAAATAAGTATGTATGTGAAAAGTTTTCAACTCATAGCTCATATAAGAAAAAGTTGACCCGCCAGCAGCTTCGCTCGCTAAGTTACGAAGCAACAGAAATAAATTGAATTTACCACGATGGGTTAAATTATCAAAAATCCTTTATAGAGTATAGAATTTAGAGAATATAGAGTAACTATAGTCGGAATGATCTGACTTTTTTATGTGAGTGAATCCCGTTTTACATATTTCTCTCTCTCCATTTCTGTCGGTTAATGGCGTTGCGAGCACATTGTACAATGGTGGAATTCGTGGCCTTTTTAATAGAGTCAGTCCAGCGTGTTGGTGAATGAACTTGGGATCTCTTTCCTTCCACTTGGCCTTGCACTATTAGTCTCTCTACGAGCTCTTGTTTCTGGAGATATACCCAAAGAACTTCATTACTCGCATCTAAACAGTCGACGATAGTCGAAATTGTATTTGAGGATAGAATTGGTGCGGAATGCTGTTCACGGTATTCAGTAGTCGTCTCCGCGCCATAAAGAAAGATTGTAAACACCAGACATCTCATTAGACGAACTTTTCTTTTCTCGGTTATGTGTCTGTCCTTCCAAATCTTTCCTAGTCGTTCGACTGTTGATATCGTGATAGCATACTCAGAGTTGGTTAATAATTGTATTGCCTTGGGGCAACCAAAATTTACTATATTGGAATTCTTACAAACTATCAATGTAGGCCTAAGCCATGTTAACATATAACCAGTCATGAGCCACGAATTGTTCGCTTTGCCATACATGTTACAATCATCACAATGCCTGTACTTGTGATTTGAGCCATAAACATAAACACTTAGACATAAACACTGCAACTGTATCTTTCACAGCGAAGACAGGAAATCAAATGCATACAGTATAGCTATCTTAACACATACCAGTAAAACACAAATATGCAAAGCAGTTACTAAACATTTCAAACGTGAAATTCACCGAACTTATTCTACTGTCGAGATACATTTATCCTGTTCGCGCCACACTCGCGGTTTGTTATCTGAGCGTCTGAAGCAGTGCATAACAAGACCCGAAGACAATTTCCCCTTTGTATTCCACTCCACATCTATTCGAAATAACAAGGACTCTATTTTCAATTTCTCAATGCTCTTTATATGAATTTTTCTAAGCACATGTAGGTAAAAATGCAGGGTTTCAGCATTCATGTTTTTATTATAATAGATTTCGTTCGCTTAAACGATTACAAATGAGAATAAATTGAATTTTTAAATTCCATTACGAACTTTAAATGCAGTTTGGATTCTTTGCATGTGCAGTGGGGATTTAGTGTCTTGAAAATGGAAATGAAATGGAATTCTAAACTTTACAAATGTAATCATACATTAGCTATATTTGAATAATTTAAGAGTTTTGCTATTGCAATGTGGTTACTTCCAATGCACTGTAATTTTTAAACATTCAAGTGAATGGGTACATTGTAATCAGACTAGAATCAAATAATTAAGCATATTTTATTTTAGTTCATGACATAACAATATACTCTCTTTGTAGTCACAACAATTAGCTCAACACGAACTTTTCCAAATGAACATTGTGTGATACTGATACTACACGACTCAACCGAATATTATGGGTAGTATTTTATGGTTCCATTTTACATTGTAACCGTAAATTCAAATACCTACGTTATGAATACCCCGTCAACTCAAATGTTCGCACGCTCGTTAAGTTGACGACCAGACGCGAGCGATTCTATGATTCACGACTCCACGTTACTATGGTAGGTGCTTTGTTTCATTGCGAAGCGCACCAGCTATTTGTCAAAATTTTCGCCTAAACGCTTGACGATTATGTTGAAACGTTTGACGATTGTTTCTGGTGCGAATGTTTGCTTTGATTAATATCTATCACACTCGAATATCCCGCTGTTTGTTAGCCAAAACGTACGTATTAATCTTATTGTGTAGTTGTTAGATTAATACGTCTTTACCTATTCAAAATTTCACATTAGGACTATGTATAAATATAAACAATTTGGCAGTATTTTACTATGGCCTACCTTTTCTGAACTAGTCTAACTTCTGAGTTACCTCTTTAATTACAAATTAAACCAAATAATATATAATACGGTAATACAAAAAAAAACTAGTAATTAATCAAATACCAAACTTAGTTTAAATAAAGACATATTTTATGTGGTTCCTTTATTTTGTAAATCTAAAATTAATAAATTAATTTGATGCCCATGATGAGTTACATAAATTATTTGTTCAGACAAACTACTCTAAAGTTTTCAAATGCAGTGCTAAATATAATTTTAAAACGTTAAAATAAAATTAACACTTACCATCCATGGTGTAAAGCGATTAGGTTCTTTAACTAAAAATACTACTTTACAAGAAAAAAAGATATATAAAAGACACAGATTTAAGAGAAAGAGAACAGAAATTTTTATATTGTTTATGACACTTGTTCCTAGTCGAGCAAAAAAGCGGCACGGCCATACCATACTTTTCTCGAAGCAGTTCAGGTAATTTTTAACCCCCTATAACTTTGTTGTAGATATAACTATAAGCTTGAATTATAAATTAATTATATATTAAATAAGATTGTTTAGTGCGATTGCCAAGTCAATCTATTTTATTTAAAACATAAAAGATTTTTAATATTGATATGGTTACTATATGAGATGTTAATAGATTATCTAAATACGATTAATAAACTTAAGAGAGGCTGAATTTTACCTACTTGGTATTACATGGATCTCACAACTTTTTACGGTAGAAGAACTGAGTTCTATTGCGAGGCTTGTTTTTTTACAAGTTTTGTTTTTGATGGCATATAGTTTTGCCAATCGCCAAAAACAACCAGTAATCTAGCTCCATGTAGTTACGTCTCTCTACGCCTTTACTGCTGTAGCCTATGGCAATTTCCCGGGTACACATACTGGAACACCACTCAAATAAAACTTACAAACCCTCAGGCTCTCTTATCGGGAGACATAAATCATTAGACACTTGTCTCCCTCGTGAACAAGAAACATCCTCGGAAAATTGCATCCGTGTAGAACTATATAACTTATTAATTTGTCGTCTCACAGTAGGACCCTCGTCTTTGTTTGATAAATTGCCTGGATGTAGTGCGAACTGCGACGCTGGGATTCCCAAATTGGATGGTCGGGGGTCTGTAATTTTACTGTTGACATAATGGCATGTGTTATAGGAATATTATGGGCTGTGGTAGACCACAAAATGTAATAAAATAACATCATATATACAAAAATGTAAGGGCAATAAACACACACAAAACATGAAAATTTCAAAAGTGTATTTGTCAATATGTTCTCCTTCCACGAAGCATTAGTGTAAATGGGCATTGTATAGTTGATAGGCCGGACAGTGGCGTTGGTAGCAATTTGCTTCTGTGGAACACAAACCTATTCTACTTACATAATATGTGTAATTTTTAGTGAATTATGCTACATAGTTTTTATTCTGTTAGTACTAAAATCCTTAGATTAAGGATTGGTCTCCAAGCTTCGATTGAGAGCGAGGGTTATCATTAATCTAAGACTAAAATCCCAATTCATATAACGCTTGCCATTGACAGTCTTTAAATTTGATATTATTGCGATTTTAGTCGTCATGTAACTTTGTGGTCTCTAAACTAGTTTAAACTGGTCTAAAACTACCCACATTGTTGTGTGTTTATATACATATATAATAATCCGCGGGCAATCAAAAAACTGAAAGCTGAAAAAACCACAAAAAAATTAGTGAGATACAAAAAAACCAAAACAACACAGCAATCCCAAAAAAAACTTGCGCACGAAGGGTTCTGTACTGTTGTATCTATATTAAAGATGTGAAACAATCACGCTTTTTGTTTGGAAGCACTCCTTAAACATCTCATTTTAATTTTACTTTTATTTATTTTAAAAGTGAAACTTAATATTCTGTGAATATTTCAATTAATAATAATTATTGCTGTTATCAATATCGAGCAAAACCAACCAAAA
The DNA here is from genome assembly GCA_917880725.1 of Selenia dentaria. Taxonomy (NCBI): domain Eukaryota; kingdom Metazoa; phylum Arthropoda; class Insecta; order Lepidoptera; family Geometridae; genus Selenia; species Selenia dentaria. Next base: position 37,250,374 of record OU862875.1, on the reverse strand, counting down.
AAAATCACGTTGTATAGAAGCCCCCTTAAATATTTATTTTATTATATTTTTAGTAAGTATTTGTATTTATAGCAGCAACGCAAATACACTATCTGTGACACAAATGTCTAACTACCACGGTCAATGATATACCGAATTGTGACAGACAGACAGACCGACGGACGGACAGCGGAGTCTTAGTAATAGGGTCCTGTTTTACCATTTTAAACATTTACTAATTAACGCTGAATGCCTGGAACTGCTTACTAGATTTTTTATGATATGTAACAGTATCAGGGACAAGGAGATACGAACACGGATTTCTTTCCTTTCTTACTAACAACAGTAGTTAATTGAACAAGATAGGAACGGAGTGAGCAAATATACATTTGCTCACTGGTTATGACTGCTTTAGCAACGCATGTTGGGAGGGAAGGGGCTCGCACTCACTGAAAGGCCAACTAAGGCGAAATATTACTTCACATTATGAGTCACAATGTATAATATATTAAGTCACTTACCTCCAGGTTTTATCGGTACTCTTTAATAAAATAATATTTTTTCATTTGAAATAAAACTCCTCATTATCGCGCCTTCATGATCGTGAAACTGTGTTGTTCACACAGAAGAAAAAACAAATGACTTACAAATAATTGCTTTACGTGGAAACCGTATCGAACTGTGTAACTAAATACGTTTCGGGATGGGCACAAGGAAAGGGGGAGGTATATCGTACAATTTCATTCTATTACATAAAACACTATCACTAGGTGATCCTTCCATTTCGCAGGTATTTTTTTTCGTTCGAACATTGTATTTATTTATAAATAGCGACTGCCCGCGACTTAGTTCGCGTAGTAGGCTCGACCTTCGTCCTCGCCATAATCTATCATCTTTTCTTGGGTTTTCTTTCATAAGAATCTTCTCTTGACAATAACTAACACAATAAAAAAAATAAGCGAGTTAATAATATATAATAGTTCATTGTTCCATGGGATTAACGAGAGACTTACGCTTTGTCGATATAACGATCGACAATAGTTTTGTGCTTCTTCTGAAAACTCGTCGTTGCGTCCCGTCTCGCACTCCGAACTGTCGATCCTCCGATCCTGATATAGACATTGTGCACTTATGCTTTGCAAAACATAAAAATTATGACATAATTTTACTTACGTAGGTATTGGAGCTTTTACATAAGCAATAATTGCCGCAGTTGCATACCTAGTCAAAAAGTACTGCCGCCTAATGCAACAAAGTTGACATACACTATACCTATACATATTGCACTGGCTATACAATTGGGGAAAATATTGCCGATATTAGCACATTAAGGTGCTGTAATATCACGATGTCGATAAAAATGAAGTTTTTTAAAGCAGTTTATCTCTTAAGCAGCGATTTAATTAAAACTACAATAAATCATATGACAGTTTAAGACTTCTAAGTACACATTGACGAAATTTTATTTAAACATACTAGAGTACATTAAAAAAAATCAAACAAACCACTTAATTTGACCTTTAAAGCAGTTTTTCTCTTTATTCACTTATTCTATTTGTTATGAAACACATATCATAAAATAGTAATTTTAAAATACACATACATTTACGGATTATTTTTTATTTAAGAGTGCACATTTTTTTAAAGAATATTGTATGATTTTACGCCATGCATTTGCTTGATTTCAAGTAAAGGAAATTGAACGTAGCCAAGCGCTGAACAGCCATGCGATTCTCAAATGATTCGTCAATGCGCTCGTCAGATACTTTATGAGATATCGCCCTTGTACATAAGGTTGTTATTCCAACGTTTCTTGTCATCTCGTCATTTGTTTCACGGATGTTGTCAAAGATGCAACGATGTTTGTTCTTAGAGAATAACTCGGCTGACAGCGCCTTAAGGTGACTCGTGCTTATATGACACATCTCTATCTAGCTTAACTATCCTAAAATCAAATGAATTTTGAAAAATACGATGCCGGAATCAATTTATAACTCGGATTCGACAGTTGCGTCGGTCCAGCGGCCGAGGCTCAAGTGGCGGCCATCCGTCACTGTCCATAGTAAAGCCCTTTAAATGCGTTCTTAAATACGCCACGGTACGGTACGCCACGTCCGCCCACGTCGTCTGTCCACTCCGATGCTCCCTCCAATCGATAAAATAGTCCTTTATAATACTTGTGGTCCGCTACTTTCGCGGAAAAAAGATCTATTAATCAGCGCGGGTGTCACAGATAGTGGACGAGTACCGAACAAGTTGTAAACGAATGTAGTCGTAGCGAAGACTTTAGATGTTTTTGGTAATTTTCTCGGGGAATGTTCTTTTGGCGTTTGGTAATGGGTGCGGTATTGCACATAACTTTGAGCAAGATGTAGGGGTCGATTATTTATGCTTTTTAGGCTGACGCAAGGAACCTATACAATTTATATTTCAAAATTTATTTTTTATTGCATACCGCCCCATTAGAAAAAAAACCGGAACGTGTAAAACTGTAGATATAGCAATTTAGATGTTATCCTACTAATATTATAAACGCGAAATTTATGAGCATGTATGTATGGATGTATGGATGTTTGTTTCTCTTTCACGCTGATACGGCGAGCACAATTTTTATGAAATTTGGTATGGGGTAGATGAGGCGCTGGATTCACACATAGGATACTTTTCATCATGATCATCATCATCCATAGACACAGCACAGCATAGACAAAATAACAAGATCTCCGCCTACGTCAAAATCGTAATTATTACAGTTCTGTCAAAGTTTATGTCAGTTTCTGATAGCTTCGTCAAAAGCACGCCATTATTTTGACAGCTCAATACACAAATACGTACTCAGCGACTATCGATATATTATAGGGTGTTAAAAAATGACAGTTTGATTTTTCACGGACATAAGAGTATTAGAGTATTTAAACTTTCTCTATATATTATAGTTATTGCGTTTGACCATGTAAATATTTAATGACATTTGGTATAAAGATAGATATGGCCTTGGATAAGATAATAAGCTACTTTAAGTACTAATCCTGCGCAGACGAAGTCGCGGCACCAACTAGTATTATATATTTAGAAAACATGCTCCCAGCTCTCCAATACAAGAGAGAAAAATTATGTCCTTGTACGGAATTCGAATTTAACCTGCATCATCTGGCTTGTCAGACGCCTTGACCGCTAGGCCACCGAAACACCAGTCCGATGATTGAACTATTCTCTCTAATACCGTCGTATGGGAACGGTAAGTATGCCATTGAATAGCTGTTTCGGTTCATTTCGTTCTATTTCAGATACGCAACGCTTGAAATTAGCGTTACCAACTTATTTATTTTTTTACGGTTGTCCACAGTTTTAAGGTACTGAATACATGCTATTGATTAGCAATTGCTACTTAGTGGTATGTGTGCCAAAGTGTTGCTAGTAATTAGCATGCTTATTGGGAGCGTGATTTTTGAGCATGATCGTAATAAGCATGCTAATTACTAGCACGTCTATCAGTACCTTTATGCGTCGTTCGAACATTTTTGGCTTTAAAATTTTGCGCAGTACTCACATCCCCCAGCCTTAATTTCTATAATATAATACATCCTGTATTAAACTTCGAACGAACGAGTCAAATCCTGAGAAAACTGCGATGTCTGGACACCAAAGATACGTTAGTTGCGCTAGAAATGAGCAAATAAATATCACACATCACCAAGCGGCGGCACAGGATATAATTGAATTTGTACTCAAACATCCCGAGGGCTGATCGTCTGTTTATTGTCTAACATTGCTCAAGTTTACGGTATAAACCGTACATGATCGATCCGAAAGTGTCCCAAACTCACTGGGACTCACTAACCAAGTTATCTAACCTATTAAACAAGTGGCACGTGTCCACTCACGATTCACCTCTGTTTAATATACTAATGACTATCACAAATGAGAAGACTAACTCGCCTTGCTAACCTGCGTCCAATCGACCAGTGGTTTTCTACCATTCATGCAATACTATATGCTATTGACTATCGCAAGACTTTGCGTAGAAGTTTTTGCAAATTCCCAAAAAAATTAAAATTATAAATTCTTCTTCTTCATCGTCCTCCTCTTTTTAAATCTTCTTATTCTTGAGATAATGGCATTTCAATGCCGTATGTTATTTTTTTAAGAAAATTGCCTGGTATGAAATTGCGAGAAAGAGAGTTTAGTATATACATACTATTAGAGTCGTTATATTATAACAATGAAATTTCTATTGTGTCTGGCCGCATGATGACCAATGACCTTTGATGGATTATAATAATTTTCAACGCAATGATATCGTCGCCTCAAAATAGATATGACAAAAACATCGTTGATGTAACGTGACCTATGTAAATAGGGCGAATTCTGTGACGTAAACATGATTATTCTTTCCAAAACGGTTTCTCTAAGGCGGTGGAATTTCTAGATTGATGAAATTATAGGGTCACTAGGAGAATGGGATTGCTACTCGTATATACTTACGCGAAATAAACCAGCGTCCCATTAAAACTATAGTGAACATATTTTAATATCAAAATTAGACTTTACCCACGTAATTAGGCAACGTTATCATCGGGAGTGGTCACCGCGCTCTTGCAGCGTAAACTCCCTAAAAATGGGCATCGGACATACTCGAAACCTAGGTCTATGAAATTAAGATGTGTACATAAATATATGGAACATGATGCCCAGAGGTGAGTAGCCATGCCGCGGTTAAAATACTTAGCTCGTATTATAATTCAGAGATACATTACAAGCTATCATTGAAAAAGTATATATGTATATTTGAGGACCTTAGTGGCGCAGCGGGCGAGAGTCCGCTGCGACGCAAGAGGTTGCGGGTTCGATTCCCGCTTTAGAACTAATTTGTGTACGATCTACGGAAACTTGTTCCGTTGGTCTGGGTGTGTTCTATGTATAATGAAAAAAAAACTATGTATAGAATGTATTAAATATATCAGTTATCAAGTACCCATAACACAAGCTTTGATAGCATAGTAGCATACTTTGTGCCTAGATGGTGCAATGTGGATTGTCCAGCATTATTTATTTATTTATTTATACTAGCTTAAAAAAGAGCAATAATACGTACTGCTAACACAAGTTTCTGATGTTTATTGTCTTACGTTTCTCCATTTCAAAGGAAAAACTGACGGAGCTTGAAACAGCAGATATCAACAGGAAAGAATTAACCATCACAGCCGGAAAAACCTATTATATTTCCTATCGCGAAATGTGTAAGAGGTTTTTTTCCTATTTTATTAAGAATTTCTTCAGTAAGTTTTGATGTTGAAAGTTTGTACGTAATGTTCACATATTTACTGAAAATAAATAAATAGTAGGTATAACAAGAAGCATCGTTCTTGCGTAGTTTTGATTTCAGACTGTGTATATATTTTTTTATTATGGGAGACACCATCCACACTACATTCTCCGGTCCCAAACTAAATAGGCAGAGCTAATTTGGTAACCTGATGTTTGATAAAAATATTTACATACAGCCTAGGCACAGGTTAAATAGAAATGTTAATGCACGCAAATTTTTCACCTGTCCGGGGATCGACCCCGGGACTAGCGGCTTATAAGGCAGGATTGCTATCAACTGCACCAACCAGCCAGTCTTTATAATAATTATGGTAGGTACCTAATTTCAAACTGTAATTTCAGTAGTAATATTATGCAATAAGTGAATAATGGGCGTATTTAAAGCGAAGGTCATAGAAGAATCACGAGCAAATGAAGGATTCTAACGAATGAATCACGAAAGAATGTAAGGTAATGTTAGATAATGAATGAATGCCATGAATCGCTCCGAAATCGAGCGATTCATGGCCCTCGATATAAATCCGTTTTGTTCAAGAGTTTATTTTTATTACTAGTATGGTCAACTTGTGAAGCGATAGCATTGAGACGGAGGTCGAATGTGTTGGTATGTTCAAAATTCAAACACCAAAATAGTGATTAAAGGTGCGAGTTGGTAGCCGGCTACATGAAGTCGCAGTATTTGTATGAAATACCGTATTCGTATTTGTAGTTAGCGACATGAAGCTCAGCGTCGCGTCGTCGAGCAGGAGACGACACTGTCGCCCGACCGCAGATCAGTAGTGCCGCTCGCGGATACATATCTGCCCAATCAGCCCAACAACTGAAAAGCTTTTAAACTAAACCTTTCGTATCGTTTTTCAAATGTATCTGCAGTCGGGTTCGAAATCATGACTGCAGCGACATGAAGCTGAATGTGTTGGTATATTCTAAATTCAAACACCAAAATAGTGATTAAAGGTGCGAGTTGGTAGCCGGTGATATGAAGCGAAGACGCGTCGTCTGCTGCTGCTACGTGTAGCTGGCTACCAACTTGCACCTTAAAAGTGCTTTTTAAATTAATGTCTTCAATGAATACAATGTAGAGCTTATTGTGTTCACTGAAGAAATTAATTAAAACACACTTTCAATCACTATTTTGTGTTTGAATTTAGAGCACACATAGGGTGGGATTGATATAAAACAAGTTGCTGCTCATATAAGTAACATTAAAACATATTCAAGAAAACAACATTGAGCTTAAATAAAACTGCCTGTCATCCATACATTTTTGTTAGGATGTGTTTTTATAAAATTATTCCTAGGAAATATTTAATCAAAACATTTTACCTGTTAAGCGGTTAGTGTACTAGTTTTATATACCAATGTACTAAACATAAACACAAGTAGGTAAACACAATATATAAAATGATCTAATTATTCTCCACAACTTACTACGTGTTATGACGTTTTCGCAATTCCTCAGAAGTATCCGTGGGATCAATATGAAAACACGATGTGTCCAATGTATTAATTCTGTATAACATATCTCCATCCCAAACCCGTCCAAACGTTTCTGTGATGATTGGTGAATAATAAACATTCGTATACAACCTTCGCATTAATAAATCTAATAGGATTTATCAGCTAAAAGCATGTAAATATTCCTTCATGCAATTTCGATATTAATATTATAAAGTGCTTTGATTAAAATAAATTGATGTAGGTACCTAAACAAAAATGCATTATGGAGTTGATATTTCGTCTAGTACCGTCTTCTACATCTTATAACTATACTTTCAGCTCTTCCGTCGTGCAGTAGAAAAGGGTATAATGGTGTCACACTGGCTTGCTATAAAAGCTGATCCGCTTTGCTTGCTTCACCCCTCTAGGGGTGAACTTTACAACATATAAGGCATCAACTGCCAAAATATCTAATTTGTAGATCCAGCTGTTAGGCTTTGCGTTGATGATACAGTTAGTCAGCAGTCAGAATAAGCTAGCATACTTCTGATTTCTTAGATCTGATAAATCCAATTGCTTATGTATAAAGTTACACTACCCACGCATTTGTTCCACATGTTATAAAATCACTAAATAATGTCTGCTACTATAATTTAAACCTTTTCTGATTTTATGAAAACATTGTAAGACCCAAAGGACATATAAATATTCTGTAATATTAAGTCCAGTTTCTAACTTCGCTTAGGTATGCGATAGAAGTCGTTATAACACTAACACTATTGCAACTTTTGTACAACTACACGTGAGTGCCGTTTGCTTATTATCTAAGTAACCTGAGTAGGGTATTAGCTAGAATGGCCATAAGTCCCGTTACGTTGATTATCCGACTTTAGAACTACTTCAGTCAATGTTAGTCTTGATATTAAAGAGGCTCTATCTTTCATTGTTTGAACAAGGCTTTAGCGAGACGATATTGAAATAGTTGACCAAGTATACCTACTTTAATGCTGAAAAGGACGATGGCGATGAAAATGAAATACCATCTTTTTACTAGAACTTTTGATCGTGCTAAATTGTAACGTTATTTTGTGACGAAAAGTTTTCTATTCTTATCTACATTTTATAAAACCTTTATGATTATTCATCAATGAGGTCTTACATCCGTTAATTTGCTATATAGATGTCTAAATTGGACCCCTGAATATATAGGAACTGTTTCCAGAAACAAAATTTCAAAATATTACATAGAAAAAAGACTGATTTTCTGTAGTTGCAAACGATCCTAAATACTTGCTCAGGTATATTTTATTAATCGGTATCATACTTCATTAGTTCAACTATGATACCGATTCATAGATGCGTTAAGGTTTGACTCCTCAATTGACGTCAAAATACAGATATACTTCATTATGCTTTCTGTGAAGGAAATAGAAAATAAGCGCAGTGAGCCACGAGCAAATAGTCTGTGAAAATAATGGTCGCAGGGTAATGCGCTTCTTAAATCGACTAATGCACTCTCGTCCCGTTCCGGTTCTCGATTTGTGCTGTAATTCGTGAAAGAGCATTTACAACAAACTTTACTTACTATATTGGTTTTCCACTATTAAGATAAATCAATACTACATTGCCTTACCAGTGCCTCAAGACAAGAGTCTTCGACCAATGTGTGTTACCAGTGATGACATAAGGCACTGAAACGTGGTCTTTTACTATGAGCCTCATAAGTAAGCTCAAAGTCGCACAACGAGCTATGAACAGAGGTTCCGTAGAAGAACGTAAGTCACCGACATAGCCCAGAAGGTTTGCCAGTTAAAGTGGCAGTGGGCAGGGCACATAGCACGCAGAACAGATGGCCGATAGGGCCGGAAGGTTTTGGAATGGAGACCACGGACTGGCAAGCGCAGCGTAGGTCGTCCACCGACACGGTGGACAGACGACCTGATAAAGGTCGCAGGACGACGTTGGATGCAGGCCGCTTCCAACCGGTCCTCTTGGAAAATCATGGAGAGGCATATGTTCAGCAGTGGACGTCCTATGGCTGAGATGATGATGATGATGATTACCTTATATTAAGACGGTCGACAAGAAAAAACACACCTGTGATTGGCGAAAGTTGGCTGTTCTGTTACGAGTTTGGAAAGGTGTCACTTAATCGATTAATGTTCAAAATTAAAATAGATGACTACACTAGCCTTACACCTAATTATTTGAGTAAAAACTGATTTTATGTCATCGCATATCACTAAATTTACGCAGTTATAGTAAAACTATTACATTAGCATTTTTCGGTCATCTTGAAAGTCACTAGTTATCTCTTTCGTTTGCTTCGGTGCGCAACTTAAACTTAACAGTGCAGGCATATCGAAGATGAACTACTACTACTAATGTATTTCCTTCAAGATCAGACCTTACTTTACAATACTTTACAACATAAAACTATTTGATTTGTTATTAGATAAATGTTTGTACTCTATAGATTATTTGAACTGTAATAATTTTAATTAATTCCAATTTATTAATATTTTTATGTCTATTTACTCAATCTATATTTTGACATGTCATGTATTATTATTGTTTAAAAATGGTTTGCTATTATCTCTTCTAAACACTGTATTCCAATATTTACACGCTAATGTAGCCAGAATTTGGTTGGGAATTATATTATGTACCTATATAATATGCTGTAATATCTTCGCAATGTTGTACCCAAATTTCATGCAAATAAAATTATGATTTATGATTTCATACTATTTCCAAAACTGACACCATTGCTGTGCTATCGGACATACATTGTTATTGAAATCAAATGGCTAGAGTTCAATCGATAGTTTGACATGACTTCGATAGAACAGACGGTCTTAATTCTACTGTCCAGTGAAAACTTTCCAACTAATAATTTTGTGCAGTTGCAATGAAGTTTGAGTGTGGTTGGGGAGTAATTGGCGAGTCAGCTTGATATAACTACTACTATTTATGAAAGCTTTCCTCCCACCGCTATGGCTGAGTGTGAGCATCATTTCTATTTACCTAATTATATTATATTTAGGTCAAGTTAATAAGTCATCATCATATCGTCGTAAGATACTCGTAATGATCCGATTTCTTCTCTAGTTAACTAATCTTTGCCATAATATTTCCGCTTTTCTTACTATTAGAACATAATTCATATAAAACTGCAACCTTGAAGATTTATGCGTCAGCAAAAACAAGAAGTGTTATTTCTTCGTCGCCAAACTTAACAAGTTGCTCCTTAAAACTTAAAAATTTTTTCTGTAATTGCATAAAAGCTTTTGAAGTCTACAAGAAAATTGTGAAACACTTTCTAATACAGATAAGTTTAGAATAAGGTGTCTCGTGATATTTAGGGATTGCGATGTGCCTAAGTGTATCACCAAATCACGTTAATTTCTGTTTCATACTGTACTAGCTGCTTAGAAACCTTTTGTAAACTAGGTAACTACATAGGTACTGTACAAGCGATATCATTGCGTCTTGAGAAGGAACTTTCAACTTTTAGGGCCTTTACTTATAAACGCTGCTTAACTTTATATGACGTTTTTTAGTAATGAGCATTACAAAATTGTTCTGCGCCGTACTAAGTGACGTTATTTAAATTTAAGCTGCGTTTATAAGTAAGGCCGTTAATTGTTTTTGAGAAGTGAAAACTTCAATAGGCGCGTTGAGCACTTTTGGATAAACAAAAATCATGGAACTCGCGTCATCGTGACCATCACCAAATGCTTTGTCATAGCTAATGTAGTTTTGGAATAAAAACTTTTTTTAGGGCGCGATAATGGTTCCCATGACTACCTATTGTTGTTGAATGTGTTTTCAAAAATAATTCGAATAGTTTTCATGTACACGTGCAATCGGCGGCAATAGTCTACATTTAATAGTTACACCAAAATTAATATTGTTCAAATCTCGCGACCTACGGATTAAGTTGAACCACTTCAAAGCTTCCATCAAAAATGCATTATACTAGTGGCTCTGTGAGCCTATATGTCTAATAAATATAATTATGTTATATCCCGCGCACCTTAAAATAAAATCCTTAAATTAATCTGGTCAAGAAAGAAAGAAGCAGCCCATCGAAACGAATAAGCTATAAGTCCAACATAATGAATAATATATGAGATTGTAGGAGACAGACACAGACAGAGCCACGCCACATACAAAAATGATTACGATACAACAACCAAACGAAACCAACACAGCGAAGAGATTTGAAACAAATGAAATCATATAATAAGAAACTACGAATACGAACGAATTGACCCGACAAACGATGTTTGAGTCCTTTTAAATACTCAACTCGTGTGCGAAAATCGCTTACGTAATTTAAGGATTATCGACGCCATCTAGTTGAATTTTAGGATACTAAAGACTTATGAATTTTATTTTATTTTCATAAAAACTGAATGGACAATAAAACCTACATAATTATCAAAGCTGGATATTGTAAATTATTATTACGACTGACTCGTCACATCACCTAAGAGTATCAATAAAAAATATTAAATACATTGTAATTTCATCTTAAATTTTTATCGACTTCCAAAAAAAGGAGGAGGTATTCAATGAAATTCGGTCCAGTAGTTATTGAGATACACGCCAATAACTGAATAAAATGGAAGTTTTTCAAATTGTAAGTAATTGTAATTGAACAACATCACACCGAAAAAAATTCTATAAACATACATATACAAACGCATTCATGAAAATAGCTAGTTTAATAACTGAACCAAAACTAAAAAGGTTCAGTGTTAAAACTAGGAAACTATGCGCTTATACAGATTGTTACATTTCAGCCTTTTGTACCTCCGACAGATATGTACATAGGGTGTTTGCCCAACAAACTATTTCCTCAGTGGAAGTGCTCCGGAAATTAAAACCAGAGAAAAGTCTCCCGGGACATTAACTCGTTGAGAGAAAGGATTTCATTTAAATTTTGTTTTGTTACTGTGTTTGTTTGCGGGAAGATGAATAAGCTCCTACTTAACACTTAATCCAACGTGAAAAATATAATAAACTAGCTGCTCTCCGCGGTTTCACCCGCGCGGTGATGGATGATGATGATGATGATGAATCTTATATAACCTATGTTACTCAGGGTTCCCAATGGAACTCCTTATTCGCGGGGTATATGTTCCATAAATATGCCGCGAATACAGAAACCGTGAATACGGAATTGTTCCCAATGGTGAATTTTTGAAATCGGTCCAGTACTTTTTGAGCCAATTCGTTACAAACATATTTACATACAAATCTTTCGTCTTTATAATACTAGTATAGATATAGATAATTATTTATAATGTTTCAGAATGGATGCCCATTTATAGTTTAATGGCATTTATATACTGGTACTTGCCCAGTAAAATACCTAGATGTATTAGTAGTGTAGTACTTTTCTGCCCTTAGCACACCAAAGATTTCTGGGTGTTGAACAACCTATTCCCAGACTGTCTAGACTTCTATAGGAAGGCTCTATTTTTAAAAAAAAATCGGGTATATCAAGCAAAGACTGTCAAATAAACTGATAAGTCTTTGATTTGATATGATGAGTATGTATGATCCTTAGGCGAATCGTGCAGCCTGAATGGCTCTTGATAAATTTTAATGTCACTGGCTCTTGATAAATTTTAGTGTCAATCAACTTACTTGTAACTATGCAACAAAGCTATAATTGAAAGTTCAATTATAAGCGAAAAGTGATAAAAGTAATTTGTTCTTGTTATCTTTGAATCTTAAGTTTGTTGAAAGGCTGTTTGTTTTCCTTAATTGTAAAATAAAATAAAACAAAATTTCAAGTCTGTGCATACTGTATATCTAAAGATCGCCAGTACTTACTTTTTACTTGAGTTTACTGGTGAGTAAATTTGTCTCGGGGTTATGACCGTAATGCACAGTCTCTTAGAAATGTTTTCCGAAATTCAACTCGTGCACGTTTGAACCAGTTTGATGAATAATCAACTAATCATTAACATTTGAGTTAGACCTTCTGCTTGAGAATTATTCCTCTCTACCTCTTCGTTGGTCTTCTTCTCTGCTTTAGCGTCATAGGGAAACCAACTCCTATGTGTAGCGTAATATCTTTTAGCTATTGATTTATTATAGCCATCTGTAGCGTATTCGGAATGATGCAATTTTTTCATCTTGGTGCGTAATACGTCTGCTGGCGTAGTTACAACGCCTTTCATGTACATATAAAAAAAAATATGCATATACACATGTGTACACTACTACATCAAGACAGAACATTGTGGTAAAATAAATTAAACATGTTAGGGTGGGTCTTCGAGGCTAAACACAATAAAAAAATGAGTGCACACTACTAATTCGACCAAAATATGTATCTATCTAATCAAGTCAAGAGAGAGGATCAAAGGACGTCCAAACCAGTCCCTGCTTAAACGCAATTTAAATACTTTTAGATCAAAATTGAGACTTTAGTATAGCTTTCTAAATGAGTGACATTGTTTTAGTGGCAATAAGATAATCCTCACATGAATAAGAAATAAGACTCTGTACCCAAGTACAGTTCCAATTATAGCTCTATCTATACCTAGTTTTAAAGCTAAATGTACACTTGAGTTAAGTTATAGAATACGGGCCTTTGAGCTATTGCACTCATTCATTCATTCAGTCATTAGGGATACGCGTGATATTTACCATCGAAGCGCAAGTGATTGGTCTCATCTTTTATGTAAACATAAAATTTTTGTGATATGATAATAAAACGATCACATATTAGGAGTGAACACTTCTTTAGGCGCGTTGAGCACTTTTTGGGTGAAAAAAAGCGTGAAACTCGCGTCGTCGTCACCGCACGCTCAATTTTAGTTTTCACTCCTATCGGCCACACAGACTGCCACGCATTTTTTTACTCTATTGTTACTTTTAACAATTGTCCAATAAAATGTGACCGTATACTTTGCATGCAAACAATAATGTGTAAATAAAGAAACCATAAATCCTACTATCTATACAGTAAATGCTCCTTATTCGCGGGGTATATGTTCCATTAATATGCCGCGAATACAGAAACCGTGAATACGGAATTGTAATATATATGGAATTATAGGGGATACGTTATCAGGTAACAAAATAAAAAAAACAGTATGTAAAAAAAACAATTTAATTGAAGTTTTTTACATTTTCATTCATTATCTTAGGCTTAGGCAATGGTTTGTAGAATTTCGTAATTTTCTCTTGCTGGGCAGTTTTTAAAAACTCCTTCAATTCAGACTGATACGCAGCAGTCGCACTAGCAATTTGCCTTTTAAAAATAAGAGGCAAGATAGGTAGAGACGTGTTACTCGATCACAATTAACATTATTAAAATCATACAGTCACTAAAGAATACCAACAGCACTGGTTATGATGGCATTAGATCGAAAGTTTTAAAAGTAGTAGCACCATTAATAGCCCTCATTCTTAGTCATATTATTAATATGTGTTTAGTTAGTGGATGTTTTCCTACTAAACTTAAACGCACAATTATCAAACCTCTGTTTAAAAAAGATAATAAAAATGACATGCAGTGTTATAGGCCAATTGCTCTTATACCCACGATATCAAAAATATTTGAAAAATGTATATATGACAATCTTTACTCTTATTTTGAAAGCATGAACATTTTAGTAGAAGAGCAACAGGGCTTTAGAAGACATAAGAATATTAATTTGGCAGTATATCGTTTTCTTAAGGTTGTAATGTCCGATCTGAATAACGGGCGAAAGGTGTGTGCGCTCCTTATGGATTTAAATAAGGCGTTCGACCATGACGACCACACAAAACTTACAAAAAAACTCGAAATGTATGGCATTACAGGTAATGCATTGGACTTAGTAAAATCATACTTGAGTAATAGACAACAGGCAACCCAAATTACAAGGATTTGTCCAATTACCAAAACAGAAAAGATTTATCTCTCTGATTACCGCCAGGTTAAATGTGGTGTACCGCAGGGCAGCATTCTCGGGCTTTTACTGTTCATAATTTATATCAATGATTTCCCTTAATCAATAAAGCAGCCCATGGTACTGTTTGCTGATGATAGTACTGTTATGTTCTCAGCCAAAGATTATCTATCACTAGAAATTGACGCTATCTCTATATACTCTTGGCGAAGCTGTGAATTGGTTACGCTCAAACAATCTTTTGATAAACCTAAAAAAGACCAGCATGATACCATTTACAAATAGTGGTACTCGACCAGTAAACCTCAAAATAGCACATAGTGGTTGTTTAGTTCAGGAGGTTGTGTTAGCTAAGTTTCTGGGCCTTACACTGGATCGAAATTTAAACTGGAAGGAACATGTTGCTAGTGTGTGTTCAAAATTAAGCCATTTTTCTTATGCATTATATCAACTGAACAAAGTTGTTAACGTTTCAACTGTTTTGACCTCCTATCATGGTCAAGTGGAAAGTGTATTGCGTTACGGTGTTATATTTTGGGGCAACTCAGTTGACAAAATTAAAACTTTTAAAGCCCAAAAGAAGTGTGTGAGAGCCATATTTGGTCTTAAACGGAGAGACAGCTGTGTTCCCTATTTTCGAAAGTTTAATTTAATGACCCTACAATCTTTGTACATATATGAAGTCTCGGTCTTTGCAAGATTAAACTTGTATTTATTTGACACATTACACACTAAAAGACATCAACATAAAATTAAATCCTTTAAGATTAATACTGCTTTATTTAGAAATAGTATATTTGGTATGATTCCTAAAATATATAATCATCTACCGAATAGTATATTACAAGAGCAAAATACTCATGCATTTAAAAATAATTTAAAAAAGCTTTTGGTGAATAAATGTTATTATAGAGTTAATAAATATTTAAATGAAAATTATTGTAATGCGACTGTGGCAGAAGGTATATAGTATTATGAACTGTTTTAATATCATTTCCGTTTAATTATCTAATATTTTGATTATTCGCCTCATTTAAGAATTTAATAATTCTACATTGTACCTACAAAATTTTTGTTTGACCTTGTGATTTACTACTGATTATTCTATTATTTATGACCAATTTAGTAAGTAATTATTTCGATAAAGTTATAAATACCTAGTATTTATGTAATATTGCATGCCTCATGTAAAGGCCGGATATAGTGTATCATAAAACGTTAAATGTAAGATCTCTGTATCACCTTTATTCGCAATAAATGACTTGAATTTGAATTTGAATTTTTGTAACGAATGTGAAAGACGAAACAATAAAACACGCAAAGCTGTTTTTACCATAGAACAGAACAGCAACATTTTAAAATATAATTTATTCATTGAGTAATAACGTTTCTTTCATTCTGTTTGTTTACATTCTCAAAAACACCGGTCGCGGCGAAGGCGGCTTATGCCAGCATTCGGCGATATAATTTAACAACATACTTTAGGCAACGTTATAATAAAATCTATTTTACTCTTTTTATTAGTCCATTTGACAGCATTTACAAAGGATATTGGGTTGGATACCTATTCGAATCCTTTCATTATTATGTATGTAAATAAAGAAATTTTTAGCCGCGAATATAGGAATGGAGTCGCATATTGAATAGTGAAAACGCGAATGTTTGTATGTTTGTATGTATTATATTACGTTCCCACTGCCCCAGCAGTAATGGGCTGATTATGAGTCCCAACTCAAGCCTTCCTCTCAGTGAGAGGAGTTGGGCCATAATCCACCACGCGGGCCCAGTGCGGCTTGGTGGATAGGTTAGTGGCCAAACCATGTCTAAGTTTTCAGGCCGCCCGAAGATATTCGACATAGCCTAACGACTGTTGTCCTAAGACAAACAACCGGGACCGACGGCTCAACGTACCCTCCGAAGCACGGAAGCGCTCAGTTGAAAATGCCACTAGCGATCACCCATCCAACTCCTGGCCGCAACAAGCGTTGCTTAACTTGTTGATCGGTTAAGATTGCTCCTTGCCAACAACACGCCAATAACTGAATAGAATGGAAGTCGGTATTAAATTTTTCAAATTGTAAGTACTTGTAATTGAACAACATCACACCGAAAACAATTCTATAAACATACATATACAAACGCATTCATGAAAATAGCTAGTTTAATAACTGAACCAAAACTAAAAAGGTTCAGTGTTAAAACTAGGAAACTATGCGCTTATACAGATTGTTACATTTCAGCCTTTTGTACCTCCGACAGATATGTACATAGGGTGTTTGCCCAACAAACTATTTCCTCAGTGGATGTGCTCCTGAAATTAAAACCAGAGAAAAGTCTCCCGGGACATTAACTCGTTGAGAGAAAGGATTTCATTTAAATTTTGTTTTGTTACTGTGTTTGTTTGCGGGAAGATGAATAAGCTCCTACTTAACACTTAATCCAACGTGAAAAATATAATAAACTAGTTGCTCTCCGCGGTTTCACCCGCGCGGTGATGGATGATGATGATGATGATGAATCTTATATAACCTATGTTACTCAGGATGAATGTAACTTGCTGTGGTGAATTTTTGAAATCGGTCCAGTACTTTTTGAGCCGATTCGTTACAAACATATTTACATACAAATCTTTCGTCTTTATAATATTAGTATAGATATAGATAATTATTTATAATGTCTCAGAATGGATGCCCATTTATAGTTTAATGGCATTTATATACTGGTACTTGCCCAGTAAAATACCTAGATGTATTAGTAGTGTAGTACTTTTCTGCTCTTAGCACACCAAAGATTTCTGGGTGTTGAACAACCTATTCCCAGACTGTCTAGACTTCTATAGGAAGGCTCTATTTTTAAAAATTTTCGGGTATATCAAGCAAAGACTGTCAAATAAACTGATAAGTCTTTGATTTGATATGATGAGTATGTATGATCCTTAGGCGAATCGTGCAGCCTGAATGGCTCTTGATAAATTTTAATGTCACTGCAATCAACTTAACTATGCAACAAAGCTATAATTGAAAGTTCAATTATAAGCGAAAAGTGATAAAAGTAATTTGTTCTTGTTATCTTTGAATCTTAAGTTTGTTGAAAGGCTGTTTGTTTTCCTTAATTGTAAAATAAAATAAAACAACATTTCAAGTCTGTGCATACTGTATAGCTAAAGATCGCCAGTACTTACTTTTTACTTGAGTTTACTGGTGAGTAAATTTGTCTCGGGGTGATGACCGTAATGCACAGTATATTAGAAATGTTTTCCGAAATTCAACTCGTGCACGTTTGAACCAGTTTGATGAATAATCAACTAATCATTAACATTTGAGTTAGACTGTCTGCTTGAGAATTATTCCTCTCTACCTCTTCGTTGGTCTTCTTCTCTGCTTTAGCGTCATAGGGAAACCAACTCCTATGTGTAGCGTAATATCTTTTAGCTATTGATTTCAAAATTATTTGTATAGCCATCTGTAGCGTATTCGGAATGATGCAATTTTTTCATCTTGGTGCGTAATACGTCTGCTGGCGTAGTTACAACGCCTTTCATGTACATATAAAATAAAATATGCATATACACATGTGTACACTACTACATCAAGATAGAACATTGTGGTAAAATAATTAAACATGTTAGGGTGGGTCTTCGAGGCTAAACACAATAAAAAAATGAGTGCACACTACTAATTCGACCAGAATATCTATCTATATAATCAAGTCAAGAGAGAGGATCAAAGGACGTCCAAACCAGTCCCTGCTTAAACGCAATTCAAATACTTGTAGATCAAAATTGAGACTTGAGTATAGCTTTCTAAATGAGTGACATTGTTTTAGTGGCAATGAGATAATCCTCACATGAATAAGAAATAAGAATCTGTACCCAAGTACAGTTCCAATTATAGCTCTATCTATACCTAGTTTTAAATCTAAATTTACACTTGAGTTAAGGTATAGAATACGGGCATTTGAGCTATTGCACTCATTCATTCATTTAGTCATACGCGTGATATTTACCATCGAAGCGCAAGGGATTGGTCTCTTCTTTTATGTAAACATACAAATTGTGTGATATGATAATAAAACGATCACATATTAGGAGTGGACACTTTTTTTAGACGCGTTGAGTACTTTTAGGGTGAAAAAAAGCGTGAAACTCGCGTCATCGTCACCGCACGCTCAATTATAGTTTTCACTCCTATCGGCCACACAGACCGCCACGCATTTTTTAACTCTATTGTTACTTTTAACAACTGTCCAATAAAATGTGACCGTATACTTTGCATGCAAACAATAATGTGTAAATAAAAGAACCATAAATCCTACTATCTATACAGTAAAAGCTCCTTATTCGCGGGGTATATGTTCCATAAATATGCCGCAAATACAGAAACCGTGAATACGAAATGGTAATTTATATGGAATTATAGGGGATACGTTGTCAGGTAACAAAATAAAAAAATAGTATATAAAAAACAATTGAATTGAAGTTTTTTACATTTTGATTCATTATCTTAGGCTTAGGCAATGGTTTGAACAATTTTGTAACTTTCTCTTGCTTGGCAGTTTTTAAAAGCTCCTTCAATTCAGACTGATACGCAGCAGTCGCACTAGCAATTTGCCTTTTAAAAATAAGAGGCAAGATAGGTAGAGACGTGTTACTCGATCACAATTTTTGTAACGAATGTGAAAGACGAAACAATAAAACACGCAAAGCTGTTTTTACCATAGAACAGAACAGCAACATTTTAAAATATAATTTATTCATTGAGTAATAACGTTTATTTCATTCTGTTTGCTTACATTCTCAAAAACACCGGTCGCGGCGAAGGCGGCTTATGCCAGTCTTCGGCGATATCATTTAACAACATACTTTAGGTAACGTTATAATAAGATCTATTTTACTATTTTTATTAGTCCATTTGACAGCATTTACAAAGGATATTGGGTTGGATACCTATTCGAATGCTTTTATTATTATGTATGTACTTATTAGATCCACGAATAAAGAAATTTTTAGCCGCGAATATAGGAATGGAGTCGCATATTTTTAATCCGCGAATAGTGAAAACGCGAATGAAGGAAGCGCGAATAAGGAGCTTTTACTGTACTACATTCTACTAATATTATAAACGCGAAAGTTTGTATGTTTGTATGTATTATATTACGTTCCCACTGCTGGGGCAGTGGGAACGTATTGGGCTGATTATGAGTCCCAACTTGAGCCTTCCTCTCAGTGAGGAGAGTTGGGCCATAATCCACCACGCGGGCCCAGTGCGGCTTGGTGGATAGGTTAGTGGCCAACCCATGTCTAAGTTTTCAGACCGCCCAAAGATATTTGACATAGCCTAACGACTGTTGTCCTAAGACAAACAACCGGGACCGACAGCTCAACGTGCCCTCCGAAGCACGGAAGCGCTCAGTTGAAAATGCCACTAGCGATCACCCATCCAACTCCTGGCGTTGCGTTGCAACAAGCGTTGCTTAACTTGTTGATCGGTTAAGATCGTAAAGCCAAGCTCCGCTGCAAGCGCTTCATATTGCGTGCTTGTATGTATGGATGTATGGATATTTGTTACGCCTTCACGCAAAAACTACTTTTGTGTTTTAATGAAATTTGGTATGTACAGATAGATGAGGCACTGTAATAACAAATAGGATACTTTTCATCATCCATCACCATGCGGGTGTAACCGCGGGGCGCCGCTATATAGTAATAAATACAGTATGGATTTAGATGGATCAGTATGTGCAAGTCTCCACTTCGTGGCGGCGAGGAGATTCCAAGGAGCAGCCCCAAACTGGGAGGAGGTCACACGCATGCGACGGCAGGCGCGAGCCACTCTATTGCGGCGGTGGGAGGAGGACCTGGCTCCGCCGGTTCCTGGGCAGTGGACGGTGGAGGCCATCCGTCCGGTCCTTCAGAGGTGGGTGAAACGACCTTTCGGGTCGCTGACCTTTCGATTGGTGCAGGTGCTCTCCAGACATGGATGCTTCGGAAAGTACGTGCACCAAATCGCAAGACGGGAGGTGACTCCAGCCTGCTACGCGTGCGGTGCGCCGGAGGATACGGCGCACCACACACTGGAAGTGTGTGCTGCATGGGGCCCGCAGCGGCACACGCTTTCAGCGGAAATAGGCGGAGATCTCTCCCTGCCGAGCGTGGTGTTCTCCATGCTCAGCAGCGAGAGATCGTGGCAGGCGGTGGCCACCTTCTGCGAAACGGTGATGACGCAGAAGGAGGCCGCGGAGCGGATCAGGGAGAACGATGTCTGAGCTGACCCGCTCCGGCGCAGACGACCGGCGGAACGGAGGAGACGGTTTGCACGTCTCCTCCCTCCTCCGTAGTGGGGTTACTGGCGAATAGTCGGGGAACTCTTCGCCGGTTTGCACGGCCCTACACGTCTAGGGGGTGACCTTGGTGAGCAAGGTCATCCCTTCACAGGCGCTGAGGCCCGGTTAAGATCAATCCGGGCCTACCGCTGGGGCGAGATGGTGACTGCCAGCGCGACCCTGTCTCGCCCCACCTTGGCGGAGGACTGCTCACGGGGGGGTTTTAGTGGGTCTGAGCCCCACACGCCCCCTTCCGTCACCCCGTGGCGGAAGGGAAGTGCACAGCATTTCCCCCCTCAAAAAAACAAAAAAGTATGTGCAAGTCTGATACTTATAAGACACACAAAGACCTCATCTTATGAACTGTATCATCGATTTTAGTGACAATAAAAACTACATTGATAGATTTAAAAAGAATCATGTACTCATTTCGGGAATCGGGCCTCATTCACATTTTACTGGATATTGACAAAAAAACTAACAATAATTTTATTTTGATATCCCTTGTGTAGATCATAAGCAAAAAGTGTTAGTATAAAACATGTTTTTATTTAAATCTATGTATGCAGTTTTACTTTGTCCTGACTGAAGTAAAACTGACGGTCTGATTCTTCAACGCAAAGCCTAAACCGGTAGGCCGTTTGTCCACCGCCACCGTCACCGGGACGGCAACAACAAAGAGATGACGGCGCCGATTTAGCGATACATACATTTCCTATGGCCGTGTGTCCACCGCATGCCCGTCACGTCAACGTGATTTCGACCAGAAATAATCTCGTTCCTGGTGACGTCCTGGTGACGGTGGCGGTGGACAGACGGCCGTAGGATTCCTTACAAACTTGAAATTTAGGCATTTGATGCCTTTTATGTTGTCCACTATGGAAGCTTTTTTGAAAATGTCACCCCTAAGGCGATGAATTAAGCGAGGCCGCTGGCGGGTCAGCTAGTGGTGTATGTTTTTCAAATATATGCAATTTCAACAAACTTGTATATACCACTAGCTATGAGCACATGTTCATAAGTTATGAAGCTATATCACATCATACGTGGTTTGGCTATTGTAACTCATTTTGTGACGCCATCGTCACAGCACGAGCTACAAAGTTAAAATCCCTGGTAAAAATAAATCCTCTGGTAATCAGCGAGTTACGTGTTCACGTGCAGCAAACTGGAGCATGTTGAAGTTGTTAACCGCATTAAGGTCACAGCGACTGCTGAGCTTGTTATGAACGTGATATACTTTTTGCGATAGGATATTTTGGGCAGTGAAAAGTTACTTTAAAGGATATAAACGTGCAATATCGACTTAGACATGTTGGTAAATGACCTGAGTGACGATATTTTACGATATCTGTCACAGTGACAGCCATCGGCCTGCAGAAGAATTATCTCCCCATATGATCACACTATTTATATACCTCCATAATTTTAAACAAACTTTCAGATATTAGTTTCTTTAATTGTGCTGCTTGCTTCTTGCCAAACTTTACTATTGATAAATGTGCGGCATAAATGGGTACATTTTAATTGCGCTGATTTAGGAAACTATAACATTTTCTACCGACTTCCAAAAAGGAGGAGGTACTCAATTCAACGACTGTTATTTTTATTTATTTTTTGTTTGTTACCTTTATCATAACATTGCATAGGATAAACCGATTCTTAAAGTTGTTCCATTTAAATTTAATCAAATTCGATCCAGTAGTTTTTTAATTACACTCCAAAAACTGAATAGAATGGAAGTCGGTATAACATTTTTCAAATTGTACTTGTGACAAAGTACGGTGCTATATATCTTAGTATTTGATAATATTAACTTGATTTTTCCACCCATTCCTGAGAAAAAGGCTCTTGAGAGATGAACAGCCAAATAGACGGACAGACAGACAACGAAATCTATATTATAAGAGTATAGTTATCCTCTTTATCTTCTTTATTTCCCTGTTTAGGACCCTACAAATATCTACCACAATCCAACCTTAGATCAGCGATGTTTAAGTTATGAACAGATTGTTCCTATTACTAGACTGTTCCATACCTTCCTATGGAACGATCCTTTACAGCAACTATGGTAGCGCCAAATGAGCACCATTTTAGTAGGATGTTACTGTAAATTAGGCACACAACATGGTTATTAACGCTACGTGAACGCTTTCATATGACTCGAAAGGTATATAAGTAGTATTAGTCATAGTCATAGTGCAACAGTGCTATGATGTATCTCAGTTGCTAACAAATGTTGATTGAAATGAAAAAAAAAGTGGCAACTCTATGTCACTTTTGTCAGCTCCAGTCATC
This sequence comes from Selenia dentaria, assembly GCA_917880725.1. Classification (NCBI taxonomy): domain Eukaryota; kingdom Metazoa; phylum Arthropoda; class Insecta; order Lepidoptera; family Geometridae; genus Selenia; species Selenia dentaria. Next base: position 37,227,086 of record OU862875.1, on the reverse strand, counting down.
AACTTACTAACATTTTTGCTTACTGGAGTTGTCAGAACTGACATAGAGAGGCTTTTTTTTAAAGATTTCAATCAACATTTGATTGTAACTGAGATACATAATAGCCCTGCTGATCCGACTCAGGCAATAGGTTCGAAAGCTGGAGGCTTTACTTGTTTAAAATACTCGTAATGTAACTGAAATTCTAGAACTTACATTTTTGGTTACAATTATTATATTGAACCAAAAAAGCTTGTTTCAAAAAAACATACTGTACCCTGTACTGAAAACGTCAGTGTTCTTTTAAAATATTCGGGAAGACAATGGTGTATTTAGAAATATTTTACCTAGTGTTAAATATAAGAATTAATTGTAGTGTATTGACCATAAGCACGTTTATTATAATGTTTTAGTACATAATTTAGTGATCAGTTAAACATAAGCCAAATAATTGTTGTCGAGCAGCAAATTAACATTGTAAAAGTTCTCGCTTTAAGATATACGGATATACAGTATAAAAAACGCATATCGACATTACAGTAGCAGGAAGTAAACAGCTTTAAATGCACTCATATTAAATATTACTATCAATACCAAATCGGGCTCCTGTTACAAAATGTACTATTGACTATTTCATGTCGAAATTGTCGACAAGAGATATCATAAAATGTATGTGTTACTGAGATAAGTACAGTTATTCAACACAAAGTAGATAGGTATTTCTTTTTATGTTGCAATGTTTTCATCATAAATTATTTCACCATAAATTTTAAATATTACCCTAAAGATACCCATTCTTAATTACTAAGATAGTTTATAAATGACTATGTATTATTGGGCATCGTAACTCATTTATCTGCACTTTGACCGGTTTACGAATAATAAAACTTAATCACTTGGCAGTATCACTGCATGTACTTATTCTTTGACCATTATCAGAATATATATAGATACAATTACTTTAAAGTTTTGTTTTCAATCAGTTTGCGTCGGAGAGTGTGTGAAGTGAGAGCACGCGAGTTTTCGTTTTAAATCTTGTGAATTTTAGAAATGTAAGTTAAGTACCTTTATTTTGGTGTTAATAATTTTATTCCAAAATAAACTGGCCTAAAATATCCTATGTATGTGAGTAGGTATAGGCTATGCTACGTTTCGTAAAATCATTCTGATAGAACATATCAAAAACCCGACAAAATTGGATATGTAATATTGTTAGTAAACATAAAGTAAATAACTGTATAAATAATATTTTGAATATTCATATTTTTAGTATCACAAATAAATTGAATGTACATTTATTTGAAAAAAAACATGAGTAACAGAAAAAGGTAAAATGAGAATAATTCGTAGTTTCAGTATTTTTAAGCACAAAATTAATTAAATTAATTTTTAAATAAATTTTAACTATTCCGTAAGAACATATTTTGTTAGTATAATTTGTATCCGCCACTTTTAATCCCTAAATATTACAACTATATTTTTTGTAATAAACAGTAACAGTATTGAATGCGCTTCGTCGGTCAATCCGAGAACACGGATTAATTCTGTCAATTATTTAGGACTCATAATACTTAACAAATATAAATTAAAATAAGAAGGCCGTCGAACCTAATTATATATACGAGTATAAGTTTTTAGAGTGACATTTTTTTGTTTTATTTATTTTCTCGGATCAACAAACAGTAACACAATAAATGTAACAGTAAATAATACAAACTAGAATGTAGATAATTGTGAAACCCACATCGTAGACCACAAATTACTAATTATATTGATTCTTTTATATGTTGAGTAAGACAGTAGAGGTCATTTTACAACAATGTATAGGTAGTACAGATTAGTATATGCTATGGCTACTTAGTACAATAAATCACAAGCTACAGATAAATTAGATATTATTTATTAGCTATTTAGAATCCGAACATATTGTCAGTCAAGTTAGGAACAGAATGTTTATTAACCAATCATCGTACATATTTATTTAATCAAGATAGTACAAAATTAAGTTGTAAGTAACTATAAGGATGCAGAGATATATTTATAATATAAGATTATTTTGGTAACACCTTACACACAATAACTCAAGTGCTAATCTCTTAAAACGCCCTGAATTCTCATGAACATGACATGGTCACTAATGCAAGAATTAACGTTAGAAACTGGGTATTTACCATGTATTGTATTTACGTTAATAATTATAACTGCTTAATCTTACACCTTGATTAAGATTTCCTCGTATCTAATAGGATCATTTACATTCTCTAAATATTTCAAAACAACAGAACCTGTTAATGTTTATCACTTGCTTTTCGCACTTTATACGCGTAAAAGATGACTCTCTGCCGCGTTGTTTGCTCGTTACGTCCCCGAGGACGCTCCCTCTCAACATTTGGGGCCCGTATAGCCAGTCGCGGAGGGATAGGAATCAATATGTCGACACAACGTTGTCCCCGTTCAATCTCAGTCACGCGTTCTATCAACTGATGCAGTAGACCTATGCGGTAGTATACATTTCCCGTCAAAGTAGAATGGAATCTATATTTATATATATATGAACCCCTATTTCTCCTAGTCACGCTATTACTTGAGAACGTATGGAACAATCTCGCTAATTCTTTTTTGTTGTGTTAATTATTGTCACGAGAAGGTTTTTATGAAAGAAAAAACAAGAAAAGATGGGAGGCTATGGCGAGGCCGAAAGCCGAGCTTACTACGCGAACGAAGTCGCGAGCAGTCGCTAGTAATGAATAAAGAACATCATATTTTCTTGAGTTGTGGTTTACATTTCCATACAGCTTAAAATTTGTTCATTCCTATATTAATGGAATAAAGTTTAAGAGTTTAAAACTTGTGTTAACTCCCTCTTAAGCGTGTGTGTCCTCAAACTGCTGTTGTGAACGGCTCGGAAACAATTTGTCTACAGAACGGTATCTCTTTTCAATCACGCATACGTAATATCTACTGACATGGTCTATCTATGCAGCCGTACGATTATCTAAGAGCAAACATCGTTGCATACAAAAAGACGTGCGATTCTGTCATGATTCGTCGACGAGATCATCGATGTCAAATACTTTATGAGATATCGCCCTTTGTAAATAAGGTTGCTTTTCCAAAGTTTCTTGTCATCTCTTTATTTGTTTCACGGATGTTGTCAAAGATGCAACGATATTTGCTCTTAGAGAATCGCACGGCTGAACCTTGTGTACAAGGGCGATATCTCGTAAACTATTTGACATCGGTGAACTCGTCGACGAGCACATCGACGAATCATTAGAGAATCGCACGGCAGTATAAGCTAAACCCGCGAAAATTAAACCAAAGACAAATGAAGAACTAGTTGGCTTTTCGAGTTAAATACATAATACTGGATCTAGTTATTGAATTCTAGTATGTACTCAAATAATAGGGAAGTACCTGGACGATCGATCGCTAAGCTAGGTTTAATTTTAGAAAACGTTGTTTTACCCGTGTTTTCAAGCAATGAAAAATAACAGTTTGTTCGTTGCGTTCGAACTAGATGGCGTTACAGTCGCATTGCAAAATTCTGATTCGCGGTGACAAGATTCTCCCAGAACATGTGTTGCTTTGCATTCAAACTAGATGGCGTAACAGTTGCATTGCAAAATCCTGAATCGCAGTAACAAGTTTCTCACGGAACATGTGTCGCCATTAATGTATTATATTATTTTATATATATACAAGAATTGGTCGTTTAAAGTTTTAGATATAGTTTGAATTTAATAAACCAATCGATTTTTCTAACGTTTTGTCTTGTACCCTAAAACATTTTAAAAGAACAGCCTGTAAGTATTTATCGCTGAATTGATTCTCCTAAAAGCTCTCTCTTTCGTGTTATTTGTTCTTGGATCGGACTTCAAATTCTAGGTATCTATAAGGAGTATCTTGGTTGATCCTACCGTATGACTGAGACTGAGACTCAAAATGTAATGCTCTGGAAACACAAGCGTAGTGTAGAGCACGCATCAGCTTAAAGCTCTGGGTGGTACTGCGACTGACACGAGCTGGCACGAAGATTGCCAGGTCTACGACTTGGCAAGGCACGCCAGAGCAATTGGAATAACTGTTCAGAGTTCCCTAACACTATATATAGTATGAATACGAAGCGCTCGTAGTGGAGCTTGACTTAGCGATCTTAACCGATCAACAAGTTAAGCAACGCTTGCTGCAGACAGAAGTTGAATAGGTGACCGCTAGTGGCATTATTCAACAGAGCGTTTCCATGCCGTCGGTCCCGGTCTTTTGTCTTAGGACAACAGTCGTTAGGCTATGTCGAAGGCATTCGGGCGGCCTGAAAAACTTTGACATGGGTTGGCCACTAACCTATCCGCCAAGCCGCACTAGGCCCGCGTGGTGGATTATGGCCTAACTCCTCTCTCTGAGAGGAAGGATAGAGTCCCAGCAGTGGGAACGAAATGGGCTGATTATGACACAATATAATTGTATTATAATTTTACAAAAGAATAATCAAATAAGAATCAAGAATAAATTAATAATCATACCAAGCTAGATTATTGTATTATGTACTCTTATGAGGTACCTCTCACTGTTTCTACGGTAAAGTAAAACACGTTTCTTAAATTGTTAATAGTACTCCTAAATTATTCACATTGTTCTTATTTTTAAATATGAGTGAATGTTGTTTATTGTCTCAATAAAATTCTGCTACATTACCTCAAATTCGTTTTACATAATACTATGTTATAAACGATAATGATTATAAAATAATGACCTATGTTTTGATAAGTAATAACACTCTTACTTGCCCGTGCCCCTAAGCAATAATAGATTTATTGGTCAAAGAACACTCTAAAGAAACATTTTATTAAAAACTACACTAGATGCAATAAAATTAAACCCATTATATGTAAGGATTACAAACACAATACGTATAACGTAGGTTGTATAATATATTACATGTTATTATTACTTCAGTAAATTTTGTTTTGAACAAAAATGAAAGTGCAAATCGAAAAGATATTCCAAAGCAAGAGTCCGTAAATATTTATGGGGTGTGTTTCACGCTTGATCCACCGCACAGATGACACTTGCCCGGGTCGTGTTTGGTGACGTCGCAAGATGGTACAGTCGCTAAGGGAATCGAATCAATTTGTAGACGATAGCTCGATTTTAGTCCCGCGTCTGATACACTGAGATGTTTACGTGCAAGAAATAGAGCACGTCGGATGCAGGATAGATGTTCAAGTTTTCTGAACCGTATATTTGGTCGTTCGAAAAACATCTTATGTATCTAACTTTGAACGATGTGTTAATTACTGACAATTGTTATCATCAATAGCGGAATATGTTTAGCCCAATGATGATTATGGTTGGTTCAAACCTATTAAAATACTTGTCAGTAATTATCTAAATTTATATGTATTATTGAAGATCCGAACATTCTTGTACCGGATCTCAATAATTTAAAATCATAAGAAAATTTTAAATTATTGAGATCCGGTACAACTTAAATAGTATCATCGTATAATATAAGTTAGCGCGCGCTGTGCAAGTGACCTCTGAACTCGCTATCAGCCACGCGTCGTCCCACGTGAGCTTTACAATAAAAATGTTCCAAGCATAAAACAATTGTTAAACCACAGGCGGGAACGATAGCATGCGGAACAAATATGGCTGGCAACCGACGCGGCCCCGGGCGCGGCGCACTTGCCAAATGTGCCATCCGATAGCGCCAGAACATTGTTGCAAATTTACAGCTACCCTATTAGCACTAAATCTAAACATTAACCCGATTTCGTAACCAAACTTCACGGCTACTCGAATGTCGGTCAGGAGGGTTAATTTCACTCGACGCCTGCTTTTGGCGAGCGGAGGACAATAAAAGTCTCGATGCGGGAATGGGAAAAAATAAAATAGAAAAATCGGAAGAAATAATACCCGTTTCTCGTGTTTATGGCGAACAGCATTGCCAACCGATCTTTATGCTGGACGGTGCAATATGAAAGAAAGTATATCACGCTAATATTACGATTAACTAGACCTATCTGTTGGGTGGATCAATTAATGTCTTTTATTACTTATATATACGTCTTAATTACGGATATAAATTACAGATCTACTAAGATTCAAAATTAACTATGGGATGAATGTGCTACAGCTTGCGAATGTTGCTACTCAAATAAAATTGAAAACTCCTACCCATCAAGCATCAGTCCAAACATCAGCATAGTGTTGTCTATCAAAAACAGAATAAATAAATACATTTTAATAATTTTGCTATATAAATACCTTCAAAATATCACAGAAATTGAGTTTTTAATACCTAATGAAAAGAAAAACTAAGCACGCACGAAATAATCTATGTCTTATATGCCTCAAAAAAACAATTGTCACGAACTATCGATGTATGCCATTGTAGCACCGCAATCGTAACACAATAGTTTACAGCATAACAATTATGTTAAACACTATCGATAGCTAGCCGCTGGCCCGCGATTGAATCTAAATAGCGAGCAGACTGCAAAAGCTGTCAAAAAGGACAGCTTTCATGCAATTGAGTTGCTATAAGGTGGTTCAATAGCAGCTCCCTAGTTACAAACCGTGTCTTGTTACAAAACACGGTACGCAGCGAGAACGCGCTAGGGCTCAGAGTCTCTGCCATCTGTGCTTTCAGAAGGATATTAAACAAAAATAATGGTTTTTGATTTTTTCATTTCAGTCAGTAATAGAAAAAGTCAAAATGCTGTCAGATAAAGTACCTGAGATAGTAGACAGAGACTTCAAGAAGCCTCTCCTATGCGGCCCGGGACCCTGTGATGTCTGGCCGTCCGTGCAGGCAGCCTATAGCAAACCAGTTCTTTCCCCATTATGTGATGAATACTTTAACGTAAGTATTACTTTTGAATAAATTTTCGGTAAAAGATGTTGGGTAGACGCGTTTTATGCCAATGCCGAGTATTACAATACTTCGGTCATGCATGTGTGAGATTTGTCAAGACAGACCTAACTAAACTAAAAAACTAAACTACCTGTATAGCTACGTATAGAATACGTAGCTATACAGGCTACGTATAGAATACGTAGCTATACAGGTAGTTAAATTCATATTACAATCATTGATCTCTTTCATAGGATATAATATGGCACATCTGCTTGTTACCATGTGTGTTATGTTATGAAACCTTTTGATGTAGTAGTGATCAACGCCCTCTATCTTTATTTACATCTAAGGAATGAAGGAAAACACAGAAGTTACATTAATAGCATTATAATAGTACTATATATATTACCCAAAAAACACAGTGTTCAATTTAATATTATTATATAACAGGATACAGATGTCCTAGTATAAGGAAAGTATTATATAGGCACACTATTTCAGGAAACAAAGCAAATATAGACACATATAAAATATACCATACATAACCCGGCAGCAGTATTTATAACAAGAAATATAACACTTAACTTTCGGCAAGCAGAAGGACTTGATGCAACAGTCACTTGTGAAGAAAAGAAGGCTCGGCAATATGAAATATTGGCTTATATAGCAACGTCTGATGCCAAGAGACTGTGTACCACCACTAAGACACCTCTCACAAGCCTAACAACAAATCAGAAACAATATAGTTCCCGCCGCAACGAAAGAAATTTTACAGAACGCTACTACACTGGTTACAAATGAAACAAGGTAGTATTTCGGTGTGGCGGTTGCAAAAATTAATAAACACATTACGTGTTTTTAAACATAACCAATATTCACAATTCTAACACACACAGAAGCACCGACAACCTTGAGCGTCTCATAGTACATGGCAAAATTGAGTACAATTTTTTCAAACGGCGCTTTTGTCAGCTCCAGTCAGCAACTTACGAACATTTTTGTTTACTGGAGTTGTCAAAACGAACATAAAGTCAGCATTTTTCAAGATTTAAATAAATATTTGATTGTACCTAACTGAGATAAGTGATATCCTTGCGGATCAACCGTTCGGAAGTTATCATCGTACATATAAAACATAAGTACAAAGGTACGCTGATTCACTCAAAATTTGACTATGTTCGGTCGGACGAAGGCACCCGAATAAGACGATTTTCATTTCGCTTTTGCGGTATACTCGTATATATTACTAGCTGGTGCCCGCGACTACTTCTGCGCAGGATTAGTATTTCAAGTAGCTTATTATCTTCCCCAAGGCCTTAACCTTTATACGAAAATGTCATAAAATATGTACATGGTCAAACGCAATTGCTATAATAGTATTCTATGAGTAAATTTAAATACTTAGTATATCAATCAGTAAACATTAATAATAAAATACAGGGCTTACTCTTACGTACATACAAATATAAAATTAATCACCATGGAAAAAAACTGTCATAACATTTTATCGCCCTTGACGGTCGCCGAGCACGTCTAGTGTATCAACCTGTCAAATTGACTTGGCTTTTGACTAAGCTACCAGAAACTGACACAAACTTTGACAGAACTGTCATCATTACGATCTTGAGATAGGCGGAGATCTTTTTATTTTGTCTATGCTGTGCCCAAGCATATTACTCTTTATCGCCCGCGTGGTGATCGATGATAATGACGAAAAGTATCCTATGTGATAATCCAGTGCCTCATCTACCTTCATACCAAATTTCATCAAAATTGCCCCCGCCGTTTGAGCGTGAAAGAGTAACAAAGATCCACACATTCATACCCACATACTTTTGCGTTTAAAATATTAGTAGGAAGTAGGATTATTGTATTTGTGATTATGACGGTATCTTTATATACATAGACATAAAGTCATTGTTATTTATAGGTAAATACAGCCGTGCGATTCTCTAATGATTCGCCGATGCGCTCATCGACGGGCTCACCGATGTCAAATACTTTATGAGATATCGCCCTTGCACACAAGGTTGTTTTTCCAACAATTCTTGTCATATCGTTATTTGTTTCACAGATGTTGTCAAAGATGCAACGATGTTTGCTCTTAGAGAGTCGCACGGCAGTTACAAGTCAAACCAAAGCCTGTCGTATTCAATAGTATACGAATTACATGTCATAATAATACTATTCATTACAATGATTATTCGAGGGATTTCGAGAGTTTCGGACAGTTTTATGAACTGAGTTGGTAGCGACCCTACCTTTGAAGCGCGTGGTCCTAGGTTCGAATACTAGGAGGGACAAATATTTGTGTGATAAGCAGAAATGTATGTTCCCGGGTCATGGATGTCGTGATGTGTTATTGTGTGTGTATGCCTTCCAAGACACAGCGAATCCTAGTGCGAGGGTATGAGTGTGTAAACGGTGATTACAACTCGCCAGATTAGTACATTAATACAACAAAAATAACAATATTTTTAGTTAATATGTTCTATAATACAGACAAAGTTAATTTCATCAGGTAAGTCTACAAACATAAAGTCAATACATATAACAGGTCTACATAAGATACTTACATAAGATATTTTCTCCATTAACAGCATTGAGTACTTTCTCAAAAGTAATAAATTCTAATACGAAATACCGAATTACCATCGAAATCACACATACATCACACAAGTCGCAGATCAAAGCTATAAATTCCACATCTGGCACTGAATCTCGTAAGTTTTATTTAGAACCAGCAAACAAGTCGGGGGTACTGGACCCATACGTTTCACGACCTAGCAAGGTCAATCCTGTGATTTCTCAGGAGATATGTTTAAACTTCGGACATACAAAAGCGACAAAGAAGCCTGTTTTTGACGTGATAACTTCTTATAAATCGATGAACGCCGTGGCTGCACCCACAAAAAGGTCCCGTTACGTTGTTACGTTACGCCTAAGCGTTGGGCTTGTCTTATGACGATGTCACGTAAACCGACTTTACAGACAACCATTTATATTTCACAACGAGAAGATCTCGAATCGTGAGACCATCTCGCATGGCTAGACGACGCACCTCAGCTCTTTGAGCTTGTACTTGTAACCAGTGAAACTCCCAAAAATAACTATTAACTTACGCCTTTCTACGCAAACACTACATAAATTGAAATAACGTACCTTAAATTTTTTTGTGCCCAACACAGTATTATATGAAGTTTAGTTTTAAAGATGTCACTTAATAAGTTCATGATTTAATGACGCAAAATCCATTCTTTTTTATTACTGGTAGTCTACTCGTTTAGCTGTTTGGATTTGTGTACGAAAATAGTCTACCTTAAAAGTTATTTTAAAAGTGGAGATTAAATTATGAATATAACTAATAATTACAATTATAATTGCATGCAAAAAAACGTAAATGTATAACAATGGCATGCTTACTAGATATAAATGGTTCTTATAATATGAATGTTTAATACTTTTCAAACGGTACTTCACAGGTCTATAGTTTCATAATCTATTTAGGTGTTTTAGAACTTTATTTTATGATGACTTGATTCTTGGCAGATCATACATTCTATGCGTGAACGTATAATGATTGCTATGATATGCTCATGATTCTGTGGCACTCACGTGGAATACATATTTAATGACATCTCATTTCTCAAAATGCATTGAAACTTTTAGCATTTACCGTCTAACCACGAAATTCAGCACCTAATTTTGAATGCCAACTCTTGTGTTCTTTAATCAAAACTATTTAATAATAAGTACATCTTTGTATTCCCACATTGGTAAATACAGACATACATAAATACATTACTTATAAAAAAATACCCATATTCTGGACACCGCAGTCACACAATTCGCCTAGGTTTGTCCAACATTTAAACTTTCCCTTCTGTGAAATGCAGTGGTTTCCCGCACGAAGATATTATTTGGATTATATTTGAAATTATGCTGCCATTTCTTTAATAGGTTCTTCTCGGTCTCGGTTCGTAATGGTTCTGAGCAACTTTATGGGCATTAGAATTAGATTATCTCTATTATTGTCTTCTTTATGACTATGGCTAGTGTTATGTGTTTGTAATGATAATATAAAGCAAATAAATTAAGAGAACTGAGACCTCTGATAACGTAGATAGAGTTTTGTATGATATCCTACTAAGTCTAATCTCTCTACTATCCTCTTAAAAGAGTCGGGGTGATAGTAGTGCAGTTTCACGCAAACCTTTAGCATCTAGTCTAGGAAGCTAAAGATGATGTTCTTAGGCATATTCCAAGGATGATTCCGGTGTGCAAAAACTACGACTGATTTCTGGCAATACTTTTGTTCCTTTGGTAATACTATATAGGAGTCCTACGGAGCACTCGACGAGTTCTGTTGCCGGTTGTGGACTGTTTCCAGCTGGGTTATTCTAATTCACACGGAAACGATTCAGAGACAAAAACGGCCTATCCGTCTCTTTCATCTACATTCAGGATGATAGGGACGGTTATGCCGTTTCAGTCTTCGAATTTCCGAGTGAATTAGAATAATGGGCCAGGTTACCCAAGATTAATGTATCGGACCCTAATGTTCCATAATAATATGTCCGATACTATCAGACATATTATTATGGAACATAAGGGTAGTTCGAAAAACAAATGGTTGACAGGTACAGCTCAGAATTATATATGATTAAAAAAATGTTGCGTTAAACATTGCAGCACAGCAATATTGTGAATGTATATAACCAAGGTATTTATATAAAAGTAACATATATAGCAAACAAACACTTACATGATTATTATCAACAGGTGATGGAAGACATTCGTACTGGTATCCAGTACATATTCCAAACGAGTAGCAAGTTGGTCCTCGCTATAAGCGGCTCTGGTCATGCGGGCATGGAAGCTGTGATCACCAACCTGGTGCAGCCCAAGGAAACCCTTCTCATTGCATCGAGGGGAATTTGGGATGAGCGTGCTCTGAGGATTACTGAAAGGCATGGTACGTGGTAAATTTGAACTGAATTATATAGAGCAAAATAGAGTTTTATATTGGATGAAGAAAGAAATTATCTGATTATTGGTTTAGAGACACACAATGGGCAAGAGCGCAAAATCAAGCTACTCTTCCGGTAATTTTTCGTAAATGCCAATACAGAAGTAATGTGTGAAACATTGCCTATGTAAATTCTTATTATATATAAGGTTGTCTCCATAAAATAAAATATATAGCGCTTTATACAACAGCCTTATTCAACGATACACTATACGAAAGTGTCCAGGAAAATATCATCGCCATTTCAAAACTATGTCGCTTAAGATACATGGTTATGAATGTATACCCTTTTGAACTGATATCTGTAAAGAACTATTTTTTTCTATCACTCTGCATGGTAACTGCTATTTGGGCTAGTCGTATAAAATGTTATACAATAAAAACAAATACAAGTAGTTGTTTCAAAAATATTAAATTGACTTCTGTCGTATTGAAATATATAATAATACGTGATACTAAACTATACCTGAAACTTGCCTGAAACTATATATCGTCACGATAACCAAACACTTTTTTGATTATTCTTTACTTAACTCTCAGCTGATCATAATTAAATAAATGCATATATAATTATTTATTTAATAACCTCGAAGCTACCTTGAAGCCCTACATTGAATCCAACAAATCAATAATCATCAGAATCGAATGACCCAGTAAAAAAGGTATGCCATCAGGTAGGTCATACATTAAAAAATAAATATCCGTTGAGTGGAAAAACTCCTCGTTAGAAAAAGAAACCAGTATTTTATTCAAAGCCTCTTGCAGTTTAAAACAGCTTGAGCAAGAGCTGAAGAAAATCATCCATATTTCATGTGTATGGGCGCCTCCCCTAAAATATATAGATTTAACTTTTTACTCGTATAAAATCATCTAATTTAATTATTATAAAGTAAATATTATTTGTAGTCATGGCAGAATCCATGGAAGACCTCAGTACAATGCTCGAAGGCCTCCATCGAGTTTCCCAACGGGTAGGTCTTAAGATGAACATGGATAAGACGAAAATTATGTCTAATGCCCATGTTGTACCTACCCCAATATCAGTTGGGAACTCAGTTCTCGAAGTTGTTGACGAGTACATCTACCTGGGACAGACAGTTAAACTAGGCAGGTCCAACTTCGAGAAAGAGGTCAATCGTCGAATCCAACTCGGCTGGGCAGCGTTCCGGAAACTTCGCGAAGTCTTCTCGTCAAAAATCCCTCAGTGCCTCAAGACAAGAGTCTTCGACCAATGTGTGTTACCAGTGATGACTTATGGCACTGAAACGTGGTCTCTTACTATGGGCCTCATAGATAAGCTCAAAGTCGCACAACGAGCTATGGAGAGGGCTATGCTCGGGGTTTCTCTACGTGATCGAATCAGAAATGAGGAGATCCGTAGAAGAACGAAAGTCACCGACATAGCTCAGAAGATTAGCCAGTTGAAGTGGCAGTGGGCAGGGCACATAGCACGCAGAACAGATGGCCGATGGGGCCGAAAGGTTCTGGAGTGGAGACCACGGACCGGCAAGCGCATCGTAGGTCGTCCACCGACACGGTGGACAGACGACCTGAGAAAGTCGCAGGACGACGTTGGATGCAGGCCGCTTCCAACCGGTCCTTTTGGATAATCATGGGGGAAGCCTATGTTCAGCAGTGGACGTCCTACGGCTGAGATGATGATGATGATGATGATAATGAAATATTATTGAAATCAGTATGTAAACTGTTGTTATGCAAACTTGCAGCTACATTTATAAGAATAATAAGATATTGAAGCTGTTATTACAATTGATAAATAGATGGAGGAATTAACACAACGTTCAAATGATGAGCGTTTCAAAAAACGCTACAAGTTTTAGGCTTCCGTGTACAAGTGTACGGAAGCTTAAAATTTACAAACCAAGACCCTTGCTCTCCAGCCATCTTTTTCTCCATCGTTTTATACGAGTAGTTCGTGTGTAATAAATGTTTAATATTGTTTTTAGGAATAAAAGCAGTAATCACCAGTGTTCCATTCAACGCCACATTCAGCTTAGAACAGCTGGAGAGAGAGCTGAAGAAAGTGCGTCCTCATGCCCTGTTCGTCACACATGGTGACTCTTCCACCGGAACCGTGCAAAATTTAAAAGGACTTGGAGAAATTTGTCACAAGTTTGTATTTTGATTTTTAGATCATACTTGAAGAACACAATATGGCATATTTTTTTATCAAAATCACTCCTTGAGCAGATTGACATTGACAACAATAGATTTGTTTATACCAACATCGTATTATCCATATAATGCAGTTATCTATCACTATGACCTCTGCAGAATCTTTAGTCTAGGCTCTTTGCAGACGACGGGGCGGTCAATTTCGCGAACGATAGCGCAAAGGGACCATCGCACACGGAGGGCAAAAAGACCGCGCCGCGCCGTACTCGCTACGTAGCGGCGAGGGCAGCCGCGGGCATCGACGGGCAGACGCGGTCTTAGTGCTTCGCAGTCAAAAATATCGCCCCGCCCCGTCCCCTGCGTAGCGCCTAAGAAATTTTATTCAACTCTTTATGTTCTTCTTCATAATCTTGAAAAAAAATATTGTTTACGTATCAAAAGTAATGTAACCTAAAATAATAAAATAGTAGTTCGACGAACAGTCGACCTCGCGAGCACATAATATAGTCTTCTCAGCGGCAATTTTTAGCAGTACTTCACAACCTATCATCTCTGGAACCACTTGATCAGTTAAACTAATATTCAAAATTCCCCTTTAAAGTCGGGTATCTAATGTGTGTACAAGATTTTATCACTTTTTTTAACCGACTTAAAAAAAGGAGTTTTGTTCCGTTTGCGGATAACTTCGTCGTTTATGAACAGATTATGATGATATTTTTTTTTGTTTTTATAGAGTATACTTTCGTGGTGGTACCACACTTCAATATATATTACAACCATTTGGTTGTAATACTCCTCAAACCAAGGAAGCAGTATTGTAATGCAATGCTCAAAATTTAATTTAAAATGTTACATTACAGGTTAAAGCCTGTCACACATGTACCTATAATATAAGTTGTGCTATAATATATATTATAGTAAGCTACCACACACGGAGACGATGCTATAATATATATTTTGCCTTCATTTCATTGATGGTCGGCCTAGCGTTTGCACGCGCTTTGTAATAACGGGTGTTTTGATTACTAATTAGGTAATTATGAATTCAACAAGTACATGGTTATTGGATTTAATTGACAGTTCTTCAGAGGACGATTCCGATGCTGCTTTTGATGTTAGTTGCTCTATCAGGCACAATAAATAGAACCAAATGGATTGAATCGCATTAAAGAATAAAAAAAACTTGTGGCGAATATAAGTTGTATCGTGAACTATCCTCAAAAAAATGCGCTTAATATTTTAGGAGTTCAAAATCGTCATTTGTAGATCTTAGTGAATTAATAAAAAAAATATATAAGCAGAAAAGACACAATCATGCGCAGAAGTATTAGTTCTGAAGAACGACTTGCTGTGTGTTTAGGGTAAAGAAAACATTTTAAAAACAAATTTTACATCTATCTTTTATTTTCTATAAAGTTAAGAAAGTAAATTGCATTTAAATACTTAATTAAAATCATTGAGTAAATTTCTAATATTGAGAGATGGTTCTGCCGATTCAGTCATTTGTGGTACCGAGGGTGTATGCGTTGTGTCGTCAGGATTATTATACTCTTCAGCTCTTGGTGAGGTATAAGATGTGTAATTAGTAGTATGTTGTGGCGTTGGACTTTGTATTGAATCAGGGCTATTGTAGACGTCAGCTCTTTGTGAGTTTTAAGATGTTTGTGATGATTGTGCAAAACTTGGTCGTAAGAAAGGCTGATTCCTCTGTGGAAGTTGGAAAGGAGTACCACCGGTGAAATTATGAACCGAACAACCTACAAAATTGTCTGACAAGTTTGATCTCATTAAATGTTGCTCCTTGGCTTCCATAATTACATTAAATACTTGGCGCTGTACTCTCTTTTAATTTGTAAATACTCCGGCAGCTGGCATGTGGTATCGCACATACTAGGCGGCGAGCGGGGAGCGTCAGGCAGGAAAGGCGCAGAAGGAGAAGTGCGCTCGAACCCTCGAACACGTTGGAACATGCTGTACATTTAAAATATGTCGTAATATGTCTTGTTATACCGTAATATGCGATTATATAAATTACGGTATAAATTGGTCACGTCATAGAAATATATATTATAGCTGCGTGTGCGGTCACTTGAATATTTGTATAGAAAATACGATAGTATTATGCCTTGCTATAACTTATATCAATATATATTATAGCTACGTGTGTGACGGGCTTAATGCTCCAGGTGAGGAAGCACCTTTAAAATTTATACTACAATCATAACCTGCTTAGTTTGACGCTTGTCATTATTACATACAATAAGGTACCATTTTTCTATAGAGCAAGAAACAAATAAATTTAACAATGAGTTAAATACAACAATGAGTTAAAAATTCAATAAATTACATTAAAAGACATAATTGAGGGGTGTAATTTCAAAACCCCCTAAAATTACTTAGGAACACATTTACATATTATTGCGCCAAAAAAAAGTTTTAAATGTTACTTTCAATATGCCTACACGTTTACTTTCATAACCCACTTAAATACACAGTAAAATCATTCTCAAAAGTAATATTAGTAGCAAACTCCAAGTTTTTTAGGATTGCCAAGACATGACAAACAAATTAATATGAAATATTGCCATTTCCATTAAGGTTATCACAATATAATTAAAATAATCTTATTGTGAAAAATTTCTTTAGGGTTTTAGAGGTGATTTAGAGGTTTTTGAAATTACACCCCTCAATTATCTTTTTTGCGAAAGTGTTTGAGGTCGAATTCAAAATCGGAAATTCGAATGGGCTGGTATCTCTTTCTAATGGCGGGAAAGAGATAGAGTGTGAATGTTTCGAATTGTATGATTAACCCAAGGCATAATGAATATGATATTCGCGGGTATCTGAAAAAAAATATTTAAAAGTTACTCTGTATCACTCAGTGAGCAAAATCGCAATTTCCTCTCTGATGTCAGGCAGCAAAACCTACATGTTTTTTTACATGGGCTACAAATAAACGTTTTTTGGAATTTCTTACCATGTGCAGTCGAACCTTGCTTCTCCTCAATTTTTTTGATTTACTGATGTAATATCGCCGACTTACTAATAGAGTACTTACTAAGTATTTAAATATGCAGCATATTTTATAGATATGCTTATATAGTTTTATTTGAGACAATGTTTGTCTCATCAATCTTTTTCCTTCTTCGTTCTAAATAAAAAAAAAAACTGAGATTTTTTATACTACAAAATAGTTTCATCAATATAGACTTTCCAACTTTCCACCGTTTCTGAGTAAAAGACTGACAGACAGATAGATCGACAACGAAGTGATCTTAAAAAGTACATTTTACCTCTTGAGTTTCAGAAACAGAGAGTGAAACTCTTGAGTGAAAAGAAAATCCACAGTCGACAAAGACTTTCCTAGGTTATCATGTCAAACCAACGTTAAACCATTACACAGCGCTATTTTCTGTTGCAAACTAAAAATCAAGAAGGTTAGCAGGAAAACTATTTGATTGCCCCAAGAATCCTGCGACCGAGACACGGGAGTCGAACAATTTAATTACATTCGCCTTCTCTTTCGCTCGTGACTTGGCTTTTTTAGCACGCGAATGACCAGCAGTTTGGTAGTTAGCTGGGCGTTAAGCGTAGCGGTGAGCGTGATAAGAACGTAAGATGTGTGTCTGAAATTTCTTCTGACATTCAGTGAGTTCCTTCCGTTTGTGTTAATTTTCTCTAACTTTACAAGTTTCGTTTAAAAAAAAGACGTGTGGCACTCAGAGACTGCCGCGGTAAAGCTATTGCATAGCTGTTTTTATCAACTTATGCAATTATAATTATTTAACCAATGTCATCTAGAGGCGAGT
This sequence comes from Selenia dentaria, assembly GCA_917880725.1. Taxonomy (NCBI): domain Eukaryota; kingdom Metazoa; phylum Arthropoda; class Insecta; order Lepidoptera; family Geometridae; genus Selenia; species Selenia dentaria. The sequence goes on along the minus strand of OU862875.1, from coordinate 37,209,271 downwards.
TGCTGAACTAAAGAGACAAGCGTGATATTTCAAAAAGTCATTAAAAGTTCTGCTATTCATCGATAGATGGAGTCGGCGTGGGGGGGTGTTAGGTTATTTTCGTTACGGAATTTCTGGATTGGGTCTCCACGCTCAAGGCCCGCGATAGAAGCTATGCAATAGCTTAAAAGTTTTATTGGTCTCACGATAGATCAAACACCTAATTTGGATGTTATTGAAATAAAAAATTTGCAGACCTCAAGCAAAGCGTGCCAAGCAATATTGTCATACAGTGATATCATAACCTACTGTTTTTACGCATTATAGCGAGTTAAACTGTTAGCCAGCTTACTATATTAGCGAGAAAGCGAGTGAATCTTATGAATAGATAGAAATATCTAGGGAAAAAATAAGATATAAGACAATACTTACATACCTGATAAAAACAACTCAGCCTGTGACGCACTAAATCTGTCTGGGTAGCATTGATATCATGAATAGAGACGTGACTAATGTAAATCACAATCGAACATCCGATATCATCTAAAATTATATTACACAAATAATTTGGGGCTTATTTCAACAAGTGTGTGCTGCCAATGATGGCTTAATAGTACTAGAGACATGGTCATTACAGACCTTTTAAGTGTCAGAGTAACTCAACTGGCAATGGAGAAAACTATTCTTGAAATTATTTACGCGATAAAGCCCGAGAAAATGGGCCGAAGAAAGAACCTAGTCACCGCTGACTAAATCTAAAGGTTACCTTTAGATTCAAATTTGGAAACAAGATCTCAAAATTTGCAACTTGAAGTGGGCAGGCATATACAATTTCTGTGAATCGCTGACCGATGTCAATACAATCGGAAAGTACCGCTCCTACCAGACCCTCCAACCAGACAAGAGGATGTATGCAAATGAATAACACTCACTCATTTGGGTATTCCAGTGGACGTCTTCTAGCTGATGATGATGAGGACATCCTCATCATCATCAGCCAGAAGACTTGTATACTTATACTTAAAATCTTTTTATTGTGTGATAAATCAATAACAATACGTTTTTCACTAAACGCGCCGCTGATCGCTTTGCTCCAAACCTTACCGGGTACATCTGGGTCTCTCAGAATACGCTGGAGTTCAGAACTCTTTAATTGCATCCTGCAAAGGAGTCCACAATTAGCATGCAGTGGAAAATGCCAGCAGAGAAAGTTGTGATATAACTTTTTGGCGCTGATTAAAATAAATTATGATACAAATTAATTTTATGTACTTTGAACGCGAGCAGTCAGTTTAACGACGGTTATAAAGGGGTCTGGTAGTAGACGTGCAATAAAAACATTATCAGGCTCTGAATAAATTCACGCGATGAAAACAACACCCTTCAGTTTTCCCTTTATCTGTAGCCTTTATAACAGATCTCAGATAGTAAAATAAAACTTAATTTGTAACTTTTACCGTCTAGTGGTAGTAGTTTTGGATCGTATCGAGATATTACTCATGTTTGATGGTTTGATCTGATTATTATTAAAGTTAAAGTTGTGTACCACTTCTTTTCACTTTTTATGTTCCCACCACTGTTATCTGTGGTTCCCACTATATTATCATAGCAATAAATAAAAGGTGTTGACGGGCAAGTCGTGTCAACAGTTTCAGTGCAATCCAAGTATTTTAGCTGTAGAGCTATACAGCGCTACTGATCTCGTCACTCCGAGACATAGCTGTTTCGTCACATTCACCCAGTAATTTCAATTACTACAGTACTACACCCTAACACAGAAATGCCTAAACACTGCATAGTACTATCGCGGCAGAATATATTTTTTTAAAGGTTCTACCACCGGATCGGAACCATAAATTAGGTACCTATTTCATTACATATAGTATAGATATATACTAATTGTGGATACAATCACCTTCCGCAGATACGGGGCTCTTCTTCTAGTTGACACGGTGGTGTCTCTTGTCGGAGTGCCGTTTTTCATGGACGAATGGGGAGTAGATGGTGTTTATACGTCGACACAGAAGGCACTCAGTGGGCCCGCTGGGATTTCAGCCGTCGCTTTCAGTGCCCGCGCTGAGTAAGTTACTATGTACACATAATATACAACTTATGACGGTTGTCAACATCGTCGATTTACCTTACTAGAGTTGAAAATTAGATGTTTCATACAAATTATGTCAAAAACTCTGGTAAGTAAAAGCACCGATAGATTGAACTGACTATTAGGAAATCATAAGAACGAGTAATCTTTAAAAAACGGGGTTTCAATTGTTTTACAATACACCTATAAATATAATATTGTGCTGACCTTTAGAATTGAAACGGGCCAATGGGACTATCTGATAAATCGGAAATCGATCTTTCGCTTTGTATTGATTTGAATTGTACTTAATTCATTGATTGATATCAATAAAATAAGTACAATTTAAAATAAAAAAATAGTTTGGTTATTATTTATTCAATTTAGTTTTGTGATCTACGTGACTTGAGGAATATATTTTACATTATCTGGAATTTTTTTAATATTATTGCATCCAACATGTGTAGTATTAGAATAATTAATATACTTTAATCCTGAAAAAAAAAAACGTTTCTCTAATAAAGTAAGTAATTTTGTTCAAAAATGAATTGGCGTTAAAAATGTTTTATCAATTGTCAAATTGTATATACCTACTCGAAACATTAACAACATTAAAGAGCTGTTAATATTGATGGTAAAAATTCTAATGCACATACTCACTTGATCATGATTTGTTTCGTAGAAGATTGAGTTATTATCGTAGCGTTCGAATACCGAGTACTTACAGCTTGTACATAATTGTACCGATTCGTAGAAGATTGAGTTATTCTCGTAGCGTTCGAACAACGACTACTTACAGCTTGTACATGATTGTACCGTTTCGTAGAAGATTGAGTTATTCTCGTAGCGTTCGAATACCGAGTACTTACAGCTTGAACATAATTGTACCAATTCGTAGAAGGTTGAGTTATTCTCGTAGCGTTTGAACAACGACTACTTACAGCTTGTACATGATTGTACCGTTTCGTAGAATATTGAGTTATTCTCGTAGCGTTCGAATAACGAGTACTTACAGCTTGTACATGATTGTACCGTTTCGTAGAAGATTGAGTTATTCTCGTAGCGTTCGAATAGCCAGTACTTTATAGCTTGGTCATGATTTTATAGTGTCTTAGAATTGTGTTTACATGTGATTAGGGTTAGTACTTCACGTTAACTTTAATGTTAAATAATTTTCAGGCAAAAAATAAATACGCGGAAGCACGAGCCATCATTTTACCTGGACATCAAATTATTAGCGCAACAATGGAACTGTTATGGAAACACTAGAGCGTAAGTTTTTGTTTTAATTGATAGACTGGTCTTTGATCACCATTTCACTAAATGTTCAGTGATGATGCTGTCGAAGATGCTAGTTCACTAAACCTTGAATGCCAACTGGATGTGAAAGTCAAAAAAGAGGAACACACACAGTGTTGGATGTTAGTGCTGTCTATTTCCCCATGATGTTACCATCATCAAAAGCCCGAGTTAGGGCTTGAACCCGCCATCGTCACATCGATAGTTAATCCTTCCTAACCTAGTTTGATGCTCTGCACTGTCCTTTCGTCACGGGGGTAACGGAAGGGGGTATACCGGGCTCAGACACACTAAAACCTCCCTGTGAGCAGTCCCCCGTCAATAAGGTGAATTATATTCATTTCTTTCACGGATCTCATCCGGTCCTTCACAATTCCAATTTATGCAAACCGAGGGTCAGAGGTCCCATTGAGAATCAGGGTCCACGGTGTCGCCCCGGCGGCGGTTATATTTTATTATATTTATTATGGTGCATGCTAGCGCGACCTTATCTCGCCAGATAGGCCCTGGTAGATCTTAACCAAGCCCACTCCCTAGACGTGTAAGGCCGTGCAAGCCGGCGCAGAGTCCCCTGACTCTCTGGTAGTAACCCCACTACGATCCTAACTAACCCTGAGTTACCACCTTGAAGTTAGCTGTAATTATTGAAGAGATTAGTATTATTACTAGTGGTCCTTGTAGGTAATTATATCCGTATTATAAAATAGCACCCACTAAACATTTCTATTAATGTCTATAGTCCTATGTACGGCCCATTAGGTTTTACTAACTACCTACAGCTATGTGTTTTTTAATGGAACTAAGTGTTGAGATGGGCATTAACAAGCATTGCTCATGACAGTTGCGGTGTCACCCAGAGCTGTAGTTTTACGTAGCACTGCACTGTGCTTGTCACCTCGAGGCATCGGTTTTAAATCCCTTTCGCCCAATAATTTCTCTTGGGTGCATTTCACACCCTAACACAATATAATTGCTTCGCGGTAGAAAATCTGGCACTGTGGTGGTATTAACAGAACTTGCCTACCTACCACCAGAACATGCCTACCACCTAGTATTATACAGTTACTAACGTGGAACAAACTGTCCGGAGACCGAGCAAGTAGAACCAACGTGCTCTATGAGGTGCCTCGCTTGCGCATTTACGCTAAGTACACTAATAAACGTATGGTACATTTGTACATATTCTAGTAAGTCAACGCAACCCGCTGTGGTATTCTATCTCTGTCATCCAACTTTTTAATTATGTACAATAATAACCCGGTTTCTGAAACAAATCTCTGACGTCTTGACACAGTGACTTATATTATTTTTAGTTTGTTTGTCAGTCAAAAACTATTCTAACAATAATTTAAATAAATAAATTAATTTTAATGGTGTCAAACTATTACCACATAATAAATAATAGAAATTGCCCTCATTTACTCTTTACACTCAATTATCTAAACAATGTTTAGTTTTATAACCTTAGCTTATGTTTCTAGCTACCATCATACGTTAAGCCCTCCACTGATATGGGCTCTGCGTGCATGCATTCAAGAAGTTTGCAAAGAGACGTTACCCAAAGCTTGGGCACGCCATGCAGCCACTACTGCCCACTTTCATAAGCGACTTGAAGAGTTATCCTTCCAATTCTTAGTGCCAAAACCTGAGGATCGCCTCGCAACTGTGACCACAGTTGTGCTTCCGAAAGGATATGATTATGTCCAGTTTTCGAGGACAATGAGAGCTAAGTAAGTACCTATATACCTCCTATCTATTATGTAAATATTCTCCCATTGCCAGTTTTATGTAGCATGCTCACGTATGAGGTCTCCAACTTACTATAGCCTGGTAACTTAAGTTCCCGCTTCCAAAATAGTAAACAACATTGTATAAAGGAATACTGTAAAAGTTGGTATCTGCATTAATTTTTGTTAAATATCACGCGTAGTGGCGGACAATAGCCATGTACAAAGTCATTGATGTCTTTCAATGTCTTTGGTCATGAACATAGCTCTATATTGTTACCATAATTTAATACAAGAAGAAAACTCTACGCGAATGAAGTCGTGGGCAAAAGCTAGATGAATAACTTATAGTATTATAAGTTTTAATATTTCAACAGACACATAAGGTATGTACAGTTCGAACCTTGTAAAGAATATAAGTATAGAAACTCCTTGATGTATCAGTATGGCATAAAAAGTTCTTATTGGCAATACTTGAATATGGTACCCACAAATAAAATAATTTGCCTTGGCCACCATGTCTATTCATGTCAATAGAGAGAATCAAAATTTTAATTGCATTGTACTCGTATACAGCTTAATATAGGAACAGCGTACCGCATAATATAGGAATGTAAGATATAAGGACTGTATCCTGCATTCCTATACGTTCATAATTATTAGCGTGGCTTCTTTTGATATAAGTTACTCATAGAATATGAAACAAATAATTACTTATTGTAAATGTGAATACTTACTAAGACGGCGCGGTGACCCCAAAGTAGGCCGTAGTAGGCCTCCGAGAGCAAAAGACGCTGTTGCTCCCTGCAATGTGCGGTTTCTTGCCAGTTAGGCACGTGAAGCTCGCGTAGATCCTTCTACACCTTATCTGACCAACGATATCTGGGGCGTCCAACTGGCCGCGCCGTCCTGCTGATAGTCGGCGGAGGTATGCTCGATCGTCTCCCATTCGCAAGACGTGGCCTACCCAGCGAAGCCTTAATATCGCCAATGATGTTAGGTTCCGCGAACACTCTTCTATTTCACGATTCTTGGGAATGTGAATGTGAATCTTAAATTACTTTTGATAGTATATTCATCAGTAATTATATATTTTTCAGCCATAACATCCTGATTTTCTCCGGACTGGGACCTACAGTGGGCAAGGCTTTGCGAATCGGCATCATGGGGATAAGTTCAACTATAGAAGTAGCCAATGCCGTTGCTGACGCTATGGCTGATACCTTGCGGGTGCTGAAGAAATCATCACTATAAATATTGAAATGTTGTGTGATTATGTATACTATTACTATATATTTCCGAACATGTTCGGAACTTTGAGGAAAATAGGGTTATCTATACAAATATAAAGAAGCAATAGCAAATGCGATAGGACTGCGTTTACTTATCACAAGTTATGTAATTTGTATAACCCATAAAAAGTCATCTCAGAATTTTTGTTTATTCGTCTTTATCTATGTTTCAAACTTATCATAAAAACATTATTCATATTATGTATTTTTATGACACCTGTGATGGAGTTGTTCCATAAATCCCCATTGGCATTCCCCATCAATGGGGATTTGTATACTTATCTTCTACAAACCCCCATTAACGTCTCATTAAGCTTGTAATAAAGCAAAAATCCTTATCGGCAAGTAAATAAAATAAACAATAAATTACAGACAACATACATAATGTTGAAGTAGTATATATATGTAATTCTTTCTTTTTTTTTACATTTAATAGTAAATAGGTTATTTACAATAAAGGTTTTATTTTCATGTCAAAAGACATTATTTAATCATATGTGATAAAACTAACTAATATTTATTTCAAAAAACTCATAGGTATCTTATATATATAAAAATGTAAGTATCTATTTCCCTTGGTCATCGGATCACGCGATCGCATTTTTTTTGGTGTGTTAATTATTGTCAGGAGAAGGTTTCTTCTCCATAAACGATGGGAGGATATTGCGAGGCTGACGGCCGAGCCTACTACGCGAACGAAGTCGCGGGCAGACATTAGTACATTATAAACCACACTTTTCCATGTATCCTCTATAGTATTTTCCATGTACTTAGACATATTAAATATAGAAGTAAGAGGGTGTATATTTTAATAGCACTGACAAATGCATTGTTAGTAATTTGTGGAATACAAATATTATATTTTACTAAGAAGATGAATGTATTCGGTGTTATATTTAATAAAGGTACATAATTCGAGTATTTATATTACAGTTAGTCAAAACCAGAGGGACTTTGATATCCTATAAAGTTTTTCAAAACTATGCCAAAACTTATTCGAAATTGCTTAAGACCGTTTGTATACGTGCTAAAATGTAATAAAGTGTAATAAAGCTTTGTTTATTAGAGATAAAATACCATCTAATAACAAAATATTAACAGTATGGAAGGCTATAAATACTGAGACAGGCAAAAATAAACCAAAAGAAACTGCATGTATCCTAGTAATTAACAATCAGATAGTCTCAGAACCAATAAATGTAGCAATTACTTTTGTTGATTTTTACCTCTAGAAGTCTCCAAGTCACTGAATTCATGCCCCAATGCAGCAGAAGCTGTTCTTCAATCTAAATTCACGAATAAAGTACCAGTCTTTCTTTTGCAAGTAGAAGTATATTTATACTTCAACTTTCGAAATTATAACAACATTCAAAGGCTTAAACACAAAGAATACTGAAGACTTATGGGGAATGACGGTAAAAATTGCAGAGCTAATTATAAGTTATATGGGCCCTAATTTGGCCCGCGTATTTAATCTTTGTATAGATAAAGGTACCTTTCCTGATTTAATGAAATATAGTAGAATCACTCCATTTTTTAAAGCTGGTGTGAAACAGACCCATTAAATTATAGACCAGTATCTATCCTACCAACATTGAGTAAGATCTCTGATAAAATTATGCTCAAACAACTTTTGGCACACTTCAACGAGCATTCAATACTGAACGAAAATAAGTTCGGTTTCACGAAAGCAAGATCAACTACGGTGCAGTTACATTACGTATGTCTGAAAGGCTTGGGAGAGCTTACATGATGCTATGGCGTGTTTTTGTGATCTCTCTAAAGCATTTAACTGTGTGGAACACCGTATACTGATTCGGAAGCTATTTCTTTAGAACTTTCCATTATCGTATTCGTGGAGCTGTGCTTGATGTTCGATGATCATCGAGTCATGTCATATAGTCATGTCATGTCATATTTATCTGCAGGATGCAAAAGGTTGGCATAAATGGTGTATTGCATTATGTATTTGCAAATATCGTAAAAAATTACATAAATGTAAGTTAAATAGTGATCACCACCCTTTTAATGCTAGAAATAGAGATAGCTGTAACTAGTTTTAGACTTGCGAAGACTAATTAGTCGTTCCTAGGAAGTAGTGTGCGTTTTACAATAAAATCCCAAAACACATAACTGAGCTCACCGAGGGAAAATTGAAGTTGACTGTAAAAAAAGTTTTAATAATAAAAGCATTATTATAAAGTTCGACGTTATATAAAAGACACATATATGCTTGGAATACTCTACTTCTGGCAAGTTGTCATCTGCCACCCATAAAATGTATTAATAGTAGTAACTAAGTAGAAACATTGTAAACATCTATATATCTATATATCTGGGTGTAATTTATCTATAATATTTATGTATTTAGAAATATATAAGTATGTTTATCAGTTGTCTAGTACCCATAACACAAGCTCTGCTTAGCTTGGGACTAGATGGCGTTGTGTGATAGTTGTGGAATATTTATTTATTTATTATTATTATTATATAAAAAGAATGGTCCCGAGTTTCTTGCCGCTTCTTCTCGGTAAGCTCTATATATTTTGGAATGCGGCGGTAGAGCCTTTACAGCAGGTACATTATTGTGAATAATTGAAGTTCATAAGTTCGTCTTTGACGCCTATATTGAATAAATGATTTTGACTTTGACTTTGACTTTTGGACGACTAAAAATTATATAGTTACAGGAGATTTGATTATATAGAGTACCTATGTTATAAAGATCATATCAATACCTACGTTGCAAATGCATTAGTAATATTATTAATTACCTACGTATAATATTGATTACTGTGATTTTAAAGTTAGTCTGTATATTTTATGTGTTTTGTATTTTGTTTGCATTTATTTTATTGCAAAAATATGTGGTATAGTATTTTCATACCACCTGCACGATAATGTCCAATTACATATATCATGCAATCTCGACGTAATATTCTCGCAAGGCATTACATCCCCAGGGGTGTAATGTTGTATGAAACTCCCAAGGGATTCAAGTATTTTTGAATTTGGAACGTTATCATTTTAAAACTTTATCATAGGTACGAAAGAGTTTATTCGATAATCTTACTAGCCTCCACAGACAGCGTACATAAAAGGAGAAGAAAAGAGGGGCGATTGTAATGAATGTGAAACAAAAGACGGTGCTCTTCTCTTTTCACTGTTTAGTATCACGTACACGTTGACTCAAAAATATTACTTTGAGCAACACCTCGTTTCACTTTTCACGCTACATAAGTCCCTGGCTTCGCTCAGGAGTTAAATTTAGGTCCCCTCGCTGCGTTGAGGGATTAACTCTAGAGCCCCAGTTATGCTGTTTGCTATCTCGGTGCATAATCTAATATTTAAGGGTGATTATCTTACGTTGGTCTGTGATTTCATTCATTTAGCTAAAATATTTTACACCTGGGCCATCAATTGAGCCTTTACTTGTTTTAGCCTTAATTTGTTAGATAATAAAGTTAAAATTGAGTGTGAGCCCTTACCTACGTAAGAAATCGTGACGTGACTATTCTATTATTATACTTCAAGAATGAGGATTGGTGAAACAACCCGTGTGGTTTTATGTAAGTACTTTAAATATTATGAACTTTAAGAGTAGTTTCAAGTCAATTCACTCGTTAAAAAAACTATGAGTAATTTTGGAGTTATTATGCGGGATAAGAGATGACATTTTCTAAGAAAGTTCTCTCAACTTTGAAGTTGCATATTTAAAAGGTTCTGGAGTTACAGTAATTCCACTATGGGTATCCGCCTACAATTCAAATATCTCTATATACAAAGAGCACAGATTACACCCTTAGAAACATATCGAATGCTCCATGGTTCCTGAGGACTACGTATGAAGAACTACAACAATAATATAGTCAAGGATAAAATAAGGTTCTGTAAGTATTCTCAGCATACTAATCCTTAGCCACAGAACGTGCCAGTAACAGACTGCACGGAGGTAAATTAGGAGTAAAGTTCCAGCAAACCAATATTGCAATAGATTGTGCTAAACTGTTACATTATTGCCAAGCGTAACCTACCTAAATTGTAGTCTGATAAATCAAGATAAAAGTGAAGATATTTTCGTTTGCAAAGAGTTTGCAACGAGTAACCGCTTGCTATTGCAAACGAGAAGAGCAGCGATAATAATTCAGATTGTGCTGACTGCCGCTTGTATGTTCGTTTAGACTTTAGAGGATTGAGGTTTTTTAACTGTGTCTAAATTTAATCATGGCGCATGTGCATATTATGATTACTAGGACCCAGAACCGATTTATGGTAACATGCGAGCTGATGAGAGTTTTCTGAAGGAATACAAATTCAAGAAAAAAAAAGCCTTAAAATGTGTATTCAACACAATATAAAATGAATAAAATTCAAAATAAGGTTTCTTAATAATATAACAGAACAAACTAACGATAGTATGTAAATCAATAAAGATAAAAAATAAAGAAATATATCTGGTCACAGGTCGTTTATTTCATATTACTGAAGACAATTTATAATTTATTCACTGGGTGTTCATTGTCATTCTAATAATGCTTTTACATCAGATTGTTTTTGATATGTTTCAGATATTGAAAATAAATAATCAAAATTACACATTATTTTTGCGCAACGATAACATCCTGTTACGGCTCTACATTACACTTTGATTGAATAATGTTTTAGTTATATTTAAAAAAAAACAATGCAATATAAGCGAGTTTATCGTATTTATATAATGGCCATTAGTTATGTTATTTGCAAGCCGTAGGTAGACTACTTTTCTATTGTTAGATTATACAAAAAATATTAAATCAAGATAAATCTTGTGCTTAATCGAGTTTTTATAAAACGTAATATAATTATTATAGCCAATATTTAAACACTATAAATACAAACTCTTCATAATTTTGATGGACTAGAACCCACAACGAAACGCATTTTTTATCATACACAGTTTACTGATTTTTGGCAATGTTCCTTGAAAAACGTTGATACTTCATGATATTACAAATAAATACAGTGGTATTATCTGCAGACCCCATCTTATAACACTTCAGCAAGTTTGTTTAATATTCAAAATTACACAATAACTTCGACTTAAAATTTTCGACTTACATTTCCTAATAATACCTTTAAAGTTTCACCTCCAACATCGATGAGGTCTTCGATACAAAATAGAAGATGATTCCTAAAAATCACGAGACGTATCGCTAGCTACATGGCATTCATTTCCATCACATCGAAACATTTGGACTAGCTTCCTTAATTACCTAATTAAACCGTCAAACTAGTAATTAAACAAAACTAGTCACGAAATTTGTGTTAACTAAAACTTATCATAATTATGGTTTACATCAACGGTATACTCCGTAATATTAACTTCGTAAAGTATACAATGTTAAAACAAAGTCTCTATAACAAAATATTTTACTATTTACATTTTTACGACAATTGCATAATCATAGATTAGACGTAATTACAAATATGAGTTACAATAATAATATAAAATATCCTAACAGTAAAACGAAGCGTGCAACCATCTTAAAACGAAAGATATAAATAAGGCCAAGTATAGAACCCTGAGGCAGTAACTCATGTTTGTAATCAGTGTGTCTCTACTTATAATAACATATAAATAAATCCTTTTACGACACAGGTTTAGCTAGAGCTAAGAATAAAAATGTAGGTAATTAACAATTCAGTTAGGTTTTAATTAAAATTGTATGGTACTAAATACGATATACAAAACTAGAAGCAAATGCTCATACAAGGCGACCAATAAAATGTGTGATGGTTTTTACGATTACCTACAGGTGCGTGTTCGTATTAAAGTAGAAACGTAAATAAATATGCATAAGAGTAGTTACTTATTAAAGTTTATATTTACATTTAAGAAAATATGGCACATCTTTTATCGACCGCGCTCGCACCTCCTTTTCATTGCAACGCTCGAGCGATCGAGCTTATTCACTAAAAATACTATAAGAATCAGTGAGAAGATTTTGAACAGATCAAATCGCTGTATTGGCATGCCGTAGATTCTTAGACGTTTAATATTTCATATACTGAATACTGAATACAGTAAAGTGATCTTTTCAAAATCGTCTCTTATATCAGGTGATGATGTAATGCGCCTATAAAATTTTGTTTAATCATAATACCAATTAAAATACCGGTGGGTAAGTATATTCAACGCCGTTCAGTACACAGTAAAGCTACGCCGATCGAAACCTGCCATCGCGCGGCCGACCGTCCTTACCGTCTACAATACCTGTCGGTTAATACTGTGAAGAAGTTGATATACTAGCTATTGCATAATGAGGTGTTGGAGATGAATAATGAAGATCTGATGTTATTGAATAAATTAACCTAGACCTAAATAAATATATAAAATAAATCATACACTACGTTTCCTTAATTCAAAATGTTTACAATGGTTGTGACAGTCATTTAATAAATGTTGAACATTTTAATTTAATAATAAAATGTTTGCACAGATGAATAATATAACGATGATGAAAAATGATAGTGGGATGTACCTATGTAGGTAGCCATGTAATACATTCTAAATTAAACAATACTCTTAATGAAAAATAAGAATAATAAAATAATTATACAACAATGTTAATAAAATAAAGTTTAATAAATGTAATCAAAATATAATATTCCAACTCCGTCACAGATCAACCGACGCCTAAAACTAGACACATTCGAATCGCACGAGTACATAAAAATACGTCAGTCTATAGAGCGAGTCACTCACTTAGTCTATACGCAGTCGGGAACCTGGGGCGGGTGCAGTACCAGTCTACTACCTATCGGCTGGTGCTTCCAAACGACTCTGTGAAGACTACGGCCAGAATTATAAAATCAAATTGATGGAACAAGCCATCAAAGTATACCTTTAATTTGATCTGAAAATATCTAAAACAGCTTGTTCTGATAAAGTACTCCTTTTTGAAGGACCTACAGAAATTGTATGTAAAATAGGTGGTATATTTCGGTGGCGGATATTCGGGAATGATTAATGATTGTAATGAAAATGATTATCGTGGAAATCTCTTTACATCTACGTTTTCTAAGTCACTCACAAACTGGTCTTACAGCAAACAAAAAGCGACGAAAAGTTTTTCGTTTCTTCAGACTATAGTTAGATATAATTAGATTTAGAAGCTGCCAGTAACGCTATATTATACGTGGGCGAAGCTTCGTCATTAGCATGCAGTTCAACTTCAAATGCAGATTGTATATTAGTTAATCCATAACTTCTCTTAGTAAGTAAATTGATATCGACTAATATAGTACTTATGATGTTCGTACCCAAAAGTTAAGTAGAAGTATCACTATGATTTAATGCGCGACATGTAATAAAACATGTCAAAGGTCACCGATACCATTTGTATGAAGTAAAAATTTCAAGACATTGATGTAAGTAGTAGGTCACACAAAATGTCGGCAATCAAGTTGAATTTGGCATCAGCCAAATTGTGTTGAAACACAATAAAGACGGGTATACTAAAACCGACCGATAGTTCTTAGATGACGACGTTTAACAATCATAATAACCGCTTTAAAGGCACCGTTCATAAGTTCAAAATAGGGGCCCAGTTTCATGCATGAGAGTAGAGCTCAAGCTTCATTCACCTTGTACTAGCCCACAGAGGAGAAACGTGACTCTGTGTGGTCAATACTAGTCAAATTTGATACAAGGTAATATCCAATTTAACTTCAACCGAACAATACAGCCAATTTCACCTTTTCAGTGGCAGCAATGGCTTACCTATGTAGTGGTAGTGTGATAAAGTTTAACCGAAGCATTAGATTCCATTGTGTTGAATAGTTTGGAATACCCGAAACAGAGAGGGTAAAAAGTACCACACACGTCGAAGTTAAGAAAAAAGTGAATATAACTTCAACGACCAATGTCCTATACGCGAGGCACAGTAGACTTTCTAGTGATATGTCAATATTCAACCGAAATATTAAATCACTTCAATTTACGAAACCACAATACACCAAGCGCAGTAGACGCTTCGCCCACGCTATCCTAGGCCACCGATACGTGCGTCCAGATGGGTGAAGCGTTCCACATAAGTCACAGTTGAAGCCCACTAAACGCTATATAATTTCAACTGAAGAATGGTTCCTTCTACCTACAGTACACAGTAGCTTTTAAAGTGCTATGACAACGTTCAACCGAACTTAATTACAGTTTCTTCGATTCGAAAGTCCGGAAGCACAACACCCGAAGCTTATTAGACGCTTCGCCCACGCTATCATACCCCGCCAGTGCGGAAAGTACGTCCGAGCGGAGAGTTGCTCAGCTGGCGGGTGGTGCGAGGGGAGTGTTCGGTACGGCGGGGGTTGCGGGGAGTGAGGGGGCGCGGGATGCAAGACGCTGCCGGCGGTGGCGTGTACACGCGCAACAAGAGTCCATGCGCCGACGCTTCTGACAAGCGGTGCGACCGCATCGCTTGCGGACGCATGTTACTTCGCCGTCCTAGAAAATAAATTATAAAATATTAGTGACATAAGAATCTAAGACTAATGGTCAAGTAAAATATATATAATATATCTAACCCCGTTTCTTATCCGTCAAATGGGCGACTTCTGTGATAGGTAAAAAATAAATTGATGGACGAAATACAGCAAGACAGCCTTTTTTACAGTTTTCATATAGGACACATAAACAAAGATTGATATATTCTATGTATTCCCATAAATAGGATTAGTTTGTTAAGAGACCGTAATTACCATAATTTTGGGATGACTTTATTTTTATAAAAACACAATACACAACAATAAGGGGTTTCATTAGAAAAAGTATAACCATGATTGAGACAAAACAAACATTTAAAAGTAGCATAGTAGTAGTCTAGTATATAATATTGGCAAGTCCGCGGGCTGAATCCAGCCCGGTCCGGTATTTGATCCAGCTCGCGACATATTTTCAAACCGCGCGTGATAAAAGATGAAATGCCAACTGGAAAGAAATACTAGCATTCTTCTTGATAAATACTTCATAGTGATTTCGGATTGTCAGAACTGAAACCACTATCGAATAGATAATTATTATTTTCCGTTAGCTTTTCTGACTTTGAGAACACTAAGATCTGCTTTAAGTTTTTTTGCCATTCCTACTACTAAAGTGATATAGATATAGCTCCAATAAAGCAGCGAATGATCGAGCATCAGAAAGACACACACTTGACTTCAAAATTTGACAATGTGGCCTTGTGTGAGTGACTTTTACAGGGCTTATCTTGCATGGGAAAAAACCCACAACTGAGAGTTTTTAAAAGGATTTTTTTTTCTATGACAAAGAATAATAAATCTAAGTATCGAACCAGGCTATCCGATGAAAGTTTAAAAAAATACCTTACGCCTGTGCATTAGTGGAATTTATCGCTACGTTAATCATCTTGTTTCTCAAGTTGAAATTCCACAACCTTACATATTTTTTTAATTTCTAAAATTAATTTCTCTTCAAACCGCCAATGTGGCCCGTGACTTAATTAGTATTATAAGGTTTGGATTGATAAGATCAAACACCTCATTACTCACATTCCCAGCTATATTTAAATATCCAAAACGTTCTTACCTTGCATCTGCAAGTGACACATCTCTGCTCCCCGTGTGAATGTATAGATGGATGGACCTCTTTACCATTTGGCAGAGGTCCATCCGGGAACTTGCAGCCACCTTCCGCTAGAATTTCTTCCGCCGTCTTTGGCAGACCCTGGTCTTTGGGTGTATCTTCGTCAGGTTTCTTTGCTTTCGGCTGAAATATGACACAATAGTGTAATATATTTTTAAAAGTTCCCAACACGTTATATTATGAGATTGTTACTTATGGAATTTCTATAATGAGCGGTTCTTGGGAATTAACAAGAAATAATTAAAACAATTGTTCTATGGTGAAACCTACATAATAAACAATGTACCATAAAATCTGTATATACGAGTATAAAAGGCAATCGTTACTGACTGACTGCTCTATCAACACACAGCTCAAACAACTGAACGAATTACGCTGAAATTCACTACGCATATACTCGTAGTTATTATGACGTTGGTATCGCTATGAAAGGATTTTCCCAAAATTCAGGGGTACAAAATTTGTATGGAGACACAAGACCACGTGAGTGAAACCGCGGGGTACATCTACTTTCTCATATATTTTTAGCACGTTTGCATGTTGCGTTTGCATTGTAATCTTTTGACCAATAAACGTGCAATAAGAAACCAGTGCCCATTTGTGACCTAAAACGCTCGCTCAAATCTCTCCACAATCATGCGCGAGTTTACCGAGTGTTAATCTACAGAAATCAAAGACACGGCAAAGTTGGTTTGCTTATGACTCTGGTCTGTTGTAAGCATAAGTTGCAGCAGATGCATTTGATTCAGATTTTTTCCACGAAATATCAAATTATTCTATGTTTTCTTCTACACAAAACTTTTTCTAATGGAGTTTTTACCTCAAGTCACAAGAAGCTATCTTCTCTCATTTACAGTACAATCTGCGGTCTCATCTACGGTTATGTAGCAATTTTTGAGTATTTAGGTTTCAAAGTTACACGACCAATAAGGAATTATTCATGATCCACCTGTTATTTATATAAAATAAATTCATATACAGAAATTTTTCAAAAATCGTTTTTACCTCAGGGCACACGCGACAACAGGCCTTCTTGTCAGGCCTGTAGGCTTCTTTTTCACTGCAATGCAGTGCAGGGCATCGCACTCTAGGGCAATGTATCTGTCTAGTTTCGAAGTTACAAGTGCAAGTGGCACAGGTGTCGTAACCTCCTGGCACCAGGTATGGATGCCACGAGGACCCTGGAGCATATTTTTGTCCAGCAAGGGTGCAACTGCCATTTTCACTCCAAACTGCTGTAGTTGAATCTGGAATTCCAAGTTGAGTTAGCATATAAAAATGACAAGGAAAGTAAGTCAATATAAGTAAGAGGAAAACTTCAGCACTGAAGGTGTCCTTTTAAGGTCATGAGGTCTCTTCAGGGTGAATTTCAAGTTTTATTCTAACAAAGAACTTAATTGTCATATTGGCAAAAACCTCATCTAAGATGACTTTATGTACATTCCCGGTATTAGTGACGTGGTTAACCACGTTTTTACCTTGGGATTGCCATGAGAATCAGGGCCCATTGCTATGACCATTAAACAAGTATCGCATCGCGTTACAGTATCTTTAAGAAATCATCGCAAATTTGTATTGATTTCACGATCATTGCTGGAAGATATCTTAGCGCGCTGCGTTACTTATTTGAATGGTCAAAAGCTAATACGGGACATGCAATGGAAATCACTGAGAGTGGGCAGTAAGAAATATGGCAAAACTTTGATATGGGGAGGCCTATATTTAGCAATGGACTTCTGCGGCTGAGATGATGGTATTTCTATAAATTACTTAGAAGGCAACCTTTTTTGAAGAGGAGTTAAATGTGTTGTGTAATTATTATTATTAGAGATTAGTTGATATGTGTAACTTACTGGTACATATAGGGCAGCATTGGCCAGCCGGTAGAAGCACCGGCGTAAGGCAGTAGACCGGAGGACACTGGACCGGTTCGCATCGTGGCGTTGCATTTATACATACGCATTTCATACATGTCTGTAATAAACCAAAAGTTATATTTTATATTATATGTTACTAGCTACTTTGCCTTACGTCTCTGGCGTGGTATAAAGCTACCACCATATTCCAATCTCAGAGTATAATCAGAGATTACTCAATGAGTCGGAATAAAAATTGCTTTTGTATTAAGTCTGGCTATATAACCTTTCTTTATTCTAAATTAGCTCCGCTTTCACCGCGTGGTGATGGATGATGATGCTGATGATACAAAATATATAAGGCCTTTGATAATTAGTGCAATATTAAACGGGGTGGTTTTGTGGTGGGTCATGAAAGTGAAAGAAAAATAATACAATGTTTTTATTATCGTGAACCCATATTCCCCACTCCGCGGCTAAAAGCCATAGTGTGACTGAACGCATGACGCGTCGCACCGTTAAATCACAGAATAGATAGCAGTAACTACACAAGATATACTTACCCACTTAGAATACATTAATAATAATTATGTTACTATGTATGCCTGTGTTACTCAGGGATAATGAAGCATTCTAGTAGTGAAATAATATTGAAATCGGTCCAGTAGTTTTTGAGTTTATTCGTTATAAGCATACAAAAATACAAATCTTTCTTCTTTATAATCCATCAAAGGTCACGCGGCCACACACAATAGAAATTGCATTGTTATAATGACATCGACACTTGAGGGGTAATATAAGTATAGTATATTTTTTTTCAAATTTGGATGATATCTTTCATACGATTTTTTATGATTTGTCAAACCACAAACTTTCACATTTTTAATAATTATAATAATAGCAGCATACTTAAGTCTGACAAATCGGAAATTACTATCCGATGATCTGTCATTCCAGGCTGTCAACTAGAATCTATGCGCCAATGTATCATAATGGTATTGTTTGCTGTTTTGTAAAGCTTAAAAAACAATACTACTTTTCATTTTGACTGTACTCACCTCAGTATCGGTCCAAGTCTCCCCAGATCTATACATCTTGTCACCTTGCGAGCAATATTCTTTTTTTAGTCTGATCTGCAAAATTGCGTTGTCAGAGAAGGGTGGTTCGTCTGAGGGTCCTGGGGTGAATTTAGCACTCAACTCGTTGTCAACCGTCCCAGGGATAGTGGGCAGGCAGGACATAGGCACGCTTATCTGAAATTAAAATAATAAAGCACTTAGTTCAGCTTACAAAGCTACTGTAAAGATTTGCAAACAAACCCGGAACGATTGCGCAAAAGTTCGCGTTGACGTATATAATAATTATAATGAGCGTGAGTTTAAATGTCATACTTTAAAGGGCCATGTAAATAGATTAGCACACTATGTCTAGACTTGTGGCTGGAACACATAAGCGACTCGATAAAGCACTAAGCACTTTGAAAATAACGGTTGCACGACTACTTTTGGTTCAAAAACCTTTATTACAACTAATATCAACATGAACTTCATTTTGTTTGCAATTTTTTGGGGGAATTCACAACCTCGGACGGGATTTGACCCCGCGACTTCCGACAATCTGTGTCCGTGTCCGTCCCCATGCGACGGTTAAAATCAAACAGAGAGTTAAAATTCGATGCTCGGACCTCAAGCCTCGGTGGCCTAGTTGGTCATGGCGTCTGACAGGGATTTTCGGAAGACTCGGGTTCGAATCCCGGCCGAGGAAGTGAATTTTTCTCTCTAAAAATCCCAATGTGTGGTATCACTAAGCAGGCGTTAGTACTTTAAAAAAAGTAATAGTAAAAAAAAATCACTTTGTGTTTCAAAACTATTCTCTCGGTCACCAACCCAACACCAGGAGATAGACCAATAACTTATCTCATTTAAGAGCCATTATGAGGATGGTCATGCACCTTGAGAACTTTCCATAGGATGCAGATTTATTTTTAGTAGTAGTTTAGTATCTACCGTTTACACTTTAAAACAATTCGCCCATGCATTTTGCAATCAGCAGAACCCTTTGTGATTAAGTTCGTCCACGGAATTATTGCCAACACACTCCATTTCTACCGCGAAACAGTAATGTTCGCAATACTGCGTTCTGGTTGGAAGGGTATAGGTGCCGGCGAAATTAAAGACACGTGACTCTTGACAACTTAATGTCTTAGTGTTACGGGCGCAGTTCAGTTTGTCTTTATTATTTTGTTCTTGAACCATCACCTAAAAACATAATAAATACTATTTTGTAACTGCTTCATACATTTTGTCAATTACGTTTTTTTTTATAATAATCGGTGACGAGACGAGCAAATCGCGCCTGATGTTAAAAGTCATCTATAACAGTTCGGCACCAATCAAAATTTTAAACTACGACAGTTCAGAACCCTGCATGGATAACGCACTGCCCTCGTCACCCTGAGATATATGATATTAAATCACTTGCCCTATAATTTCACTGGAAACAATGCCCTTTGAACCAAAAAGAGTGCCAACTGCTTCATGGTTCAATAACAAAGGTGTGATACTTTCCCAGGTAGCCACTACAAAATTTATTATTAAAAGTTAATGCTTGAACTCAGAAGTAGACGTAAGATCTTTCAAACGCAGACCTATTATTTACCATTTCCTATATTTATGTCACAATTGTGGATGTGTTAACCCTTTGCTACCCACAGACGTACATATACGTCAGTTTCATATATAAATCTTAAATTTTAATTATCAGGGTATAGGAAGGATTAAGGCGACCCGCA
This sequence comes from Selenia dentaria, assembly GCA_917880725.1. Taxonomy (NCBI): domain Eukaryota; kingdom Metazoa; phylum Arthropoda; class Insecta; order Lepidoptera; family Geometridae; genus Selenia; species Selenia dentaria. The sequence goes on along the minus strand of OU862875.1, from coordinate 37,188,604 downwards.
TTTTATGGATACGTAACATGGTAAAACTTAACCCTTCTTTGGTCAATCGTACAAAAGTATAGTGATTCACTAGTAGCTACCTAAGTAAATCTAAGTTAACATTATGTACTATTAAATAATGTCTAAATAAGATAAGATTAAGTGATTATGACTTCCAAAATGATTAGATTTGTACGTGTATTTTGACTAAGAAGGAAGCGCCAGATTAATATTATAAATGTAATTTATAAGCTGGCCTATCGTCTAATGATATCTTACCATTCCACTCTCCTGGCTATGCAGCATGCACAGATAAAAAAATATACATTTTACGCCAATTGTTTTCTAAGTAAATATTGTACTTATTTATAACACATTACGTATACTTTTTTAAAAGGTTTGGTTATTTTTATAATAAAAACCGCGGTTCACATCAATAGTGTAAGAAAAAAATTATATAAACGCATTGGAATGGAGGCACTCTTTTAGGTGCTTTAGTAAGTTGTACTGTGCCACAGTGGACACCACTACATTTCTACTTTCAGTTCTCGGGTCACACTTATTACCTACCTACGTTAATTGCTCGTATGTAAGAAGTCCTATGGTATAGGATATTTTTCAAATAATTCTTAGGTTTTTTTTTTTTTTTTTTTTAACTTTTTGACCAACCAACCGCATTCTTCAGTCTTCCCGTGAACATGGTGCATGTAACTGCGCCGAAATATCGGGAGCTCATTCCACAACCCTACCACGGTAAATATCCCGTTAATAATCATATAACTTTATAATTCTTAGGTTATCATTTGACTATTATTTCATTTAAAGATAGCGATGCGGTAGAAGACAAGGTAAAATATAACTCTACTGTCATGTATTCAACAGTTTGACATTCTAATGTCAAATTATCTTCAACAACAGTTGTCACACTGATAGCCCAGCCAGGTCTACACTAGAAACTTCTAGCACCATGCAGTAGATGTCCATACGATATGACTTTTACTGTAATCTCAAGTCCAAGGAAGGGATTAACCTCACTACCGCCAGATTATTACACAACTCTTGAACTGAACTTGAACTATTATTGTAGCGCAGTCTGCAGGATCGTCTAGTGTAATTCCTCTGACCCCACTCTCATCTTATTTGAATTTCAGGTCACAGTATAATTGAAGCGCTCGCAGCGGAGCTTGACTTGGTGATCTTAACCGATCAACAAGTTAAGCAACGCTGGCTGCGTTCAGGAGTTGGATGGGTGACCGCTAGTGGCATTATTCAACTGAGCGCTTACGTGCTTTGGAGGGCACGTTAAGCCGTTGGTCCCGGTTGTTTGTCTTAAAACAACAGTCGTCAGGCTATGTCAAAGACCTTCGGGCGGCCTGAAAACTTCGACATGCCTTGAAAACTAGCCTTATCTACCAAGCCGCACTGGACACCCGCATGGTGGATTATGGGCCGAGTTCTCTCTTCGAGAGGAAACCTGGTGTCCAAGCAGTGGGAACATAATTGGCTGATTATAATATACAGTATAATTACTGATTTAATACTATTATACATGATATAATTGTCATCTTTACCTGTGGTACTCGCGTGCGCATGAGCACAGTGACGTTATCATTGGACCTCAACTCCAAATAAGCCGCTCCCACGTGTAAAGCGACCAGCTCAGCTCCAGTTGGCTCCAACACCCAGCCTTCTTCAGGCCCCAGTTCTCGAGCGTTTCCTTCTACTCCAGCGTGGGTTTCCAGCCACCAGGACGATCGGGAGCGCGCATTGCTGCCGATAATTGTTGTCTGAAAGGATAAAATATTTATGACGCTAGTTAACATCCCATAACAGCTGTGGAAAGTCTATCCTAAAAGTAGTATAAACTGTTAGTATTAAAACACATGTGGAAATCACTCAGATGATTATCCTTAGAAATATAATGGTTAGTGGTAATGTCGGATAGGATTTGGACATAATATAATTTTATTTAATTAAGCTAGAGACATACTGTTACATGTAATAAAGTTAGTATAACTCACAAATATATTTATTTATTTATCTAAAAACTTACATCTATCATTACAGGTAATAAACCCAATACAATAGAGTAGCTATATGTTTTTATGTACTCGTATTTCATTCACAGTCTCACTCACACACACTTTGTCTGCATTGTATTCTTCAGTTATCAAAATATAAATTATAATTAATTCTTATATTACATAATTGTGTTTTAAAATTTAAGCTTTTTTATAACAAAATTGTAGTAAGTATTTAAAACAGAAATGAAACCTTATGCTAAACATAAATATTAGTAACGTACCTCATAATATAGCCCGCACAAAGCATCAACAGAAACCCAGGCAAGGCCAGCCATCGTGGTAGGCAGACGAATTTGACTGGTTCGTTTTAAAAGCGCTGGCCCAGAGCCTGCGGCGTCTGGGAGCAACCTTGAGGTTAGCCTTCCGCGGAGGTTTGGAGGACCTAAAACATGTTACATGAAAATCACAACATAGACAATATTTAGTAATTGGGTAAGGTAAGTAAATCACTCTTAAATATATTGTTCTAAAACTGCTGGCCGAGCGATCATCACAAGACCCCCAAAGTTATAATTATACAACTGCATCAGGAAATTATACGTTGTAGTTCAAACTTATAGTAAAGCCAGTAATGCCGTGCGTAATGTGTCAATGTCATGTTATATCACAAAATACAATAAATTATGTGATATCATTGTTAAAGGAGTGTTTGACTGGCGCTCTAGATTGTCTTACAACCGTACGTTAATATTTTACATTAAAGTAACTTATTTAGAGACTACGGTTACTGAGCTACAACATAGATGTAAGAGCACGCTTCAAAAGATTTGACTATATAAGAACCTATGGAAGCTGATGAATGATGGCCGAAATTTGCCTTACCAGATTCAGCGCCGATATGAACTGCAAGTTGATCTTCATACAAAGGCTGAAAGATCCTAGCACTTGGCCTGGCCAAGACTCCGACACGTGTGTCTAGTATTTCTACTTGCGAATGTCTCTTCCCTTGCTCTTCGACCAGCGTGATTTTGGGATCACTTACACCCAAATTGTCAATCTGTGAATGAAAATTAAGATTTTTTGAAGATCTAAAACTATTAGAAGTACTCATATTATTTTGTTCTAACACCACATCATCGGCATCTTTACCTGGATACCTCTACATAGAACACAGACGGCCTACTATCTCACACTACCTGATATACTCCTTTCAAAAGTTCATAAACTGCTTTATGGGATATATACTCAACCAGATACCGGAACTCAAAGCAAAATGCATAAAAGTTGAAATTAATTTCTTACCTGAATGTCATAGACTAGAGATCCTTCCTTGTCAATATAAAGCAGCGCTAGTCCTTCAGGAGACACGCTCGCCGGAGCCCTCTCAGACACCAAAGGTGCATGGAATAGTTCACATGCGGCTTTCTGTCTCACGCTTCCTGATATTCTTCTTTCAGGAGTTTCTACTGCTTCCACTGAGAGAGATAATCGACCGCGGGCTAAAGAACGTAGTTCTGCAGCGGATACAGGAGTGGAAACTTCTAGAGTGTTTAAGTTGTAGTCTGGCTTATTGATTCGTTGAACCTGAAAATGCGTTCGTAATAGTTAAGTACGAGTAAGCCGTTTTACAACAGAAAGTAAGGGAGGTTAGATCTACTTTTTTTTTTCAGAGGAACAATTCTGTTCATTGGAAACTTTAATAAATTAAAGTTCAATATGTTAAATATTTTTTCTAATTACATAATTTTACAAATTGTATAATATTATAGGGTACTGAACAATGTTTTTTTTCATAAGTTTTAATGTATTTGTTGATATTATTTTTATCTGTACAGTTTACCAAAAAACAATCCTTAAACAAAATATAACTCGAACGATTTTTTTTTAACAGCAATGTTTCCAATCTGCTCAATAATAGAATAACCATTAATTGTAAACTAAAAAAAGTAGTTTTCTAGGTTGATTTGTATGAATGAATTGAAGCTAAAATGTTTCATTTTGAATATTTACTCTTACTTTTGAGAGCATCCAAATTACCAAATCATGAATAGCTCAAAACTATTACAATACGTATAGACACGTTTCCTTTTAAGCGGTTTATGTAGCACTATTCTTACCATTATATTACGTTAAAATCTGACTAACATAATTAATATTCATCGGCGCATAAATCAATTTCCCGTACAAAGTTTTCACCATACACGTAATTTATACATCTAGTCACGTAGCCAAGAAATCATTCACCTAATTTTCTATTTCCCTAATTGCGCAGTAGAAAGCCACTCGAATAAAAAGAGGTTGTTTGTATTCGTCCGTTTGCATTCAACAAACAAGTCACGATGGGTTCAACTCGGTCAGGACAGTGCAATTAGTAAACAATGTTTCATTGACGATGTTAATTGAAATTAGGGCTGCACATAACGACAATTGCTGAGCATACGCACATACAATATACATTTTATGAATCGCAAACAATTTATGTAATAATATTTTATGAAGAACGCCGTTAATATTAATGCTGATGACATTCTTGGTCGGATACTCGATGGAAAATTCATTCTATCGGTATTTTATGTTACCAAGCCACTAAATCGGCCAATCGTGATGTTAGGCTCCACTTATGCTGTGTTCCACAGTTGCATTGGCACCTTCAAGTTTGAATGTTCAATGTTAGTATGCACTCGTCAGCCATGGACTATTTCACTTTTCAGTACTTATTTAATGAAAACTATATTTTGTTACATATTTGAGCTCATTCATACAGCAGTTTGACCTCATACAGTGTAATATGCTGTTCAAATCTAAACTCAGTAATAATTGGAAAACTGGCACTCCGATGGTTCCTAACAAGACGAACTCTTGCAAAGTTGTCGTACAGTTGTAGTATATCATCGAATGGCGCCCTCATCTTTGAAAGGTAATACAGTCCTGGGTGGCTTTGCCCGCAAACATAGATATATAATGTGATCGTAATATTTGATAAGGTAGATAATATTCATATTGTATAATGGATTAAATTCATGATCGATTTCCAGCGCGACCATTTTTTATACATAAAAATATTATAGCCTACAGCTAAAAGTAACGTTGGTAAACAGAACAAACAAAGAACAGATAAATAAATATTACTGCAAATATTACCTGATCAATAATCGTCTGATTTTTCTCAGGCAGCGTCAACACAACTTTCACCAAATGAGATGTATTCGCTGTTTTCGGAAAGACTCCATTGAACATGAGAGCTAAGTAGAGACTCGGGGTAGCTCCCGCCACTCCAGTTATCACTGCAGTACCACCCCACCATCCATCCTCATGGTCAGTAGTCTCGTAGTCACGACAAGCCCCCTGACCAAACGATGGAGGATGAAGCTCAGGCTCTAATAGAGTCGTAAACATCTCAGAAGTTAACGCTGGGTATCTGGAATACAATGAAGCAATTCGTTGTGGGTTTTCCAAAGAACATTATATGTTATTATTACGTAAAGGATAATAGTGAATCAAATCTTATTAACACATAAAGGAATACCTATATAAGATGAGAAAACGATCTCGAATTCCGAGAAGTACCACTTCATAGCGAGCAATTAAAAGAGCAAATCAATTGAGTTTTCGCTTTGAACGCCAACGCCGATAGAACTCGCATACTCACGTCGGTATTTTCCAAGAGTTATTTCTAATGAAACCGAATGATTTCCGTTATTAATCACACGGTTAATTTAATTTACGATCCAAAGCGAATAGATTTGCTTGAGACTTACTCGGAATCGGTGTTTCAATGGTTTGCTCCATCGCACAGTCTAACAGTGTAGACGATGATGCACAACATATGCACGCAATCTACTTTTGATCCGAGACTTTTGTTAATTTTATTATAATTTTCGTACCTACCTCTCGATTCGACCGCTGAGTGCGAAGTCAATGGAGTTGTTACGTTCGTTGCCCCACAGCAGCGCTACGTGCAGTTCTCCGTCCCGCAATAAACTTTTGTATTGACGAGGTACTCGACGCCAAACGCCGCATAACTGTAGAGAAGACGTGGAGATATAATCATTTGTAAACATACTGCACCACACACATATCTAAATCCTGGGCTTTGATTTCATGTTTTACTGTTATATGCGTCAATATTTATTCTAAATGGGTAGGTGACTTATATGTAAATATACCTTATCAGTCTTTTCTTCATAAGTGGCGTGTATCCCTGGCATTTTCTTGAGTGGTTGTTCGAGGAGCACTCGACCTAGTCGGTCGAGGAAGGCGAGTGCACGTGGTTGGGTTGTCATAGAGGGGCTTAGAAGGACGGACCAGTAGAGGTGGCGTCGGCTCAGTGTAAAGCGAGCTGTGGCAACCCCTGAAGCCACTGGGACCCCTGACATGTCGTCGCGACGGACGCATAGAGGAGACCGGCCAGTTAGAACTGACCCGAAATCTGTGGGGTGATAGTTTAAGATCTTAGTACTTTTAAATGTAGGCGGCTATGACATGCGAAACCAAACTGAATTATTAATTAATGCCCTGTTGTAATTTATTAGGAAGGCTTCATCAGAATGCGGAAGCTCGTTATACGCAATGCATATTGTTAATATAATTAGAAGCATAGTTTAATCTTCAGACCCATACGTTAGTGTTCTTGTACAAAATGCATCAATGAAATAGTGGTGTGTTGAATTCACCAATTTAAGAATAGCACTGCGTGTTGCAAAATATTTTCCTATTATAGGTACTTTTTGATGCATACCTACATACTTTAAATAGGTTCTCGATTGTTTTCTTGAACTGGTATATTTTCGCGATCCCACTACGTGTTTATAACTTCAATTTAGCAAGAATTCTTTCGTTTTGGTTTTATCGTCTTAACACCTCCATTCACGCTCGCATTTAATTCACTTGTTCTGTCTATTTTTTCCACGAATTCTTTATGTCCAATATCTTTAAGAAAACGTTTCAGAACGTACTATAACTAAACTCACTACTAACTGTCTTGCGTGCGGCTGCACTTCCTTAGGAGTCAAATTTATTCTTTAGTGGATGCTGATTACATACTCGTAGAAGGCATAATCTGCCAAAATTCGAAAGCCGGCCGGCTTAGTCTCTGCATTGAGGAAACAGTCTCATTCAGAGATATCCCTCATAAATGTTCACAAACTCATGTATTTCACACACTGTACATTCGTACCGTCACATTCCCCGTGACATATACACATCAGAAATATCCAAGACCCGAGAACAAACAGTTCTTTTTCGTCGGCACTAATAACACTTCTATACTCCTAGTTAGACACTTGACTGAGGTGAGGGTTATTATAATTGCGTGAGTTTCTATCATCCACTCTCCTTTAAACATCAAATTGATGTAGATTTTACAATATTGTTTAATATAAAAATAAACTTACATTTCATATTGTGTTGCTCATCATCTTCAGCTGTAATAACCATCGGGCTGTCTTCCTGGACGATATCGGGCGCTGAAACAAAGGATATTTGATATAAGATCTTCTCCACGTGTGTGGTATCAGATTGGTACCGGTTTATTTATTTTAACTAAATGGTAATTGATATTTCTTCAGTAGGGCCGTGGCTGACGGGTGCGGCGCCCAGATATCATGTTACCGAAACCATTTGGTTAAGCCAGGCTACTTCGATAACGACGTAATTTGATTTATCCAACTGTAGTTATTATTATAACCAGCGTTTACATTGAGCTATAAAAACGTCTTTTCATTGTCAAATAGCCATAGTGTATACTGGACCATACTGTGTATAGTGTATACTGTCAAATGGTCCGCACGCACTGTATAGCTAATGTAAAGTTGCGTCTTTAGTGAACGCACATTTCTAGCCTGGAACAAGCCATTTTAGATAATACGCCTGGTTCCCTATCTCGTAAAGGGCACTTTCACTTGTCGATGCAACGGCTTATAAAAACCAGTGGTTCGATCAATTGATCGCGAATGACGTCTGTCGCGGCCAGTTCATGAGACCCCCGACCCCTCCATTCGGGTTGATTGGATCAAATGTTATTCAATCGTAACAGGATCGGCAACGTCTAGACGGCGACAGCAGAATTTGCGTTTTGCATAGCTTTCTTGTTGGGTCTGCTATGTACAGAAATAGAGAGAGCACTGACATTTACCGCGACACTTTAATTGCTACCAGATTTGTCTATGTGAGCCTTGTATTATGTAGTCTGCTAAAACCCTGAAATTTTCTAAACGCAAAAGTTGCAATCTCTGTAGATTGGCATCTTTATTATTGTTGGCTGGATAAACTATCTCCTGGGATTTGCCTCCACGAACGTTCAAATGGGAATAAGCCAAAAGTCATAAAAGTCACCTCGATTGGAAAATCCCACATAAAACTCCCATTGAAGTCAAACGTTAAAAAATACAGCATCTGTCGTATAAAACGGAGTGTTTTATGTCATAATCTAGACAGCTATAAATAATAAGATAGGTGTCCTAGTACGTAACTTATGAATCGTGTTATCTGATCATGGCGGAAGACAGGGAAATGATATGATAAACAAACTCTCCGCTAGCATCAAACAGTAGGTATGATGAGCGGACTTGTTTATGCTTCTAGCTATATATCCGAAGGCAGATTGTGATCTGGCACGGCCCGGCGCCAGTATTCATAATTCACTCTGTAAATTCATTACATACCCGAGACAGCCCTAAATTTATTTGCAAATGGCGCCAACGTGGTGATGAGTGTTTCTAGGATATTTGCAAGTACAACAAAGAAAGGACTGAGGTCTTTTTTTTATATTTCATATGGTTAGCAATTGGCCGCTATCTCAGTTGATGGTCAGTTATGAAGTGATGCAGCCAATGATAGGTAACCGAAATTAAACTTAGGAATACATAATATTAGATCTCAAGGCCAGCCTGCTAGAACACACCGTTAGGTAGTGACAGATCTTTAGTCTTCTGGGCGGAAGCTAGATATACGATCACCAGGATGTGCCCTGCCGCCATGCCGTGGATGCATATCCACGGCATGGCGTCAAAATGTGATTTTCACCTGTGACTTGTGTGTTTTCCTGTGACCGCCAGATTGGCAGCTGACCCTGACACCTCTAGAGCTATCATTGCTTAAAGCGATGCGGCTATATACTTCCAGGGTTTATGGCTTATGAACATATGATAATCCAGTAATATAAAAAAGGTGATAGTAGAGTACTATATCACCCTTTAAATTCAAACAAGCCACGACGCAGATAGAACGTGTCACCTTCATGAAAATAAACTATGATATTTATCGGTGTGAAGGGCTTATTGGCAATCGGCAGCCCTGCAAGAGAGGATACTAAAGCGGCGCGAGCGGCGTCGAAGCACCTTTGACTTGCAGGCTTGGCTCACACGTCGCGCCTGCGCGAGTATGAATATTTATGCGTTTGCATACCGGCACACAGAAGCGCGCGGTGTCTCACCGACGAGTACCACTCATTAATGTCGTTTAGAGCAACTTAAAACTTTTGAAAGCAACCTCGAGAGAGACGTGACATGACTAGAACCGTAGTTTCATTCTGAGTCTAGTCAAGGCTTTACTCTTTAGGCCTCTCCGGACGCGACGAGTTTTCCAATCGCGTGACGTAACTAGGCGCCACTTTGACGACGCTCGATATTTCCAGTGATATTAAAGAGAACATAAATGGCTTACACTCTGCGCATTATTGGAATACTTAGTAAGCGATTGCTATCCTGCCTATGTATGTACCCCGGAAAGCTATGAATCTAAGACGAGTACTTAAATGCATCGTAAGGGCTTGACTGTAAGTGCGTCTCTATGAGGAATATGATAACCTGACAATAATGCTAAATATTTCACAAGTATGTTTACAATGTCTACAGTAGCTATCTATTTCCGTAACAAAATTATATAAGTAAATCGCAATAGCATTAACTAGAATACTATTCAAACTGAGATTGTTTACTATAAATGTCACAATGCTCACTTAATTATATGTGTTGGAATTGTGTCAGTGTACACACCACGTAGTTCCACCTAATTTGCGAGATTTAATGCTAATCTGTATCTCAACACAATACAGTTTGAGAGCAGAACAACACAATCCGTAGACACAAACATCGGTGCGCCGGCGCCGGCCGCGGCGCCGACTCGTGGCGAAATGGATCTAACTAACAGACAAATCAGCCGGCCGATTGACAACACACACCAGTCAGCACGGTCAAGTATTAGATCCAGTATAAACAAAAATACATTACTAACAATATGATTGCACTCGCCACCTACGAAATTGGGAATGCATGACCGAGGAAATAACAAGATAAACATTATAAACTTAATACGTAACCTTATTTTGGGTTCAAAACCACAATACATTATTTTCAATTACTTTTATTTATAAATCAGTAATATGTATTTACATATATGGAAGTAGCAAAAACACAGACTGTAAACTTGTGCAAGTGAGGTTTTAAAATTGCTCTGCGGTCCGTTTCGCGATATTTTTGCTCACAGTGCCGTCTACCATAGCCGGCCCGAGACAAATATCGCGATTTTGACAGCTCGTGGCACTGTAAGCGTGTTGATCAATCAGACCGGAGTTATAGAAATAACGAACAACCGCGTTTGGCGCGCAAAAAAAAAATGCTTAAAATTAAGTGCATAGCGAAGGTGAGTTTGTTTAGCTTATGAGGGCATTGGTGGCGTTGTCATTGGTGGCTCTTTTGTTATAGCGTTCGTAAAGCTCAAAAATGTTATTTTTATTACTTTCGTTACTTTTGCCCACACCCTACTCGAACGCGCAACCGAACATAAAACCTAAACTCGCATGATAATGCTTTTAAATGCAAAGTTGTCAAAAAACGATCACAAACAACCATGCTCGGGACGTGGGTCAAAACTTGCACTTTTTGGTGACAAAAATAACTCTTTTTTAGCTTTCCGAACGCTGAACAAAAAGAGACATAAACGACATTTTCATCCACAGATTCCGAATTTGAACGCCCTTGTGAGCGTTTTTAGCGTTATTTTCGCAAAAAGTATTCTATTCGAACGCACTATGTGTAGGTTAACTGTGTGGTGTGTGTAGATTAAAAAGAAACATTAGATGGACCGATTTTTACAACTTTTACATCAAAAACAAGGGACATAACAGTAAAGACCTTGTAAAAACAAACATATACCTGTCACTTTTGACAGAACGCTCACGACGATTTTGGTGTAGAGTATGATTCAAGTACTCGTCAATATGGCGGCAGTTATGACGTCATCGATGGCGTAGCGTGGGTCATCTTAATCACGCTCAGAGACCGATTGTTATCACGCTGAAATCGATGGCTTGATTGGGACCGTACTGTTGGGTCACTGATTCAGAATCGATACAGTAACATTGAAAACAATGTGGCTACTGAAAAAATATTAAGATCTCTTGTTTACCATACCTCTTTTAGCCTTAATAACTATTTGACATGGTGCCGAGTACCTTTTATTTTTATCCCAAATATGTGATCTTACGTGCGATGATTCATCAATTAACGACGGAATGCAAGTACAAATACAATGAGCCCTAAACTCGTGCAAACGAGGCTTAAAGTCGGTTAAATTATCACTGATTGCACAATCGATCGGGCCAATAAACAGCATCTTAGACAACTCAGTGTTCCTAGGTCTCTGCATATTTATAAGACGTTAACGGAGGATTAGATAAATAACATGAATACTTGCATAGTAAGCTCATTTCAGTGTTTCTCTGAACCTGTTAGCTTCTTTGAATGTTTTACACTTTGTAATCTAAACTGATATTGCATCTTGTTATTATATACTTCTAATGTAGATCAAATAGCCGAGCAAAATCAATAGGTTCATAATTGGTGGATAGAAATGCTAAACCCTATAAGTAATTAGATAGCAACTTACATACTTCCTAAATTAGTAAGGATTCAGTCTAATATATGACTATAGGTATATTATTTTATATGTACTAGTAACTGGCGATACAGCAAGTCGTGCGCCTAAACGTCACGATTGCCAGATAATCGAAATAAACTTGATGTAGGTATAGTTGAAATTCAGTTTATGAGTCGTTATTTAAAATCATTCTTATTTTCTACCGACTTCCAAAAAGGAGGAGGTACTCAATTCGACTGTACTTTTTTTTAATGTTTGTTACCTTTTTTGATAGGGTGTTGTTTGATAGGGTGGACTGGCAATACTCATAATTCTTTTTATTTTTTGTTTGAAAGCTGGTGCTTCCCATGTGTTCCCATTTAAATTTCATCAAATTCGGTTCAGTAGTTTTTTTAGTTACACTCCAATAACTGAATAAAATGGAAGTCCATATTAATTTTTTCAAATTGTACTTGTGTACAGTTCCAATAGTTCATATTCTTATGTAGCTAGATACTATTTCCATATATAACTTAGACTTAACTGAACAGAACATGGTTTATTGGCAGTTAGCAGGTTTTACAGGCAGTAAGTAATCTCAAGTCATTGAAAACTGCAACAGTGTATAGGACTCTTATGAGCTGGCGCGTCTGCTTCAAACCAATCATATTCACACTTCGAGAGAGGCATGATACAATGTTGGATTGTTGTGTTGATGCTCAAGAGTGTTGATTGATATTTAATGTACTTGTACTGTATGCATAGCTTAAGGGATGTTGAATATATAAAATCCTATGGATATACAAGTACATCATAGGACAGTGTTTCTTAGTGCTGAAAATATTCAGCACTATCATTCAGCACATCCTAAATATAGGATATACGTAAATTTAGTTCAATTGGTACTATGCAAACATTTCCTACTTCCTACTACCTTCGAATACGTGTATAAATTTTAGTATTAAATTTAAAACCCGGGTATACAATTTTAGGAATTTGTATAAAAATATAAAACTGAATAGTTTTTGTTAATAGTACTTTTTTTTTTAAACGGAGGCACGCACACATGTATAATTTTAACAATAATCATAATCACAGTTCATTGTGATATCTACGGTTTAATTAAAAGCTCCTCTTTGAAGATGTCGTCAATAAATGTCTAAATTTCTATTTTATCATCCATTTATTAGCATCAATTTATGTGTAGTGACTACTAGACGGTTTGATATCTTCGAAAACAGTGTGAATTCGGAACGTTTGGGTAGACAGTGAAACGTTAATTTCAGTCAATGTTGCATGACGAACGACTCTGGCAGTGACGGGTGGCGCCGGCGGCGACGAATTTCAATCAAAAGTTTTACGACTCCCCGGTATGTATATAATAACCTCTATTCTAAGCTCAATAAAAGACTTCGTATAATAAAAACATCATTTTAAAGTCCGAAATATTTACAGTGTAACGACCTTGCATTAATGGTGGAACATGAAGTTACATAATAAGTAAGAAGTATTTAAAAACTATTTTTTAAGTAATTTATCATTAAGCCCTCTCAAAATATAGTAATCCAGTATGACGCCGATCGATCAACCAAGGCCCTCATTAAAATATAAATATAGTTATGTTAGTCTATTGTGTTCAATATACGCTGGCATGACACCTTGACCTCGACTAGTCTGTAAAAAATGTGAATTTCAGCTAATGTCGCGCGCAACACACGGCGGCGCTGAAATGACGAGACGTCTGGTGACGTAACTACACGCTCACAGAATTACTGCTCGCATTTGTGTAGTAGTAACGTATCACACAAGTTCTTCAGGTCCCAAGCTAGGCAGAGCCTGTACTATGGTAACATGATGACTGATATACGTTATACTTATATACACAACCACACACACAGGTCAAACAGTCATGTTCATGCATACATGTTTGACTGGACCAGCGCCAGTCAAAGAATCAGAAGGCAAGCTTGCTACCAACTGCACCAAGCGGCCAGACAATTTGCAATCGTAAATAGTAAAGTAGTATAAATGTAACTAATAGTAGAGCCATAGTAAAACTTTGAGAAAACACGGGCAATGTGGAAAGTACAAATGTTATCAGAGTACAAACGTCTTTCTAATGTAACTCAACGCAAACTTTAAAATCCAACAAATTTCCAAGCAAAATATTTTGAAACTCTTCTATTACGATACAAACGCGTTTAAATTGTATTTAAACGCACAAGAGCTGTAAACCATTTAGAAACACACGATTGCATATAGTTCGAGGGAATCGATCAAAACATATTTTATCTAGCAAAAGTTGGTTTAAGATTTTACCATACTGTAAGTATGGTAAAATAAGATTACTTTGAGACGACGATCTATTTTTTTACAGATTTAAGCCAGGTTAGTTATTTATACTGCGATTCAGCAATTTCTGCACAGAGAAAGGGCCTTAGGCTCTTCGCCAATTTGTTTATATATGTGATATTATATTGCGATTTTCGACAAGAGTGTACTTCTTTCTTTCAAGAAAACCTTAAGAATGATTTAGAAAAAATACTTGAAAAGATACCCTTCATGAAATATTCGTATGAGTTAGGATACATTTTCTTCAGTCTCAATTAAAAGGTTAATCACGGATTTGATTCAAACCCCGTCACGAATCGTCACTTTAAATTGGTTTGCCGAGTGAAGAGAAAGAATCATACAGCAGTATGTACTTCCGCTTTTTCGTTTATTTTCAACACTTACCACAGGACAAATAATAGTAAGGACTTGTTTTAATAATGATTTTTTACTTTACACGTAAGCTGCTTGGATGTTTATAACTAGTTTATTCGTTTTAATTTGAAACAAATAGGCTCGTGAACCACGTTTGATTTTTTTAATGTATTGCAATAAAAACTAGAGCCGGAAATGCTCCTTCAGACAGTTCACTTTGAGACCAATTATTGACCTACTTTCTGAGCATGGGTGATAAAAAATCTTAAGGTTCATTTTCAGAAAATCTATGATATTTATGTTGCTTCTATTCTAACGTTTCACTTTTCGGACTACCACAAACCACTATCTATTTTGATTTTTAATAAACAAGAATTTATTTTACATTCCCGAGTTTAATTATAGGGGTATGGCTTTTGAAGAGTCCTTGGGAAATACCACCCTTTGCCAGTTATTCAACCGTGAAGCCTACTGCTTCACGGTTGAATAACTGTGCAAACATTACTGTGTTTTGTTGAAGGGCAATGGTTCCAACAAAATTACAGGGCAAGAGATTTAACATCTTCATAGTGACAAGCGCAGTCTATTGCCATGCAGGGTTTTGAACACTTGTAGTTTAAAACTTTGAATGGCACTGTATTGTTATGGGAAAATGTGTCACTTAGGCGAGCAAGTTCCTCGTCTCATCACCGATTCACATACAAATTTCTGATACGTTCTCGTATGTAAAGTAAGATTTAATCACAAGCCTGTCACGTCTAGCTTCTGTCACCCATTGAACATCAAGTCTGCCGGCCGTTGTAACTATGCCAGTTTTATTTTTCACACGGCTTTGGCATTTTTTCACTATTTCCTCACTGCTTCAATTACGACAACGATGACTAGTGAAGACTTACCGCACATATACTCGTAGGTACATATAACAAAGCACAATAAAATTTTAAAATGTACGCAATGTAATTCATCTTGAGCTTATAACAAAGAGAAGGTAGTGCATGGCACTTTTCTGTGACTCGATTTATGCGATGTGTTTATAGAGTTTATGAACTAATTGTAATCCTTCTGGCTCGTAATATCTACGATGTACAAATCGTTTATACAGAAAGTAAGTAAAATGGTACATAAAAATGGGAATTTTCACTACGATATGATAATCTATAAACACTGAAAATGGCTATTTTCTTTACCTATCCGTGACACATTGTCCCCTTACTTATTTTTAAGCAAATCGTATTAGAATAGTTTCAGAAATAGCCTAAAAATATATTGTTACGAAGGAAAGTAATAATGTACTAATGAAGGCATGTAGTATACACAGTTAATTTATTATCATCGTCAGACTATTAATCGATACAACTAGAATCGTGCAAGCCTGGCCTATAAGATAGTTTGAACCAAACCTTACCCCGCTTAGTGCAGTAGGTTGACTTGCAAAATAGATTAATGATATATCCGAATCGTTGATTATTCATAAGTCTGCAAGTACTGTGCTATAATTACTGTGCAAAAGAGGCACAAGCCATTTTGGTATTTAATTAAACCTAAACTGGCTATAAATTAATGTAACAAAAAATTTGAATCAAAACCTAAAAGCATTGTTATAATTATAATGGAATTAACAACTGCTAAGACCCCATTCGCTGACGCTGTAAATGCCGGTAGAGCCAAACAGCAATTAGACCATTCGAATAAAGCTGCGAAAGTAAATGCCATTATTATGGGAAGCAAAATGTGACACGTCCTTGATTCTACCATTAGTGCCCGTTTTTTATAATGTGTTGGATATACATTTCTTGAATATCCACACGTAAATCAAGCAATCAATAGAACACCGGTGAGTGCTTGACCTAATTAACCATTAACCTACATGTACAATAGATAACATTGATTATAACTTGCGCCATTGTCTTACAATGTGCGCGATTTTCTTATCGCGAACTAGGTAGGTACGTAGATTGTCGTGCAAGAATAAAAATAGGAACTGTTTTATCATACGAGTATGATTTGTTCTGAAATTAAATAGTAGAGTTGTAACCAGTCTATAACGTATAGGTCGATTTTTAGTTCCAGGCCTTATTTATGTATTGTTTATAATTACTTGTCCTAACTGACTGACTAATTCATTGACGCAGAGCCTAAACCCCCGGGGCTACAAACATGAAATTTAGTAGTAGATGCCTTTTATGTTGTAAGTAGTATCTTCACTAGTATCTTTGTTCGTCTGGGGAAGTACTGCCACCTCACCTATTTCTACAGTGAATCAGTGATGTTCACATTACTGTGTCCTGGTTTTGAATGGTATTGGTACCGGCAAAATTACAGCACATGAGACTTGACAACTGAATGTCTCAGGAATACGGGCGCATAGTTCAGTTCCTCTTGTGACGAAATGCATCTGTTATAGGCAAGTAAAGCGAGCGAAGCCACGGGCGGGTCAGCGTGTCTGGAAATCCCGAGTATTGCGTGGAGAGTGTGTTCTTGCGATTATGGAGTCAGAATTAATAAAATTATCACTGATGTAAAGAAGATGCAAGCTGTGATAAGAACGTGCAAAATGCACATATTCTTCCAGATCAGTGGTCGCAGGTTGGTACTCATTGCAATTGTCTCAACGGCAAGCGCGGCTTGTTTGGAGTCGGCTCCGTGCTAATTTATAGGTTATATTCGAAATGATTGTGGCAAAGAATGTTTATGGTATAAGGCGCGGTCTTATTGTTGTCGATAGGCATGCCGCCGCCGCCACCGCCCCGATCAGGCCGCGTTGTTCGTGCCCGCACACGCGCGCGCATAACTGTCGCACTGTGAGAGTGCAACGAGAGTTGGCTTCGATTCAACATCCATTTACATAAAATATAATTTTATCGACCCCCTCTTGATGCATCCGAATGCGTATGATACTGTATAGGTGCTTGCTCGTATAAGCGCTCAAATTGCGAAAGTTTATGCGTGTGACGTAAACGGCTCGATGTCCGAATAGGAGTTCTACAATTTTGTTCGCCGACGCAATCATACACGTTTGCACAACACCTAAAGTGTGGGATTTTTAAACGAACCAAAATGGAATGTATCTACATACGCTGTTGGAAAGTAGGCTTTGAACATGCGAGAATCGGGCCGCTCACGGGTACGACTCCTTGTTCGGACGGCGCGGCGGCGCCGAACGAGGTATTGTGCCGCCTGCGGTATTTCTTGCGGCGGCCTATGCATAGCCGTTTACGGACAACCGTTTACCCAAAAAAGTGGTACAACAAACCACGTCCATGCTGTTTACAAGAAGCGCAACACTTAGGGCGTACTGTTCTGCGGTGAAACGACGCCGATTTGCATTTAACGCTTACATCTCGGTCGCGACGCTCAAAGCAGCCGTCTGTTTTGCATTTCTCTTACAATCTATACGAGTATATACTTTATGAACATCTATATTTCTTTCAAATTTACATGCAGTAGGGAATCATGCTCGCGTCTGATGAATTTTATCTCAGTATATACATGGCACTAGCTGACCTGACCGCGGCTACACTCGCATGGTCTACGGAATTCGGTGCCTCAGCATACAACAACATATTATAAAGTGTAAACACAATGTTTCTGGATGGTTTTCCATCCCTTAGATCTAGCTGACATATTCCTTACGTTGTTGCTTCAGTGTATAAAGCTTAATGCTCAATCTACTTTGCTCAACAGGGTAGCCTAGAGTTAAAATCTAAAAGCATCACCATAACACGTTACCGTTAAGTCAAATTTATTTCTTTCACTAATGATCATGAATGAATCCAGATTAATACCTGATCCTCAAGAGCAGAACTTACTCGATCTAGAAGAAGATTCACATTTGTATATTTGTGTCTTCTCGGCTCTCAGGTGTCTTATTGAAATATAACTAATATTGTGTTACAATACAACAAAAACTGTAATTGGGATCTTATAGTACGTGTCTTAAAGGAAATTATAATTTAATATGTCAAGATAACCGATTAGCGATAATAAATATAACTGTCTTAATAAGTTCCCAAAAGAAAAATAAATGATAAAAACAAATCAAGAGTCATCTAATTCCTCGTACATTATAAGGAGATAACAGACCGATAAAAAACAACAATAAATAGGAAAATAAATTAAAAAATGTATATAACACTGGCGTGTTTTAATTCCGTACAGCTTAGCCAGCCTTGTACAGCCATCTGTCCCGAAAATTTAAATATTGTTTTGTAATGCAATGTATATTATTTTAAAAGGTTAATTAAATGTGTATTATATAATTTATCATTGTTTGAACCCTTCAAGAAGCTGCTTGTGAGTATATGGTGAACCTGTACGGAAATTTTTCATTATAGATTAATGTTAACAATTACTGCGGAGGTAAAGTGTGAAGATTTTTCATTATGATTCATTTTGGGACGTTTACGCATTTTGATATACCATCGTACCCAAATCGAATTAATTGATATTGTAAGCTATTATCACAATTAAATAATTGTTTTCTTTTTAAATCAAGTTGTCTAATAATTCAGTGATGCAAAAGCAACTTATAATATAGACGTTCCAGCTTCGGTTGTTGGTTCTGCTAACATGTGGTGAAGAATTTAAAATCATGATGGACAAGCCCGCTGTCACACAACCGAGATTTGCTAAACTCCTTCCCCATAACTAACACCGCATTGCGAAGCAGTTCAGCAATTCTGCAGAAGTTACTCTACTGAAAACGTTCTGTCACCCAACATACGCACCAGGCCTTCCTGCAGCATCCTGATGAGGCGCAGCAGCAGAGTGTCTAAAAATACGTTTTTTATTTTTTTCAATAACGTTGAACAGCGCATCATTTGCCTGCGTTGCCCTAATTTAATAAAAATTTAGTTTAGAATTAAACTTATTGTTTCTTTCTGCTAGCTACACGGTAGTTATAAATAATATATAATAATATAAGTTCATATTAGCAGATGATGAGGAAAACATTAATTTCTCAAGGAGACACCTTTACGTGGACACTTTTCTCTATCACTTTTCAAGTTAAACTTGTATAGGAAAAGAAACGCGCTAAAGATTGTATGCCACTTTATTAAGTTGTAAAATGGTTTCCTGTATTTACTTTAATTTGATGCTCTCTAAGCTAAACTTATTTGTTTTATAAGACTAATAGGAAATATTTTATATAGCGCTTAATATTGCAACCTCAGCAAGCGAAGGAGTCTAGGATTGAACCACGAGCGAGGCGAGTGATTCAAATAAAGAAACCTGATGATAGCGAGTATTTCAAAGGTACAAATACAAATAAGTTTATTTCACATATATTTTTGTACAAAATAAATGTGTTTCGGAAATCAATAGCCTCTCCCATATCAATGACAGCTAAAATTATGCGAAATAGCAGGTTACAATTTGAAAGTGTAACAAAAAATTAAAAATACACAAGGTAGAATAATTTTGCTGCCGAGCGAAATGCACAACTTTTTACCTTACCGCGAGGAAAATGTTAGGTGACAAAAAAACAGTTTAGATGATTCATAATATTAAATTAGTTCTTATTTATTTAAAAAATAAGGACATGTAAGAAAGAACCTCGTTTATTAACAACGGTAGAAAGAAGATTTAATGTTTCATAGATCGTCACTTTTGAATTTCTTTTCGAATAACTTTTGTTGGTTTTGACGATTTCAATTTTAATAACAATAAACGACGCTTGTCCCTGGTAGTGAGGTGAAAAGAAGGATTACTGATAGACATCAGTTACTTATACTAAATTAATCTTAATTTAGTATATCTAACTCAATTATTTTTGTGCCGGATTGCAAACATATGTATTTGCCTCATTGCATTCAAAATCTCGTATGCATAATATGAAAGATGCAGCCGATGGAGCTTCTTGATGGAATTTAATTGAAAATAAGATGAACGAATGTTAATTGGCGCTAGTGTATCGGCGTATGTTGTCTGAGCTTTGCCGTGGATTTTTATTATGATCTATAGTTCGAAAACCAAAATGATTCATTACTTCTCAAATATTTCTGGAGCTACGCTCTCTACTTTATAATATAAGTAATAAAATATAATGAACCTAGTTTAAAGCTGCATCTATGACTATTTTTGAAAATATTTGTATGGTTGATCTGATGAATTTTGACGACGAATGAAATGTATATGAAATTGAAGTGAATGCCCAGGGAGCCTACTCCCACCGTTTACGAAACTATCATAAATAAAGAGCGTTTTATAATAAGCTTAGAATATTCATACTTACTATCCTACTCCCACTGACACAAAACGGTCAATCAAATTTAATAGTAAGGTTGCAATATGACTACTTTAAGAGATGGGAGTACGGATCTACAAAAATATGACACTGGGACAATGAAACTTAGTGTCAAAGGTCACGTCAAAGTACGCGAGTTGAGAGAAATATTTGATACTACGTCATCAAAACGTCTATCGTAATGCATTATTATTTAAAACTTGCTATATTGACATGGTGGTACCATAAGAGGTGGGAGTAGGGCCCCAGGTATGCCTAATTTTGAATATTATTATATTCAATTAATGGTATATATTAGGAGGATCATCGGTCGACGATGACATTCGCCTTAAACTAAAAATGTCAGATTCCGGTAAAACGTTAATCGTTCTTTACGTATCCATGTCCATAATCGAATAATTAAGGGGGAAATAGAACAATTAAACAGATTGGGCTGAAAGGTTCTGGAGTAGAGACTACGGACCGGCAAGCTGGACATACGACCTGATAAATGTAGAAGGACGACATTGGATGTAGGCCACTTCCAACCTGTCCTTTTGGAAATATATGGGGGAGGCATATATTTAGCAGTAGACGTTCTTGGATGATAATAATCCAATAAATTAGAACATTAGAAAATTTCACCCCTAAAGAGATTCATCCTCTTAGGGGTGAAATTAAACAATACGAAAAATATTACATGCTTCAGCAAGCAAACCCGTAGGGGGGTCAACTGATATAGTATGTTCACATCAAAAATAATACGTATTTTAATGTATTTAGAGTTTTGTAATTTTTGAGAGCGAAATACACATCCTCGGACGGGATTCGAACCCGCGTCTTGCGACAATCCGTGACGCCATGACCACCCTGAGGCGATCCGTCCAAGCATCGAATTCAACTCTCTAGTTGATTTTAACCATTGTATCGGGTATATTTATTTATAGTATATTTATTTCTCTCTGAAATCACGAAGTTAGGTCTTGCTAAGACCAAAATTTAAGCAGGCGTTCGCAATTTAAATATCATATAATACAAATATGCAGATGTTTGGTGTACAATACCTTTGTGTTTGTTATTGTGTTGAGATAATTCCTATGTTAATTTACAAACTGTGGGTTTCTATATACGTCCAAAGGCAATTTTGTTCAACGAGCTATTTTATTAGTAAAAACTGCAAACCTTATTACTGCTACTATGATGAAGACATGTGGGCAACCTACTGGCTGTATCTAGTATATAGGTAGGAATGCTCCGGCAAGAATGCAAGTAGCATTGTATTTACAATGCAGATTTATCGAGCCAAAATATTATATTTTGAACATATAAACATATTTGTATTAATCTGATCATTGAACAATATAGAGTTATTACTGTCAACTACTGATCTCAATATGTTACGGTGTCTAGCCGTTAATGACTTATACATATCAATATAACAATATAATTATTAGTAGATTGTGTTGTTATTCTAAAATTGTTGATTGATAATACAGAATAGACGTGTAACAGGTCCCTTTGGGCCGATGAAATGGTGAATATAGAAAATATAAAAGTGGCATAGAATTCCCACCATGTAAAGGTTGTTTTATGGACCTGTACATAGCTATGGGTAACGTAACGCTTAAGGCTGACCCAAAACGGAAGCTATAATTCCCGATCGATAATTACACACAGATATTACAATATTTTAGAAACTACCAGTCATATTAAAATGGTACTGATTTTATTTTTAAAGCTTAAAGATTAGACTTTTAAACAATATTAATTTTATAGATGTTAGTCTAGTCGTTTTTTTTTTGAAAATACAACAAATATAACAAATTAATTTTTTAGCGTTTTGGCCACTTTTCCCCCCCACCACGGGGCTTATAGATTAGATAGTTATTATTATTATTTTTTTATTTAATTTTTAATTACTAAAAATGTAATGTAAGGTAAGGTAAATGTATGTAAAATAGGTAAAAGCACCTATTTTATTTATTGTTGTAATTGATTATATGTATATTAATTATATTTTTTTGATATGTATCTCATTCAGTAAATTGTAGGTTAAATCCCGGTATGTGGTTGATCTTGTCTAGTTTATGGTTATATAATTTTTTGGCTATGATTCAATTTGTCGTGTGGTTTAACGTCTGTACCTCGCTTGCGTATTGGTGGCTAAATTAAAGTAGTGCATACATATAAACTACTATGAGATAATACATTAGAATCAGAATCAGAATCAGAAATATATTCACCATTATAACAATAATTGTTACATTCGGTGAGTCACATTACATATAAATTAACAAAAAATATATTAAAATTATATTAAGTAACTTAAATTCACAACATATCATTACCTATTCTGAAAAATAGTCATCCACGTTTGTCACTTAATTCAACTTTCAAGTATACATAATAATAATTAAATTAAGTAAATAATTATGAGTCACACAAGCAACTTTATTTACTTGTCAATTGTTCTTAACTACACAGTCAAAGGAATAATAATATGTTATTTTTTGTTCACTCTTTGTACAAAAATGAAGAGTCTACTAATTTCATTTCCATAAACTCATTTAGAAAATAAAATGGGTTATTATCAAAAAAGTGTAATTTTAAAAACTTTTAAGTTGAGTTCTGTAATTAATAAGATTATTAAGACCAACCCATATTAACTTCATGAACTGTTTTATTTTAGTATGAATCCACAACATGTACCATACAAATAATCATATAATGAACTCTAATTACGTCTTGCAGTAATAACCAGCCACCATTTCACACAAGGTGAAGGATACGTATGCAATAACACTTCTCAGTTTAAAATGGACGTCATCCAACATAATTAGTAATAAATGTACTGAGGAAAAATACAAGTGTTTCCATCGATAGCAAAAACTATTTCCTGGTCATATGGATATATAACATATTAAAACTATAAAATGTTATGACCAATACTAAAAGTTTATTACTCAAAAAATCACTGCACTTACTCATTCATTAACCTTCAACTTTCGGCATTATGTAAATGTCGCAGGCATTTTCTTTAATCGGCCGTTTTATGTGTAGTCTATTACTATAATATATATATATATATATATATATATATATATATATATAATATTATTATTATAATATTATATATTATTTGTATAATATAACCATCCAACGGTAACGTGACACTTATGGTGTAAAAATAGATCTGTTGCTAGCAGTATCTAAAGAAAATAGTTTACTGGAATTGGTCATCGAGGCTTAGGAATTGAAGCAATATAAAATACTTAATACAAATATTGATAAACAGGAATTTCTACTACGTTTTTGTTATGATTACTACGTGAACATAGTATAATGCTACGTTCATGGATTACTATCATGAATCTACTGTTGCACATTTTTGCGCAGTGTACCTACATCATAACATTAAATAATGAAGAGGTTCCTCACTTATTTCTAGAGCAGGGTTGCTAAGAAAAAAAAACACTTTTTAACCAGGAACCTGGAAGGTTTCATCGCATAACGACTGCTGTCCTAAGTCAGGTAGGCCGACGGCTTACCGTACTTAGTACGGGGCTTATCTTGTGTACTTTGTCTCTGTCACTCATCGTTTGACTTGGACAGACAGTAGTATACGGTTAATGATCATATAGTCAGTAGTTTAGAAGTTGATGATTCCCACCTATAAAACCTATAACTGCTAAGTGTTTGATTTGGTCTGGTTAGTTTTATTATGATTTAGTAATATATTAATAACTGGCAAATTAATCATTAAAAATAACTCTCAGTGTCTTTACGTTCTACACTTATGGCTAAGCACTTGACAGATAGTAATATATACAAATTCAAAATATAATAGTAATGGTACATTTATTGAATTTTAAGGGACAATTTATATATGTGTAATGTTCACATGTGTCATTACAAATGTCACTGTCAAGTGGGTAAATGTACATAATAATATATTATCTGTCAAAATTTATAATGTAAGAATGATTGTATAATAGCAGCGTTGTTGTGACTACTTGTTTATTAGATTGGCATAACGGTTATCTGTTAAAATACATTTCTTTTTTGATATTGAAACTATTTATAGGTATATATAAATAACAAAATCGCAACACTGTAAATATACGTTACCACGTTATAACTAACATTCTGTAAACATTTATCATAATGTACTGCGTGCATTTATAATAAAACTCGATGTTTATATAGAATAGCTAATATTCATTAACAATCTTTGATAATGCGGTAAAAACTATTTTACTTTCGATATTAGGTACTCGTATAATAAGAGAATCAAGAACGGACTTCCCATGGTAATGGAAGATCATTTACAAAAGTAAACACAAATTAGAAGTCATCTATATCCCCGGCTATTTCATAGAATCTAAGAACTTATAACCTATTGTCATACTTACCTAATTTTATTATACATCAACTTTTAAGTATCACACATCGCTCTGGTTTCTTATTGACTCGCGCAATACTTATTGAAGAAGTACCGGTGTTTCAATACAGGAGTAGACTACGCATGAAACGGCTGATTGAAGATGATGTCTACGACGTAGAGACAAGGTCAATCAAATAAATATTGTAGTGTACCTAATACATAACGAATTCGATCCAATAGTATTATGATGTTGGATCTAAATATTCCACGTTGTAATTGACGATGAACGCATCCTGCAAATTATGACCGCTCGAGTAACATATACCTACCTAAACCAATGCCAATATCTAGTTAGAACGTAGCGAGTACCAATACAAATATAATGTAAAATTAAATCATCCATGAATCATTCACGCAAAAAGTCAAGTAATGAATCCACTAGACAAAGGTCAGTTCAGATTAAAACTCCACCGGGTCATATCAACAAAGCAATGATGTCCAAACAAACACAATGGATTTGGTACTTCACCTCGTTAAGACAAATACGTTACATGTTATGTACCTATTGTTCATCTAGGGACCGGCGGTTGGTCTTTGGAACCTTATAAAATATAAAGAATGCCAAAAGCGGAAAAGGTGAACATGAACTTAATTCGACTTCTATAATGGGCATCAGAGAGAGATTTGTTGGGCCTGGAACGTTTTGTTTTAATCTAAGTGATACAGATAGTGTATTATATATAAACGGATTATTAGTAGCTATAGCCATAGGGGCAAGATACTGAATATAATATGGTTTTAGATTTATTCATAGCTTTGGAAGCTCAAATACCATAACCTCTTAATTAGGTATTTATTGTGGAGTAGGACGGACGGATGAACTGAACAGAAATAGATATATATGTAATCCTGTTTCACCAAATATATTTCTAGGGAAGCAACGCTTTGAAACTAATTTTATAAATGCGTAAATTTAAATCAACTCAAAACGCAACGACGATTATAAGAAAAAAAAGGAACAATGTTTATACTCAGGAATAGCATCATTGTCATCATAATCAGCCCGTTATGTTCCCACTGTTGGGACTCGAGCCTTCCTCTCAGAGAGAGGAGTAATATATAAAAACGTATCATGTATATAGGTACATATTTTGTTGTATATTAACTTGTACTATGAATGATTCAGACTGATTCATCCACGCAGAGATGTAGGCTAGCTGTGGCTACGAACTGAAAATGTTGGCAGTTGATGCCTTTTAAGTTTTATGCCGTAAGCATCCACAAGTCATATATAAAGAAATATATAATATACTACCGACTGCCCGCGATTGTGTTCGCGTAGTAGGGTCGGCCTTCGGTCTCACCATAACCTCCCATCTTTTCTTATTAATTTTTAAAGTCCTTCTACGAAGTATTAGAAAACATTTAAAAAAAAGATGAATGAAATCTGTAAAGCTGTTCTTAAGTTATAGCGTGACCAGAAGAAATAAGGGTTCATTTTTATTTATATATATAGACTAGCGACTGACCGTGACTTCGTTCGCGTAGTAGCCTCAGCCTTTGGCCTCGCCATTAACTCCCATCTCTTCTTAGTTTCTCTTTCATGAGAACCTTTTCCTGACAATAATTTTATTAACACAGCAAAAAATAATTAGTTAGATCGTTCCATCCGTTCTCAAGTTATAACGTGACCAGGAGAAATAGGGGTTCATTTTTAAATATATAGATAGATAAACAGAATATGCCACTTATTAGTCTGCAAAAATGTATCTGTGGTCATACTCCATGCAGGCGGAATCTTAGAGCGTAAACTCTTATTGGTGAATAGACAATCCTACGAATATTATTGCAATGTCGGATTATCCAGCGTAATACAATACTGTACACACTTACGAGATTTCAGTTACCTAACTTGAGAGAGTAGGAACACTGAACTAAACTTTTGAAAAGATATTCATAAGACTGGGTGTATTAATCTTAATATGACATATGTTTCATTATCGCCGTCATTTTCGTCACGCAGGTGAAAACAATGGTCACTTGTTTATTTACACTTAGCGTAGCTATCATATAACACCATATCTTCTTAAAAATTAATACAATTAATTTTCCAGGCATTCTTTTTCAATCACGATATGAGCAACATTGATCTTGACTTAGCCGCGGCGTCAGTAGTACGCGAAAGGACATCGTGCTCTGTTTCCACGATACCATGAATGGTGGTCATTGTGTCCGGAAGCCGCCATCTGGCGCCTTGCTCAGGCGCCACTGATTGACCATGAAACGTGGGATATAAAGGGTCAAAGATCTAGGCATCGTGGCCTCCACTGCATTTACTATATCATTTATTCCGAGATTCTACTTCTCCATAATACGAATTCATAATAAATAACTTTATAAGAATCGTTAAAAATATTTTATTGCGGTTGTAAATTTTAAATCTGAATTTATAATTAAAATAACTAGTGCTAATATTTGAATATAACGCTTTTATTAAACCTGATTTTGCATCAGGTGCGAAAATTAGCTCAAGTGTTCATAATCATATAATAATACACACGTCTCGTAGACGTCACCACGAGTGATGGATAAATATTATCTAAAGGTTGATTACAATGATAATATGAATGAAGATAGAGAAATGAACGTAGAGAAAACACGCCCTACATTTTCATTACTAAATTGTGTAAACATGGATGTTATCGTGCATCTACAGGGTAGGGCTTATAAGCCATGTTATATTTGAATCTACAGTTTACAAGTGTATCTATATGAAATAGGTATATAGGGTGTTTGGTAGAGGGTCCGACAAACCAAATGAGCGTGTTCGGGGTCCCACTTGAAGAATACAAGTTAATCAAAAAAAATCCTCAACCCCAAATGTTTATTCTTTTTATTTGTGAATTTTCCCTTTTTCTCCGAAATTGTACCTATTGAGTTAAAATAAGATTCTCATTATCAAAACGGGAAAATTCACAAAAAAAAAGTTTAAAAAAATTGGGGGGTCGGGGATTTTTTTTGGCCAACTTGTATTCTCCAAGTGGGACCCTGAACACGCTCATTTGGTTTGTCGGTCCCTCTACCAAACACCCTGTATATGCAACCCGCATACATTAACAGTTTGGATGAACAAAAGAATATGCTGTTAGAAAAAAAACATTGACTTTAGTGGAAAAGCGTACAAACACAGGTTAGGCATACGTAATTGACTCACTTGACGAGTTGGCGTATTCTATTCGCTGTTTACTGGAAAAGGTGTTGCTTGCATCTTAAATGAGTACATAGCATACGATTTCTTTAAGATAAAATGTAACATTGCATTGCAGTCGCTAGAGAATGCATTCAGGTTTTAGATATTGCTATTAATGTAAAGGGCGCAGGTTACGTTTGTAATTACGATAGTATATTGATTAGCATGTAAATTCATTATTAAGGGCCCTGTAGCTGTAGTTCTGATTACAAACCGAATACAGTAATTTATGGTTTCATTCGAAGGTAGTCGTGCTCTAGGTTATGTATACCTACACTCTAAGTTTAAACCACAGTTTAAACCTTACTTTGTTGTATTATATTGCACTAACACACCTTACTATTTATGATATTATTACAAGTTTTACTGTCGCTATGTTTTTCTCAGTTTCATATTTATTGCATTGAATTTTCCATACCATAGTTTGTTAAAAATATAAAAGTATACTTTTGAAGCCCACAAGAATATTATGATCACTAGAGTCTCTTTTGTAAAACTAGACAATAACAATTTTAAGGTGTTTTTTGTACATACCTTGCGGCTCTTCGTACGCAGATTTTTTTATTATTTAAGAACAAGAAATTTTCCTACGTTACGCTGCGCTCCGGCTCTGTGTCTTTATGTAAAAACTACAATACAGTATAATACTATATCATTTTATTGTACACAAATGAAGAGATATGTATATAGAGTACCGTTACTTATCAGACATCACCTGATCTCATCATCTCAGACCAACAAATCATGTGTCAGTTGTCAGCCTATTACAGTAGCAGCGCCACCTAGGCTTTTAGTGAAATATAGTTTTGGTTAATCTCATTCGCCCAGTGATTGAACTTGCAACAATGCCTTTTAAACCTTTTATTTTTCGGACTATTGCTTTGCGACAGGATATCTAGTACAGTCGTGCTGCTAATCAAGACGGTTTCTTACACAAGAAGCCCACGTAGTATGTCGCGTTTTCTCGTCTCTTACGTTTTGACGATTTTATCTCTATCCAGCCATCTCTTTCCTTCTCATGTCGATGGGTTGCTCCGTTTCGCGTGAAAGAAGAACAAAACCAGCAAACGCATTGTTGCATTTAATAATTTTGATTGAAGATGAGTCTAATGGAACAAGATACCTCATTCTGCCGAGATGTACCCATAACCTTAAGATTACTGCCACGAATTCATATTATATTACAGCTTGCTGTCGGATAGTAATCCTATTATGGTCGTTATCTAAAGAAATCGGATCGTGGGACCGCTCCGACTAAACTTTCTATGACGTATTATAATCTAAATAATCTAGTTGATGAAAGGAGGAAAATGGAATAAAAATACATTAGATATTGATCTTTAATAAGCTATTGTCTGTTCAGGAAACAGACAGTCTAGAAAAAAAACGAGGTCAATTAAAGTATGTTTAACAACAGCAGATTCTAATATAACTATAATTTAGCAATAAGTAGTACACCACACGGGGGTTCTGTGGGCCTAACGTGACGTGCAGTTCACGTGAAACAGTACAAGTAGTCATTTATCTAGGAAAACTGTGACACAGATAACTCATAGTTTGTACGCCGAAGCGTGACGTGGCCAGGTACTTCTAAGCAAAACCTACACTAAGGCTACGTTCGCGTAAGCGCCGTCAACGTGCGCCCCGGTTTGCCGTTCCTTTTGGTCTCAATGCATAGAATGCCCAATCCGTCTGGAACACTCACACGGTCACGAAATGCGCGCTAAATTTTTTGTCAAAATTGATAGGATCCCTATACATTTGATGTTTGAAAATGACAGCTCGCAACGACCACGTAAACCTTCGATCCTTTGATCCGCAAGCGTAGTGGTCACGGCGTGAGCGATTTCGGTTACATCATCGATGACGTATCGAGCTCGCTCACAATGATCGTAGGCTTGTAAGGGAATGGGTGTGCGAACGCCGCGAGTGATTTCGGCGCTTACCGGAACGCAGCCTAAGACTATTCTTGCTTAATTTTATTTGCTCTCAAAGTGTATATCATTACTTAAGAACTTACTGTTCCTATAGATTTTGAGATAGAAATCAAGCAATTTTTAAATAATATGGTCTGTAAATAAAAATAGATAAATAATAGTAATAAAATATTTCATATAATATGTAACTAATCGAAGAGTAATTAGTCAATACTGTTTTTATTTTTTAATTTCATTAATGGATCAATCCTGGTGACGAAACTCAATGAAATGTTTTGTCACTGTCTCACAGAGTTGAATTCTGTGCCGCGTTGGTGTCCTAAAGCTGTTAGTAGTATACTTAGTATATATAGTACTTAGTAGCTGTTATCGAAAAGCGATTTTTCTATTTTTCCGTCCACTCTTAGGTACAGCTATGTTACGTATATTTTAAAGTAATACGTACACGATACCATATTTTAATATGATACGTAGATACGTACGTATAAGAGTGACAAACTGATAAAATTGAATTGGTAAACCTAACACTAATAATATGAAATTATGTAAGTATAATGTATCAAATTTTGTATTGTTCCGGCTATTTGATCCGCGAGCAACGTCATTTTTAAAATGCATTTTCTTTATCCACGTTACATAAGGATCAAAGAGTCGATGTTATCTTAAGAATGTCATTAGGAAGTTATGAGGATAGCGGATGACACAAAAACGTTTAAAAGGAAATGTCATGAGCGTGAGTTATAGCTAATTAGTTTTAAATTGCTTTGACATAACGAGATAACGCAAATAGCTCACAGATTGCCGTTTGTTTCAAGTCGTACAATTCATCATTACATATAATACACAAGTAAATCAAAGGCAAAATAAATTGAAGAACAGTTTCATTTATTCGATTGTTATATCATTTACATAATAAACAACCTAGATACATCTATGATTCTAGCAATAAATACAAGTCAATCGATGCCAACGTACAGTGAAACATATGAATAAATCTTTTAGCATGAGCACGTCATACACTTACCGCAAAGTATCCAACACACAATGTTTAAATGTTTATAAATTCTTTCATCGGCCTCTTGTACTGATACGTGAAGTTTAAATAAACTTCCAGCTCACCGACTACGGCTATTACGATTCTACCGCCCAAAAAATCTTTCAGTTTCCTTATGAAAATCTGAAATAAACACTATTGAAATTATTACACCAGAAATAGATGCATTTTGGTAATGAACGAGGTGCTTCTCATATATAAATATAATTTAATATAAAGATTCTTACGTAAACTTCGATGTGACCCAATTTTTATGCAAAAATGGCTCATGAGTCAGGTTTCCTGATCTGAAGCGATGGTGCACTTACTGGAAATTGGAATGGGTTGAGTAACTGAATGTTTATTGACTCTGTCGAAGTCGTTTCCGATGAAAAACACCGTCGCGAGAAAAGCGTTGTTATGGCTAAAAGACGCTGCGGTGGAATTCAGAGCACGTTAACAAACGCTTGTGAAATTTTAAAATTCTGAACAGATGTTGTATGGTTCGAGGACGTTTGACTCTATTCACATTCAAGTGGCGATCTGAAATGTAAAGAAAACGGCATTTGCAAGTTTTGCATCGTAAAGTAACGTATGAACGAGTTACCGTCCGGCGCCAAGATTCTTTGAACAATGAAATGGTATGGAAATGGCGCCAAGCCTTCAATCATAAGCAGCGCACGCGCAGGTCATAAAACTGCATTTATTAACGTTTAGCCTCTACGCTTATGACCGCCAGATTGTGGCATGCCCTTGCTTAATAATAATTAGCGGCGATATTTGGTCGTTTAACCCTTGCCAAGAATGAAATCATTTTGATTTATATCAAGTAGATGTTTTAATTATATTTTTAGACGTAAATATTTGCCGCCTTCACGACGCCTTATGTGTGACGTCCGCAATTATCAAACGAGATTGATCCAGTACTAGAATTGATACGATAAAATCATTTGAACCCTCTTTCGTCTATTGGAACAATTGATGCTCTCAGATGTTCTACATTTTTAAATTGATTAATTCATTTGTGCACTCCTGTCAAAATAAAGTAATTTAAAAAGTAAGCGTTTCATGGTCCGATACACATCGATGTGAGTTGCCAGGACTAAAATGTTGGGTAATAGTACATTACTGCAGAATCCAGTAAGTAAGCTTTTCTGGCCAAGTATGAGTTAACCGGTTATATACGAGGCCAGAATGGTTTTCTTACTGGTTGAGGCTTGTATAATGCTTTTCTAAAAAATAGTATTTTCAGACCAACTGTTGGCTTGTTTTTCTGCATTCCACTTCATAATTTTTTCATAAGTTTTCATATATCGCTCCATGGATTTAGGAGGAATTAAAAAGATTTTTTGCTATTTTGGCCTCAGCTTTTAAATCAGGAGGAGTGCCATCTATTTCCGAATCAGATCCGCTTGAACTCAGTATTTATCCTCCATTTTTGGCCTCGTATATATCAGGTTTATCTACAGTCGGTTCCAAAAATAACGGGTCAGTCACATAAACCCGAATATCTCCCGAACTACGTATGCCATCCTAATGAAACGAAGACTGTTCAATTGAGAATTTAATTATACAGATAAAAAATAAAATAAAACTTAGTTACACCCACAATATTAATCTTAAATTAAAAAAAAAACTAAAGTAGTCATATTTTTCTTAAGATTACATTTTTTTTATGATTGTTTTTTTGCTGTTTTTCATCACTTTCTTCATTTAATACTTTGTATTGCCTCCACGAGCTCTTCTGACAGCTTCCAGGCGATTAGGCATGCTGTACACCAAATTTCGGAGCCGGTGCTGAGGAATACCTTCCCATTCCTCCACCAGTGCTTGTATGAGCTCGGGAAGCGTGATTGGTGGGGGGTTTCGACCTTTCACGCATCTCTGAAGCTCGTCCCAGGCGTGCTCGATGGGGTTTAAGTCCGGGCTTCGCGCTGGCCACTGCATGAGTTCGATACCGACCTCTTCAAGGTAGTCATGTACAATTCTGGCGGTATGGGGACGCGCGTTATCATGCATTAATATGCCATGCCGGTCCATCCTGGCCATGAAAGGACCTACATGTTCATTGAGGATCTCTTCCACGTACCTCTCTGCATTTAGAGTTCCATTTTGAATGAGCACCAGCTCGGTGCGGGCCTCAGCAGAAATCCCAGCCCAAACTTGTACGGAGCCTCCACCGTACGCCACTTTTTCCTCCACACACGCTTGATGGAAGCGCTCCCCTGGTCTTCTGTACACCAACTGCCTACCATCATGCTTATAAAGCATGAATTTAGACTCGTCCGTGAACATTACCCTAGACCAATCGTCTAGTGTCCAGTTTAGGTGTTCGCGCACGTATCTCTGTCTTGCAATTCGATGTCCCCGTTCCAGTTTGGGGCCATTTGCGGGCCTCAATGGTTTCAAATTTGCTTCAGCAAGACGTCTTCTTACTGTTTGAGCGCTTAAATTGCCACCTCCAAAGCGAATAAAGTGAGTTTTTAGACCAACAGCAGTTTGAAAACGATTTCGGAGCATTGTAGCCACCAGTTGTCTGTCTTCCCTGGCCGTTGTGCATCTTGGTCTGCCATTTCCTGGTCTTCTAAGGTGTGATCCGGTCTCTTGGTACCGCTGGACTACCCGCTGAACAGTCGACAAAGATACACCAATGTTTCTGGCTGTTTCACGCTGGCTCCGCCCAAGTTCCAAAAAAGTTAGGATTCTGGTACATTCCTCTAGCGTGACTGCCATGCTTCACCTCACAGAATAATAATTATGCACGTGGAAGACGTTCACGATAATTTTTTTTGTGACAGAATAGAAATGGAAAGCATCCATAATGACATGAAACAAAAATTTTGTTTTTAAAAATAGTCATTTTTTTAAATTTTGTTTTTCTAATGAAGTTTTTTTCATCAACCAGTTTAAATAATATGCTATTAGAAGCGCAACTAAAAAGTCTTTATTCTGTTTTTTATTTCATTGATCTAGCTTTTACAGTTCTGGAGGTATTTCAATTTTTGTGACTGACCCGTTATTTTTGGAACCGAGTGTATGTTCACACGGTAAATTAAAACACAATATTTTCACATGACAATTGTCGCAATTGAATTTGAAATCTCGCCAGTCGTTTTTTTTTTTAAGTTTTCATAAAATGTCATACCAAAAAGAGAGATAGCTACACATATATTTTTGGAGCCTTAAACAGCTTGTGACACTTAACGCGACGCAGAAAAAGTATGCACGATGCGTATTGTACTTAGTAATGTAGAAGTATAGCGTGGGGTTTTTATGTATATATGTTGTTATGTATAGTTGTAATATAGTAATTTCAGTTTATAAATCATGTTGGATTAAAACTTTCCATTCTAAAATTAACATGGATATTCAAAAACAATAATTTACATTTTTTACTAAAACATTAATGTAATGTAAAAATATATCAATGTTCAAAACTAAATGCAAACTTTTTAGTAAAACATATATTTATCTCATAAAATGTCATACCAAAAAGAAAGATAAATATATGTTTGGAGCCTCCCTCCTATTAACCATGTTAACATGGCATCTGTGTCTGGTACTGTTTTTTTTTCTAAACAGATTACCTACTGTCCAGTAAGTAAAATACATACTTATTTTCTGGACAGTAGGAGATTCCAAATTTAAAATTCGCTGCTTACTGGACAGTTAATAGAAGGCAATAAGTCTCCGATAGAGTTCACTTTCTGGATACTTTTTAGAGATGTTATGGCAACACTACGTACCATTTTTGAGAAAACACCGTTTACTGGCATTCACGAAATAATACTAATAAGCCTTATTGTTTCTAATGTCTACTCATTTTTATGGAGTTTTATTTTTTTAAAGTTCAATAGAAACTGAAATTTTACATTACTTCGTAAGCATTTTTTCCCGCAAGCCTTTGCACTATATTACAAAAAAAAACCGTATATAATTTTAACACTGCTTCTATGACCAAGACGAGATGTTTTTTGACATTAATGAGAAAAATGTCATTAAACATTCTCATTTCTGTTTACATTTTTGGTATTAATTATGTCGTCGTCTAATATGCATCAAAACATACACATTAAACTTATATACGTTTTGATAACACCTTTTTTTTTAGGGGGGAAATGCTGTCCACTTCCCTTCCGCTACGGGGGTAGACGGAAGGGGTTATGTGGGGCTTAGACCCACTAAAACCTCCCCGTGAGCAGTCCCCCGCCAGATGGTGCGATATAGGGTTGCACTAGCATTCACCATCTCGCCCCAGGGGTAGGCCCGGGTTAATCTAATAACCGGGCCTCAGCGCCTGTGAAGGGGTGCCCTTGCTCACCAAGGGCACTCCTCAGACGAGTGGGGTCGTGCAAGCCGACGAAGAGTCACCCGACTCTTCACCAGTGACCCCACTACGCAGGAGGGAGGAGGCGAGTAAACTGCCTCCTCCGTGCTCCCGTTCGTCTGTGCCGGAGCGGGTCAGCTTGAACGTCATTCTCCCTAACCCGCTCTGCAGCCTCCTTCTGCGCTATCACCGCTTCACAGAAGGTGGCCACCGCCTGCCACGATCTCTCATTGTTGAGCATGGAGTGCAGTAACGTGCGGCAATGAGAAATCTCCGCCGATTATAGCTGAGAGCGTGTGCCGCTGCGGGCCCCATTCAGCACATACTTTCAGCGTGTGGAGCGCCGTATTCTCCGGCGCTCCACATTCATAGCAGGCTGGGGTCGCCTCCCGTCTTGCAATTTGGTGCACGTACTTTCCGAAGCATCCGTGCCCGGAAAGCACCAGCACCAATCGGAAGGTGAGTGACCCGAAACGCCGCCTCACCCACCTCCGAAGGACCGGGCGGATGGCCTCCACTGTCCACTGCCCAGGGACTGGTAGAGCCAGGTCCTCCGTCCACCACCGCAACAGGGTGGCTTGCGCCTGCCGCCGCATACGTGTCACCTCCTCCCACGCTAGGGGGTCTCCTCGGGATCTTCTCGCTGCCATGTGTAAATTACACCTAAATCAATTTGAAACGACATATGATTGGCTCGCATAAAGCTGGTCCGCTTGACGAATAGCGTCGTTGCTTATGTTGTCAACAGTCATGGGTGGGTAATATTCAAATACTAGAAAGTGACAACTATATTGGATGTAATCATGTTCAATATGCCACTCGCTTGACCTCTATACTAAACAAAACACATAAATTTAGGAAACGAAACTTCAATAAGCTCTACGAAACTTTGCAAAGATTGATTTTTATCAGCAACAGAATCCATTAGTTCAATACAACATCGAACAATCGACACAAATAATTCGTGTCGATTTCCGTCAAAAGTAAAATATAAAAAAAACACTAAGTATGCAGTTATTGTTTTCTTATAAATCGATGGCACATCTCCTTTCACGATTTTTCTCTAACTCTGGTGGTTCCGGACTTGGCCATGATCGCCCATGAAACATCCTGTATATACTTCCTAAGACTTTCTAGGATTTAGAACTCTCAAACAGTTTGCGCTATATGTCACAGGCTGTGTGGTTCAACCGCGAGTCCGACAGCCGCTAGACTCACCCAACGGTCTTGAGCTTGAAAATCGTGATGAATCCCACAGAACAGTGGTAGGATAATATCTGGCGTCAACCTGGCTAACTACCTACGCCCTCAAGATTGAAAACCAGTCCTAAGCACCTAACGGTGTGTTCCGTTGTCAATCCTTGAGAGACAGTCGTTATTCGAGATGTGGTGTCATACCACATTCGACCGCAACATCATGTAGATAAATTCTCTTCATTGGTTGGGTAACTCTGTACAGTAAGTTGGTGCTTTGAATTTTCATACATAACAAGTGCAATTTTAAAATTTTATACCGATTTTCATTCTATTGTTTTGGTAAAAATCAGTTATTGGAGTGTAACTTATAAACTACTGGACCGAATTGGATGAAATAAATGGGACCACACGGAAAACACCAGCTTTTAAACAAAAAAATAATATTGAGAATCGGTCCACCCAATCGAAAGTTGATGAGGTAACAAACATAAAAAAAACAAGTCCTCCAACCAATCCTCAATTGAGTACCTCCTTTTTTTTGGAAGTCGGTAGAAAAATACAAGAATTGCGGTACCAATACGGAAGTTAATTATTCGAATAAAAGCTGCTCTTTCGGCCGGATACAGTTCTCAAGCTTTTCGATAGATGACACGTCGAACATTACATAATTATTAAAACTACATAAAGAGATAAAAATCGTTCTCTGGTGCCTCAGTAGCTAAGTGGACAAGGCATCTGACAGAGTGAGTCCCATTCGATTCTAAAAATACAATATGTTTCACTGAGTAGCTCTGTAAAGTCATATTATACTTATTTAATAATGTCTAATTATGTTTTGATTTGGCCGAATCCATAATATGAGCAGATATTCAGTTTTGACTTAAAAACTCAAGAAAGAACTGAGTTTTGGTCTGTCAATATTAAATCAAAAAACATAATAGTTGTGAAAAACATATATTTCTGTTAAATATCTCAGTATCGTCTTATCCTTTAGAATCATATACCTACTATTATAATTGTCATGTGTAACTTTCAAAATTAGCAATGTATTAGTTTATACTCTTCTTAATCTTTTATATTCTTCATTAATCTAGTTTTGGCTCACCTACATAAATTTATTTTTAATATGATGTTTTTGTGGCGACTTCAATAGTTTGAAGTCGAGTTTAAAATATATTCTCACCAAGAAAGCACAAATTTCGAAATAACTGGGGCAACAGACTGTATATTGAACGTAAAATAGAGGTTGATACCGTCTACCGTATTAACCCATTGAAGTCCCCCTGTAACTCAACTGCCAATCCACCCCTCATGGATACACGCGGTTTAACCAAGTAAAGTAATTGCTTTAAACTATCACGGTTGTTCTCTAAAGTTATATGATTATTAACGGGATATTTACCGTGGTAAGGTTGTGGAATGAGCTCCCGATTCTTCCCGTGAACATGGTGCATGTAACTGCGCCGAAATATCGGGAGCTCATTCCACAACCTTACCACGGTAAATATCCCGTTAATAATCATATAACTTTAAAGTAATTGCAATACACTGTCATGCAGTAGCACGGCCAAAAAAACTACAATCGCTTTAATTACGCTCATATTTTCATTCCTCAAACTGCTCAAAACGTGTCTATAATCATAATGTCTCAGGCAATCTACAAAATTTGCTTAGAGCGAGCGCCACCGCTGGCGCCAGACCACTTTCCGTCCAACCTTAGCGTCTCGCCTGTGACCTTTTACGTGCGTAAAACACGCCTTACGGGCGGTAGTCGCTCTTAGCCTATAAACTAATCACGACATAAAGCGATAAATTATTGCAGATATTTATATATAACCAATATAAAACGGACTGCGGACTGCGCATTGAGGGATTAGATGAGTTTTGCAGAGAATGAAAATAATATTATAATTAGTTAAAGCTATCGACGCGAATGAGAAACAAGGTAGGTCATAAGGTGTAATAATTTGAATCAAAGTGTTTAGTGTAATCTATACTATATATACTTACTAAATAATATTATAAAGAGGAAAGATTTGTATTTGTTTGTAACGAATTGGCTAAAAAAGTACTAGACCAATTTCAAAAATTCTTTCATAATTGAAAAGCTACATTCATCCTGAGTAACATAGGCTATATAAGATTCATCATCATCATCCATCACAGCGCGTGTGAAACCGCGGAGAGCAGCTAGTAACTAATATAAACGAAGTAATAAATGTAGCGAATATGTGTAATACTCGTAGCTACCGCAATCAGTTTGCTGCGATACTTAAATTACCATCAGATTGTATCTCTTGTTATGAGAAAACCTCATATGACAACAAGCAAAAAACAAAGATGGTGTGATGGCGAATTAAAACATTATCCTTCGATCAAACGAACTTCTTTTGAGCAAGGCATAAATGTGGCATAAAACATAAACTAATAAAAATAATAAGTTAAGTAATAAAAACCATACTGTAAATTTTGTCTCTGGGGCGTATTCCGTAACACTCAGATCTTGAACTAAGTAGCCAAGGAAGGATAAATTGCCCATACAATGAGATTTCTAATACTAAATGCCATATTAAATTTACTCATATCTGCATTTATGTCTATAATAGATGTCCTTTTCAGCGTCCTTCTGGAATACGGACCTATTATTCTGGGAATTGTATTCAAATTTAGCTTCTCTATTAAAGTATCTAGCATTTTTCTGACATATGTTCCTGATTGTAATTTATCTTTCAGAACTTTTACATTACATACTATACTTGGTCCTTATTTTATATGCACCGTGTGGCTTGGACCCACAGACCAATGGATGTACTGGTCTGTGCTTGGACCCCACGAAAATGATCATCCCAAAAAAAAATATCCGAGATAAATGTAGCTTACCTATGTAAATCCTGTTTATAACCTATCTTATATGCACACACTAACATTCATCCAAATCCGTCTAGAAGTTGTGTGCTAACCAACATATACATACTTTGGCTTTTATATTATTTTTCCATTTTTGATACATTATTTATTTATTTTATCTATTCTTTGGCACTACATTAATTATCTATGTAAAAAAAAATGTAAGACAAAATATAGATACCAACAAAGCATGAAACTATTTTTGGAATGGCATAACTAAGTACAATGACTATCGGTGGTAATTTAATGCCTCTTTGCGTGATAACGATAACGGTTCGTCGACTTTCAATCTCAAGTAGCATAGTTTTGCACTGAGGTTTAGTAAAAAGTATTTTTTTATACTATCAAGTGACGAGACGAGCAAGTGGTGCACCTGATGGCAACAACAAAAAAAGCTGCCCATGATAGTTACAGTGTGCCATCCTAAGCTAAAGTTCTGCACGGTTTAAGCTTTCAAGTAAGCTTTTTAGTTAAATTTTCACTTAGGTGGTACATAAAATATGTTTCTCTAAGGTGGATTTTATCTAATTGTTATGAGAAAAAAAAATTTAAACATAGCTAATATACATATTATAAGAGTATTTAAGATCTGAAAAGAAAGGTTATTCGCCTTAATATAAAGACGAGAATCTTCTATGTATTTTATTTTGGCAATGCGAGAAGTAGTCAGAAATTGGCCCATCATCCCACTATACAGACAGAAAAAAATGTATGCTATAATCTACCACGTCTATTATTATTAATCTGTAACCAAGTGCATGATCAATCGTCAGTGTCGATTGGTAGATACGTTTAGTGGCCAACCCTAGTGTCCAAATTTTCATAACGCTGGCTTCAACAGTTCTCCAAAGACAACAGCTGATCGGGACTAATAAACTCGGAAGCAAATAGAAAGCATTGTTAAAAATGCAACTATCCAGATGACCGCAGAAATGTTTCTTTGAATAGTTACGTGCGAACTCTATTACAAGCGTTTCATGCCCCAATATATTGTATCATATAAATTTAGTTTAAATGTGAATTATGTATAATGTGTAATTATGTAGGTATTCGTACATATGCGAAGTACCGTATGTCGGTTGCACATTGTTGCAGCGGTAAATCTAGAATACTAAAAACCAAATTTAGCGCAGTGACTAAAGTCGAAAACGAGCAGAGTGAATTCCAAGTCCACATATCTCAATTTTACGACTGCCTCCACTTTTGATATGCAGCAGTGATATTTCACGAAATTGATGCACAGTGATAAATTCAATGAAAATTTGAGATACGAGTAGTTCATATTATTAGTGGACATAATAGATAAAGAAGCAATAGCTCGTACGTATTTTTTGCCACAGACAGCTTAGTTACTTAAGTCTACATTTTTGAAACAAAAATGAGTACGGAAGTTGACATCACAATAATCACATTACTCATCAATGATAGTTATTAGTGTTACAGAAACAAAACACATATTAACTATGTAGTAGTGTGTTATATAAACACGAAAATACTTGCCCATTTTACAAAAATGTTTAAAATGACCTGGAAAAGCAAATAGAAAGTTTCCAGAGCGCCGCTACATAAAACTACGCAAAAAGCTAATTCAATGTTTTGAATCAAGATTAAATCAACCTCAATCCCTAATGCAACCGTTGTTAGACAAATTGTTGTAGAGTGGCAATAAACAAAAAATGTATATTCTTACATGCGTGAGAGATAGGCGACAGTTGCATGCTGAGTGCAGTGTCTCGTGTCGTAAAGTGTAAAACACAATTAGCGTTAGTACGCACAATGAACATTAACCCGCATATTCGTGGCGCCAATATAAGTCGCCTGTTTCCATTGCATCTATCAACTTACGGCTTCTCAACCGAGCTATTTTATGCAAATATCGAAGGAAGTTACATTGAAATATCGTTTATGCTACCGCGCGCTAAAAAGGTTGCTTTTACACCAAATATGCAAAAAAGACACAAAGCTAATATATAACCATTAAACTATGACATAAATAAAATATGCCAAATAGGTTTACGCATCATATATCTATTTTATATACTTAGCTTTTATGAATATTGATGGAACGAAAGATTATAACTGGAAAATTAAGACAGGTTTAAAAGATGACACGATTTTTGCTCAATGAATTATCTAGAACTTTGGTTGTAAAAAAATTCTAATCACAGACACAGTGCCCTTATTACACATTTTTTTAAATAAAATGCAAGATAATAAGTTACATGTTATTAGTAATCTTAAATTTTGGATTACATCTACCCAAGAGCCTTAAGGTGGTCGTTGACCGTTTATCTACCACTTTATGAGTATGTGTGAAGCGTTGGCAGCAGTGTATTGTCGGTCTGAAATGGTAGCGAAGCACAAACTTTGCTGTGGTCAGTATATGGATGGGTGACCGGTAGTGGCATTCTGAAACTGAATGCTTTTGTTATTTGCAAGGCGCGACAAACCGGTTGTTGTCTATATAAGGACAACAGTGAAGTCCTCATTCTTCATCAAAGTTTGAGGTAATATAAGTGTGAATATAAAAGGGCTGAATATGCAACTATTGAGTATTAAAAACCAGTGGCAAATTTGTTCTCATTTATTCAGTCGGCAGTTTTTAGTGGGCCCATCTTGATTATTACAATAATTTATTAATCATTGATCAAGCCCGAAACAAATTATAATCTACAGCTGTTCCGTAGAAGCAATCCAACTCAAGCCAAGAAGGGTGCGGAAAATACTGCTGAATAATTTATATTCTTGGAAGGTTTTGTAAATTTTTATACACTTCTAATTCATCGATCTGCCAAAGAAAATGATTGCACATTCGGTTATCAAATTATGTATTATAATATATTGTATATTTTCAAACTTATACTAAATGAGTAAGTGAGTGATCAAGAGAAAATTTTGATTTAAATATATTATTTGTTGTTGTTGCGCGCACCAGCTCCGGAGTTGCGGAGAGTTACTATTACAATTTATATACACAAACATTTTTCAGGATAACACGCTGTGGCTTTTCTACTCTTCTGCAAAACATCACATATTATATTGACTAATTTGCGAAACGAGAACAAACGTACTTACAGACGTTTCGTCAGCTTCCCATAAAGGTCACTTTAAT
This sequence comes from Selenia dentaria, assembly GCA_917880725.1. Lineage (NCBI taxonomy): Eukaryota > Metazoa > Arthropoda > Insecta > Lepidoptera > Geometridae > Selenia > Selenia dentaria. The sequence goes on along the minus strand of OU862875.1, from coordinate 37,145,667 downwards.
ACACTGAATTGCAAAATGCATTTGTTTTTCTTCAACGTCCTCTTAATAACAATAACATTAACGATTAGATACTAGAATTTATCACGTACACTGTTGACATCATAAGAGTACACATAATACTCGTACTCGTTGATTCAATTACTATCTTTAATTATCTACATGACAAGAATAATAATTGCGGTGTCGATAGCTAATAAATCGCTGGGTGTGCGCACGGCTCGTGACGAAGTTTCTAGAATTTCGTCATTACGGCGATGAAGAAGATTGCATATGTTATCTTCAAAAAGATTGTTACATTTTTATGATCATATTTATATTTTAGATGCTAAAGAATTACTGTTAGGATTGGTGGTTGAATGGATGTTTGTTACTTTTTTACGCTAAAACTATAAAACAAATAGCTTATTTTTTACGTAGGTAGATGATGAACTGGAATAACACATACGCGGAATCCTCTCATGGGGGTAGTTTTCAAATAAATTACGATATAACACCTCACTTTATTAAGCAAAATATGCAACCTATCTGAACTTTATTAAACTTTTCCATCAATGTTACCATAATCAAAATCAGTTCATTAGCTCTTTGACCATCCACTCAGAGAGGAGTATGGACCATATGCGGGTTAGTGGTGGATAGACTAGTCACTAATGGCCAACCCCCAGGTTAGGAGGAGGTCACACGCATGCAGCGGCAGGCGCAAGCCACCCTGTTGCGGCTTTGGAAGAAGAACCTGGCTTCACTGGTCCCAGGCAGTTGACGGTGGAGGCCATCTGCCCGGTCTTACAGAGGTGGGTGAGGCGGCCTTTCAGGTTACTGCCTTCCGATTGGTGCAGGTGACCAATCATGTCGTGAATTAAATCGGAAGGGGCAGGAATGTTTCGCAAAGTATGTGCGTCGAATCGCAAGACGGGAGGCGACCGCAGCCTGCCACGAGTGTGTGTTCGCCTGAGGATTCGTTTCTCCACACTCTGAAAGCGTGTGCCATATGGGGCACAGTGGCACAAAAACTTTTACAGTAGATCATGTTAGATCGTAGTAAGCGATGGCCATCTCTGCGAAGCGGTGACGGCGCAGAAAGAGGTTTCAGTTTACACGCCTTCTGCCTCCTAGTGGGGTAACTGGTAGAAAGTCGGGGGTTCTCTTTGCCGCCTTGCACGGCCCCACATTTCTACCCGACACCTTTCACGGGTCCGGTTAAGATCTTTCCGGGCCTAACGCTGGGGCAAGATGGTGAATGTTAGCGCAACCCCATATTGCTCCACCTTGGCGGAGTACTACTAACGGGGGGGTTTAATGGGACTTAGTTCCACACAGCCTCTTGTGCCACCCCGGTTACGGAAGAACAATGCACAGCATTTTTCATCATAAAAAATATTAACAACAAAGTCACTATTGGCTAACCCTAAAATGAGGAAATTTTCAGTCCGCCTGAATAGGTACCTTTAACAAAGCCTGACCCTTGTTCTAAGACAAACAAACGAGACCGACGGTTTACTTCCCTACCGAAGTACGGGATTGCTCAGTTCAAAATTTCACTGGAGGTCATCCATCCAAGTCTTGACCGTGGCAAGGTCGACATGAGTTTGTTAAACAGTTGATAATGACAAGGCGAGCTCCATTGCGAGTGCTATCTGTATCTGGATCTGTATTTTGAAACTCTCAAAAAAAGGAGCACTTTTTTATGCCAGAGACGAAAATCTTTGCACTTTAAAGGCGCTAGAATTTATCAGCATTTTCATAGGTGCAAATTTAGTAAATTGAAACACGTATTCGCGCATAGTGTACCTACATACGTCCTCGGAACGGCGCCGACGGAGGCGGGCGCCGACGCCGTCATCACGTCGCGACGCTGTGATGTTTGCACGTCGCGTATGTTATCCAGGTTACGTTTTCGCATTGTAGCGGTAAGAATCTCCTGACTGCTAGATTATGTGACGTCACTGAACAACAACAACTCTTTCCTTCTATTTAAAAAGGCGAACTCGTAAGATTTGCGATTCACGAAGCCGAATTTACGCAAATTTGAGTGAAATACTCAATTCTGTTTAAATATTGATACTACGACTCAGATCGTGCCTGAGAGCGAGTTACATCGTGACGCAATATGGAACTGTTGCCCTGAGATACATAAATGTCATCGAATATTCGAATATAACAGGTCAATCACGTAGTATCACGACTGCATATTCAAATGTCGCTACGGCTTTAGGTATAGAACCGACCGACACGCTTAATGAAAATATTAATGTTTGAGGTGAGTCTTAAAGGGCCTGGCGCCACCGGAGCCGAGCACGGTGCCACGCCGAGTCACGCGCGGTTCGCACCACAAACTGCTCAGCTATTAGGTACTCACGATAAGCATGCCCACTAACCGCGTTCACCTAACACCACCTCATTAACCAACATTAAAATAATAACAAGAACACCTCTTGCGGCTGACGGCCATCCCATTCAGATAACGTTGACCTCGATGAGGGGTCTTTGATAAAACTAGTAGTAGAGTACATATGATATGATTATATCGAATTCATTGCACATACGATTGTTAGACTCGACATTGTGGTTTAAAGTACTCGTATCATACATTATTTTAAAATTGTTGCTGGGAAAAACCATTGCCATGACATCTAGAGTGGCATTAGTTCTTTATTTCCATACTTTACTAGCTGCACCCCGCGGTTCCGCGATGATGATGATGATGATGATAAGTATCCTTCTCCGGGATACAATCTATATCCTGGCATAATTATATCACGATTCGTTCAGCTGTTTAGGCTCGATAAGGTAATTAACAGACAGAGACAGTGACAGGGTTACAAAACTTTTTTTAACATTAGTATGGATTCTAATTTTTGTATATGTATGTACCTATACCTATAACCGTACTAATATGTCAAATTTCGTTAATACATATCTCATCTATTTAATATTGCTACAACAAAAAGAAAGCTCGTATAATGACATCAAAGCGTTTCTTTTCACGGCAAACGGCTCAAAAGGCGCAAACAAAATTATGCAGCGAGGAATGCGTTGCGAAGGCAGAGACACCGATCTCACAAAAATAAAACGTCGATTGTACTCGGCATCGGCACATCGCATCGGCGTGCACAAAACAAATTCCTCCGAGGCACACTGCACACTGAATTAGATACACTCGTGATCGACTGGCCGGCCGCTCGCCGTCGCCGCGCCTCCGCCGTTCGCCCGCCACGGACAGCGCCGCGGCCACGCATTGCGTTGCGCGGTCAACCGTGAACACATTGCCTGACACGCACTGTGTCATTTTTCATCCCGCGATCTACAGAATATCTGATTGACTCATACTGCTCAAACCGACAAATTATTCTGGCTTTTGCCATATATGTATATAATTAAACATAATATATCTAGACTAGATTAATGTCTTCCATCTGCTAAAAGCTAAAGAAGAAGGATGGTAAGAACCGTGAATTAGCTATTGTTATATTTTCACGCTTTCTTACAACAGAGCTATAGTAATTTTTATTATATAATTTTTCAAGCATAACGCATGCTTAGCGTGACCAAAATTAGCTACTCGTATTTTAGACGCGGATTGTCGGAAGACGCGGGTTCAAATCAAATGTCTATCTTTCTTTTTAAAATTGCAAAGAGCTATTATTATAGTAGTAATTGGCTTGTGCATTTTGTAATAAGTATTGAAAATAGTACAATAATAGTGACTTGATTTGTTTTTCAATTGCAATCACCGATCACATGTCAAGTGCAAAATAATTCGTTTCAACAAGTTCTTGTCATTATAACTACATCGCTGATAAATCGCACGCTTCGATCAATTATATGGACCGATGCCGACTCTATGTTTGTCTTCAGTACCTAACCTACCTAGTACCTATACGTACCTAGTCTTTATAAAAAAGGTTTCAATCACACAACATCATCACTACTCTACGGAGTCGTAATATATCGTCACAAAAATATGAAAAGCCCGCTACAGCCCTACATATGTCGTCAATCTCTTTTTCTGGAAATGATCATGTCACGCGATCTGATCACGTTTGTATTATGGAGAGAATGTTAGCAGCAGAGTGATAACTACATCAGCATAAGTACATTTGCATGTTAACGAAGGTCTAACTGACACGTATCATGATACTGTCACTCTGACAAGTCGTGAGCACTCATTTGTCAAATAAATTATCTAGAATATTACGTTTTCAGTGACTTTGGAGCGACGTACCGGCACAGAGATAGATATGATTTAACTGTCGTCGTTCGAAGCAGTTGGCCGTCTAAAGGCATGAAATTCATTTAGTTTATTGCTCCGACACCTGGCTGGGATTCAATTAAAAATTATTCGTTTTACAGTCTTCGTATGGAACAGCGGATTTATTAAATACACGATAAAGTATATTATTACGGCAAGCGGCCGGCAGAAAGCCAACTACTCTCACAAAGGCAACTCTGAATCAGATTTGATGCGTTTTATAGTTACGAGCCTCAGATAGACTTTACGGCCGACTTAGAGTTCCGCCATGCTTTAACGGCTTATAAACTATAATAATATTCACATTCCTATTCGTGTAAAAAGGTTAAATTTACTATAATGCGTGTAGACATTAAGAGCATGGATACAAATAGACTTCGAGCAAAAAGCTCATAACTCGGATGTCCTTCGACATTCAGGTGCGTACAAGGGAGTGCTTGTAGACAGTAATCATGTTAATGGTGATAAACGGCACGCAGACAGTTCTTTTGAAGAGATCGGCGTAAAGAATTTCGAGATGAATCACACTGAAATGCCGACGCGTATTCTGGATGTGTCTTGAAATAGCCTTGAATTATAGGCGCGAGTCAACATTGTTTTCTTAGAAACGTCATAATAAATGTAGTAAAAGAGCGCGTACGTTGACATCGGCTATATATTTTTTTCGCAAAAAATGTGTGTATTTCGTGAGTGGTGTTCGCTAAAAAGGCTCACAGACGGCGTCGCGGCGCCGGGTCGACGGCCGCGCCCGGAATAGCCAGCAGCAGCAGCTATATTTGCAACAGCGGCGCGGGCGCAGGGGGGCGCACCACCGCGTGCCATTTCTGCACCAACTCCCGGTGCATCTGAGTAATGCCATTGTAATGCTCTCGATATAGGCCTAATGAGTGGACGCGGTGGCCGCCACGACAGCGGTGGCCAGACGCGGCGTCGGCGTCCGCACACGGGGCTCAACAGGCTCCCCTGACCCAGCCTACTGCATCTACTCCCATAAATTACACTCTGTCATCGCTGGCAACTACACCAAAGGTAATGCCTTGCCAATAATGTGACATTACGATTTATATCTCATTGAATAGATTAAGAATTTGCTTGCTGATGATGGTGATGGTGAAGTTAAGAGGCGTACGCGGCGCCTACGCTTGTAAAGGCATGCATGCACCTAATGTATATTGATGAGAAGGTCGTGGGAGCCTGCGCTCGTTGCTTTACTGTCATTTATCATCGTAAGTTCCTGTCACATCGCATACACACGCTTTCATACAGTCCGCAATTACCTTTTATTGTCGGTACATTTGCCGGTACTACAAAACATAAAAAGGTATCTATAATGAAATGATGACCAATGCTGAGCAAACGGTTTTCATTGATGTTACTATGCTTTCAAGTAATGAGAAACTGCGATACCAAGCTATAGCAGTTGCAAGCCATTCAGAAGCTTGAGCCGACATTTAGTACGCCACTACACTTCGCTCACCAACCTGGAGACATTGGCTTGTGAGTATGCCCAGTAAATTCACTGGATACCGTATTTACTATATTATACTGCAATAAATAGGGACGATTCTCAGCTACCTACTAGGTCACAGGTGGCGGATAGTGACACGTCCTATAGTATATAGGATAGCTGCGAATAAGGGAAACCCGAATAAGCAGTCCCAGACCAGAGGCGGTAAGGTAACAGGGAGTGGTGGGGTATTCGGTGGCTCAGGTACCTTCAAGAAAATCCAGAAAAGTCCTGAAGACGACCTTACGACATGGAGAACAAACGCCGCCATAAAATAGGCGTTGCCCTAACAAGGGAAGCAGCTTGTTAGTAGCCAGAAAGGCTCGAGACGAGAAGAACGGCGACCTGGAATATCAACTGTGGCGAAGGTGGAGACCATCAAGATTGGCTGCAATACTGCGATCACCAGCCCGTCGTGGCTGGCGTGGTGATTTTGCGAGCCTTCTTCCCATTAGTTGGGCTTCCTCGAGTATTTTCGCATCTCATCAAGATGTCGAAAATAATTATCCTTTTAAAAGGTTCTTATACTTTAAATTTGACTCATCATCATCATCATCATCATCTCAGCCGTAGGACGTCCACTGCTGAACATAGGCCTCCCCCATGGTTTTCCAAAAGGACCGGTTGGAAGCGGCCTGCATCCAACGTCGTCCTGCGACCTTCCTCAGGTCGTCTGTCCACCGTGTCGGTGGACGACCTACGCTGCGCTTGCCGGTCCGTGGTCTCCACTCCAGAACCTTTCGGCCCCATCGGCCATCTGTTCTGCGTGCTATGTGCCCTGCCCACTGCCACTTCAACTGGCTGATCTTCTGGGCTATGTCGGTGACTTTCGTTCTTCTACGGATCTCCTCATTTCAGATTCGATCACGTAGAGAAACCCCGAGCATAGCCCTCTCCATAGCTCGTTGTGCGACTTTGAGCTTGTCTATGAGGCCCATAGTAAGAGACCACGTTTCAGTGCCATAAGTCATCACTGGTAACACACACTGGTCGAAGACTCTTGTCTTGAGGCACTGAGGTATTTTTGACGAGAAGACTTCGCGAAGTTTCCGGAACGCTGCCCAGCCGAGTTGGATTCGACGATTGACCTCTTTCTCGAAGTTGGACCTGCCTAGTTTGACTGTCTGTCCCAGGTAGATGTACTCGTCAACAACTTCGAGAACTGAGTTCCCAACTGATATTGGGGTAGGTACAACATGGGCATTAGACATAATTTTCGTCTTATCCATGTTCATCTTAAGACCTACCCGTTGGGAAACTCGATGGAGGCCTTCGAGCATTGTACTGAGGTCTTCCATGGATTCTGCCATGACTACAATATCGTCGGCAAATCGAAGGTGAGTGATGTATTCGCCGTTAATATTAATGCCAAGTCCTTGCCATTCCAGAAGCTTGAAGGCGTCTTCCAATGTAGCGGTGAACAGTTTCGGAGATATAACGTCTCCCTGTCTCACGCCTCTTTGCAATGGAATTGCCTTCGAACTCTGCTCCTGTACTCGGACTAACATGTAGGCGTTTTTGTACAAACACTTCAGCACTTCAATATACCGATAGTCAATACGGCACCGCTGGAGAGACTCAAGCACTGCCCACGTCTCGATCGAATCAAAGGCTTTCTCATAGTCCACAAACGCTAAACAAAGAGGCAAGTTATACTCTTCGGTCTTCTGTATAACTTGCCGTAGCGTGTGGATGTGGTCTATGGTACTATAGCCTTTTCGGAAACCGGCTTGTTCCGGAGGCTGGAATTCATCAAACCTGCGACTGAGACGGTTCGTTATGACCTTCGAGAACAGCTTATAAACATGGCTCAAAAGCGAGATGGGTCTGTAATTTTTAAGTAAAGTGTTGTCACCTTTCTTGAAGAACAGCACCACCACGCTTTTGTTCCATGCTTCTGGCGTTGAACCTTCAAGTAAGACGGTATTAAAGAGCTTCTGAAGGACTTTAAGTACCGGTGTTCCACCCGCTTTCAGAAGCTCAGATGTGATACCGTCGTCACCAGGCGCCTTGTTGTTCTTAAGCTGTTTCAAAGCCATTCTAATCTCGTACAGGCTGATGTCCGGGATATCTTCGGTGTAATGTCGGGTCAGCTTGGCTCTTGGGTCTTTGGCCGAGCTGCTAACAGGTTTAGCGACCGAGGTGTATAGCTGTCCGTAGAAACTCTCTACCTCTCCTAATACTTCCGCTTTGGTCGACGCTACACTGCCGTCTTCTCTCTTCAGCTTCGTCAACTGGCTTTGCCCAATAGACATGTCTCTTGCAAACACTTTGGAGCCTTTTTTCCGCTCTATCGTCTCTTTAATACGGTTTGTATTAAAGATCCGGATGTCGTGTCGCAAGGACTTCCATATTCGTTTATTGAGCAGCCTATATGCTTCAGCATCATCCGAAGACTGCAGTTTCAATGAGCGTCGTTCAGCCATGAGGTTGAGGGTATCGTTGGAGAGTTTCTGTGGCCTATCTGTACGGTGGGGTTTAAAGTACTTGGAACCCACTGTATGGACAGTTTCTACTAACCTGTTATTGATCTCGTCCACTGAAGCGATGTTCTCAAGGCAATCGAAGCGATTGGATAGCTCAAGTTGAAAGCTCTCGGGGTCTTGAATACGGGCACGAGTGGGTCGGAGCGTAGACTTCATCAGACGAGACCTCTCCAGTTTGACATTAATATTCACCGTGCCTCTTACCATTCGGTGATCACTACCGGTTTTAACCCTGTTGATCACGGAGACATCAGTGAATATTTGCCTTTTGGTGGTCATAATGAAGTCAATCTCATTTCTCGTGGAACCATCGGGACTCAGCCAGGTCCATTTCCTGTGAGGTGGCTTCTGAAAGAAAGAGTTCATCATAAAGAGTCTCTTTTTCTCCAGGAAGTCGGCCAACCTCTGTCCCCTACGGTTCCGTTGTCCATATCCAAATTGCCCCACTTTCAACTCATCCTCGCTTCTCTTACCCAACTTCGCGTTGAAGTCCCCCATAACAACTAGAAAGTGCGTTTCAGAGGTATGTATGGCCCGACTAATGTCCTCATACATTTCCTCCACCTCATCATCCGGGTGTGACTTCGTCGGTGCGTATACCTGAATGACCTTCAGCGAATATCGTTTGGATACTCTGAGTATTAGGTATACGACCCTATTGGAAACGCTATCGATCTTAACTATGTTGTTAGTAAGGGACTTGTGGACGAGAAAACCGACACCACCTTGGGACTGTTGGTCGCCCTCCCGGTAGTAGAGTAGGTTACCTGATTTCAGGGTTATCGTGTCCTCACCCGCTCTACGGACTTCAGATAACCCTACTATGTCCCAGTGTAACTTACTCATTTCTTCTTCCAGCTCATATATCTTCTCGTCTGTCCTCATTGTGCGTATGTTGTGTGTCACCAGGGCCAGTCGTCGTCGTTGGGGGTGGTAGCCGGGCGTCTGCCGGGGATTCTTAGCACCCCCTGCCCCACCGTTACCGTGGCCGCTACCGTAGCCAGGAATAGCGGGGCTGCCGGGGACTGGGGGCCTGGTTCCTAATGTGTCCGTCATTGGGGGGATTTTGCCAATACTCGCCACGCTTGGCAGGCGGGTTCGCGAGCGCAGTTTTGGGGTTTTAATACTGGGAAGGTGCTGCTGCCCACCTTCCGATTGTTATCCCTTAGCAGATTTTTAAGCACCCACGGGTAGAGTTGGGGGGGGTACTATTCTAAGCCGGTACCCCACGGCAATTTTGACTGTTTTCTTCTTATTAATGTTTGTTTATAATAATTTTTGTTTAGATAAATTTAAAATATGCAAAAGATTGATACTACAAACATCATATAGGGGATATATATAGGGGACGATAATTATGATAAGAGACTGATATCTTTATGTATATCAAACGAGTATTAAAATTAATTGGGTTGATTCAACCTATTCTGTCGCTATTTAATTAATTTGATCGTTCTGTTGGTTTTTATGGAAGTATCATATTACACTAGTAGCACAGGTTGTTCAAATTCGGCATTAATCACTGCTATCAAAAAGAATACTGGCAAAAAATCAGAAGGTGTAGACCTCTCGATTTCCACATGTGTGGAGTTTTCGCGACAGATGGCTTGTGACTCACTACCCGAGAACCTGTTTACAACGATATTCATTTCCACTGTAATCGAGATGGCAATATTTATAAATCAATGCAATTAAAAGAAAAAGTAATAAAACGCCAAAAACAATATTTAAATTAACTTCTTAATGGTAAATTAAACATAATTAGCTCCTTTATAGAATCTGTTCGTAAAAATTCGAGTATCAAATAACAAATCGAAAAAGCTATGACATCAGTTTAATAACTAGACTCTTGTTCCATTGTTCGTTTAGTTGTATCATAATAGTAGGAAATGAAAATTGATTAGCATGGCATACTTCTTGCTGAACCACCGTAGTCGTCATCATGCGGAAAATTTTAGCCGTAACTCATGATGATGTGACAAAAGCTCATAGTCTTATTGACTCATGAGTAAGTAGGGTACTTCAATCTGACTCTGAGTTTCCTACCTACCATACAATTCTTCCTACTTTAGAATGTAAGCGTAAAGAAAAATCAAATTCCAATTACCATACTATCAATACTTAGTTAGAATTAATTAATGCAGATACAACTATAGACCAGAAAGGCAAACCGTGCCCTTCAAATCGTTTTGTAGAGACAATGTCGAAGGGCTAGAATAATCTCCAACTTATACACCAAGGAGTGCTTCGGAATACTTATTCTATGCAAAATACAAAGACCCTTATTCTTATATAAATTATATCATGGTATCCACCAGAATCATCTGGTAAGTAGAAACTGTCCATTAAATTTTAATTTCTATTAATGAGATGATAATAAAATTCTGACTTTTACATGTAAAACGTTTACGAAATGTTCATGAATAAAATGGGCAATATTTACTCACAAGCTAACTTTAGTAAGAAAGATTCCCCTTAGTATTGTCCAAGCCATCATTTAGATTGATTGTTCGCAATTAACATTCCTCTATCTCGATGCTCTTTCAGTAATTGCCTGTTGCCAATGTACCGATTCATTAATAAGTCTCTTGTGGGTTAATATTGGATGCTAAGGAGGTCGGAAGAAATCTGAAGGCTTATATCAACATGAATGTGTTTCAGAAATAAAAACTTTCAGCTAAATCTAAAAAGTATTAAAACCTTTGTAGTTAGTTTTTTAAAGTATCAGCGGAAAAGATATCTGATGTGTCCACAACAAGTTTTCGGAAAGAAATAGTAAACACACTTACATAAAAAAAATGAAATATGTGCTTAAAACTGTACTTAAAATACATATAAGTAGGTATACTTCTCAATTAACGTTCATAATAATAATTAATTACAATAAGGTATTATATATGAATAAATACACAGTTATACATCTTTATCATTTTGTTTTACCTAGCCTTTTTTGAGTGTTTAATACAATTATTGCGTGTGTAATTTTGGGACACAACCACTTTGTAGCGCGTGAGTAGAAACGATCAATGAAATTTCTTTCAATATTTGCATTGCCCTTCAAAAAACTGCTCATATAAAGCCTTAAAAAACGTAGACTAGCATATTAAAATACTTTTTAGCATGAACCCAGGCTTAAGTAAATTTTTAGAGCATTTATTGTCAAAAACTCAAGCTTGAGTTGAGATTTGACAATAAATGACCTGCCGCCTTATTGTCTAGCTTGAATGAGAATGAAATGTCACTTCATTCTGATTCCCATTGATGGTTCCAGCCAATATGCTTGCAAGGTTTCGCCCAGAATGGATTCAAGTGTCAATGAGCGATTGAATGAATGAAGCCCATTCTTCGTAAAGATAGAGACCACTACTGGTCCCGTGTTCCATCTCCGGATATAGGTTAAACAAGTCTGTTTGACCGGTGTCTGGGTCTGTTTATTTATACTTATGTATATCAGTCATCAGGTTACCATAGTACAGGCTCTGCCTAGTTTGCGACCTGAAGGCCTAGTGTGTATGTTATCCCGTACAATTATTAGTACCTAGGTGACTGAGCTTTGCTCATAAGAATACAATTGATTTTCCTGGTCTAACCTCAAACCACACTCATTGGCTTAGTGTTGCTTAACAACGCCATCTATCTACGTTTCTTTTTAAATATATAATTGTATTTTTCTACCTAGCTTAAGCCACTTTGTATATACTAAGATGTAATAAATTTATCATGCAACTCACAGTCTAAATCACCAGGGCATGCCTTGCAGCATCGTCCCGGCAATAGAACAGGTGTATCGCAGGAAGGTTCCGGGCACTCATTCTTGATGTTTCGACAATGCACTTTCGCCACCACACGCCTTTTCTTTTGTACCTGGTGATGTAAAAAAGTTTGCATATATCTGCTAATTTTTCTTCAGTCCCGACGATAAACTTTTGTCAATATATATAACATATGAATACCGTATAGAAAACATATCATTATAATTTAAACAAAATTGTGAACGATTTTTTAAAGCCAAGTACAGGAAAAGGTAATAAATAAATGTAATGGTCTCAACTTTTGAGAAGAAGATTTGAAGTTAAACTACTGGTATATAGTTTATATATACCTACTAGCTGCGCCCCGCGATTTCCCTGGCGTGGTGACGGATGATGATGATGAAAAGTACTTTACGATCTTCTCTCATACAAACCAAATTTACATTAAAAAACAGGCTAGCCGTTTCGGAGTAGTGCGACCACAACACCGTGACACGAGATTTTACTAGCCTATTTTTTGCCAGCGTTCTGTTAACGTAATTTGGACATCATGCAAAAATAAAATCAGCAAATAAATAATATACAATAATACCTGATACATATAAAACTATTTTTATTTATTAGGACGTTCGAAAAACTTATAGAATTACTTTAACAATACAGAAATAGTTTAATGTTGGAAAAGGAATGTCTTTTTACATAATCCTGGAGTGAGCTAAAGATGTTTAGATGTTTAGATGTTTAGATGGTTAGCCGCGATTCTCCTCACTAAATAAAATAATTTTTACAATCGAAATAAAAATGATTAAAGGCCTCTAGACTATCTGCTAAAGCCAGGATTCCCATCCTTTGTTATCATATGATAGAAATCCTGAGGTCAAATTTGTAACACGTGAAAACTTCATTCATATATTTTTTTTAATTATCGTCCTTCATCAGGCTTCTGCACCTAATTACATTTCCGTAGGTAATGTAATAATTTCAATTAGGCACAATATCTAAATTGATTTATACATGAATATGAACTTTAATAATAAGCTTTATAGTGTAAGCAAATTGAAAAATAAAATCTTTGGAAACTTCAGTTCTTGCCTATACAGGTAAAATGATGATATAAGTAGTAATTTTTAGGTATAAGTTGCTTGTATAGTCTCGCTCATTGAACCTTACATATGCTTTGAGCTTTCCTTAGCTCCAGCTATATGGATCTGAGATACTTGGTTGTATAGTTAAACCGATAAATGTTTTTTTTATAATTTTGTATCAAATGAATAAAATAAAACTTTTGTACCTTGAATACGAGTATACTGAAGCTACCCAAAACTTATTTACAGGGGAAAAGAAATCCTTGGTACAGTACTTACAATGATTTCATAAAAAACGAAGATATTGCCATAAAATCTTTCGTGAGATCTCATTATTATTTAATGAGATCTCACGGAAGATTTTATGTTTTATTTTGTTTGCCGGTTTACCACATGGTAAACCGGCAACCAACGCGAACATGAGAGTTTGTTATAAGTATAACTCTGTTAGGTTTAATATAATCTCTTATAATAAACTATTATTTTTTTGAGAAATTTTAAATCTTAACACATAAAGTCCCCAAATGGGCCGCCACTCTGTGTACAAGTATACACTTTACACAAAGTGTTATGTTCATCAGTAACACAAGTTACTTAGTTCATTTGGAAATGTGCGAGGTAGATCTATGTCCAGCAGTAAACATCCTACGGTGGAAATAAGGATGCTGATGATGAGGAAGTTTCTTAGATGCTCCTACGCTTTTCACGTATTTGATAGGACTGTCTGGTATGTACGCCACACCTGGGGGTATACTAGGAACTCTTACAACGACTGAGTCGCAGCGCAAGGCACACGAGCTAACAAAACCTCCTGTTAAAACGGAACAGCTGGGTTATTCTAATTCAACCGGCAATGATTCGGAGACAGAAACGGCCTATCTGTCTCTGTCATCTACATTCAGGATGACAGAGACGGATATGCCGTTTCAGAAACAGATGTCATTTAGTAGATCCATATTCAGTTGACAGCTAGCCCAAAATTTTGTCACCTTCTAATAAAGTCCTAGTTCAATGCCGATCTTGCCCAGGTCTTACCAGGACTTAAAACTAGACTTGATGTCATCAAAAGTGTTGTTAATACGTACCGCTACACACTCACATTTGATGCAGTACATTACGCCGAATGGTGGACCGAGATCTGCAAACCACTTAGATCCGAGCTCCATGGCTTGCTTGCCGAATAGACATTCTGAAACAAGCAACAAAACTGTTAAATGATTATAACATAAACTACTATATGCACTCAGTGCGGGCCACCAGCAACCCGCGAGCTTGGCATGTCATATTTTATGTGATTCGTATGGGCTTAAATTACCAAAGATTTGTTTATATTATTTAATAAAATAATAGTTGTCATTACAGTTTTCTTTATTTTTTATACAGTGTTTTAATAAAATGCCACCCTTATTAACTAAACAAGTATGTATATCTTAAACTGCTGACGATCTACTTTTGAGAGCTGTATGGTGTACATCGAACAACGCTCTGGCATCCTGTGACTCAGGGTCCGAGAACACACTGTTGCAGCCCCCCACTTGCCATATAATACAGTTACTAGGTAAATACTACAGTTTAAATCCTAAACATAAACATTTATAAAAGTTGTACGGAACCTTGAAGGCTTTGGAGAGTATCACGACTTTTTTTGTTAAATACTCTCTGTATTTTATATTTGAAGCTCGTCTGTACAAAACCGAAAAAAAAGTAATTAAATAATGAGTCCACTTGTTATTTGTCTAATAGTTTCAGTATTTCCATTGTATATATACCCAACCTATTTTATTAGTCTATTTTTAATTAATGGGGAGCCGGCTGACTTAAAAAGAAAGAATATTTCTTTATACGTGGGTCGTTTCACCATCATTCACCACATAGACATAACAAATGCGGTCTACATGCCAACCGAGATGATACTTAAAGCCAAAAACCTTTTGATTAATATTTTTTAATGCAACAATGCTGTTAAAGAATAACTTGAGAACGAGCAGGTTATCGTTAACAAGACACATTTACATACTGAACTCGTGAGCAAGGTCTAAAAATAA
Source organism: Selenia dentaria (assembly GCA_917880725.1). Taxonomy (NCBI): domain Eukaryota; kingdom Metazoa; phylum Arthropoda; class Insecta; order Lepidoptera; family Geometridae; genus Selenia; species Selenia dentaria. The sequence continues at coordinate 37,130,543 of OU862875.1, read as the reverse complement.
AAGTTGCAAATAGTAATGATAAAATGAAGGTATGTTGCACTCACACCAGTACGTAGATGATCGCACCGATATGGGCAGCCCTGGATTTCTACAGCCATAATCGTATCGTATAGTTCAGAACTCAGAATTGACGCGCCTCAAATATATAACTATATAGAAGTTCCCGGCGATAGTTTTGTTTGTGTATAAAGTTTATATAGCATGTATCCCTGAGATAATATACCTACTATTAAACTACTTTAAGTCTAAATATAATTCAGGATCAATAATAATATTAACCTTCTTTTTTTCGTGACCCAAATTCATTCTTATTTCATCTTATACAAATATAATTTAACAACATAAAATAAAAATAACGTAAGATATACATGCAGCCCTAGCTCTCACAGTAGGATTCCCTGTGTTTGTGAGAGCTAGTTACTCCCTTAGGTTATCTTAATTAAGACATTTAATTCTTACATATAAAGAGCAAATGATGTTTTTTTTTTAAAGTTTATAGAAATAACCACGAAAAAATAATAATAATAATAATACAAATAAAATTTCTTCTCTTTTATGACTTTAGTGTGTCTATATATTGATTCTAAGTAAATCTTCAGTACCCTTGAAGCCCAATGCTAGTAAGTGGTTTTGAATTTTGATTTTGCAAGTTGGTCTCGTGTCACCTACTATGTCGAGAGATCAATGTGACTGCAAGACTATAAATTAATTGGTATGAGAGGTAAGAAAGTATTTTGTTTCAGCAGAATCAAACATTTTATCCGACATAGGGAACAGACAAAAATCCTCTCCATTATCTAATGCCTAACAAAGTAGACATGTCATATGATGTCCTCTGTACCTTAGCTTCACCGAACTAAGCTTTTATTTGCCGACGTATAACGCCTTAAACGGCATCAGTTATTCTATTTAATTTCCCTTATAATATACTTTTTTGTAAAGAGCTCAACCAGGGTGCAGAGTAAACTCGACGACAAAAAGGTGTTTTGTTGGTGTCGCATATAGATCGACAATCAGATGCAACGGGTCGATAAGTTGCCGGCCCCAACGTCCAGGCGTCATTCTTATCTTTCTCGTAACTATTTAATTAACCTCGAGCAAGAGTGCACTGATAACGGAGACATTTGCGTGAGAACATATTGCTCTTCATATCGATTCCATGCAAACATACATTGTTGCATATCGTTCAACGCATTTAAAAAGTCATTTGGTTTCGGCGCGTGCAATCAAATTTGGGTCAGAGTTGTTCGATGCAGTTGAATGGCTGTTTATATAAATGTGCATATTTAAATACAAGCCTGGTTTTCTCAACTTTGTTATAAGAAAGTTTAGTTAGATGCAAGATTTCGTTTCTTTCCACGAAACGCATGCAAAATGCAAATCGTTGCATGAAATGATTCCACAAAACCGTTACATATTCGATATCAAATCAACGTTATTGGTAATACCTGTCCAGAATTTAAGTAGATATCCTCTATCCATTTATGTTTGCGTGCTTCTCGAAGGAGAAGCACGCAAACATAATAGGAGATACATAACAAGGAGAGCATAATCTCTTCATTGTCATATGGCAACAAATGTGAGGTTTACCATCGGATATACATATCGGTTTAATCTATATCATACAAGCGAGTATCGGGACCCTAATTTTTTTACTATAGATAATTAATATATACTTATTTCGGGGTTCAGAGAACGACGGTCTAGTGAAAAACGTTTTATTAAAAGCATAATATTGTTATATTAGTATACTGCTTATACAAAGCACCATAGTTATTTAGAAGGCAAAAATGCTTAGAGAAATACTATTGAATCAAACGTTCATAACATAACACTTTAAGAAAAAGTTTTTTTTTCTGTATACTTAGTATGCAAGCGTGCGATAGAATTTATAAAGGGTATGTCACCTGTGGTATTACGTTTTAGTAACCAACCTTTTTATCGATTGAAGCCACCAATAATTGAATGTTATTCAATTTTAACTTCGATACAAAGTATCCATCAAAAGGTGAACTAACTCGTAATAGCGAGATGAACATGATCAATACCGACGACGCACCCATAATAAGGAAGGAGGGTGACGGCGGCGCCTACGCCGCATGTTCAGGATGCAACAATCATGTATCGTGTCATGCATTAACTAGTTTTGTTATTCTGTCCACCTCCTACATGTTAAACATTCGATTAAATTGTTTAAAAGAATGTCTTTGACACCTTCAAAAATCGTGAATAATTTTGTGTTACAGGGATATCACATGTGATTTACTAGTTGACAAACCGTCTGATAAGTATCACCTTTTTTATAAACTCTTAGTTTATTCATAGACTGCCAAAAAAATCTTGCGTTCTGACATTCTAATTGTTACTCGCCGGTAGCTGACAGTTGAGATCTCTAACAACTTGACTATGTTGATGCTTTAGTTTCATAAAAACACATGGAAAAATTATAAGTGACATGATTTAGGCATATAAAGTGTGGCGAGACATCGCGTAACCTTCCTTTCGTTTTCTCGGAAACGTTGGCGTTAAGCCAGAAACGCTTCGCCAGGGAAATGAAGTATTGGCGACGCCCGTCTTTTGCTTCTTTCACGACCTGTTTATGGAATTTGTACCCGATACAAACCGATGTTTATTTTGATTTTAACTTGCGCACACCGGCGGGCTTTGCATATCTAGACGTCTAAATATGGCTGCATCAACATCATGTACACTTTATTGATATCAAAACATAATAAAACTACCAAATATATCCGTTTACGTTTGAAATATAAGCTCCTAATTGATTGCTCTTAATTTATCTTGATATATGTGCAAAACATCGAAACGAAAGAAATCTGCCCACACTGTATATTTATATACTGACTTTTGTTTTCTTTTTATATATCTACTATATATGGATACACAAATTGTGCATGCATTTGTGTAGATACCCACCCAAATAACACGTCATACTGAACGCATTTTATTCTGTATAGATGAGATATACAGTTCTAATCCTTCAATTTGTAGCTCATGAAGCGTATCATGCACGGCCAAGGCCTCAGGGCTGCATTGTCATACTTGGCATAGATCACGATAAGTATGAACTACATGTCAACTGGCCAGAAGTATGGTCTGCTCATTGAAGCGTGCGCAAGTCGCTTCAATAAATCCTCTACATAAAAGGGTTGAAAGAGGCGTGCGCCGTATTTCAGCGAGCGTGGGCAGCGCATAAATTGTACGCGCTCTGAATTAGCCTTATTTTGACATTCGTACTGCAGACAGACTGACTAGTTTACACTCTCTCTCCAACTGTGGATATACTTCATAGAAAGATCGAAAGGATTAGAGCCCAGTCAATTAATCAATCTTTGCCTTCCATAATGAAACGTCGCAGCGTCGTAATTTATATTCACGTTCATTGTTTCCTATTTGAATTGGACTAAGTATTTGTATCTAACGAGTTTCATATTTCTTTTTATGTGCCGTTTGTGGTCTGGGATTGTGAAGCAGACTCAGAGACAGCCCTACTTCTCTATGAAGCGTGAGTCAGCGATGGTACGGTAGCGACTATAGCGATCCAATCCAGCGTGTAGGCGACGACGTTCCCCGCAGATCAGTTAATTTACTTTGATCACTGTATCATTACACACACCCACGGGCTGAATGATTGCTCATTGTGCCGCCCCTTCATTACGTGATCGTATTGTGACGATATGTTTGCGTTTGAAAGTATCTCTAACTATATCTAGATACGATCGTGTGTTTGTTTATCTGGGAGTATTTCAAAATGTTTTCAATGTCGGGTTTTTATTATTAAAGCTTCTGACAAATGATCACAATATTATTAAAAATAACATTTTTACTGTTCAGTTTTTAGTAGTAGTTAGTATTTTGTTGCAGGGCTAAATTATGATCATTGGTTTAGGTATTTTTAAAATATCAAGAGAAGGAAACGAATAGCATGGACGCACTTATTATCAACGACTGTAACTTCATGGCAAAGTAACAATAGCAAATACAACTTACAAATAGAAACACACAATTATATAACAATAACACGGGAGTAACTTCGTTATGTGTGGGTGCGAGGCGAGCGCAACGACGAACGCACCAAATTTAAGATCCTGACGAAGGCTTCCGGACGAATCCGAAGCAATGGTCGATCATGATTTATGATATCGGCAACCTGTAAGTCTAACCCCGATATTTTGCCTTGAAGTACAGTTGTTGATGATAACTTCTCCATGTTATTCATCTCTTTCTCTTGATATTATGAAAATACTTAAACGTATAAACGTAAATACCTCTCTATTTAACAAAGTTGCATCAGAAGCAGTAAATTGACATATGCATGTCCATTTAATGAGGCTGCCGAAATATGAAACGAACCATCCTAAATATCCTCATACATTCTATATAAACTAAAATACTTTTCCGTCAGAAAACGTCATACTTATGATTTGAGTCAACGTTGAAGTGTCTGCGTTCTCAGGGCCTCAGGTGTTTAGCATCACCGCAGGCAAGTCTCGAGTATTATGTAAAACGGTAGGTATGTAAAACGCACAGGTATCGGGTGTCACTAACAGGTGTCTATCGCAGATTGTAATAATTACTGTCATGCATTGATTTAATTCGATATATCGTTAAATGGAATGTTACTTGAAGGATTTCCAGACGTTTGAATTTTTGAAAAGTTCTACATTTTATTCATCACTTGTAGGAGTTACTATCTTGTGAAGGTCTTCAGTTTTTAGATACGTTGCCGAGCATTTAAGATTGGTTTTTATTTCTGTAGAAGTCGCCCTCCTATGTTTCTAAATGTATATTTTCGTATCTCCGTCCGTACACATTCGAGAATTTTATTTAACTTGTTACTTAAGTATAAATATAGTATATATATTTTCGTTAGGTTATATATATATACTCGTATAACCATGAAGTATAAATCTGAGCCTATTCAAATACGTGTTGGGCTTTTTAACAATGCACTAAAATTGTAATTAAAAATGAATCAAACCGGAACCTGACACCAGTAGGGCTATGTATCTGTGTAGTTACTAACAAATGTTGATTGAAAACGAAAAAAATGGCGGCTCTGTGTCACTTTTGTCACCTCTAGTCATCAACTTACTAACATTTTTGCTTACTGGAGTTGTCAGAACTGACAAAGAGCCGCCATTTTTCATGATTACAATCAACATTTGTTAGGAAGGATTCGTAATAGCCCTGCTGGGCACTTTCCTTGTAAGAATTACGAATATTGACAAAAAATTTGTTCTGGATATTCAATTTGTTAATAGAAGAACAGTTGAATCCTTAAATATCGGGCTCCTATACTTATGTCCAAAATATTTTTGCTCCACAACATAAAGTCGGCAAACTTTGATTAATTTCATTAGTAAAGGTCATCCTATCAAAGCATAATTATAATAAAACCTTGTTATTCAATCATTAATTAATTATATTTCGTAAGTGGCGTCCACTTGATTGAATTAAGTATGTAATTTGTATTTATTTGTTAATCCGTAGACTCTAGACGAGCCGTCTACGCACAACACCTACACCTGTAGTGGTTATATAATACTCGTATATTCGTATCAAAATGTTCCTCCGATTACTTAATTGCACAAACGGCAATGAATCACACGTAGTCACAATATTTTGTTAGATACAAATTGAGACACGGTGATAAACTCTCGTGAGAAGAAGTGCAGTAGAGTCTTACATTTTAAGGAAAATACAAGCATCAAAAATATTGAGACCATTCATCGTGTGAACCAAATTCATTAGCGTCGTTTAAAGGTGAGCTGATATAAAGTGATTGGCTCAATAAAAACTGTTAATGTCAACCGTCGCAAATACGCTGAATGTTTCGAAAAAACGTGGCCTTAAGGGAAAGCGCTTTACAATCTGCTGGCCTACCAAGACTTGCTTGTCACAAGTACAATTTGAAAAATTTTATACTGACTTCCATCCTATTCAGTTATTGGAATAAAACTCAAAAACCATGACCGAATTTTATGAATTTAAATGGGATCACATGGGAAGCACCAGCTTTCAAACAAGAAAAGAATTTTGAGAATCGGTTCACCCTATCGAAAGTTATGAGGTAGCAAACATAAAAAAAAACAATCGAATTGTGTATCTCCTCCTTTTTGGAAGTCGGCAGAATAGAGTAACGTGACTGTACCGTCAAAATAAAGAATTGAATTTTGTGCTATCATTTATCTAATACACTGTTAGTTCACACGACGAAGCGGGGCGCGTTCATCACGACGTTAACGTCGACATAAAAATACGTTTACACCGTAATAGGCCTACTATAGTACTACTTAACTGTACTACTACTATAATGTAGTGCTACTAATTTAGTACTACATACCTACAGCTGTACTCTACTACTGTACCGACATTCTAACGGCTGCTACAACACGAACTTGAGATTCTTAACTTGTATAGGCATAATATATATTCAAACGTAATATGATGGAACTTACACCTCTATATAATTTATAAAAATATGACATATATATTCTCATATTATTATAAAGTGTTATACATATATTCGCGAATATTTTCGTAAAAGTAGTGCCAGAGCTATGAATAATACATTTAATAATATCGGAGAAACGGTTGGTTACATCTACTCTTAATATGTCATCGATCAGGCTCCCGGCGGTCAGTAAATCATATACTAGTATGTGAAATAAGAGCAGTTTAAAAAATATTTTTAGTGCTTATATATTTTAAATTCACCGAACTGCGTCTGAAAAATTTGCAAAGGCTTTTTATTCATAAATCATTAAAATCATCCTCGGATTGTCGAGGTACATGGCAAAGTCGACGGCATTGACTGCGCGTCTTCCTGCTTGTGAGAAATGTCCTTAAATAATTGTCATACGTGTTTTTACGAACGTTCTTATGTTGCATTTTGTTATTGCTTATTACTATTCATTCATACTTCACTCAGAGCCGATATAATCGAGTTAATAAGTTAGTAGGTAAAATATTTTCAGAGGAATGATACTAATTTAGATTAGTTAATCAAGGTCGGTCGTAAAAACTGGCGGTTACTGTTTCGAATCGTCTGACTTGAACTTCCGACGAAGTGTTCCACATCATGGTGGTAGGTTATGATCTAGTGCTTGTCAGGCTAGCTAGCTGTTAGCCATACAAAGATAATGCGCCAAACTCCTAACGGTTATTTTCTGTAGCTGACACTGAGAACAGTCGCCATTTTAGGTACTTACTTTGCGCTTAACTTTAAAACCCGTCATCATTAGACCGTCGAAGTCTGATAATAGTCCAAAAATATTATGATCAGACAATGTATTAATAATTATTTTTTCTATTCTAATTTTTCAATTAATGACTCGACTGCAACCATGTTGATTGTTATCTGCCGAAAACAATTTCACAGGCGTCTATTTTAGTGATGCCTAATTATTTTATTGGAATAACATTTTGTTGTTTAAATTAGTAGCTTGATACCTATAATTTAGATATATTTATCAATTAGAACGATATCGTAAACTTTGTTGTCTATATAAAACAAAACAGAGAGGTTGTAAAATTAAATGTGCGTCAGATAGTTTTTGTTATAAAATGTCTGTGTATTGATAGAATGTCGCTTCCCTCAACTTTTATTTATTATTGTAGACTTCATTGACTGGAGCCGGCGCCTGCCTGTCGCAATTGTGACTGGTTCTTCTCGTTCTGTATGTTCATAACTCAACATATATCTACTTACGTATGTATATTTCCAGTGTATCCTTATTAAAATGCGAAAAGGCTTCGCAGAGGCCGTTCGTATTATCGAACCAATTAATAGGAACTATAAAAATCATACAAATTATTTGCCTTCCTTATTGAGCGCTTTTGTTGACCGCCGGCGTGATCTTAACACTCTTGTATATTTGGGAAGACATTTATATTGAGACAGTTTTACGAGGTGTGGACAGTTTAAGTGGCACAAGGTACATTTAAAGCGGTACTGAAGCCATATGGGGAAAAGTCTGCGGCGGCGTCGCGCCTTTCAGCATTCACTTTTCGTAGATACAATTAATATGAGTGAAAGCCCTGCAAGCCAAACTTAAGGCGTTTATGTCGATGCCATCTGTAATTTTAAATTAAACCGTATCATTTGTCAGGTTTCGTTTTAATGTTTATTGTAAAGTAAACATATTATTAAATTAGCTGCATAATAGTATGTGGCCAGTGATATCAATTTCAAGTAGTTATATTATTTTAGACTAGCAGACCCGGCGAACTTCGCACCGTCTAACAGTCAATGAATGTCGTGTTACAGCTTAGTTGAACTTAATTTATGATTTTATGAAAGTAATACAAAATAAATATGAAGTTCAATACTTCAGTAAGATAGTAACACAAAGAGAAAAAAAAATACAAACATTAAGTAAGTATATCAATCGCGTGTCAAAGCAAGACATGATTGAGTTAAACTATATACTTACATATTTTGCAGCATGGGATACGCTCGGTTTAATTCTCTTTATTGAAGCACCTTGTGATATACGATATTTTTTTATATTTTTATCAGGTGCAATATCAAATAAAGCGGATGATTTGCCGACACGTGGATATGCCACGTACAAATTACCATGAGAAAAACATGAATTTTCTAATTGACCACAGACAGTCAAGGATTGGCCTTGTGATTTGTAAATCGTTATGGCGAAGGCAATGAATCGGTAACTGGTTTCGTTTAAACTCAAAGGGCATATCCGTTGGGATCATTGGAATCCTCGGAATGAGAACTAACTCATCTTTAAATTTTCCTTTGAGTATCGTCGCGTGAATCACATTACTCATCAGTTTTCTTATCACCAAGCGCGTTCCATTGCATACTTTTTGTTGGTTTAGATTTCTAAGCATGATGACTATACCGAGTCCGCCTTCAGTTGTAAATTATGCGGCCTAAACCAGGCACATGCAAGGATTTTAAAAATTATGGATATTTATGGAAATATTGGATATATTGGATAATTAGTGGCTTCATCTTCGTTTGTTACACAGTCAATAGATTTGAATGAATGCAGAGTATCAACGATTTAAACCTTCGCTGACGTAAATACTTAAATAATACTTGACTTTCACTGGACTGACAGAATTATCTGGAATCATTCAGTGAGGCCACTCGATTTAAGGTTTTTTTTTTAATCAAGTAATTTGTCATTTGTAGTATATTAGGTAGCTTGATATAATTTCCTTATTTAACACAAAATACATTTCTGATAGCACGCATAAATATTTGACAGCCAACAATATATATTGTGTCAATATTTTTCTCTTAATGGCATTATTTTATATTTTTAAAACCTAAATTACGCCACTATCCGAATATAAACCTTTATTCAAATACGTTTTCAATTAGAGAACAGAGTGTACCGTATCGACGGGATGAACATTAAATGTTTGACAGTTGAAAATTTTTGGATTTTTTTTCTTTTTATTCAATGTTTTCTATAATTTTCCAATGTTTTAATAGTTATTCTGCTATTCAGGACGGAGACAAATTAAAAACCATGAAAATCGGTCCAGCCGTTCTCGAGTTATACGTTTTCGAACAAACCTGACTTAGTTTATATATTTAATAGAAGATGATTGAGGGAGAAAAACACGAAACGTCCTCCAAATCTATCGAAATATTGATATTAGTCAAAACAATACGGAACAGATATAATTATATGCCGCACAAACTCACTTTAAATGACATAGGTATTATATTATATTATATTATAGGTATTATCTTAAATTTCTATCCGTTCTCACTACCACTAGGTATTTTATGTTAATGCAATTTTAACGCCACTTTTTAAACACTTAAGCCTTATTTGCGATAATATTTAAATACGCGTTTTAAACTTCTGCATGTATTTAAAACTAAAAACATTTACGAATAAAAGTAAAATGAATCAGTTATAAGTTTTAATTACGTTGTACTTTTTTACCTAGTTAGTAGTTTTTTATTGTTAATATGTCTATTTTTTTTTTTCATTTTCGTTGTAACAGCTTCTAATGAACTTTGTTGTCAATTTATTATGCATCGCCTCACATAAAGCTGTTCGAATGGCGAATCCGTCCGCCTTAAATGACATACTACGAGTATAAGCATGATAACAGAATGTCCAGGAGCAGACAGTGGACGTGAGCCAACTTACCCAACAAAAATATCGCATATAATTTATTGAGTATCATTCTACGAATGCTTTGGAAGTGAGTGTCGTACAGTTGCACCTCATAAAAACAAACTTAAAAAATATTTTGCGAGCATTTGTGTCGCCATCGAACCACAAATTTAGCTAGCGATGCATATTATGTTGCTTGAGGAAAATAATATATCTGTCATTTAAGAATAGTCACGATCTGGATAACAAATGATGGGACATTACTTTCAGTCGAAATAGAACGTCTGGACGGTCTGACTAGAACGTCCTTTATACACATTCACAAGGTCAATCCGTCAATCATCAAAACATAATTTAAACGGGTGCGTTTTTGCGTTTCACTGTCTTACTTTTACTATAATCATAATTAAAACTTATAACTTAATCATTTTACTGTTATTCGTAAATGTTTTTTTTAGTTTTAATGGCGTGCACACGGTTAAAACGCGTATTTAAATGTTATTGCAAATAAGGCTTAAGTGGCGTTAAAATTGTATTAACATAAACTACCTATTGGTAGTAAGAACGGATAGAAATAACACGTTTTTTGTTAAACTGAATTCTCTAGACGAAAACTACTTAACTCAGAGATTTTGAACCAACATATATATATCTTAACAAAATTAAGTCATGATGGTGTTCTGCCTTAATTATTCTCTATAAGCCGTTTCAAGACCAACTTTTTTATCAATTAGGCTGCGTTTAAGTTAATTTAATTTTATGTTGTGAGTTGTTTCTTCTATTTGTGTACTTTAGCGTGTACACAATTGAATTTGTATGTATTAATTATTTTTTTTAATCATTTGATTTTTTTAAATAATATATTGTGGGTAGACTGAATAATAAAACCCAGAAAACGAGTATAAAAAGGCGGTACGAGCGCGTCAACGGTCATTATTAGTCGAGACTTCGTGCGGAGCGGACCTCTTGTCAAATTACGTATAGATGTTATTATCTTGTTGAAACTTTGATTGTTGTTATTTTAATAATATGTGTAAAGTTTAAATTCAGTTTAGATTAATCATCAAGTGTATTTTTTTAAGTAAAACCACTTCTGGTAGCTTATATCAGAAGTGGGATTGCTCACTACGTCCACTCAAAAGCAGTTTGTTTTCGTTTACTTCGTTTGAGTGTCCGTGAAGTACAAGGTTGTGATTAATAATTCCTGGTAAGGTAATTTTTATTACTCTGGTACCTTTTTGCATGTTTTGTTATCTAGTATCCTTCAAAACGAGTAGCAAATGGGCCGATCTCGATCTCGTGACCGGCATTATTCTTCTACTCACCGCCCGCGTGGCGAACGCTCTGCGAGTAATAGTACCCGCAGTTCGAGTAGAGGATATACGCCTCCGGTAAGAAAACGGCATTTTACCCGTAGTCGCAGCTGTAGCCGTAACCGCAGCGAACGTCATGATGTACGTCACACGCGCCGTAATTATTATCGCGGTCGCAGCCGCGATCGTAGCTGGAGTCGTGACTACCGACGGAGTCGTAGCCGCGATCGTAGCCGGAGTCGTAATAATAAATAATAATAATAATAATAATAATATATGTTTATTCAGTTTAGATCACAAAGTACATATCTTAACTATACCTCTAATTAATAAAGTATGTAATTTAGATAATTAACACAAAACTGTGGTAAGTAGGTACAATTGATATTCATTGACAACTGTGCTAGGTCGTACCTGTGTTACAGCTGTCAATGTCTTCCTTCAGTATAGTAACAGTTCAAACGGTTCATTAATTTACAAAATTAAACGCCTATCCAAGTAACGCCCATCTAAATAAATACATACCAGATTTGACTAAAATTTCTCATGCCTACCTCCATATTTTGTTGTTTTAAATTATTTTGTGATTGATTTAACCTAGGTAGGCAAAACAACAAAATTAACAACGTAAGTAGCTATTAGCTCTTAATTAACAATACCTAAACCGATACACTAATAAAGTAATACATATTTATCAGCACACGCAAAGTTTTGCCGATGTGAAATAAAATGTCACCCTTAATAACGTAGCGTTAAAGTGCATTTTGTTTATGCCAAATTCGGTAGATATCGGCTCAAGTAAAACATTCTATGCATGCGGATAACCAGTTTCTAGTATCGCTAAGTTACTCGCTGCATTGCGCGGTTCACGAAAAGAGGAACCTGAGAATGCTTAATAGATTTAGTACTGGTATAAATAATTGACTAATGACAATAGTTGTGGGACATTGAATTGGAGTAAGTTCTAATGACTAATTAAATAATAGCATACAATATAAAATTTGACAATTTAAAATTAATGAGTATTCATAATTTGATTCATACTTAGACCTATATTATTTTATTATTTTTTGTTTGTAGGGAGGAAGGGAGTGCTCGTGGGTGTATGAGGGTGTGCGTGTGAGAGTGAGTGTGAGTGTGAGTGTGAGTGTGAACTTTTATATAGGTATATGTTCGAAAATTATTATGATGTAACAAGTTTATTTTATTAACAATATCCATGTACATGATTAGTAGGTTAATGTAGTTCATGTTCATGATATATACCTAAGTTAAGAGTAATAAAGTGCAGAGCATAAAAATACAATAAAAAATAGTTTACTTAATTTAGTCTAACAAGTAAGTTTTCGGTTTCAGCATAGCTTAAACTTAGCAAATACTCTTTCAGAACCTTTTTACATGTTTGTAATGTTAATGGATACATATTAATTTTTTTACTAATTTCTCTATAAAGATATGGACCTAGATATCTAAAATGTCTTCGCGCATACTCCGATGAGACATCAGGGAGAAGCACTAGTCTATCTTTACGACGTGTAGACAGATACTTGTTTGGATCATAAGGAGTGTTTAGATGAGTTTTTAATACAGACTTATAAATAAATATTTGTCTTACGGCAGGAACTTTAGCGTCAGCGTACAGTTGTTTAGTAGGGTATCTGAACGGTTTTGATAACATGACCTTCAATACAGCCCGCTGGGATCGCTCTACTCGCAATAGGAAGGTTTTGAATGTTCCTCCCCAAACAGTACTACAGTAAGCCAAAATTGAATGGCAAAGAGCATAATAGGTTGACTTCAACAACGTTAAGTCTCCTATGTGCCTTATCCGTTTGAATATCACAATGAGTTTTCTTACCCTACCAGTCAAAACTTTAATATGCTCATGCCAGTTCAGTTTTTCGTCTACAGTTATGCCCAGATATTTGATAAAAGATACATGTTCTAAAGAAGAGCATGAACAGTTTTGAGAAGATGGAACGGAACAACGGTGTGCTTTTAGTGTCAAAACATTGTCAGGCTTGCAAACGGAGGAGTTGGAGAATGACAAGAATTTTGTTTTGCCAACGTTTAGTGTAAGAAGGTTATTGCGGAGCCAGGACAGAACTTCTTTGAGACCAATTTCAGCCAGGTCAGTCACTTCTTTCCAAGTTGGCGCAGAAAAAATGAGCGCTGTATCATCAGCGTAAGCTACAAGTTTAGAATTTTCGAGTTTCAAATTACATAAGTCATTGATATATATCAAAAAGAGTGTCGGGCCGAGAATGCTACCCTGAGGTACACCGTAATTGATAGAAGTCTCTTCACTTACGTAGTTGCCAATCATTACCCTTTGCTTTCTGTTAGTTAGATATTCTGTAAAAAGTTTAAGCGAAATATCTCTAACTCCTATCCTCTCCAGCTTGTTAAGTAAGATGGGGACAGAGACAGTATCAAACGCTTTTGCAAGATCTAAGAAAATACCCAGGCATTTTTTTTGTTTATCTACTTGACGAATTACATATTCTGTTAGTTCTAAAACTGCATCTTCAGTAGATTTTGCAGATACGAATCCGAATTGGTTTTCTGAAATAATTTTGTATTTATTGAGGTACGAATGCAGTCGCTTGCTCAGTAGACGCTCTATAATTTTAGACAATGCAGGAAGGATAGAAATTGGGCGATAATTACTGATACTATCTCTGTCACCATTCTTATGAATGGGTTTAATAAGAGCAGTTTTAAATGAACTAGGAAAATAGCCAGTGGTGAAACTAAGATTACATATATATGTAATGTATGGAACAATTATATCTTTAGTATATTTTAAAACTAAAGTAGGGATACCATCATGCCCCATTGAGCTGCCGGACTTAAGACTATTAATTGTCGTGTAAATCTCTGTGCAGTCAGTAGGAAGTAAACCAAACGACTGGGGGAATCTTTGCAATGTGAATTGAGATTCAGACGATTTACATTGATCAGTTACTAAAATGATTTCATCAGCCAACGTTTTACCTATATGTGCAAAATAGTTATTCACGTAGTTAATAGATTTTTCTGGAGTTCCTTTTAGTTTTAATAGTGATATGTCATCTGCATAAGTATTTTTTTTCTTCGAATTCATGTGTGCTATATTTTTAATAACTTTCCAAGTTTTTTTTGAATTCCCGCTAGCATTACTTAATTCTGATTTATCATATTCATTTTTAACCTTTTTTAAAATTTCATTACAGTAATTTCTATATCTTTTATAAGACAATTCAAGGATTTTACTTTTGGGGTCGTTATTACAACTTTTATGTAATTTGTCACGATGTTTTATGCACCGTAGCAACCCTGGGGTGACCCATGCTTCTTTGATCCTTTTACGACAAGGAACTCGTCTGCAAGTTGTGTTCAGGTCTATTGCACGTTTTAGTTCAGACACTAAGATAGCAGTTCCTACGTCAACATCGTCTGTTTCATAAATTGTATTCAAGGTACTGATGTTTAGATCAGAACCAATATTTTTATAGTTTATGATTGTTTGTGAGTAATGAGTGTTACGAGAATGTTGATGATTATTTAATATCAAAGCAACACAATAGTGATCAGTGACAGTTGATGAAATTACCAATGCAGTTGCTTTTAATTTAGTTTTAAGAAAAATGTGGTCTATACAACTGCTTTTTCTAGTGTGGAAAACATGAGTGGGGAGCAGCTCATGATGTGCCATAATGTCTAAATATTCATTACTGTTTGTAGTCATAGGATTTGACGAAGATATGTTTATATTTATATCACCGGCGAATATTATATTTTTAAAAGCTTTCAAGGAAGTAAGAATCTGTTCGATTCCTGTGAGAAAATTAGTGAGGGAACGATAAGCCGGAGGACGGTATATCGCGATGATTGCGGTATCAGCGCCGAGTTTAATTATAAGGCAATTTGCTTCAAAGGATGCAGGTTCCGTAACAATAGCCGAAATATCATTTCTAATGTAAACCACTACCCCTTCATTTTGGCTCATATTAAGTTTAGTAGAGTACTTAGCAAAGTTTATAAGATTGGGTATATTGTTATCTAAATTCTTAAGCCAGCATTCAGTAAGAATAACAATATCTGAGTCAAATTTTAGCTGATTAAGCAGTATTTCCATTTGAGGCAAATTGCGATCTATGCTCCGTATATTTTGACAAACTATCGCAAGTGTTTTATCAACTTTACTTGTATATGTATGTGCTTCGTGAACATTACACTGATAAGACTTCGATATTTCATAATAGTCAAGTTCGTTCGTTAAGTTTTTAAAATCCATAATTATGTATATAGAATACACACATTAGAAAAAAATACTTCATTTTTGCTGAAAATTGGTGCTGAATAGCTGACGTCAAAGATAAGTTAGACAGAACATTGACATGAGCGACTAATTTTACGTGACTGATTTTGTTTAGAACTAGATAGTAGTGGTTGTAGTTTATTGATGTGTAAAGAGTGATGTGTCGTGTTAAGGAAGTGGGAGGAAACTTACTCATTAGAATAATATTGAAGCTGCGTAAAATGTAAAAAATACACACATTTATCTTAACGGTTGTTTGGTCCCGTCTTTTTTTCTTCCCGCTTGAGCTGCTCAAGTTGACTGTCCTCTTTAATAAGTAAGGGAGCAGATCCTTCTTTTTTACGCAGAAATATCCGCCCGTGAGAGCACCGTAGCCGCGACCGTTACCGCCATGACCGCAGTCGTCGAAACGACAATGGTGAGTTTAGTGGTCATGAATCCTGGCACACTATCATGTCGCGTCTTCAGGCTTTGGAGTCGCAAGCGTCTGCTTCGCATCTATCAGGTCAATTAGCCTCTGCTGAACCGCCCTACGTTAATGGAACGGAGCAGATCGTCGAAGCCATTCAATCATTGAAATCGGTAAGTACACAAAGCTACTATGTGTCTAATTTTGACCCTAGCATACACGACGTGGATTCTTGGTTCGAGGAAGTTGATAGGGCCAAGATTACAAACCGGTGGGATGAACGCGAATGCCTCGCTCGTGTTGGTAAATGTTTGAAAGGTGATGCGAGAACGTGGCTGGATGAGTGGGTTTGCAATGACCGCTCGTGGTCCAATTTTAAAAGGGACTTCAAATGCTTGTGCGCTAAAAAGGTAGACCGGGCGAAAATTTTGTACGAGGTAATGTCCACTAATTCTAATAGTTTTCGCACTTATGCTGAATACGCACGCAAATCATTACTCCGGTTGCGGATCGTTAAGGGCCTTAGTGATGATTTGATCACCGATATTGTGCTACGAGGCGTCACTGATCCTCAAGTAAAAGCGGCGGCTATAAACGCGAATTTATCCCCCCAAGATTTGGTAGGCTATTTGACTACTTTCTCGAAACCGGAAAGTGCAGATAGTCGTGTCGCACGCCGTCCGGTCGCACCAAGTAGCAGGCATAAAACATCGATTACCAAGCGACCGATTTCGGGCTCTAATAACAGTACGAAATGCTATTTATGTGGCGAGCTGGGACATAAGCAGTTGAATTGTCCCAAGAAGCCGAAACCCGCTGCTGCAGGTTCTGCAAACGATCCGGTCCCAAAATCGAATGCTGCTAAGGTCGAGCGCCCCATCCCATGTGCGTATTGCAAAAAACAAGGCCATCACATACGAGATTGCTTTGCAAAGCACCGTGCGGATTCTGGTAAGGTCAATTTCTGCTCAGTTGCCTCCGTCGAAAAACAGAACGACGTCGTTGTTGGTGTCATTAATGGGATTCCCGTTGACATACTTATAGATAGTGGTGCCATAGGTGTGTCGCTTATCTCTTCTGCAGTAGTAAATCACCTTTCCTGCGCTAAGAAACCTACCAATCAACAAATAAAAGGAGTAGGTAAGTCCATAACACACGTTAATTCGTACGTCTCTCTGATTGTTCAGCTGGAAGACATTTCACTAGATGTGGACTTCTTGGTTGTTCCTAACGAGTGCATGAATGCCCCTGTCATAATTGGCACTGATGTGCTGAATCGGGAGGGGGTTACGTACGTACGAACCAAAGACTCGCAGCGAATCATACGAGCCCCTAAACGCGCTGTTTCTTCTGTGAACAATAACAACCAACAACGCATTTGTAATACTTCTTTGGACGGTCCACTTTTAGCCCATCTAAATAAGATCCTGGACGAGTTCTCCGAACACATGATTTCAGGTACGGCCTCTTCAACTGTTACAACAGGTGCTATGAGTATTCGTCTAAAGGACGATACCCCAGTTCATTACCGGCCGTACAAAATGTCTCAGGACGAAAAGCTGAAGGTACGTAGTATCACACAAGATTTACTTTCAAAGGGTATCATCCGTGAGTCGGAGTCGCCTTATGCAAGTCCGGTGTTACTCGTTAAGAAAAAGGACGGCTCTGACCGGATGTGTGTGGATTTCCGCGCATTAAATGCACGAACAGTAAAAGATCGATTCCCACTACCACTCATTGATGACCACATCGACCGCTTGGGTAAAAGCACATATTTTACAACCTTGGACATGGCGACTGGGTTCCACCAAATAAAGCTTGATGAAGCGTCCATACCACTCACCGGCTTCGTAACACCAGAAGCCCATTATGAGTATGTAAAGATGCCATATGGATTGGCCAATGCGCCGATCGTATACCAGCGCATTATTAGTAAAACATTGCAGAAATTCATTACCGAGGGGAAAGTTCTGGTATACATCGACGATTGTCTAATCTTGTCCTCCTCTGTCGAAGAGGGATTGCAAACCCTGCGGGAAGTACTGCAGACCTTAACGGAAGCGGGGTTTTCGTTAAACTTGAACAAATGTTCTTTCTTATGCAAAGAAATAGAGTACCTGGGGCGAGTAATATCTAACGGGGAAGTGCGACCCGCTCCTGGTAAGGTTCAGGCTCTTGCAGATTCCACAGCACCACAGAATGTCAAACAGGTTAGACAGTTCCTTGGATTGGCGGGGTATTTCCGAAAATACATCCCAGATTATTCCACCAGGACTGCTTGCATTGCGCGCCTGACTCGTAAAGACGTACAATTTCAATGGACTACGGAACATGAAACTGTACGCCAAGGAATTATTAAGATTTTAACCAGTGCACCGGTGCTCGCGATATTTGATCCAAGTCTACCTACGGAAGTGCACACTGATGCAAGCAGCCTTGGGTATGGCGCGATCTTACAGCAAGTTCATAAGGATGGTACTCGGCGTGTGGTGGCCTACTATAGCCAGGTCACTAAGGGCGCTGAACCGAAATACCATTCTTATGAACTAGAAACTCTTGCGGTAGTAAAAGCCTTGAGGCATTTCAGGCACTACCTCATTGGTATTCAATTCCACGTAGTAACGGATTGTAATGCCTTGAAATCCACTCAAAGTAAAAAAGACTTGTTACCGCGTGTGGCAAGATGGTGGATTTACCTACAAGATTTTAATTTCACCATTCTTTACCGAAAAGGCGCCATGATGCCACACGCGGACTATTTGAGTAGAAACCCTTGTAATGTAAACAATATTGAACGTCCACGTAACTGGGCTCAAATCGCTCAAGCGGGTGATGAGGAGACTCAAACTATGATTCGTTCCATTGAACAAGGTCAATTGGATACGTCCAGATACGAAGTACACAACGACATATTGTATTACCGGTATACACCGACAGGTGCAGAGCCGAGGCTACTTTGCTTCATTCCTAAAGGTCACCGTTTGAGTCTCCTCCGAATTTTCCATGATGAGCATAGTCACATAGGTGCAGATAAGGTGGTGGACCTAATACTAAGACATTTTTGGTTTCCTAGTCTTAGGAGATTTGTTACTAAATACACTTCCCATTGTTTAACGTGTATCGCCCACAAACGTGTACCACGAGCACCTTTACAGCCTATTACATCTTGGGACAAATCTGAAATCCCCTTTCAAACTTTACATGTAGATGTTCTAGGTCCCCTCCCTGTGTCTAAGGGTTATAAATTTGTCATGCTTGTGGTCGATGCATTTACAAAATACTGTTTACTGAAACCCATATGTCGCCAAGATTTCGATGAACTGAAACAAGTGTTTCAACATGTACTGTCGTTGTTCGGTACTCCTAATTTAATTGTATCAGATAGGGGACGTATGTTCGAATCAACGGGCTTCACTTCATGGATGAAGGTCCTTGGTGTACAGCTCCATTACATAACTCCTGAGATGCACCACGCAAATGGACAAGTGGAACGCTACATCCGTACAGTCCTGAACATGCTCCGCATTGCAGTGAATCATCGTAAAGCTGAGTGGGCCGAAGAACTGTGGCAATTACAGCTTATTCTAAACCTGACAAAGCAGAAAACCACACAGACTTCTGCCCTAAATCTCTTAATTGGCCACGAAAGCGCAACTCCTGCAATCCGAATGTTAGTGCGAGATGTTGCTTTGAATCTGACCGAGGGTAACCGGGAAGCGAGACGAGAAATGCTTAGGCAAAGGACGGCCGAACGGTTGGGAAAGAACCAGGATCGTCAGGACACTATCGTCAATGAGCATCGGAAGCCTCCTCGTGTGTTTCAGATTAACGACATGGTGTTTGTTGTCAAGTATGCCCAATCTCAGGGTAAACTGGATCCTGGCATGCGGGGACCCTATAGGGTAGTGAAGACCCTTCCTAACCACCGATACGAATTGAAGTTACTTACTGGATCTTATGGAAAGTCTACTTATGCAGCTGCTCAGTTTATGATCCCATGGAAAGGTGAATGGACCCCGGAGACATGTGCAGTGTTTTTTGAAGGTGCGTGTTCACCCTTTTTGACCCGTCTTAAAGTGAAGACGGTACCTTGCCCTGTTCTTTTAAAGCTTTTTGCGTTGCGAAGAGTTGTCGAGGGAGTACAACCTCCTTTCCCCTCGACCTGAAAGCTTTTCGCGTTGCGAAGAGTCTTCGAGGGAGTACAAACTCCTTTTCCCTCGATGTGAAAGCTTTTCGCGCTGCGAAAAGTCGTCGAGGGAGTACAACCTCCTTTTCCCTCGACGTGAAAGCTTTTCGCGTTGCGAAGAGTCATCGAGGGAGTACAACCTCCTTTTCCCTCGATGCAAAAGCTTTCCGTATGGAGAGTCACCGGGGGGTTTCATGCGCCTTGCCCCCTGGTGTAGATTTAGTATTTCCTCGGTAGGGGCCCCTACCGAGGAACCTGTGTAACTTTTACATTATTCTGAGTTGATGTGAATGTTCAGTTTGTTTACTTCTTTAAAGTGCTTAACTTTTATAACAACCCTAACAAACTAACCTTGTTTACCAGCGACATGGAGTCTAGAAATAACTTAAGTTTTTTTTTTCCCGACGTCGATGACGACGTTAATGACGAATGCCTGGATCCAAACCCAGGAATGATGGACTCCAATACGGCTGGGCCATCCTCAGCACCTGACGAGACAACTGGACCTCAACCACGTTCGATGCCCATATCCTCGGAAGATAGAGAACTCAACGAGGGTGTTATCGAAGTAGCAGCCCCACCACTGCAATCACTCCCCCGGTTGATTCCTACATCCTCGGAAGACGACGACTAGGCCTGTCGGGACGCCAGGATGTCAGGAGAGGCCGTGTGGGTAGACTGAATAATAAAACCCAGAAAACGAGTATAAAAAGGCGGTACGAGCGCGTCAACGGTCATTATTAGTCGAGACTTCGTGCGGAGCGGACCTCTTGTCAAATTACGTATAGATGTTATTATCTTGTTGAAACTTTGATTGTTGTTATTTTAATAATATGTGTAAAGTTTAAATTCAGTTTAGATTAATCATCAAGTGTATTTTTTTAAGTAAAACCACTTCTGGTAGCTTATAATATTATATTATATTTTATTTTTACTTTTGGAGTTATGCATTACACCTGTATCTCCCTGTTTATTTATCCGCGTTTGCATAATATATGTTTGCATATACTAACAATTATAAACAAAACATAAACTGCTGACTCTTACATACTCAGTAGGTATAATTTCTGTTAGTCCTTACCATTTTCTATCCCATATCATATGTTAGTCCTACAAACCAGAAAGTACAAACTTTCAACGTAAATTATTATAGATGTGTACAGTGCCAAGCCTTCGCACGTATCTGAGTCAAACACAACCTTTGCGGTCTCAGTCTAACCGACAGAGTTATCAATCAGTCGACGAGAATGCAAATTTTAATTGTGGTTGGGTTGGGTATGTGTCGCGCGATATTATGTACGCAATTTATATTTGCTCGCGGAGACGCACACAGTCGCGGGGTGGAGCGAGTCTCGCGCACAGGCCCGGGTGGGAGACAACCGCCAATTATGAATAAACTAGCTTTACTACTATGTTAATAAGACTTGAGATTTTTCCTCAGCGATTTCACCGAGTGACTACGCTCATTAATGGTTTTGTGGCTCCGTTATCAGGCCTCTAGAAAGCCCAGCCTTATAATAATCTGTTAGTATTTACCCATTTTATATGTACAGTATACTATAACACGTAGCGTTAAATGTCGGTTTTATGCAAATAATATTCTTGCTGGAGAGACGACACAGATAGGCGCCTGTGTCTGCAAATATAAATGCCTATAAATTGTGTCGATTTAATCAAACATTGTTAATGAATTCTCATCACGAGTTAACTCTTCAAATACCTTGAATTTATTCAGATATATAAAATAGTAACATCGTAACATACTGATAATATTACACATTACATTACACTTACGGCGCGTGCTAGACATGTCTTATAGCGGTCATGAAACTTGAACTTTCTAAACGTGAGGTTTTCAGCGGCGTCGGAGAGGAGACGATGGCGATGCCGACCAAAGCGCCGGCCCCGTTTCCCGAGCTAAATATAATTTTACTTGATCATTTAATTATATGGAGATTAATGGGCGTCGGAGATGCCAACATTTACGTTAATAAACGGCACAATATGGCGTGAAACATCCACTATTGAACACGGCAGTTGGCGGAATAGACACGAATAGCGTTTAGTAGCGGTGGTATTTGTTTATATACAGTTCACTTGTGTGTGGTAGGTGTAGCGTAGTAAAAGTAATTATTAGTCCATAGGATAGCTGCTGCCTCCTCCTAAAATTGGCCTCGCCCGCAATCGGAGACTGCGTAATTTACCGGTTAGCAAGTACGAACAACATAAAGTTTTGTTGACGAAAGTTATCTATTAAATAATGAAGAATAGAAGAATGGAGACTTCGTTCGCTTGCAATAAGGTTATTGCAATTCCATCGTGAACTAAATCCACGGAAACTCTAGTAGGTAAGTCACGACCGTTTCAGTAAGTTCTGGTATATACTTATATGTAGTAATTATGCTTAATACTTTCATAATTTTTTTCGACAATTTCCTGTGAAAGATTAAATCTCAACAGGGTCTCCTAACATTAATCCATCAAAGGTCATTGGTCATCATGCGGCCAGACACAATAGAAATTTATTTGTTATAATATAACGACTCTTGAAGGATTAAGAGAATTAATCAATTACCAAATCCTAAATTATAATAGGTATTACTGTAAAAAAATATAGTAAACGCATGGTTACAATAGTATACTTATTATAAATTTGATCAATGGTAGTGTCGAATTTTGAAGTGATATAATAATATAATAATATAGAATAAGTACAAATAGGAAACATTAAAACTATAAGTTTGTATGTATGTATTATGTCCAATGTATTTATAGGGAGACACAAATTTTATTAACTGGCTTTATAAATATGTTATGACATGAATATCTTCCCATCCGAACTAAGTACTCGATGTTGATACTTTAGCTTGGCAACCTGTTTCTTTGATAGGCCAAGTAAATACTGCTGATATAAGTAGATACCTACGCACAAAAATATAACCACTGGTATTTACTTACAAAACTAGTAGTCAGGTATCAAACAAGCTACGCGGGTGGCCGTACTTACCTATAGGCATTATTGACTGCATACTTATGTGAAACATGTCATTTACGTGCCGTGCAATGGTGTCACCACCCGATCTTAACTATTCTATGTACTTATATCTATATTTACTTATAATAATACATTATACGTATGAACAATTGGAGAAAAGTCGTTGAATAACTTGAGACGCTCCACATAATCCTACTCCTACTATATTATAAACGCGAAAGTTTGTGAGTATGGATGGATGTATGGATGTGTGGATGTTTGTTGCTCTTTCACACTCAAACGGCGGGGCCAATTTTGATGAAATTTGGTATGGAGGAAGATGAAGCGCTGGATTAACAAATAGGTTAATTTTCATCATCATCATCATCATCATTCATCACCACGCGGGTAAATAAACGTAATATTCTTGGGCACAGCATAGACAAAGTAAAAAGATCCCCGCCTACCTCAAGATCGTAATGATGACAGTCATGTCAAAGTTTGTGTCAATTTCTGACAGCTAAGTCAAAAGTATGCTATTTTGACAGCCCGATACACTAGACGTACTCGACGAGCGTCAAGGGTGATAAAATGAAATAGAAATATACCGTCAAGGATGATGAAATTTTTTTCCATGGAGAATAATTTTAAATTTGTATGTATTAGTTTTTTTTATCAGTATTTGTTTGTATTTTATTTTAAATGTTTACTGATTGATGTACTTAGTATTTAAATTTACTCATATAATACTATTATAGCAATTGCGTTTGACCATGTACATATTTAATGACATTTTGGTATAAAGATAGATATAGCTTTGGAGAAGATAATAAGCTACTCGAAGTACTGATCCTGCGCAGACGTAGTCGCGGGCACCAGCTAGTACTTGATATCTTTGAACAGTACCGAGCCATGAACTATCTCTACTTTTGAAATCATTGGGATTGAAATGAGACTAAAGAATACATCCGTACATGCATGTCTCAGGATGACTTTTCACCATTTAGGAAGGAAGCTGTAGCAAGTGGGATTATTGGGTGGGCGGATGACAGTCATAAACTAATATGTGAGGGTGACAAGCGTCATATATTAGTTGACGACATTTGTCTTGCTGAGCCTGCAACTACGAGTATAACGGACAGGCGTAACACTTAATATCAGAATTCGTCGCATCACTTGAACAGTGTGAATTGTAGACTCCTGATAACATTTCAAACAGAATGGGCTAGACGGCTTAAACTTTATTAACATGCAGCTCGACGGTAAGCTAAGTTTCGTCTCACTTTCCCTGGGGTCAATATCACAACCAACACTTGTAGGTACTGTGTAAACATACGTTCATACATAAATTGCAATAACAGAATATCAATGAAGCTATCTTTATGGACAAGCGTAAGCGAATATTTCCTTTTTAAACGACTGTTATTTCATTTACATAATATTTATTGCCGCATAATGTAGAATGAGCTCATTTATTGCATAAAGAGTGAACACATCTATCAGATATATGCTATACTAAATCTTATATGTATTCCTTATCAGGTGCTCTCCACTTTTTACAAATTCACACTTTCAGTAATCTGTCAAGATAATCTGATACTGCTGATAATGAGTAATCGTTATCTGAGGTTTTCTATATTTCGCGAAATTGTATACTGAAGTATTACGATTAACACCCATTCTGATAACGATAATGAGAAAGGTAAACTGACAATAACATTAATTACAGTTCAACGCAGGTGTCCGAAAATATATACCTACATATGCGCAAGCCAAATTTTCATTCATTGTAAATTTTGTTTATCCAATTGTGTCACACATAAAAAGGTTGTTTTATGACTCGCTTATTTAACGAAAATTATGAAAATGATTATTTGAGGAGTGTGACGAAAGAGGTGCAGCAGACGTGAAGCTAAAAGCGTTATTTATATGTGTTTGGTGACAGGACACCACGCAGCGTCTGTCGCCGTCCTAATTAAAATTTAAATTAGGATCCCGCCTTTATAACTGATTTAGGTATCCTATATGCAAAGCTTTAAAACTAAATTTTAACACAATTAACAATAAACTACTACAAAGACCCGTCCGTTTGTGGTACCTAATTATGGGCTGGCGGAATAAACGATATGCACAAAGCATTCGTGGAGTACGTGGGATGAAATTATAGTGTGAATTTATTTTTGCAGCTCTCTACACTTTATTGCGTCCATATTTGCGGCTCGAACAAACGATTTGATAGTGGAGGCATGGTGACAAATAAACTTTCTTATGAAAGGCCGTTCACAAATTGCATAATGATTAAAAGTAGTATGCGGAAAAATTAAAAAGAAATACGAAACGAGGCCAGAGGGCGTGTCGGACAAGTTTGAGTAATGACCTGAAGGCTCTGCGCGTCGCAGGCGCAATGCTGGTGACGCGCAGGGATTTGAATACAATGCTGCGATAGCTCAGGGCCGCCCGCGTGCTCGCATACATAAATCCTTCGCCATTTACTTAAAAACTGCCACATTCTCCACAAGACTGATGAGTGCACCTATCTCTATATATTTTGTTTCAAACACATATCTCAAAGCTCATCACACAAAACAAGTCTCACAGTATATTATGTTGGTTCTTCCGTTCTCTATGCCGGAAATATGGTAAATCTTTGTACGAATCTCAAGAGTTCTTGTAATTTGCGTTTCCACTGTCAAAAAATTTTGAATTTATACAAAGTACATGTTTGATACTTAATTTGATTTTCTACGTGACGTACCATACATGTATCGCAAATTACTGTGATAATATGTTTGAGTGTTGTCCGAATATGTTGGTAAACATAAAACAAATGTTACTTCAACATGAAGTAGTACGAAAGCCCGCGACCAAAATTTTTGTCTCATAGCAATACATAGTAATAATAATACCGCAGGGGCGGCTTTGTGGCGAGCCGTTGGTGAGTGGCGACACCGTGGACCCCGATTCTTCTCGGGGCTAAATGAGTGCCCTGACCCCCACCTTGCTTTAATTGGCCGTCTGGGGGTGGAGACGCAAGAGCAAGTAACAAAAAGCTCCAAGGAAGGAAGTGTTTAAGGGCATAACACCGGTAGTAGCGCTCTACCGAAACCGCAGCACACCTCTCAACACACTTTAGCCATCCACACCAACGTTGCC
This sequence comes from Selenia dentaria, assembly GCA_917880725.1. Taxonomy (NCBI): domain Eukaryota; kingdom Metazoa; phylum Arthropoda; class Insecta; order Lepidoptera; family Geometridae; genus Selenia; species Selenia dentaria. The sequence goes on along the minus strand of OU862875.1, from coordinate 37,104,075 downwards.
CCTTTCGCCGCCAATAATTGCGGCCCTTATGAGGGCTCGTTTAGTGGGTGGCATGTCACCACCTACCTGAATATTTTAAGATGAGACTGAAATTGGCCATCCAAAATGTTTCTATTTTCATACTACTTTGTATTTTTTATACTAAACAGGCCTCTAAGCGTTTGCTACAGCCCCACTTATGCCTTTGTTAAATACCCGATGAAATCCATGATATTTTTTGATCAAAAGGAATAATAATAATAATCTCATAATAATACATTGCTCACTCACAGTCGGGTTCAGAATCATATAATCTGACGATTTTATACAGTTTCGGCCGTATTGTTATGGATATATGGTTTTGGTCGTGGGCTCTCGTACTAGTGTGTTAATAAGCGACCATGTGTCTATAAGTTATCATAAAACAGATTTTGACGACATGTTTATTTTTGGTTCGGTGTTGCGAAAATGGGAACAGAGTCACCACGACCGTTAAGAGGGTAACCTTATAAACGAATTACTCGTGGTTTGGTGGTGCAAATCGTGTGAGATGAGATGGACATCTGCAATTCTGCATCTACAAGTATTTTTCTTAGTAGGTAGGGACCATCCCAATGCCAAATTTAGTTCCTCAAAGCTATAGCGCGAAAGTAAGACTACTGTGTTAAGGTTGGAAGTGGTTTTCTGTACGCTCATTCTCCAAGGGTCCAAAGCTCCATTCTATGATTTCTCATGACATGCAGTTGGCTATTACAGGTCATATAATATCCATAAGAGTTATGTCGCTCATGCGGCGTATCTATTATTAATATAGCACTCTAAAGTGCATGGTGACTGTGGGAGTCACCGTAAATGCTTGCCAGACCTTGTCGTAGTATATACCATTTCAATGGCTGACAACTCATTACAATTCTTTATGAAAATGATTAAATCCATTGTGTCAGGTGTATAATGACACAAGGATGAAGATATGAGTAATTGACCTTAAAATCAATAACTCATGACGATACGTAATGAGGTAATATTTATAGTACAAAGTCCCGATTGCGGCAATTTTATGATTACAACTATTTTGGTGCAATGTTAGCAAAAAGCGTGCAGACAATGGAAAGAGGCGAACGGGTCGCACGTCCTCGATAGCTGCGGTGGTGGCGACAACCAACGGCCTGGTCAATACCTATTTGGGAGAAGACCCTATTTGGAAGGCTGTGTTTCGAGTTGAGATCGATATCGAGCGCGGCGTCGTCGCGAAGCTACCGTCAAGAAACTGTCGCTCTGCTTCAGCCTCGCCTTTAGTTAGTCGCCTTACAATTTATATTAAGTTAAGTTTAAGTATTATTTGGGCTCTACAGATGAAACATATATCTAAATTAATTGCCTGCAATCTACTATTGCTCTACTACTGTTATTAATAGGCGGTTATTAAGGCTGTGAAGGCACTGTAGCCAGTCAAATTAAAGAAGAAAAAAGTAACAAATAAAAATTCAAATAAAGAAATGATAAAATTCCACACACGCCGTAATCATGCCACGTAGATCATTAGTTTGTTGAATCTGTAAGTATTCAGCAGTGCAACTATTAGCAGTCATGACATTTACAGCCAGGAGAACAAAATGCTAATCTCATAATCATTTGGTCCCTCTTCAAAAAACTCAAAGTTGTACTTTGATCTCAATAAATGCACATACTGTGTACTTAACGCAAGTGTCGTAAGAATAATATCTTCAATAAATAGTTAAATATGCTTCCCATACACAGAAACATTGTAAGAGAAACATACCTGCAGACCAGGGTGCCGTGTGCCAGAATTACTTCGTCCCAACACGACTGTTTTCATCGCATTCTGTTCTAATATCAAATACCTCGTAAAATGTCTGGGCATTCACGTAAAGTGTGTTTAGAAATTTATGAACCAACATATATTCAGTCGTTAAAAATCACACAAATTTTACAACAATTTATCGATACCTACACTACGATACAATTGTAAAAAATGAATACGGAAAGAAAACTTTTCCCGCCATTTTTCCGTACCTACTGTATTTTATACCGTTATACTTTATTTTGCTGCTTCAAACTGCCCGTTTACCCATTTAATGCGTAACACTCAATTAAATTAAATGTGATATTATTTCCATACAAACAGTTCTTGTTATTTTTGTATCTGGTAGGGTAAACATAAACATTTGACTATAGAAACTGGCCATAAGCGACCGAAAAACTGAATCACACTTATAAACAAAATATGAAAATGCACAAGAAGCGGCGCCATACCACAGAATAAGTAATAGTAGAGCATACTACAGGGAGAAAAAAAAGGATTTTCAGATGTTTCAACAATGCATCAACCACTATAATCTATTTATACTTGACGTATGTAGTCCAACCGGTGAGAATCCTACGTGACTATGGTTTTATTTAGACTACGAAATAGTCAGAACAGAACCAAGCAAAAAGTGATAAAATTCTAATTTTCATCATCATATAAATACAGTTCGTAGGTTTAAAGAAAACTTAAAGAAAAAAAATGAAGTTTGAAAATAGTTAGGCGACTTAGCGGTTAACTGATTCCCACGCAAGATACAGGGTTTAAGTTTAACATTCTATTAATACCTACCTACTGAGTATTTAAAATAATTGTAGATTTAGACGATACTTTAATTTATATTTAAAATAGGCACAACAAAAATAAAACGACACAAAATAAATGTCATGCAAAAAGCAAATTACAGTCAATTTACAAAAGGACCGCGGTCGCATGTTCAAAGGACATATCATATTATTTACAACGTGACAAGAAAGCGGTCGGCCGCGGCGGCAACGACGCAGCGTAATCGCAGCGGCCTATACGCGTGCCGTTAAGCCACAGGTTCAGTAACAGTTACTACGTAAGTGGTTAAGTTGAATGAGTGCTGGTCAAGAACCAACCCGCCGTGTAATTAGCAGCCTGCAATGAAAATAAAACAGTCGCCTGTCCCACGCCTTTGAGTGCCATGCGGTTTGTTTTCCTAGGACAAACTAAGCTCTGGCGATAATACGCGTAATAATCTACCTGTGTCGATCTTTCACGTCTCAAGTTCGTTCACGGTGTCCTACAACTTTAGATTTAGTATAAGCTCTAATTATTTAGTAAATATCCCAAATAAGCAGGAACCAATATATTTTTCTGAGTGTAATGAATGTGGGGTACATTCTCCCATTATCCTTAAGATGTCATGATTAGTTTGAATCACAAAACTCACTGAAGTCCGTATCGATTGTACTCGCTTTCCAAACGTTTGGTCACCGTACAGCCTCCGGCTTCTCGTGACTGCTCTCGCGGATCCATCACGAAATTTTACACTCACACTGCATCTTATTAAGTGTTATGAAAGGCCCAGTGACAGCCTTTTATGGGAGCCCTCACGCCTCGCCGCTGTTGCTACGTATATTGACTTTACAACGACCGAACATGCTAACAAATAATAATCATACTTTAGCAAGACTTAGATATGAGAAGATCTAGATAGTTGTGAGCAAATAATGAATCGTCTCGTAAATTGTTAGTTTATCTGACTACTTACGTCACGATCTTTTCCGTGATATCTGATCGTTACTGCATTGAGTTAATTACCAACTCACAACTCTACACTTTGCGTCTCAAGGATCTGTTACCATATCGACTAGTTATTCATTCATTAAGTTGTTACTCTCTAACAAATATTAATATCCATCATTTTCATAAGTGGAAGCAATTGACATGTCAAGCTGTACAATATTCCGGTAATCCTTAGCCGAGAACGGACAGCACCGCGTAAAATAGAGAAGCCAGTAGCCGCCGGCTACAAGGTGCTATTATCGCGTCAGGGTGAGCTGCCTTTATCTCTCAATTTAGTGATAATTTCATAAAAATAAGCAAGCGTCGGCTACGCCGGCGGGTGTCTTGCGAGCGACAGTGACTGCAGCGTGGTGGGTCCAAGATCGCTTAAGGTTCCGCTAATTGCAACCGCTTTATGGACGCCCATCGATAACATGATAATGTCTTAAATGTCGGTTGTGTTGGAGCGGGCATTACTTTTTGCCATGTCATTTTAAAGAGAAAATATCAGAGACCACAGAGATCTTGTTAGTACGTTTTTGGTGTCTTTTCCATACGAATATATCCTACGATCTCTTAAATGGATCTTGTTAGTAGTGCCAATATGTAATGTTTCTATGAGACCTTTATAGAAATTATTGACTGAGCGATCGAAGCGTCTCTGCTTTAAAATTAAAAAAGCATATAAAGCTTTAACTGCATGGGCAAATTGACTTCTGTCCGTACATTTGTTGGCTTGTTCGTTTGTCTTCCTGTACAATATTTTTCGCAACCAATCTTCAATCTTGGTATGCATGTTCTACTATTTAATTATTATTTTTTTCGGCGGTGATTTTGAGTAAGTTAGTGTGATATTAACGGATAAACAATACAAAGCAAGAAATCTCTACAGGAAAACCCACACGTTATTGAACATTTTAATTTAATCTAGTTATGATATTATAAAATTAAAGTTAAGAAATGACAATTGATTGTAATATTTACGTAAATAAACCTTCTAACTGCGATAGTGTGATACTTTGACAAAGTGCCATCTAAGTTATTCATAAATAAAAAATAAATATATAAGATCGAACATACGACAATATGAGTTGCTTTTTAAAATTCATGGTTGATACTACGAAAACTTGCCCACTTTTTTAATCACTTGTATAAAATGTGGTTTCCTACCATTCATTTAGATTTTTTTTGTATAAAGTAACGGGGCCAGCTAGTTGTGCGTCTGATGGTAAGCATTACACACTACACACACACAATGCGCAAGAGGCCTAGTTACACCTAATAAGTTGGGTTTCCTACTCTATGACAATTCGCACCCCGACGAAATATTTCGTCTTCTCGGAGTAAATCGCACTTGGCCAATTATTTCCACGTGGCGTCTTTTCACCAAACGTAAGTTAAGAAAGTCGAGCGCCTACTACTATTTTTCTATTTTCTCTAGGAAAAAGAGGTTTCTGTCATTTTTATACTTACTTTTCATTAGCTGTTAATTTATATAGAGGAAACACCACCGTTCCATACAAATGTAGTCCCCTGTTTCCTCCCTGGATAATGCCAGTTCAACAATAATTTTTGTTCCAAAAAATATATGGCATCTGTTGACATGTCCCTATGTACTACGAAAACTTAAATATTATCTTCTCACAACTAGTTATAAAAAAGAATATATTAGAATATATCTTCCTGTACTTATCCATGAATAAATAAATTTCTTATCCAAATCTCCTCTCTAACAAAAAAATATTCTTGTTTTGCATACAGCATATACGTATTTTAATTAAGTATTACTTTTATTACACATGTCTGATACATAATGTCTTACAACATTCTTTTTCATGGCAAAAAAGATAAGTGTGAACGAGAAACAATGGAGCAATCAGGTAACACAGACCGACCGAAATTCACACAATAGCATTAACATACGATTATGTATGTTTGTTTGTCGGCGCGTAAATCCTTAGGCCTTTGGTATGCGACAGTGTGGCCGTTTCAGATGGAATTGATATGAGTGAAGCGTGAACAACCGCGTGCCTTCACGCAGTACTTGAAGCACCACTGATATTATGTTTAATGGCCATGCCGTTTCACAGATTCTTCTGCGTATATTTGTAAATAAGTAATAAAATACAAAACATGGAACCGACACTAAAAAATGTAGAATAACTTCTAACGACACTTTTTAGTGTCGAAGTTGGTTATTCTTTTGCAAAAATAAATTTTCGTCCTTTTTAGTGACCATTGCTTCTTACGGTATTAATAATTGTTATTCACCGTCAATAAAGATATCATAAAGATAGGCGAAACACTTTTCAGTTATTGGAGGTAACTCAAAAACCGATTGACCGAATTTGTTACTTTAATACTCTACCAAACATAAAAAGAATTATCAAACTCGGACTACTCTGTAAAAAAATATGCGTGGTCTAAATAAAAAAGTACGCGTCGACTTGAGAACCTCTTGCTTTTAAAAGTCGATTGAAAACCATCTTACTAATAAAGTTCCTATTATATCCATTAAGGTAAAAATGGTGTCTGTAAAATATTTATTCCTCTAACATGCACACTATGCAGATATTTTGGTGTCAAAAATCTTTTAACTATAGCAGTTCTTATTCCTTGGGCTAAAATCCAAATTCGTGTAACACTTCCGAATGACTCAAATTAGATGGTAATTCTCTTCAATTGTGGGTAGTGTATTTTAGACAGATTAGTCGTCGCGTAATTTGGTGCTCGCTTAACTAACGTAAAAATACTCAAAACAGAATAGAATAATCCTATTTTTATTAGAAATGCCATTTTAAGTGTTACAGAGTTTGGATTTAAGTGTTAACAGAATAAGGACTACCATAATTAAATTTTAGTTCACTGTTTATTGAACAAGTGAATCGCTAGTTTGCTACCATTGTTAAAGTTTTAGCCAATCGTTCTTGAAAATCCTCGTTAGTAGTACCTATAGGTACTCGCTACCATTTGGGTCATAAGGTGTTTTGCGCCTTAACTACAACAGTATCTTCTACAAATGATCCTGCTCATTCGGCGCATTTTATCCCTTAGACGTTTTTTACAATCATCGAATATAATATTCTGGATCCTTCTGGTTCTTAGTTCGAACTGTGCGACATAGGTAATCTATTTAATATTATAAAAATATATATGAAATCATTACATCAACTATGTCAGTGGTTCAGGCTTTTACGATGAGGTAGGCATCTTCATCAAGCCATCAAGAGTCTTTCTTGGTGGCTACCACCGCCAGAAATTCTTCTTCGTACCGCTTGTGTATCAACATTATGTTTTAAGGTTTTTATTTTACGATAATACCTACTACTGTGCCAGGGTGACTTTTACCTAAAACTGGAACGATTTACCTATCTCGTCAGATCATACTTAATATAATAAAATAGTAACAAAATAAAAGGACAAAAATAATTTATTGATTCAGGCGTTACTATGCGGAAAACCATTATCAAAAAACGATATTAAAAAATATTTAGTTCCGCTGAAAAACTAAGCAAGCTAAGCTAAGCTGACAAAAATAAGCAAGAAATAATACTAAGAAAAATTACTGTATGTAGACTTATTATGGCTTGTTTATCTGTAATTAAAAGGATGACTATTTCGTAGTCACATAAGAGTTTATAATTCTCTTTTTCATATCAAAGCAAAATAACCGCGCAACACGACACAATCCGCGAGCGCACATACAATTTAGCGCTCTCGCACCGCAAGAGAACACAAATTGCAACCAGTTGCATAACATGCATTATTTAAACGCGACAACCTTATAAGAAAGTATTAATGTGATAGAGACTACGTATGTCGCATGCGGTGACTCAGAACCGAGCTCAATGACCCTCGTTCACCCGCCGACGCCTACTATTCCTGTGCTGCCATGCACTACACCGCTTCATCTCGAAACTAACTTGTTTGAGGAAACACAATTAACGTGATAACAAAACAATACTCTTAAAATGTTGTTACGTCTTTCATTCAAGAGGCGACGCACGACGACGAGCCAAAAGGATCGCCATAACACATTCCATCACATTATTCGTTCCATCGTATCACCTTTATAATTATCAATGTATACGCACTGACCAGCAAGTATAGGAGCTCTGTTTGTATTAAAAATATACAGGTTGAACTGTAGTCTAAAGCGTCTGCGAAAAGCGAGAAACACGGTGTTAGTACATCATTCATCAGATGACAGTGAACGTGTACATTTGCATGCGACTGCGGGTCCAGTCTCGCGGGCGTCGTCGACTGGAATTAAAGAATTCCGAGAGGGACGATCTCGTGTCGATACTGTCACATGACTAATGGAGCAGGCGCCGATCCCAGATATCGACAAATAAAAATATGCTCAGGCCACTGCCGCCGGCGCTCATGCGCCCTCGATCTGTCCCGATGTTCCCAGTTGGAGCCGCCAGTCGCCTTCATCCTCTGACTAACCAATTCACCAATAAATTTGGCTTTTCCACAAAATTAAACTGTTTCGTCGTAAATACAGTACGCTCCATTGATTCCCCTTCAAGTAAGCCTGGTCGCGATGTCTTCCAGTCTAAACTAAGACAGTTTCTCGGATGATATGTTGTGACTAATGATCATCTATTTATTAAATAAAGCTCTACGCCCACACGAGATTGTCTGCGTTTAAAATCAACAATCGATATAATAATTTATAAAACTCGGGTATTCTAATGACAGTGTTTGCATATGGAAGTTATATCTCAAACAGTGTCGTACCATAAACGTATGTTTGTGTAAAAATGTCTAATGCACCGTCGTGGAGTAATATTATATTATTATGCACTCAATCACGACAAGTTTTATGTTATGATAACAGTTTATGGCCAGCTTAACCCAGATTTCATGAGCACCAACATGTCAAACAATATTACTTCGACTAAATGTTATCTCATACTGAAACATAAACATGAATATTGCTTCACTTTGAAATTCGTGTTCGTCTTTCGTTTTCATGTTATTTCTATCCTAGTAGCAACGATGACTATTTATACTACTCTTCACTGATCAATGTATATATTAAAATAATAAAATATTTCTTTTAAAAGTAGCATGACTCGTTCCTTTAAATCTTTTACTAAGCGTTCGTCGTGAAAGTTTGACTCGTCTAATATACGCAATACCTATTGCATAGTGTTGTATGTTATAAAAATATGAATTGTGAGGTTAAATAAAAGCTTGTAGGTGATAAATAACAGTGTGTAATAAAAATGACGACAGAAGCACATCAAAGCAGCTATTACGCGAGTTGGGCGATTTTCATGGGCGGCGAATCTTTGGGCGGGTGCTCTCCGGTCTTCTAGAATCGCACGATAACCAGCGGTCAATAACCCTCGTTTTATCTTATTCGTAACATAGTAACATGCAAAGCAAGGAGTTATTACAACAGTTAAAATTATCAGCTCAGGAAAACTTGTATTTGGTCAGAACATATTTAGTTTACACGATTTCTAAATTAAATGTGTAAACATGTAACGACGATGTGGAAAGGACTTGTTTAGTTTTTGGCTAAGTTTGACGTCCGTCAATCGCGTCATTCAAGGTGAGCGGTACGTCATTGCAAGGTACACCGGATACGCGTCTCACTCTCGGTAAATATGAGTACTTTGCCAAATGAGCGAACAGTGGCCATCGACGCTGCATGGAAGGGTGCAACCGTGGGACCGCCGCGCCGCCGCTACCGTCGACAGACGCATCCGCACCCGCCGCCTGACGCGCCTTCACCACTAAATATATCCCGGTGACAATGAGACACTTCGCCGCCGCCCGCTACCCGATAATTACCTAAATCGAAAGTGCTAAACTTCGCAGATCACTGGCTCCGCCCAGCCTTAATAAAAGGAGGTTCAACAACCTGGTCACAAACGAGAATGACGCCTCGTCTAGATATATATGCGGTATGCGGTTAATATCTACAGAGAGAGAAATAAATCGCTAGGATTATTGCCAAGTGGAAAATCATTATAATATATTGGACGCGCGGAATTCACTTTGACAGTATTTTGACAACGTGCGGTCCGCGAGCTTTAAGAATCGTCCACATCAGATCTTCTCTCCATTATTTTGTGTCGTCATTTTTATTTACTCAACGCTTGTGGTATTTTGTGTTTCTATATACGTGTTGCTTGAGGACTTAATTATAAGGTTACTTGGTGGCACATTGTTCACTTACGATTGTGGTGTAACGCAATAAATAGTAATTAAGTACTTAATTTGTATCACCTTGCGAAACTGAGGTCGGAATTTGTTGAGTAATTTACTTTCCTAAGGAAATTTAAAAGGTCGGTTTGTCCTTACAACATTTACATGTTGTTCAATAAGTAGCAAAACTAATTAAAGTTGCGGGAGCCACTCTTTTAATTAAATCTGGTCCAACTCGGTTTGATGGTATGCTACATGTACTTGCATAAATTGTTCCTTTTTAACAGTGCTGATTCAGGCGAGCATTCGTCAATGCTATCCCTAATACATCAATAACAAAATATCTGCGCAATGGTTCGCATGTTAACATTGTATTTAGTGGAGTGAGTGCGTGGTGAGTTGCGCGTACGCAGGGCGCCTGGTCGGAGAAACGGGCGCCGCCGCGGCCCAGCCGGTGTCCATCTACGGCCTGCAACTGTATAACCGGAACGAATGCCCCTATTTAGAATGATCAGCTCGCAATTTTGATTCGACGCGAGTCTCTCGCCTCATAACTCACTGAGTGAGAACTACTTTACGATCTTTATACGTAGGGGTTTATCAGTAACATCTTCACTGATACTTCATAAGTAAAAAGGGGTGTTTATGCCGCCATATTCATGAAAATGTATTTGGGTGCTAATTTACAGTCTACTCAGAATCAAAATTTTCCAAACAAACAATTTATGATATTCTACGTTAAAATCATTGTAAAGTATTGTGATAATTTGTTTTAACTGGCACCGCGATGCGATCGAGTCGTTATAAGACTTGATTGTGAGTAATGTTTATAGGTTCCGAGAGCTTTGTATATTCCCCGACTCGAACTATAAGAGGTCAAGATATCGAAGAACTATCATAAGCTTTAGTCATAAGCTCTCGGATCGTCGTATTGCGACTATGTTAAATATACGAGTAGCAAGCACGCTAACATGAATTATATCAAATTTTCACGGTTTACTTTATACTTAGTTAACGTACGCAAACTTCCTCCAGACATGACATTATCTATCCAAACTCATGTCACCTAAACCCATAAAACATGTCGACATTGTTCTTTCTGGTACATCGAGCGTCAAGAGCGACTGAACACGGATCGGTTCAAACAATGGTTTATTGCAGGAAACGAGGCTTCGATTTAATGGCAGTTAGGTTTCATGTCCTATGTCTAGACACCGTTACGTATATCTACTCGTATCTATAGATAAAATATATTATTGAATTTGTTCGAGAAATTAACGAATCAAAATTCTATATAAACGGGTCAGCCTCTTGAATTATATAGTTGTAACTAATTTACGGTTCATTTACATATTATTTTCAAAAGTTTGAAAAATATATCTATATTTTTTCATTTAAGTGACATGGCGTATGTTATAAACGGGGCTTTTTAAACTAGGGCAACCAATAATCGACTGACGTATCCATCCAGCCCAGTGGTTGGAGAGCAACGTAAATTATCCGTAATACGACGGTATAGAGAGGTCGTCGCACTATGATTATGGTACTACGTGATAGTTCTAATATACTATAGGTGCTATAAAGTAATAGGAGCAGCTTCATGCGGGCTGGTGCAAATATCGAAGAAAGTTTCATTGAAATAACGCTCATACAAGGTCTCAATAGAAAGTTTATATTTATTTTGCTTACTGCGTGAACGCAACGAATCCGAGGGGCGCGGGGGTTATGTCAATCGGTAGCCTGGCTCTTGGGAATTCAGTCGTTATACGTTTGGCTTGTTTAACAACTCGTGGGGACAATAAAAATTACTAAATGTGTAAATATTTCGGTTGATTCACAAAATTACTTAAAACATATTTTAAAAAATTGCTCAAATATTCAAAAAGCTATCGCATTTAATAGCCGTTTTCTTTGCGTCCCAGGTATAATATAAAAAGGTAGCGAAGACAGAATCATTCCGCTATCTCCTCGACTATTTGTGTGAAGTTATTTCCGCTATGGGTTACATTACCGCCTTACTGACTCGCGTACTAGATCTAAGCAGTAAAAAATATAATATGATCCCTAGACAGCCAGACGACCGATGCTGCTCCACATAGCAATCGATGCGTGTCATAATATCTTACATATAGATACATATACGGCGCTATAACTACAATGACATCAGCATCATCAGTTTAATACTTATACTACACAGAGCATATATCCACGGTCTGTGTTATACTATATAGTATAGTTGTATAGTTCATGATTATGTTATCTTTATGTTCTAAAACTAAATTGTTCTGTTTTACAAACTCGAAAATTGGTTTTCATCCTTTTCCGAGCTTTTGAACAGCCATTTAACCTGGCAACTTGCAATGCTTCATTATATTTTTTAAATACCATGCCACGAAACGGACAAGTGGTCGTAAGTACTACGTCTACCCATGACAGTTGCAGGGGTACCCAGAGTTTTAAGCTGAAGTTTTCGAAGCGATATCGCCCTTGTACATCAGGTTGTTATTCCAACGTTTCTTGTCATCTCGTCATTTGTTTCACGGTTGTTGTCAAAGATGAAACGATGTTTGCTCTTACAGCCGTGCGATTCTCTAACAGTAAACATCGTTGCATCTTGTATGCAACAGTGTACAAGGGCGATATCTCATAAAGTATTTGACATCCGTGAACGCGTCGACGAGCGCAATGACAAATCATTAGAGAATCGCACGGCAGAATCGCACGGCAGTACTGTGGGTATACCACGAATAACTGCATAAGTGTAACGTAACGTGTCGCTCACGTCAAACAGTACAAACTATCATGTATCTAGGGCAACTGTGACACAGAGATAGCTCATAGTTTGTACGCCGAAGCGTGAAATGTTTACGCTTTCGATACGAATACTTTTTCGAAAATTGTTTGTGCTACTACCTCTGTGTTCATCACCCCGAGACATTCGTTAGAGTTAGATTCATACAGTTAAATAACTTGATACTGTACCCATAGTATATAAAGCACAGATTAGTTTTAAACTTACATATACGATATGAATGACTCAAATAAGTACCTACCGCTCAGCGTTAAAACTGTTCAGTTGTTCGACAGCAATAACTGTTCTGTGTGTGTATACACTTTTAGGGAAAGATTATGATCCAGATAATCGTCCAACTGGTCGAAAAATGCGCAACAAAAAATATGATGGAATTAGAAAGATTGGAGATACTCGTAGCTTGGCCTAGTATCTTTATATGCTTTGTTAATAGAAGACTTGCTTTTACTGTCTTGCAGTAAGTGTGAAACTTTATCCCAAGGAGAATACCTCGTTGTACTCAGGTATCGGGTATGTATACCTACATTAAATAATGACTATTTTTGTTACAATATAATACCACATAATACGGTACGCGTTGAAGTCTTTTGTGTGGACACAAAGCATCAGTCATTACGTACCTACAACTTGTGTATAGACAAATACATTCATAGGTATATATGTGTATGTTTTCTTAAAAATACCTACCTACATATCAATCTATCAATTATTTTCAGTGTTACTTGTTGAAAGGCATGTTTAACATGGGAGTTTCGTTGACTCATACTTCAGTCCTAAAATAGAAAAAAAAATACTGAGCACGAACTAAACTCAATATCGAACGTTGAGTGTAACTTAAAGATTGATCTCTTAATGCAACATCATAGGAGTATCAAACTGAAGCATGCGTGGGCTTAAGTCTGTTTGTACACAGCACTTACAGGCTTCACAAGAGCTTAGGATATGAAAGTCGTAGCATTCCGTATGCATATATCCAAACACGTTTCGCGACCGATTGAGAAGAGTGCTCTGATCCATTACAGTCTGTGAATAAATACTACATCAACACTCCATATCCACCATTAAGTTTAAGTACGTAAGCGCGAGAATGGCATGAGTAAGTACGTTGAATCAGCCGACGATGGGTAATCTCTAGAAAATTTGACATTCGGCGCCAAAAGGAGCTCTGTGAGTGATTGTAAGCACATCAGTCGGCGCGAAATGGCAGCGTGTAAATATTTATCGAGTCTGAATTCATAAGTGGCTCCATATTTGTTTGCGGCTATTTTATTTCATTACGTTTGCCTATGCATACTGACCGGTGCTTTGCAAACATTATTACCGTCAAGCGTTAAAGCATACCGCATCGTTATCGTGTTTGCGACGAAATTAGCCGCAGTCTTTGATGTTGTGAAAACAAATGATTGCTGTTGATGTCACGCGGCGGCGTCTAAAATATAGCACAAGCAAATTATGAAGTTAATCGGTATAATTAATTGGGTATGTTTATATTTTCTTTTTTTATCTTTTCAACTTGTTAACTTGTAAAATTGATTACTTGATGACTTTTTTCCGACAATATTTCCGTGATGACGAGATGTTGATCATGAACTTAGTTTAAAAAAACTATTTTATTTTACTAGAGTAAATTACTCATAGACTAACGTCTCATGTCAAACACTTATAAGTTAATAGAAATCTGTTAATTTTAATGAGTGTTGATCGGAATAATTGAAATTGAACTTTTTTTATGCGTTTTACAGCCTTGATTGGGTTCTTAAGGACCATATAAGAAAATTACCAGCCGCTAAATAAAAATAAAACTCGGAATGTTTGCCTCGTCATGTTTTATTTGCAATGACAAACCGTGGTTGGCCTTCTTGCTGGATCCAGACGTCTGGATCCTTAACGATGATGTTGTATATAATTGTAAACGAGGAAATTAAAATTATTTTATTCACGTTCGACTGGTTCCAGCCATTTCCACGAATAAAATTCTCCAGCCAAGGTAATGGCAACGGCAGAAATTGCAAACAATTTTTTGTCACTACTTTTATGACGTACTGGCCCCAGTAAACTAAATATAACATTTATCGTTTTATTACACACGAATAAAATATTTACACTGCAAACGAATACTTTTTTTGTTTAAATATATCAAGCGTTAGGTGTTTTTGACGGCCGTTGGCCTGGTTGGTTTTTTTGGGGTTCCGACTTCGAGCCCTGACCTGTAGGTCTACCATGAGTTTACAACATTGACACCAATCGATGCTCGATATCGACTGCCGCGAAAAAATATATGAATAAAAGAACAGTGCCACCTCGCGGTCAATTGTAGAACTAAAATTGACAGCGAATACGCCAATCACAAGCTTAATAGGTAGGCGAGATCGAGTATAGATGACATTTATGTTGCAAACACATGGTAAAGGACTGACCAAATAAATATGTGTGATGAGCAGAATTGTTTCGGGTCTTGGAGGTTTTGAAAGTGTTAGTGTGTCTGCCTATCTCTCGCTACACAGGTACTCCTGATGCGTGTGTGTGTAAACTTTATATTGCAATATAATTTTTTTATTTAATAGTACTTACGTACATAACAGGAATAACGTGCAAAAAATCAAGTAGACTGTAAAAAAGTATTAATGAAAAATGTTACGCAGTAAGATATTATTTAGAAGACAAAGATGCTCGTAGTACATTACTTTGCCTTACATTACTTTTTTATTGCCAAGTTGTCATCTGCTACCCATTAAGGAATTAAATGACTTTGAATTTGAATACTACCTTATCCGTCTCATTTCCTGATAAAGGTCGCAGGACGACGTTGGATGCGGGCCGCTTCCAACCGGCCTTTTAGAAAATTATAGAGATGATGCAAATATTATAGTAAATATTACAAAAAAGTGATATTAGCGAATAGCCCTACACTCATTTATGAAATAAAAGTCAAAAAAAAACTGTCGATAATATTGGGATATAACCCCAACAAGTATTAGGCACGTCATTTGTGGGGTGTGTGGACGACCATTGCCATGAAGGAGAGGGCTAGAGGAATTAACAATTTGTTTAATGTGTTTTATCATCATTTACAATTATTCTTGACAATAGTAGTAGTATATTGCTGTACCAGATCTCAGAGAAGCTGTAATTAATAAGGCCGGCACAACACCTATAGAGTCACAGGGTCAAGATTTGGCAAACTTACCTGGGTCTAACATTGCGACAAAGGTTTCCGATCATACTGGATCCACTTTTGATCACAAGAGACAATCCAATTTAGAACACACTCGTTTTTGTGAGTAACAAGTTAAGCCAACTTCGACGCGACTTTGTTGTCTTCGATACATACATGTAAGTTCATATTATGATACCCACTTTCCAATCTTTGTCTTTCCAATTTGACTTAAATTAATCAGTATCGTTTGTCACTTTTAAGATCTTTGGAGGCTGCCGCCAACTTTGACATGGTTAGATAAACATGTCATTATCGACTTTCGTCTTCGGTCATCGACGAGACCCGTTGTTTAGTCGTTATTTCCGGAATAAAAGTGATCAAGAGAAAAGCTCACTGTACTCATATCCAGTTCTTAAACGTTATTGTTAGCGCGCACTGTCTGTGTCGATCCACAAAGATTTCGTGTACAATTTCGCTATTTTTCCAATGATCACAAAAACAACGAAATCAAAGAAAAACAAAAGAAACTGATTTAAACGAAAGATTATGCTTTTATATTAGATTAATTTAAATTAGAATTTCTAATTCGAATGCAATTCGAACATCTTACTAGCCAGTATTCAAAATTGAAAATTCCATTGTAAGGATCTGTATTAAGCTGGCGGTGAGGGTAGATTGTCTGTACTGCAGGTAAAACGAAAGGTCAAAGCCATATCGATGTTGTATGTCGTTGGCATTGTCACCATTGTCCATTTGTTTTGCCTTGTGAAATATCACAACGCATAGCAAATGGGCTATGTCAACGATTTCAAGAATGTTACCTCGTTCGGGATATGCCTAGAAATACTACAGTAGGAAGTGGTGTAGGAAAGATTTCATTGGATTTAAAACTCTTATCTAATTTTGAAATTTGGAATAGGATTTTGCAATTTGCAATTTGGATCTGAAACCCTGCGCCGCTATTTCATGTTTCCGTGGACGGAACGAGCTTGGCGAAGGGAGAGCTTTCAAATTGAGCAATAAAATAGATAAGAGTTTATATCCAATGAAATCTCTCCCACACCAAAACTAATGTAGAAACATTAGTTCTTACACGTCAGTAGCTGATGGACTGTTGTACACTTCGTTTCATACACCTATAAGCATGGCTCTATTCGGATCTCACATGTTCTTTGTTTTCTATTAAATGACAGCTCTGCATACTAAATAAGTGCCATAGAGTGCACGCCTCGGGCTGAATAAGGCTATAACTGGTAATTATTCAATCATTATGAATTAATTGCTAATTCATTCGTTTGTAAAAACAGTAAACAAACTCTGACGCTTTAAACACAGGTGTTAAACGGAAATCGATAACAAAAAGGGTTTACAAATTATGACGCCTTCGATCGAATGCACAAAGCTACACAGACTGTACTTTATAATAAATTATCGACCATACGACAACGCTGGCTTTCTCACACCTCTCAATAGCTCAATAAAATATATTAATAGATAAGCTCAAATGTTATTTCCCTCGTTATTCATTCTTCCCGAGCGAATAATTACAATATTGCGCAGTGAACTTTGATGTTTACAAGACAATCACTTACTCGCACCGTACTGAGCACGAGTGGTAATTGTAATTTGTAACCTCGTTAATTATGGTCACAACGGCCCTTATCGTGAGCTTCATGTAACTTTATATCCTTGTGATGAGTTTCGTCTCGTTTCGCCTCACCGCTAACATAAGTTTCGCTAATATGGACATACGGTTATGGACGGATACAGCGTTCGACTGCAAACGGTACCTACGGCAACATTGTAAGTTTGAGTTACGGTAATCGATAAAAAGTATCTGGATTAAGACGATTTCACACCGTAAAATTCTGCCGCACACCAGCACAGAACGGACGAACCGGTGAAATCAGGCAAGCGCATCTCGTTAAATACTGAAAAACCTATACAGTTTAATACATACCTACTACTTAATTAAAAACAAGAAGTCAGTCTAGGAATGCATTGTTTTTATGTAAAAAAATATTAGAAGAAAAACTTTAGAAAGTTGTTTCTTAATTTTAAATTTGGAGAACAACTGTTTTCGAAAGTAAATAAAGTAGTACGTATTTTTATCCAACAAAATTTCTGCAATCATAGTTTCAGCTGTAACTCCGGGAAATATGTAATAATAGTAATATATGAATGTATCACATATACTATTTTATATTTAAATATGCTACTGTTTAGGATATAGGCTACTTTTGAAGTCACACACTGCGCATACATGTTGTACTAGACCACCCGACTATTCGCTTCAGAAATTTCCTGACGGTCTAAAATAAATTTCTAAGTTTAATATTTTTTTTTATTTTCAATATTTCCCGCTTTTCAAGTCTTTCGATGTCATAGTGCAGCAGAAGTGTATTGCGTTGCGTATGGTGCAGGCAGCATCGGCGGATGCACGTGCGCGGTACAATACAACGGCCTAGCGTGCTGAAACTCGGCCTGCACTTCCGACTCACATTCATTCCCGCGCCATTCATACAACTGCGTCATTCATTTAATTCAAGTTCATAACGAGAGCCGGCACCCGTACGTGGGAGGAGCCCCGTAAGTCGGCCGACACACCCGCAAGGCGACACCGACCATTATCGAAAACTTTTATTGCCGATGCGGATAAACCGTTTCCACGTTCCGCTCGTTTGATTTCGAATATTTCCATAAAATAAATCGAAACTGTCGAGTTTTGGGACCGCATTATTTTTTCTCAGTATTTATTCCGGAGCGCTTCAAATTCTCTAAGTTGAGTTATACTTTATCGGTCCTGAGTGGAATTCTAATTAAATATAGGTGAAACCCGTGAAGGACGTTAACTGACTTCCCGATTTGGGAGTGCAGGCTGGTAAGGTGTGGGCGCCTCGCTTCACTCCGGAGCGGCGCCGAGATGGTATCGTGGCGTCCCACAATCGCATCGCATCGTGCCATACTTTTCTAACTTTTTGGTGAGTCGGGTCGCGCGGGGGCGTATTGTGTGCAATAGTAGCACGCGAGGGCACCTCGGGCCGACGACCCGTCCGTCCTCGCTTACCTCGCGAACCTCTATAATCCGACAGCATTATGGGCGACCCGGCACCTTTGTTGGCTACCGGCTTAATGAGGATCCGTGGGTGGCTTATGACACGCCAGGATCTGATTATAAAGGTGCCAAAAATTCTACCTGACCGAGGCTACGCCACCGCCGACGACATTCCTATCTCGCGCTTTTCAAAATTAATGTCTATTGTATGCGCTCGCGCCGACAGAAGGCGTGAGGGATTACGCATGACACGATGTTTTATCAGTTCCACTGGTTCGTTATAAATCGTTTTTTATTTTATAAAATATACGCTCATTTTTAGGTATACCACTTTATCTGAAGCGGCGATGACTCCCCGTGTATCGTTGAGTTTAATTGAGATGTATGCACTCAAATTCTTTGACCCCAATTAATTTCGTGGAAGTGAGCCGGTCGAGCGTTAATTAAGTGCGCTAATATTTGCTGAGAACACGCTAGCGGTCAAACACAATGTCCATTGTACTCTCCATATTTGCTTTGAAAACAGTAATCAGTTTGATAAGATCTTTCTCAAAGACGTTGTGGAAGTGTGATCAATTAACGAAGTTAAACCAGGGATGAATGAGTCATTAGTAACAGAATTAAAGTGATTCTCACATTGTTGTTTTCTTTGCTATTGCAAAGCATTCGCGCTAATCGCCGTTTACCGGCGCACTATGATGTAACCAATTAGGATTTTCCGTTTGTTTAACTACCTAATTGTATACATGTTTAAAGTCGTAACAATTACGTAGTGATTAAATTGAGTGCATGCGTGCGTTAACGCAATTTGAGTGCGTGGAGACGTGATGTCACAGAGCGGATCGTTTGTAACGCCGTGCGAGGCAGGCTCTGGCCAGGGCAATGAACCAAACACTGAATTGGTCATAAGTGTCCTGCGACGTTACATTCGTAGCCGCGCCGACACCCCGCGAATACACAACGGCGACCGATTTACGACACATCACACCACTTATTTTAGCTTTGCCGAGGTTTGGAGACCGAATCACTCACGTCCGAAGGATCCATCCAATCAGCTAATCTCTACACTTCTTCGCGTCGTCCTCAGGTTAGTGTGATGATGTAGGTAGATGTTTTTTGTGGCGGACATTGGTCCAAGAGTCTTATGTCAATCAAGAGAGAAGAGTAACCACCGCAATGCTGCTTACAACGCTACCAACTGAATAAAATGTAAACTAATAATGTAAAAAATTAGCAAATATTAGCATTAAGCACGCTGAAGTAGCACATAGAACTGCGGCAGGTGAAATAACTGGGCAAATAAATCTAAAGATCTATTTTGTTACCCTTGACATGAAGAGCACAATACAGTAGCCCACAGAACCAACTTTTTAAAGCTTGAAGTTCATGGTAGAATTAAAGGTGACAGACATAGGGCGTGTTACTTATAAGTAATATCACTTGGCGCATATCTTCGTTAACTTAGACGTTTTAGGTGGACTACTGCAAATAAGTATGCACCTTAATAAAAATAATTATTATCGTTAAATAAGTTTATGCAGTATATTTTTATCATAACATAACGATAAATATATACAATTATATTTCAACCAGGCAATTCAGCCAGTGTTCTGGAACTCTTTCCTACGCTGATGATTTAGGTGGTGTTTTCGTTTTCTAATTATATTATGTACTAGGGTTCTATTAGTATTGTACCTCTTGATTCTAATTAATAATTATGTTGTTTTGATGAGTACTGATGGAGCTAATTGGTTACAGCCGGAAAATGTACAGATTTAAAGGCGGACTGTTTACTTTTAACTCAATATTCTGAAAGACATAGAGACTAGTCACAGATATACTCGTAGCTTTAAAATGCTACTTTTTTACAGCTAAATCTAAAGAGAGATGAGAAGGTACTGTAAGTTTTGGATTACATCGACGTAAGGGGTCTTAAAAAATATATATCACCGTACCATATAAAGAACTATATAAGGCTTTCGCAATACTTCCGAAACTACGTACGTATTACCACAATACAAATACATGTCGCTTCTGTAAACGCAATGTAAGACGGAAATGTAAATAAATGAACTACATATATAAACAAAGATACGGAAGACAATTAAATACAAACAATAGACCTTAGCAAGGGATATTTAGAAAGTTAAATTGTATAGATACTAGTCGACCTACGTCTTTGTCTGCATGTTTATCACGATCTTTCGGAACTACTGTTGAATCCAACATTGAAATTTGTAGAGAGAAATATACACATCCTCCGGACGGGATTCGAACCCACGTCTTCTGACTACTGTTGAATCGGGATAAAAAGTATAATGCTAATTCCGGGAATGAGCTATCTCTGTTCTAAATTTCACCCAAATCATTAAAGCCGTTTCAAGTAAAAAACGTATACACTCACTAACAAACTTTCGCATATTTAATATTAATGTAAAAACACGTTGTATTTTAATTGTTTGCATTTACGTATTAGGTACCACATCTACAACTGGTTTTTATTGTTATAATAACTATGTACTACATATTAAACTTTGTATACATTGTATCTACATACTGAAATTTTCTACATTATATACATGTTTTTTACATATGTTATTTTTAGCGTTTAAAAATATTTTATTTATAGTAGTGATGGTTTGCCTGGTGATAAACGTCCTCGCGACGCATAATGTTCAATACGTAACAGTGTTTTTTAAACAATCTCTAGTTCAAACTCGTGGAACGTGGAACTCGAACGTAAAATGCAAGGTTTCTGCGGGAATTGAGGTATCGAGAATGTGACTGATATTTTACTTCCTCTATAGGTATCTAACGTTCAAGTAAGGAATGTGTAGAGTGCCCTTTACTTTGGTGATAGGAGGACTGTTTTGGACAAAACTTGTAATATCTAAAGCATCCATATTTGATTCAAAAATCATCATCCAAAGATCTTCAATTATTTTAAACATGACACTGGCTGAAAGCACATTCATATGCGACTGCATCTCTTGGACTTAACGTATCCTTGAAGAAGCGACGATATTTTTTCGTCGAAATATATACCTACCTCACTTGTTGCAGGCCTGGACACTTACCACTTTTAACGCCTGTTCTCAGCCACCACAAATGCACTCACCGTTTTACAACCAAACCAACATTACTGATTATGACTAACTAAATGTCATCTCCAAGTACTAGGCACGAGTGAAGTACGAGGACTTACATCTATGTTATGAATGCAGTCTTGTAGTTGCTAAACTTGATTTCAACTCTAATTTTAAGTACAACTACTGTGAGCGCCCATGCCTTGGCACCGTACGTCATAGTCAGCACCCACGAGACGACTTACAGGACAATTTGTGGATAGTCACTGGATTTGAAAACATCATCCAACTGAATAGCGTTAACTAAATTTTCCTAGATTTTTGATCTCACTCATCTTGCCAAAATATGCGTTGTAACTTTACGTATATGTTTATTTTATAAGTTCTCATTAAATTCAAGTATATCTATATACTATTTATACTTATTAATAAATAAGTTCATTTTCAATCCGCTTGCGGCAGTGGCGCATACAATCTTACATAATATTTGCGTGTAAATGTGCGTTTAAAACATTCCTTGAGTGAGGGTCAGGCATCCGCTAATAACTTGGTCACTTTACAGCCTTACATTCAATGTTTGATAGGAACAGAGATGCCTATCCAACCCAAGGGTAGGCAGCAGTTTCTCAACTCGTTTTGAAGTGTGATACCAGAATGCAATCAACTTTATTATTATTCGTTACGGTTTTACGCGTACTGGTCTAGCTGTCGGCGTCTTCAGATGCGGTTATGTAGGTACCTAAACCGTATCAAGGAAAAAAGCATTTCCATAGTATGCCACTTAGTCTTGAGAAGGTTAAAAGATCAGTCGATAAGAAGCAATCGTCGAGTTTAAAAATAACAATGAGTAATTTGTCATGTACATTTTGCTCATATTTTTATTAATGAAGGCATGTATATATTCGTACAATCAGCTGACAGAGGTGAAGCTCACTGATTGTCAATTACACATTTGGCCTATTTTTAGATTTTTATCTTATTTGTTACGCTTAAAAAAATCTACGTGACGTACTTTCCAATGAAAACGCATGGATCGTATCTGATTGATTTTTGTTTCAACTAAGCAACCACAGTCTAAATGAAGTTGTACAGGTCCCAGAGGAATTATTAATTTGATACGCCGAAGAGCCAAAATGCAGTGCGAGGAGGCTGCTGACTACTGGTGTATTTTAAGTAGTAGAGTACTTGTATAGTATTATATATCCTTTGTTTCGTATTTTATACGTAGATTAATTCTGTGTGAGTGTAAAACTACGAGAGCACCGCTCTCAAGATCCTGAAAAAGGCTTCGGAACAAAGCCGCAACAATTTTATTGTCAACAGTGATATCAAGAACGCGTAAATCTCACCTTAATCCCGTTTTATTATTACATAATTATAGTTATCGTGAGTTTTACTAATATTTTGACTAATACATTTCTAGAAATAACTACTTCTGATCGGATTACTTAATATTATTGGCGTAGGTCTATTTAGTACGTGTTCATACAACATTTTGTGTGAAGTTTGAAATCCAAATCACATAACTATCCGGCGGGTTGTAATGAAATTCAGTACTGCCCTAGGGATATATGACTAACTGTATAATATCGAACCCTAGGTTTAAAAAGTTACACAATATATATGACGGAGAAAGAACCTCCGGAGTGTTCTTAAAAAGTGTGACGTCAGCATTGCTGACGTCACAATTGTTGTTTTCATGATGATCACTCATTTTTGGGTCCACGAAGTAAAACTTCACAAGTACTTTTATAAGCTTCGTATATTCAACGAGCAGCGTAACAACGTCACAAAGAGGTCCGTACTGTACGGCGGCTCGAGAGCGACTGAGACGAGCGCCTACAGTGCGGCCGTACTTATAGGACTCGGCGCACGTGCACGAGTTTACAAGTTTGTTGGTAAAGTATTGAAATTACAATCATAACATTAATTTTACATCGTAATCAACTCAAAAATAATCAACTGATGATTTATGAACTATTTTTAGGGTAATCAAATGATTAAACTTAATTATTCTCGACGAACTGTTGTAGTTGCGCCGATACGGCCATACTGACAGGCGGTGCGCGCTCTGCACCAGCCTCGTTGGTTCTCGTAGATTGTTATGGATTCTCGTAGATTATTTGGATTCTCGTAGACCATTTATTCTGATGGGTCATCTTGGTTCGAGTCGTGGTTTGGCTGTACTTGCAGCCCTTCTCGTGAGGTCGACGGAATGGGCTCATTTGATTCTGCAGTGGGATCTCGTTGAATAGATGATTCGTTTCCCGCCGATACGGTCAACTGATCCCCAGGTTGCGGAGCGCGGCGCAGCTGATCATGGGCAATCTTGCGAGCTCGTCCTCTACCGACAACTTTCTTTACCAGATATCGGTCATTATCCAGTATTCTACAAACTTCATATGGTTCGCTGTATTTAAGGTCAAGCGAGGTTTGGTTTCGAGGATTATTTTTCACCAATATGTAGTCTCCTCTTTGAAAATGATGGATTTTGGCCTTGTGTAGGTTGAAGCGTTGTCTGTCTTGTTCGCTACAACGAATCATTTTCTGTTGCACCTGTTGAGTGAGCGCTTTAATATCAACGGTTTCGTTGTCAATATCCACCAGGTTGAGAAGCTCAGGAGGTACACAGTGCTTTCGTTGTGTAATAAGTGTCAGTGGAGCAACACCGGTGACTCAGTGGGTTGTACAGTTCATTGCCAGCTGAAGTTCCTCGAGTACAGTGTGCCACTGCTCTGCTTTGTAATTTTTAATCATTACCAAAGCATTTTTGAGGGTTGCAACGACTCTTTCAACTTAGCCATTCGCTCGGCTGACTCCTGGAGCGATAGCATGGATATTTATTCCGATGGCGTCACAGTAGTCCTTGAACTCGCCAAGGAACTCTCTTCCTCCATCCACTATTATTTGAACCGGCGCACCAAATAGATGCACAGTGCGTTCTAGAGCGGCCAATGTGCTGTGTGGGTTTTTGTTGGTACTGAAGTACAGTAAAACGTACTTTGAGAAAGCGTCAATGGTGACTATGACGTATTGTTGATCATCTGGAGTGCCCAGCTTCCCTGTTATGTCCATATGAATAACTTGGAAGGCGGCCGTTGGTTTTTGTATGGGGTGTAACTGGGCTTGAATGGCCCCAGATCTTCCTTTAGATGTTCGGCATACAACACAGTTATCCACAAATCTTTCGGATAATGGAACTCATTTTGTTGAACCAATAGGTTTCTCTGATCTTCTGCAGTGTCTTTTCCCAGCCAGGGTGTTTTAATGCAGTGTGAAATGAGTTTATAATGCTCCATTGAAATGATTTGGGAACGACGGTACTGAGCTGCTGACCGAAGACAGGATCATTGACGTTCCTTTTTTAAAACGTTGTCCTCTAACACATAGTCTTCCACTGGGTTATTGTCACTGAGACTGTCCATTATCGGACGCAGTTCTTCATCCCGTCGCTGTTCAATTTTGAGCCAGTTCAAGTCTCTTGTCATAACATTGACTGCAAGCTCAACTGGATTGCGACAGCGATGAATCCTTGGCAGAAGGTCCTTTTTGTGTTTTGACGCTTTTAATGCGTTGCAATCCGTTATCACGGTGAATTTTCGCCCATATAGATACTGGCGAAAGTGTTTTATGGCTCGTACCACTGCCAGTGTCTCCAACTCGTAGGAGTGGTACCGACTCTCGGCTTCCGTGGTTCTCATGCTCATAAAGGCAACAGCATGTTGTCGTTTTACACGTTGACTAATTATTGTTGGCTAATTTTTGTATCCGCGTCGATACGGCCATACTGACAGGCGGTGCGCGCTCTGCACCAGCCTTGTTGACTCGTTAACTCTCGCAGACTGCTGTTAATTATGGCTGGCCTGCAAAGAATGAGATATTCTCTGAGTAGTGAGTCTGTAAACAACTTACGTTGCTTTATCTTGTTTGTTACATTAACACAACTGTTATGTAACCTTAGGAGTCTTTTGATTAGTAAACAGTACACAAAGACATCGTGCACTGCCTTATTAATTTAGAATCTGTGGTGTATACGTGTCTACCCATAGTTCCACAAGGCGTCCCCACGGTATCTCAGGGTTCACTGTGGATGCATCAAGGATCCGTGGTTAGCTCAAAGGTAACACATGGTTAGCTCAGAGGTATCACTCTCCAGACATTTTTGTAGATTACAACAGTACACTAAGACATCTCAAGTGCACTGCCTTATTAATTTAGAATCTGTGGTGTATACGTGTCTACCCATAGTTCCACAAGGCGTCCCCACGGTATCTCATGGTTCACTGTGGATGCATCAAGGATCCGTGGCTAGCTCAAGGGTAACACATGGTTAGCTCAGAGGTATCACTCTCCAGACATTTTTGTAGATTACAACAGTACACTAAGACATCTCAAGTGCACTGCCTTATTAATTTAGAATCTGTGGTGTATACGTGTCTACCCATAGTTCCACAAGGCGTCCCCACGGTATCTCATGGTTCACTGTGGATGCATCAAGGATCCGTGGCTAGCTCAAGGGTAACACATGGTTAGCTCAGAGGTATCACTCTCCAGACATTTTTGTAGATTACAACAGTACACTAAGACATCTTAAGTGCACTGCCTTATTAATTTAGAATCTGTGGTGTATACGTGTCTACCCATAGTTCCACAAGGCGTCCCCACGGTATCTCAGGGTTCACTTGTGGATGCATCAAGGATCCGTGGTTAGCTCAAGGGTAACACATGGTTTAGCTCAGAGGTATCACTCTCCAGACATTTTATTCTTGTAGATTCTAGTTGAAAATATCGTGAAACATAATGAATTTTATACTCGCCGGTTTTAATCCGTTGATGCGTGTTCGTCGTTGTGAGTTATCCGGACTGACTTGCCAGCTTGAGATGTGGATGACACTGAATCAGGGGCGATTGCAGCGTTGTTTTGCAGTGTATCGAGATCATCTCCCGCAGCGATTGGTGTGGACGTCATGTCTGTGGTAATTCCCGTTGTGATGGGCTGCATGGTATTAAAGTTGTTTGCTGGTACTCCTGAAGTGTTCAATGAGGCAGGGCCTATCAGCCTGGTACTGCCCTGCGCTGTTCCAGTCGTGACAGGTTGAACCGAAGTCGATGAGGATGTGGTTGGGACCAGAGCTTGTTCTGATCCCACTTCTGATGACGGAGAAAGAACCTCCGGAGTGTTTTTAAAAAGTGTGACGTCAGCATTGCTGACGTCACAATTGTTGTTGTAATGCTGATCACTCATTTTTGGGTCCACGAAGTAAAACTTCACAAGTACTTTTATAAGCTTCGTATATTCAACGAGCAGCGTAACAACGTCACAAAGAGGTCCGTACTGTACGGCGGCTCGAGAGCGACTGAGACGAGCGCCTACAGTGCGGCCGTACTTATAGGACTCGGCGCACGTGCACGAGTTTACAAGTTTGTTGGTAAAGTATTGAAATTACAATCATAACATTAATTTTACATCGTAATCAACTCAAAAATAATCAACTGATGATTTATGAACTATTTTTAGGGTAATCAAATGATTAAACTTAATTATTCTCGACGAACTGTTGTAGTTGCGCCGATATATATATATATATATATATATATATATATATATATATATATATATATATAAGTACTACATAATATAGATACCATCTGTATTCTGTGGTTATACTCACTCAAATTCAAATTCAAGTTTATTTATTAGCTTGACTCTTTCACTGAGCATGAAACGGTAGTACTGAATTTCATTACAACCCGCCGGGCAGTAACGTAATATTGAAGAACGAACCTCACAATTCGTATGAAACAAAATGAAAACTTGGTATAGGTAAATACCAAAGTTGAACAATGAGATAAAATGCTTAATACTTTCCTTTTTGTATCAAACTTTAATGAAATATAGTTTTATTGCCTATACGGTCAACATTTGCATGGAGTTTTTACGGGAATAATGACATAAAAAAATGATAATGAATTTTCTAGGACCAGTGTTTTTTGCCATCATTATGAACGTCTTATTCACCGGTACTTCATTATAATCATCATCATCTCAGCCGTAGGACGTCCACTGCTGAGCATATGCCTCACCCACAAATTTCCAGAAGGTCCGATTGGAATTAAAGCGGCCTGCATCCAACGTCGTCCTGCTACCTTGTCGGTGGACGAGCTACGCCGCGCTTACCGGTCCGTGGTCTCCACTCCAGATCCTTCCGGCCACTTCAACTGGCTGCCAGCTGCCAGTTGAAGTGGCACCAGTACTTATATGTCCGCAAATGAACACGTATAGGAATGGAAATAAGGTAGTAAATCATACTATCTAATTTTAAATTTAGTTTTTCTTATTTGTTACTCGTATTGTCCTGCAGTAAGACTGAAAAATATCAGAAAGAAATGTTTATTCTATTTATATTGTTGTATGTAGGTACACGTACATTTATAACTCCGAACTCTGTTATAAATTTGTTTTTTTTATTGTGGGTTATCTGATTAGGAATACATTTTATTTATGTGAAGCAAAAAACTATATTTGACAGAATCACAGATTACAAAACTATAGTAAAATTCCATCATTCACTCTAATATTAATTCGGTAATGATGACGATAAGTGTCATATTGATATATGATGATAAAGTACATTTTGAGATAATTTCAGTGCATCGCTCTATTGAGACACATATTAAGAACAACTTACTACGACGAGTCTACGAGCTAAAAACTCTATTGTTCTTAAAATGAAGTATATACTGAATACACAAAGATTTTAATGCTTAAAAACAAAATTATCTGTGGTGTACTACGATTACAATTCCTTTAAGTAGGGTTTCTTTTCAAGTGTTGCACAATTCTAATAATTAAAGATAGATTTGAATTACTCGATAGCTGCTGATAACAATCGCACAATCAGATTTTATCGAAGTCGAAGCCGATATGGAGCTTTACATCAATCATATATGACCAAGTAACGTGTCAGGTGCGGAGCGGTTTTCATATCGTTCCGCGTTGTTTTCGTGTGTACTATGAGTACAATATTACGCAAGTGACGAACCTGAAATTAGCCCGCCCTTTCAGTCAACATGCGACGGCCACCCACCTGTAACGCACGCGTCACACACGGATGGATATCGCGCGACCACAAAATACATAAATAAATCACATTTATATCGATACCAGTCATAAAAGTGATCGATTACTTGAAACTGTATTGAATGATGCAAGCTTATTAATATATCATTACGACACACGGTACCTGTAGGTCTACCATGAGTTCACAACATTGACATTGACACCAATCGATGCTCGATAACGTCTGGCGCGAAAAATGTATGAAAAAAGTGTGTGTGTGCCACCTCGCGGTCAATTGTAGAACTAAAATTGACAGCGAGTACGCCAATCACAAGCTTAGTAGGTAGGTGAGATTGAGTATCGACTATAGAAGACATTTATGTTACCAACTCATGGTAGAGGTACTGCACATATAAAGCCGAAGCAAAGCACCACTTCAAAATGTGGACACATTGTCTTGCTTGGAAATTTCTCATCACGTCACGTCTCGTCTCGTTCGCCTGTCTAGACATCACAGACAACTTTTTCCCTGTTCTCGGTAACACGGTTTTTGGCAGACATTTTAATATAGACTTGGCAACATTTTGTAACTTATCAGATTGGGAAAATGAATGAAAGCTGTCGTGAGTGTGAGTCACGGGCGCTCGCCGACGTCTTAGAGAGTCCTTGCTGCCTATTCTATTCTAATAATAAATTATATTACACCATAGGTACCTACTACCTACAGGTACCTAGAAGCACAAGGCCGAGACAGTGTAGTTATATAACATTCGATAACCGTGATTTTATATTTTGAAAGAGGTAGAGTTTCATCACTTTAGCTACTGTTTTAGTATTCTTCTTTAGTATGGTTAAATAATTAACGCTTATCTATTTGTAAGCTCAAAGCTTAAACAGAAAATTGTACCGGTTTCAAAATTGCAATCAAATTTATTTTAATAAATTTGTTTTAGTTTACGGACTGTAATAATATACTGTTTATTACTTATACTTTACGTGTGACAAAGATGTCCTACGAATTCTTTGTAGAATTAGATTAGAGCTAAATAATACAACTATTACAAGTTATATTACGTTGATATATCAGAGCATTACAACCGACTGACTGACAGACAGAGTGCAAGTACCGAACTTACCGATCGATAAATCGATTGAGTTCGTCATACTTCGAAAAAACAGACTATATCGATCATTGCAAGTAAGTAATAAAATTAAGCAATCGGTAGACAAATTCGATTTTTTATCGATCTTAGCGACTCGACAAATTTAACAACTATTACGATACTTGCACTGCATAATCGCTATTATTTTATAGTCCACATTTTAGAAGCCGCATATTATGTCATCAAGGCTTTGGTATCTTCATCTATCTATATATATAAAAATGAACCCCTATTTCTCCTGTTCACGCTATAACTTGATCACGGATGGAGCAATCTCGCTAACTTTTTTGTTGTTTTAATTATTGTCAGGAAAAGTTCTTATTGACAGAAAAACCAAGAAAATATTAGAGGTTGTGGCGATGCCAAAGGCCGACCGTACTACGCAAACGAAGTCGCGGGCAGCTATCTAGTAATTAAAAAAAATTGCAATGAGAAAGGTAAGTTAATACCATACTTATTTTTAAATATAAAGCATTAAACTGAATAATGTACAATATATTGCACGTTAATAACGTTACGAATATTTTCGCTGAGCAAGCATTGATACTTTGAAACTCATAATTAAACTCAATAATATGAATGTTTATCAGAATTATCAGTGTAGGTAATTAGTAACGCGATAAGATTGCAAAATCGTACGAGAATTATTATTTTATCTATGATATAACCGCTTAGTTCAGTTTGATCACTTTTTGAATCGTAATTGCCTTTTAGTGAACTCAATTTTTATCATTACTATATCGTAAAACGAGATTGATATATATTTATATTTTAAGGTACATACTTTATTATTTTAGGATACCGCAAATGTAACTACATTAAAACTATCTACTTACACAGAAAAAATACATTAGTAAGTATTTAAATTCCTTTTAGATTATTTAGATTATTAATCCTCAGAATTATTAATTGAGTGATGTAGTCAAGTCAAATTAGGATAAAGTATGGAAATAATTCTGACAGTAGTAGATTCTTCTGAAATCGTTAGTAAACATAGCTAGGAATATTTCCCCGGTTTACACCGATTCTAGCACATTCGGAACCATGTTAGATATTAGGTATAAACTTTAAGAGGCCGTTAATTAGAAAAATTCAAAGAAAAGTTGGAATAGTTAATTGTTTTTATGAATATATGCTTCCTTTATGATTTTTTAGTCTAAGTCTACTACTTAGAGTAAAAAATCGTGCGACATACAGAATATTTGTCATTGTTGTTTATTTATTTGCCGCTCTTCAGTCTCCGTGTCCGAGTCTAACTGCCCGGGCACGAGAAGTGAAGAAGCCGGCCGCTTTCGACGGCTGAGCTCTCCATAGGCAGTCTCCGAACTTCTACGCAACACCATCCCAAAGATGAATTCAGCATTCGGCACTACTTCTTCATCTGTATGAGCCTCTGAGAGGTCTACAGAAGAATCACTACCTGCAATGGGTTGGCCCTGATAAGGGCCTTTTATAAGTTTCCCAGACGGGTATTTTGGTTGCTTAGGCATTCCGACTTCCGAGTCGCAGCAACGGCGCGTAAACAGCGACGGCAGAAGATTGGCCTGTTGGACACCTGCGTTACCGGGTCCAAACAGTTTCCAGAGTGCACCACGTGGAGGTTATTTGCGTACCACCCCAAGTTAACTAATGTTAACTTTACAATCATATTATGCAAAAGTGCATGCGCGTTGATTTTTGTTATTGTGTGTATTGAGTGCTGAAACACTTAAATTAATTTTGATGAAACTGTGTAAGTTAACTGAGAGGTGCTGGATAAATGAACCAATTGGAAAGTCAATTTCCACGCAGGAACGAATTTGGGAGCCACTACCATAACTTATCCCAGAAATAGCGCTGTGCTTGTTTCTATAAAATGTTATAAAACATTCCAGGAATATGGTGATCGTTTATATGAAAGTCGTCGTAATATTTACGAATATCTAGAAAGTTAAACCCAATTATAGTATAAATTTCATTTAAGATTGCAGGTACCAATTAAGGTGTGTTTCGCGATAACTATTGATAATTCTAAGAGACAAACTATGAAATTTGCTAGAGTTGATTAGCGGCAGGACCTCAGGAATAGAGGTTACCTATCTCCTCATTCTTCTAGTATATTCCCCAACCGACTGGGCGGTTGCCATAGATCTGCTGGTCTCGGGTTCAATCCCCGGACAGGTCAAAAAGTTTTGTGCATGAACATGTCTGTTTGACCTGTGTCTGAGTGTGTAGACAGACAATATAATTTTTTTGCTAAATAAAACATTTACAAGTCAATTTCATAATAAAAAAATTACAAATAAAATTAGATTTAAATTATTATTACATTTGTATGTGTATATGTTTGTATATTAGTTAACGGGTTGCTATAGTACAGACGACTAGTGTGGGACCCAAAGAAGTCACCTTGTGTGGATGGTGTCCCATATTATTATTATTATTAGAAAGAAATTTCAAATACAATACAAATTTCAATTCTTAGTCCGTTGAGCCGCTTCAGGGTAAAGAAACATACACACTCACTCATAAAGTTTTCGGACACATAATATTGTTGTAAATGTCCATGTGTCTAATTATGTATTTTCGACCGAACTGCTGGGCGTAACAACCAATTTGTAGGGTGCGCGAATACGAACGTTATTTCAATTTAACTTACAATAAATAATAATAACAATACCTACATATATCATACCGCACTCAAGCAAAGATTACTGAATAAGGTCCTGAAGGAAGCTGCCGGAAGGAGCAAAAACAATTGTCGGTCGTGGTAAAGTAAGTCTCACGTAATCCCGTTTAAGGCGCGGTCCAATCCTAATATTAAATTAGTTTACGGTGCTTTACATAAGGTTGAGAATTGCTTATCAGATTGGACTATGTAATGCGAAGATGCATTGTATACGTTCTAATACTTTTGTATATATTTCGTACAATGAAATGGTTAAATTTTAATGATAAATGATGTCCATAGTTTACTAGTGTTGATGAAGTTTCATTGGGAATCCGAGTATGATACATTAATTGTAATATATTTTTCCATAATTGAATAAAAATGCTTATTTCCACGAAGCACATAAGAAAAATTGCAAAATTTAGGGAATGTTGACGATTTTTTCTATCGAGCCAAGTTTGTTCAATCGTGTATTGCTCCCATACTTCATTAGAACGTATACTCCATTTTTCGAACTTCGGTTATTAGGTTTATGCGTCGAAAAACTAAGTTTTCGCGTAGTCGAATCATGAAATTTGGTCGTAATCTACACTCATTTCGCCTTTAAGGCCGCTGCATACGTAACGAGATAATTCCTCGAATGGGACGTGAACGGGACGGAGAGTGAAGTGAGTGCCACGTCTCCGTGAATATTTCCAAAACTTCCCGTCCCGTCCCGTCCGTATAAAAACCCGTCACGTATGCAACCGCCTTTAGGGTTATAGTAATGAAACTAAAACGACTACAACTCTACAACTTTACAAAAAACTGATGGCATAGAAAACTGTAGGTACCTATATCAACACTAATCTGAAACTTACAAGATACTTGTATGTTATAAGAATAAATAATAGATCGAATGAAATTGCTTCTGTCCGGTACAAAAATGATATACTTAACACAAAAAATGGAACCGACTTCAACACAAAAAATTGTGAAATATTTTGTTGAATTCGATATTTCAATAGTACCTATTATCATCATATTGCGCGCATGGTAGTTATTTCACACTTTTTAGTGTTGAAGTGGGTTCCATTTTTTGTAAACATTTTTTTCACCCTTTTTAATGACCCTTGCTACTTACTGGAACGATTGTCATTTATCGGCAATTATACGATATCATAAAGATTGGTGAAACACTTTTCAGTTATTGGATTTGATAACCACTTCCCCGAATTTGATGAAATTTAAATGGGACCACCTCGGAAGTGGGAATGATACTCTTCCAAACAAAAAAAATATTATTAAAATCGGACCACTCTGAAAATGTGATGCGTGATCATACATTAAAAAAATGTACACGTCGACTTTAGAACCACCATCTTTTTTTGGAAGTCGGTTGAAAATTTATAATTATTTATTTATAAATTTATTACCTACCTACAAAAATATTGTTTCATAGATAAATTGACAACTCTACCGATGGTATAAAACCATTTTTCCACGATTATCGCTAAGTAACTCAAACTTCATAAACTCCTATAACAACAAATAAGAGATAAACATTACATCGATTGAAATCGCTTTTCACTGGTATCGGTATAAACATGATATAACATACAAATAATGACGTAAAGATAATACGTAGCCTACCTATCAAAATATTATTTCATCGATAATGTAATGACTCTACCAAAGGTAGGTACCGAATTGATTGATTCTACATTCAGATTATTGATATTAGCTCTAGATAAGTAAGATAAAATTAGTTTTTTCGAAGTAATCTTATAATAGTAGCCTTCATCAGTTTACTATAACTTTACTCAAAACGTAAACGTAACAAGATAAAACTAATTTAAGTATATCTATAATATGCTAGTTATATTTTATATTGAATGCATAGAGATAAGGTTAGTGTATATAACTGTTAATACGTTCATGCATGGGTACTTGCTAAAGAAAACATCTAACAGTAGTTTTTTCCTGAAAATGTAACGTATATTTTCAGGAGGTATACTTATACTTTTTTCATTTTTTACTTTATACTTAATTGTTCAGTGTAAAACTTTTGAAGGGCAGATAAATATTTTAATGTTGAAATGTTACTAACTTTATCAAGTTCGAGTACCTAATCAGTATCGTTCGTTCTGTCAATCTTCTTTCGTTGAGGTGTCTTTGCCCGATAACAGATCAGCAATTGTATCATTCTACAAAAATAAAACCTCTCGACATTTTTCTCGTTTGTTGATATTGTCAAATTGACGCTCAACCTCACGTGGGTTTGTTTTTATTATCCTCAAGCATTAGCCGTTCGATAACGGTATGCAATTCGATAACCGTATTTGTCTTAAATGCATGCGATGCAATAGTTTCCGAGCCTCGGATAGCTCTTGGAATGCAATTATTTACATAAACACACGTGTCTTCGGACGGAGTTTCTGCGCAGCGGCTGCGGCGATGCATCATCAGATGCGACGAATGCACCGAGAGGGCGAGGCCGGCCAAGAGAGACGGATTGA
This sequence comes from Selenia dentaria, assembly GCA_917880725.1. Classification (NCBI taxonomy): domain Eukaryota; kingdom Metazoa; phylum Arthropoda; class Insecta; order Lepidoptera; family Geometridae; genus Selenia; species Selenia dentaria. The sequence goes on along the minus strand of OU862875.1, from coordinate 37,068,870 downwards.
TGTAGATTTAATCGGTGCATGCGTGTGAGATGTATGGTGGTTGGCAGCTGGCACTCACCGGCTGGGCGGGTGGTGCGGCGCGCGGGCTCGTCCTCGCGCAGGTCGGGCGCGTGCCGGCGTGCATCAGCTCCCGGTGCGCTCCCGGGACCCAACGCCAGCGTCAGCAGCACCAGCACCCGCAGCATTGCGCCGCTGTGCACTATTCCCACCGGACTCCACTCGCTCCCGGCTACGAGCTCACTTTATTCGCAGTGCGCGCTCCGATCGTACGTACGGAGAGATTCGCGGTTGTAGCGCGCGAGAAGCAGGCGTCGTCGTAGCGCGACGGCTCGGCCGAACTGAGACGAGTGACGCGCGATTTCCCGGCTCGAGCGGTGAGGGGGCGCGCCCCTCGTGGAAAACGCGCGGTGCGGGCGGGGAAAACTGCAGCGGAGCGCCGCCCGCCCGCCTCTGTCACGCTGCCATCGCTGCCTACAAATTATTATGATTGATCACTCCCACTGTCGCTTATCATTGCATTATGCACAGGAATTTCCGTGAGCAGATTCACATGCGTATTATCTAACGAACCTACACGTAACAATTAGATATCCATAAAGCGACACTTAAAGTTTATTATTTTTCCCATTACTACTACACTTATTTGTTTGTTATATTTTCACGACTAAGAGCAGACCGAAAATTATCGTTAAATTTGTAACGTACTCGTATATATCTTTTATCCTACAGTAGGAGACTGTACTGTTTATAATCAACCTCATCAGTGTTATCACGCGGGTAAAACCTTAGGGTGCAGCCTTGCGATTCTCTAATGGTTCGTCGATGTGCTCGTCCACGAACTCGCCGATGTCAAATACTTTATGAAATATCGCCCTTGTACAAAAGGTTGATTTTCTAACGTTTCTTGTCATCTCGTCATTTGTTTCACGAATGTTGTCAAATATGCAACGATGTTTGCTTTTAGAGAATCGCACTGCTGCTAGCAATATATGAGAGATAATGAGTATTTTCTCGTCTACAATCATTGGATGCTACAATCAACCTTTTAGATGAATATTTTTTTTATTTATACCTAACAATTACTCATGGTAAAATATAAATGTGACGATAATATTCTATACTAAGTATTTATTGTAAAACTTGTGGCAAAGCAGCCGAACTGGAAGCTAGAAATGTCTTCATTTCCACATTAAATTAAAAACACACATAAAGCAGGCCTACCCAACTATATAAGGCGCAATAAATTACTTCTCTTGTTAAACACTTTCCGAGTGGCAAAGTGAAATATATGTCAATAAATAATGGTAACGCGTATAGCGTTAGAATAGATGAACACATTGGATTTAATGTATCCGGTTACGTTGCATCGACCAATAAATACTTATTTATAGTGAATGGAGTAATATTTAGCTTCCTGTATTTTTCATACTTAAACATAATACAGGAACACTAAGAATTTCCACTAAGTACTTATTTATATGATTTTTGTAGGACCAATGTTTTGAATATTTACTATACAGTAAAAGCTCCTTATTCACGCTTCCTTTATTCCCGTTTTCACTATCGCGGACTTTTCGCGGATTAAAAAAATGCGACCCCGTTCCTACGTTCGCGGTTAAAAAAATTTTTATTCGCGGTTCTTATATGTACATAAATAATAATAAAAGGAATCGAATAGGTATCCAACTCAATATCCTTTGTAAATGCCGTCAAATGGACTAATAAAAAGAGCAAAATAGATCTCAATACAACTTGGCCTAAACTATGTTGTTAAATGAAATCGCCGAGGACTTTGACATAAGCTGCCCTTTCCGCGGTCGGTGTTTTTGAGAAAATAAACGAACAGAATGAAACCAACCTTATCGCTTTGCGTGTTTTATTGTTTCGTCTTTCATATTCGTTACAAAATTGTGAGCGAGTCTCTACTTATCTTTCCTCATATTTTTAGGAGACAAATTGCTAGTGCTCTGCACTGGCTACCTAAGCGAAAATTGCTCTCTCGTAGCACATTATAACTATGGTCGTATTTGCGGTCATAAAATTAACTTCTGCAACCACAAAATGAAAGGGTTTGTCTCAGGAATGGTACGTATACATTTTTATGAGTAACTTTATTTTACGTCTCGAGCATGCGACGATTCCAGACATATTGAAAACATTCCTGTGAATTTACCAATACCTACATATAATATCTGGCGCAGACTCGAATATAACTACGATCGTATTTGCGTTCATAAAATTAACTTCTGCAACCACAAAATGAAAGGATTTGTCTCAGGAAAGGTGCGTATAAATTTTTATGAGTAACTTTATTTTACGTCTCGAGCATGCGACGATTCCAGACATATTGAAAACATTCCTGTGAATTTACCAATACCTACATATAATATCTGGCGCAGACTCGAATACAACTACGATCGTATTTGCGTTCATAAAATTAACTTCTGCAACCACAAAATGAAAGGGTTTGTCTCAGGAATGGTACGTATACATTTTTATGAGTAACTTTATTTTACGTCTCGAGCATGCGACGATTCCAGACATATTGAAAACATTCCTGTGAATTTACCAATACCTACATATAATATCTGGCGCAGACTCGAATATAACTACGATCGTATTTGCGTTCATAAAATTAACTTCTGCAACCACAAAATGAAAGGATTTGTCTCAGGAATGGTGCGTATAAATTTTTATGAGTAACTTTATTTTACGTCTCGAGCATGCGACGATTCCAGACATATTGAAAACATTCCTGTGAATTTACCAATACTTACATATAATATCTGGTGCAGACTCGAATTATTGGCAGAGGGCCCAGCTTCGTATCATAATAATATTTTATATATTTAGCGGAGGAATAAACAAAGATCAATATCTCCCTTCTAACGGAGTTTTGACGGATGCCTCATCAATTCTATACATAGGTACCTACTTAACATTGCAGCGTTTATGAATTTGAACTCTAGTCTTGTTTAAATCAAATAACATTAAAACGAGCTCTACATTTTATAGAAATGAGTGTCGATGTCCGCGAAGTGTTTACGTAACTTTCATGTTGTTTACGCTTTTTACAAGGCTGAGTCATTTTTTCTTTCTGATGTATGACCTTCAGTTTGTTTTATGAAAACTTACTAAAGACACCTACACCAATATTCAGACAATCCGAAACTCACAACCTACAGGTAGAGAGTTAGGCTACGTCAAAGTGTACCAACGAGTACACATTAGTGTATTGGTATGTTGTAAAAATATGACTGCAATGTATTCTTGAAAATGTTAAAAAAAATGTTATTGATTAGGTAGGTGTATCGATAATATCGATATCAAATAAGTTTCCAAAAACCTTAAAATGAAAATAAAAAAAATAACGAACAAAATGGCTTTTTACACCCATAAAAAATAGTTTGTTCTATGTTTTTTTTTGTTTTTTATACGAGTATGTAAGGTCTAATATTCCGAAGGCCAGAACATAAAAAATATTATTCCAACAATAGTGTTCCAACTTTTATTTTATTCGACTTAACAATAAGGTACTAAAGTAAGAAGTAAAGTAGGTACTGAATTTATAATCTTTCCCAATACCTGTATAAAATTAAAAACTTAACTAACCTAGTAGTAGTGCCCTAGTGTGCCCTAGCAAGGCCAACTGTAATTTTTTGATCGTGGACAAGGAATTTCAATTTCTAATTTCAACAAAAATGGTTATTACCATAGCAAATGTTAATACTTATGTGAATTCACGGTAAAAAATATATAAAATTAACTAGCTGCGCTCCACGGTTTCACCCGCGTGGTGATGGATGATAATGGTGATGAATCAAATATAGCGTATGTTACTCAGGCATAATGTAGCCTACTACTGGTGAAACATTTTTTGAATCAGGTAAGTAGTTTTTGCGTTTATTTATTACAAACAATCAATTCTTTCCTTTATTATTAGAGTAGATTAATTACATGTTATATTATGTCATAAAATATTTACATGCTCAAACACTATTGCTATAATATTATTATGAGTACATTTAAATACTTTGTTCATTATATTAGTCCCCGTAAATCTTTGAGAAATTTATTTAAAGAAATCAATATATTAAATTTCCGTTTCTTATATATGTATTTGCAAATATAATGCATGTTAGAAAAATTCACATAAATATAAGTTATATAGTGATCACCACCCTTTTAATACTAGGAATACAAATAGGATAGCTGTACCTAGTTTTAGACTTGCGAAGACTAATATGTCATTCCTTGGAAATCGTGTGCGATTTTACAATAAAATCCCAAAACACATAACTGAGCTTACAGTGGGAAAATTCAAGTTGACTGTAAAAATCATTTTAATAAAAAAGCATATTATAAAGTTATTTAAAACATTATATAGAAGACAAAGATGCTTGGAATACTCTACTTCTGGCAAGCTGTCATTCTGCCACCCATAGTGTAATATTAGCAGCCGTGCGATTCTGAAATGATTCGTCGACGAGCTCACCGATGTCATATACTTTATGAGATATCGCCCTTGTAAATAAGGTTGTTTTTCCAACGTTTCTTTTCATCTCGTCATTTGTTTCACGGATGTTGTCAAAGATGCAACGATGTTTGCTCTTAGAGAATCGCACGGCAGTACCTAAGTAGAAACATTGGTAAACATCTATATAAAAATAATGGCCCCGAGTTTCTTGCCGCTTCTTCTCGGTAGGCTCTATATATTTTGGAACGCGGCGGTAGAGTCTTTAAAAGTACATTATAATGAAAATTGACGTTCATAAGTGCGTATTTCATGCCTAAATTGAATAAACGATTTTTGACTTTGATTACCTACGTACTTACATACAATTATAAAATAAATCACCACGGAAAAAACTGTCATTACATTTCATTATCCTTGACTGAAGTTGTGCTTTTTCACTTTCCTAGAAAACCCGAAATCCGTCAAACGAAATTTCGTATAGTTCGTTTTTGGGAATGTACTTCTCTGTCTCTGTCGGTGGGGTCGGAATCGCTCGACAGTAGGCTGTACAACAAAGATTGATGACATGCCAACTCTATCGCCGAGCACGTCTATATATTATTATATTGTGTCGAGCTGTCAAAACCATAGCGTTCGTTTGACTAAACTATCAGAAGAAAAAGCGCGGGAAACCTTCTTACTTGGCGGGTGCAATTTTCTTTTTCAAAATTTTAATTTTACTTTTATCTATAAATAGTGATCAGAGAAGTACATAGTGTAGTAGTATATTGTACATATAAGTAAATTTGTATTTAGTAGTGTATAGTGAGTTCATCTCGGTAAGTTCTACTTAGTTGTTATGGAGGAACCTCCTGACCCGGGCGGCACGGTTCCCCCGGCTGGATGTTTCATCACAATAGCTGATGAATCAGTAATTATGGATATTGACACGTCTTTGACAAGATCTTCTCTTGTGAGTATTGAACCTCAGAATCTAGTTAGTACTAACAAACGAAGGAGGAAAAATTGTACTAATGTAAATAACAATGAAAATGATTGTCAGTTGATCTGTGATGAGGTCGCCATTCCACCAACGAGTACTTGTAAATAAAAAATAAGCTAGAAAGCAATGGCGAGAATCCTGGTGATTCATCTAAGGATAAATCACCAAGTTTCACACCAATAGGCAGAAGTCAGTATGAATCTTCAGATAGTGCTCCATATATAGTGCATGTACAAAGGGAACAGTCGTCTCCTAATGACGGCTCTACACTACATCCAATCACTTTTGGTAGATTCTTAAAGAAATATAATGTGAACAATATAATAAATGGTAGCGTGAAACGGATCGGACGTAATAAAATTACGCTTTCTTTTTCTAAACATAATGACGCAAACACTTTTATCAACCTTAACAGTCTAACGTCAAACTATTTGAAAGCATTCATACCTACTTTCAGAATCACACGCATGGGGTTAGTTCGTGGGGTTCCCACCGAGTGGTTACCCGAAGAAATAATTGAAAACACCAACATACCTACAGGATGCGGTAAAATATTAAAAATTCGTCGTCTTAACTATAAAGTTAACGTTGATGGTTCACCTACATGGAAACCATCACAAACTGTGGTTATTACCTTTGATGGTAAAATCCTACCAAAACGTATATTTATTTGCTACAATGCTATTACAGTAGAACTATATACATTTCCAACAATTCAATGCTTCAGCTGTTGTAGATTTGGTCACACAAATACACAATGTCGTTCAAAACCCCGCTGTTATAAATGTGGACAGGAACACACAGGAAATACATGTCATACGGAAGAGGATTGTGCCATATGTTGTCTTTGTTCGGGTCGTCACTATGCAACAAATAAATCATGCCCAGAGTTTATCCGTCAAAAAAATATTAAATTATCTATGGCCGAAAACAGTGTATCTTATGCGGAGGCCTCTAAGTTACATCCTGCTATTGGTAAATCCTATGCAGACGTACTGTCGTCACCTAAGCCCGTACCAGTAGAAACACCTATTGCATATAATCTACAGTCTTCTACGAGAGCTTCATACAAAAAAACTGTTGTGACTAAACCTCATACACCTTACAATACTCCTCACGGTTACGATCGTGTAGCACACCAAGAATTAGTTAAAGACTACAATATGCCTCCTGGTCCCAATGGCTGTGGTTATGCAAGACCTAATCACAATGACGAGCAATTATGTCAACAAACTCTAACCGAAATTATTACATCTTTAATTGATACTTTAACAAAAAACAACATCTTATTACCGTCCAACGTTGCCCCATTACTAGAAGCTCTGAAAAAAAAACCCTCGTCACATGTACCGATCCGCAAGACATCCCTTTCGGATCGATACTCACCATGGTCAATCTTTTGAAGATTGTCCAGTGGAACTGCCGTAGCGCAGTTAGTACCAAAAGTGAATTAACTCATCTAATAAATAAATATGACCCATTTATTATTGCGCTGGCAGAGACTTGGCTTACGCCAAGTTTTGCCTTTAATGTAAATAATTATTTCTGTCTCAGAGAGGACAGAATTGATGGGTATGGCGGTGTTGCCTTACTCATTAAATCGTCTTGTTCTTTTAATGCTTTAGCTTTTCCCTCTCACCACAATGGGTTTTCTATTGTTGGTGCAATTGTAGATCATATTTGTTACATATCTGTCTATGTTCCTCATCCTTCCACGGCTATTTTACAAGAGCTCAGTAGGTACTATTTTCTCTACTCTTACTAGACCTTTTATTATACTTGGTGACCTTAACTCTCAACATCTATCTTGGGGAAGTTCAACTTCTAATTCGTACGGCAATCAGCTTCTTGATATTATTGATACTCAGAAACTTTGCATATTGAACAACGGGGCTCCAACCCGCAGAACCAGTCCGAATGAAGGTATAAGTGCAGTTGATTTATCTATTTGCACGCCTGACCTTGCAAGAAAATTACTTTGGAATATACTTCCATATACTTATGGCAGTGATCATTTTCCAATAATCATTGAATTTTGTGATTCTAATATTACATTACGAGAACCTTCGAAACAAAAACCTCGTCTAAAATATAGATTAGCTGATGCTGATTGGACCAGTTTTAGTAAAATAATAGAAAGTAATATACTTACTCTTCCTCAACCTACTATAAATAACGAAAGTACTTGTGCTGATGAACTAACTAACTTAATAACAAAAGCAGCAGATGAAACATTCCCTGTAAAAAATGTTGTTCTTAATAGAATTTCATCACCTCCTTGGTGGGACAAAGAATGTTCCGATGCCATTAAGGCAAGAAATGAAGCCGAAGAACAATACAACAATAATATGACATCCAAAAATTTCCAAAACTTACATTATATAATAGCACATACAAAAAAATTACTTAAGAACAAAAAGTCATCCGGATGGAGGAAATATTGCACATCAATATCTCCTTATACTCCGTCTTCCGTAGTCTGGCAAAACATTAGAAAGTTTAAATCAACGTTTAATAATAAAACACTCCCTCTGCCCCTCGACATGTCCAACATATTTTTAGACTACTTAGCACCGCCTTATGTTCAAGAAGAGCTTTTTGTTACAACCTCAACAACCATTGATCAAACAGGCCTTAATTCGCCTTTTTCGTACGCTGAGCTTAAAGGTATATTATCAAACATAAAAGATTCTGCTCCAGGCGAAGATGGACTTCCATATTCGTTCTATAAAAATCTTGGCGAAAATTCATTGTTCTATTTGTTAGATTTAATTAATACAGTCATGATGTCAGGGCACATTCCGAAATCATGGAAATCCCAAATTATCATTCCTATCTTAAAACCAAACAAAACAGCAAGCGATATTACTTCCTACCGGCCTATAGCACTTTCAAATGTTGTATCAAAAATAGCAGAATCATTAGTTAAAAATCGCCTTGAATGGTTTATGGAATCTAATAACCTTTTAGCCAACACTCAGTATGGTTTTAGAAGAGGAAGGAGTACATTGGACAGTATTAGTATCTTCATGACGGACATTCGCCTAGCTTTATCTAAGAATGAGTCTGTTATAGCACTATTTTTAGATATTAAATCCGCGTACGACAGTGTGATACTTCCCATACTAAAACAGAAATTAAATAAATTAAAAGTACCTTGTATGCTGTCCAACTTTATACTTAATATGCTGAATGGTAGGTCTGTGAGACTGGACTCATCAAATGGTTGTAGATTTTTATGGAAGGGTCTCCCACAAGGATCTGTCTTGAGCCCTTTGCTCTATAACATCTATACCCATGATTTAGATTCATCTCTCGTACATCCTATAAGGGTGTTACAATATGCAGATGATTTACTTATAGGTACAGAACAACAATTAATAACGAATGCTTGTGATAATATGACGTTATCCTTAACCTATCTTAAAACCTGGTTTGATGAACATGGTTTAGAGCTATCAGCGAACAAGAGTGTCTCAGTGTTGTTTACAAGATTGCGTAATCCTCCACCTATTGATATTTCTTACAATGAAGAACAAATTCCCCAAAAACATGACGCTAAATTTTTAGGTTTAGTTCTCGATTCAAAACTATCTGGGATTCCGCATTGTGAGTATACCACCTCTAAGTGTGAACGTCGGCTAAATATGCTCAGATGTCTCTCGGGTGTTTGGTGGGGTGCACATCCTCTCTCTCTTAAGTTGGTTTACAATGCCTTGATCAGAAGCGCCCTGGATTATGGAACCTTCTTACTAGAACCATGTAGAGTAACTGCAATTAAGAAATTGGATGGCATCCAATCCAAAGCTCTTAGAATAATATCTGGTGCAATGAAATCAAGTCCTTTAAATGCTTTACAAGTTGAATGTTCAGAACCCCCCTTACATATTAGGCGACAATTTCTGTCCGATCGTTTCTTTTTCCGAGGTCTACAACTATTGAACCATCCACTTATTCCTAAATTATTCACATTAGCAGAACTCACTTTATCATGTTCATATTGGAAATTTAAATCCACACCTTGTCTTGTCAATAGCATTTTTAATTTCAAATCGTTACAAGCGCCAACTCATCGTTCAAAAAACTTAGCTCTTTTTAATACAGATTATGAAGCATTAATTCTGCCTCCAATCTGTTTAAATTTAGGCATTGAGAAAGATAATATTAACGCTAATACAATTTTTAATTCTATTGTTGATGATAAATGGTGCGACTGGCACCAAATCTATTGTGATGCCTCCAAACATACAGGAGACAATGTTGGGGTGGGTGTTTACCACCGTAATTATAATGTAGTTCAAAAAATTTAAATGCCCCCTGAAACTTCAATATTCACTGGTGAATGCTTCGGAATTGTAAAAGCACTTGATTATATTTTATTGGCAAAACTAAAAAATACGCTAGTTATCACAGATTCAATGAGTGCTCTTCAAGCCTTAGAAAAATATCCATTTAAGTCAAACTCTTACATGCCTATTATCACTGATGCGAGAGACAAGTTGTATAAATGCTATCAAAGTGGATACTCTATTAAATTCCTTTGGATACCTAGCCATAGTGGTATAAAGGGTAATGAGAAAGCAGACCGCCTTGCGAATGATGCTGTAAAATGTGGAGATTTGTTTCCTTATACTAACTACTGCCATGACCTTGCTACAATGCCTAGACAATTCCTCCAGGATTCCTGGAATAAACATTGGTTAAAAACTTCAGAAAGTAAAGGCAAATACTACTTTTCATTGCAACCTGTTATACAATTAAAACCATGGTTTTCTAAAATAAAACTTGGAAAAATGGCTACCTCAACACTGATAAGGCTACGTTTAGGGCACATCTGTAGCCCTGCTCATCTAGCCAAATTGCATATTATAGAGAATCCGAAATGTGAATGTGGTTATGCCATTGCTGAGGCCAATCACATTTTATTATCCTGCCCATTGTATGATCATTCAGCTTTCTTTGAAATTCTGCTTTCGTTAGATATTCCATTGCCTGTAAATATTCCATTTTTATTAGCTTCGAAAAGTCCATTAGTGTTTAAAGCCATAACTGACTTTGTGGTTTTAAACAGTATAAAATTGTAATGTATGTATATAATTTAACTTAGTTTGTTCCTATTGTAACATAAGTACACTTATGACATTTATTTTTATTAAAATATTGTACCTAGCATTCTTTTTGTAAAATAATTACCTAGTAGTTTCTTATGACACACTTTCCTGATCCTATACTTTCTAACTCTCTAAACTTACCGCGATTCGTTTAATACTTTTCCGTGTAGGTATATAAATATCTCATGTTTCCCCGTTTTTATATCGCAAACAACAAAGATCATCATATAATCAATCAAAACTTTAAGTAAAAGGACTAAACAATAATGAAGAAGAACAGTATTATAAAGAAGATAACAGTACTGCAAAGAAGATTTACCCTGAAATTGGCACAATACGCAAGCCGCGTCATGGCCATTCTTAAAAGAAAAAAAAAACTATCAGAAACTGACATATCTTTGACAGAACTCTATTGATAGAAGATAAGCCATCATAAAAAGTTACTCTATGGCCCTCACTGCGATCTTGACGTAGGCGGAGATATTGTTGTTTTGACTATGCTGTGCCTAAGAATATTCCGCTTTTTCAACCACGTAGTTTTGGATGATGATGATGATGATGATGATGATGTCGATGAAAAGTATCCTATGTGGTAATCCAGCGCCTCATCTACCTAGATACTAAGTTTCATTAAAATTGGCCCAGCCGTTTGAGCCTGAAAGAGCAACAAACATCCATCCATCCATCTAAACTTTCACATTTACCTATAATATTAGTGGCATAGCTTATTTCCTTGAAAACTTACTTTTTGCTGTGAGCGCAAATATTTATATATGAAGTATTAATATTATTATTGTAACGTCGATGATCGAATCCAAAAAAAAATGCCAATAAATGGACACTGAAAGAATGAAAAAATGGAATGGAACCGACTTCGACAAGTTATAGTGAAGTCGGTTCCATTTTGCTGTAAAAAAAAAGTTCACCTTATTTAGTGACCCTTGCTATACACATACGGGGTCGATTGTCATTCACCGTCAATTCACCAAGATAGACGAAACACTTTTCAGTTACGAGTATATTGGATTGTCGCTCAAAAACCGCTTGATCGAATTTGATGATATTTAATTGGGACCACCTTAGATACTCTACCAAAAAAAACGGACTACCAAGTAAAAAGTTATACGTGATCCTCATACATAAAAAAATTGACGCATCAACTTGAGAACCTCAAGCGATGGACTACTCTAACATAATACTCGTAGGAGCGCTAGCGATACGCGTTGAGAAGGAATTTGCCATCGCATGGCAATAACTACGATTTTTTGATAGTTGGCCTTACAAAAAGTGACCTTCCATGGTCCACCTTATGTTATTTTTCATCTATTCACCAATATTTTAAATTTCCAGGAAAAATTTTCTGGTGGTAACGAAATTCAGATACTATTATTTTACCATTATTTATATATTTACTTTGCTTAAACTAAAATGCATTCGTGTAATTTTATATTGATTTAATTTATAATGCCAGGACTTAAAATGTGTGATTGGTCCTACTATCGCTACTAATAAGTTTCGCATCCTATAGTGAGGGTGGACACCTCATCAATACAAGAGGCCTACTCCCAAAAACGAACTACGAAGTTTCGTTTGTCAGATTTCGCTTTTTCTACTATGAAAATGAAAAAGTACAAATATAGAGTCAAGGGTGTTGTCAACATGTCTAAACATAAATATTGTATTCTCACAAATTTAAATTCAAATTGATTTTTTAATAAGATTGTAATGGCCTTCGGCCAGACAAATTACAATTTAAATAAAAATGGCAAACAAACTGAAAAATTTAAAATAACGACTATCGCTAGCTGTTCAGGAAGAGCTTCTGCACTCTGTGTCGACCAATGAGCAAATGAACAAGTGCCCTTTTTTTTCGAACGGGGTAATGCTTTTTGCCACTATTAGCATTCACAGCGTCACCGTACGGGGCTGCCAGCCACCTTCCTTTTATAGCCCGTCGCGGTGTTGCTATTCTTGGTTTAATTAGCTTCTAATAGTATATAATATGTTTAATGTTAAAGTGATGATGATATATAAAGTCTTAACGTCATGATGTGTAATTTTTTTCTTAATAGTTCCATTTTGAGTTGGTAGCGGTGCGTAAATCGTCTTTAATATTCTTTATAGAGTATGAACGGTAGGTACCTACTCATGTCAAAACATATATAGAACATTAACAACATATAACATATCAACAATCAAAACATATTTGCATGCTCAAACCACGGTAATGTTATATAGATAATATTACCGTGCTCAAACTATAACAATTACAACACAATATTAAATGAATAGATAGTTTGTTCATATACATAGTATCAATCAGTAAATCAGTACATCAATCAGTAAATAATAATATGAAAACACAATACCTACCTAACTACAAGTTTAGTTAATCAACGTGAAAAAAGCCTGTCACTACATTTAATCACCCTTAACTACTGGGGCTTTTTCACTTGCAAAAGTGAAAAAGCCCCAGTAGAAAAAGCAATATCCGCCAACATACAACATACACAACTTGAAACAGAAATATTGCTCTTCACTTTAACAGGCGTGTAATAAAAACGACATCATAAAAAATCAACAATAAATAGGGTACTTAATACTTAATGGATTTAATGCAACATCATGAATTTTACATATGCAGGTTTTAATTATACATAGGTATTTTGTTGTGTGTGTTTCATAATGACCCTAAGTGGGTATGGCAACATTGTGCGGAGCGGGCCGATCTATTCTATACAATAATTGTTATTTTCATCAAAGTATTCATTAAGGTTATAGTAGCATTTCGTCAACAGTACCTTTGTTAGCGTTCTTGTAAATATGTACTTATTTTTAATATCTTGTAGTTAAACCGGTAATTTATTAGATATTTTTACGGCCATAGGGTTTGGACCAGAGCTATGCATTGCTAATTTTGAGTTTGGTATAATCAGTTTTTGTTTGTAATTTTATGGTATTGGATAGTTGATATTATTAGCTTTTTTTGTAAAGAATTGCGGGTAGTTCTTGATAAACTTACAGTTTTCAGTCAAATCTTATATTAACCCTTTGCGTCCCAGAGACGTAAATATACGTCAGGTCATTAATATTTTTTTTAATTTAATTATCACGGTATTGGAAAGATTAAACGAAGAACGGCCTATGGAAGTTAGGTATACTGATGTCGGGAAGTTTAATGTTGGCGAGGATTCGGACACATTTCTTTTGGTTAATACATATCTACCTAATAATTTAAATAAACTCAAATGATTTTCATAAAAAAAAAATAACTATAAGGTAACAAGAAAAATATCTCCTGACTTTTAAAATTTCGAACGTTTCTAATCAAACGGGTTTTTTTCTATTAAATGTCGGATTATATAATAATGGTCTGTGTCGCATTATAATATTTCTGTCAAATGATACTTCTTTAAAACGTATTTACGGAGGAACAAAATTGTGTGTAAGAAAATATCTGGCACTCGTTAATTCTATCAACATTTATAATTCATTTGAAATTCGGATAAGAAAATATTCGAAAGTGTGATAGGTTACCCTCACACCTCATAGATTAATGGTATCACTGATATTATGGAACCAATCTTCAATTGTTTCGACCAGACGGTAAATACCAATGATAAACAACTCTCTGACTAAATCAATCGTAATGATATACAGGACGTAGTAGTTTGCCTAGACAATTATTACGTAAGATCGTTTAAGAACAAAAAGTTTAATTCTCATAATATTGAATTTGCAGCATGTTGAATTCATAAATGTTGAGTTTGAAAAAAGATTTAAGAGTTATCAAAAACCTTTAAAACTAATCTACTTTTCTTAAAATACGATAACACAAGTACAATTTAAAAAATATGAAACCGACTTCCATTTATGCGCAGTTATTGGAGTGTAACTCAAAAACTACTGGAACGAATTTGATGAAATTTAAATGGGACACGGGAAGCACCAGCTTTTAAACAAAAAACAAAATCGAAAAAAAAATTAACAAAAGAAGTTTGAAAATCGGTTCACGAAGTAAGTCGGTAAGTCGAAAGTTATGACGTAATAAACATTATAAAATACAGTCGAATTGAGTACCTCCTCCTTTTTGGAAGTCGGTAGATAAATTAGTGTTCATTAATAATTAAAAAATAATTAACTGTTGTAACATTAAATGCTCCCATACTTTTAACAATTCGTAGAGCTTTTCGGGGTGGAGGTAGGTACCTACTTTCTTCAAGATTTGCAAAGGTCTGTGTATGGCTGATCTTTGTGAATCATGTGATGTTAATGAATGAACCTTGCATAGTCGGCACTTCACCTATAGGTAATTTATCCGTAAGCGGAAGAATAATAATAAATGAATAGTAAATAATAAATAATTAATAACACGAATAGTTAGTAATCATTATTAAACTATTAAATAGTGGTTACAGTTGCCACTTGTTTATAAAACTAGATTTTCTGTATTCTAATCGTTAGGTACATTTTTTTTCTCGCTGTCACAAATAACACGAGAATGATTGTAGGGTTAAACAGAATTTTAGTATTAATAACGACATTTTTCTCTCAGTGTAGCCACAGCTTAGTTGTGTTGTTGGACAGCAGTAATAAAATAATAGTAATTAATGAAAATACAAATCGCAATTGCAATTGATTTCCGTCACGCACTTTAATTTAATACTACGCTTCGTTAGAACTACTATCATATATACTAAACATATGAAGTAATATGTGGAGCATGTAACTTTACGTTGTAAATCGTGTGCAATTATGTGTGAGCCCTATCTAACATATGTGAGCATTGGTAGAAGTAAAACCACTCGTTTGTTAAAGTCTTGGCAATATAATTACTAAATCAACTAAACGTATTTTACAACTCGCGGCTAAAACTATATCTAGGTAGGTAATTACAAGTATATCACTACGACCTATGTAACAGAAAACGACACTACTTAATAACACACTGTCTGGAAGTCGACTCGTTTGATACTGCACGCTGCCGGGCGGGGGTGCGTCGGCGCTATGCAACGCGTCCCTTTTCGCTTAGCCAATCACGAGGCTTGCTACCCACGCCATGCCACATCTGGCAACGGCGCGCGGTGGTGCGCGTCGGGCTCGGGGTTGTAAAACAATAGCCCCGATGGTCGGCAGGCCCATAACGGTAATATTCCATGGGTAACATTCCATCGGTAACATTCCTCCCGCCGTGCATACGCAGTATGCAAATAAAAACGTTACCGATATGGCACTACCAACCTTAACCCCGGCAGTGAACATTACAAAATGTTTAATGAACAATAAACAATAAAACAATAACTTTATACATAGAATAATTAATGCTATCGGTGTCAAATTAGTTATACAATGAAATAATAAAAAATAAGTATTTTTTTTATCTAATTATTTAGTAAAAGCATACTTATACAATACAAGAATTGACATAAAGTTTCAAAGAAATAATACAAAGACTCTTATATTAACATAACCCTATGGGTAACACAACACAAATTTACAAAGACTCTAATACTAACAATTATCTACGGGTAACACAACAAGACGTTTCACTGGACGGCGTATTACTCCGTTTTTTGTCTTTATATCAACTACCCTTATGACTCCATCAGCGCCGGGGTAGAGCCGCTCTACACGACCCTTTGGCCACACATTCCTCGGTAAAGTGGAGTCCACCACGACGACCACATCGCCTTCTTTGATCGGCGTGCCGCGGCCCACGGGCTCCCGCCGGTTTTGAAGTAGAGGTAGAACCTCCCGCACCCATCGATTCCAGAACAAATCTGCCAGCCGCTGTGAAGCCCTCCAGTGTGATCTTCCAAGCTCATCAACCTTAGTGAAGGTCCCGGGTAGGGGAACTTTAGAAGGTCCGCCCAGCAAAAAGTGGTTTGGAGTAATAGCCTCTGCGTCTTCTGGTGACACAGAGACATGTGACAGAGGCCGTGAGTTCACAGTGTGTTCAACCTCTGTAAGCAATGTATGAAGTACGTCTTCATGTGGATGTCGTTCATGCAGTGTAGTGGCCAGTGCTGTTTTAACCGAACGTATTAGTCTTTCCCAAGCGCCTCCCATGAACGGTGCCGCTGGACATATGTAGCGCCAGTTAATGTGTCGTATGTTCGCTTCTCGCTGTATTGATTTCAAAGCAGCCTCTCGAAGCATAGAATCGGCCCCATGAAAGTTTGTCCCATTGTCACTCCAAATGGTATCCGGGCAGCCGCGTCGTGCAATCATGCGGCGGAGTGCAAGGACGGCGGCGTCAGCAGATAATGATGAGGCTATCTCTATATGGACCGCTCTTGACGTTAGGCATGTGAAGAGAGCTACATAGCGTTTCTCATGATGTCGGCCCACTGTTACTGACAACGGTCCAAAATAATCCAATCCGGTATAAGTGAATGGACGCTGATGATGAGCAATCCGGCAGGATGGCAGGTCCCCTGTAGGTGGCTCGGGTGGCGACGCACGACGCAGGCGACATGGCTGACAGCGCTTAAGGACGGTTCTTACCGTCGGTCGAAGACGCAATACCCAGTAGCGTTGCCTCACTTCATTGGTCACGCATTCGACGCCACTGTGGTGTAATTTTATATGAACCCAGTCAATGTATAAGTGGCAGTATGCGTGGTTCCCGTCGAGTATTATCGGTGACTGTGACTCTTCAGATACGTCGGTTACAGCAGTGGTGCGGGAGTGTAGTCTGAGTAGTCCGGTCGAATCGATTCTGAATGATAAATTTCGAAGTCGACTATCAGTGGAAACGACTCTCCCGCCGGTGACATCACGAAGCTCGGTTGAAAAACAGTCTTCTTGCAGTGTACGTGCCCACAATGTTTCCGCCCGGCGGGTGTAGTGTGCTACGAGCGGTGTGTAATCACGATGTCGTAAGGCACGAGTGTCTGGACGTTCGGTAGGCGCGCGACGCAGGGATGGCTTGCGACGGCGTGTCGCTGGCTTCCACAGGTCCTTGGCATCGGTGCGACGGGTACGAGCTCGTGTGGCGTTTACAATGGCTGTGCGGCAGCTGTCGATAAATTGTAGTACGCGAGCTGTACTACGGATGAGACGAAGCCACGATGAGAATCTGGTTACGTCAGGCAGAGATTCCTTAACTAGTGGGCGGGCTAAAATTGTGGCCGTCGTGTGGCGCTCCTTGCCTGTGTCTGTAGATGTGAGGGGCTCTATTTCATGAGGCCATGTGGACTCGTCGTCGTACAGGAAATCCGGACCACTAAACCAGCGATGAGTGGCCGTAAAGTCGGCCGGCGTGTCACGAGTGACGTCGTCTGCGACGTTGTGTGCAGTCGGTACCCAACGCCATTCGGCGTCAGAGGTGGTCTCTTCCAGCTCAGCGAAGCGGTGCGCGACAAACGGTTTGAATGAGTGCGCACGTGCGCGCAGCCAAGCAAGCACGGTGCGTGAGTCCGACCAGAGGACTCGTCGGCATGCTCGTCGCTCGTGCGCTTCTTTGACGGCGCGTAGCAGTCGTCCCCCCAGCACCGCTGCCTGCAATTCAAGTCTAGGTATAGACACAACCTTAAGAGGGGCTACACGGCCTTTTGCCGCCGCGAGTGTGACTGTTATATTTCCTTCATGGTCCAAAATTCGCCAATAAGCGGCCGCGGCATAGACAGTCTCACTCGCGTCAACAAATGTATGCAACTCTATGCTTTTCGCGTCAACATAGTGTGGATAACATCGTGGTAATGCTAAATTTTGAAGGTTATGAAGAGTATCCAACCACGCGTGCCATTTTTGTACTAAGAGGTCCGGCAAAGGTTCATCCCATCCAACCTGTTTACGCCATGTACTCGTATCTTGTAGGATACGCTTAGCTTGAATTGTTACTGGCGCAACCAAGCCAAGCGGATCGTACAGCGTCATAGCAGTTTTTAATAGTTGCCGTTTGGTTGGATGCTCTTTGCTACAAAAGAGTGGCTCTAATTTTGAGAGATCAAAGCTTAAGGTGTCGTTAGAAGGCCTCCAAACTAAGCCTAATACTTTTTCGGCGCTTAAAAAATGGTTTGATGTCCCTGAATCCGTCAAACCCGCGATGGCGGCGAGGTCGTTGGATGCCCACTTCTGCAGCTCAAAGTTTCCTCGTCGGTGGACTGCATCTACTGCACGATAGATTTCATTTGCCTTCTCTGCGCTTTCGAAGCTCTGTAAATAATCGTCCATATAATGGTTATTAATTATTGGACCTACAGCTTCCGGAAACTCAGCCTCGTGTTCCCGCGCATTGTAGTTTTTGACATAAATTGCTGTGCTTGGGGAACACGTTGCGCCAAATAATACTGAGGTCATTCTGTATTCTGTCGGAGTGGCAGAGGGTTTATCCCTCCATAGAAATCGCAGTGCATCTCTGTCTTGTTCTCTAATTTTAATACGCAAAAACATATCTTTTATATCGGCTGCTACGGCTACTGGGTTTTGTCTGAATCGCCTTAAGACGCCCAGTAAAGATTGTAATAAATCTGGCCCTGTGAGCAGATAATCGTTGAGACAAACATTATGCGTGCGTGCAGCGGCGTCGTGAACAATCCTTACCTTATTGGGTTTCGACGGATTTAAAACCGGAAAATGAGGCAGATACCACGTCTGCCCACTAGGTGGCGCTGTCGGGGCGATTTCCGCGTAGCCATTTTCCAGCAACGTGGCTATTTGCTTTCCATAAGCTTGTTTTAGTACCGGATCCTTTAGAAGTCGTTTCTCTACGCCTTCTAGGCGTTTAAGCGTCGCTAGATAGTTGTCAGGGAATGTTTTACCTGAATCTTTCCACAGGAGCCCCGTCTCGTACCCGCCTGTTGGTAGTGCACGCGTAGTTTTTTGCAAAATATCCAACGCGCGCATCTCTCGATCTTGCTTAGGTCTGCGTGGCTCAACTCCCAATGACTCGAGTTCAAAGTGCTCTTGAATTAAACTCTCAAGATGAGTGTCGGTACTTACGTGGTTGCACTGATGCTTCCATCCAGCTACGTGTCCCTTTCGTCCATGTAAGACCCATCCAAGAGGTGTGTGTGAAGCTACGGGTTGGTTCTTAGAGCCCCTACGAACTTCTGAAGCAAGGAGCAGTGGCCAATTGTCCTGTCCAATCATAATTGTGGGTGTACCTGCCTTATACATCAGATGCTCGGTTATGGGCTCTAAGTGGCCGCAACCAACTAAAGTTTCCGTACTTACCGTTTGAGTTGAAAGGTCTAGGCTATCGATCGTGCGTGCTTCGATTTCTTGACCTTGTACAGCATACCTACCTTTTATGTAAAACTTTACCCGTTGGGAGCTCGCGTTATCAATGCGCGCACCAGCAACAGCTTCAATAAAAAAAGGTTCGCTTGGACCCTCTGCGCCAATCTTACGTGCCAGCTCAGTTGTAATTAGCGTAACCGTAGATCCGTCATCAAGCAAAGCAAAAGTTTCTATCTTACCATTTAGACCCTCTATACAGACAGGTAGCACTTTGAGGTAGGTGTGCGGTGGCCTCGGTGTCGAAGTAGAGGTGACTGCGGCTGTAGGCTGGGCGTCTCGGCAGCTAGCGCTGCGTTGTCTACTGAGACTCGCATGGACGTCGCCCTCAGTGGCAGCGTGTGCAGGACTCGCCGACCGTATCCGCTCCTGCTCCGTGTTAATCTCTGATGGCTGTGCTCCGCCGTCGCCGTGCAGCATTCTGTGGTGGTAGTATTGACAGCCGTCAATATCACAGCGCTTACTTTTACACCGATGTTGCCAAGCTCTTTTGTGTAAACACCTGAAACACAATTTCATAGTACGAGCAATATTCCATCTCTCAGAAATTGACAAAGATTTAAACTTAGTGCATCCCACAGGATGATGGCCGTGGGTGTGGCACACGAGACATGACGAATCTTTATCATTTTTATTGGCATTGACTTTGAATGTGCGATGGCAGTCTTTCTGTTGAGAGCTAGTCCGACGATTGTCTATGTGTTCAGCCTTTGCATGCCGTGAGTTCAATTCAGCTTCACGATTGAGAAAGCGATTCATAACTAATAAACCCGGCTCATTTTCGTCCGAGTTAAACTCAAACTCGTACCACCGGTGTCTAACAATGGGTGTTAATTTATCGGTTATTATGTTTGTGATTTCTGGATTGTGCAAGTACTCAACCTTATTAATCGCTTGAACGCATGCTATGATATTGTTCACTTTGGAGGCAAACACACACACATCTCTCGGGCTGTCATTAAGTCTCGGAAGACTGCGTAATTTGTCTAACTCACTGGTGATAAGTGAGTGAGGCCTACCAAAACGTGCTTCTAACTGTTTCAAAATGTCTTGACTCTTTGTGTTGCCGAGGAAAAGGCACTTGACTGATTCCATTGCCACACCTTTAAGAGATTTTCGTAGTCGGGCAATGTTTTCAGTTTCACTAAAACTATCTTGTGACTCTACATAGGCTGCTTTAAAAAATAGCCAGTCACTAGAGGTACCGTTAAAAAGGGGTAAGTCAAAACCATACCTGTTATTCTGTGAACGATTACCTCGCGCTACCTCGAGAATCGCAGCCGCCAGGTCTGTCAGCAGCTTGTTCCCTGTCTCCGGTGTGCGCGTCTCTGACGCGCTAATAGGCACCTCCGGCACGCGCGTCTCTGACGCACCAGTCGGCCTGTATTGTCCTTGCAGCTGTGGTGATCTTGACGGAGTCAGCGTCGCTAAGTCAGCGGCGGCTGTCAAGCTCACAGGGCTGATAGGACGGCTTGAGTCATCCTGAATATCTTCCATCAAGTCTGCCTCGGCCTCTAGAAGGGCTAGTCTCGCAGCTACGAGGTCGTACCTAGCCTGTGCTAGAGCCTTCTTTCTCTTCTTACGTTCAAGAGCGTCGTTGGCGGCAAGGTCAGTTTGCCGCTCTTCTGTTATTGTTGACACCGACGCCGGTTGTGTGAGGGGAACTAGATCACTTAATTCACCTTGTGTGGTCGGCGATGTCAGCCTCACGTGGTCGATCGTGGTAATTTCGGACTCCGTTGACGGTACGTCAGCGCGGGTTTCCCCGTCGCTCACCGACGCTCCGCCTCTAGTCGCACTACGCGTACCTACCATTGTTTAAGCACTCGCGTCGCGGTACGTTGAATCAATAAAATAATGCTTCTGCCAATGTTCACGTGGGCCCAATGCACTTCGAAAATACAACGTAAAGTATATCACTATGTGGACTGTAAATAGTTAATTAGATCCGGCTCGAAGGACCAGCTTTTGTGGAGCATGTAACTTTACGTTGTAAATCGTGTGCAATTATGTGTGAGCCCTATCTAACATATGTGAGCATTGGTAGAAGTAAAACCACTCGTTTGTTAAAGTCTT
The DNA here is from genome assembly GCA_917880725.1 of Selenia dentaria. Lineage (NCBI taxonomy): Eukaryota > Metazoa > Arthropoda > Insecta > Lepidoptera > Geometridae > Selenia > Selenia dentaria. Next base: position 37,046,981 of record OU862875.1, on the reverse strand, counting down.
GGCAATATAATTACTAAATCAACTAAACGTATTTTACAACTCGCGGCTAAAACTATATCTAGGTAGGTAATTACAAGTATATCACTACGACCTATGTAACAGAAAACGACACTACTTAATAACACACTGTCTGGAAGTCGACTCGTTTGATACTGCACGCTGCCGGGCGGGGGTGCGTCGGCGCTATGCAACGCGTCCCTTTTCGCTTAGCCAATCACGAGGCTTGCTACCCACGCCATGCCACATCTGGCAACGGCGCGCGGTGGTGCGCGTCGGGCTCGGGGTTGTAAAACAATAGCCCCGATGGTCGGCAGGCCCATAACGGTAATATTCCATGGGTAACATTCCATCGGTAACATAATAGTTAACCCGCCAGCGGCTTCGCTCGCTTGGTCTTGGTGTAGTGGCGAGAGAGTTATTCTTTAAATTTCAGAAACTTTTTTATATGTGACCCGATTGACATGAAACAAACACTAAAATTTTAAGTGAAGCTTACTAGTAAAAAAACATATCAATTGGATAAGCCGTTTCTGAGATTAGCGTGCACAAACACACAATCAGATAAACAAACAATCAGACAAAAATAAAAAAAATATTTTTTTAATATAAAAGTTTATATAAAAGTCCCAATAATATTTTATCTATCTCCATGTACAGACAGCGATCCGATACGTTTTTATTATAATTATTATGTATAAATAGCTGATAATAGGGACGGTAATGTAGGAAAATGTGCTACAAAATTACAATGAAGTAATATTTCACATTATATACTAGACTTGTCAAGTAGGTGGGTACCTAGTACTATAGAGGAAATTGGCATAGTCGACTTTTTTTAATAATAATAGGAAACGGAACCAGCATTAAGGCCTATTCAGACCTAGGCGTTATGCGCTACCGCGAGCGATAGAGAAATCCGAAAGGGTATGCGTTAATTTCACTGTTCACACCAAAGCGGATATCGCTTCCGCGCGCGGTAGAGATATTCGTTGGCAACGGTTACGGACAAGCAACGGCGGCGGAACTAGTTTCGCCAAACAAGAGAAAATACCGCCTCACTAGGCGGTCCAAGTTTCGCTGCAGTTATGGAACTTCATACTATTTACCCATCGAGTTCCGCGTAGTATTTTTATATTGAATGTACCCACAGCCGACATATCGTGCCCACGGCGGCAGCGAATAACGTTCAGGTCTGAATAGGCCTTAAGGCTCACCTGGGGACCGATTCCACTAACTAAATTGCAATCGAACCGTAGGAACGGTGAATATTATACTGCTATTAAAAATAGTTCAGCTGTAAGTAGTTACGTTTCTAATTTCTATTTTCGACAGCCACCAATAGATCCAAACTTAATATTATGTTAACTCGGTAGATAATAAACGCATATATATATATATATAATAAAGGTAGATAATAAAATAATAAACTCATATTCGTATACTTATAAGCAGTACATTTACGTATAGTAGCGTTTAATGTATATTCAATATATTATTATTATAGTCAATAATTATATTTTGTAGTAATTTCAATAGTTTTCATGCACACATATATTTCGCAGTGGCGTGGAGTGTCTAGTCAGAGCAAAGTCAGAATAGGTGCGACGACGAGCGAAGCGAGGAGCGTTAGGTTAAAAGCCGAGCGAACGCAGCGAGCGTGCCGCGGTAGCGGCCGGCGAAGCGCCAGAATTATCCTAACTTACACCTCAATATGGATATATAACTTTCTTAGAATTATTAATTTAAAAACTTTGAAAAGGGGGGGAGGGCTCCTCAGTTTCTCCTTTGAGGGGGGGGGGGTCCCCCCGGGGTCCGTGGGACGTTATAGGCTTACCTACACCTCGATAAGGATATATAACTTTCTCAGAAATAATAATTTAAAAATCTCGAAAAGGGGGAGGCCCGCAGTTTTTCCTTCACCCCCTCTCCCCTCTCAATACGACGGACGTTAATGGAAAGTCGTACCAATTCAAGTTTAAATAAAATATGTAATATATCTTTTTGTACGGTCTATTATTTATTCTGTGATAGCAGTTGCAGATATTACTACGATTTGTTCGTGCCAAATTTCAGCTCCGTAATATTTCTTCTGAGTCTGTAGTATAAATTATCCGAAGTCCGTAACAATATTACAACTATGCAATACTGTGTTTGATGATATATTTACTCTTCTTTTACATTAACACCACTGAACTAATTCTGATGAAATTTGGCAGAGAGATGGCATGTAGCCTGGCTATATGTCTACATTCTCGGATATAGAATACTTTTTATCCGAAAAAAAATATTTCTGTGGCTGCTTTGTCCGTACACGGATTATCGGTTGGTTAGAAAACGATCAAGTTCTGTAATCCAGATAAGTTACGTGTGAAGGGCACTAGCTGTAGCAAGTAAATTCACTGGTCGATCTGAAACTACAGTTCTAAAGAGATACTAGCAGTGCCTCCCAGAACCATCTTAGAACTGAAGTAATGTGTGGCACTGTACAGCATTCATCACCCCTATAGATTGGTATTTGAGTCCCTTTTGCAGAAGTTTAGTATTATACTAGTTTATTACCTTTTCACTGAAACGCTCGCAGCGGAGCTTGACTTGGCGATGACCGATCAACAAGCAACGCTTGTTGCTTAGAGATAGAATAGAGGAGTTGGATGGGTGGCTGCTAGTGACATAATTAAACTGAACGCTTTCGTGACCGTTGGCCCCGATACGTTGTCTTAGGATCTTCTTTATCCTATATCAAAGGCTTTCGGGTAGCCTGAAAACTTCGACATGGGTCATGGCCAATAGCCTATCTAATATATATTGGTGGATACCAAGCCGCACTGGGCCCGCGTGGTTGATTATGGCACAACTCGTAGAGAGCTCCAAGAGGCAGGCTGGTGTCTCAGCTGTGGTGTGGCTGTGGGAACATAATGAGCTGATCACCTATTAGCTGCGCTTCGCGATTTCACCCGCGTGTTGATGGATGATGATGATTTACATCAACGTCCCTACGTAGGCACCCATTCTATGTTCTCATTTAGGTACGTACAAACCAAACTTCATCCAAATCCGCAGTACAAGTACCGTAATGTTTGTTAAATTTGTCGAATCACTAAGATCGATAAAAGATCGTATCGCCCCTAGCAAGTATGGAAGTCATATCGACGACTTAAACGATCGTCAAATTGTCGACAGTATATCGATTATTACGAATTGTTTGCATTCCACAATGCGTCCTTCTATCATTTGGAGATTTCTACGAGTATTTCGCTCTTCTACGATCAAAAGAAGGCCGAAGTCTGTTTTTTTATTGAATACTACTACTAACACTACGCGGTTACACCCGCATGGTGATTGATGATGATGATGTTGATGAAAATTATCCTTGTGTTAATTTAGCGCCCCTTGCAAAATTTCATCAAAATTGGGCCAGCCGTTTGGGCGTAAGAGAATAACAAACATCCATTCATCAATAAATGCAAACTTTCGCGTTTATAATATAAGTAAGATCAAACGCAACTAAACAATATCCCCATTCCCGTCGCCTGTCGATAAGCTAGGTATATCGAGGTCATTTTCAAAGTTGACAAAACAATCGTTAAAATCGATTAAATAGACGATCTCAAACGCAAAGCTTATCGAATTTGTCTACCGATCGTTACTTACTTGCATGGGCACCAATTGGTACTGGTCGACGAAAATACGCCCGTCCATCGAGCACAACGAGTAAATGTTGCTCTCCGAGACTACATCACAAGGTTATACTGGCCTGCCGGCTCGCCTGACTTAAACCCAATAGAGCACGCATGGGATGCGCTGTTTGGAACCGTCAGCCACGTACCCAGACAGCGCCAGAGCTCAGGGAAGCCGCTATTCAAGAGTGGGACAGGTTACCCCAAGAAATGCTGGATAACTTGATTCTCAGCTTGCCCAGGAGGATCACTGCATGTGTTTGAGCCAGGGGGGGGAGTTATATTGAATATAACCTTTTATTAATAAATTGTTGATTAAGTTCTATTTAAAAAAATTATATCAGCTTATACTAGTGATCACTAACTTTTTTGATATGCGCACCTACTTATATTAATAAGATTAGCGATTAGGTATATGTATAACAAAATAATGTTTACACACTCATACCCCAACACCTCGAGAATAAGCATTTCTGTTCAGCACACAAATATTTGCGTCAGCCAGGGATCGAACCTGGAACCCCTGCGCTTCGAAGGCAGGGTGGTAGTGACCAGCTAGGTCAATGGGCTAGTTACTTATTCGTATTAGGTGATGTTATCAATCAAGTTTCTAATTTCGACAGCTATATAAATATCTACCTATATATTATTAAAGATGATTTTTAGCGACGATGCATGCGAGTTGTTCAACGAGCGTAGGTACTTATAAACGCTGCTTAAATTTAAATAACGTTATTTATTAAGGCGCTGAACAGTTTTGTAATGCGCAGTACCTACTAAATGACGGCTCTCCTGCAACAGGTCTATATATCTAGTCTAGGTCTATAGGCAGGAAGATAAAATGTTATTTTAAGTCTTATAATAGCGTGTTAATTGTAAATGAATGTAATAGTTAAACTAAGAAAAAAAAAGTATTAGTATTAATTTAAATGACTGGACTCACACTTGGTCTATAAGTCTCGTTAGATATTTGGGGTTCAGAGTAATTAATATAGGTTTAATATTCTAAGGGTACGAACATACTATCTGTAGTGTGTAGGAAAGAGGAAGGAGGTTTTAGTCCGTACTCCCATCCCCGCCGGTGGACTTGGACATAACCTCAGAGATACCGCTGTTCTGCGGTATCAATAAAGGATTTCCTACTCCCGAAACTATAAAAAAACATCATATCAATCATTGATATTGATATTGATACAATACAGTATTTGTTAGCCCAAGACGTTTGTATTAGGTCTCGTTTGACCAGTAATTTCACTTTCTACAATGCCTTTCACACCTAAGGACTCTCGTATTTGCATATCTGTACCTACTTATACAGTTTAATCTACTGTTTGCTAGGTAGGAAGCTGAATGCTGCCGCCGCCGTGGTGAAAAATAAACATGGAAAATACACAATGTAAGTACGTACTTAAGTAAGTTACTATTTTGATTTTTAAACGACTTTAAAAAAGGAGGTTTCTCAATTCGACTGTATGTTTATTTTATGTGTGTTCGCGGATAACTTCGTCATTTATGAACCGATTTTGATTCTTTTTTGTTTGATAGAATAATAAAGAGATGTACTTCCGTGGTGGCCCCATATAATTTTCATCAAATTCGGTCAAGCTGTTTTTGAGTTATACTTCAATAACTAAAAAGTGTTTCACCTATCTTGATGATATCATCATTGACGGTGTATTCTGTAAGTAGCAAGTTCACTAAAAAGGTTGAAAACAATGTTTATCGAAAAACAGAACCGACTTCTACACAAAAAAGTGTGAAATAACTTATTTATGTTAGGTCGAACTTAAACTGGTAATTGCTGATTATATTTGTTTGATCTGGTCGAACTAGTAGACATATAAGTTTCCATAGTTAATTCAGTAGATCCCTGTGGAAAAAGTTCTTATCCTATGAGAGTTCTTAGTGAATATGTAACTTCGTTCCGATTGAGGTTCAACATACAAACTATTTTCTTTACGCTGTGCATTGTAGGTAGTACTTACATCCACAGCAAAGCTTCCTTCGTCGCAAGTATTACGGTGCGAAGAAAAAAGCTGGCCAGAGCACACCACATACGAGAGGTAACTTGATTACAGCGGTGGTATCCACTAATGGCCGGTTCCAATAATCTATCTATCGTCGGTTTACCTTACTAGAGATAGATATTTGACACTATTTGTATGGACGTTATGTCTATCGGTAGTAAGGAAAACTGTGGATAGAAAGATTATTGGGATTCATCCTAGACCTGTAATTTTTTTGGGGTACTGTAACTTCCGTACCCCAAAAGGAAGGAGCCTTTATAGGATCACTTTTGTTGTCTATCTGTCTTATCTGTCAAGACTCAAGACCCTCTCAGGAACACGTTGAATAACAAGTTGAATTATATCGAATACTCTTCGGTTTTTTCAGCTGTGAAAAAATAAAACTTGTAAGTGAACGTGATCAAAATATAATGGCCGTCAAGTCACATTTTTTCGCATATTTTGCGATTTCTCAAGGGAATCTAATACCTATAGGGTGGTACTTATATACCTACTCGTAATATGTCTTACAGCATATACAAAAATATTGTATGTAATATAATATACAAATATAAATATGTAAGAAAAATTGGCCAAGTGCGAGTTGGACTGGTACATTAAGAAAGCACATTATTGCTCTAAAGACAAACTAAATTTTGCCATTCGATCCCTAGTTACGATTATTGCACCAACTGCTAATAATAAGTTTGTATGTAATATTAGGTATTATCGCTTTTTTGTTAAATATGTATTGTATATTTCTTACTATATAAAAATAAGTCGGGTTTTCCTTCCTGACGCTATAACTCCAGAACGCACGAACCGATTTCCCCGTTTTTTTCATTCGTTGGAAAGGTCTCGGGCTCCGTGAGGTTTATAGTAAAGAAAATTCAGGAAAAATTTAAAAAGAAAAGCGGGAAAATAATTTTTCACATACAGCGCCATCTCTGATACATAGCATGTACTACAAACCAATATTTTAAGTAGATGGCGCCAAACGAAATGTTACATAAAACGAAGCCATCTGGTGGCGAAACGGAGTTCGCAGGGTTTGCTAGTTATTTAATATATTATAACTCGCACTTTGCCAATTTTTCTTACTAGGTTCAGCTTTGGAAGCGTCGTCGCGAGTTAATACTACATTAGACCACCATCTGCGCTAACAGTATTAATGTCACCCAATCTGATATACTTACCTAAGTATAAACAAAAGCATAATATACCTATTATGCTTTTGTATGATATACCGACCCGATGGACCGATACTGTAAAACAGGCGTGTAAATCCACCATTCACGCATCCACCCAACTTTCTCAAAACAGAGAAGCCTGGAAGATCTTAGTGGGAAAAACCACTTGTGATGACCACAACCCTAAGCCATGACCATGAGGCAACGACGTAGAAGATTATGATACTTATAAGTTTTTAAACTGACATGATGAAAAATGATGAAACTGACACACAATAATGCAAGAATTAACGTTAGAAACGGGATATTTACCACGTATTGTATTTATTGTGAGCTCTCGATATTTCGGCACAGTTATGCATGCGCCATGTTCACCAGTAAACTGTTTACTCGTGAACATGGCGCATGCAACTACACTACAATAAATACAATACATGATAAATATCCCATTACTAACGATAATTTTTGCATCATGGTATGGTGGAGTATTTAGGGTGTCTGGCTGGAGGTATGTATGTCTGTTGCTTCCTACAGACTAAAGTTTTCATGATTATTGGATTAGTTGTTTTTGCCATAACAAAATGATGAATCGTTCCAGTGGACCTAGCACAAAAAACTGCGTAAGTGTACCTAACGTATATGTTCACGAGAAACAGTACAATCTATCATTTATCTAAAGCATCTGTGACACAGACAACTCAGTTTGTGCCCCGAAGCGTGACATGTTGACGCTTGCGATACGAATACTTTTTCGCAAATTGTTTGTGCTACGACCCACTATCTTTATACCTATTATTGGAATCACCCTTAGAAAATCAAGAAGTACTTTAATTCTCTATGACATCACCAAATCCAGCAATCAAAAGCTAAATCTACCTAGATATAATAAAACTGAGGTAAAGATTTAATTCCAGTTTTATTTGCAGTCATAGACGAATGGAAGAAATTAATTTATTATTTATTTTTTATAAACTTGTATGCAAGTGTCTACAAAGTGTCTTGTCTTGGGTAGCAGCTACCTACGTACAAGAGGCTCGAGTACCGTGTTCAATGATGCACAAATGGTTCTCCGTCTACGAATATGTTGAGTAATAGATGGCTATGGGCTGTCGATACGCGGGATTTAACTGAACCACTATTTTTAGGGTTCCGTACCCAATGGGTAAAACGGGACCCTATTACTAAGACTTTGCTGTCCGTCTGTAGAAATTCATGTTTTCGATATAACAACAAATACTAAAAAACCGGCCAAGTGCGAGTCAGACTCACGCACTTTATTTTAATATCACTTACCTTCATACCTATAACCTACCTGATGACAAAAAGCAAGAGAGCACCAAGATGCCGCAGTAAGTAGATCCTCCCTCAAAGTGAGCGCTACTATGTAGAGTAGTCTATGTGGGGCGCACGGCGTCGTGTCCGCGAAGAACTTGACCTAATCACAACGGATAAAATCCGAAATCCTCTATATCCACTCGAATCCAACCTAATTGCACGTCGTTATATTCAATAGTTTGTGATTTGATTTGGAAAATAATCATACATTTTACTGGGGGTCAACAGGAATAAAGTTTCCCGTTGGTCCCCACTAGGGGACAGCAGGGAAATAAATAACAGGAATAACCCTTATCTGCGTAGATACACACAGCACACTTGTCTCGAGCAGTAATTTCACTGTCACACATTTTACAATGCATCCTAGTGCTAATAGTTTATATATATTTGACATTTTGTATATGATCTGTTCCAATCTGTTTTTGTGTGCATCCGTATTTTTTTTAATAAGTCTCAGAGTATGTTTCGTACTGCCTGCACTTGGGGCATTAATGAAACTACCGAAGGGAAGAAACTTTATGCAGAATGGTTATTAAAACTTTTTCGTTTCATCATTGTTTCACCTACTAAGGATTTTTGGATTAACATTATCCAGGCAATAAGCTCAGTGAACAATAAAACGAGTTTTCGACATCAAGAGAATAACTCAATAACTAAAGTCGCATTTGAAAATTCTGTATATTTCCTTGATTTTATACCTATTTTCATAAGTTAATACACTATGACAGGATAGGAATAGGATAATGTAGTATTATTTTACTTAGTATTTATAATGAACATTATCTTGTAGAGAATCTACAAATGATAGTATTATTATGTTAGTATGAAAATAGAAGAAACATTTCTATTTTAAAGAGGTTTTTTTCTGAAATTCATCAGACAATTTAAAGCAAAAATCAGTAATTGGTGAGGATATTTTATTCCATAATACAGCATAAGACAAACCGGAATGTCACATATCGCATTTTCTTACTTTCGTTTTTCATAAAAATAAAAAAAGATGCTATCCACCACACTCGCCACAAAACTGTATTTTTTTTCAGAAGTGTTTTAACAATTTTCTAAATTATTATAAAAATGCTAAGTTATAATTAATTGTGTAAGAGCAAAGTACCGCTTAGAGTTCTGAGCCCTGTTCCCCTTAGGCGGAAACACTTCTCAAAATGACACCGTGTTTATCTAATACATAGTTTATCTAAATTACAAGTTAATCTCGGTCGCCATGACAAGTCAGAACTGTAAATGCAGGTCGATCACGACTCACGAGCCGTCTCATCAAGCGCGAATCGTTAATAAAAAGTGTTATTGAATGCAAAACACATAACAGCTTAATCTACCTAGTTAACTTCCATAAAAAAACTATCGTCGTACAATAAGTCATTCAAATAATAATATAAGTGGAATATGAAGTAATATTATAGTGACGTCACAATGGAGTCACAGAGCGATGTGAATAGGCAGCGACCTGATAGGCAAAGGCGCGCTTGGTTCGCGTGGCTCCCTACCCTATATACCACACCTACCTACACAGCGCTACATGTAGGTTACTAAGGCTAAATCTAAACAATTAAAGTCATGAAATGTGAATTAACTTTAAATACTTTATTACGACAACTTATTCCACATTTATAGTATACATATAAAACATTTTATGCTGTGATTCACTGTTATCACGAGTCAGCTACATACCTATCCACATCACAGTGCTCGGTCACTCGAATAAGAGCATTAACACCGTTGCTATTTTTTCTGATAAATTATATTATAAACAAAATTGCGGATAATTTTGCATAAACTTTACACACTATATTTTGTTCGCCGTCATCGGAGATCGAACAAACAACGCATTTGTCAACTGTGGACCCAAACACCACTTCACTAAGTACACATACCCATCGCTTGATATATTCGCATTGTACACTTATCATAAAGCTAAGTAGCGTCGTCGACGGCGGCGTCGCGTCGGCTGGTGTCGAATGCGATGCAGGCTCGGTCGCCGGGTGACGCGTCAGTAAATACATCGATACCGCACATAATACATTGTATTTTAGCAAATAAAGTTAACATATCTTAAACCATAGTCTCTCAGTGATCAGATGTGAGTGAGCAGCGCACATGCGGTTAGCGGTTGGCATTCTTCAGTTGATTGGAGAGCCAGTCGAGGCCTTCGTACAGGCCGTCGCCTGACGTGGCGCATGTCGCCTGGATGTACCAGTTGCGGTTGCGCAGAGAGTGCAGTCCCAGCTTGTCTGTTATCTCAGCTGCATTCATCGCGTTTGGTAGATCCTACACACATACACAACACAGGTTACTATCCAAGCCAACAAGTATTCCTTTAAAAAATATTCTAATTCACAGGTTACATACTGGACATGCATCTAAATGAATTCAAGTATTTAATTAACAAAGCTAGGAGCCCTAATAGTGACACGTGTGGTGTGTACGAAGATGTGTACCATCTTCTGATTGAGTGTATCCAGAGTGCATCTATAAGAGATGACCTGTTTACGGTCCTCGACATTGACCACCTTGATGCGGGCCTGATTCAGGGCATCTTAGCTGCGCCAACATCTGACGCAGCTGTGATGCTCTAACAGTCTCTATCCTTGAGCATCCTATATGCTCAAGAATAGAGTGTAAATAATATTTAATAAATATATGGAGTATAAACAATTATATACACATATGTGTACATAATTGTTTTAAGTAAACTATGGAACTGGCATAGTCATTACATGTCTCAAACTCCCTCAATTTAAAAAGAAATCCATTGGTCCATGCACTCAGTCCTGTTTTTTTTTTTTTTTTTTATTCTGTAGTAATTAAAGGAGCTTTTAGCCGCATTGGTCGCAGCCATGCCAGCTCCATCGGTACATACATTACTTATTTATTACAATTTAAAATTTTATGGCATAACCTATAGAGTGTTCTAGCAGTGTCGGATGTAGACTCTGCTAAAACACTCTGAAATACACCAACATCCAAATAATTAAGTTTATCTCCTAACTTAATTCTAATTGGTTCAGTTCGGGCACATTCCATTAAAAAGTGTTGGATGTCTTCCTCAATGTCACATATATTACATTTAGGTGAATCAGCTTTCTTCATCATGTGTTTGAACTTATTTAATGGAACATGCCCGGAGCGAAGCCTACACGCCATTACTATCATAAGTCTGCTTAACTTAGTTTTATTGAACCATGGCATTCGAGGGGGATTCCTTTGTTTTGAGAGGAGTTTTCAAAATGCTGTTTCCAATTAAGGAAGATCATGTTTTTATGTTTAACCAGTGCTTCTGTGTATTCTGGAATTAAGTATGTATCATATCCTGATATTGTTGAAGCTCTGGCCTGTTGAAAATCTATGAGAGAGGAGCATGTTCGGCAGTCTATGTCCTACAGCTGGGATGATGATGATGATGAATCATTATATTTTGGTAGGCATATGTTTTAACCCCTTACTATACCGTGATAATTCAAACAAAAGATTTTTGAATGAAACGCTCGTAAATTTACGTCTCTGGGACGCAAAGGGTTAAGGTAATAATTGTCGTGCAATGATTTTAAAAAGGCAAAGAAATCATTTAACTCCTTTTAAGGCGAATAATTTACTGTTAAATTATACTAGTGTAATAATCTGGCAGAGATTTTTTCAGTCCAAATCTAAATTAATGCAAACATATGTATATCCTGGCAAATCCATGGCCTGTAATAAGTTGCTATTGCATTCATCAACTATATGATTACGATACACTAACTCTAACATGCTAGGCCCAAGGTCATAGACCACTTTACATCTAAACCACCATAGATATAAAAGTATCATTTTCTGTTTTTTTCTAAGTTTAGTTTTCTAAATCTAGTTATCTTAGTTTTTTTAAATTTCTATGGTCATTTGTCCATATTTTATCGTCTAGACCCTTGAAAAAAAAGCAAACTAGTTCAGAACTAGTCTCTGATCTGAAGTATGATGCACAACTAGTTATGCCTAGTACCACAGTTATAAACATCAATTGTATCATGTATGTTTTCAAAAATCACGCACATTGAATATCTTATCTGGTTTTACTTTCTAACGTTATGTATCAAATTTTGTCACCAACCCTGTAAAGTGATGATGATGGAAGTGCTCACCTGTTTGTTTGCAAAGATCAAGAGTACAGCATCCCGGAGCTCATCTTCACTTAACATTCGCATGAGCTCTTCTCGCGCCTCGCCAATACGCTCTCGGTCGTTACTGTCTACTACGAAGATTAGACCCTGGAAATAATGCATAAAAATTATTTCGATAATGTAGTATGTAGCATCTATAAGGCTTCCATCCACTTGGATCCACAGCTCGGCTCTACATGTGGATCCACGGATACCTTTTAATTCCTCTTACATCCACCATTGAGGGGATCCAAAAATAATAATATTTTTATATGCCACTTGAATCCACAAACAAGGGGATGCAAAACAATAATATTTTCCAATGCGACATGAATCCACAATCCACTATCAAGACCATTTCAGGACCTTTCTTCTTGTTCTCTGAAATATTATTCTGAATACCCCTTGCTGAAAAACATTTTTTTACTATTAACCAGTGTACAAGCATGACAATGGCGGGATCTTCATTTGAGATGGGTAAATTTGTAGTAGTATAAAATATAGGTTCATATTATATTACATTAAAAAGGTAACAAAATGAAATAGGCAGCATACATAGGTAAATTGAAAAGGAATCAAATATTCACAGATCCATCTGTGTATTTTAGAGGCAAAAGAAGTATCCACGGATCCACCTGTGGATTAAAGAGGAGATAAAGGTATCCGCGGATCCACATATGGAGCCGAGCTGTGGATTCAAGTGGACGGAGGGTCCACTCAGTACCGTGACAGTTGCAGATTACAAACTCACTTAATCATATTAAATAATTATATCAAAATGAACCCCTTTTTCTCCTGGTCACGCTATATAAATGTTATCTAATGCTTTGTAGAAGGTTCTTACATTCAAAAAATTAAGAAAAGATGGCAGGATATGAGGAGGCCGAAGGCCGAGCTTACCACGCGAACGAAGTCGCGGGCAGTTGCTAGTTTACAATTAATTAGTATCTGTGGGTTTAGACACAACAGTGCCATGAATGTATCAGTGTTAAGAATAATAGCCAACACTGGCTTTCAACAACACTGTTATTTTGTTTCACTCAGACTGTATGACAGTGTAGATTGACCCCTGACTAACTAGCATGATGAAACATATTGCACAATCATAATCTTCTGACCGTCATCTATGGCTAAATAGTTGGCTCACCACTTACAATAGTCTTTCCAAGTCAATATGTATCCACAATATTTTTAATAAATGTAATAAACCTAGGGCACAAATAAATAATAATGGCACATTCAGGGAGCAATTGGCAATATCAAGACAAGAATAATGTTAATGTATTCGCGCTCATTATAATTTTTAAATAATAAAATAGAATTAACATATATCGTGAAGAAGCCAGACGGAAGCATTGTCGGAAGCGGAACAATTGTCGATCGTGATATCGACAACGCGCAAGTCTCACGTTAATGTCGTTTTATTATTAAAGTATAATTTTAGTTCATTCCAAATATAAGTCCAATAATATACTGTAAGCATGGCTCTCATTTTTAATCTATGCATGGAAATCTGCATGGATAAGTGAAAAACATCAACACAAAAAAGATACATGTAAAGATAACTCTAGATTCTTTAAGTAACCATTTTTATCGTATAAAAGTTTTTATCTTTAGTTGTGATATATGATACTGATAACTTCATACAAGGAAGTTGTATTAATATAACATATAAAAAATTCAAAAAGTCATTTTACATTACTACATCTATAGTTAATTTAAATATATTGCATTATTTTACAAAGTTAAAAAATACAAGGTAAAAAATAAACTATGAGAGAATAATGCTGGCTAAGCCAAAGAAAATTAAATACTCTGCATTATTTCTATCAGGTGATAGTAGAGGAATTCGCTAATAAGCACAACACCAATATCTAAACTTGGTAATAACTTGAGTAGATGTTTGCTAGTAAATAGCCAGAGCCAAATTTAAGAACTCTTGGAAATAAATAATTAAATGGATTTAATCAGATATTAATCTTATTAATCACAGATTCCCTTAACAGTTATTTAGAATAATCAACAGGGGGTTCCCTTGAATATGAATATGAACATTTTTCCAGGATAAAAGTAGCCTGTGTGTCATTATATACCTAGTAACCATTAGCGTAAAAGAGTAACGCATCTACCGAAACAGACATACTAAGTCATTATGATAACTACTGTTATAAATGGCAAATCAGTGTTATATGATTTTTTAAATTAGCAAGCAATTCAATACAGGATTCAATTCACTGGATTGCACTGAATGAAGCATCTAATTCCTTCTGCCACAACACTATATTTTTATTATATTAGGCTTATATTCTTATATTAACCTGCAAAGCTTATATTCAAATTTCAATATCCTCCAGAGACCATAATATACTGATACTGAAGTTAAAATTTCAATAGTGTATATTCATGTTTAGGTTTGCTACTTCCTATATTTTTCTTTATCTATGCGTTTTTTCTCAATGAACTGCTTATTTGCCTCGAAAGGACTTTTCCACATGTAGGTCTAACCGGACGACACCGGATTATTCCTCAAATATCTATAAGCCTTACTTTTAATCACTTAAAATTATATGGTCAGGTATATTGTAGTTGAATGTGGCAGCACATTAGACCTAAACAGTGTTTGGAGTCAGGTTTTTATTACAAATTGAGGGTCATAGCTATTCCAGGCAAGTGCTATAAATACTTGAACCACATGCTGTGGATTACATTAATAAGTTACTCTCACTCGAAGTCCCAGAAAGGATACAACCATGAATAAGCTAAACTCTCTTTCTTCTGCACAATTAGCTACAAACTCCTTAACCCTTTGCATACCATTAACGTAAATTTAATTGTGTGCATTCATAAATCAATTATCACGGTATAGGAAGGGTTAATTCAACAACTATCTATATTTTTCTAAACAGAGTAAAAGTTCAAACAATATAGAACAATACTTCAGAGAAATCATCTATGCGTTAAACCTAGGCTCGACCCACTTTCACAATGGCATACTCACTTATGTGGCAGTAGTGTCAGCATAGTCATAACTGGCTTCATTTTATAACTGATTAAAAATTGGCAGCAATGAGTCACTTGATAAAATTACATTACAGTAAAATAGCAAGGATTATTACATCAATAAAAATGTACTTATTTCTGCCACACTAATTCCATAGTTGCAAGTGGGCAACTATTCCTAACTAACATCTGACTGGATAAATCTTGAACCAGTTATAAGTGCCTCTGTCTGGATTACCTGAATTTCATTGGAGACAGGATTTTTGTTTTTACACAAAGTAAATCCACTTATCCTGATATGTGTATATGTGCATCTTGATTTTCCAAATTACTAAAATATTAATAGTACTTTCTTTCATTTAATAACCAAACTTTTACATAAAAATCACAACTCTAGACCACTTCTACCAGTCTCAAACAACCCTATTTGTGGACCTCTATTTGGCTAAAAACTGATCATGATTAGAGCATATGTTTTCTCTATTATTTGTATGTACAACTTTTTCATCAATCATTATTCTATCTAATCCTTATCCGGCTTTGAGTATCCACATTTCTTTTGAAGTAAATGACATACCATTTTAAATAAATATGAATATTTAAATTAATCTCTCGATTGTATTGTTATTTAGATAGTTTAACTTACACGGTAACCCCGAGTGGCAAAGTCACGAAACTGGTTGAATACATGACTACACATTTGGCATAACTTATGCAACATCAAACATTTATTATAATAGTTATGAAATTTTTAATCATATTATGTTATTACAATAATTGCAATTATCAGCAAAATATTATTAAGGTACAACATAGAAAGCTTACACATAAAATAAGGACTCTTAATCTCACATCACCATCACAAAAATACACTGACTAGACAAAGCATATCTTACACAACATTCACTAATTAGATAATAGCCTTACATACTACAGAATGAAACTATTTAAAACATAATTATATCCCTATCAGAGGCCAAAGAGATGATAAAATGTTGTTTAGCTGAAACTTATTGGATGAGATATCATGATGTAAGTGGACCTCAGTAGGCCTAGCACAAAGAACTAGAGCTAGCATAAGAGTAACATAACATGTTGTTCAGGTGAAAGTGAAACAGTACAAACTGTCATTTATCTAGGGCAACTATGACACAGATGGTTCATAGTTTGGTAACCGAAGAGTGACATGTTGAAGCTTACAATACTAACACTTTTCACAAATTGTTTGTGCTACAACATCTGAACTGTAGATTTTGGAGTCAAACTTCTATCATATATTTACATAGCATGCATGAAAAGCAAAAATAAACTAGAAACTATGGGCCTACCTGTGTGTTCTGGAAATAATGCCTCCACAGTGGCCTGATTTTGTCCTGACCGCCAACATCCCATACAGTGAAACTGATGTTTTTATATTCTACTGTTTCCACATTGAAACCTGAAATTCATACATAAAATTATGTTGCAGAAATATTTTGAGAACTATAAAAATATCACTACATGTTTTATAAAACATGTACATTGTATACACATATATAGATATGCCAAATATTTTTTTGCTTTTACCAACTATATTGCATTTAAGAAGCTGCAGCTAAATCTAGTTATCAAGCAATGCTAAGACCCATATTCATGAATGCTCAATTGAGAATTCAAACTTGACTGGAGGTGGAGCAGTGAATGCCATTCCTTCAACATTTGATATAAACTCAAATATAAGATTATCTACAAAGCATCTTTCTGGTAGGTATATGAGCTAAGGTTAAGACCCATTTATTTAATAATGATGTTAAACTGTGGTAAGAAAATTGTGGAAGTATGTTTAATTTAGGAAATAATGTGGTGGTCAGTTCTTTAGATAGTGTATCACATTTTATAAATAAATAAATAAAAATAAAAATAAAAAAAAAAATTACGTCTAACTTTCATCAGGAGAACAATTCATTTGCCGACCTAAAATAGATTTTAATAAGTGACACTGGTAGGCCGGCAGGTCTTAAAACTCTAGGTGGTAGGAAACTTCTGAAAGTTTTCAACTTAGTAGATACCACTGCAGTACCAGATAGTCTTCCTCGTAGCGCTAGATGGATAATGTATTAAGTGCAACTGAAATTTCTCAGCAAATGAGTCAGTATGGGGTGATAAATGCAAAAGTGCAGTGTAGTACAAAACTTTGAATACTAATGACCTGGTTGCACTGCTACTATATTAATGCTTACCATTAGGTAAGTGACTTGCCTTTCTTATCACTTAACTGACCGGAGACATTAATTTACATCAGTAGCATTCATAAATCTTTTGTTATAATTAATTATGGTAGAGGAATAGTTAATAGTAAACAGTATAATAAATCTGCATCATTAATAATAATATACAATAAGAAAAACTGCTTTTAAAGTAATTATTTAAGGAAACTTATCTCATAATTGATGTAAATATACACAATATACATAAAACAGTTAAAATTTAGATGTGAAGGGTAAACCAATTCCATATTAAAACTATTTCCATATTAAGTTTCTATTTCAAGACTCTGATTCAGGGTCAATATAACCATGTGAATATACTTCCCATGAATTTTCCATATGTTACGGAACAACTTCAAGACATCAACTAAATATTAATCAAAGGAAATTGCTGAATAGCCAGTCGTTAACATAAACTTATTAGTGCATACTCAATTTGGTAAGACTTGGCTAGTGACAACATGTGAACATAATTTTAGTGATATGATTCATAATTCAATAAAATGCACGTAAATTGTATCACATCTTGGTGACATTAGTAAGAAATGCAAGGAATTTTACTCACCAATAGTGGGAATTGTCGTAACAATTTCGCCTAATTTTAGTTTGTATAGGATTGTGGTTTTACCAGCAGCATCCAGACCGACCATCAATATTCTCATTTCCTTTTTGCCAAACAGGCCTTTGAATAAATTTGCGAACATATTCCCCATATTGTAGCCTTTTCAAGATTTCTGAAACAAGGAACAATGATTAGGATCTTGGTACCTACGTATTCATTCTGAGTCACCCGTCAACTCTGCACGTTATTCCAATCAATGATAATGACATGGCAGCTCCTCGAACAGTTTTAGATAGATCGTCATATACAAATAGATTCCCAGTTAGACACTTGGAAGAGCACAAACAAGGGGCTTACTAAATATGTTTTGAACTTTCATAAACATGTGTGTTTAGGCTATATATTCACAAATTGTAACAATGATTGAACGACACCGCTGTTGGTCTATGTAGCGGTCACCACCCTCAATAATCAATTGGAAGATATGTTTGAGACGCAATTACAATTGCTTTTGGTATTATAATTTACATAAAGGAACCAAATCATAACTTTCAAATAAAAAACTTACATTTTCAGAAGCAAATATCTATACAATCCAGAAAAAACGCTACACTTGAATAAATTCTTTTCAATTCGCTGGATGTCAAAATGGCGGCGAACGTGGACGATCTTCGTGCCTATGCCACGTATTGGAAAAAGTGGCCAGTGCTAATAATATTAAATTAATATATAAACACCAAATATTATTTTATACACAATTTGTTGTAGATGAAATTTAGTTAATATTTTTATAAACATATTAATATCACTTTTGGTAGACCTTTTTATTAATATTCTTTTATTCAGGGAAAACTATTGCTAAAGGCTGAGTAAATCGGATCGGAACACGAAATCGGGCCGACTAGAAATCATTCCAAGTCACTCTAATTCGAAAACAATCTCGCTAACTCTTTTTTGTTGTGTTAATTCATAAATATGTGACTAGGGCGAATTCTGTGTGTTAATTATTATTGTCAGGAGAAGGTTCTTATGAAAGAAAAACTAAGAAAAGATGGGATGTTATGGAGAGCTACTACACGGATGAAGTCGCAGGCAGTCACTAGTATATTATAATGATAAAATTGTTTAATCATGACTGAGATAAAAACAGTATATCATTGTGTGCAAAATAAGTTGCATTAGTAGTGTGCGCTGCCACTTAGGAATGGGCATACAATACATATATATAAGCCATATGGTAAGCTTTTAGTGCGTTCGAATAGATAGACCAAGACTATAAGTCTCTACACACGATACAATCTGCTGTAATGCAGCAAATGTAATAGTATCGTATGTAGGCGTGTTGTAACTCCCTTCCAACATGTTAGACGTCGTATCGTCCTTCCTAGCATCCAGCAGATTGTTACAGCAAGTTGTAAGCCGCTTTGTAACGTGAGTAGTGCGGTTGCATTCAATCTGGGCTCAGTCACGATCGTGCCGCCGCCCGTGGCTAGCGTCTCTGTGAATTTTATTTAATGATATATGGATGCAAAAATTTATACTACAGAAAAAACTATGTTGATGAGAATTTCAGAAATCTTTTAATGACTTGCCATACTTGTGGGATAAATAAAGAGTTATGGTACTTTTCTTAGTAGTTGATGTTTTTTTCTTTGTGAAAATAATTAACAAGTCACTGTTCCTTCCTATTCAAATTTCTCTAGAACAGAAATAATTATTGAAATTTATAAAGAAAAGGCCCTGTTGCAGTTGCTGTAAATTTAGTAATTTTTGTATCTATTGTTTTTTTATTCCCTATGGCTATTTTTATTCCTTATGGCTCGCACTTCTTATGCACCCCCGCCAGTGTCAAGTTTTATTTTCTGTTCCTATTTTTTATTTTGGTGTAATCTTCTTTCTTGACTTCGTGTTAGTTTTGGTTTTATTTTCTTGATTTGTGTTTTTTACATGTCTCAATGGACTTTTATTTTAAAAGTGGGGAAACGTTTCGCGAATGTAACAATTTTATTATAATTTTAATCAGACTTAGTTTGTTATAAGAATAGGATCAGGGAGAAGTAGATTATTGGTAGGTTCATAATATATTGTTAGGAAGATCTATTATAATATCGTAAGATATCTATGAATACTTACATAACTTAACAAGAACATATGAAATATAATACAGTATATAAACATGTACAATTTTATGTAATTAACATAACAATAATCAGCTATAATAATATATATATATATATATATATATATAGAAGGATTGATAGTACAGAGCAGAGATTTGACGTTTGTGGGGAGAGGGACATGTAGGATATTAGATTATTATAAAAGGAGGCACGGTCGTGATTAGGACAGGAGAAGAATATATGGTCCAGATCCCCAAAACCATGACCACAATCGCACTGTGCACTATTGATAATGTTATACTTAGATAGATGTGCTGGACATGTTGTATGTCCCAAACGCATTCTAATTAAAACTCACGTGACGATTTGGCTTAGATTAATTACTGAAAACCATGGTTTAGAGGGAATTAGTTACTGTATCATCTGACCACTTTCTCTCCAGATTCTACCCTAAGTATCCCGGAGATACAAACCGGCTAGTCATCGTCAAGTCATGCGGATATTTTTTAAACGGATACAGATCACCACACGCGATAGCTTCATTAGCAAGTCGATCGGCTCTTTCGTTGCCCTTAATACCGCAATGACTCGGTATCCATACAAATGTTACTGAAAATCCTTTCAGAACGCATGAGGACAGTTTTTTTCTAGCTTCAATTATAAGAGGGAAATGAGACTTTGACTTAAAATGATATAGTAATAGAGTCTTCAATGCGCTCATTGAATCACGCATAATCAGCACTTTACTAAGCTTGAAACTTAAAACATATTCTATAGCTTTAACGATGCCAAGACATTCAGCTGTAAAGACCGACATTTCAACAGGGCACTTTATTTTTTGTACCATCTTATATTGAGAATGATATATTCCAACTCCTACAAACATATCTAGAGAGTGTTTAGATGCATCCGTATAAATATGATTCCAGTTTGGTCAATTTTCCGCAGTACAGCCTTAAAATAGGAATTGGCATTATGTTTGTCTATATCTAAATTGAAACAAACTGTTGGGACATTGATCAGAGTTTCGTACAGTATGCACAATTAAATATATCAATGAATGGAGATCGATGAGTTGGTGCATGTATTGTCTTATATCTAATGAGACTCTTTATCAGGAAACGTAAAGATTTATGATTCCAGTAATTCGTTGATTCGAATAGATCAGAGAGGTGATGCAATTGTGAAATTAGAGGACTGTTAGAAAATTTTAAAACTCTGAAAAACATGCGGCTGCAAGAAACTGACGTCACAACTGCAAAGGGGCTCACCACATTCAACGCGTAGTACATTTAAAGGGTTTCATTGCTCCAGCTATTATTCTCAATGCTTTTGACTGGATGGCATCCAACTTTTAAGTCCAGCTATACTACAAGGCTCCAGTAAAAAGGTTCCGTAATCTAAAACACTTCGTAGTAGAGCATTATAGAGAAGCCTTAAAGAAAATGGATGCGCACCCCACCAAACGCCAGAGAGACACCTTAACAAAATGATAATTTTCTCACATTTGGCCACAACATTGCTGTAACAATCTGCTGGATGCTAGGACGGACGATACGACGTGCAACATGTTGGAAGGGAGTTACAACACGCATAATATGACACGATAATTTTGCTAAGAATGATCACATCGAATCCGTGGGGAAATTGACAAAATGCACAGACTACTACAAAAAAATGAATTTTGGACATATTTGACAGTTCTCTGAGTAAAGTTCGTAAAGGTTTTGGTTCAGATTAATTTAATTATTTATTAATATCCTTTAATTATCTAGATCCTATGCTCATATATTACCTTTGATTAAATGCTAGATCGTTTGGAAATAAGTTAATACATCAAAGTTTGTAGTTTGGCAGAGTAAACACTTTAGCAATTTCATTGTTATTGATGTAAACATAACTTATTTTCTATATGGAATCGGAAAATTTGGAATTTATTCTCGTGACGGGACGAAAATCATAAGAAGTGGAAGACAGGTACCTTGGTACCTGTACTTATTTCTCTCCCTAATTGGGTATCAAAATAAGTTGCGTATTTGTAAGTCAGTAATGTAAAGAAGACCCCCATACAATATTTCAGTTGCTATGTAAACCAGTGTGTAAAGGCTGTTAGTGACTGTTAGTGATCATTAAAAATACTACGCCTTTAGAGGTAGAAACTTATTATACATTTAAATGCTCTACATAGAGCATCCTTCAGAAAGTTTCAACCCCCAGGTTGGTCAGTTATTGGTAGGTCTTGTGTGTGGTGATATGTTATTAGTCTGAATGAAGAGAGATGCAAATCAGGTCCATTTTTACGATAGCTTAATAGGAATGTGCCAAAACTTTATATACCACCAGATCTACATTTTTACTTTTCACTTGCTAGTTTGGTTTACAAATTCATTCTTTCCAGATTGCTGCTACTAGGATAGAACCAATCCCCGGGCGACAATGCATGTCCGAATTACTAAATAAATTATTTAATAATTTATTTATTTCATCAATGCCTGTATTCCCCAGGAATAGCTAGGAATAGTAAAAGCTAGAGGTGTCTTATACATCTACATTTAATAGGGGCAAGTCTATTGCCATGTACTGGGCACAGTTCTCGACACCGGACTGCTGATGAGAATTTCTTTGTCAGAATAAAATAAATATATTCATTCTGTGGTAAAATAAAAATGGTGATGTAAATGGGGCACTGCATGGGTATTGTATTATACATACTATCGAATAGGCATATTTTAGATCTCTATATCACCTGATGGTAAGTGATGATGCAGTCGATAGTAGTATACAACTACATTAATAAGTATACTGATAAAAGTAACGAGCTTTGTAATCTGCTTGTAATTGATTCAACGCAATTTTATTCAGAAAATCCTGAAGCTGTGGTGGAACTGCTGAAAAAAAGAAAGGCTCTATAAGAATACCAGAAAAAAACAACGAAAGGCGCCATGAGCTGCTTGCAGTTTTAAATAATTAATTAAGTAAATAATTACTAATAAAAAGTACCAATAGAATGTTGTTTGACTTTATTCAATACAAACATTCTAAATTGATAACCTGTACATACGTGGAGCTGTAAGAGTAAGAAAGTCCAAACTAAGATTAATCATTAAACTACTCGTCATTCCAGGGGTCTTGCAGTATTGAGCTGGCCTAGAGATATTATTAGCTTGAGGACTGGATCCATGTAGTGCTTGTTAACCATCGCCTCTATTGAAATTTCGATGTTTTTTAATTTAAATGGCATCGCATATCATTCTTGGCACACAGTGGTTCTCTCTATTTTTGAATTAAGCATTGTACGAATGTATTGGGCTTATGCAGTGCATGTTCATATTATACTGCGAACTTGGTTGAGCATCTGTTCTTCATGTCAGCGATATGTTTTTAACATGACACTGATGCTTCTCTTTGTTAAGCTCAACGTATTTTCCAACTTCATTTGTCTTCACTGGTCTTAGTAAACTGGCTACACACGAGGTTTGGCTATTCTTTTCGTTTTTTTCTTCGGTAGTGAGATGCTGGCGGCTGGTAAAGTTAAATTAACATCAATAAATCTCCACCAGATCAATCTGAAGGAGATTCTTCGATTATTTTTGATAGTAACACACCTACAGCTTTGGAGTTAGTGTCTATTTTAGGTACTATTTCCGTTGCTCGTAGCCACAAAAAATCGATCTATGCATTTGTTACTGTTAAAACGTCTATTATTTCTTTTTTGATTCTTATCTTAGCTAGTTATGAAAATTCAACTTATTTCTTCTCTAATTAAACTTCGCGAAACTTATTTACAAACGAATCGGATAGCGTTTGAATTTTAATCCATGTTTTGACGTAAAAGATGTTCCAGTCACCCATAGATGTTCTAAACGAAAAAAATGTTTTTCGATATTTTCCGAGTGGAACAGCTTTTTTAAGTGTGATTATTATTAATTATAACGTTCTTAGCAAAAATAACATCCGACTGGAACACGGCCTAAGTTGGCGAAAATAACAATAAAAACGCTCACAAGGGCGTTCAAATTGGGAATATGTGGGTGAAAGTGTTGTTTTGGTTTCTTTTCGTTCAGCTTCAGTTCAAAATTAACTCATTTGACAACAACAAAAATGAGTAAATTTTGCCACCAAAAGATGTAATTTTTGACTCAACCGGAACATGGTTGTTTGTGATTTTTATTGACAGTTGTCAAAAAAGTATCGTCATGTATTTCACAGCATAATCACGCAATTTTAGGTCTTCTGCTCGGTTGAGTGAGCGTTCGAGT
The DNA here is from genome assembly GCA_917880725.1 of Selenia dentaria. Taxonomy (NCBI): domain Eukaryota; kingdom Metazoa; phylum Arthropoda; class Insecta; order Lepidoptera; family Geometridae; genus Selenia; species Selenia dentaria. Next base: position 37,022,435 of record OU862875.1, on the reverse strand, counting down.
AGGGTGTGGGCAAAAGTGGCGAAAGTGGCAATAATGGCGTTTTTTAAGCTTTACGAACGCTTTAACATAAGAGCCAACAATGGCATCACCACCAATGCCCTCATTGCTAATCGAACGTACCTTTAAATATAAATGATAAAAAAACTACTTTTACATGGTATATATTTGCAATATGTAAAATTGTTTACTTTTTCTATTACTCAGGAACTGTTTCAAATATTAATATGCATGGACTGAGTTCAGATGGCGATCTGCTGTAACAATCAGATTGGAAGGACGGTCGATACGACTTCCAATGTGTTGGAATAGAGTCACAACACACCTATTTACGATACAATTTGCTCATTCACAGCAGATCAGTAGATCGCAATAACAAATTGTATTCCAAATTGTATCATGTAATGGCGTGTTGTGCCTCTCTAACATATTGTAAGTCGTATTATCATTCGCTGGAATGATAGGTGGCCTTTGTGGGTTTTGGTCTGATTTATAGAAAGTATTCGTAACTTTTATGGTTAGATAAATTTCAATGTTGGCGACACTGATTCTGTAGTTTTTCTCTATCTCAGAGTAAGTATCAATTAGAGTTGTCATTAGCGTATACCAGCAAGAGACAGAAACGCAACGCACCTAACCAATTTCAGACGCATTTATGATGCCTAGTAAAAAAAGTAACCTAGATTTATTTTACTTACCTACATAATTTGGGTAGTTAATGCTACAAAATGAAGTGATAACCGAGAAGGTCGATTGTAAATCGGATTTAGTTTAGTATCAGTTTAGCGTGAAAATAATATAAGTTTTGGTGTTGAAGTGTGTATTATTATAAAGACTTAGTAATTTTAATCATATTGTGCTATAATTTCATTAAAATAATGCATAGCTGTAAGTACAATTAAAGAAATATGTTAGCTAATTTTCGGTAGCCATCACAATATACCCACACCACAATTCAACATAATAAAAAACAAGTCAGGAACTTCGCCTGATAAAAAGCTAAGAGCAATACGCAGGCAACGCGACTGCGAGATATAGAACTGAGGTGAAAACGAATTGCCTTCATAAAAATTGAGAAGAACGAAATTGCTATAATTAATTTGCCAGCGTTACATTAAATAAAAATGAGCAAAGATAATCTAAGCTGGGGATGTTGTGAGTTGGGAATTTCCAACGACAAATACTTGACTTGTATGGTATGCAAAAAAGCGTATAATGTATTGGTTGTAACTATAATAGAAACGAGACGGGCGAATGGAACTGTCCCCATGCCTGAGTACTAAGTTAATGAGAGGAAACAATGACAATCATCTAGTGCGTTTGAACTCCGAAGCTATTACGCGATCTGCTAAAAGGCCAGCCATTTCTTCTCCTACGCAAGAAAAATGTAAACCGTTGACTCATTAGGATCTACGCGACATTTTTAAGACGGAGATGGCTATCTTAGTAAAAAAATAGATAGCTCTATAACAAGTGCCCTGTCAAGAGAGTTAAGGTCAATGAAGGCAGGCATTTCTGATCTCAAAGACTCAGTCACTTTTCTGGGCAGCCAGTGCGAGGACATGAAGAAGAAATCTGAGGATAATAGCCATGAAATAAAGATACTGACGGAAGAAAATTACAGTTTACGTACAACTAAACTAAACTATACCAGAATTAAGCTTTAAATACAACCAGATGGACCAGCTTAATCAAAACAACAATATAGAAATACAGTGCGTGCCAGAGAGCAAGACTGAAAACTTAATTGAGATCGCATCCCAGTTGGGCAACTTCCTAGGTTGTACAATTGACAATAAAAACGTTTTGAACTGCACACGAGTGGCCAAGCTGAATCCCTCGAGTCTCACACCCAGGTCTATTATATTACAACTTAGTTCACCACGTTTGCGCGACACTCTTTTGGCAGCAGTGATAAAGTACAACAAATCTCATCCGAATGACAAGTTAAATACGGCTCATATTGGAATAAGAGGAGAAAAGAAGCCAGTATTTGTATATGAACACTTGTCTTCCCATAACAATGCACTTCATGCCGCAGCAAGACTTGCTGCCAAAGAAAAGGGCTACAAGTACGTCATATTGGAATAAGAGGAGAAAAGAAGCCAGTATTTGTATATGAACACTTGTCTTCCCATAACAATGCACTTCATGCCGCAGCAAGACTTGCTGCCAAAGAAAAGGGCTACAAGTACGTATGAGTGAGAAATGGAAGAGTGTATATGCGAAAAACGGACGACTCAGATTTTTAATTTATCAGGAACATGGACTGTATCAATAAGTTAGGTTAATGTTGTTCATATTAAAGCAATGTGTTATTTGTCGTCATTGAAATAAGATTTGGGTCATTAAATGTATTTTATCAAAACGTTAGAGGCATTAAAACAAAAACTTACGTTCAAATTACGATGTTATAATAAGTTAAAACATGGTTAAATAGTAATGTAATGAGTAAAGAATTGTTTGATGACAGATACTGAAACCGATATAATACACTGATATTTAAAGAAAAATTAACGCTAAAACTCTAAAATAAATATATTTCTATGAAAACGCAGTTTTTTACACCATTGCTCAAAAATTGACTTTGACATACTGTCAACAAAACTAGTACTCTTCTTCTGTAGAATTATTTGAAAATTAAATAAAAATAGAAAAACAGCAAGTATCAAAAAAGGTGGCCCCGAGCGGTGTGGAACACCAATTATTGAAGTAAGTGAACCAGTTTGCGGACCGACCGACGCAGCACACCCCCTTTAGTTTCAACGCTAACTACACGACAGATATTGTTCTTTCCTAAGAACATCTCTTTAACGCGTCCCATAGGCCACAGCAATTACGTGGTAAGTTTCCATCAGCTATCAATACCAAATCTCCAATTTTTATAGCTTGATGTGGTGTAACTGTCTTTCGAGGGATCAACTGTGGCAAATATTCCTTAATCCATCTCTGCCGAAAATGGTCCGCTAGGCGTAATCAGTCAGCGTCACTAAATTCTCTTAGAGTCTGATCATTGCTTGACGTTCCAATGGTGAAGTTAAAAGGTGTGATCGCTTTCTCACTATCTGTGTCAACTGGAACATGGGTAAGAGGTCTTGAGTTCACAATCGCTTCGATTTCTAATAGTAGCGTGCTTAGAACTTCCACTCGTGGGGACCGATCTTTGAGTGTTATTTTTAGTTCTGTTTTGACACTGCGTATTAAGCGCTCCCAACAACCGCCCATGAAAGGTGATAAAGATGGGATACATTTCCAGGCAATACCTTTGTTTATAGAGAAATCATACATATCGGGCAACATATTTGAAGCACCCACGAAAGCTGTTCCGTTATCCAAATAGATACATGTAGGACAACCGCGTCGGGCTATGAATCGACGAAGAGCCATCAATGCAGAATCTGAAGACAGTGATTCGACTTCTATGTGAATAGCTCTTATGGCTAAGCATGTAAATAGGGCGTTCCAATTCTTCATTGTCCTTCGCCCCACTGTGACATTTAAAGGGTCAAAATAATCAACACCCATGAAAGTAAATGGGCGAGTATGATGAGCCATCCCACTTCTGACACCATGAAACCGATATAAAATATATATATTTCTATGAAAACGCAGTTTTTTTACACCATTGCTTAAAAACAGACTTTGACATACTGTCAACAAAACTAGTACTCTTCTTCTGTAGAATTATTTGAAAATTAAATAAAAATGGATAAACAGCCAGTATCAAAAAAGGCTGGTCGGCAACAGTTACACTGTTTACTGAAGAGACAGAAAGTCAACCAAATTGGTTTAAAAAAAAAAGAAGGAGGAAGAGTAATAATAACGGTAAACAAAAACATTGTGTCCAAACGTAAAGAGTGCTGAGAGAGTGATTGTGAGGATTGAGGATAAACTCAAAATAAACAACGGCTCTAGATATAACTTCAATAGGCGTAATAACACAATCTTAAGTTAATATCTGGAAGAAATTAATTGATATAGTATAATTGATAGCTGCGAGGACGTGAATGAGGCCCTAGATAAGTTCTACAGTGTTTATGGTGTGTAAGTGTAAGTGTGAATTATGGTTTAATAAAAGCATGATAAGAACAATACGTGAGAGAAACAATCTTTTGAGAAGATATAAAATTTATAAAACCCTTTGGATGAAATAGTATTAAAGAAATTAAATCAGCGCTGTGATAAATTATCAACCGTTTGTTATAATAATTATCACGATTTTACAGAAAACAAACTAAAGTCACACCCTAAAATATAATTTATTAAAGCTAAACGAAAAGGTATTATCTACATATTATCCTGCTTCTCTATCTGATGGTAATGAAACCGTTACCGGTGGCGGAAATATTTGTAACCTTTTTGCACACTACTTTGCCTTGGTATACCAAACTGACTGATGGATATATTTCTGAAGATAACGGTTCTTTATGTCAGTTAGGGATTCAGCTTAATAATAACGACATTATACTGTCAAATCTTTAAATACCGGAAAGTTCCGTTGTCAATGCATTCAAAGCTCTTGAAGTAAATAAAGGACATGGAGCAGATGAGATACCACCAAAATTAATTAAAAATTGCGCCTTAACCTTTGCACTGCCCATGTCATTAATATATAATAAATCACTCCATTCTGGAGTATTTCCAAAGATATGGAAACATGCTAATATGGTCCCGGTGTTCCAAAGTGGTACAGATGAAAAAACCTGTAATTGCCGATCAATTTCTATAATCTCAACATTTGCTAAAGTATTAGAGTCATTAATATTTCCTATTATATACCAACATTTTAAGCAATTTATTAATAAATACCAACATGGTTTTATGAAGCAACGTTCAACATGTACCAATTTGTTTAACAAAAAGTTTAGCAAAACTTTCGTGGAGAACATTATTGAGGCTGTTGATGGCAACAATCAGGTAGATGTAGTCTACACAGACTTTAATAAAACCTTTGACAAAGTCTCCCATGCTGTGCTTCTGTATAAGCTGGCAGCATATGGCTTTAGCGGTCCTATGTTTGATTGGTTTAAGTCTTATTTAAGTGGAAGAGATTTTTATGTTGTGGCAGCGGGTTTTATCTCTTCAATACATCCTAAAATTACCTCAAGGCACGCCCCAAGGGTCACACCTTGGTCCCCTTCTGTATAACATCTTTTTAAATGATTTGCCAGACTGATTAAATCACTGCACTCCTTTTTTGTTTGCAGATGATCTCAAAGTTTAGAAAGTTATCAAAACTTTTGATGATGTTAAAATGTTACAGAAGAATTTAATTAAGTGGTGAAGTTCAAACAGAATGATTTTAATACAGAAAAATGTTCCCAAATAACTTTTAGTAGTAAAATAAATAATATCATAAATAGCTACAAAATATGCACGGCAAAATTTTAAATATATAACACAGTTTGGGATCTGGGTGTGACGTTTGACAGTTAACTTACTTTTGTTCCACACATAGATAACGTCATTAAAACGTTTTCCAAAATGTTAGGATTTCTTATTCCAACCGGCAAAGAATTTCGTAATCCAAAAACAAAGCTGACACTATATAATTCGCTTGTTCGCAATATTCTTGAATATTATGGTCCGATCTGGAGGCCTCATTCCGCTTTTCACACACTTAGATTAGAAAGAGTGCAAAAAAGATTTATTTGGCACTTGGCTTTCTCCACGGGGCAAAAAGAAAAATTAAAATCATACAATTCTAGAATGGACTTTTTCAATTTGCAATCATTGTCAGAGCGCCGTGACAGGATAGATTTGATAACCTTACATAAAATATTTAGTAATGCGATAGACTGTCCCGATCTGCTTTCCCGGTTAAGGCTTAGAATACCTTTAAGATATCCTCGAAAGCCTCCATTTTTACCCCCCTTTTTGCAGGACTGTGTTAGGTGCCAATTCACCGGTGCCCCGAATGTGTAGCCTTATAAATTATTGTAGCAACTCGATAGACATTTTTGGGGATTATCTGCTTGAATTTAAGATTAAATTAAACTCACTTAGGGCCGTTACGGTCAACAACTCTCTCCGACTGTTCTACATAAATTACTTATATCTATAAATTACGTATATCTTTCAATTTTGTAATGACTACTAAGTTATATTTATTTGCATGTCTTATATCTCGGTTACCTACTCCTTTTTTAATGTTAGTGCATGCGGTATTTCTCTTAAATAGGTAATACATTTAGCGAATAATAAATACTTACATGTATCCTAGCATAAAATGTGTTGTGCAACATATGAACCCTTGAGAAGCCTAATAAATAAATAAAAAAGAACGATTGTTTTGTTAGGCCAATTTACGTATTATTTCGTTTTTCTATACGTTGTCGCAGTCATGCTAGTTTTATATAATACAATCTATATCTATTATTATATAATAATTTATTTCTATCAACAAAGTAAAAATAAGGTCAAAATTCTGGACTTAAGAATGAAAGGTTAGGTTTTCGTCATTACCTTCACTTTGGCTTTTGCAGCCTAAAACACAACCTTGACCTATTGTTTATATGTTAATTACGTGGGCAGCAATCGGAGGTTGCAAAAAAAAATGATTTTATTTAATAATATTTAATTATAAAAATTACAATATAAAATAATTATTCTAAGTAAAACTAAAGTAATGAATCAATGATCAAAGTTGGATCAAGAATGCCAGGTCGATGCAGCGGAAGCGCACGTAGCCTCCGATTGACGTCAATGGCTTCAAGTTCTGCTGACGGCGCGCCTCGTGTGGCACGGTGTTTATTCAGGTCAATGCTTGCGGTGTGGTTTCAGTACTTTAGCCTTGCGTAACACCTCCCCCCGTAGAACAGCGAGTATTGAAGACTTTTGTCGTAAATTGAGCTGGGGGTTGATCGTTAGCAACCCTTCTGGTAGTAGTGGGCAAGGTGTAGATTTCTTGTAGCTCTAGCTCTTCTCGTTCTGTGGTTGCGGATGGTTTCTGAGCTTCTGCGTTGTACTTGCGATAGTACAGGGCACTGGCTAACGCACAAGTACCTATTATAATTGCATACATTGGTATGGTAGTATGATAGATGCTGTAGTTGATTTCTTTACTCTGATTGATCGGCTGCTGCTGCGAGATCTTCGTGTTTATTGCATGAAGGTTATCCAGATTAATAGAATGCAGTTTCATAGTAGACATGGTAGATTGAGCGGTGGTAGTGATATTAGGCAGGTCCATTATCTTCATAGCTTGTCCCTTTAAACGATCATTAGTGTTAGAGATCGTAAAGTGTGGTGTTTCTAGATAGCATTGCTGTGGAATTATAGCGAGGTAGCTACCCAGTAGTGTTTTGTAGAGGTCTTGACCGCATGATAGATGGACTTTTGTTGGAGCGGGAAAACTGAGCGTATAGTGTTTCTCGTCAAGTTCTTCATATGCAGGTATTTCCAAGGCTACAGGAGTAGGGCTGCAGGCGGCGCTTCTTTGTTGCGTGTCGATGAGTTGCATAATGCAGTCTTCGGATGTTCGGCTTTTGAGGCTCTGTTTTTCCACACAGAGGTACCATTTACTGGTCTTCGGGCATTCTGCCACTATGTACCTGAAATCTTTCTCATGGAGGGCTAGGTAGGGGTATGGAGGAGATAGGATCTCGTGGTATTTGTTCGGGACAATAGATAATTTATATAACTCAAATACATATGATAGTATAATAGGAAATTTATAGACTATAACTACTTCATCACCTACGTAGTATGAACCTAGTTTTATTATATCGAAATATTCTCTAGTATCTAAGTCTACTACTCTGTCTCTGCCATAAAGCGAGCTCAACTTGCTTATCATAGAGCGTATCGCATACAAATTTAATATTGAATGATGCGTTGTGGATGCCCTAATAAAAGCTAGGACGTTCTGTAATTTAAGAAGTTCCTGTGAGATAGAGTCTACGTTATCACCTAGTATAATAAGAGTCTGTGCCAGATGTGCGTATTTTATTAAATCGGTATCTCTAGTAGCTTCACTTTCGTTAATTTTATTTACAAGTGTTAATATTTTATTCTGATTATCTACTATGCTATCTATGACTTTCGAATATTGATTCGTCCAATCTTTTAATAGACTAACATGACTGTTAAGTTCAGTAAATAATTTATCCTCGTTATTTTGAAGAGATTTTAATGCTTGGTTATAATGTAGTGCATCAGTGTAGTCGAGGTTGCCTGTAATGCTTTTAATAACGGACCCAAGACCATCAACGAGCCCTCTTTTAACACGATGACTTTCAAAAGTCTCTAATTGTTCTAAAACACTATCAAGCTTATTTCTGAGGTAATTTGTGTGGGGTTCAAATAAAGACCTAGTTTTATTGTGAAGGTCAGGGCTAACACTATCTAACTGTGAGTTAACTGAATTAATCTTGTCTCTTATATTCATAAGATTAACATGTTGTAGAAAGGAATGGTAATGGGAGACTATTTTAGCTGGTCCTAATTTGAAAGGTAAGATGCCAGGGCCGTCGTCGAGACTCTCAAGTCTTATCTCCTGCATGAGAGCTGGTCGCAGGAGGAGATGAAACATTAGGAGCACTCTGCAACAATGTGGCTGACTTAGGAACTCTCTTAACTCTAGTTTTTGCAATGGGACCTCGCTTTTTCTTAGTATATATATGAATAGGGAGATCAGCCATTACAACGTCGTGCGTGTACCGGGGAGCTAGTTTTTGGCGCGAAGCAAACGGATTTTTGACGAAAATCTGTTGCTCAGGGGAATACTCAGCTTCGGGTTCCCGGTTCCTATTCCGATTTTCAGTTAGGTCTCTACGAGAGGTATTAGAGAGTTCTTGTATAGTTTTATAGGCCAAAGTCATCTTAGCTTTATGATTTATTGTGTACTGCTGTAATAGTTGAGATGAGACGTCAATGTCAAATGGGTCGCGGGGATCATAATGTCCGGTAATTACTTCAATTGGTCTGCATTTCGTAAGGCTATGGATGCTATTATTGTAGGCTAGAATAGCGTAAGGCATTAGATTAATAACGGATTCAGATTAGTGGCTAAGTTTCAAGATACGGAGATGTTCAAGTATCGTTGAATGAAATCTCTCTACTATCCCGTTTTCGTTAGGTGCGTGGGGTGCTACCCGGTGATGATGGATTTGATGAATTCTAACGAATTCCGCGATTAGTTGATTTGTGAACTCGGTGCCGTTATCAGTGACAATAGTAATAGGTATAGAATGATGCGTGCTGAAGTTGAGTAGTGCTTGAACTATGCTGACTGCCGTACCATCCCTCAAGTGATAGGCTTGGGCGTACTTAGAAAATGCATCTACTATTGTTAAGAATTTTTCACTCTGAATAGTCAATACATCTAAGTGGATCAATTCGAATGGTCTAGTAGTCGGTGGTACAATCTTGAACTGTTGTTTTATTGGATTGCGATCGTATTTTGCCTGTCCACAAACAGTACATTCATTTATAAATTTAGTGATGTTCTCTCGCATTTTCGGCCAATAGTATTTATGAGACAGTGCAAGATAGCACTCATTAATGCCCGCATGATTAGTTTTCCCATCATGATACTTGTTAATTATCTCCTGCTGCCTAAAGTACTCTCTAACGTTTTCTACTTCATTTTTAGTAAGTGTTAGGTTCATAGATGAATTTTTAAATGTTTTCTGAATGATGGGGATGATTTTGTACATAGCTAAAGGTGGATTGATTAGTAAGCCCGTTTTAATTTTAGGATGAACGTATTCTTTGATGGCAGCGATAACATCTTCTTCTAAGTTATTTTCTGATAGTTGAATAGATATTCGCGTGTTAGTTTCAAATGGCTTTGTGATGACCGGCCTACCCTTGATATCGCCAACTACATTAAAAATTAGTTGTTTAGTAAATCTATTGAGAGGGTCGTCTGAGATTGGAATTTCTAGGATGGGACTTTCTTGATCAGTATGAACAGTAGCTGTTCTAGAGTCATCATCAGCGTCTGCGGCAGTGATGGTCCTAGAGTCATCTAGTGTGGGTGCCTTCTCGGATGTATTAACTACTATTGACATAAGCTCCTCATTGTTAACTTCGATCCTTGACAATGCGTCGGCGTTAGTGTTAAACTTGCCTTGCTTATAGATGACAGTGAAATCATACTCACTAAGCTTTAAGCGCCACCTAGTGAGTCGCGAGTTCGGCTCTTTGAGGTTCATAACCCATTGTAGGGGTTTGTGATCCGTAATAATTTTGAACTTACGCCCAAACAAGTATGGCCTGAAATATTTGGTGGCCCACACGATTGCTAGAAGTTCTTTTTCTATGGTACTATAGTTACATTCACTTGAATTTAGAGTCCTTGAGGCATAGGCAATCGGTTTATCCGAGCCTACAGTACCTTGTGATAGTATAGCACCAATAGCAACATTGGACGCGTCTGTAGTGAGTACAAACTCTTTTGTAAAATCCGGATATTGTAAGATAGGATCGTTTGTTAACAGCGTTTTGCAGTGTTCGAAACACTCGGTATATTTTTTATCAAATACAATTTTTGAACCCTTTTTAAGACATTGTGTTAGTGGTTTAGTCACACGTGCAAAGTCAGGAATGAATTTTCTATAATAGCCAAGTAGACCGAGAAAACGTTTGATTTCTGTTGGGGTCTTAGGTAAGGGATAATTTTTGATAGCTTGGATTTTATTGGGATTCGGTTTAACACCTTCCCTAAAATGACATGCCCTAAAAATTCCGTTTCTAACTTCAAGAATTCAGATTTGTCCATCTGTACTTTGAAGTTAGATTCACGTAATTTTTTAAAGACTTTTTCTAGGTTCAGGATATGCTCCTGTAGCGAGGTGCTGAACACTATAATGTCGTCTAGATACACTAAACAAACTTCGTTCTGCAGATCCTTAAGAACGTTATCCATCACACGTTGAAAAGTTGATGGAGAGTTCTTGAGGCCCATTGGCATTCTCAAAAACTCGTAATGACCATTCTCTACGTTAAAAGCTGTCTTGTGTATATCTTCAGGGTCCATTTCGACCTGATAAAATCCCTTAGCCAGGTCAAGAGTTGTAAAATATTGGCACCTACCCAGTTTGTCAAGTACGTCAGTTATATTGGGAATGGGGTACTTATCATCAATTGTTTTCTCGTTCACTTTTCTAAAATCAACGACAAGGCGCCATTTGACCTTACCAGATGCGTCCGCTTTTTTGGGTACAATCCAAATCGGGGAGCTCCATGCAGAGTCCGAAGGTCTAATTATGTTTTGCTCGAGCATCTTACTGATTTGATCTCTGACCTCTTGTCGATGAACGTGCGGGTATCTATAGGTTTTAGTATGTACTGGAATTTCATCAGTTGTTCTATTTTTATGCTTTATCTTGTTGGTGAATGTTAATGGTTCGCCTTCAAGATAAAAAACGTCAGCATAGCTAGCACAAAGACGTTCTAGATTAGCACGTTCTTCCGCGTTCAAGTGTTCGGTTCGAAGTCGAGAAACGACTTCATTAGCACGGTCCGATAAAATTTCAGTACTTTCAGTTTCTAAGTTAAACAGTTCAGCTTCTACTGGCCTATCCATAGAAAAGATGACGTCATTTGTTGTAGAGTTAGTAACTTCAACCCAACCGCGATTATTCACAACATTTGTTACACACTCTGTTATAAGACAGTTACAGATGGTTTGCGTTTCTACTATCACATCTCCGTCTCGCGTATTTACTGGTAACCTTAGTAACTTGGACGAGTTAGCCGGAATGATTTCCTCGTAAAGATTTGCATTTCGTGAGTCATACATTTGAATGGGAATATGCGCATTACGGGTCTTTAGTAGTCTATTTCTTAGATCTATGTTAGAACCCCAAATATCTAACAAGTCCAGTCCTATCAGTCCGTCGAAGTAGTTATGGAACTTATACACGAATAAAGTTATGTCGCCTGGTTCAAAGAACTCAGGAAAACAGGGCAATGTGATGGAATAATTATTTTTACTGGTTGCGTGCACGTTCGTTACTTCAAAAGGGTCATAGTTGAGTGGGATGTTACTAAAATATTTTTCGACAGCTTCAGGACTAATAAAAGATTGATTAGCTCCTGTATCTATAAGTAGTTTTAATGGGGGGTTACTTATTTGAATATACCCCAGCTGCCGTTGTATGTGAAGGTTGACTTCTATTTTTGCTTTTCGGAATTCGACTCTGTCCGAAAATTTACGTCACTTGATGAAGTAGCACCAGCGGTTGCCTGATCTACCTCTTCTACTATTGCGGTCTCTGAATAAGAGTATGGCTCCTGATAGTACGGATATTCAGAGTAGTCGTAAGTACAGTATGGTTGGTCGTAGTCTAAATACCCATAGTCGTACTCGTAATTATAGTCATTGTAATCACTGTCAAATTCGTTAAAGTTTACTTCGCGAGTCTTAAAGTAATTACTCGGGGGCGGATTACCTGATTTTCGCCAGTCATGTAGGGTCGGTGGTAAGGTTCGCGGTACAAAGTGACTTACGCCACTCATTGGACGGGGCTGATCATTACCGAACCTAAAGGATTGCTGTGGCTGGCTAGGCATTCTAAACGCGTTATTTTGTGGGTTATAGTTCTGTGGAGGGGCGCGCATTATTTGCTGGGTACGCGTTGGACCACGTGGTTGTTGCATGTGTGGTTGAAAGGGTGGTCTCCAGCCTTGTGCTGGATGAGGGTGCATTGGCTGTTGCCGAGACGGACCAGGCATGCTAAAAAGTGGTTGCCTTATAGGGGCACCGATACCGAATTTTGGCATAAAGTTGTGAGGGGGCGGATTGTGGCTCTGCGGGGTTTGCAAGTCTTTCCTATTAGAGCTACCTTCATTTCGTTGTTGGATGTACAAAGTATTGAGCTCATCCTGAACGAATTCGAGCGCTTTTTCCATTGTACTAGGGCGCATGCAGCGAATTCTGTATCCTAATGGGTCTTTTAAACCTCGCAAATATGCTTGAAGTGTAAGTTTGCTATAAAGAGCACGTTTGGATTCGATAGTGCTACCGATATTTTCATGTAGGAACACATAAGTCATTATCGTGCTGAAAAGGTTCTGGCACCGATCATAGAACTCTTGAGGGGTGCTAGACCCTTGGGTTTGAAGGGACAAATCGCTATACAACGCGGTCTCGTCTCGATGGTCGGCAAAGTTGTTGATTAAAGCACTTCTAATACCCTGCCAGTTTTCGGGGATACCGTTCCCGTTAATTAACCTAGCCGCGGGTCCGGTTACTTTATTTAAAATACCATTGATGAGGGCCAAGTTTTGTAACTCGTGCCCTGCTTCAGTTTTAAAATGTGCTATCACTATTTGGTCGCATAGATGTATGAAACGCGTCAACACGTGCGGGTTGCCGTCGAATTCCGGTAATAGTCTGAGTGATTTATAGATCGTATCTATGTCTGAACTCATCGTAAGCTCTTCTAAATTCCTATGTTCGTCTATAACACTAAGGCGACTATTACTAGATCTACTACTATTACTTAACCTAACAGTCCGCGATTCTCTCGGATGGAAAATTTTGGAATATTTATTCTAACACATAAGCTAAAAATAACATATAAAATGCACAGACAAGAAAGTCACACAAAATACACAGTTACACAGAAAAAGAAATAGCAGTAAGTAAAATACGGTAAAGGATTATCAGTAGGAAGGTAAGGACTGAGAAAGATTCAAAGCACTTACAACATTTTTTTCGCCGAATCTATGTCCTGATTCCGTCCAGATTGCCGCTCCCAGTAGGTTCGTGATAGCTTCGGGGCCCGTGATCTATTCACTTGACTCTATTTTACAGCTATCCTACCGACTGCGCCAATTACGTGGGCAGCAATCGGAGGTTGCAAAAAAAAATGATTTTATTTAATAATATTTAATTATAAAAATTACAATATAAAATAATTATTCTAAGTAAAACTAAAGTAATGAATCAATGATCAAAGTTGGATCAAGAATGCCAGGTCGATGCAGCGGAAGCGCACGTAGCCTCCGATTGACGTCAATGGCTTCAAGTTCTGCTGACGGCGCGCCTCGTGTGGCACGGTGTTTATTCAGGTCAATGCTTGCGGTGTGGTTTCAGTACTTTAGCCTTGCGTAACATGTTCTATACACACAAACAAATATCACGATAACAATACAACACCGCTTTTTCATTGTAAACTCAGATTTCACTAGAATTACAAATATCCGTTACAACTGTTTGGCACACTTGAGAAATGTGCCCAGAAAAAAAATGTGAGACTACAACACAACTTCAGGACGAAAAAATATTATCGAGCTCTGTCACTCCTTGGGAATAGTGTATATACTGATAACTCTTTTGACACTTACTCTGAGTTCTCTATGCTTAGACCTCAGACTATACACACTATGTTCAGACTATGTTTGGCATAGACGACGAATATTATATAAATACAATATCTATATCTATATATATACACAGGCTGTGGTGTAATGAGTGGATAATAGGGTACCTGAGGGTAGGGGCCATTGTGGCGGTTCAGAAAAATATTTGTTATGCTCAGTAAAAGTGCCTCGGTTTTCGAGATATTCGACATTTTCGAAATTTAAGAAATATTTCACCCTTCGTCACTATTTTTGGCGCCAAGACTGCAAATGAATTTTTTTATTTCTATCTGTTTTTTGGATAGTATTCTTGGATAGATGTGCTATCGAATGGAAACTATTATTTTTATAACACAAGCACAGTTATGTTTTTAAAATAAGATTTCAGTAAAATTTTACTTGCTTTCGTTTGTTTTCCTGACCTTTACCCTTCTGTGGTGTAAAAAAAATGTATGGTCACTTGAATGCCAAATTTAAAAAAAAATAGCCTATTTTATCGAGATTCCGAAATGGTATATTACATATCATTGTCACAACTTGATTCAAAATTAATTCCTACCAAACTTATCAAGGCGTAATTTAAAGAAATATTTTTAACTATTATTAGCAATAATTGTCTACTGTTCGCAGAACTACTAGTAATTCTTGGAACAGATTGGTTCCCGGCCCAGCGGCAATCGACACTATGTCTATCTTGCTCTTTCATGCTATGAGTGAAAAAGAACTATCGTTTCGCGTAACGCATTTTTATGATTTTCGAGTCAGTGTGCTATCATACTACTCCCGTACAACAACGTGTTATCCTGTTTTGGATTGATACTCGTCGATTTTGTGCAGTGATTTCGGACTTTGTTTTGCTTAGCGATTTGGACGTCTTAATTTTGTGAACCTAACGATTTTGTGCTGTGATCTCGGACTTGATTTGCTTTGTAACTTGGATTTTTTGGTATTGCATATTGATTGCAATGCCTCAGCTATACACTGCGTCTGAATATGCGCAAATACATTGAATCTACGGCGAGTGTGGTGGTAACGCCAATCGAGCAGCAGCACTGTATCGGGAAAGATTTCCCAATGCACGCCATCCCTATTATCGTGTGTTTATTCGCGTACACAATGCTTACATGGAAGGTCGAATTCCTGGAAGTGGCATCGGTGGCACGAGTTCTGGGAGACCACAAGTACATAATGAAGAGGACGTACTTGATGAAATTGCTGCTGATCCGACCACATCTGTGCGCGTAATAGCCTCTAATACTGGCATGTCAGCAAGAACAGTGCACCGAATTTTAAAAAGAGAAAAATTACATCCTTTTCACTACCAGCGCGTGCAATGTTTGCAGCCAAGAGATTACCCTGCACGAGTTGCATTTTGCCAAACAATGCTGAGAAAAATGAACGCTGATCCCGATTTCTTCGATAAAATTTTGTGGAGCGACGAATCCACGTGCAAAAAAGATGGGTATTTTAATATGCACAATCTGCACAGTTGGCAGCGTACAAACCCTCATTTGGCCAGAGAAGACAGGTCCCAGTACCAGTTCAAAATTAATTTATGGACTGGAATTCTAAATGGCAAAATCATCGGACCATTCGAATTGTCTGGAACATTAACTGCAGAAACGTATTTACATTTTTTACGGCACGAACTTCCACTTTTATTAGAAGATGTTTCATTAGAAGATAGAAGAAGAATGTGGCTGCAGCACGATGGTTGCCCCGCTCATTACTCCCGAAATGTTCGACAATACCTCGATGAAACATATCGTCGACGATGGATCGGTCGTTTGGGGACAATTTTGTGGCCACCTCGTTCACCAGACCTCAACCCATTGGACTTTTTTTACTGGGGATGCCTTAAAGAAAAGGTTTATAAAGACCCAATCAATACAGTGGACCAGCTACGGGAGCGTGTGCGATTAGCTGCTCAGAAAATCACAGAGCAAAGAATTGCGAACAGGATTAAAAGATCTTTTATCAAAAGGTGCAGAGCATGCATCAGAGCACGTGGTGGCCTTTTCAAACACCTTTTGTGATAGTAAATTTAATAAATGAAATGCGTTTAAAATTTATTGTTTCGTTTTATTTCATTACCGAATTTTAAACTAACGTTTTTGGGTGATTTTAAGTAATGAAGTAAATTTTAGTACTATTTGTAATTTTATAATAATTAGCTCTACCCATTTTAATAGGAATTACTTTTGAATCAACTTGTGGAAATACCATGTCATATACCATTTCGGAATCTCGATGAAATAGGCTAATTTTTTTAAAATTTGGCATTCAAGTGACCATACATTTTTTTTACACCACAGAAGGGTAAAGGTCAGGAAAACAAACAAAAGCAAGTAAAATTTTAGTGAAATCTTATTTTAAAAACATAACTGTGATTGTGTTATAAAAATAATAGTTTCCATTCGATAGCACATCTATCCAAGAATACTATCCAAAAAATAGATAGAAAAAAAATTTCATTTGCAGTCTTGGCGCCAAAAATAGTGACGAAGGGTGAAATATTTCTTAAATTTCGAAAATGTCGAATATCTCGAAAACCGAGGCACTTTTACTGAGCATAACAAATATTTTTCTGAACCGCCACAATGGCCCCTACCCGCAGGTGCCCTATTATCCACTTATTACGCCACACCCTGTATATATATATATATATATCACTATATATCATTATCACACGAAGTGTAATAATACTAAATCGGCATAGTTAGGTAATATTAGCAATACTGTTTTTTACATTTCGTTTAAGGGAGTCATAGAAGCTAGATATGGCAATATAACGCTCAGATTGCCAACCTAACAGCTAGAGGTAAAATAACTGTGATTGCACTGTATCAAAAACCTTACACTTACTAAGTAATTAGTAAGTTTAGTGTAAGGTCTTTGCATTGTATTTAACGGATTCGTTTGCGGTTAGGTCACGTTTGTTCTCCCGTGTTTCTTGCTAAGATCAGGGTCAGAGATCATTCGCTTTCTGAGTGTGGCCGGTACGGAGTGGACGGTATTTTAAATCACATTTTCTTTTCATGTCCTTAGTTAAGTTGTTCTTTGTATGATAAACTTAATTCTGACATCCCTAGAATGACCCATGTCCGGAGCATAGTTTTTTTTTTTTTTTTTTCTTGTCCCCAGAGGGAATTATGGCTCGCACTTCTTATGCATCCGCCAGTGTCAAGTTTTATTTTCTGTTCCTATTTATTATTTTTCTTCCATTTTTATTATATTGGTGTAATCTTCTTTCTTGACTTCGTGTTAGTTTTGGTTTTATTTTCTTGATTTGTGTTTTTTACATGTTGTCTCAATGGACTTTTATTTTAAAAGTGGGGAAACGTTTCGCGATATTAACAATTGTATTATAATTTTAATCAGACTTCGTTTGTAATAAGAATAGGATCAGGGAGAAGTAGATTATTGGTAGGTTCATATATATTGTTAGGAAGATCTATTTTATTGTCGTAAAATATCTATGACTACTTACATAACTTAACAAGAACATATGAAATATAATACAGTATAAACACATTTACAATTTTATGTTATTAACACAAATATAATCAGCTATAATAATATATATAGAAGGATTGATAGTACAGAGCAGAGATTTGATGTTTGTGGGGAGAGGGACACGAAGGGATATAAGATTATTATAAAAGGATGCACGGTCGTGATTAGGACAGGAGAAGAATATATGGTCCAGATCCCCAAAATCATGACCACATTCGCACTGTGGACTATTGATAATGTTATACTTTGCTAGATGTGCTGGACATGTTGTATGTCCCAAACGCATTCTAATTAAAACTGACGTGACGATTTTGCTTAGATTTATTACTGAAAACCATGGCTTAGAGGGAATTAGTGACTGTATACTATAGTAGTGAGTACCGGTCATCTGACCACTTTCTCTCCAGATTCTACCCCAAGTATCCCGGAGATAAAAACCGGCTAGCGCAGCCAAGTCATGCGGATAATTTTTAAATGGATACAGATCACCACATGCGATAGCTTCATTAGCAAGTCGATCGGCTCTTTCGTTGCCCTTAATACCGCAATGACTCGGTATCCATACAAATGTTACTGAAAATCCTTTCAGAACGCATGAGTACAGTTTTTTTCTAGCTTCAATTATAAGAGGGAAATGAGACTTAGACTTAAAAGGATATCGTAATAGAGTCTTCAATGCGCTCATTGAATCACTCATTATCAGTACTTTGCTAAGCTTGAAACTTAAAACATATTCTAGAGCTTTAACGATGCCAAGACATTCAGCTGTAAAGACGGACATTTCAACAGGGCACTTTATTTTTTGTACTATCTTATATTGAGAATGATATATTCCAACTCCTACAAACATATCTGGAGAGTGTTTAGATGCGTCCGTATAAATATGATGCCAGTTTGGCCAATTTTCCTGCACTACAGCCTTAAAATAGAAATTGGCATTATGTTTGTCTATATCTAAATTGAAACAAACTGTTGGGACATTGATCAGAGCTTCGTATGCACAATCGAATATATCAATGAATGGAGATCGATGAGTTGGTGCGTGTATTGCCTTATATCTAATGAGACTTTTTATCAGGCAAGGTAAAGATTTATGATTCCAGTAATTCGTTGATTCGACAAGATCAGAGAGGAGATGCAATTTAGAAATTAGAGGACTGTTGGAAAATTTTAAAACTCTGTAAAACATGCGGTCTGCAAGAAACTGACGTCTCAACTGCAAAGGGGGCTCTCCACATTCAACGCGTAGTGCATTTAAAGGGCTAGATTTCATTGCTCCGGCTATTATTCTCAATGCTTTTGACTGGATGGCATCCAACTTTCTAAGTCCAGCTATACTACAAGGCTCCAGTAAAAAGGTTCCGTAATCTAAAACGCTTCGTAGTAGAGCATTATAGAGAAGCTTTAAAGAAAATGGATGCGCACCCCACCAAACGCCACAGAGACACCTTAACAAATTGAGAATTTTCTCAGATTTAGCCACCACATATTCACAATGTGGGATTCCTGATAGTTTAGAGTCTAAACATACGCCTAAAAACTTTACATAACTTTTTGTTGGAATAAGAGTATTGTCAAAATATATACTAATCGGGGGATGCATCCGTTGGCGAGTAAATAGTACAGCTGAGCTTTTAAGTGCTGATATGCTCAATCCATTTTCTTCCATCCAGTTTTTTAAATTATTGAGAGAGTGGGATATTTGAGTACATAATGTGTTAATGGAATTACCTGTGCAGTATAAGACAATATCATCAGCATACTGTAAGATACTGGCTGACTCTTGAAGAGATGAATCTAAATCGTAAGTATATATATTGTACAATAAAGGGCTGAGTACTGACCCTTGAGGAAGTCCTTTCCATACGAGTCTACATTGATCTCGAGCATGATCTAACTTTATAGTACGTCCTGATAAAAGGTTAAATATAAAACAGGATAAAAATTCTGGAATTTGAAGTTTTTGAAGCTTGTATTTAAGAATATGAAGAAGAACGTTGTCATATGCAGATTCCAAATCTAAAAATACTGCTAGAACTGACTCATTGTGTGTAAATGCTACTCTAATATCTGTCAAAAACGTGCCCACACCATCCAATGTGCTTCTACCTTTCCGGAAACCAAATTGTGTGTTTGATAATATTCCACGGTTTTCAACAATCCATTCAAGTCTGTTTTTAACTAAATTTTCAGCTACTTTTACAAGAACAGATGACAACGCTATGGGGCGATATGACGATGCTTCACTTTGTGTTTTACCTGGTTTTAAGACAGGAAGAACTATCTGTGATTTCCAAGAAAGGGGGATGTTCCCTGATAACATCACTGAATTTATAATATTTAAATAAAACTGAAGTGTAGACTGAGTAAGGTTTACTAAAAATGAATACGGTATACCATCTTCACCCGGAGCAGAATCTTTCACGGAAGATAGAACACCTTGTAGTTCTTGTAAAGTAAATGGAGAGCTCAGAGTGGATTGATTTGAAAGTAATAAAGGAGGAGAATAATTAATAACATATTCAAGCTGTGGGACTGTAGGCGGTGCCAGACGATCGAGAAATTGGTTATTTAAATTGGGAGGAAATGGTTTAAAAGGAGTTTCACTAACACCGCGTCTAAATCTTTTAATATTGCGCCACACAATAGACGGGTTAATATTCGGAGAAATAGTCAGACAATAACTTCTCCAACCTTGAAATCTTTTTTCTTTAAATAACTTGCGAGTTTCTGTGATTAAATCAGATACTAGTTTGAAATTTTCGTCAGTCATCTCACTATTGTATACTTTTTCAGCTTGTTTTCTTTTACGAATACTATCAGTGCATTCCGCATCCCACCAAGGCGGGGAAGGAATTAAGCCAGTTGATGAGTTTTTGATAGGAAATGTTTCGTTTGCAGCTTGTATCAATACACTAGTAAACACATCAGTACAATCAGTTATATCATGAATATTTTGTAAATCAGAAAATTTTTGTTCTATCGCCATCTTATATTTCTCCCATAACTTATCATCCTTAATCTTGTATTTCATACGAGGTTTGGGTAGCGAACCATGAGTGATTTTTCCTGGTAAAGAAATGACAATCGGGTAATGGTCACTTCCGAAGGTGGAAGATAACGTATACCATGTTAAAGATGAAGCTAAACTTGGTGTACAAATTGACAGATCTACGACACTAAAGTTTTCAGTTGGAGCTGTACGTCGCGTAGGAGAACCAGAATTTAATACACAAAGGTTGTATGAATCTAATAAATCTAATAACATTTGACCGCAATAAGTTGATATGGAACTGCCCCAAGAAATGTGATGGGAGTTGAAATCTCCTAGCAGTAAGAAAGGTTTAGGTAGAAGAGATATAAGATTATCTAAACTGTGATAATTCAACGAAGAAGGAGAAGGAATATATATAGAAACAACACAAATGTTATCAACTTGTGCTGCCACCACGGAAAACTCATTGTAATTTGGAAGATAAAGAGGAGAGAAAGAGATGGTATTTCTGATGAGCAAGGCGACGCCACCATACCCATCTGACCTATCATCTCTCAGACATGAGAATCCGTGGATTTTGAAGGTGGAGCCTGGCTTTAGCCAAGTCTCCGAAAGTGCGAATAAACAAGCGTTGTGCTTGTTTATAATATGTATAATTTCACTTTTTTTAGGAACTGCACTTCTGCAGTTCCATTGTAGAACCTTTGTGACGGTCGCTGCCATTTTTAATGGCTTTGGGAATATTAAACATATCAACTATAGAGGCAACGTTGGACGGTAAAGAGATGTTTGAGTGAGTTAATGTTTCGATAAGGATTTTAATAATTTCTGATGGTGACAACAATAGTGGGTTATTATTTGATTTCGCATTAAGAGCGCAACCATTTTGGGTAGGCGGAATAGTAAACTCATTGAGAATGTTTTTATGTGCTGCTACATCATAGCCTTTCACTGCTGCAGGAGGAGGTCTGCGTGGGGTGTATATTGTTTTTTTGTATGAACTATTTGGTTGACGTTGATTAAACGAAGTCTGGTGGCTTGGATGAGTCGGAACCGGATTATGACTAGCATAAGTGACATTAGAGCTAGTAGTAACAACATCAGCATAAGATTTATATATAGGTGGTAACAACTTAGCTGCTTCGCCATACGATATACTATTTTCTGCCATGGTAACTTTTATTTGCTTTTGTCTTGAAAATTCAGGACATGATTTGCTAATAGCGAAATGTGCTCCTGAACACAGACAGCAGGAAATGTGTTCCTCTTCTATTTCGCAAGTGTCGCCAGTATGGTCATTTCCACATTTATAACACCTTGGTTTGGCTCGGCATTGAAGTTTTGTATGTCCAAAACGGCAGCAGTTGTAACACTGGATAGTGGGGTACGTGTACAGTTCGACGGTTAGCGCATTGTAACACATGAAAATTCTTTTCGGAAGAACCTGTCCATCAAACGTAATAATAATACTTTGCGTTGGTTTCCAAACTGGGGAACCATCTACAATAGTTTTATAATTAATTCTTCTTACCTTTAAAATTCCACCACACCCATCAGGCACCGTTATATTTTCCATTACCTCCTCTGGAGACCATTCTGGTGGTACTCCACGTACGAGACCCATTCGCGTTATATTGAACGATGGAATGAACGCTTTTAATTTACTATTTGTTATACTATTGCTGTTAATAAATGAGTTGGCATCATTAAAGTCTGAAAACGCTAGACATATTCTATTTCTACCTATTCTCTTAACAGAGCCATCAACTATATTTTGAAACGCATTTCTTTTAAGAAACTTACCAAAAGTTACAGGATGGAGAGTAGAACCGTCGTCATTAGAAGTCGTTTCACGTTGTACGTGCACAATAAACGGAGCTTTATCAGAAGGTTCATATTTGGTTCTTGCTAAAGAGGTGAAATTTTGGGGAACTGGACCATTACTAGGCAATGAAGGCACAACAGGAGTTTTTATTGGTTGGAGAATAATGTCATCTTTATTATTTGAATTTTCATTACCTTCACTATCTGTGCAGCGACAGCCTGCCTTACCATCTACTGCCTGTGCGTGCTTCCTTTTTTTCATATTGCAGTTTTTACAAATTTTATTTAAGCGACTTCGTTTGCGTCCTGTACGTTGTGAAATAGACCCATCCGTGTCCATTCCCGATTCATTTGAGATTATATTTTGGGAAGAAACTGTTACAAAATTGATTGCCGGGGGGATCGACCCCCCCGGGTCCTGCAAGTCGGGCGGCTCGTTCATATTAGAATTTTAAAAAACTTACCGAAACCGGTGAAACTATACACGTAAATATAAATTATACAATAAATATTAATATTATTTACACAATAGTACTTCACTGATCCTTAAAATAATAAAGAAATAAAATAATTTATCTTAGCGAAAAAATATCGACCACCGTGTTCGACGTTTCCCGCGCTTTTTCCGGAGCATAGTTGTTAGTGATCGTTTTTTGACAGCAGCTATGTATTTGACAGCATAATCCAGAGAGTTGAAATAAAAAAATCTTAGGCATAATCATGCAATTTTAGGTCTAATGCTCAGTTGAGCGTTCGAATAGGGTGTGGGAAACAGTGGCAAAAGTGGCAAAAATAACGTTTTGAGCTTTACGAACGCTTTAACAAAAGAGCCATCAATGACAACGCCACCAATGCCCCCATAAGCTAAACGAACGTTTCTCTGGTCTTATTAATCTATGGTTTGCTTTGCACCTTTAGATATAGTCTGATCTCAGACTACATAGGCTACGTTCTGGGAAGCGCCGAAATCAATCGCAGCGTTCGCACACCCATTCCATTAGAAGCCCGCGATCATCGTTAGCGAGCTCTATACGTCATCGATGACGTCACCAAAAACGCTCACAACGTTTGCAGATCGTAGGTGGGTTTTCGTGGTCTTTTGCGAGATGTCACTGTCAAACATCAAATGTATAGGATTCTATCGATTTTTAACAGAAAAGTTGGCTCGCTTTTCGCGACCGCGTAACTGTTCCACTTGATAATAATATGTTCCACTTATACACTTATACATATAGCTGCCTTGAGAGTATTATTTCCAACCCTTTTCGTTCTACTTCCCGTTTCCCTGTCATTCTACAAATTAAAAAGGCCCTGTTTGAATGCCACACCCTCGGTATCAATGTTGTTCTGGCTTGGATTCCTGGTCACTCGGGTATCCCTGGTAATGAATATGCTGACTCTGGGGCAAAAGCTGCTGCTCGTATCGGGTCACTTGAACATTTTAAGATAATATCTTAAAATGTCACACAAATGGCTTAGATCATTAGAATATATTACATTCTAATGATCTATGCCTTCTACCTAAATCTCTTCTACAGAATTCCTGGTCTAAATACTGGGAAAGCTCGAAAATCAGCAGAGGAAAGTATTATGGTGATATTAAGCCAGATATTCCTAAAACTCCTTGGTTTTTAAGTTCCGTGAATCCAATAAAGTTACTACCTCAACAATTTGCCGTCTGCGATTAAGTAATTCGTGTACTCCAGTTCACTAAGCAAAACTAAGGATCAGGGATCACTCAATGTGTGAGTGTGGCCTGGATGAGGGAAGCGTGGATCACATTTTCTTTAGCTGTCCTAAACTTCGTTTTCTTTATATAATATTCTTCCACCTCATATCCCCCGTCCAACTTCCTTCAAATGCCTACTATCCCTTACCTTTTCCTCTGATATTAATTATATACTTTGTAAATTCGTGGATATAAATAAAATTAATCTGTAAATATTTTTTACTAAAACAGTCATATAATTATTGTGATCTAATGTGTGTTAGTCTATATGGTATAATCCTTTTCGTGTTGTTTTTGATAGAATTTTGTTTTAGATAGTCACTATGGGGGTTCCTTTTTTTTAATTTTGTTTGTTTTTTTTTTTAATCATCTATCATATTCTTAGATTACAACCTACAAACTCCTCACGGTTTATGACACTAGCATGTACAAACACTGGCAGTAAAAAAATGACGCTGGCAAATGCACATGACGTGCGACGCCATATTCCTCAACGAAATCGAGTTAAGGATAAAAAAAAACACTGGCAGAATTGTGACAATTTAGTCACAGAAGCTATCCAATAAGAAGAAAAAGAAGAACTGTTCCACTTGGGTTGAACATTGCAAGCATTCATTCCAACCGGAACGCTAAACCGGGGCGCGACAGTTGTGAGCGTTAACGGTGCTTCCCGGAACGTAGCCAGTCTGATTAATCTATGCTTTGCACTTTGTTTGTTTTCGACACAGTAGTTTTCGATTTCGCAGACAATTATAAAATTTATTATTTATACTACATGTTCGAATTCTAATCGGGAGGGAGAATAAAGTACACTGTATAAAAATAAATTCATTATATACCGCCAAGTTTATTATTTCTATAATTGCATTGCATTAATCATAACGTTCGACAACCCTAACCTAGAAATGGATCTGCAAAGTTGGTTAACTGAAGCTCCTAAATATACCACATTCAGAGTAAATAAGTTGAAACCTTTTGATGATAAACACCTTTATGAATGTCTGACAGCAGTAAGTACCCTCCCTTCGAATCACAAAACTTGATGTATCTCTTCATTTTACTAACAAAATGCACATCAATACTGTTCTTACATTATATAAAAGACTGTGTTCTTATTTTCTTACAGCAAAGAAAAGAGTTAAACTCTGAAAAAATTCCAAAGTTCTATCTACTCAAAGCCGACTGCCTTATACTTGAGCAATGGCCTGAAAATGTTGTGATGAAGAAAACTGGAAAAGAGGTGATAGTAGATGCTTTGTGTGCTGCATCTGTACTAAGGGGAGCTCATGTCTTCGCACCTGGTGTGATGGGACTCCCTTCAAGTAATTACAAAACTATGTAAGATCAGAGTGAGGAAATCGGGGGATACCTTATAACAAATAAATTTTTGGAAAAATTACAAATTTAACAACTGTATATTCAAAAAACCTTGCGAAAAAATTGCCATAACTACATTTACTAGATAACAGTCTCCAAAGAAGATGGTTATAAGTGTTTAAAATATCAGTGCTTTTATATTCTGTTATCTGACTCAACACTACTGTTTTTTGGAATGTGTACTTATGCTGGAAATTGTAAATTTTTCTATTTAATTACTCCTGCAGATGACTGCCCTGCTGTGATGTAACTAAATTATAACCTAATTGGTTGTAGTAGAACATCATACTCTTGGGTGTGATTTTATTTGTCGTCCGACGACGCTCCGATCGTTTTTATATGCCCGGAGCGATCGCCCGATGATCAACCAGAGCGTTCTTATATGTCGCTCGACGACGCACCGGTCGCCCCACGAAATCGGTGGATAAAATTAACTATTTAAAAAATTTGCGCGCACCGCGAGCTTTTTCAGGAATAAAATCGTAGTAAAGCAGCTATTTGTTCTATTTTATATCTGTAAACGACGTAACTTTACACTGATCACCCAGTACATCTTCCTTTATTCTATTAATATTTTATCTGTTTCTTTTAAGTCAAATTATAGAGGTAAAGTCAACCGAAATAAAAAAAAAATTAAACCGCAACAAAAAAATTACAAATGAAATAAGTTCTACAAAGACCAATTTTATCTTTCAAGCAGGTATAAGAGGAGTATACATACAATCACAACGGTATATTAGACTTTTAAAAGCTATACTACCTATTTTATAAATTATCCATAATAAATCCACAAATTGTCATACAAACATATTATACTCTAACGCTAACCAAATAGATCTCAAAATTGTAGTCCCACTCGTTATCAAAACAATATGGCGGCTGCCTTTATCAAATTATGGGAATTGCTCACAAAACCATAATATAAGAGGATTATAAGCTTTTTCTTAAGTTTTTACCTTGAAATGGTACTTATTCACGAAAACAATACACTAGCAGACGCTCACCTGCGAAAGCTTAAGAAATATGATATCGACGCCCATTGTTTTTTTACTAGCCTACTGATAACCAAAAAAAAATATATTTCTATGTATAAAAGTTATCTAGGTGCTTATTAGTATTAAAAAAGATCTAATAAACCGAAATGTATTATATATTTGAAAAGTTAACGTTTATATTCAGTCTTGATATGGGCTTTGACTGCGGTACACCGGTGTACCAGCGCAGCTTTATGCAATGTATAGATTTGGTCACCGGTGTACCGGCGCGGGTTTATAGGATGATTTATTCGATGATCTAGGCTGGTTGTGTCTACAAGATCAAGCAGGTTTGTATAATAAACTCATATTTATTGGAAATGATTGATCGGAGATTTTTACAGTGACAGATATGATACAGAGCCGTTCTTAAAAGGCGGATGATGAGCGTCGCTCTGCGATCGTCTGTCGTCGGACGACAAATAAGAACGCACCCCTGAGGACTGGGTGGGGCATTGAGCCCCTTCTCCTTGCCCCTGCGGCACCTCAGGGGGCAACCTATTTACAGACTGCAACTGAGATTTTTCTTCCAGGGTGATATTCTGTATAGTCTTGGTTTAGTGTCTGAAATTATTATTTTAAATCTTTTATCTACATAAACACATCCTCATCAACTCAGTTTTATCTTAAGTATGATACATACCTACCTATAATGTCTTACTTACCACAGCCATAATACCATACTACCACATATGCTTATAAAGTGTATTTAGTTATGTACTTTTATATATTACTGTTGTCCATATTAGGGGTAAGTAGTATTTCACTAACCGTGTTCAAAGCAACCGACCTACATTATGGGGTGCAGTGAAAAAATTTCACTTGTATGGCAAATATATGGCCACCCTAAAATTAATAAGTATGATTTCCTCATATTTTATTTAAATTGATAGCTTGATTTATATATTTTTTTATAAAATTCAATGCCCTTGTGTTTCTATCTATGCTATAGAAGTTTTTATTTTATTTTAAGCTTCATGCTTAAATATAACAGTTCAGTGCCATTCAGAATTTTAAACTACAACCACCTTATTATAAAACATGGACTAAAAATATTCACCTAGTTTAAAACATGGTTTAAGGGAATTTCCTATATGGAATATGCTTAAACTATGCATAGCAATGCACTGCACTCTTGAGATATAAGATGTTCTTCTACAAATCTCTTGCATTTCACTGTTGAATAATTGGCAAATGTGTTATACTTACCCAGGCCGACTATGCGAAGTCCTACCACTGCAATAGTCTAATGAGTTCTATAATTATGCTGTAAGGGTAATCTCATCATAGTGGATAGATGGGCATAATCATCTTATAGAAGTAATAAACTCATTGTAGTATTAGAGAACCCGAAAAATTCTAGAAACCTGTCCATAAGCACCATACTGGATCGCAGAATGAAGCATGTCAAGCTTTGCATTTATGTGCTTTATTTGTTTGTTAACTTGTAGAATTGTGGGGGAAGAAAGCATGGGAATAACTATCAGTATGTATGATAATATACAATAAAGTAGTTAAAAGTAGATATGAGGCAACATCCATGGAATGATTCTACTTCAGGTCCCAAACTAGGCAGAGTCTGTGCTATGGTAACCTTATGACTGATATACCTGACCTTTTTGACCTGTCGGGGGATCGAACTTGGGTCTAGCAGCTCAGGGAAGGCAGAGCTGCTACCAGCTGGCTAGTCAGATATTGTATCAATAGTACAAATATCAAAGAAATGATGTTTCATATCTGTTGAAATGAATTGGTCATTGGTTCTTTACATTAGTCATGAGTCACTTGCATTGCTTGTTTTCGACATGCATAGAGTAAAATAATTGCATTATTCTGGTGTTTCAATAATTTGAGACATTTAAACGAGCCAAGGGTAACTATTTCATAAAATCAATGTTATCAAGTTATTAAGGTGATTTTCAACTGCCTATAGAAGGTTTTAGTGTTCTCAATGACTTTATGACTGCTATCTATTCTACATAATATATTGACATTCTACTTTTTGTGATATTTGACATTCGAAAATCTATCCTCTAAGCTCTTGGACATACTCAATATGGTGAACGATTTGGATTAGTTTTTCTATATTTTGTCATCAACCATGAAGAAGTATCTCCGAAAATCCCAAGTAACATTATTTTTTTTTATTTCAGATTGTCAGTTAAATGAGAAAGTGGATATTTATGGAGATCTAGAAGGCCAATGTAAAAGGGGTCTTAAAGTTGAGTACACCGGCAAAAAACTATATGTGGGAACTGGGTATTTGAAGATGTTGAGAAATGAATTATTTGATCATGGAGTTCAGCCTAGGTAACAATTTTGTATTATTATATATAACTTTTTTATGTTATATAAATTTGCTAGCTACGGCCGCGGTTTCACCTGCGTGGTGATGGATGATGATGCAAAGTATACTATGCCCTTCCCCGAGCGAGATACGAGTATGACAACATGAAAAACACAAAACTCAAAAAATGTACGGTTTGCTGCGGCCCTCGGTTTCACCCGCGTGGTGACGGATGATGATGATGATGAAAACTATCTTATGTCCTCTCCCGAGATACCTATGACAATTCCAAAAAAACATAAAAATTGGTCCAGTCATTCTTGAGTTATAAAGATCGTAACTAATACGACTTTGTATTATCTACATTATCTATTATTACTAGTTTCGCAGTTTCCTGCTAGCTATACGCTCGTTGATAGGGGGGGGTTAAGTGTGGTTGAGCAGTTTCCTGCAACCAGAGAATAGGTAAGGGATAATTGATGGTAAATACCTTTGTCGAGGAGCTCGTGGTCTGGTGGGTGCTGGTGACCGTGGGTCCTCGTGGAGGCGTCCTGCTGTCGACGGCGTGCTGAATGAGCTGAAGAACTATTGTCACTTGGTTCTAATGTTTGTATTGTCCCTTTGGGTTGTGCACTGGTTTACGCGGCGGGCTGAATGCGTGTGTACACACGTGCTGATTTAGGAGTAGTGTCTGGTTGGACCGAACACACCCTGAAGGTCACTCGCGGCGAAGTCATTCGCGGTGACTCGTGCTGATATAAAATGGCGGTGCCATGCGGTTGCTGCGCGGCGGTACACGTCCGCCGGTCGCGAGTACAAAAAGGTGACTGTTTCCGCTTCCTTTCGCAGCCGCCTTCTTCTAGTTATGACAGCTGCAGGCGAAGCGGCGGTGGGGCACGCGGGCGCGGTGCGCCTTGAGGTGACGTCACGCTTTGGCGTGAACATATTCCCCACTCGGCAAAGGTGTGGTGTGGTGGTCAATCGACAGTCAGGTGGTCGTTCTTGATTTCCACCACTCGGGTGACGCCATCCCTTCATGGGTTCGTCTTGTGGCTCATGCGCCAGTGTAGAGGCGGCACCTGGTCGTCCACCATCAGTACCAGTTCCCCGACTTGAGGTGGGCTGGATCGGGGAGTCCGTTTGGAGCGTGTTTGGATGGTGTGCAGGTAGGGTTTGGACCAGGATTGCCAAAGGTGTTGGGATAAGGGTAGGACGAGCTTGAACCCTTTTGTGTGCCGAAATGGCTCGTCCTCCTACCGAATACTCAGGTAGGGCACCGAGCTGACGCTTTAAAAGGACATGACCCGCGGTGAGTAATTCAAATTCCGCGGGGTCAAAAGAGAGTGGGCTGAGAGGGCGTGCATTGAGCATGGCTGCAATGCGCGTTAAAAGAGCTGAAAGTGTAGGTGTGATATTGTTATTATTGGTTGCAAGAAAGTCTTGTATTTCCCTAAGTTCATTTCTAGCGCCTACATAAATTGTACCGCAATTATATCTAATTAACGTCGGTACACCGCGCCTAGAAACAAAACGCTGTAATGCCGCAAGGAACGCTTTCGTGGATAACTCAGATACCGGTTCGAGATGGACCGCCTTCGTGGCTAGGCATGTTATAACACAGAAGTAGCCTTTTAATAGCTTGGCGTTTCTCAGTGTACTGGATTTTATCAAAAATGGTCCAGTAAAGTCCGTCGTGACTTTGCTAAATACGGGCTGAACGTTTACGCGGTCGGCGGGTGAGTCGGCCATGGACGGAGCCTTAGTTTGGACGCGGAAACGTAAACATTGTATACATTTGTATACTGATAACGTCCAGAATTGCTGGCGCAAGGGTGAGTGCAGAATGTCAGCACCTAACTGACTTAAGGTGTTTGCGATGACAGTTTGTCGTCGTGTTGTGTGTGTGTGCTGATTCTTTGCGGGCTGAGTCGGTATTTGTTGGATGTGCCGTCCTAGTCATTGCCTAGGCGGCGGTGAAGGACGCGAGGTAGTGCGCGGTGGAGTACGACGGGAGTACACCATCTGGCCCGTATCAGGTGAGGGACGGCGCCGTGGTACCTCGCGCTGTTGTACCGGCAATAAGCGCACTGGTAGTGCGTAGTATCGTGTACATACCCGAGGCTTGTGACCCTTTACATTACTACATGGGTAGCAATGGTTGTCACCATAGTGAGGTTGCGGGTTCGATACCTGTTTGGGTCTTGGCGCGGAGCTGAACGGTCGTGCGTTCGAACCCTGCGCATAGCGCGGAGGTTGTGGGTTCGAAACCTGCTGAAGTGGGGACGAGAAGCGCGCGGGTATAGTCGCGGAGCCGATAGGTTGCAGGTTCGAATCCTGCTGAGCAGATGACGAGAAGCGCGCGGGTATAGGCGCGGAGCTGAGAGGTTGCAGGTTCGAATCCTGCGCATAGCACTGAGGCTGCAGGTTCGATACCTGCTGAGCAGATGACGAGAAGCGCGCGGGTATAGGCGCGGAGCTGATTGGGTGCAGGTTCGAAACCTGCGTATAGCACAGAGGCCGCAGGTTCGATACCTGCTGAGCTGATGGCGATAAGCGCGCTGGTATAGGCGCGGAGCTGAGGGGGTGCAGGTTCGAATCCTGCGTATAGCACTGTGGCTGCAGGTTCGATACCTGCTGAGCTGATGGCGATAAGCGCGCTGGTATAGGCGCGGAGCTGAGAGGGTGCAGGTTCGAATCCTGCGCATAGCACTGAGGCTGCAGGTTCGATACCTGCTGAGCTGATATTGAAAAGCGCGCGGGTATAGGCGCTGAGCTGAGAGGGTGCAGGTTCGAATCCTGCTTATAGCACTGTGGGTGCAGGTTCGATACCTGCTGAGCTGATATTGAAAAGCGCGCGGGTATAGGCGCTGAGCTGAGAGGGTGCAGGTTCGAATCCTGCGTATAGCACTGTGGCTGCAGGTTCGATACCTGCGGAGCTGATGATGATAAGCGCGCGGGTATAGGCGCGGAGCTGAGAGGGTGCGGGTTCGAATCCTGCGCACAGCCCTGAGGCTGCAGGTTCGATGCCTGCTGAGTTGACTTCGAGGGGCGCGCGGGTATTGGCGCGGTTATTACATCGTCATTGGTAGCTAATGACCATGTTTTTTGTTCTAATACTACAACGAGAATCACGTAATAGGCGTCTATTGTCCTTCCATACTGCTCGTTGTAGAATTCCTCCTCGTCGTCTGATAAACCTACGGAGTCTAAAATTATATAATATGCCGCGTCAAATCTATCGCGGGTCAATTTTACGCCTGCGGCTCTGGCAGCGAATCCAGGGCTATAGCGCCTAGGTTTGCTAGACCTCAATGATAACGCTTCCAAATTAAGCTTAATAATAGCGATTTGTAACTGTCTAAATCTGGCTACCTGTGATTCAGAAGGCATCGTTAATCGTCGTAGGCGAAGTCAGGCACAAGGACGCAAGCAAAATTAAAAGGAAATAAAAATATTAAAGTATTTAATCGTAGGTGAAATTCCGCACCTCCTTTTTTCGGAAGTCGGTTAAAATAACGTCTAAATTAATAACGTGTGTACGAAACCTTATATGAGCTGATGGTTTAATTACTTAATTAATTGAAACCTGTAAGTTCGTTCGGTACTAAATATTTAATAACTGCGCGGAACCCTAATTTACATATAAGTAGTTAACCCAATTATAAATAACATATGTAACCTAATTAAGTAGCATGTCTAAATGATTTATGAGTGTTGAATCACAACAGCTAATTACGTAATAATTTTCACGGAACTCCAAAATGGTGTGCGGATCTCTATTAGGTAAGGATATAGTTCTTGAAATAAAATAAATTGGGCTGAATTCCAGACGTTCGACTATGGACGAATTATGATTATTTAATCTCAAGAACACAAGCAAACCCGTCTAACAGTACTTAGTATAATTTTATAATTAAAATCAACAAAGCACCTGGCGTAGGTAGGTACTTAGCCTTAAGAATTTTAATTACGAACCTTTCTTGCAAACAATTAGTGAACAATCGTATCGGCAGTCGTTCCAATTAGTAACAAGGGTCAGTTTCGCTTGGCAATATGTTTGTTCCTAACGAGTGGAATTTTTTTGCTAGAAGCTTCGAATCGCTAGTCGGGTTAGTTTGGCTTGGCAAATCGCACTGCCGGTTCACTCGTCTAGAAGCTTCGGATTGATTTGTATGACGTAAGGGGATTTACATTAAATCAATATCTATAAGAAGTAGTTTGTAAATTAAATAAGATTGATATCCGATATTTGGGAATTATTGAGCTTAAATGTGGGCTGATTTGTATGACGTAATTTGGGTAATATTAAGTCAATAAAATGTAGTTTGTAAATTAAATAGGTCTGATAGGGATTGATATCCGTTATTTGGGAATTAAATTGAGTTTATTGTGGGCTGATTTAATGGACTGTATTTAAGGGATAGGGGGTGATAGCATTGGTTTATCCGGCAGCGAAAGAGATTATGTTGCCGGATATCCGCGCTCGTGGGAAATGTGGTTTATCCGGGTACCCGGTTATATCCGGATAACCGGATAAATCCGGCTCGAAGGAAAATATAGTTTCGCAGTTTCCTGCTAGCTATACGCTCGTTGATAGGGGGGGGTTAAGTGTGGTTGAGCAGTTTCCTGCAACCAGAGAATAGGTAAGGGATAATTGATGGTAAATACCTTTGTCGAGGAGCTCGTGGTCTGGTGGGTGCTGGTGACCGTGGGTCCTCGTGGAGGCGTCCTGCTGTCGACGGCGTGCTGAATGAGCTGAAGAACTATTGTCACTTGGTTCTAATGTTTGTATTGTCCCTTTGGGTTGTGCACTGGTTTACGCGGCGGGCTGAATGCGTGTGTACACACGTGCTGATTTAGGAGTAGTGTCTGGTTGGACCGAACACACCCTGAAGGTCACTCGCGGCGAAGTCATTCGCGGTGACTCGTGCTGATATAAAATGGCGGTGCCATGCGGTTGCTGCGCGGCGGTACACGTCCGCCGGTCGCGAGTACAAAAAGGTGACTGTTTCCGCTTCCTTTCGCAGCCGCCTTCTTCTAGTTATGACAGCTGCAGGCGAAGCGGCGGTGGGGCACGCGGGCGCGGTGCGCCTTGAGGTGACGTCACGCTTTGGCGTGAACAATTACTTTGAGGGGACTTGTAGGTAGTTAAAGAATCTCCATCCGGAATGCTTTTCTTAAGATGCTGGGAAATCCGTTACTAAGTAGGATTCTTGTGCCAGAGGTTGTCTTGGTTGGTACGCAGGTACCAATGCAGTGCCAGTTTTTCTGGCGAAAAGCAATAATGCGCAAGCATTACTTTGTGAAGAGCTCTGTTGCAAGTGAAATTACTGAGCGAAATGAGATTCAAAGACTACTTGACAGACTCTAGGAGTAGGGATGTTAGACCCCCCACAACTCAGGAATTATGACATTGGTTTGTATAAATTATGGTTCTTTACATAAGTTTATACTTAATAAATATATAAGGCGGTCAATTTTAAAAACTGCAGGACTATTTGGGGATCGCTTTATTACACAGGTTTGGTGCAAATGTCAGTAGATACACCTATCAAAATTTACGAACCATTAATGTAATAATCGTATTTTTATAGTGTGTAGCACAGAGTAGTACACCATAGCATAAATTTACTCCGTAGGAGTGTAACCTGTTAGTCTGGTTCAGTAATTAAAAATTAAAATATTAGAAAATAATTCTAGCCAAATCACAAGTGTCGCCATCTAGGTGAAAGTATTACTAGCTCGAAGACACCTACGACACAGAGGGCGCTATTGCTAATAAAGCAATGCATGGAGCTTACCACGCGCGACAAGGAGAGATCTCCGCTGATTACAGCTGTAAGCGTGTGCTGCTGCGTGCCCCATGCAGCACACACTTCCAGCGTGTGGAGTGCCGTATCCTCCGGAGCCCCACATTCATGACAGGCTGGGGTCGCCTCCCGTCTTGCAATTTGATGCACGTACTTTCCGAAGCATCCGTGCCCGGAAAGCACCTGCACCAATCGGAAGGTGAGCGACCCGACGCCGTCTTACCCACCTATGGAGGACCGGGCGGATGGCCTCTACCGTCCGCTGCCCAGGGACTGGTGGAGCCAGGTCCTCCGACCTCCGCCACAACAGGACGGCTCGTGCCTGCCACCGCATGTGTGTCACCTCTTCCCGCGCTGGGGGGTCTCCTCGGGATCTCCTTACCGCCACGAAGTGGTACACTTCGGCGAGGATCTGGGCTTGGAGCTCCCAGGTAGGATCATAGGCCAGCACGCAAGCCGCCGTCCAGGATACCGTCCGGTATCCACGTATCGCCCTCGTCACGATAACCCGCTGTGGACGTCGCAGCAGTCGTATATCATTTTTTTGTGATATTCTAGAACTTGGGCAAAGAGTTGCGATTTCATATTCTGTGTCAGTTAAAGAATCTAATTCAGAATCACTGCTATCAGAATCTCCGACTGGGTTATAAATTATTCCGTCATATTATCGATTACGTGGTCTCTTTTGACGTAAGCCTCTTCTGTTGTATTGACGCTATAGGCTACGTTCCGGGAAGCGCCGAAATCACTCGCGGCGATCGCACACCCATTCCATTAGAAGCCCGCGATCATCGTGAGCGAGCTCGATACGTCATCGATGACGTCACCGAAAACGCTCACAACGCTCGCAGATCTTAGGTGGGTTTTCGTGGTCGTTTGCGAGCTGTCACTGTCAAAGATCAAATGTATAGGATTCTATCGATTTTTGACAGAAAAGTTGGCGCGCTTTTCGCGACCGCGTAATTGTTCCACTTAATAATAATAATAATATATAATAATAATAATAATATTCATTTATTTCAGACAATGTCCATATGTTAAAATTACAAATTAAAATTTAAAATTACAAAATTATATATCATTATTCAATTAAAATTATCAAATTATAATACAATAAATAAACAAAATTTTTGCTATCTTAACCTAAACTTCGGTTTGGACCCGGAGTGCTCGATGTGCACACCTGTCCAGTGCTGCATTATCGGGCAGTCCAAATCCATCCGCCAGGCGAACAGCTGCAGGTAGCTGTTGGAGCTGCCCCGCACCCGGCGCATCAGGGACGCGATTCGCTTGCGCATGATCGCTACAAATCCATCTATGTGCGCGTCCGCGAACATCCCCGATGCGCTGCAGTGGCGCGGCAGCCACATCAGCGCCCTGAAGGCGTTGTTATATTGGACTCGCAGGGCGTTCTAGGACTTTTTCGTGTACTTGACCCATAGGCTGCACGTGTAGAAAGACTGACAGTAAGCTCTAAAAAGAGTAGCTTTCACTTGTGCAGTGCATCGTGCAAACCTACGGGCCAGCATATTGCCCCTGACTGACAACGCCCTGCGCTCCCTTTCCATATCAATATCGTCTGCGAGCGTCTCGGTCACCCAGTGGCCCAGATACTTAAACTGCTGGACTCGTTTCAGGACCCATCCGCTTAGTGTGACTGGCGGGACAGAGTCGTACGTTTTCGATCCCGCTTTGAACACTACGAGTTCGCTTTTAATGGCGTTGTATCTGAGCCCGTGAGCCTCCGCGTAACGCTCGCAGATCGCAATGAGCTTTCTGAGGGCCCTGATCGATGGGCTCAACAACACCATGTCATCTGCATAACTGATGTTGTTAACAATTACACCATCAATCGAGCAGCCGACACGGGCATTGCAGAGGTCACTGATCAGGCTGTCAGTGTACAGGTTGAATAGGCTCGGTGACGATAAACCGCCCTGTCTCACACCACACTCCAACCTGTACACCTCCGATAGCGACCCCGACCATCTCACAAAGTTGCTCTGATTGCCATACCAGTACTTAAGGAGAGATACAAACTCAGGGGGGAGGTCCGTGTCGCTCGACAACTTGTGCCACAACCTGTCATACGCCACAAGATCAAAAGCCTTAGATAAATCTAAGAAGCAGGCGTAGACAGGTGTGCTTCTGTTGGTGTAGTATTGGACGGTGTGCTTGAGATTCAGTATAGCCGTTTCAGTCGATAGCCCAGGTCTAAAACCGAACTGAGCATCATGTAGCTTTAGATATTGTCGCAACTGATTATCAATCACGCCGTCCAGCACCTTGGCAATTACTGTTGCGAGCGATATCGGCCTGTAGTTCCCTAGGCTAGATGCATCCCCTGTTTTATTTTTAATGATCGGAACAACTACAGTCTTCATCATGGCCTCAGGCAGATATGAATGACCCACACAGAAGGTAAACAACATGGCGAGCACCCTTGGCAGATGAACACCTGCATGTTGCAGGTGCTCAATACTCAGTGAGTCATGGCCAGGGGATTTCCCTCGCTTCATGTCCCTCACCAACCGTGCAACCTGTTTCACCGTGATTCGCGTAATCGGTTCTCCTATCCTTGCATCACTTGCCTCAGTGTCTGTAGGTTCCAATGAAGAATGTACCTGAAAATGCTCCTTAAATAGGTTTGCAATCTGATTAGAGTCACTAATGCCCTCAACACTCACAGGGACGCTCGGTTTCGGATATAATACTTTTATTTTTATCTTTCAGTGGCATAGCAATCCATACAATATTGCCTGCATCGAGATTGCCAGTGGTGAATGAGACGCTTTACCCAAAAGGTGAGCTTCTGCTCCAGAATTTACCGTCAATAGTTTGTGGATGGGTAGTGAATGCACAACCTCAGGAACATGTGCTAGACATGTGTGCCGCCCCTGGCAATAAGACCACACATTTAGCAGAAATGTCTAATGACGAAGTCAGTTCTTATCTCTTATTTTATACACAACTTTTAACTTCTAAAACTGCAATATTCTTACTTTTTTATCGTTTATTTTAGGCATTCATAACTGCACTTGATAAAACGGCACAAAAAATAGCAAAAGTCAACGAAAACTGTGAAATTCAAGGAGTCACATGTGTCAAGGCGTTTTCTATGGATTCAACGAAATGTTGTTTGGAAAATGTCAATGAAAACACCGGTGAACCGCCATTCCCTTCTAATAGTTTTGACAAAGTGCTATTGGATGCACCGTGCAGTGGCTTGGGAAATAGGCCTCAATTGCATAATAAGATGACTCCTAAAATGATAAAATCATACAAGTATGTGCAGAGGAAATTATTTGCTGCGGTAAGTGGGTGGTGAATTGTATGAGTACACTGCAGAGTTCAAGTTTATATGACCACGTGGCAAATCCGTTTCTGTAAATCAATATCAATAATTATGTAAAGTAATATCAAAACGCGAGCGAGATAATTGCGATAGACACCTAACGCTGACATCCACACAAAATTACACTTAGCGAAGAAAAATGCTTAAAACACCATTGTATTTCTTATGCCAATCGATCCTATTTCATATATCAAAAGACTATACCGGTTAAATACCTGCCCTAACTGTTCCGACACAAAAACCCACCCTGTATTCCAATCAATAATTACCCCTGAAAGACATAACACATCTTTACAGGCAGTGAATGTGCTCAAAGGAGGTGGCAGACTGGTGTACAGCACTTGCACAGTGACTGTTGAAGAAAACGAAGGCATGGTAGCATGGGCCCTTGACAACTTCCCCTGCTTAAAGTTAATACCTGCTGAACCACTGCTTGGAGGACCTGGATTACCTAACAAAGGGTTAAATGATGCACAGAGGTATCTAAAATATATTTATTTGAACTTACAATCATCATCTACGTCATAATATATTTAAAAATTCAACAATCTATATATACTAAATATTGGTACAATGCAGACGGCACATCAGTTATCTAAAATCTAACAAAATATTAATCAACTTGCACTCTATACTTGTACTTTAATTTAAATCACTTTAAGGTTGTTTCGGTAACAAAATATCACAATAAATCAAAATGCTGTTCATTATCTACATACTATGTTTAGTATATCACATTGTAATATAAACTATGGCAAGATTTAAAAATATCGGCCCAACTCGATATACCCGTACCAACATAATCAGGATGCCACCATGCTGGCATATCCATTCAAGTTTCTTATTATATTATATTATTTCGTTTTTACTCATCTTGATCAAGTTAACATATTATTGTCTATGTATCCAAGAAGGAACCTTGCTTTTGATTTCCTATTTGTAACCAAAATTAATGTAACTAAATCCTTATTTTGTCTTCTTTTAGGTTAATGGTACAAAGATTTGGCCCCGAGTTGGACCCACTGAGGTTAGCGGAAGACATCTACAGAGATTCCATAGGTTTTTTCATAGCTGCATTTACAAAACTACCCACACCTTAGATATACATATAAAATTATTACTAATTAAATATATAATCAACGAAATTGTTGTCTTTGTTTCCAATAAATTATCGATCTATGGTTTCCCGAAAGCCCTTATTATTAGCCTTATTGTTAGAACTTTCACATGTATGTATGTTATCATCATGCAAAATAGACGGCGAACTTGAACGTGAGCGGTCTATATGGATGCGCTGCAAACTGGACGCCACTTCAAGCGCGATGCAAACTTGACGATAAACTGGATCGTGTATGGCGTCCATTAAGTCAGTGTGTGGCATAATACTTTAGTTCTTACTTTTAATATTTTCGATGCGAACCCACAGGCCAGTTTTAGTTTTGAGCAGTACAGCTCTCTTGTCGAACGATACAACTTTCTCAGTCTTGGAGCATGTTGAGAATTTGAAGTTTTTCATGAGAGAAACCATAGCAACTTTAGCAGATATCATAGCGAAACGTAGACCTGTAAAAGAATATTATTTTATTCCCAATGCCAGAACTGGTAAGATTAGATTCTTTGTAAATGGCCTCTTAGACTTGACTTGAGTATTGATACTTTGCCAGTATCTGTTACATGATAGTTTCATAAACTGCAGGAGAAATCAAAATAAACTTTTAGGCCTTTATTAATAAACGTTGCGTAAACATAGATTAGGCGTAACATGCTTTGTCTTGCTTTCACGCGTGACATTTACTGCAAGCGAAAAATTGACAGACAGATAGATGTTTTAACTACTCCGGGTTTTCTACAAGTTTATTAATCTGTCCGACTCAGCAAGACTCATTCGAGTTAAGTTTCATTCATAAATCTATTGTTATTTTTTGCGCTGATGCGGACGGGTTAATAAGGCCGCTAGAGTATGGTCAGTGATTAGAAGAGAGATTCAAACAAACCATTCCACTCTAGTGATTATTAGTTTTTAATTAAATTCCTTTTTCCTACCATTTGGACGGTTGGCGCAGTTAGTAGCACCCCTGCCTTCTGAGCCGCTGGCCCCGGGTTCGATCCCCGGACAGTTCAAACATTTGTGTGCATGAACATGTCTGTTTGATCTGTGTCTGGGTGTGTATATCAGTATGTATATCAGTCATCAGGTTACCATAGTACAGACTCTGCCTAGTTTGGAACCTGAAGACCTTTGTGTGGATTTAATTTTTTTTATTAATAAGAACTAAAATAATTAAAAACAACGCCAAAAATTATAAAATAAATATTGATAAATTCAGATGCGATGTATGGAGAAGGCAGAGATCATGAGAATATAACTTGAAATGTTCCAAAGATCTTTAATATTAGATGTTGAATCAATTTTAATCGAAATGTCAGAACATGTTTTTTTGTTGAGCACAAAATGTTGATCAACTAAAATAGAACCGTGTGAACCATGCTGCTGTTATGGAAAAACATGGCGCTTGGCACGTGTCGCGATACGATGTGAAATACTTAACCGAATCTATATTTGTAAGTATGATAATAATTTGTGAAAAATTGCAAAAATTTACAGTCTGTCTAGTTGAGAGCGCGTCGCGTCAATATAGTCAGTAGTCAGTCAAAAGGTCTACATCAGAAGCTTTAGAACTAATTATCACGGCACTTACACATGAGTAAACATTAGAAATTTGGGAGCTCCCGATATTTCGGCACTGTATACATACAAGCGCTATGATTACATGCTCATAAACTGGTAAAGTGAAAAAAACAAAGTCGTGCGGGATTGGCATCCACAGCATGCTGATCGGTGTCGCCAGCTTGGCACAGAACCTTTCGGTTTGTTCTAGCATCTGTCATCGAGAGCCAATCTTCATTCTAGGTCTACTCGTATTGTGACAGTGTAACCTTCGAATTACAAAATACTAAACCCGTTTCTAAAGTTAATTCTTGCATTAGTGACCATGTCAGTTTAAAAACTTATAAAATACTAGCTATCAAAAAGATATATATAGCGCAAGTAGTGCCAAAATATCGGTAACTAAGCAGTAGAACTCTCTGTGAACGAGTTCGTTCGGGGAATTACTGGCACCGTACCCATTTCTACCGCATTTCCTTCGCATTACTCTGTTCTGTTTGAAGGGTTGAGTGCCGCTGATAATACAGGCAAATGAGACTTAACAACCTTGTCTCGGTATGATAGGAACAAGGCAGTTTGTCACTTGTGACGAAACGCAGCTGTTATAGGCAGGGGTTACCGCTTAACACCAGATAAGCCTCGTGATAGTACTGTCTCGTTATGATATTTAAAAAAACCTAAAGGGAATATACGCTAACTATCCGTGTTTTAGTAATATTTCTAACATATTTGCAACGGTAAATAGATCAGTAAACAGATCATGCAATACCTATACAATTTCTCGGCCCAGCACCAAACGCTAAGAACAAATGCGAGGGTCGGTTCTTCTTTTCTTCGCCAAGGAATCGTTCCGGACGGAACTCGTTAGGTTCAGGATAATATTCCGGGTCCATATGTATCCCATAAATGGGAATGGCGATCACGTCGCCGGTGTTAAGTTGAACTTTACTGTCGAGTTGGTAGGGCTTAGTGACCACGCGGTCCACTCGGCCTACCGGTGGGTAAACCCGAAGGGTTTCTGAAAATATAAAAATAGAGTTATTTCATTCACTGAATAAGAATGGGAGGTGGACCGACATCCAGTAACCCACCTTGTGCTGGATGTTGGTCCATCTCCCATTCATATGTGACCACCACGATGGTGGAGAAAATGGGCTTGCAGTGAGCTGCACAAGTATACATACATATATTATGTATAAATTCTACAAATATGAACCTTCTCTTTATTAGGAGAATTTCATTTGGAAGCAGTTATCCGTAAAAAAGTAAGAAATTCAATTTCCGTTAGGCACATTTGTGGTGTTTATTAGACAACATATTTTTTAATTTCATAATTCACTGATGTTTTCAAACAAAATATTTCCAAAAACCTAGATAAATACAATACGAATAATAGCATATGTTGGAAATATGTACAATTTGATTCTAAATAAGTTTGGTATTTCGTTAGTATGTCCCATTCATCCTATGCTGGCTTCATAAGAGGAAATAATATGGTCACAGATAATCACACGTCTAAGGTTTTTTGCCCAGCTCACTATCAGACACTAGTTCCAATATTTTCATAGGTGTGGTAAATAGATTGACTGTGGCGATTGATATTATGTACTCATTTTATATTTAGTAAAATTGTTGCTGAAACAATGCAATACTTATATCTTAGTGCGGCCGAATGTATACTAACCGAGAGTTATAATTCGCGCAATGGTTCGCGTCGTTGTATTTATTTCTACAATTGTTTCGCCCGGTGTTGTCCACTTTATTACAGAACCCAGATGCTTCTGACACTGAATCGGTGCTAACCGAGCAATCTCCTTCGTTTGTTGCACAAATTACGCAACCCCGCACAAGCTATATAAAAAGAAAAGTTTAATTGAACTGAAAAACTCTTAGCTCATTTCCATTACCTTAATGGTGTCATAGATGTATGTGCTTATCTTGTCCTGACCTGACATGACTAACTTCTCTAGTAGCCTGTACCTGAACCGCGAAGGAAAGTAGTGAAACGTCTCTTAACTACAATGTCACCTGTAGCAAAAATACAATAAAAGATATATACAATACCCAAAAGGAAAGCTTCGAGATACGTTAACTCAGCCAACAGTTCATAGGTCAGTTTCTTTCCCTCAGTGGTATTGTTGATGTGACTCCTCAGTTTGTCCTGAAGGTCGGGGTTAGTGGCTAGCACGTGGAGTGCGAAGGAAAGCAATGTGCTGGACGTCTCGTAGCCAGCTATGAGGAAGAGCAGGCATTGCGCGTCGATTGTGTCGTCATCCATATCTGCAATTTATGTTAATAATGAGTACCTAATATTCATATTAGTGTTGACAATAACATTGCTATAATATTCATAAAAACCAACGATGGACAAAGTGACCAAGAATAATGAAGCAATGTCAAATGTTGTAACATTTACATTGCTTCATTATTCTTGGTATCGGTCCCAACTCTGCGCTCTTAGCCAACGCTGGTCTCCCTTTGGGTCCGGTTTGTGACGTCACAGGAGAGTATGAACTTTAATGGCTCAGTATCCATCAACATGCACTGGGCATGTTGATGGATACTGGGAATAGAATAGTGACAAGTCTTAATGACAGTATTGCCGATATTCGTGATGCCGAAATACCTCCAACATTGTCGCAACGACCGGAACCGACGGTATAACATGGTCTCTGAGGCACGCTCATTACAAAATGCCACTATAGAGTTAAACCAACCAAGGAGTCACCGTATATAACAAGGTTGCTTTACCTAGTTGATAACTTAAGAACAAGTTTACATTGGTGGGCACCGTTGCGAGCTTTACTATGGCAACGAGGCGGAACGCAACGACGAGCGCACCGCAGTCAAGATCCTGAAGAAGGGTTCCGGACGAAGCCGACACAATTGTCGCTTGTGATATCGACAACGCGTAAATCACGTTAATCCTGTTTTATTATTACACAATTATAAAAACTTGAATTTTATTAAAATTATATCTAAACATAGACCAAAAATGGGTACCCGTATTTATGTATTAGATATAAATAAAATAAATATTCTCTACCAATTAACAACCCTTGCCTATATTTATAACTAGGTACCTACAAACCGTATAGATATTATAGGTATGCATAGTAGTAATTAATAAGCTGCGTGAGGGCACGCATAATAAACTTGCACTCGTTCAGCTCATTTAAAAAACACCTCGCTGATTATTTTGATATCGGACATCAAGCTTTTATAATAATGTTACAAGTGATGTAAATGTAAATATGAGTAAACAAATCAAATGTGTGAAGTTGGCTGTAAATATTTATTGGATATGTATTACAACATATAATTTATTTTATTTTAATGTATTTTTAGAAATGATATGCGAAGTATAATATTTATAAATAGTTAAGTTCTCAAGTAAGTGATTCTGGTGGCGCGTATATGCTAAATTTTTAATGGACTGTATTTGCGGTGCGTGATGAAAAGTCTGTGACCTAGGCTAGTGGCACTTCCAGTAGGAATTCGAGCTGCTGCGGAGAAGAACAAAGAATACAGCACGATAGGGAAAGGAACTGCACTGACCTGTTCGATCCTCTTGGATTGCCTGTAGATCCGGTGACGTGAAAAGGCCGGCGGCGGAGGCGGCTGGTCCTGGAGATCCCAGCACAACTCTGTTTATAATGTTCCTTTGCTGATAACACCACTATAACGACACGATCACTAGCTAGGTCCAGTGTAATCACCGATCGATATATTCCTTATTTTGTAAGGAGCGATGCGTGCGCGTTGACCCTTTTAGTTGGCAGTGCTGTATGTATGTGACGGACGATCGTCATCGGCCGTCGTTATCCATCCTGCTTGCACTCGCAGGCAGGTAGTGCGGGAGAAAGGAAGGGGAATAAGGATTATGCGGAAGTGCCAATAGACTACAACGAAAAATAATATATACTCGCGCAACCATTCCCCCCCAGTTTGAAGGGTTACCTTCAAGAAATTAAACTAAAGCTACCAAATGCGATAATTATGCATAAATGTATGCTACACTAACCTAATAATATCTACAAAACTATAATTACTGCTGGTTTGGCAATGG
This sequence comes from Selenia dentaria, assembly GCA_917880725.1. Classification (NCBI taxonomy): domain Eukaryota; kingdom Metazoa; phylum Arthropoda; class Insecta; order Lepidoptera; family Geometridae; genus Selenia; species Selenia dentaria. The sequence continues at coordinate 36,977,458 of OU862875.1, read as the reverse complement.
GCAGAGACGTATAACCGGGCGTAAGTAAGATCCGGTTGCGGTTTTGACGCGCACAATTCTTGTCACCCCATCTGAACCAGGGAAAATTTCCTCAATTACACCCAGAGGCCAGTGTAGAGGGGGTGCATTCTCGGTGATAAGAATAACTACAGTGCCGACAGTTATCGGATTCGAACGAATGTTCCATTTTAGACGCGACTGAAGCGTGTGAAGATAACTGGTTCTCCAGCGCTTCCAAAACGATTGTACTAATTTATCTAGAAGAGCGTGACGCGAAAGTACGTGCAGTCTATCTTCGTCAATATCCTGAGCCAGTAAATATTTAAGTGGGGTCATACAAAGGAAGTGAGCCGGCGTCAATGCTAACGGCTCCGAAGGGTCACTAGATAGAGTTCGGCATAGAGGGCGCGTGTTCATCACCGTTTCGATTTGAGTGAGGACTGTGCTCATCTCCTCGAAAGATAGAATCTGTGATCCCACGACCCGATGCAAATTCTGTTTTAGGCTCTTAATATTTGTTTCGCTATTACCATTAAAATGACTCGCGGCAGGGGTATTGAAGTGCCATTCGATGCGGTTTTCAGCTAAAACTTGAGCGAACTCCGTTTGATAATGTTTAGAGCGTAGAAATGCATGTAACTCTGAGATATTGCGTTTTGCACCTACATAATTCGTCCCGTTATCGGAGTACATGCGACCTACAGGACCACGACGCGATAAAAATCGTTTAAATGCAGCCATAAAACTTTGAGTACTCAAATCCCCAACTAACTCTATATGAACAGCGCGAGTTGTCATACAGACGAAGAGACAAACGTACGCTTTCGTGGTGCGGATACCACGACCCCTAGAGGGGGTGATTTTAAAAGCGCCACAAAAATCCGTCCCTGTATGAACAAATGGCTTAACAGTTTGTAAAACGCGGCAAGAGCGGTGGTCAGCCATCTCTGGTGCGTTAAAACGCGGACGCAGTTTAAAACAGGGCAGACATTTGTGTATTCTACTACGAATTAAATTGCGTGCAGAAAGTATCCAATACCTTTGTCTTAAAATAGACATCAACAAGTCGGGACCTGCGTGACAGTGTACTTTATGGTAGTAGTCAACCAACAAATCTAGTACATGATCCTTTCGCGGGAGTACTATAGGATGTTTTTGATCGTAATCTAAGTTTGCCTCTCTCAAACGACCACCGACTCGAATGAGTTCATCTTGCAAGAAAGGCTTTAAATGTTGAATTGCGTGACTACAAGTTTTGTTTGCTTTCAAACTGTTGAACTCGCCAGGGAAATGCGTTCGCTGCAACTCACGAAGAATGATAAGTTCTGCTTTGTCGAGATCTGCGGCAACTATATGCTTGCGTGGAGGTAATATTTTTATGAAGCGACAAATATACACTACACTATGCAGCAACTTCGACCACGACGAGAGTGAAATGACGTGACGTGAAAATACACGACTCCTCCAAACGCCCTCTGGCTTGCATCTGCAAAGCCCACTATAGTAATTGAACTGTCTGGCGAAATACCAATATGACGTCGGATTTGAATTCGTTCGAGCATAGGAAGCTCTTCTCTAAAGCGCGCCCACAGCCTAGCAATTGTGTCAGGTACCGCGTCATCCCAGTCGCAGTTAGAAAGCCAAAGTTCTTTAATAAGTAGCTTTGCGTATAAAACTACAGGTGCTACGAAACCCATAATATCCCATATCCTTGCTATGCATGACAACATGATACGTTTTGTACAAGTTTGCGGGGTCGAACTAACCTTGAGACTGAACACATCGGATTCGGGTGACCAGTTCAAGCCAGTTTTGACAGTAGATAGGCGATGAGAAGGCGGAATCGAATCTAATGCTAGTTGAGAATTGCTTGTCCATTTAACTAGGTCAAATTGACCGGCCTTCATTATATTTATGATTTGAGCAGAGGTTTCGACGGCTTCCCTCTCGCTATTAACACTAAACACGCAGTCATCCATATAGAGACCCGTCTCGATGACAGCCTTTGCCTTAGGGTAAGCGTCACCTTCATCAACAGCTAGCTGTTTGACAGTACGAAGCGCATGGAAGGGGCTGGACTTTAACCCAAAACAAACGCGGTTGAATTCGTAAACCTTCAAAGTTTCTTGTGGCGAAAATCTATACAAAAACCGTTGGAATCTGCGATCACAATTCCTTACTCCAATACAGAGGAACATGTGTCTTATATCCGCAGAGAGCGCAACAGCGAATAATCGAAAATTGACGATAATGTCGAAAAGGTTACCCTGAAGATTTTGACCACAATACAAAACATCGTTAAGGGAAACATTAGTGCTAGTCTTAGCACTCCCATCCAAGACCACGCGTAATTTTGTGGTGAGTTTATCATCTCTAATAACTCCGTGGTGCGGGATAATATAGGAGGGTAAATCCTGTGTCTCTTTAGTCTCGATAGGCGCAAGCGAGATAAAACCTTTATCGATATATTCATTGACAACATCATCGTACGCTTGTTTTAACTTCGGAGACGACAGCATTTTGCGCTCCAAGCAATAGAAGCGTCTTTCAGCCATTTTATACGAATCGCCCAGAGATGAAACCTCACCCTTGAACGGGAGTGCGACAATGTATCGACCACTTTCATCGCGGGTAGTAGTAGGTATGATTATAAATCTCCTCAGCCCTCCTATCATCAGGACTTAGGATTGGTGGAACATTGACTTCTTCAATTTCCCAAAATCGTCGGATGGTAGTCTCCAACGGCGGTTCGACGGCGCAACAATATGACACGGTCGAGTAATTATCGACGAGCGCGGGTGCGGATCCAACAATAACAAAACCTAGAACCGTTTCTAGTGCGTGCGGTGACGAACGCGCCGAGTGACCTTGTACCTTACGCGGTAGCAGGAGGTGAGGGAAGATCGAGGCGCCAATTAAAATATCGACGGCTCCTGGCACGGCGTAAGTATCATCGGCCAATGGCAAGTCAGCAAAATTTACTAATAACGAGGAGTCAACTGAAACAGTAGGTAGCTGCTCGGTAATTTTATCTACGACTAACGAATTTGAATCAAAGCGTGATGCGAATTTAATATTTACAGAGCCTTGGATGGCCTTCGTTGACCCTCCAATACCCCTTACTACAGAACACGCGGTGCGACCACTGTATGTTAATCCAAGTCGTTGGCAACAATCACGAAGGATAAAATTACTCTGCGAGGCACTATCAAGGTTAAACTATAGTCGCCCGGTACCCGCGGGGAGGGGGGAGGGGGGCGGAGGGGGGGGGGGGGAGGGGGAGGGGGTGAAGCCCCCCCTGCATCCCCCCCCGCCGGAGGCCTTTAGTTTTTGAGTAATAATTTTTTTAGTACTTAACCTCACTTTCGGCTATATCAGTATTTTTTACCTATTTTTTGTTTCACACCTAATCTATTAAGGCGGTTCGCTTCTGGCACGTTGTTTGTCATGTTCTAACCTAACCTAACCTATTTTTTGTTTCACACCTAACTTATTAAGGCGGTTCGCTTCTGGCACTTCGCCGGCCGCTGCCGCGGCACGCTCGCTTCGCTCGCTCGGCTCGTGCGTTGTTTGTCATGTTCTAACCTAACCTAACCTATTTTTTGTTTCACACCTAACTTATTAAGGCGGTTCGCTTCTGGCACTTCGCCGTTCCCACAGCCTCCAATTTTACCGCTGTAAAGATTTTGTTTTTCCAAATAAAATATCACAACTACTTCCCTGCAGTAATTAAACCAATCGGCTATAGTATTTGGGCTTAAACGTTGCTTCCTTTCTTTTTTATAAGGGTCTTCGTGAATTGTTTGGTCGTAGGTCCATCCTTGTGAGTATGCATATATAAGATAGTAAACATGCATTATGTCGATAGCAATATTTTCGAAAAATGTGCCAATTCTGCGAGAGATCTTGGCACCGCTGCCCGATTTAGATTTGCATGATCTTTTTGAGCACACAAATGTACCAAAACTTGTGCATCCGCATGAGTATGACACTTTCATGGATGTCCTGTGGGTTCGACACCGTTTCTCAGTTGGTATGAGACCTTGGTCTTCACTATATTTGATGCATTGGTCTTTAGTGCCCAATTTTCGCACAACGTCAGTTAAATTCCAATGATCAATCACTTCAGTGACGCAAAGTTTTCGTTTGGTTATAAGCTCGTTGTCGTCGTCGTCATTACTCGAAGAAGGTCCGGCGACAGGTTCAACGGGCAGATCAGGAGCCGAAGAAGGTCCGGCTACAGGCTCGACGGGCAGATCAGGAGCCGAAGAAGGTCCGGCAACAGGTTCGACGGGCAGATCAGGAGCCGAAACCGCGTCCGCTTCGGGTATTGTACTGTAATACTCCATTACAGCCAAGTGCAGTCCAGTTTTCAAGCCAAGTTCAAGTCGTAGAGCAATCCAAACAAATCCGGTAAGCAAGCCAAGTTTCAAGTCGTCGCGCAATCGAAGGAAGTCCAGGGAAAAAGCCAAAGTCGTAATAAAAATCGAAAAACAAGAGAGCACACATTCACGAAACTACGAGAGAAACGGAATGAATGGATGACAGTCCATCTGTCAGTAAGACAAAATGGCGCCTTTTTTTTTTCTTACGTTTAACGATAACGATACGTTTCGTTTAACTCATTTTCTCAACATTGCGTTCCATTTCACTTTTTTTTATCAAATTTTAATTTAATCATAATTAATTTAAACTACGTTTCCGGCAAAAAAAAATTGCTGGAAGGGCTTCAGGTGGACCCCAATGATACCCCTAAACTCGCACCTTCATCAAAATCAGGTACCGGACGGCTATAGCCAACCCAAACGGTAGCAGGCGCACGAGTCGAAGACAATGAGCACAATGTGACGTCATTAGTCGCGCAGTCTGGGCGGGCGGACGCTACAGGGCGGGCGGCTGCTACGTGCTGCGCGGTGCGCTGAGTGGGCCGAGCGGGCGGCGGCACTTGTCGCGCGGATCCGCAAACTCGACTACAATCGGTCTCAGACCTAACAACAAGCGATGCATTCCCACCGATCGACGAATCAACTGTGCTCACATTGTTTGCGGCTTTATTATTTCTTTCAAAGTGGAGCAAAGTGTGATGTTTAGACGAACATTTACGACAACTGTTACTACTATTACATGATAAAGCATGGTGCTTATCACTGAGACAATTTAAACATAAATTGTTAGCACGAACGAATGTGTAACGCTCATTAGGCGAAAGTCTCAGAAAACCTGTACACGTATACAATTGAGTGTGCGAAGAATTGCATAGAGAACAAGTCGATTGAGAATGCGTGGATGCGGTATTTACATAACAACTCGGTGTAGACTTCAGCGGTCTAGATACCGTATCCCCGCGGGAGCGTTCTAAAGGTTTCTTTATTTCTTGTTTCGACGAAGTCCGTTGCAGTATTTTGATATGGTTCCGTACAAATGACTCTAAATCGTCAAACTTCGGTAACTTATTCCCGATACCACTCTGGTTAGTCTCAAACAAGCGGACCGTCTCGAAATCCAGCTTTTTCAGACCGATATACAGAAACAAAAAATCACTTAAATCATCAACCTTAACATTCTTTAACGCGCGAACAGATGATGCAAAAACGTCTAAGAATTTTTCTAAGTTCTGTTCGTTGCAAACAGTTGTAGCTTTTAAATCAAATAACTGATCCAAATAAGCAGTTACGACTAATCTCTGATCTTCATATTTTGACTTCAATGTATTTAAAATCAACGAATAATTTTCAGCACAAAGCGTAATACCTGCGCAAGCCGTTTTTGCTTTGCCTGTGAGTTTTTCGACAAGATAATACAATTTCTCGTAGTCGGTCAAATTGTCGTTGCGATCTATGTTGTTTTCAAAACTATTTAAAAATAATCCCCAATTACGAATATCCCCGTTGAACTCCGGGATTTGGATGGGTGGTAATTTGGGTCTACTATGGTTGAGTTTGGGTTTCATTTCTACCTGGGAGGTAACAAAAGGCGGTTCTAATGATTTGGCGACATGTTTTATACGACAGTATAAGTCATCAAAGGATGACAAAGCCGAATAATTAACTGCGTAATCGGAATCCAATTCTAATTCTAGGGCGTTAATGTTGTGAATGACGGTCTCAAAATCCGTGCGCAAACAATCAATGTTCTCGATAGAACAAAGAAATGAATCTCTTATAGCCAAGTCCGATACCTTGAAAGCATTATCATGTATTAATTGAACCCGTGAGTAAATCATTTCCCTCTTAGCGTGTAATAGCCTCAATTCGTTGTCAGCCTTGTTAGGTTTAGGAGGCATCGTGAATACTTACCTACCTATCTACGCAATGTAAGTAAACAAACAAAACAACAATCGCTAGAAACGGCGGAGATAAGCTGATTCACTGCCACAGATTACTACCTACTTAATACGGGACACGAATAGCGCGAAGATATGAGCGATTCATTTCTCAATAATTAATCTGTAACCGTTATGTTTATGTATATTAGAAATACTAGGCGTCGTGACTTAAACCACAAACCTGACAATACTTCATTACCTAGGTTAATATCTCTGCCTCGATCAATTAATATTTAATCTTGTTACTACCAAAAAACGAAGTCGGAATGTAACATAATTAATAAGGCGGTATGCAATTAAATAGATTATGTAGGTAGTCCATACATTTATATATTACTCAACAATATCAACGAACGAATATTCTGTGATGCGTCTATAAAACCAAAAACGACCTAAATACCTAGGTGCGGGTTTATCTACTAGAATGAACTAGATATTTAGGTATGGTGCGTTATTCCCTATGGAATAAAACTAAGCTACTATGTGCGATTCATATCCGGGGCGAATTGGACCACAAAAATGGTGGCGCGTATATGCTAAATTTTTAATGGTATTTGCGGTGCGTGATGAAAAGTCTGTGACCTAGGCTAGTGGCACTTCCAGTAGGAATTCGAGCTGCTGCGGAGAAGAACAAAGAATACAGCACGATAGGGAAAGGAACTGCACTGACCTGTTCGATCCTCTTGGATTGCCTGTAGATCCGGTGACGTGGAAAGGCCGGCGGCGGAGGCGGCTGGTCCTGGAGATCCCAGCACAACTCTGTTTATAATGTTCCTTTGCTGATAACACCACTATAACGACACGATCACTAGCTAGGTCCAGTGTAATCACCGATCGATATATTCCTTATTTTGTAAGGAGCGATGCGTGCGCGTTGACCTTTTTAGTTGGCAGTGCTGTATGTATGTGACGGACGATCGTCATCGGCCGTCGTTATCCATCCTGCTTGCACTCGCAGGCAGGTAGTGCGGGAGAAAGGAAGGGGAATAAGGATTATGCGGAAGTGCCAATAGACTACAACGAAAAATAATATATACTCGCGCAACCAGACTCTGTATGTGTCTTATTGAGAATAAATGTCTTTAAACCTTAATGTGTAGCACTATTGTTTATTCTGTGGCAGTGACAAACAAGATAAGTAGGTTCTCGTAATTAGTGGCTTGCAACCTGCTTGATGTTCTGAACTTGTGATTTTGACTAAGCATTTACGGTTCGTTGCGTACGCCGAACTCGTGGGATCGTTATTTAGGCAAACGTACTTACGTAATTGAAAATCTTACGACAACGCGACCTACATATACTATTATAATATGATTTAACAGAGAATTGAACGGAGCAAATAATAATACGTTATATCTTATCAGTTACTTATCACTGTCTAACTGCGAACACAATAGATCCTAGTCATCTTTGTGTGCTAAGGATAAATGTTGGCAGGAAAAACCCAATAAGGCTAACATTGACTTTGTTTAATATTCCTAGATATGTGTTTATTTTTAACTGACTTCTAAAAAGGCCGAAGGCCGAGTGTGCTTCTAAGCGAAGCGAGGTCGGGTTTGGAACCCACGAGGAAATAGAAGCCTTTCATGGCAAAGTCGAAGGCCGAGCTTTCGCTAAGTTTATTTCGAAATGTCAATGATCTTCAAGAAAACTGCCCACGTTAACATAATGTGAATCATCATGAACTCTTCTATTAGTATGAGTAGGTACAACAGATATTACATGCTACAAATAAACGTTTAATAAAATAAAAAGGAGGAGGTTATCTGTTCGTGTGTATGTATTTTTTTTATATTTATATGTATTCTCAAAATTCTTTTTTGTTTGGTAGAATATACTTCCGAGGTGGTCCCATTTAAATTTCATCAAATTTGGTCAAGTCGTTTTTGAGTTACACTCCGAAAAGTGAATGACAAACGATCTCGAAAGTACCGAAGGTCACTAAAAACGGCGAAAAAAAAATGGAACTACTTCCATACCAAAAAGTGTGAAATAACTTGCGAAGTCAATACTATAATTTAGTAAACCATAACTCGTCAAAACTTAATTTATTTTACAATGTTTATTTTTCTGATTTGTGGTTGCGATTAATAGCACTTATTGGAGATTACATTATTAAAAAAATCAATCAACTAACATTTTGAACTTTTTCGAAATATGTATATTTTTTGAAAAAGTTGGATTGGTCGGACTTGTGGTCTTTTCCTATTTTTTTCATAACAGGTACGCCTTGGCCTCCCGCCCGGTACCAGGTTTTCGTTGAGTTTCGGGACACCTGCTATATGTGTATAAACTATATTGTACCTATGAACTGCACGATGTAGAGTTTTGCATTATATTTTTAATACTTATTATGATTGCTCAAACACCAAGATGTATAGGACAATAATTCTCCACTAAAACAAAAACATCAACGATTATAATAAAATAATATAAATAAACGTTTCTTCTACAAACAATGTCTACACTGGATTACTCGTATCTCAATTTATAATGAAGATAATAATGAAATATTATGGAGTGGCGACTAAATTTTCCTGTAGGGTAGTATTTTTACGGATTAGGGTAATCGCTTATCGACCCAACTAAATGGTAACCCAACCTGTATATCTATACATAAATATATACAGATATATAAAATTTAAGTGTCTGTTTGGATCTTTTCAATAAATGTATATAAAAGTACGGTAAAAAAAAAATTGTCTGTCTCTTTATTCTGACTAATCTCTGAAACGGCTGGACCGATTTTAACGAGACTTTCACTGGCAGATAGCTGATGTTACAAGGATAAATTTAGGTTACTTTTATTTTATCATTATCATCCATCACCACGCGGGTGAAACCGCGGGCGCAACTAGTACCTAAGTATATAAATAAATAAATGAAGTGACGAACCGAATATACAATAATTAATTTTATCAGTGCAGTTAAGAAACTAGGTATATAGTGCAATGATAAGCTATATTAGAACTTGGATGGATTATTCGCTTACGACCAGCAGCTTCATTTTTATTACGCGCTCTATATATGATAACGGCCCGAAGAAAGATTGTTATTAGAATGTACATAAACAAACTTATGGTTGAACAAAGGGGTTTTCGGCAAATCTCCATGTATTAAAAAAATGAAAAAAAAAATGCTTCTAAAGGTCTAAATGGAGACATTTATATTTTAATTTTATATTTCCATGAACCCCACCCCGCATGAAATAAATTTGTTTGGCTTTGTTATTTGCACAAATCAGACAATAATACTGCGAATACTTTTAGCTGCAAAAGGTGTATAAACGAACGAACGAAATACTATTATGTTAATTTAGCATGTTTCTATCCCACTAATATTATAAATGTGTAAGTTTGGCTGGATGTATGGATGTTTGTTACTCAATAACGGCAGAACGGTTCTGGTTGTACACTATAGTAAAACATACGAGGAATAAAAAAAACATAGTTGTACAAAAGGCGATCTTATCGCTTAAAGCGATTTCTTCCAGACCACCTTTGGGTAAAAAGAATAATATTTTCACATGGAATGGACAGTGGTGAATAGTATCATTGTAAGTATAGACGATAGTGAATAGGTACATATACCTAAACTAATAAAAAAAATATAATACATATGAATACATAATATAATATAGTATATACTATACTGCCTAATTCAAATAAAATACACATTTATATATACTAATACATACAAACTAAAAGCCTAATATAATACAATATAATCACATATTTAATAACAAATTTTAGGAAACACCAATCTGTGACAGATATATTTTATTAATTGAAGAATTAAATATCTTTCAAGACCTCATTAAATGAGGAAGAATGACGTACTGACTGGCTGAACTGGCTAACTATTCCAAAGGCGAACTGCCTGCACGGTAAATGACGCATTGTAGAATAGAACAATAAGATTGAGATGGTGTTTTTAGCGCCAGTGTTCCTGATGACCTCAAAGGCAGAGAATTTTCTTAGTAAAGAATACTTTATTCTTAGTAAACCACTATACACCAAGACGAAGCGGGGTCAGCTAGTACCTAATTTTTTTATAAACATGTTCCATTTATATAATACACTCGAGAGCAATGAATCCGGGTCACTTAAAGAATGTTGAAAATCTCGGAAACTAAAAATGATAGGTTAATGTAATAAATTGTATTTAATAGACAATGTAATACTCCTTAAATGAAAGTAAAAAAAATATGAGTCACCTTACATTTTATTAACACAAAATTACATAAAGAAAAAAACTGCTGATCTCTCCTTAAAACAGAAATAGGAAACATGAAATTTTTCGAACTTTATTACGATTTTCTTGAATTTTAATACTTCGTATTGCCTCCTCGTGCTTCCATTACTGCGTTTACGCGGTTTGGCATGCTGTACACCAAGTTCCTTATACGATTTTGGGGAATATTCTCCCATTCCTCTGTGAGAGCAAATTTGAGCTCACGAAGCGTGATTGGGGGAGGGTTTCGTTGTTTTACGCATCTGCCTAGCTCGTCCCAAGCATGCTCGATCGGGTTGATATCCGGGCTGCGCGTTGGCCACTCCATACGAGTAATGTTCATCTCTTGAAGGTAGTCATTCACAATCCTACCTCTATGAGGTCGGGCATTGTCATGCATAAATATAGCATCCTCACCTAAATTGACCATAAATGGACCAACGTGATCATTGAGGATTTCTTCCACATATCTTTCGCTAGTTAAAGAGCCGTTTTCTATGATCACCAGCTCTATGCGACTTTCAGAAGAAATTCCGGCCCACACAAGTACAGACCCACCACCGTAGGCTACTTTTTCTTCGATGCATGCTTGCTTGAATCTTTCCCCTGGTCTTCGATACACTCTGTGTCTTCCATCGTGCTTGTAGAGCATAAATTTTGATTCGTCGGAGAACATAACTTTTGACCAATCTTCAATACTCCAATTTACGTGGCTCTGGGCATATCTTAGTCTTGAAATACGATGCCCACGCTCCAGTTTAGGGCCGTTTGCAGGTCTAAGGGGTTTTAAGTTAGATTCAGCAAGCCGACGTCTTACTGTCCATGCACTTGGGTTACTTCCTCCGAGGCGTCGAAACTGATTTGTGAGTTTAGTTCCTGTGAGAAAGCGATTTCGAAGCATGGTGTTCACCAAGTATCGGTCTTCTCGTGCTGTGGTACACCTGGTTCTGCCCGTTCCTGGTCTGCGTAGGTTAGAACCAGTTTCTTCGTAACGTCGGAGAACTCTTTGTACTGTTGACAGCGACACACCGACAGTCCTGGCTGTATCGCGCTGACTCCGGCCGGTTTCCAGCATTGTAAGTATTCTGGTGCATTCTTCAGGCGTAAGCGACATAATTTCAGCTTGAATAATGAATATAGAGCACTATCAACATGGTTTATGTACCCACATAAATGACAGATTACAAACAAAAGCAAAACCAAATGCTGTAATTTCGTAGTTCCATCTTCGAAAGTGGCCCTTTTTCAAATTTGATTTTTTTATGATATAACTTTACAATAACTAAGAAGTTTTAATACCTTCATTTAAGGAGTATTACATTGTCTATTAAATACAATTTATTGCATTAACCTAGCATTTTTAGTTTCCGAGATTTTTAGGATTCTTTAAGTGACCCGGATTCATTGCTCTCGAGTGTATTTGTACTACCTAATTATTTTTTAAGTGACAGTTGTTTTATTTTTTGGAAAAATTGAAATTGCCGTGAAATACAATGAAGCCTCATTGTAAGAATCTATTTTACCTATTAGGCAAGGTACCCTGAGATTTTTTTTCAGCACGATAATGTTATAATAACTCACTTACATTTTTCTGAAATCTCTTTATCGGACTCACTGTTTTCTTTATGCGCAACATCAACGAGTATTTGAAGAAAATCACTCTTCCTGAAAAAGAAAGAAATCAATTTAATATAAAATAAAATTCGATTTTCATATCTACTAACAACAGATATGATTCACATTGAATTCGTTTTTATTAAATACTAGCTTCGCTACGCGGTTACACCCGCGTGGTGATTGATGATGATGAAATTGTCCTATAAGTTACTAACTAAAACTGCAGAGGTCACGGAAGTCGATGATTTTACTGCGATTTTTAATGTTATTGCGAGACGGTACAAGCGCGAAGCCCACCTGATGTTAACCTATGCTTAGAACAGATGCATTTTCTCACAAGTGACGAACTGCACTGCGCCCGTAAGAACCCTGAGAGAGTAAGTTGTCAAGACTCATGTGTCTGTAATTTCGCCGGCAACCATACTTTCATACCAAAACAAAGTATTGCGAACAATACTGCTTCAGTTACTACTGACTGACTGTACTAAACGGTATTGTGGCAGTACCCCGGACGAACTCTTTCACCAAGAGTTATACTAATCTGATTCATAATGATATGTGTTATTAACTACACAATGTCGCAATTCCTCGAAAAGTAGTATGATTTCTGAGAAATCTATTGTATTATTGGCCAAATATGGCGACTAGCGAGTCTACGGGTACAATGAAAGAAAGGTATCTTACTGAGAATCCGCAACCCTTCTCTCCGCCTTCGTAGCCTTCAATATCCTCATGAGCTCGTCGGTCGACTCGCGGTTCAGGAACGTGAAATTAAGCAGACGGATCAACTTGGGCATGAATATCAATATGAAGAAGATGAACAACCGCTTTGTCTTTGGCATGAAGTCGAACTTCTCGGCGACCTGCCAAATAAAACTGATTTTAAATCAAATAATAATATATATAATAAATATATAAATAATGGTTGCTTTTATGAGAGACCCGTTTAGTGAGTGGCAAGTCACCCACTGCCTAAATATTTTAATTTGTGACTGAAATTGGCAGGTGCCTTAGTCTCGTCCATAACCCACTATCTCCATCATCAACATAATTAGTATTCAAGTTTTTGTTTGCCTAATTACTTTGTAATTGACATTATTGTAAAGTAATAAGGCAAACATAAACTTGAATACTAATTTAGGTTACATATAAATTATATATTAGCTACATAGACTAATCTTGATTGATATTAAATGGCAGCTGTATGACAATAATTATTACAGTTGGCAGCAACTTTAGTAAGTTTTTGACGGATGCTGGCACAAGTGACTCAAAAAGCCGCCATTTTCTTAGATTTCAATCAACATTTGCATTTTTTGAACTCTTGACTGCCCTACAAGTATTCCTGTAGTGAAGTAAAGCATGCATATTGAGAGTTTGAAGTGTTGGGCTAGCGAAATAATTTCACTTGTACATTATAACTGGGTGAATAAGACTCAAAACACAAATGTCTCAGGATGACGTACGCGCAGGTCATACCAAACAATATAATGCCTGGAAGAGCGACTCGATATTAAAAGCTCTGTGAACTACATGCGCAGTGATTACCATAAAAATCACGAATTGTAAATCTCGTCACTTGATATTTGAATTATTTGAGAACAGTTGGTATTTTTGGAAGTAACTTTAAACGACCAATCAAGCAATGAAACCGCCTGCATCATCATACTCAGTTTAAGCGTATGTTTAAAGTTATATTATTTTATTATCATGGTTGTCTGGAAGAGATCGCTCATTGTGACACTTAATTTTAAGTTTTTCCATGTGTTTGTTGTATTTTGTAATGTGGTGTTTCTATCTATCTATCGTCTTATTTGTATGTTACAGTCACACCAAAATTTGAAATTAAAATTGATCCAAATTTGTTCAGCAGAATTCAGCAATGATCTATACTATATATATCTTAAGTAAATAGATTTTTACTACAGTAACTTAACTACAAATTACTATTCTATACAGAAACTACTGCATAAGCATAAAAACATACACAAATCAATATTGGTACTTTTAGTTCTGCGTACAGTAGCCCTCGCGACCAGTCTTATCAGCGGCAATTGTTTGCATTCTGAGCTATCTGCAGTTGGAGGTGCAATATTAGTCCAATAGTTATAAAATGTTGTAGGTACCAGTCGGTTGAGATAATAATTTGTGAAAAACTGCGAAAAATTGCCGCTGATAACAGTATGTGCTCGCAAGGTCTACTGTTCGCAGAACTACTAGTTTTATTTGTATTTAAAAGATACGCGCTTTATAATTTTCATGAGACAAAAAAACAACTCTTCTTGCCTATTTACATATTTCCGTGGTCAGATCGCAACCGTGTGATGTGTTTGTATCTTTGTCATCGTGACTTGCAACTCTGAAGCCTTACTACTTTAGCGCAGACTCTGCTGACTATTAATGCAGTTTTTATAACGCACCTAAAACAGTTTTCGGCCTGCGTGAACAGGCTGGTTTGCGTTATGTTTGACTATATTCACATCACGTCATATATCCATAATACATACATTGATTAGACGATATCATTCATAACACATAATAAGTAGGTAAATTTGAGCACAATGAAGAGGCAGATGAAAGATTATCTATATGAGTACATAATAAAAATCATTAACCATGCAATATTGCATTAGACTTTAGTAAGCTGAAATGATAGATGGCATCCACGGTAGAAAAATTTAATGCACAGAGTCATACTTCGTTTGCACCTTTTATTTATTTTTGTTCAATGGTCGATCGATCATAAAGCGACATACCCGCTCTCTGATTCATCACTAATGTACTAAAGTACAAAGATATGTTTTCTAAATAATGCAATCGTGTTTTTTCACTTCAAGATATTTTTACCAACAAGTAGTTTCTGTATTCGATGAATCTGTTGTTTTTCTACGGATCTATGGACAGACTCTTCACATGTTAGGTCGATGGTTTTAGGTCCATGGTGCAAAAACAGACTATCAAACTAAAATAAACAAAACCAGCCAAGTGCGCGTCAGACTCGCGTACGAAGGGTTCCGTACGATACCGTAGTGAATATATAACGAAATATTCTGTGAATATTTCAAGGGTCTACCTGTTGCCGTAATCGATATCGAACAAAAAAGAGCAAAAAAATCACGTTTGTACGAGACCTTACCTACATTATTTTATTCTGTTTTTTAGTATTTGCTGTTATAGTGGCAACAGAAATACATCACCTGAGAAGATTTCAACTGTCTCTCACGGTTCATGAGATACGACCTGGTGACAGACGGATAGACAGACAGACGGACAGCGGAGTCTTAGTATTAGGGTCCCGTTGTACCCTTTGGGTACCCAACCCTAATATGCACATGGGACATACACGGTACAGCGGCATAAATGATCTACATAAAGTGCTAGATTATTTTAGTCGGAAAAACTGATTCAATTTTGACAGTTAGACATAGACCCCAGAAATAAAATCTGGCAGTCACGTTTTGAAATTGCGATCTTTAGTATATCTGTGACGAACGGTACATTATGGTCAATAAAGCCGTATTAGTTTTAACTTTAGCAAATTAATAATCTACCACTAAATTTATATGTTCTATCGTATGATAGATAACTACATACAGAGGGGCCGTAGAACAAACAATTTGCGATCAAGTGCTCATATTGTAAACAGCACGCGTCACACTTCGGCGTACAAACTATGAGTTATCTGTGTCTCAATTACCCTAGATACATGACAGTGTGTACTGTTTTACGTGAACGACTCGTAATGTTGCACTTCCGCAGATACTCGTGCTTGGCCCACTGAGTAATTACCTTGATGAAATGCGAGTCTCCTTCAGTGAGCGCATCGCATTTGATTCCGAATGCGCACGCGCCGATTGTTTCCAGCGTGTAGTGTCCCATTGTCTCTTTCATCTCCACGTCTTTGTCGTCTGCAAAAAAAGATAAAATTAGATCCTTAAATGCATTTCGAGATTAATATTTGATAAAAATGTATGCTGGCTGTTGTGGTGTCGCGTCATTGAGATTATAATTAGAGCCTAGAGGCGTAAATACTTAAATACTAATTGGCTAATTGATTGATGATGATATTAAGGCCTGAAAAAAATCTATTCATTAGTCTTTCCGAGAGATCTCGGTCATTTAGATACAAGTTCTCAACGGTTTTTTAATTAAATTAACAAACTATGACTGCTTGAAATTATTGGGTTGCCTTATGATATCTGAATAAAATATATATAGTGATTATTTTTTGTTCAGGAACAAGGGGGTGGAGCAGTTCCAGCGTGAAGAAGTAACATATAAATACATACACTCAATCACAAACATTCGCATTTATAATATTGGTGTGACAAAAAGTTAGCTATATTTTATGAAAATAAGTAGGTAATTATTATACTAACCATACTGTTTGAAATATTCGACCATCTGTTTGGCACAAAGTTGGAGTAAAGGCAGCATATTCTTCAATCGGTGTGAGCTGAAAACCGGCGTCATCGCGCTACGAACGCCTTTCCATTCCGCACCCTAACAAATACAGTAAAAAGTTTTTTTTTAGTTTTTTTTTTATCTTCTCATATCTTTGCACGAGGATACCCTATGCTACAGGACAGGTAGGTTGCGTCATGCGAGGACCCCGCGTTTAAAAAGGCAGAGATAACTGATCTTACGGAAACATAATAATGACATTGAAATAAGTAGGTTTCACTCAACGAAACCGGAATGGGTAAACAGAACTACATACATCGAATAACTTTACTGCTGTTCCTAACCTAAATGTTCGATATAAATCGGTTCAGTGGGCCTAGAGCGATAACTCGCGTAAATGGAACGTATTTGTATTGTTGATGTATACAGTACAAACTATGAGTTATCTTTGCCACAGTTGTACTAGATAAATGACAGTTCGTACTGTATAATACGCTTCTTATAATACGCTTCTTATAATATGTGTACACATATTATTCGTAGTGTATACGTCAACGATACGATTACGTTACACTTACGCAAAATTTCGTACTAGGCCTACTGCATCTACAATGATTACGACGTATACTGTATACTTATACATATTAATTGTTTACTCTGTTTTTATAAATTAATAAAGCTGTTATTTAAGAGGACCTAGTACTGCGACAAACCTTTACGAGGTTTACAGGTGCTAGTTAGTAAACAAATGTATTTTTAATGTCATAATTTAATAAATAAAAAAATATATAGCTCTCTGCCTGTTACAATAGAAATTTGAAATGTGTCGTTTTATCGTCGTAGTTTTACATACGTGCCCTTTATGAGATAGTTAAAAAGTCTCATAATAACCGGACAGTACATGGTTCTAGACTCCTTTATACAGGATTAATAAATGCCAATTAAATTATTTAAGGGCCATTGAAAAAAATTAGATTTGCAGAACTACTCTAGAATCATAATTCTATAGTGTAGGTTCTCTAACCGTAAACAGAAATGCCATAGGACGGGGGCCTACTCCCACCTTTTCCGAAACTATGATAAATGAGGAGCGTTTTGTAATAAGCTTAGAATAATCATACTTAATACCGTACTCCTTCCGATACAAAACGGTCGAACATAATTACTTCAATACTATTCACGGCGTGTTCCTTTTATATCCGAAATCGATCCTAATGGTGCGTTCCAGGATCAATAAGTACTTACTATAATGACCAACCCGAATAGAACACTATCGGAGTTGCAAAGTACGCGAATTGAGTGCACTATTTGATAATACGTCATCAAAGCGTCTATCGTAATCTATAAAAAATAAATGAAGTTTAAATATGACTTGGTTGGTGGTTGTAGCGCCCCCGATCAGAGCTTGGAGGCAATATGCAATATTAGTCAAATTGCTTGGTTCCGTTCCGTTGGTGCTGTTCCATCTCTTTCGATCGAGAAAGTTATAAAAACCCTCACCATAACTGCTTTACATTACTCACCTTCAAGTTGAGAAGTGATCTGCTCAAATATCTCGGTTCCTTGCTGTTTAATCCGTTTCGATCGGTAAAGTAATCAAAATCCCTTATCATTACAGATTTTATGAGATCTGAATCCATAATGTACAAAATAGGCCTCCTTCCCTCGAAAATGCCTAGAAAATAAATAAGTATAGTATAATGTATTATAATATATAAATAAATATAGTAATTATATTTATTTTATTATATTTATCGGCGCAGCTACAACAGTTCGTCGAGAATAATTAAGTTTAATCATTTGATTGCCCTAAAAATAGTTTATAAATCATCAGTTGATTATTTTTGAGTTGATTACGATGTAAAATTAATGTTATGATTGTAATTTCAATACTTTACCAACAAACTTGTAAACTCGTGCACGTGCGCCGAGTCCTATAAATACGGCCGCACTGTAGGCGCTCGTCTATTGATTGAGTGATTCCGGTCAGCGCGCTCGAGTGGGACGGACGTGCGCTCAAGTGCTCCCCGAGAATATTCCGATCGGCCTAAAAGTGCTTGCGCTTTTAGTGCCGGTTACCTGTATCGTTTCGATTGAAGAGGATTCAGTGTTGGACTTCGCTAATAGTGGATTTTCTGTGTGCAGATTCGACGTCAAGCCACCGCTTCGTGTACCGTTCGGCGCACGGAGGCGTTCGGCTCGGCTCGGCTCGCGTCGCGGAAGAAGCGCGCTCTTGTAAGAGCGCTTCGACACATCAATCACCTATTGTTCATTGTCTAATCAAAACCGCTCTTCTCAGAGCGAATTCTAGTTTCGATTTTTAATTTTTCAATTTTCAATTTTCAAAGTCGAGTCAAACAAATCCACGCTTCACGTGGTCTTCTGGACGATCCTTGCGGTGTTAACGCCACCCAGTTGGGCGCGGACCCGGTGCGTCAAGCCTTTCCCTCCTGAGCGTGGGAGGGAACGGCTAAAACCGGACGGGCCTGCCTTCACCGGCTTTGGGGTCTCCCCTCGCCGACGGCAGGTATCTCCTTCCCACCCTACCCTATCCTACTCTCCTATTCTCTGGGCAAGTGTTTGGTTGGAAGCCGGGTTTTACTCGGTCTTCTCTCCTCGCCCCCGGAGCAGCTAGGGCCTCGCGTTTAGGCACACATCCCTCTGCACAATAAGACTGGCAGAGGGCACACAGTAGGGACACCTAGGCACTCACTCTCCCGCCTGTACCCGGCGGGAGTGGCATTCACCCCTCACTCGCATCTCGAGTATTCCCCTCGAGATGTCACTACTCTCTCCCTCCCCCGCTCTGAGCCTCCCGCAAGGCGCTTCGCCTCAGGCGTTCGTCTCGTGGGTCTCGAGCTGTTACCCGGAAATGCTTTCCGAGTATCTCCAGTCCAATAGGGACTTTAATGAGAGACCCCGCTTCACGGACTCCCAAATTCCCTCCTCCGGCTCCCTCCCTCCGAGGGGGCCCTTCGGCTCTTCGGCGTTCAAGCCATTAGATAGCCCTCTTTCTCCCGACCCTGCGCCTTATGCGCCCCGCGCTCCCCGCGCACCTCTACCACCCCGCGATCGCTCCCCGGTCCCTCGGACCATGTACGAACGCGCCTACGACTCAGCGTCCAACTCGGAAAATGAGATGGATGTAGAGTTCTCCCGCTCCCGCGCTAACTCTGTTGGCAACATCTCCAACGACGGGTTCACTACCGTCGGAAAGAGAAAGCGCGTCCCCAAAGCCGCCTCAGAGGCCCCCTCCCCGCCACCCAAAGCGGCCTGCACCGCCCCGGGAGCGAAGCCATCAGGCTCTCTCGCTCCCACCTCCCGCGACCCTCTCGCTCACTCCGATGCTCCCGCAAGCATCGCCGCGTCTCAACGCGACGTCTCCTCTCAAGGAGCGTCAGTTAGACGCGAGAAACCGCCGCCGCCTCTGTTCCTTCAGGACAAGGCGAAGTGGGACATGGTCTCACGACTTTTGACGGATCGTAAGATCCAATACACTAGCGCCCGCTCAACCCAACTGGGTATTAAAGTCCAGGTGCCTACCCCAAGCGACCATAGGGCATTAACCAGGATTCTCAAAAACGAGAGTATAAGTTTTCATACCTATGCTCTCGAAGAAGAGAAAGTCCTACGCGTCGTCATACGCGGTGTACCTAAGGAGGTACAAACTGATAGCGTCCTCGCCGACTTGAAGGCGCAAGGCTACCCCGTCCGCGAATGCCACCGGATGTACAGTGGCAAAGATCGCAGGCCCTACGACCTACTATTGGTCATCCTCAATCGCACGCCAGAGGGCAAAGCGATTTTTAATGTCAAAACGGTAGTGAACCTCTCGGGGATCACCGTTCAACCCCCATTCCGAAACCGAGCGCCTGGCCAGTGTCATAACTGCCAATTGTACGGGCATGCCGCCCGATTCTGTTTCGCCCGCCCAAGGTGCGTCAAGTGCCTAGGGGATCACGGGACAGCCCAGTGCTCTCGCACTAGGGACTCATCAGACCCGCCTAGTTGTGTCCTCTGCGGCACACAGGGACATACCGCCAACTACCGCGGTTGCCCTAAGGCACCCCGCGCACCCAGTGGGCCGGCTAGGAGGCCTATTCCCCCTCCTCGCACGGTCACTACCCGCTCACAAGGGAACGGCCCTAAGCCTAACCTTTCACCCGCACCGCAGGCAACACCTGTTGTACCCGCGCCCGCGCCCGCGCGCAACGCTTGGTCCAAGCCCTTGAGCATGGTACAAGCAAGCGCCCCCCTCACCCCCGCCCGCCCGCAGGCCTCTGCCAGCGCGCCGGCTCCTAAGCCCAAACCGCCGCTCTCTAGGCCTCCAATGGCTGGGCTCATGGACGCCCCAGGTCAATCTGACCTGGCGGCCGACATAGCCCTTGTCATGGACTACGCGATGGTCATAGACGTGGACGAAGTACGTGCATTCGCGCACAAACTTCGTACTGCCACAAACGACCAAGACCGCTTGCGAGCCACGCTCACACACGCGGGTTTAATCAGCGCAGTGAGGCGCTACGCCCTCCCCAGCGTTTCTTAGGTATCATCCAATATGGATAGTACACCGAAACGAATTAAGCCCCACTCAGTCACCGTAGCGACTTTCAACGCTGACGGCCTCTCTAGTCAAAAGGACGAAGTTCACGAATTTTGCAAGACCCATCAGGTCGATATCCTATGCGTGCAGGAGACCTTTCTGAAACCAGGTACAGCGAACCCTAGGTTTGCAAATTACCGTTTGGTTCGTAATGATAGAGTGGCCACCCCAAAAGGTGGCACTCTCATCTATTACAAAAGAGCTCTGCACTGTATCCCAATTGTTACTCCACCACTTAGAATACTAGAAGCCTCTGTTTGCTTTCTAGCGATGTCAGGTCATCAACCTGTCATCATAGCCTCATGTTACCTCCCCTCTGGTAAAGAACTATTACAGACAGACTTGGAAGCCCTCTTCTCTCTGGGAAGCTCCGTCCTTCTGATCGGTGACTTCAACAGTAAACATGTCATATGGAACTGTACTAGTAACAATAGTAATGGTAAAATCCTTGAAGGCTTGGTCAGCCACTTAAACTTTGATATTCTCTCCCCTCTGGAGCCCACAAGATATCCCTATGTTGACAACCAACGACCAGACATACTTGACATAGCACTTCTTAAGAACGTCACCCTCCGGTTGAGCTCAATAGAAGTGTTACACGAACTGACTTCAGACCACCGCCCTGTATTGTTGAAATTAGGCCCCGATCCGACGGACATAACCCCTATCACTAGAACGGTAGTGAACTGGAAGCAACTGGGGGAATCCCTCCAAGCTATCAGTTCACCCGCTCTCGATAGAATCCCCGATGACATACAGACAGTAGAAGACGTGTCAATTGCGATCGAGGCTCTCAGTGACCACCTCCGCACCGCAGTAGGTGAATCCTCAAAGCAGGTCCAAGTGGCGGATGGTCGCCGCTTTGAACTGCCCGAGGGTGCGAGGAGGTTACTGACAGCTAAGAACGCCGCCACTAGGGCGTATGACTCGATGCCAACCCCAGAGAACAAAGCCACCATGCGCTATTTACAGCGTGCTGTAAGGAAACGCATGAGTGAGCTGCGTGATCAAAGGTGGGACGACAAACTGTCAGAGATTGAGCCAACTCACCAGGCATACTGGCAGTTGGCTCGAACTCTGAAATCTGACGGACAACAGACAATGCCTCCACTCATTAGGCCACCTCCCCTCTCCATAGCGTTCCTTGACGAAGACAAAGCCGAGTGTTTAGCTGATAGCCTTGAGGCTCAGTGTACTCTAAATGTAGATCACGTCGACCAGAAACACCTCGATTCGGTGGAATCTGAAGTTGAACGTAAAAGCTCTATGTCCATCTCTGACCTCCCACTCCTCCCACCGGTAAAATCATCCGAGGTTGTGTCTCTGATCAAGAGCCTCAAGACCCGTAAATCCCCTGGGGCTGATGGTATCAGCAACAAGGTGATTAAACACTTCTCAGTCCCACTAGTCCATCTCTTAGTTAGCATCTTCAATGCGGCTATGAGCAACTGCTCCTTCCCAGACACTTGGAAGCATGCCATTGTCATTGGTATTCACAAACCAGGCAAACCGGCAGCCGAGCCCTCCAGCTACCGTCCCATAAGTCTCCTCAGCTCTCTGGGGAAGATTTACGAGCGGCTCATTGTGAACCGACTCTGGTCCCACGTTAGGTCCAATAACCTCCTTCCCGATGAGCAATTTGGTTTTAGAGCCAAACACTCTTGCGTCCAACAAGTGCACCGCGTAACGGAGCACATCCTAGGCGGTTTCAATAAGAAACCAAAGCCCCAAGGGACCATAGCTGTCTTCCTCGACGTAGCGAAAGCGTTCGACAAAGTCTGGCACAACGGCTTGATATTCAAGCTGTACCAACTGGGTGTGCCAGACCGTCTTGTACTCATCTTACAAGACTTTCTCAGGGATCGAACGTTTAGCTATCGCACCGAGGGAACGCTCTCCTCCCCGCATCCCATTCACGCAGGTGTCCCTCAGGGCTCTGTACTCTCACCCATTCTCTTCTCGCTGTACACCAGCGACATCCCACGATCTGAACCTAATGTTCAGATCGCTCAGTTTGCGGATGATACTGCAATCTACTCTACTGGCTGGTTCAAGGTCAGGCAGAGATGCGCCATCCAACGAGCCATCACCGTAATCGGTGCATGGTTTCGTAAATGGCGGATTGCAGTAAATCCTAGCAAAAGTGCAGCAGTGTACTTCACTGAGACCCGGCGGAATCTCATGCCGTCACCCATAGTCCTATTCGGCGAACCCATCCCATGGGCTAAATCTGCCAAATACCTGGGCGTCACTCTTGATCGCCAACTCACTTTCGCGAAACACATTCAGATTGTTCGCAATAGGGCGGCCTTCATTATGGGTCGTCTTAATCCCCTCATAGGCAAAAACAGTAAAATGTCTCTTAGAAATAAGACGACTCTTTACAAACTTTGCATCCGCCCAATCATGACTTACGCATCTGTAGCGTTCGCCCATGCTCAGAAACACGACCTCCACAAACTTCAAGTGATTCAAAATCGCTTTATGCGCAGGGCAGTGGGCGCTCCGTGGTACTTGCGGAACGCCGAACTGCACTGCGATTTCACCCTCCCCTCTATTACGCAGTATATGAAAGACTGCTCCCGCCGCCACTTCGACAAAGCTCCCCACCACTCGAATCCCCTCGTGGTCGAAGCGGCGAACTACTCCACTGACATAACCGATCCCCACTTCCTTCCCCCCCGTCGCCGTCCAAGGCATATTTTGGGTGACCCGGACGACCCCATCGCAGCCGTTACTTCGGCAGCTTTAGCGTCGTCCCAAGGGAACCCCGGTAATGGTTGTAGACCCGACCAGGGCTGTGATCCCGATCGCATTGTAGGCTCCGGCCGAGATCTTCTTCGCAGCCCCAGTCGCAGTCGAGGTAATTCACACACACACGATTGTAGTCCCAGCCACGGTGCGGGTGGGAGTATACACCGCGGCCCCGGTCGCGATGTATCCTCCGGCCCAGCAAATGGCTGCGGACGAGGTAACACTGGTTTTCTTTGTAGTCCCAGCCACCATGGCTGTGGGCGAGGTACTTCACTTTCTTATTGTAGCCCCACCCAAAGTACAGTCATGAGTGCACAACGCGACGATCCTGGTCGCGGTGTGGACCCATGTCGCGGAAATGGGGGGAGGCGAGGTTCACAAGGTTATGATTTAGTGGTAAACACAGTCAAACACCGAGCTCGCCGGCGAGCTCGAGGCAAAAGTTATGTCTTGGTTAGATTCTCTCCAAATAGTCGTAGAGTTAAAATTCATAGGGCCCACTTTCAACGGTACACTTATGTACCGGGGCGATTCTCTCCTACTCCCCTCTCTCCTGGCGACGGCCCAAGCCGAGGTCCGTACCCTAGTGGTGCCCTTGAGCAAGTCGCCTACTCCTCTCCTTGCGGCGAAGCGTCTTCAACGCTCGCCTTAGGCGGTGCGCCCTCTGCGCCCGCATCTGGCTGAGTGCCATCTGCGCTCGCCAACCGTCCGGTGACGCTGTAAATGCCGGTAGAGGCAAACAGCATTAGTCCGTTCTAAAAAAAAAAAAAAAAAAAAAAAAAAAGGCGCTCGTCTCAGTCGCTCTCGAGTCGCCGTACAGTACGGACCTCTTTGTGACGTTGTTACGCTGCTCGTTGAATATACGAAGCTTATAAAAGTACTTGTGAAGTTTTACTTCGAGGACCCAAAAATGAGTGATCATCATGAAAACAACAATTGTGACGTCAGCAATGCTGACGTCACACTTTTTAAAAACACTCCGGAGGTGCTTTCTCCGTCATCAGAAGTGGGATCAGAACAAGCTCTGGTCCCAACCACATCCTCATCGACTTCGGTTCAACCTGTCACGACTGGAACAGCGCAGGGCAGTACCAGGCTGATAGGCCCTGCCTCATTGAACACTTCAGGAGTACCAGCAAACAACTTTAATACCATGCAGCCCATCACAACGGGAATTACC
Organism: Selenia dentaria; assembly: GCA_917880725.1. Lineage (NCBI taxonomy): Eukaryota > Metazoa > Arthropoda > Insecta > Lepidoptera > Geometridae > Selenia > Selenia dentaria. The sequence goes on along the minus strand of OU862875.1, from coordinate 36,952,342 downwards.
ACAGACATGACGTCCACACCAATCGCTGCGGGAGATGATCTCGATACACTGCAAAACAACGCTGCAATCGCCCCTGATTCAGTGTCATCCACATCTCAAGCTGGCCAGTCAGTCCGGACACGCATCAACGGATTAAAACCGGCGAGTATAAAATTCATTATGTTTCACGATATTTTCAACTAGAATCTACAAGAATAATATGTCTGGAGAGTGATACCTCTGAGCTAAACCATGTGTTACCCTTGAGCTAACCACGGATCCTTGATGCATCCACAAGTGAACCCTGAGATACCGTGGGGACGCCTTGTGGAACTATGGGTAGACACGTATACACCACAGATTCTAAATTAATAAGGCAGTGCACTTAAGATGTCTTAGTGTACTGTTGTAATCTACAAAAATGTCTGGAGAGTGATACCTCTGAGCTAACCATGTGTTACCCTTGAGCTAACCACGGATCCTTGATGCATCCACAAGTGAACCATGAGATACCGTAGGGACGCCTTGTGGAACTATGGGTAGACACGTATACACCACAGATTCTAAATTAATAAGGCAGTGCACTTAAGATGTCTTAGTGTACTGTAGTAATCTACAAAAATGTCTGGAGAGTGATACCTCTGAGCTAACCATGTGTTACCCTTGAGCTAGCCACGGATCCTTGATGCATCCACAAGTGAACCCTGAGATACCGTGGGGACGCCTTGTGGAACTATGGGTAGACACGTATACACCACAGATTCTAAATCAATAAGGCAGTGCACGATGTCTTTGTGTACTGTTTACTAATCAAAAGACTCCTAAGGTTACATAACAGTTGTGTTAATGTAACAAACAAGATAAAGCAACGTAAGTTGTTTACAGACTCACTACTCAGAGAATATCTCATTCTTTGCAGGCCAGCCATAATTAACAGCAGTCTGCGAGAGTTAACGAGTCAACAAGGCTGGTGCAGAGCGCGCACCGCCTGTCAGTATGGCCGTATCGACGCGGATACAAAAATTAGCCAACAATAATTAGTCAACGTGTAAAACGACAACATGCTGTTGCCTTTATGAGCATGAGAACCACGGAAGCCGAGAGTCGGTACCACTCCTACGAGTTGGAGACACTGGCAGTGGTACGAGCCATAAAACACTTTCGCCAGTATCTATATGGGCGAAAATTCACCGTGATAACGGATTGCAACGCATTAAAAGCGTCAAAACACAAAAAGGACCTTCTGCCAAGGATTCATCGCTGTCGCAATCCAGTTGAGCTTGCAGTCAATGTTATGACAAGAGACTTGAACTGGCTCAAAATTGAACAGCGACGGGATGAAGAACTGCGTCCGATAATGGACAGTCTCAGTGACAATAACCCAGTGGAAGACTATGTGTTAGAGGACAACGTTTTAAAAAAAGGAACGTCAATGATCCTGTCTTCGGTCAGCAGCTCAGTACCGTCGTTCCCAAATCATTTCAATGGAGCATTATAAACTCATTTCACACTGCACTAAAACACCCTGGCTGGGAAAAGACACTGCAGAAGATCAGAGAAACCTATTGGTTCAACAAAATGAGTTCCACTATCCGAAGATTTGTGGATAACTGTGTTGTATGCCGAACATCCAAAGGAAGATCCGGGGCCATTCAAGCCCAGTTACACCCCATACAAAAACCAACGGCTGCCTTCCAAGTTATTCATATGGACATAACAGGGAAGCTGGGCACTCCAGATGATCAACAATACGTCATAGTCACCATTGACGCTTTCTCAAAGTACGTTTTACTGTACTTCAGTACCAACAAAAACCCACACAGCACATTAGCCGCTCTAAAACGCACGGTGCATCTATTTGGTGCGCCGGTTCAAGTAATAGTAGATGGAGGAAGAGAGTTCCTTGGCGAGTTCAAGGACTACTGTGACGCCATCGGAATAAATATCCATGCTATCGCTCCAGGAGTCAGCCGAGCGAATGGCCAAGTTGAAAGAGTCGTTGCAACCCTCAAAAATGCTTTGGTAATGATAAAAAAATTACGAAGCAGAGCAGTGGCACACTGTACTCGAGGAACTTCAGCTGGCAATGAACTGTACAATCCACCGAGTCACCGGTGTTGCTCCACTGACACTTATTACACAACGAAAGCACTGTGTACCTCCTGAGCTTCTCAACCTGGTGGATATTGACAACGAAACCGTTGATATTGAAGCGCTCACTCAACAGGTGCAACAGAAAATGATTCGTTGTAGCGAACAAGACAGACAACGCTTCAACCTACACAAGGCCAAAATCCATCATTTTCAAAGAGGAGACTACGTATTGGTGAAAAATAATCCTCGAAACCAAACCTCGCTTGACCTTAAATACAGCGAACCATATGAAGTTTGTAGAATACTGGATAATGACCGATATCTGGTAAAGAAAGTTGTCGTTAGAGGACGACCTCGCAAGGTTGCCCATGATCAGCTGCCTGCGCCGCGCTCCGCAATTTGGGGATCAGTTGACCGTATCGGCGGGAAACGAATCACCTATTCAACGAGATCCCACTGCAGAATCAAATGAGCCCATTCCGTCGACCTCACGAGAAGGGCTGCAAGTACAGCCAAACCACGACTCGAACCAAGACGACCCATCAGAATAAAAGATAAGTAACTAAATCCAAATATTTCAAATAACTCTCCGAGAACTCTACGAGACCCTTCGAGAATTCTACGAGACCCTTCGAGAATTCTACGAGATCCTTCGAGAATTCTACGAGACCCTCCGAGAACTCTACGAGACCCTTCGAGAATTCTACGAGAATTCTACGAGACCCTCCGAGAACTCTACGAGAACCTACTAACCCTATAAGCATTGATATCCCCAAAAAGACAGGGCAACGCAGATCGCTTACGGACGCACTACTCAAAGAAAGTTATTTCATTTCTTTCAGGTCTACGAGAATCCAAATAATCTACGAGAACCAACGAGGCTGGTGCAGAGCGCGCACCGCCTGTCAGTATGGCCGTATCGGCGCAGCTACAACAGTTCGTCGAGAATAATTAAGTTTAATCATTTGATTGCCCTAAAAATAGTTTATAAATCATCAGTTGATTATTTTTGAGTTGATTACGATGTAAAATTAATGTTATGATTGTAATTTCAATACTTTACCAACAAACTTGTAAACTCGTGCACGTGCGCCGAGTCCTATAAATACGGCCGCACTGTAGGCGCTCGTCTCAGTCGCTCTCGAGTCGCCGTACAGTACGGACCTCTTTGTGACGTTGTTACGCTGCTCGTTGAATATACGAAGCTTATAAAAGTACTTGTGAAGTTTTACTTCGAGGACCCAAAAATGAGTGATCATCATGAAAACAACAATTGTGACGTCAGCAATGCTGACGTCACACTTTTTAAAAACACTCCGGAGGTGCTTTCTCCGTCATATTTTATATTATATATTTTATTATATTATAATATTATATAGTAAATAGTATATATAATATATAAATAAATAAGTATCCATTAAATATTTTTTGAATTTTTTAGTCGAAGTGTACTTTTGTTATCGACATGGAGGATAAACTCATAATATATTATTCACCTACAATATTTTCTACCGACTTCCAAAAAGGCGGAGGTACTCAATTCGACTGTTTTTTTGTTTGTTACCTCATAACTTTCGACTGGATGAACCGATTCTTAAAAGTCTTTTTTTGTTTGAAAGCTGGTGCTTCCCGTGTGGTCCCATTTAGTTTTTGAGTTACACTCCAATAACTGAATATAATGGAAGTCGGTATAATTTTTTTCAAATTGTACTTTTTCTGTATATTGTACGCGTATCACTCTGAAGCTATATGAGACAGATTTAGATGAAACTTGACACAGTGATGACTAATATTATGGTTTCACATAAAATTTATTTTTTCCCGCATAAAACTAAAACGTTTTCGCGGAATAAGAGAATTTTGTAGGAAATTAACTATTTGACAATTTTTTATGCAATTTTCTCTCAAGTGAGCGCGTCAGAAGCTTACGGCCGTGGTTCAAATCCCATATATGCTATAGATTAACTTTTTTGCTTTTAGTTTTAGTTTGTTTTATTTTTTGATTATAAGCCAACAATATTTTTTTAAATTCGTATATATTTATTTAGTAATAAAGACGTACAATTAGAAAAAAATTATATGGACTTCCATTCTATTCAGTTACTGGAATGTATCTCAAAAACTACTGGACCAAATTTGATGAAATTTAAATGGGACCATATAGAAATAAAATAATTTGGAGAATCAGTTCACCCAGTCGAAAGTTATGAGGTAACAAATATATAAAAAATACAGTTGAATTCAGTACCTCCTCCTATTTTTGGAAGTCGATAGAAAATAGCCTGTACTGTTATATTATTAGGAGTTAATTACCTAAATGGAATTTATGCGCAATATAACAGGTGATAGGCGCGCGATTCGACCTACATTCGGCGTACTCGTAACGTTGCAAAAAGGCATTATTATTCAGCTTCAATAGGTCTATAAAAATCTGATATAGCGATTAGTTCTTCTGTGGTATAAGTAGTTGTACAACCACAAGATATCATAAACCTACTGTCAATGCCTACCACATACTTCACCTGCGCGCGAGGTGGGAACATGACAAACTAAATAAAAAAAAATATGTTCGGAGAAAGTGCCACGTTTTTCGAGATATTTGACATTTTATAAATTTTAAGAAAAGTCACACCCTTGGTCACTATTTTCAATCCTGTGACCTGCATTCTAGAAATTTTCTGTGTCTGTTTTTTGCAAAGTAATCTCGGATAAGTTCGCTATCAAATTCAAACAGCCATTTTCGTGTCGCATCTTCTATTTTTGTTTTTAATATATTTTTTGAAAACTTCAAGGAGGAAAACTAGTGTGTAAGTTTAGAGCTCCGGTGGAGAAAAAAAATTTTTACCACCTAAGTGCCCATCATTCTAAAAACTAGCCTAGTGCACTACGGTCCTAAAATGGCATAACACATTGCATTTCGATCATCCAATAACATATACTAGCTCATTAAGTGCACCAAAGTTGAAAATTTCATCTTCTAAATTCATACAATTGTTTTCTACCGACTTCCAAAAAAGGAGGAGGTAATCAATTCGACTGTTTTTTTTATGTTTGTTACCTCACAACTTTCGATTGGGTGGACCGATTTTCAAAATCGTTTTCTTTTTTTGTTTGAAAGCTGGTGCTTCCCGTGTGGTCCCATTTAAATTTCATCAAATTCGGTCCAGTAGTTTTTGAGTTACACTTCAATAACTGATTTTTTTACCAAAGTAATGGAATGGTCGGTATTAATTTTTTCAAATTGCACTTGTATTTTGTTTGTGTCACTGCATTTTACTGCTAAATCTATTAATAATTCTTAGAAACTGATAGCGGCTCATGCGCCAGAGCTACAGTCACCTGCATTAAGATGTATACAATCCACAATTTTCTAAAGTATCTCAGCATTCAATTTCATAAAAATGGGGAACATAATTTTTCTTAAATAAAGCTATTTATATTATTTGACTATTTTAAATAATGCTTATCTACATTGTTATAAAAATGTGGTACTGTATCATAGTTTTGAAAATTATGGAGTGTATACATCTTATTGCAGGCGACTGTAATGTCTTTATCTTTTATGGATCTATTGAAAGACATAGCTAGGCCCCCGCCCGCAGTTAAGGTATTATCTACTCATTGCTGGACACCCTGTATACAAAAATGTTTCTAATATACTCACAAGCTATTTATTTAAAAACTTGCCTACTTAATTTGCGAAACAAAGGTATTTCTGAGTGAAGGTGTACTATTTATTCTGCGACGCAGGCGCAGTAAGAAATACGTAGCAAGTCGGCTGCTGATAACTCAGAGCCGCTCTATCTATATTTGTACCCATATTCATGCAAATAAAATACTTTGACTTTGGCTCTATTTATTAGGTTATTCATTTGGGTCGCGTTACAAGTACTCAAAACTTTTCGATTTGTTTATTCATTTAATAGAACAACAAAACAAAACAAAATAGCAACAAAATAGAATTAAAATCAGAAGATCCATTAAAAAGTTGTACATGGTCTTAAAAGTGTCTGTTTATAAGGTCTAAATAACAGCTATTTTTACTAAATTGTACGACTGTACCTATATCTATCTGTTTGTTTCCGCTAATATCCTAAACAGCTGTACCGATTTTGTTGGGACTTTCACTGGCTGATAGCTGATGCTATAAGTAGTAACCTGGGATTATTTTAGAGAAGCCATACTCCTCGAAGCCATACGAGCAAAGCCGCGGATGGGTCAGCTAGTGACCTAGAGTAGTGATATTGACTTTATAAGATAAGGCTGGTACCAACTAGGCAGAACTTAAGGAATTACTTATAAGTATTGCAAACAGATCATAACTAAAGTCGAATAAAAATTTAAATAATACGCTGTCGAGGGTAAAAAAGAGGATGTATGAGCACAAGAATAAACACTTAACAACAAGAGTACCCATAATCAAAAAACACTACAATTATTACTCGTAAATAGTTAATGTCATGTCATAACTGAGCTCACGGAGGGCAAATTCAAGTTGACTGTAAAAACATTATAATAAAAAAAAAGCTTATTATAAAGTCCGACATTATATAGAAGATAAAGATGCTTGGAATACTTCTGGCAAGCTGTCACTCTGCCAGAAGTGTTCCATTCTATAAAATGTTATTATTGTAGTACCTAAGTAGAAACATTGTAAACATCTATATAAAAAGAATGGCCACGAGTTTCTTGCCGCTGCTTCTCGGTAAGCTGTATATATTTTGGAACGCGGCGGTAGAGTCTTTAAAGTACATTATAATGAAATATTCATAGCATTCATAAGTGCGTCTTTGATGCCTAAATTGAATAAATGATTTTGACTTTGACTTGATCAACCATACATTTATTGTTGGAACCATTTTGAGGATATTTCAATAACTTAGTAATATACAGACTATAAAAATCACAGAAATCAAATAATAGAAAATAAGTTACGACTATACCGAAGTACAAAAGAGGCTTTTAAAGAACTTGATTCAAAAAGAATTGGATACAAGAACTCCAAAACAACAAAAAGGAAGCTACTCGTAGAACAAGAAACAACATTTTAGACACTGCTACTAACTATTACAAACATCTATATGCAACATCACCTACCGACAAAGATAAAGACGAATCACAAAGCAATAATCAGTTAAATAAAGAGCAAACCTTTGTTGACATAATAGAGGAAAGAGACATACTGAGGCACATAAAGAAGCTCAAACCTGAGAAAAGCCCAGGACCCGATGGCATTAGCAATGAGCTACTAGTAATAGGTGCTAAACTGCTCTGTACACCTCTAGCCAAACTATGCAACATGATTATAGACAATGGAACAGTACCAAAAAACTGGTACTCATCAGACATTATCCTTATATACAAGAACGGAGACTCTAAAAACATTTCATATTATAGACCAATAAGCTTGCTGTCTAGTATATACAAGCTCTTTACTTCACTGTTTCTAAGTAGAATCACAAAACAAATAGATGCCTACCAACCCACAGAACAAGCTGGCTTTCGTACAGGATTTTCAACAATAGACCATATTAACACGATGGAACAGGTTATAGAACAATACAAAGAATTCAACAAACCTCTCTACATAGCGTTCATCGACTACACAAAGGCATTTGACAGCATTTCACATAATGCCATCTGGAACGCTCTCAATGAATGCAAAATAAACGTTAAGTATATCAACATCCTAAAAAATATCTATAACCATAGCATTAGCCAAGTTAAACTGGAAAAAAGAGGAAAGGAATTTCCTATACGCAGAGGCGTTAGACAAGGTGACAATATCCCCAAAACTTTTTATTCTGGTACTCCAGTACCAGTAGTAGTACTAACAGCACTCTATATAAAGTTTCAATTGATTGCGAAGAAATAGAATACGTAGATCACTATATAGGGTGTTTGGTAGAGGGACCGACAAACCAAATGAGCGTGTTCGGGGACCACTTGGAGAATACAAGTTGGCCAAAAAAAATCCCCGACCCCCCCCCAATAAGTCTATCTTTTTTTTGTGATTTTTCCTTTTTTCTCCGAAATTGTAATTCCGTAATTGACAGAAAAATTTGGAAAGAATGGGAAGAGACCTATACCCGAAAGGTGTCCTTAGCTTAAACTAACAAACCTAATATACACATACTATGTTAAATGTAAAAGAAAAAAAGGAAACAGTAAAAGGCTTATTATTTTTATTATTATAGTAATATACAGAGTACACGAGTTTATTTCTGTATATGGTGAGGCCCCAAGGTAGGGAGTGACAGACAAGATAGAAAGGAAGCCAGGATGTTTATTGTGCTATTTTCAATAATGATTACCCATCCGGTCATTGCGAAATCGAAGAATGTTAGGTATATTGAAATAATGCTCATTCTCACACAAAATGTGGATGAACATTATAGATCTGAATACGATTATTTTTCTATATTACTATGTCAGCCCATAGATACCGAAGTAATTTATCTCTCATAAAAACAGTTATTTTTTCTTGCCGTTTACTGAGTAACGTATATCTAAAATGGATATTTATATCCAATCATTACATGTATTTTTCCAACTAAATTCTATAGCTTCGTCTCTCGTAGACCAACCGAGAGAAGCTGAGGGCGGGTTTGTATTAGCACAACTACTCGTAGTACAATTATGGATATCTATTTATTAAATAGATAATAAATGGATATCTACTTTCTATAAGCCGTGAAAGGTGCAAGCTGATAATTTATGATACAGTAGACACATATCAATTACATTATTATTATGAAACGGTATATTTGGGACTGAGCGACATGACAACTGTGAATTTAGTTCATTTATAGGCAGTTAATGCAAGTGGGTTTCAATATTGCTATATAGGTACATATTAAAGACTTTCTACAATATTAAAAACTTAAGACTTAAGACCCCAGTCATCCTGAAGTAGCAATAATAAAATTCACAGTCTTTTACATCCATAATAAAAGGCGAAATTATTCTCATCAATCATCAAAAGATCTTGGCTGGTTAATTTTAAATGGGTGTAATCTGTATGATCTAATCACAAACGTGTTTGGAGATTGATTGACCTTTATCTGATGTTTTTCCTTAACATTGGCAATTATTTATGCTGTGGTATGGTTATATTCTCTGTGTGCTGATTCTCTTATGGCAAGTTATACAATTATAGCAATTATTTACTGTAGTATTTCTAATTTTTCACAGTATACTTACATAGTTGAGTCTTTAAAATACTTTAGTCTAAGTTAATAAACAAATTTTTATTACTTTAGTTAATTGTTTTTAGGTGGCATGCATAAATATTATGACATATTGGCTGAATCTCGCACCCTAGTGACAGCTCGGTGACTTCTTTGTCGACCCTGCTTCCCTTCCCATGTGAGTTTTCAACATGAGAAATGATCAATGAAATAATTATCAAAAACTATACTTATTAAAGAAGCGCTCGCAGCAGGGCTTGACTTGGCAATCTTAAACGAAAAGTTAAGCAAAACTTGCTTGGGTCAGGATTTGGATGAGTGACCGCTAGTGGCATTACTCAATTGAATTGCTTCCGTGCTTCGGAGGGCATGTTAAGCCGTCGGTTCCCGTTGTTCGTCTTAGAACAACAGCCATTAGGCTATGTCGGAGGCTTTCGGGCAGCCTGAAAACTTCGACATGGGTTGGCCACTAACCTATCCACCAAGCCGCACTGGGCCCGTGTAGTGGATTATAGTGGGAACAAAATGAGCTGGTTGATTATACTTATTAAAAATTATAAAAACCAATTTTACAATATTTTTCCATCCATGGACTGCCATTCCATCAACTTTCTTCAAGCCATTTATCTCAAATTTGTTTACAACACATTATACATACATTTGTTCCAGAAAATCTGTGTTGTATTATGACTCAAATCATTTTATATTAATGGTTCGACCAAACAATTTTATTGAAACCTTGCAAAAGTCAGAAACAACAGACATTAAGTTTCTGAATAGTAGAATTAGAGTAGAAGTTAATTATTAAAAGTTAATCATGTAATGTTTACTGCATATCTGGTTATGCTCAAAAAGCAGACCAAAACAAGACCTTAATTAATTTAATTTTACACCCAAATTCTAACTTTTTAAGTTTTAAACTCTCTAAATTACATATATACTTAATTACTTACTAATATATAAGAGTTTTTTTATTTTATATAGCAATTGATTTTATTATATTATGTGTTTTCTGTGACAAATAAACTGTATTCTATTATATTCTATATTATTAATTATCTTGTATTAATTGCATGCTCATGTTGCTTTTCATGGGCATAAGCATATTAAAATTGTCATCTGATGTGAGTGACAGTGACGAGCATTTAGATCCTAAAATATATTTTTTAGGGGGACCTATACCGGGATATATATCCCGGTAGAAATAAGCTGCGGCGATTGATGGGATATTACGGACAGCCCACTATGTAGCGGACAGCCCACTATGTAGAGGCTGTCTGCAGAAAGACGAGACTGTGGAGCATGTGCTGCTGCACTGCAGGGCTACGGAAGATATTAGAGCAAAAACAGGATTACTAACCTCGCCTTCATACTTAGTAACCTCGCCTTCATACTTAGTAACCTCGCCTTCATACTTAGTTATTGATTTCCATCCGCTGGCACTGCTTTCGCTTACAGCACAATCACTAGTACGGAGCCGGTCCCAAGCCCGGATAAAGAGGGAGGGCACCCAGGGGGGAATAAGGGCGCGGTAGTTTATCTCATCCGATAATACACCGCGCTTTGCATTCCTCCCCAGCGGCAGCCTGTGGCCGGCATATTGCTTGGGGGCAAAACACCCTCTGTGTTTCTTGGGGTGATTTCTTCTCAAGCGATATGCGAAAAATCAGGGGTAAGCTGCTTGGGCAACTGCTTACACCATTGCTTTTGCGCCCACTCACTAACATTTCTGCTCCACAGAACCATTAAAATGATGTACAGTAATATTGATAGTGATATGCCATGCGATCCGGCTAGCGCCCGGCGCCCTCTGGTTCCCGGGCCAGAGAGTGTGAAATTGACTACCGAAGGCGTCGGCGGGGTGGAGTCCCAGGCCTCGCCGGCCGCGGCTGCTACTGGACCGATGACAACGGAGGCGCTGCAACCTGGACCAGTGGAGAAGGCCAGTCACCCCGTGGAGCGCCACAACGCGCGCAAGAGGGACCAGCTGCAACGACAGGGAGAAGCGGCGGCGGAACCATACGCTGAGTTGGAGGGAGGTAACAGGCGAGGGATCGGGAAGCCTAACAAGCCTACCGTGAACTTGCAAAGCGCCTATCGCGGTAAAAACCGCAAAGTACAACAAAGGGAGCGTTGGAGGCGCGAAGCCGAACTGGCGGACACGCTCTACCGGCAGCAGAGGGAAGGCGTCCTGCATTTGCCTGGCATGTCGGCGCTCGCGCCGGCTGTCGTCGCTAGCATGGCACGCGCCGTCCCGCATGCTGTGGCTAACGCCTCTGCGCTCCTTGACATGGGAAATGAATCCCTGATAAACGCAGTGCCTCGCAAGGTCGCACCACGTACGGCTCGCCCCCCCTCCGTACCCAACCAAACCCCAGCTCAAAGCAAGGGCAGGGGAAAGGGGAAGGGAAAGAAGGGGCGCGCAGTGGCTGATGGTGAGGCGCCGGAGTGCACGGCTGCCCCACGTACGACTCTCCGCCCTTCCGTACCAAACAAAACCCTAGTCAATGACCAGGGCGAGGAAACGGGAAAGAAAGGGCGCGCAGTGGATGATGGTGGGGTGGTCCAGGCCGCGGGCACTGTGGACGTAAAACAGACGGACGTGGGGGATGAGGTAACACGTAATGCGAAGAGGCAGCGGAGTTCAGACCTTGTGTCACCCAGTCAGGTAGCGGTCGATAAGAAGGCTCGCCTGGATGGTGGAACTTCCTCTGCAGCTATCGCGACGGGGGCTCCTTACCTTCTCGGGCCAGAAGAAACGGAAGAAGGTGGAGGCGCGGTCTCGGCATCGTACGCGGATGCGGTCAGGGCGGCACACAAAGTTGTTGTGTTAGACCGGAACCGAGTGCAGATGGATGAGATTCGCTCCATACACCTGAGGAAGGTCATCGATGAAAAGATCATCGGAACCCTTCTGGCTAACGCGGGCAGCCCGAATACTGTACTGCCTAGGTTTACGGCCCTGCCAAGAACGTTTCGCGGTGGGGTCAGATATGTGGCCCGAGACGACTATGCGCTCACTTGGCTCACCAGCACGGTGGAGCATCTACCACCGTTATGGGAGGGCTCAGGTGGATACATGGTTGTGCCGGAAAGCAAGGTACCTAGGTATTATACTGGGGTCATTTTTATACCAGATTTCGGACGAGGTAGGCAAGATCTGGCTAAACGGTCGGATATTTTGCTCAACTTGCTTATCGCACAAAATCCTGGAGTAGGTGTGGAGAGGTGGCAGCTCTTCACGCATGAATCGCGCCCTATAGGCGATAGCTTTAATCATATCCTCGTAATGGGTGTGCCACCAGAGGATCTGGGAAACCTCCAGCGTGAGGGCTGTCGCCTTCACTACCTGTCGGCGACAGTGTATGTGAAGGTGAGAGGAATAAAACTCAGGGGCGATGTGTGAGGATTTGGGTTGGTCGAAGGAGGACGTAAAGCGTTTGCTGGGCGAGGACGATGACGGCGAGGATGATATCAGTGGCGATATAATGAGCCTAAATATCTTCTCGCCGGCATCCTCCATGGATGCAGAGATTGCAGGCGCCTCCTCCTTGACCTTACCAAATAAAAAGCAGTAGAGTTGCTCTTCAAGCTACTCGGCTGCAACAAATTTTAGTAAAATAAGTAATCAGGTATTTTAAATATTTTTAATGATGGATATTGATAATATAAACAATTCGTATTCCAATTCAAAAAACACAACCAACAGAATGGGTGACAGTACAACTAAACAGGGCGTCATTAGTAATATTGACATCATCCAAGCCAATCTCCAACACAGTGTCGCAGGTTTCGCCGCTTTGCGAAGAACCCTGGAGGAGCAACCTAACACGATAGCACTGGTCCAGGAACCCTATCTAAGCCGTAGTAAGGTGAGTGGTTATAATGCCCTAAGGGGTAACGTTTTCTCTCCCCCCTTTCAAAGGAAAATTCGGACTTTCGTTTACGTACCGAATCCATACAAAGCATCCTTGGTGACACACTTGTGTACCGACGATCTTACGGTAGTGAAACTTGAGACGGGCCTACATGGACGGCTCGAAAGTGTTATAATAGCATCAGTTTACATGGACATCGAAGCTGAAGCGCCACCTCAAGCACTTGAAGAATTAATGCACTTCTGTGAAAAAAACAATCTAGAATGCGTGGTGGGCTGCGACGCAAATGCCCACTGCTCCGTCTGGGGTAGCACAGACACAAATGAACGAGGAAAAGATTTACTAGATTTTATCCTAAGGCATAATCTAAACGTTCTGAACAGAGGCTCTGAACCCACATTTGTAACTTCTAGGGCCAAAACTATAGTTGACATAACTATAGCGACAAGGGAGATTGCCGAGACCATTGAGAAGAGGCGAGTTGCATCAAAGGAGTTCTCTGGCTCGGATCATAGACGAATCAGGTTCAGCCTACAAGTAAAGGAACATAAACCGCGAACCTACAGAAATCCTAAGAAAACAGATCCCTATTCAAGGAAACACTAGAAAAGGCACTGGAAACAGTGCCACAGGTAGAGTCTACCACAGAAATAGAGCCTCAACACATAGAAGCTAACCTGGATATCATAGTGCGCTCTATGATAAGTAGCTACAATAAATCATGTCCTTTAAAAACAGAAAACAGTAAAATACTGCACTCGAAAGACAAATGGTGGAACAAGGAACTCAGTAAGCTGAGGAAAAAGACAAGACACCATTTCAATAGGGCAATGAACACCGATCACGAGAGTGATTGGCAGGAGTACAGAAAAGCACGACACAAACTCAAAGTAGGGGTGCAAAAGAGTCAAAATAATTCATGGAAAAAGTATAGCAACTCTATACAATCAGAGAGTGAGACGGCGAGACTTAGAAAACTTGTATCTAGTGACACTCAGGTAAAACTAGGTACATTGAAGAAGCCCGATGGCACCTATACAACATCGAAAAAGGAGCAATTTGAACTCCTCTTACAAACTCATTTTCCTGACTGTTGTTTGGAAAACAATGAAGGATGGGAAACCGAAACTTCGAACGAGCCCGATAACGATGATTGGGCTTTTGCGAATTCTATAGTTACGGAAGAATCTCTTCTATGGGCGGTGAGTACTTTCAAACCATATAAGGCAGCTGGCACCGATGGTATTTTTCCTGCATTAATCCAATGGAGCCTGGCCAAGATCAAAAACCACCTCCTGGCGATATTTAGAGCATGCTTAGCCTGGAAGTATATACCTAAGTCATGGAGGGAAGTCAAGGTAGTTTTTCTACCTAAGCCAGGAAAAACAGATTACACGCATCCAAAGTCTTATAGGCCTATAACCATGAGCTCATTTTTATTAAAAACCTTGGAAAGGCTCTGTGATAAATATATAAGGAGTGGACCATTAGCGCAGAATCCTATCCACAAAAATCAACACGCCTATCAATCAGGAAAATCTACAGAGACTGCTCTCCACCATGTGGTGAACAAAATAGAATCAGCTTTGCAGAATAAGCAATCCTGTTTAGCCACTTTCATTGACATTGAAGGAGCTTTCGATAAAACCACTTTCTCCAGCATCGAGATCGGGCTAAGAGACAAGTGCGTGGATAACAGAGTAAATAAGTTTGTGACTAACATGCTCTCCAATAGAGTCACAAGCATTGAAAACTCTAGCACCGATGTCGAGTAACGAGAGGATGCCCACAGGGTGGTGTCCTATCACCTTTGTTATGGGTAATCGCAGCAAACGAACTCGTAGAATTGTTAAACAAAGATGGAATAGTTACTATCGCCTACGCAGATGATTTGGCCATAATGGTATCGGGGCTATTCGAGTCTACTCTCTGCGAAAAAATGCAGATGGCACTTCGAATTGTCGAGGGATGGTGTCACAGACACGATTTATCAGTAAACCCAAATAAAACAGAAATGGTACTATTCACACGTAAAACAAAGGTAACCAAACTTAAACTACCTACGGTATTTAGCAAAGAGCTGACTCTAAGTAAGGAAGTTAAGTACTTGGGCATTTGGATGGATAGTAAACTTTTATGGGGAAAACATCTCGAACATATTACCAGAAAAGCAACAAATATTCTCATGCAGAGCACAAGAGCAGTAGGAAAAGACTGGGGACTAAAACCAAAGCTGTGCCGCTGGCTATACACGGTCATTGTGAGACCAGTCCTCACCTACGGATGTGTAGTGTGGTGGCCAAGAACAAATTTGGTAACCACAATAGCCAAACTGCAGCAAACCCAAAGATTAGCTTGCTCTCTTATTAGCGGATGCACAAAGACCACACCGTCGGCAGCCCTAAATGTAATCTTAGGCCTAACGCCATTGCATCTTCACATACAGCAGGAAGCAATGGCATCAGCGCTACGAATAAAATCTACGGGCCAGTGGAAGGACTCCGGACCTGATACACACCATAGTAAAATTTTACATAAGGTGACAAAAATTATCCCAGAATCATCACAAGGCACTGACAGGATAGTCAGCACGCACCTTGATGAGAGAAAGTACGAGCTGGTCACTGAGAAGACTGCTTTGGATGGTTGTTCACCGTCATACAACATGTTTACGGATGGGGCGAAAAATAAAGCGGGAGCTGGTTGTGGATATTTCTCGCCGGAACTTGGTATATCAGATTCAAAGGCCTTAAATAAGACCACATCACCAGCACAAACAGAGGCTATGGGCCTACTGTTAGGAGCAAAAGCTATACGATATAGAGACGAGGTGGGCTCCATATCATCACCTGTGGAAAGAAAACTAATCGCATTCACTCTAGATAGTGCGGCGGTCATCTATGCACTCAGAAGGCCGGTAACCAGGTCAAGAGTGATAGCCGAGTGTCACGCGACTCTACAAAAACTATCAAACAAGTATAAGATAGTGGTAGCATGGACAAAAGGGCATGGCTCATGCCCAGGAAATGCGAAAGCAGATACCCTCGCCAAAAATGCGACTAAGAAACAGGTAAGTGGAGATGTAAATTGTTGTATATTGTGATGGTGGGTACTTTTGTATAAATATACCTTCACCTTTTGTATAAATGAATCACCCACCAACATCTTCACTTTGCTTTCGGCTACATAGCGAAATACATTAAAAGTACATACTATGGTGTTTTATTGAACTATAACAGTGGCGACGTACGTAAAATACGGACAATGGCGTGTAAAGCAGTGAAATTCAATGAATTCAATGTGAAGTGTGATAATTGGGACAATTATATAGACAGACTAAAATACTGTTTCGAGGCGAATGGAATCGTCACGGATGCGGCACAAAGAGCTAATTTCTTCACGATTTGTGGTGCACAAGTGTTCGAGACTCTGCTTGCATTAATTACGCCCAGGAAAGCTAGTGATGTGACATTTAGCGAAATCAAAACGATCTTAACCAAACATTACAGCCCAAAACCGAATGAGATTTCTATGTCTTACAAATTTTATAAAAGGGATCAGAAACATGGCGAAACTGCTTCAGAGTATATCGCGCAACTTCGGAAAATTTGTTCAGGGTGTAATTTCAAAGATATGGAACGTATGCTTCGTGACAGGCTCGTGTGCGGCATGAATGATCATAAATTACAGTATGAACTGTTGAAAAAGGATAATTTATGTTATACAGCTGTGGTTGATACTATGTTATCATCTGAAAGTGCGGGGAACGACGCTCGCATGATACAAGGCGGCGGCCCTAACGTTTTCGCTGCAGCCGGGTACGAAGCTACCGCTTCGGCGGCAGCGAGCGCCGCGATGACGTCATCGGCGGCATGTGAACCGATGGATGTAAACGCTGTACAATCCAAACTCAATGTGCGCCTATGTTACCGATGTGGAGATCGTCATGGAGGCGAATGTCGGTTCATTACAGCCGTGTGTCATTTCTGCAAGAAAAAAGGCCATATCGAGAAAATTTGCAACTCAGAGAAATCAACTATACTGAAAACGATCCCGATGTTCAGTTGAACGGCATTTACAACGTGGAAAGCTCAAATTCGCGCGTCTCTGCGTACGAGGTGAAGTTGACATTGGACGGCGTCCCGGTGACAATGGAGGTGGACTCTGGCGCCACGTTCTCCCTGGTGAACCAGCTGACATGGGCACGCATGCGCTCTAGCAGCGCGCTGCGCGCTCTCTCGAACACGCTGCGCACATGGAACAGTTCACCGGTTACAGTGATGGGACAGGCTAAAGTGCGAGTACATTATAAGGATATTATGTGCGATTTGAATTTGATTGTGGCTAGAGGCTCAGGGCCTAATCTGTTAGGACGTAATTGGTTCGAGGCATTAGGTATTACCCTAAATGTTAATGTAATAAAAGAACTTGACATTACCACTACTACTAAAATCATTAATAAATACAGTGAGGTTTTCAAGGACGGACTCGGTACGTACAGGGGGGATCCTGTTGCTATACACTTAAAACCAGATGCGACACCCAAATTTTTAAAAGCTCGTCCCGTTCCGTATGCTATTAAAGACAGAGTCGAAAAGGAAATAGATCGGCTTGTCAATGAGGGGGTACTTCGCTCAGTGCCATTTTCTGAATGGGCGACTCCTGTTGTTCCGATACCTAAACGGAATGGAGATATTCGCCTTTGTGGAGACTACCGCAGTACGGTAAATCAAGCTACCGAGTCGGACACCTACCCAATGCCTACTGCTAGTGAAGTCTTCGCTACGATTGCTGGTGGAAAATTTTACACTACCCTTGACCTCGACAGAGCCTATACGCAAGTGATCGTCACAGATGCCACAGCACGACTGTTAACTTTAAATACTTGCAAAGGTTTATTCTCTGTACACAGACTTGCTTTTGGTGTGAAGGCGTGCCCGGGAATTTTCCAACGTTTGATGACGGCGTTACTTGCTGGCATACCTGGAGTCGCGGTACTGATTGATGACGTCATCGTCAGTGGTCGGACTATGGAGGAGATGACGCAAAGGCTCGACGCAGTATTGCAGCGCATCGAAAAGGCAGGTTTGCGCCTCAACAAAAACAAATGTAAGTTTGCCAAAGAACGTGTCGAATTTCTGGGCTTCATTATAGACTCTGAGGGAATCCATCCTGCTCCTAGCAAGGTGGAATCCATTTATAACACACCTGAACCAAAGAATGTTCAAGAACTACAAGCTTTTCTTGGGTTGTATAATTTTTATGAGAGGTTCATACCTCACAAAGCTACCGTTCTTGAGCCATTGCACAGATTGCTAGACAAGTCGCAATCTTGGCAATGGACTGACAAGGAGCAAAAGAGCTTCGATACGGCTAAGCGGTTACTATCGTCTGAGCTAACACTCGTTCATTACGATCTATACAAGCCGTTGGTACTCACCTGTGATAGCTCAGAATATGGGGTTGGTGCTGTACTATCGCACCTCATGGAGGATGGACTAGAGCGTCCTGTGGCGATGAGTTCTAGAACTCTGCACGCCCATGAACGCCGGTATTCACAATTAGATAAAGAGGCGACTGCTATTTCATTTGGAATACTCAAGTTTCACAATTATTTAATGGGACGACCATTTACAATTGTGACAGACCACAAACCTTTGCTGGGAATTTTTGACCCGAAGAGGCCTATGCCCACAATGCTATCACCTCGCCTAACGAGGATTGCCATTATTCTCACATCACATAATTACAATATTGTATACAAGCCTGGCCGACAGATTGGCCATGCTGATGGATTAAGCCGGTGGCCACAACCTGTCCCAGACCAACCAGAACAACAGCTTTGTGACGTGTTACTGATGGCAGAGACCCCAACAGATTTTCCAGTTGACGCAGACCAAATTGCCATGGCAACAAAACGGGACAAGATACTGTCTCGTGTCTCTCACTATGTGTTAAGCGGTTGGCCGGCTAAAGTGACGGATGATGAGCTACGTCCCTATTGGTTACATCGATCCGAACTTTCACTGCATGAGGATTGCATTCTACTTGGCTGTCGTGTGGTTGTACCGCCATCGCTACGGCAAACGGTATTGCGAGCTTTACATAAGACGCATAATGGCATTGTCCAAACTAAAGCCCTAGCTAGAAGTTATGTGTGGTGGCCAGAACTGAACAATGACATTGAGACGTTGGTAAGCGGATGCCTTAAATGTCTTGAAAATCGAAATATGCCACCAAAAACAAAACGCGAATGGATCATGCGTACAAAGCCATGGTCCCGAATAAATGTGGACTTTGCAGGACCTTTTCAAGGTAAACTTTTTTTAATTGTGGTTGATGCATACTCCAGATGGCCCGAGGTCATAGTGGTAAACAATATGTCATCTGTAACGGTTATTCGGCACCTCAGACATATATTTGCTACTCATGGTTTGTGTGAGACAATAGTATCCGACAATGGAACATCATTTGTGTCGGCAGAAATGAAGCAATTTTTAGATGCGAACAAAATAAAACACATCACTACAGCACCTTATCACCCAGCAACTAATGGTTTGGCCGAACGAATGGTTCAGACAGTGAAAGACAAATTGCGCAAAATGAATGATTCTTCATGGGATATTAAAATTCCTAACCTGTTATTGGGTTTACGAACAACTCCTTGTACTGTTACTAATAAAAGTCCAGCTGAACTTTTAATGAACAGACGCTTGCGTACATTATTAGATACATTACACCCAGACAATATCTTACGTGATAAAATAGACACACAAATTACTAGAAATAGTCTAAAACATCATCGCGAAACTAATGTGGGACAAAGTGTGATGTATAGGAACTATGGCAGCGGACCTAGATGGCTACCAGGAACTGTAGTCAACAAACAAGGCCCATCCAGTTATGAAGTGGATACGGGGAACGGTAGTGTAGTAAATAGACACATTGATCAGTTAATTAAGAAGAAATCTGATGTAGACAGAGGTTATGAAAGGGAAGAACAAGAAACAGTAGAAGAAAGAGACATTATAGATAGCAGAGATAAAAATGGGGAATCTAACCAGATCAAGAGGAATAGAGATGTAGATGTGGATGTTACAGATTCTGATGAGGATATGATTGAAATACCAAGTCCAGAGAAGTGGGCAGAGATGTTGGGTATCCCTGCCGAGTATGATTCTGGGTATTCTGGTGGCAAAGTAAAAAACAATAAAATACTATCTCAAAACCATAACAAATGTCCATATGATAGACCAAATGAATTGTACTTAGCCTAATACAACATACTAAAAAATATTAATTATTGTAAACTAGTACTTTAAAAGTAGGTGATAAATTTACATATCTAAAAGTTGTTGCTTACATGTAATCTATAGTAAGTGTTAGGTGTGTTAAGTTTGATTGTGTATGATGTGATAATTAGATAATAAATAGTTTGCATTCTTGGGGGAAAGGTATGTTGTATATTGTGATGGTGGGTACTTTTGTATAAATATACCTTCACCTTTTGTATAAATGAATCACCCACCAACATCTTCACTTTGCTTTCGGCTACATAGCGAAATACATTAAAAGTACATACTATGGTGTTTTATTGAACTATAACATAAATGATCTCTGCAAACCCTCAGCGATGGAAATACGTAATATACTCCGTCGCTTTACTGAAAAAGAACAACAACACACTTGGAATAACAAAAAGGACTGCAAACAAGCAAAATCTATGTTTCCAACCTTGAACAGATACACAACTAACAATTTGTTGAAACTTCAACGACAGGACCTCCACCTAATGGTAGGCATTATCACAGGTCACTGCAATCTCAACTACCATCTATATAAAACTGGTGCAACAGATAGTCCACTGTGCAGAGGATGTTTGCAGGAGAACGAGACCGTGAAGCACGTGCTGCTAGAGTGCACGGCTACGGAAAATATACGGAACACTACCGGTCTACTAGAGGATCACTATAGTTCTAAATCAACATCAGTTTTAACACCTCAAATATCACTGGAGCAGTTGTGCCAGCGACCCAGGGTCATACTCCGTTATCTAAAGGAGTTGGGATGGCTAGGGTAGCTGGCGGGGGAAATGCACAATACACCCCAAGCGGGACGTCAGTGCAGGACTTAGCGCCCCCAATCAGAATAAGAATAAGAATAAGAAGGATTACTGGAGGACCACTACAGAACGCAAGATGCATCAGCATCGTCGACGTTTGTTCATACAACACCTCAAACTACACTGGAGCAGTTGTGCCAGCGACCCAAGGCCATACTCCGCTATGTGAAGGAGTTAGGTTGGCTTGAGTAAATGCTGGCAGGGGGGAATGCACAAAACACCCCAAGCGGGACGTCAGTGCAGGCCTCATCACCCCCAAAACGAATAAGAATAAGATGGGATATTTGTATTATATTAAAAAAAGATTAATTAAAACTGTTCGACTGAAAGGCACCATTAGCAAAATCTTCTTCTGAATTTGAGTCCAGCCAAGTTCTAACCAAATTTTGTGGTTTGTTTTTGAGAGATTTGTGGCATCTCTATGCCAGTGTTTTTCAACCTTTTTCATGACACAACCACTTTAGTATGAAGAAATATTATGCAACTCCCCTACCCATTACTTTTTATACTACTTTCATGTATGTATTTTTTGTTACAAATATTTATTTAATCCAACATAGTTATTCATTTTCTTAATTAATGCCAAAAATGTCATCACTAAAGTCAATCCATGGCTTTACAAACAAAATTGACTTGTGGTCATCGTCTCTAAATCAAAAGCCACTTCGATTCATTTTGTTTTCGTCACAGTCTTGAGAAGTCAGATATGAGATAAACATCATAGAATTTATATACTGGTATGAAAATAGTGTTAGTAAAGTTGAAACAAGAACTATGTCATTACTTCTCAATGCAAGAAATATTGAATAATACTGGGCAAAGGTGGATCTTAAATTATTATACATTTTGGTATTATATGTAGCTATAATGAGGTATAAAATGGTTTTTATAGGCGGAGGTGTAAATAAGGCAAATTTGGCAACCAAGCTAAAATAAAATCTAATCAATTTATCGGCCAATAGGATGCTGCAGTTGGAATTTAAGTCTGTCAATTTAGATACCTTTTGGCTAAAAAGGAAATGAGAATACCCAGAATTAATACTATTGATGTGTTTGATTCCATTTGCCACCTCGTACTTGTGCGGGGTGGCATTTTCATTAATGGCCCCAATAAAAAGTAAGGAAAGTAATGGCTTAAATTTGGAAAACGATTTTATTCTCAATGTACCAAAAATGAATCCATGATGGGAGAAATTGGTTAATGAAAAACAAGCGCAACCTTTGCATTCAAAATTCTCATAAGTCTTTTCTTTTGATAATTTGATACAAATGTTAAAGATGGAAGACATCTCATAAGTAATTTTTAGTTTTTCTTTATTTGATACAAATTATAGTCCTTTAGAACAGTTTTCTTAATGAATATTTTTAAAGTGTACTGTTTTTTACTGCAGTAGCTTCCCAACCTTTTGAAATTCCCCTATAGAAGCTTCGCAACACCCCTAAAGAGGCTCCACAACCTCCCAGGGGGTCGCAACCCACACATTGAACAAAACACTGCTCTATGCTAAATCCTTTCATGCCTTTCTTTTTTAGACTGAGTTACAGAGATGAAAAAATGTTCTCCATTTTCTTGCTTTTGCTAATACTATCACCTACCACTTTCGTTCCCTTTCTTTTGCCGGCCCAGTGGGCGCCGTTGTGCTTGCATGGTGCATAATTCAAACAAATAACCAATGTAAATGGACTTAAGTTAAGTAACGGAAGTTTGGAAGTTTAATTTAAGAGAAGTTAACAAGATCATTAACATTTTTTTGAGTTTAAGTTAGCTAATAATGTTAATAATAATTTGTTATATAATGTTGTTAATTAACGTTTAATTTGTATCTTGTCTTTGTATTAAATTACACATACCTAGTCTAAGAAGTAATCCCAATGGTATACAATAAAAAATTATGAAGACTCACCTCCATAGCGCTTTCCTTTGAAATTGTTATAAATATCCAGTTGGTAATCGTGAAAAGATCTCGAAGCTGTGATTCTCGGTCCTAAATTGCCTAACAATATAACTGGTTTCATAAAGGAAATTCCTTTCTTTTTGAAAAAATCGAAAGTCGCCGTATAGTAAAAGTAAGAGCTGAAAATAGCGGTAAGAATTATAATTATTTTCCAATCATCTGCTATCATTAGTAGTAACTTCTTTGTTCCAACGGAGAGCTCCATATTTTTCTAATTTAATTGCTGTTAGTTAATTTGTAATCAAAACAATCGAGTTTGCATTTATATTCAACTTCAACTCTTCCTTATGGCTTTTGTAGGGGAGCCACTACAATTTCGCCAATGTCACGTAGTACGATAGACCACCAAACAAAGGAGGATTGTTCGGTAAAAGGGATCTGAATGGTAACTTATTTATTTATCCAAGCAGAAGAGATAGTGTTAACACCTGGAACAAAGATAGTTATTCTAACTACAAGACATACACAAACACAAACTCAACCACAAAATATATAGATAAATTTAGTAAAGGAACAATTTCAAGTTATGGGGAATTACACATGTATTTATAACTTAATTTTATTTCTCTGAATATATTTACAGAGTTTAACAATGAAAGGGGTACATACAAGGGAGAGGAGACATTTGAAGGAGATTGGACGAGGGATATCAGGAGGAATTATATCATATAGGGAACAGTCATATTTGGGACAGCAAAAAAAAATATGGTCCATATTTCCTTCGTCCAGACCACATTCACAACGCGAATGATCCCTAATCCTAAGTTTAGCCAGGAAAACAGGGGTGCAGGAATGGTTTAAACGCAACCGGCAAATAGTTGAGGTGGTAAGTTTGTCTGCATTTTGAAATTTCGAAAACCAGGGTTTGTTAGGGATGTCGGGCTGTATATCGCCATAAAATTTGCCTTTAATGGTTTTAGAAATTTGCCATTCTTTGTTCCATGTATTTATCAGTAATGGTTTTAAGGTGGTAGAAATGTCATGGGAGTAAATTTGAGAGTGCTGATTAGAACCTGTGTGAACAGCGTATTTGGCAAATGAATCAACTGATTCATTTCCCTGGATACCTGAGTGGCCTGGTATCCAACCCAGTATAATGTTGATGCCTAGTATATGGCATTGATATAGGGCATATTTTATTTTTAAAATTATAGGGAACCTGGTTTTTGATTTGAATACTTTGGTTACTTACGATAGCTTGAAGGCAACTTTTAGAGTCCGAAAATATAATAGAGTTATTTAAATTATGGGATTTTACGAAAAGAATAGCCTCTAGGATGGCA
Organism: Selenia dentaria; assembly: GCA_917880725.1. NCBI lineage: Eukaryota > Metazoa > Arthropoda > Insecta > Lepidoptera > Geometridae > Selenia > Selenia dentaria. The sequence goes on along the minus strand of OU862875.1, from coordinate 36,927,841 downwards.
ATGGATTCACCAGTAAAAATGGAAGTGACAGGAGGACATTTGAAGTTAAGAATGATTTTAGTGAAGGGAATCCACACCGCAACACCAACTGGGCTATCGGAGGATTTAGAAGCATCTGTATATATTGTGATCCAATCTTTATATTTTGTTGAAATAATACTGTTAAAAACTTTGTTTGCTTCTATTGTGCTTTTATCAATGCCAAAGTCCAGAATGACATTGGGCTGGAAGATCAAAGCCTCATATGGCGTAGAGAATAATGGCATAATGGAGCTCTGAAAGAGTGGGCTGGGGAGACGGGTATACTGTAAATAAGTACGGAGCACACAAGGGATTTCATTGAATGAGTTATAACCATGAGAATCATATAAAGCAGACAGTTGGTTTAACTTGCACAGAAGAGGATGATCAGGGTTTTGTACTAGTTTGAAAAAAAATCTATCCGCAAGGAATTGTCTGCGAAATGAAAGAGGGGGTTCAACACATTCTACTTGCATAGCGTTTATTGGGGAAGACTTCATAGCCCCAAGGATGATGCGCAGACATTTTGATTGTATCTTGTCCAGTTTTTGAAGTCCTGATTTATTTGAAGGATACAATAGAAATGAGCCATAATCCATATGACTACGGATTATGGCATTATACAGCAATTTTTGTGTGAATGGGTGTGCACCCCACCACACTCCAGATAAAGAACGGAGTATATTAATATTTCTTTCACATTTTTGAGAAATATAATCAAAGTGAATAGTACCAGATAACCTGCTGTCTAGCCAAATTCCTAAGAATTTCACATTCTGATTTTGTGGGATAATTTCATTATTGACTCTGAGGATGACATGAGGGACAATTTTTTTCCTAGTAAAAACCACTACACTACTCTTAGAAGGCGAAATGGATAGTCCATGTTGTTCAAGCCAGTCTGAAAGGTATTGAAGTGCAGATGTCAGTTTATTCAAAGGGTCCTCTATACTTTGACCAGATATGTAAAGTACCAGGTCATCTGCATATTGTAAAATTTGGCAGAATGGGAGTACTGTAGATTCTAAGTCATATGTGTATAAACTGTACAATAATGGGCTGAGAACTGATCCCTGCGGTAAGCCTTTCCAGATGGTTCTAGGGGAATGGTAGGTGTTTTGATTTTTAACTAAAATAGTTCTCTCCATAAACAGGTTGCATACAAACTGGACTAGCTTCTCAGGAATACTCAGCTGTCTAAGTTTATATCTGAGTACTGGAAGTAACACATTGTCGTATGCAGACGCTATATCTAAGAAGACACCTATCAGAAGCCCCTTTTTCAATAATGAGATTCGTATGTCAGTTGTCAAAATACCCAAACTATCCATCGTACTCATACCTTTTCGAAATCCAAACTGTGTTTTCGCCAGTAAGTTCTTACTTTCTACGAACCACTCAAGTCGTTGTTTAATCATGTGTTCAGTAACTTTTAATAAAACTGATGATAAAGCAATTGGTCTATAACTGTTCGGGTCAGATGGGTTCTTGCTAGGTTTAAGAATTGGAAGTATTACTTGGGTTTTCCACTGATGGGGGACATTTCCATGTTCAAAGAATGTATTTATTAGCTTCAAGTAATACATCTTACTATTATATGTAGCATTTTTTAAGAAAGAGTATGGGATCCCATCTATGCCAGGTGAAGAGTCCACAAGTCCATCTAGTGCCAGTTGAATTTCAGAGAATGTGAATGGTGAGTCAAAATGGTCAGAAGTCAAGATAGGATTATTAAAAGTAGGGAAAGAGTCCATATATGGTACGAAAGGAGGAGATATTTTATCTGTAAAGGCCTCAACCCATGACGAAGGGTCATTTATTGTGATATTGTGAACACTACATGATCCCCTGTAGCGTTTAATTTGCTTCCACACTAAAGAAGAAGGAATTCTAGGGGATAAGCATTTGCAGTATTGAACCCATCCATGTCTCTTTTTTTTAAATAATAATCTTCTTGCCCTGGCAGCATTCTTTTGATAGTTTAGAAAGTTTTCTCTTGTCATGTTAGCGTTGTAGGTTTCTTCAGATATTTTCCTTTCTCTAACGGCTGTTGTACAATCTGCATCCCACCAAGGGGTGGAAACCTTAAAGTCATATGGTTTTTTAATTGGGAAATGTTCATCTGCACTGGAAATAATGGCCTTTACAAATTGATCATAGCACTCTACGATGTTACTATTGTTTGAAATAGGAAGGTGTTCTAATTTATTCTCCAGAGATGAAGAATAATCAGACCAATTGACATCGCGCAGTCTGTATTTAAGGGACGGAGAAAAATTTTGTGCTGGCCTTACTCTATTACAGATAGTAATTGTTATCGGGAAATGGTCGCTGCCATAGGAATGAGGCAACACATTCCATGACAGGACAGAAGCAAGGGATGCGGAGCATATGGTAAGATCAACAGCACTTTTAGGGTTTTGGGTGGGCAGTACTCTTCGTGTGGGAGAGCCATTGTTGATGACACATAGATTTGCTTCATCAAAGATTTCCAGAAGAGCAAGAGCAAAGAGGTCATTAGCACTAGATCCCCATGAGGTGTGATGTGCATTAAAATCTCCCATTAAGATTATAGGTGGTGGGACTGAGGATATGACATATAAAATATCTGGGATTAAGCTAGAGCGGGGATGTGGGATATAAGCTGATAGGAATGAAATGTTAAATGCTTTTACCGCTATGATATTAATTTCTGGGGAGACAGAAGGGAGAGGGATTTGGGCAAAAGGTAAATTGCGCCTTACAAGTAAGGCGCATCCTGCATACCCGTCAGCCCTGTCATCCCGGAGACAGGAGTACCCTGGGACCCGAAATGGGGAACCAGGCACTAGCCATGTCTCCGAGATAGCAATGACTGACGGGTAAAATTTGTTGATTAAGTGAAGAAGCTCATGCTTCTTGTGAATGATGCTCTTGGTGTTCCATTGAAGAATGGACACTTGATCCATGATTGTTGATTAGGGAGAGGATTTGGGTAAGTTTCTGGGCAGCGTTGGACGGTAAGTTGGAGTTATTCCTGGAGATGATACTAAGGATCATGGTTAGAAGGACTTCCAGGAGGCTCTCCTCCTGGGACGATGGTGAGGTTTGTGGATTTTGGGACAGCAATGAAAATCCATTGGGAAGGGTAGATGGCTCATCAGCAATAATAGCCTGATGGGCAGTCCTGTCATATGATTTTCCTAAGGGGGCCCTGGTGCGGGGGGCAGAGAATACTGTTTTTCTGTAGGATGTACTAGGAGAGGTGTGGATAAGTTGATTGGACTGGGAGGTCAAGAAGGAAGCCTGGGATGGGACTAAAGTTGGGGTTTGTGCTACTTCGGCATAAGGTTTCGTTACTTTTGGGTACTGAGTGGCCGCTTCATCATATGAGATGTTTTCCTGTGACATAAGGAGTTTTATAGCCCTCTGTCTCCCTAGCTCAGGGCAACTCCTGCTGTTCGCTGAGTGTTGACCAGAACAGTGAAGGCAGGAAGCCTTACTCTCTTCAATGTCACATGACTCACCTGTATGTGGTTGAGCACATTTGTAGCAGCGAGGCTTCGATCGACATTGTACTTTCACATGTCCAAATCTACAGCAGTTTAGGCACTGGATTGTAGGGTATTGATAAGTCTCTACAGGGAGGGAAGTATGATATGAGAATATTCTCGATGGGAGTGTTTGACCTTGGAAGGTCATTACCACAGTCTGAGTTGGTAACCATACCACTTTGCCTTCATCAGTAGTCTTACGGTTAAGTCTTCTGGCCTTAAGTACTGTACCGCACCCGCTGGGTAGGACCAGTGACTCTACAAACTCGTCCATAGACATATCAACTGGAACTTGGCGTACTATACCCATTTTAGTTATGTTGTAAGTTGGAATGGTAGCTTTGTATTTACAGATTTCAAGTACCTGGTTGTCTAAGAATTTATTGGCATCAGCAGCAGTTTGGAACTCAACAGAGATTTTATTCCTGCCCACTCTCTTCACTCCATCAGAGCAGATATTAGTTACTTTATTTCTTGAGAGAAACTGGCCAAACTTAATTGGACGGATGGTTGTCCCTGCAGAAGGGTCTGGTTCTGTCCTAGAAACATGGACCACAAATGGACCTTTATCATTAGCAGTGTATGCTTTAATTCCTAGAACAAGCATTGGATGTAAATATGTATGTTGTATGGACGCTACTGCCATTTCCGTATCAACTATAGTTTTCTTAGCAGAGCTAACGTTTTGATCGTCGTCTGATCTACGTTTGGTAGCGGTGGAGGTAACGGTATCATTAGACACGGCGGGAGCAGGGATGGGGATGTTTATGTCCGGAGGATCCGGAGGTTCGGGGCTTAGAGGATCCATATTGGATTCCTCCAAGGGTTAGTAAGACAAACAACTATGTTAAAACACCTTACTTACCAGATTTAAAACAAACCAACACCAAATAATAATCCCTCCTAGCTATTCTGCTTGGAGGCGCAGCCAGTTCAGCCGAAAAACGGCTAATTAGAGTATAATTTGCACAAAACTCTCTTACACGTGTGATAGCTATCGTATGCGACGGCGGAATCTGCATTTATATTACAACAAATGATTCAAAACGTCCAAAACTTCCAAAATTCCAAAAGTAAACAAACCGCTACGCAGTGTTACCAGCCCACAATTTAGAACATCGGTAGAACAAGTCCTAAAAATCGGTAGAAGTTGGTAGAATGTTATCGGAAAAAGGGTAGATAGATCTCTCTAGTTTGATAAATTTATCAATTTATTAAAAAGGTAAAACAAAATATATATCAAAATTAAACAGATATTATTTAATATTTATACAAGCTAACACAAAAAAAGGTTAAGTGTTCCAAGCTGGGTTCCTCGTTCTCAGTTACTAGAATTAATCAATAAAAATATAAATAGAATCGTTTCCTGCGCAATTATCCTACTAGCTAGAGCCGAGCCAAGTGCCTTGCTGGTTAATAATAATAGTTTCTGACGGTTGACAACGTTCAACTATTATTAACCGGCAAACCACTCACGAGTCACATTAAGGATCGAACACTTTGAAACCCTGTTTCTTCTCCGCCACTATCATGTAATTCGCTTCTATTCAGTAATTACTGTTTAGTATATTCAAATTAAAGTTCTATTCTATAGATTTGTTGAAAGTTTCTAATCACAACACAACAAAACTCCATGGCTACGAAAACAAAATACAATCACACGTTAAAATAGTAGATTCAACTTTTTCAAATATGCCCTCTGTGGGACTGCCGCAATGCCGCCAGTACCACGTAGATAGATGATAAAATAACCTTAGAAGATTGGTCGGTTATGGAACACTGATCAGCGTCATTATCAACGAATGACAAACACAGAATCAAGTGAACCAACGAAATTGACAGTGCATACTTGACAATGTTGATATTGACAACTTCGTTTCGTGGGATTTACCTGTGGGCCTAGCACGAAAATCTGCGTAAGGGGCTGTCCATGAATCACGTCAGGCTTGAAAAGCGGGGGAGGGGGTTCGGCGATCACTAACTATCACAAGGGGGGATGGGATGCAGTAAGATATCACGTGTATTAATTTTTTCGTCAAACTCGATACATTAAATAACTTTATATACAGTAGGTACATGATAGTAAAATTTATAATTTTTCTCATGATTACACCATTCCATTAATATTATTTTTATACCAGTCAAAAACAACGTGCAACCTTACCGTCTAGACTTTTTATCATGGTTCTTAATTTTATAGAAAAAAATAGATTATACCTACTTTATACCTGTATTTAAAGATAATATTCTATAAATGTTAAGACTCTTTGTAGATACTAAAAATACACGCGATCTTGGGTGGGGCAGGGGGGGGGGTTAGTCTTAACCCTCACTACGTATCACCAAGGGCGAGTGGGGGTTGAAAAATGCTTAAAAACATCACGTGATTAATGGACCCAAGTGTAACGTTATCGTATTGTCATTGTCAACTGTCACGCGCTGTCAGTGTTTTATTTATTTTTAGTCTACGTCTTTGGTTTCTACTTTCTGTGCAGGACGTTACTGGTTCTGTTAAACGCATAACTCAAGTTTAATGTCAAAATTATTTTCAATATGACGTGGTATAAAAAATAGGTAGATTTAGGGCTTAGGGTGGTAAATAGGTAGACTTAAGCCAAAATAGGCAGATTTACCTATAAGTAGGTAGATATGGCAACGCTGCCGCTAGGTATTATGTTCCAAAGTGTAAGTAGGTAGTAGGTATACTACATTCAAATAGTTGTTGGTAGTTGTGTTGTGAATGTGGGCAGGATGTGGGTGATTCCAACCAGTGGCTTCAATCTTAGTGCAAAAGTAAGGAGTAATAACCCAAATAATTTAAAGTGTCAATTGTCTGTTCTATGATAGTTTTCGTTAATGACTTTTGAATTTTGTATCATAGCACTATAATTTATAGCGATAGCGATAGCGATGTTATCAAACTAGACTGTGTTCCTAACCGAATGAATTATGAAAAATGGTAGTTTTTTTCACCGTAAGGTACAATTAATATTAAAATTGGTCACCACTAAGTTTAAAAGTTATAAAGGATTGAACAAAAATCAGTAAAGATAGTCATCATTAATTTTTCAGGAAAAAATAATAAATATATTGAAATAAGGTAAGTAAGGGGCTTGTAGTACGTTATTTCGATAGTTTTATTTCTGGTGCGAAAATAAGCATTACCTACTTATTTCAACTATACATTAATACAAATTCCTTATGAATTAAACCTTCTAATAAATCTACATTTTGGCGACTTAACAATGCGATGCAGGTAAGCTTGCATTGTCTTTTCCGCATTCTACATATTAAAGTAGGTACATATGGATTTTATTAGTAAGCTATTATAAACACTGATTTTTTTAAATCCCGAATCAGACGCTAACAAGCAGAGCCAAATCTTACTCATATTATAAACACGAAAATTTGTTATTCTTTCTACTTGACTACAGTCGGCTGAACAACAAAGATGGATGACATGCCGGCTCTATCGCCAAGCACGTTTACTTTATCGAGCTGTCAAAATCATAGCGTGTTTTTGACTAAGTTATCAGAAACTGACACATCTTTGGCATAACTATATTGATAGAAGATAAGTCATCATCACAACCTTGACGTAGGCTGAGATCTTGTTAATTTGTCTTTGCTGTGCCCAAGAATATTACCCTATTTCATCCACGTAGTGATGAACGATGATGATGATGATGCAAAGAATCGTATCTGTTAATCCAGTGCCTAATCTACCTCCATACCAAATTTCATCATAATTGGCCCAGCCGTTTGAGCATGAAAGAGTAACATCCATACATCCATACATACAAACTTTCGCGTTTATATTATTAGTAGGATGAGGTTATTTAAAATAATATATTGCCTAAAATAATCCACGTTGTTATAAAATGTAGCACTGTGTCTGTACCGTTGCCGCAAAAGCGAAACGCTTCTATTTCTGGGAACTATTTTCTTTACAATGTTTTAATCAATTAAATTCGAGTGACCAGATATTGGGCAGTAGTGAAACGCAGTGACACCAACTGCATGCACCGCGTACTCGTCCAATGGGAGCGTAAGGCTTGCCAATTATGAAGAACCATCCATCTTGAATCGAACGCGTGCGCTTAACTAACACCGCATCATAAAAAAAGGAAATAAAAACATATCTCTCGTGTGAACTGGTGCCTCGCGGCTGTGAAAGAAACTTATTTAACCAAGGACATACATTTTGTGTACGTGATATCCCGTGTCGCGAAGATTATAGGTGAAAGCATCAACGGAGGTCCGGAGCAGTCCCAGGTACGTGAGTGCATGTGTATTTGCTCTGCCTCAGATCCTGAACACTCGTAAAATTGACAGAATACGTATGTTCCCAGAATGTAACTAAAAGCCACCGAGCTATTTCTGATATATTGGTGCAAGCGACGTTACATATTTCTTTTTTGGTGCCGAAAACCGGGACGTTTTCACTTAAAATCATCCCAATCATCGGATGCGTTTGGTATTTCTGATCATAAATCGTAATAACGTAGCTTAGAACACATATCTACATCAATCAAAATCAATAAATCGTTATCTACTGCGTTATAAGCTATCTCATCATACCGCCATTTTCTACCTTACGCGTCATATTTTTACGTTCACAAAATATCAAAATATTTCTTTCCATCGACAATCGGGAATTATTGCAAGATCTAATTAAGTGACACATAACACAATCACTATCTCATCGGTGCTTAATTCTATCGGCTTGTAATTATTCCAATTCAACAGTCACATCGCAAAACAAAACCGTGAATTATTGTAAGATTTATCTACCTACTTATTGTTGTGCAATCACATAATCTTACTCGGTGCACAATAATATTTCATCGGCTTACAATAATTCATTCATCGTTATTAGTACAACTATCTAATAATTACTCGCAAACCAACATCAAAATCGCACAATAACATGAACAATTAAGTATTGAGGATTATTTTAAGATCTATTGTGCAATCAGTCAAACTTTTCGGTGCACAATAATATCTTATCGGCTTACTATAATTCATTCTTCACAATCGTTAATGTTCAATAAACTTACATAAAATACCTATTCGTTTATTACACATTGATTACCTACCAAAATACTCCATCAATACATGCTCAAACTTTCATTGTAAAATCGTCTTCGTAGTTTATTTTCTCTCTGCAAGTTGAAGGTAGATTGAAATAACAACTCGACCGTCAAACTGCAAATTTTCGTTCCGACCGCTTCGTTTACCTACAATATTTTCGTCATCACAAGGCACGCGCACAGGCGCACACAGTACTCCCACTATCGTAGCGGAAGGTTGTAAGTGCAGAGTGCATTTTCGTCGTTTTTATTGTACCCTTTATATCCTTATCGTTAAGGTCGGAATTAAACTTGTAAATTGTAAAGTTTCTAGGAATCAACAGAATTTACCTCTTATCTATTGACAGGTTTTATTTTGATCTGTATTGCTTTATACTTTGACTTTTAGTTTTACTTAATTAAAATATATTCAATCATGTCGTTTCTTGCTAAAGGGTCGTCTACTCGCAGAGGTATTTTACAGAAATCGAAATCTAAGGATGAATTTACCGCATACGGATTTGCCAGCATTACGCCGTAAGCGAACTATTGCTTATAAACGGCTCGCTAAGGCTTTAGAAATAGGTAATTTATCTATGGGTGACTCATCACAGCGCGACTTGTTTTTATCTTATTATCAAGAACTGAAGCAAATCGTATCGAACTTCCAAAGCGCACACTTCGCAATTATTCAACTTGTAAGTCCTGAAACTGAAGCGTCCGATACTGAAGATAACGAAGATGATAAAATGCAGTAACAGTTTGATGAGGTATATTTCCAGGTTTTATCGATTAATCGTATAATTACAAAAACCGAAACGTCTCCACTCCGCAGTGGGCAATCATCATCATCTTCATCGAATATAAGGTTGCCTAAAATCGAGTTGCCTAAAGTCTCTGGCGACATTAAAGAGTGGCCTAAGTACTTCGACATTTTCAACGCGTTGATTCATTATTCAGATAGACTTACGGACACGGAAAAATTCCACTATATGATCTCGTCTCTCAGCGGTGATCCGTTATTGGTGGTGAAGGCGTATCCTATGACTCATGAGAATTATCACGATGCATACAACTCTCTCGTCACGCTTTATCAAAGCAAGCGCACCTTAGCTTATACATGTTGGCGTGACGTTCTAAATATTGAATTTAAAAGCAATAATCCGCGGGAGTTTCAAAAATCGTTGGATCTCTTCGAAGAGAACTTGAGCATTTTGAAAACCGTTCAACTGCCGATTGCGAAATGGGACTTTGTTTTAGTTTATCACATTTTATCGAAACTAGACAAAGACTTGCGTCGCGACTTTGAAGAAAACCACTCAGACATCGAACTCCCGACGTATGATCAATTAAGGAGTTTCCTACGATCCAAATGTGAAGCACTGGTGCGCGATACTCACTTCTCCGAGTCGGTTAAAATAAATAAGCCTACCCCTACGACCGCCTTTAAGTCCGCCTTTGCGCAGCAACATCCGAGGCGCGGTACCTTGTCACACTCACTCGTAGCGGCGACCGATCAACAACAAAATACAAGTGATAGGAAACCGAACCCGTATGCAGGCAAATGCTCTTATTGTAATGAACCACATTCAATATTATCGTGTCCGGCGTTTCTTAAGAAATCTACAGACGAAGGTATGGCCACTGCCACTGAGAAAAACTGGTGCTTTAATTGTCTAAAGCCTTCGCATCAATTAAAGGACTGCAAATCGATATTTTCGTGTAGATCTTGTAAACGAAAACATCACAGTTTGCTCTGCAGACCTCCTACAACCTCTACCGTCACATCGACTCTGATGTCACGGTCTCGATCGGATGTTACTGTGCTGTTGGCTACCGCTATCGTGCAAATTAAAGATGCTTCAGGTAATATGCAGTCGTTTCGTGCTCTTTTTGACAGCGGATCTCAAAGCAATTTTATTTCCGAATCGGCAGTAAAACAACTAAACTTAAATGTGGTAACTACCAACGCTCACGTCAGCGGACTGGGAGAAGCGGCGGCTCCAATCATTGGAGACGTCACTTGCTCTATCGGTACGAGCAATCAGGTTCTTTTCAATCTCAACATGCACGTTATTTCTAAAATATGTGGCGATCAACCTATAGCGCAATTAAACACATCGGATTGGTCACATATTAATTCACTGTCACTGAGCGATCCGGGATTTGATATTCCCGGACCGATACACTTATTGTTAGCTGCAGATGTCTTCGCTGACTCCGTGCTCGGTCAGCGTATCAAAGGAGGTGTTAACCAACCTACCGCATTCAAGTCTCTCTTTGGTTGGCTTCTTCTAGGCAAAACATGCCTATCATCAAATACTCTTTTGCATACGTTGCCAGATATCGATAACGAATTAAACTCGTTTGTTCAACGTTTGTGGGAGTTAGATTCTTTACCGAATTCATCGACTCTTACTCCAGACGAGTTGCTATGCGAACCAAAATTTGTGTCGGATCATTATCGTGAACCATCCGGACGGTACGTAGTTCGTATCCATTTCAAGGATGATTCAGAACCAACTTTTAAAGGGTCTCGCGAGATAGCATTGCGAAGATTCCATGCTGTCGAACGGAGGCTGTCACGTGATCCAAAGTTACGTTCACAATACGTCGATTTCATGTCCGATTACATCGAAAGTGGACACATGTCCTTGGTTCCAGCAAATGAGATGAGTACAGGCAAATACTACATACCTCATCACTGCGTTATCCGCCCTGATTCAGCCACAACGAAACTCCGTGTTGTAACCCCCCCCTTCCGATCCTAACTCTTGTAAGATAAAAATTAACTAGCCAACTCGTCCCGTAGTCTAAAGCTCTAATCCTGGGAACGGTACTACCAATTGTAACTACCCCTAATCTGAGCTAATAATATCTAGATGATTCGGGCCTACGTTTTTTTTAATTCCTCAGATAAATAAACACACATAATTAGATAGAATCATAACTTAACATTATCCAGATAATAAATCTATACTAATGAATGAAGAACTGATTAAATATATGGCCAAGGTGTGATCGTCTAGCTCATAGTGGAAGGACCGAATATTATGAACCGTGGTAACTCAAGTTCTTTTCAGGAAATACTGAGACAATCCTATCCTAATTGTAAGAGAAATAAATTATTATAACGATAAAATTGTACCTAGTAATCACATGAAGACAAATCTTATTCCTACTGCAAGGGTTCATTAAAATGACCCTAATTCTGTTATACCATTTTGACCCCAATCCTGTCGTTACTATTAGAGATTATATTTCGCCATAAGATTTCTATAAATTCGCAAAGCATAGATTGTAATAACCTCAAGTAAATAACTTCAAGTAAACACAAAATCAAATATTTAAATGCAGAACATTTGTACCTAAGACATGGAATGACACAGAAAATTATCACACACAATAAAGTAATAAATCATAAACTTAATTAGTTAATTATTGTTAATAACTAAATGTAAATATCCATAGTTGTATTTGTTTGATCTATGATGGTCAAATGTTGTTCAGTAAAGGTAATTATTTTCATGTTTTCACCTAAAAATTAGAATTCTTCGGATATTTATCATTGTAGATAACCAGAGCTAGGAAAACATTACGGGCTTGTGACCGTAAAGCTGGGTTAAGAGCTCTTGACGTAATTACAACACTCTCCATTGCTGTTCTAGCTCAAATTACCCCCCTTAACACTTATTTCTAACGCTGAATAAGATTTGGAAACACAATGCTGAGATAAGAATATTTTTCCTAAGTTTTGTTAAAGTTTTGTTAATGTGTTATTGTATAAATGATTTGTTGCTCCTGTGTCTCATTTCACCTCCTTATTTTATTTGCTGGACTATCTTTAATTCTATAAAACAGTCACAATATCCAGAAAGATAAATGTCTTCAACATAACATGATTAATTGACAAATATTTATTGAACAATTAACTGATAACTGATAATATTAACCAATGACTTGGACATCTCTAAACCGTCTTTTAGTCTACGAGAAATCCAAAGAGCAAATGTCTCTATTCAATGATCAATTTCATCAATCATAACTCCATTATTTTAGAAGAATAATTTATTAAGTTTAACATTTATCTTGGAGACATCTCATCTATCCGGAAAAAGTCTAAAATGCATAAATTCTAGGACTTACGTGAGTAAACTCGTCCAACAGAATCAATCCAATCCCCTCTGGCAGGTGGCAATTCACTAGCACTTACACTTCACTTTTCAGTTTTCACAGACACTTCACTTTGAATATTTCACTTTTCACTTTATCGCGGACAGCAACTTTGGCTTCTAGACGGTAACTGGTTTGGACGGCCCATTCGTCCCCTTTTTATACTACCCAAGTGTCCGTATCTGGTCTCCAACCTGTCTCCGACTCAACCAATCAAACTCCTTGAGTATCCATTCCGACCAATAGAAATCTCGTTCCATTTTCAAATATTGATGAGCCATTATTAGCTTTCCAATTTTAAATTTATTTTAATTTAGAATAATGTACGCAAGCTGTCCTCATCTTGTCTCCGACCTAACCAATCAGATCCCTTGAATACACATTTTGATCCTACGTTCCTTTTTTAAATATTTTTGATATGTTATTTTGTTTTATGAGTTTTATTTGAATTTGGAACCTGTCTCCAAGCGTTCTCAGTCTATTTACATCATTCAGCTGCCGTGATTCTGAATTATGTTAGTTAGTTAATTATTTAATTTGTTAGATCTAATCTGTTAGTTTTAATCATTTCCTAGTATTGGAAATCTATACATAGAAATGGAATCGTTAGTTTGCTAATCGTGAGGATATTAAGAATCTTAGTTACTGCATAAAACCTTTTTGCATTCACTTTGCTTTTATTAGATATACTTTTGCATAAAATCCTGACTTATTGACTTCATTGACAGAAGGTTCTATAGCTCCATGATCTATGTCTGATAGTCGAGATTTAGTCTATTGAGATATAACTTTTTAGATATTTAATATTTCCAAAGGGTGCTATTAGATTAGATTTCCTTCATACTGATGTATCTATATATTTGTGAACGTAGCGGAACGCATTGTGGACCGTTACAGCCGACCCCTGAAAAATTTGCGAAAATCCCAAACACATGCAACCGGAGGAAATTTTTCACCCTTGATAAACTGTTCACAAATATAAACCAATAATAATTATACAACTCCTAAAATATAACATTGTGTAATTCTAGCGTAATTAGTATTTGAATTCAAACAATCGAATGTAAATGTAGCCCTACATCGTGTGGTGAGTCCTTTAAACCGAACCGAAAATGAACATTCCCCGAGTCCCACTGTGAGCTTTTTAATGCTTTAACTTTGATATCAAATCACCCCCCACAAGGGAATCTACTTCGAACGGGGAAATTGGGTTGTGAGTCCAATCTATCAGAAGGATATGATGAAGATGCTTCCCAACCAAACCAACTTTTCGTTTGCCAAGAATCACAGCTACATCATCCCATTCATTACAGATTCCGTTAACAGCAGAAAGATGTTAATCTACCAAAGCAGCAACACCACACTCAGACGTGAACATCAAAGCAAAATCCATTTTCGACTGGGAGAATGTGTAGTTGCCGAGTTTTGAGTGTTAGCTTCGTGTGCAGAATTGGTCCCAATGAAATCAGCTTCTGCTGATGCGTAATATTGTCAACAGACCTAACCTAACACCAAAGTAACTCCTTCATTGAAACCAATTGTAGAGTGTCAGTTAGTCTATCAAACAAAAAGGAAAAATAAAAGACTAACCAGTTCAAATTCAAACACGAACTAGCCGTCTTATGCCTACTAGTCTGTTAAACTACTAAGCCCTGCTTACTTGAACAACTCAGTTTATTCAATCATCTCTTCCACTAGTTCTGTCTTCACAAATCAATTAATACTCTCCATCCAAACACCTGTCAGAATCTCAACTCCACGATTTTTCACGCCACTTAACAGTTCAACACCCCAATATAGGCAATAAGATCACGAATTACACAGTGATTGTAATAGTTTATATCAATTTCAATCAAAGCTCTTCGACCCCATTCCTTATTTTGACACAGACCCCGCTCATTTCTTTTCTCATCTCAATTCTATAATATACAAATAAGACTGAACATTTCCCCTTGGTTACATAGGTCTAAGGACTTTAAGAAGAACGCGTATACCTTAAATTCTTTACTGTTTATATGTGCCCCGACCCCCTTATAGCAAGACTAAATCATATGAAATAGGCAATGTTTTGTATGTTCTCCATGGCATTGTATGTTTATTTGGCGAATTTTAGATTTTTCTATATTTTATTGACAATTGACACATAGTTGACTTATTTTGAATTATTTTAAACAAGTGTTATTTAGTTAGCATCACCTTATGGCAATGTTTGGCTCATTTTCATGTAGTCATCCTCAAGCTTTTTCTTATTCCTGAAAAGAAGATTGTTACTTCCCCCAATGGGTACGATATTTCGGTTCATTCAGAATAATTAAATAGTATAATTTGCATTTCATCATCCTAAAAATTAACTTGAAAATGCATATAATAGATTTGGTTATCTCTGCCCTAATTTCAGCATTGTGTTTCCTTAGCATTGTTTTTTTTGTTTGTTTGGTTCCATCTAAACACAGCGTTTCCAAACCTTAACAGCGTCAATTATTTACAACCTTACAAAATTTCTGACAGTGACTTCCAAACATTTTTAAAATATGATACATTGGCTTGATTTTAAACCGAAATTTTGGAAAGACCGCCAACACTCCCCTCCATCTATGTATATGTGGGTAAACTCCAATCGCTTTGGAAGAATTGAATAATAAATAGTTTTGCTCTTTTTTTTTTTTGTAAATTTTACCGTAAAACTTTACTCGGATATGCATAGATGGGTCTTTCCCCTTTCCCAGCATGACAAGTTATTATTATTTCATCACTTCTCTTTTTTTTTTCTTTATTTATTGCGATGTTACAGACATTTCTTAAAATTAATTACATATGTACCAACCAAATAAGTTTTTTTTTTTTTTGAAAAGCCGCCAACTCTCCCCTCTACCCAAGTCTTTAGATATAACCCCCTTTTTTTTTATAAAATTATTATAAATCATATTCCATTTCGGTACGATTTATAATTACTATGATTGTAAGTTAATTGTGTGAAAATATATTATTAAGAATTTTTAATTTTTCATATAAATTAACTATATTTAGTTAAATAGTTATATCCAATGATTTGGGTAGGCTTTCCCTTACCGCCTGTTGATGTATTGGTGTTCATTACAATTTTTTTTTTTTTTTTTTTTTCATATACTATCTTAAATATTTGTTACATAAACGAATTTATTGAATTTAAATGACTTATTACATAACCTTGGTATATTTTTCTATACAAACTTCGACAAAACAAATACTTACAATTATTATTGCATTTATGTCTAAAAAAAATCATTTTTAATATCTATTTTAAAAACAGTTATTATGATGTCCAACCAGAGAAAACTTACATAGTATTTTATAAGGCAATTACTTTTATTTGAAACCCATTAGACTGAGTTTCAGTCAGGCCAAGAAGCTAATTTTTACATCTACTACTGTGTATTTAATCCAACCTCGAATTACATGTTATGTATTCACTTTGCATCAATCGTTATATAATTCAAAACCCTTACCAATTTCTAACTTAACACTAGATAATATTAAATTAACAAAACTCTTACTATTACAAGTTATAGATTTAAAAAAGAAAATACAATTTAAAAGTATATAAAAAGTTCAAAAATTTAGAGAAAACTTAATAATAAAATACTCAAATAACTATATCTAATATTATACAAAATCAATTACTGTTATATTGTTTATTACAGCTACTTACACATTACGCTTACAAAAAAAGTATTAATCTAATATCAGTCGTTCCCAAGTCAGCCTACTTAGGTTTAGAGATTTCTTCGGCCCCACTAATAGATACCAAGTTATTTATAATATTTTGACAAGTGTATTGTGTTAAATTTTCCCCTAATGTTGTTTGTTTTTGGATCAACTAGAATATACACATTTTGATATGGGATTCCTGCTATTACATATGGCCCTTCATATAAAGGTGAAAACTTTCTTGTTAACTTTTGCATTGCATCAGATTTGTTTAATCTTTTAATTTTTACCCAATCTCCAATTTGATAGTTAATTATCCGATATCTCTGATCGAACTTAGATCTGCGTTGCTCCCCTTTTTTAACTAGGTTTGTCCGTACGGTTTCACGAACCTTACTAACATCCAAATCCACATCTGTTTTGTCTATACTTTTATCGATTGCTAATCTCATCGGTTTCCCATATAATATTTCGCAAGGTGTGAACATAGTACTACTGTGTAAGGTATTATTATATAACTCTTCTATTTTTGGTAATGCTGAAACCCATCCCTTATGGTTTTGTCTACAATATGTTCTAAATAACCGGCCTAACTCTTTATTCACCCTCTCTGTGGTATTTGGGCGAGGATTACGGACGCTTGTGAAGACAACGTTAATTCCTTCTCTTTTCATGTTCTCTCTCCATACTTTGCTGGCAAATTGTGAACCATTGTCTGACATAACGGCTTTTGGTTTTATTATGTCAAAGAATTTCTTCATCCGACCCCATACTGCTGTAGTTATTGCTTTTCTTAGCTCATAAAACTTTACAAATTTGCTGAACGAATCTTGTATGACTAAAATGCAACTCATTCCAAACTGTCCTGCCGGTAAAGGCCCGTATAGATCCACCATAACCAGATCCCCTATATTTTCGGTAATTATTGAGCGGCAAGGTCCTACATATTTTACTGTCTCGTTTTTTGTTATTTGACAGTCGTGACATGTTCTTATTACCCGTTTGGTCTGCCGAGTTAACCCCCTCCAATAAAATCTGTCTCTAATATATTTAATCACTTTGTATGCACCTTGATGACCCATTTCTGCATGAACTTGATTTATTATATCGACCCTCAAGATTTCCGGCAAATATATCACTGGTTTTAACCCTTGGCCTGGTTTAAAATATAAAACCTCGTCCTTTTTTATACATCTTTCTACTAATTTGTCTCCCTTGTCTGACTGTTTAGTCCCCATTTGCATACGTTTCAATAATTCTCCTATTTCTTTGTCTTCCTTCTGTAAGATTGGTAATTTAGCTAAATTTTCCAATAACCTTTGATTAACTGTTACGCCCATGTACAAAATTTCAGGATTTTTAATTTTGTCCTCTTGTAACAAATCACTTTCTGGAGGATACCTAGATAGAATATCTGGCGCTATATTATCTTTCCCTTTTATATGTTGAGCTTCATATTCAAAGTTTTCTAAATCTCTTCTTATTAAAAGTCCCTGATTTTCCCCAGTTACTTTAGCGCAATCATGAAACCGTACCAACTGTTTTTCGTTACCTATGTTGAATAATAACCCACTCTGCTTGCTATCTAAACTTATGGTAACCTCATTTGATTTGAGCCAATCAAAACCTAAAATGAGATGGTTAACTAGTCCCGGAACTATTACGAACCCTATGTCAAATATTTTGGTACCTAACCTTACAGGTAGTAGAACTATATTTCTAACTTCAACACTTTTGTGACCTACCGCGGTTTTTATTTGGAATGGTTTGATGGGAAGTATTGGTATGTTTCGCGTTTTCTGTTGTTTTAGCTTTTGCCAAAATTCCTCTGAAATACACGTAATGTCACTGCCTGTGTCCACTAACCCCATGACCTCATATTCAAATATTTGAACTTCTACCTCCGATTTATAATTTTTATATTTATTTTGTGGGTCATCTTCTTCAAAATCGGAAAATACGGTATGAATCCTTCCGCTTAATTCTCGCTCGTCTTTGGTCTTTAAAACATCTACTATATCTTGTAAAATGCTTGATTTATTTAACTGTTGAATTTCATACCCTAACCCTATTCCACTTTTCCTACCTTTTACCTGTATGGGTATCTTAAGCCCTCTATCATTTATTCCTAGGGTTTGCCCTGGTACCCAACCCGTTTTTAACATAATATTTAATGCCGTGTTCCCTATCCTTGAGGCTGACTCGGGAACCACATGTCCAGCCTCGTCTAGTTTAACGCTTCTTCCTCAACAACTGCTACCTCGTTCACTTCCCTCGGTTTCTGCCATCTTTGATAATCTCGTTGTAAGTCCTTCTTTCTTTTATCCAACCCTTTATTTTGTGCAGGTGAATTAGATTTACTTTGGTTTGCAGATGCATAGGTATGCAACTCTTGCTTGCTAATATCGTCCATTTCCCTCAGGAATTCTGCCGTCTCTATGATATTTTCTGATTTTGAGGTAGTCCAGACTTGCTGGATATATTTTGGGTAATGGCGCATTATATCTGCAACTAACTGTTTTTCCGGGATTTTATATTGTAGCATTTGAGCTTTCCCCGAAATTCTTAGGAAATGCGTAAGCATCAAAGGGGTTTTCGTCCTGTCCCAGGTGCTCTGTACTATTGTCCTGCGTAAATTGTTTTGAGATTTTTCCCCCCAATAAGTTGCCAAAAAGTCCCGTTTGAAGTCTTCGATTTTCTCCCACCTGTTCCTATATACTCGGGCCCAATCCCTCGCATCTCCTACCAAGCAATCCTGCACTAGTTCTAACTCTGTGCCCTCTCTTGCTGCTTTGATTATGTACCTCTCCAAGTCCTCTAGGAAACTAACGGGATGTACACCTTCAGAATCACCGAATTTTGGTTTCTCTAGATTAACATTTTTGACATTGTACGTTATATTTTTACATCGTTCCTCCGTTTCAAGTCTTTCTCGTTGAATCGGTTGAGCGTTATCTTCAGTGCCATTTCCTATTTCAATGATATTTTCAGTTATGTCGCCTGTTGAATGACTCGAGATTTCGGTGGATTTTGCTAATTCGTACGTGGACTTTACTGTTTTCATTTCTTCACATAATTCATTTATTTTCGACGCTAGTACTCCTATGGTTCGTCGTAGTGATCGGTATTTAAGCCCCGTTCCCACCGCAGCTTCATGTGGTCTAGTCTCTTTTCCTAATCTTGGACGTTTAGCCTTGCTGGCCCCATTTGTCCCTTGTTCATTTTGAGATGCTTCATCATTTGGAACACTTCGCTCCCCCCTTTCCAATATAAACTCTTCTCCCGTATACTTGACATTCCTCTTTAAATTGCGCCTTGGTCTAACCATTGTTCAATCCTACAGAAATTAATTCAGTAAGTACCTTTATAAACCCACAACAACTAAATACTAAAATGAACTATTTTAATTTAAAGCTTTTAAGCAGTATTGTAAGATTTGATACGCATCTCCTACACTACTTGTAACTCACAACCCTATTCATCTTCACTAATACTAAAAATATTCGCCAACAGCACATACATTGCTGTATTATTTGTTTTTCTATACATGTTGTGATGACATGAAAGTAAATCAAAATAAACCTTTTGTAAATTAGTCCATTCTATTTCTAATTTTTAATTTGTTTTGCAAAGATTTTTTTTTTTTTTTTTTTTAGATAGATTTATATTAATTCAAGAGTTTCGCTATAAGGTTCTATCACTAATTTATTCCCTATAAAAATAATCTTAGGGAGGAACATTTCCCGCAAAAAC
Organism: Selenia dentaria; assembly: GCA_917880725.1. NCBI lineage: Eukaryota > Metazoa > Arthropoda > Insecta > Lepidoptera > Geometridae > Selenia > Selenia dentaria. The sequence continues at coordinate 36,907,602 of OU862875.1, read as the reverse complement.
ATATCATGTTTATGTAAATATTATTTTGTAAAAAATTCGAGGAACAGATTTCGGAATTTCCGCATTAATTTCACATACAACCTGGAATTGCAATAACCGGCAAAGACTCTCGCTATAGTTCGAATGCAGATAATCGAATACTTGGAAAACTAATGATTCGGAATGTAACTGACATGTAACGACGCCTCCTCGGTAATTATTATTTCTACGACTATCTGGGTAAAGAACCTAAAACAACGAGTTTTTTTTATTATTATTATTATTTTTTTATTTATTTACTACGGTACCATATAGCCTTATCTAAAATTTCAATTAGTCAATTATTACGAAAGGAACGTCATTGACACAGATTAAGTAGATGCGACATCGCTAATCGGACCGGACCTATAGTCGTAGCGTTCCCAACCGTTCGGTAATTATGGCAACTCAAGTTGGCAACACTGAATCATAGAGCAGATACTGATCTATTGTGATTTGTGGTAAAAGTGACGCCGCGCAACGTTTATTTCTAACTCATACTGTTTTAATTAAATATCGGGAACAATACCCTTATTTTATTGTGTTGAATCGTTTTAAAAGGTGAGTGACATCTATATAATCGTAGATTGAATGATATGGGACATATCGCCCGGCATAGATAGCGCATATACTGTGTTGCTGCGATTTTCGCGCTAAGAAAATGGCGTCATAATATCAACTCGCATTGAGCTAACCATTTTACTTAGTTTTCGAAGTGAATTTTTGTGCAAAGCTTGTGTTACAACGTTCTCGTTTTCTTTTTAGGACATAACCATGACTGACCACATATTTAATCGGAAAATTTATAAATTCCCGGCACTCTGGGACTCATCACATATTCACTACCGAAGTATTGCAGTAAAGGCCTTTTGTCGTGAAGCACTTCTCATCCAACTAAATCTGGAACTCTCTCATCCAATTACTTTGTCTACTCTGCACACAAAAATAAAAACATACCAAAACGGACATACAAAAACTAGCTCAACACCAGCGCCAAGTAAGTAAAAGTGCCATCCTATTTACAATCTCCTTGTTTTTCACTTTTAATATATTATTTCCTAATATCCTCCTTGCGTCAGTGAGTAATAATTGCCGCAATTTAATTTGTTAGAACATCTTAATTGTCTAATTATCCTTTTATTCCTTGTCTAGTCACAACCAAACCAATCCGAGAACATCCTATCCGAACCATTTATTGACTATGCTGATCTTCTAACCCAAGATCTTTCCCCTCCATCCTCTGTGAGTATCCGTTTTTCCCTTTTTGTTTAACACATAACAAAAGAATGGTTTTAACCGCAATGTTTTCCAATTTTCAGGTTGATACCATCCCATTTCCAGGTCAATTACTATAGAGCAACTGGTTCCTGATTATAGTTCAGGCCTCACACACAATGCAACCTATCTACTACTATTTATTTCCGGTAAGTTTAATTTTCTACTAACTAATCTGTTATTTAAATTTGTATGATAATGCAACTGATTCTATCCAATACAAAGATTTATTTAGGGCAAATCTACCGATAAATGCCTCCCCATGCTAGCTAGCTAACTATATAGTATACCCCTTACTGCAGGACATAATTATGATAACTTATGAGCTTAATGTTCAAACATTTGTATTCCTGCACATCAACAATGCAACAAGCAAAATATAATGAACTGCTTTTCATCAACTGTTCCTAAGTTCCAGTACCTATATTGTAATTAGAATTACCTTTTCAGCATATTATGTAACTTCTAACAGTTTTGTAACATATTTAACCAACTTCAGAAAAAGATTTATGTAGTATGTATATTTTAAAGGAATGTTCACTTTACTTAAAGGTGTCTAGACCAATATGGGTGTATTTTTTTCTCTTGTTTCCTCCATGGCTATTTTCCAAACAAAAAATATTATCAAAATCGGTTCAGCATTTTTTTTTTTTTCATTTAACTATACATTAGAAGATAGTCATAGAGCCTCTAATGAAGAACAATCTTCCAAACCTGCTGTCCTACTTCAGGAATCTAAATCATGATTATGACAAATTAAATTAAAGACGCTTTGCTAGTGAAGATGTTCATACTACTTGATGCTATTTTAACATGCTGCTTTCTTATCGTCTGTTCACACTAGTAGTCATATAATTGGGTATTTAATTAACCAAGCTTTTGTAATAGTGATACTTTCTGCCTTCGACACAAACAAAACTGGAAACTGTTTCATACTATATATTTTTTTTATGTTTCCTTTTCCTTTATTCCAGGTTTATCTTGCTTCTTACGCCTCAATCCTACCATATACCTGACCGAGTTCCAGATCCCAAGACAAAACTTATTCAAGCCTACATTAAACCTGAATCCTGTCTATCCTATGTCTATTCCTACTTCCAACCTCAAATTAAGTTAAGTTAATTAATTTTCCTGCTGCCTTTAATTTATAATCTTTATTTAAATTTTATAACATCATATTCCTCATATTGTCAAATAACTGGTAATCTGAATTTACATTTTGTAAAATATTCCTACTGTCAAATACTCTTAAGGAATATACCTTTTGTTTAGTATCTTTATTCACAACATAGATCAATTAGTGCTGGATGATATTTACATGGTAGGACAGTACTATAGAATTTCTTTTCACTTCTGGTCACTTGAATTTTAACGAAGATTTTCACCCCGACCCCCCGCCTAAATAATTTCTAACACTAACTTTTTGTTGAACACTGTAGTACACAAAATATGTAAGTAAGTAACTAGGCAAGATTTTCACCCATGGGCCACCGTAACATAGATAAAGGTTTTCACCGTAAAACAACTATGTATTTCACCGTACAATTCCTTCTTCTATCATAATATCATACTCATATCATCATCATTTTCTCTGAGGGGTGATATTATCACATATTCTAAAAATTTAGAGCTACACTTCAAATGCTAGTACACGCACTTACAGACAAAAAAAACGATGGTCGCATTTTGTTCCGTTTACAAATGTAAATGTTTCTAGTGTTCACTATGCGAACATCACACAAATCTACCTGCCTTACTCTCCACAGTTACATTTCAATTATACTGACGGTTAACAGGTCTCCCAAGTGATACCTTCACAATGTTTCTGCTTCTTGGAATTTAGTTTCATTTGGTGGAAATATACTGACTCTTACAACATGACAATTGGACAATATCCTTTTGTTATATGTGACGCCAGAATCACCCTTGCCTAAAATGCTTCGGTTCTCTAACCGACTAACTATAGTGCAATTGTGTTTCTAAGACTAAACATGCAGAATTATTACATTCACCATAGGGAAAATTTAATTCAATTTTGGATTACTAAATGATGATATAATCGCCTCTCTACTCATTGTGTTTTATTCTAGTTTGTAAGTTCCTTCATTACAAGGCTATTTACTTATTTACATATTTGCATAACCATAAATCTTATTGGTTCAACATTAAAATGTATCCTGTAATATCTCTCCAACAATTCTCATAGAACAATCAATCTAACCTCACTACTTTGCTGTTTGAGAAAATCTATGCATTCCGACCCTGATCAAGTTAGGATTTGCAGTTCAATAAAATAATAATTAAAGTAAATTCATCGCATACTGTTCCATTTTCCTGTGTCTCAAAAAAACAGACACACACATAATAACACCATAATCATCCAAGACCAGCACACCAATATTTATGTTATTTACACAAGTTTTTGTTCCTAGCAGGGATCGAACCCATGCCTCTGCCCACAAAGCAGCCTGTCACCAACAGTCATGATCATCAAGTTAATCACCATTTTGAACTAGTTTCCTACACTAAAAATAATTAAAAGCTTTCCTATGAACCTATATCACATTCAATCTACTTTAAATTTGCTAACAAGACCTCATAAATTTCTATCATGTATTCCAATAATTGTCTATGTCTATAATGCAAAACCTTTATTTAGTAATTAACCCACATACTCAAGATACTCTGTACTTTACACTGTGACTAACTGCATATTGATATAAACGCAAAATGTACTACCCTTTTGTCTCAGATTCCTGTCCATTCTCACTGCAACAAATTGTGGCGAGATATGCCTAAAACATTTCTCACCACCACCTTCAAGTAATCCATCAACACTTCACTACATAAAACAAATCTATAACTTAATTCAACATAAAACTGTAACCAATCCAACACCAAACTCACATCATTGTTACCTACTACAAGACTTCTTAAAACTAATTTTCAGTGTCCTGACTCCTGACTGCTAGATACAAGTTTTGTTCTACGGGTTGTCCTGTCTACCAACTGCTGCAACTCTTCGAAACAGTATTCGCCTAATCCGTAAGTACTTTCTCCATTAAATAATACACACACACAGACACATAAGAATTATTAGAGCTCCCGTATGACATTTTTTCTTTCTATACTAATACTTTTGTCGCAATTGAAACTATTTTTGACTACTTTTACCTAACTTAGTGACAACACCAGTTTCATCAAAAAAAGTTCAGCTTCTTTTTTATTATTTTATTTTCTTCATATGTATTTGAAATATGTAATTGCGATGCCCTGGCTCAAGTCCTGTTCATTAAGAATTGCAGTCAAACTATTGCACACATATTAACATAAATTTTTTATTAATTTCCTTCCTATGATAAATATATATAATATATAATAGCAGACGCGACGCGGCTTGGTTCGACTCTATATCGCGAGCTATTTTTTTTTTCTGGCTCCATCTGTTGGCTAAGCTTTGAACTAATTGTACCTTTGGTTAATTGGATCATGTCACTCTATACCAGGAAGCTATTAACATTCTATACTGTTTATCATAATGAACCTAAAAACGTGTAGATGGCGCTTTATTGAAATCGCGGGAAATTTTGAAATTTAATCTAGCACACTGTAGCTTTAGAACTTTATTTCACCGGGAAAATTCATTAATTTTCATATTTAAACACAAAGTACAAGCAATCAAGTTTCCCAAACCGCTTTTTTTTCTTTTTTTTTTCTTCTATCTGTAACATTTTAATTTTCTTTTCTGAACGAACTTTATTTTTATTTTCAGATTTGATCTACAAGCGATCCCTACTCGGCCACGCATACAAGAAAAAAAAATGAAAATCAACCCCGCCGACTACGAGACCACCGCCTAGTTTTAATTTAGATTTATCTAGTCCTAAGCTAAATTTTTCGTTGATGGCGTTTTATTAAAATTTAAGTTCTATGCGCCTTTTCTTTAGAAAATCAGATATGCAATAAAGCTTAATAACCGTACTTTATCTACATACAAAATTTCATCAAAATCGCTGTAGTTGCTATCAACATTGTTTAGAATCCTGATTTTACGATACCAGGTTTCTATTGTAATAAAGTACATATTCTATTATCAATTCCTGCGGCACTATACCCGTAGTAACAAGTCGCTTATCTGTTCTGGTATTTACTAGCATGGGAATCCTAAGTGTGAAGAGCCTTCCAATCCTTGGTCACTACGGTTCCTAATTGTAACTAAGCTCATCTATATCCATGGTAACGTCACTAACTTGTAACCATCTTACTCATATTCTATACTGTATTTTGACACTCAATTGATGGTAAATCTATTTATAGAATCCTAATCACGGCTACAATACATACTGTAATTATCCTGGTCACGGCTACTGCAAATTGTAACCATCCATGGTCACGGCACCAAATTGTAACCCCCCCCTTCCGATCCTAACTCTTGTAAGATAAAAATTAACTAGCCAACTCGTCCCGTAGTCTAAAGCTCTAATCCTGGGAACGGTACTACCAATTGTAACTACCCCTAATCTGAGCTGATAATATCTAGATGATTCCGGCCTACGTTTTTTTTAATTCCTCAGATAAATAAACACACATAATTAGATAGAATCATAACTTAACATTATCCAGATAATAAATCTATACTAATGAATGAAGAACTGATTAAATATATGGCCAAGGTGTGATCGTCTAGCTCATAGTGGAAGGACCGAATATTATGAACCGTGGTAACTCAAGTTCTTTTCAGGAAATACTGAGACAATCCTATCCTAATTGTAAGAGAAATAAATTATTATAACGATAAAATTGTACCTAGTAAGCACATGAAGACAAATCTTATTCCTACTGCAAGGGTTCATTAAAATGACCCTAATTCTGTTATACCATTTTGACCCCAATCCTGTCGTTACTATTAGAGATTATATTTCGCCATAAGATTTCTATAAATTCGCAAAGCATAGATTGTAATAACCTCAAGTAAATAACTTCAAGTAAACACAAAATCAAATATTTAAATGCAGAACATTTGTACCTAAGACATGGAATGACACAGAAAATTATCACACACAATAAAGTAATAAATCATAAACTTAATTAGTTAATTATTGTTAATAACTAAATGTAAATATCCATAGTTGTATTTGTTTGATCTATGATGGTCAAATGTTGTTCAGTAAAGGTAATTATTTTCATGTTTTCACCTAAAAATTAGAATTCTTCGGATATTTATCATTGTAGATAACCAGAGCTAGGAAAACATTACGGGCTTGTGACCGTAAAGCTGGGTTAAGAGCTCTTGACGTAATTACAACACTCTCCATTGCTGTTCTAGCTGAAATTACCCCCCTTAACACTTATTTCTAACGCTGAATAAGATTTGGAAACACAATGCTGAGATAAGAATATTTTTCCTAAGTTTTGTTAAAGTTTTGTTAATGTGTTATTGTATAAATGATTTGTTGCTCCTGTGTCTCATTTCACCTCCTTATTTTATTTGCTGGACTATCTTTAATTCTATAAAACAGTCACAATATCCAGATAGATAAATGTCTTCAACATAACATGATTAATTGACAAATATTTATTGAACAATTAACTGATAACTGATAATATTAACCAATGACTTGGACATCTCTAAACCGTCTTTTAGTCTACGAGAAATCCAAAGAGCAAATGTCTCTATTCAATGATCAATTTCATCAATCATAACTCCATTATTTTAGAAGAATAATTTATTAAGTTTAACATTTATCTTGGAGACATCTCATCTATCCGGAAAAAGTCTAAAATGCCTAAATTCTAGGACTTACGTGAGTAAACTCGTCCAACAGAATCAATCCAATCCCCTCTGGCAGGTGGCAATTCACTAGCACTTACACTTCACTTTTCAGTTTTCACAGACACTTCACTTTGAATATTTCACTTTTCACTTTATCGCGGACAGCAACTTTGGCTTCTAGACGGTAACTGGTTTGGACGGCCCATTCGTCCCCTTTTTATACTACCCAAGTGTCCGTATCTGGTCTCCAACCTGTCTCCGACTCAACCAATCAAACTCCTTGAGTATCCATTCCGACCAATAGAAATCTCGTTCCATTTTCAAATATTGATGAGCCATTATTAGCTTTCCAATTTTAAATTTATTTGAATTTAGAATAATGTACGCAAGCTGTCCTCATCTTGTCTCCGACCTAACCAATCAGATCCCTTGAATACACATTTTGATCCTACGTTCCTTTTTTAAATATTTTTGATATGTTATTTTGTTTTATGAGTTTTATTTGAATTTGGAACCTGTCTCCAAGCGTTCTCAGTCTATTTACATCATTCAGCTGCCGTGATTCTGAATTATGTTAGTTAGTTAATTATTTAATTTGTTAGATCTAATCTGTTAGTTTTAATCATTTCCTAGTATTGGAAATCTATACATAGAAATGGAATCGTTAGTTTGCTAATCGTGAGGATATTAAGAATCTTAGTTACTGCATAAAACCTTTTTGCATTCACTTTGCTTTTATTAGATATACTTTTGCATAAAATCCTGACTTATTGACTTCATTGACAGAAGGTTCTATAGCTCCATGATCTATGTCTGATAGTCGAGATTTAGTCTATTGAGATATAACTTTTTAGATATTTAATATTTCCAAAGGGTGCTATTAGATTAGATTTCCTTCATACTGATGTATCTATATATTTGTGAACGTAGCGGAACGCATTGTGGACCGTTACAGTGTAGTGTTTGATGGATCAGCGAAGGACTCACGTTCCGTGTCGCTTAACGATGTTCAGCTTATCGGTCCAAAACTACAACCGAATGTTATGGAAATTCTCTTGCGATTCCGAGAACATAACGTCGTTTTCATGGCGGACGTCCGCCAAATGTATCGTCAACTTTTGATTTCGCCTGAGCACCGTGATTATCAGCGCATTTTTTCGCGAGCCTCGCCAAGCGAGCCGCTCAAGGAATACCGCTTGAATACGGTCACATATGGATTAGCTTCGTCTCCATATCTCGCTTGCCGTACTATGCGACAGCTTGCCGAAGACGAGGGACAATCTTATCCATTAGCGAAACAAATCGTCTTGTCTAACATATACATCGATGATGTTACTTGCGGATTTTTGTCACTAGATGTCGCTCAGGAGGCAAAATTGCAAATCATCGCGCTTTTCGAACGTGGATGCTTGGAACTCAGGAAATGAGCCAGTAATAGCCCCCACCTACTATCTGACCTTCCCAGCGAACATTGTTTGACAGGTTCCGTTTCTCTTGATAACACTGAAACACGAACTTTGAAGGTTCTAGGACTAAAATGGGAACCTCTTCAAAAATTCAATATTCAAAAATTATTTATTCAGTTTAGGCATCATAGACACTCTTATGAACGTCAAAATTTTTAAATGATTCTACCGCTGTCTTCGGAAAAGAACCACCGCCGAGAAGAAGCAGCAAGAAACTCGTGGGCCATTATTTTTTCAAGTCTTTGTACATTGAGGTTACATATGAGTAGTATTAAAATAACAAATTTATTCAATAGTTGGCTATTAGGCAGAAGTGGAAAGCTTCCAGGCATCTTTGTCTTCTAAGTAGTGACTCAATTTATAATAGGCTTTTTTCATTAGTATATTTTTGACACGTAACTTGAATTTCCCTTCAGTGAGCTCAGTAATGTCTTTCGGGATTTTATTATAGAAACGTACACAATTTCCTAAGAAGGACTTATTTTTAGTTTTCGTGAGTCTAAATTTAGATACAGCTATCCTATCCTTATTTCTAGTATTAATATTATGCATATCACTATTTATTCTAAACTTCTTTATATTTTTACGAATGTACATTATATTTTCTAGGATATACAAAGATGGAAGAGTTAATATAAGAGTGGTCAAATGCCGAACGAACTCTTGAATAATGAGCTATGGTGGACGGGACCGAAATGGCTATCGGAAAATCATGAGTCCTGGCCTATCAATTCAATCGACTTATTATCTCAGGAGGATAACGAGATCGTGGAAGCTGAAGTGCGTAAGTCTGTGGTTCTGGCCACAACGGAGAGCGACGAAATCCTACTCCTTCCTTTCGATCACTTATTAACTCGATTTTCGTCACTGCAAAAGCTTGTCAACGTAGTGTCTTACCTCTATCGTTTCATCAATAATAGTCGCAATCCGGCTCAAGCTAATCGCAACAAGTTTCTCAACAACGTTGAACGTCATAACGCACTGCTGCAGCTAGTCAAACACGTTCAGGTTACTACGTTTTCAACAGAAATCTCTAACCTGAAATATCAAAAACCATTATCGAAACCGTTTCGAAAACTTAACCCGTTTCTCGACAGCCAGGGTGTCCTCAGGGTGGGCGGCAGAATTTCACGATCAGGTTTACAATACGAACAAAAGCATCCCGCATTTCTGCCGTCTGATCACCCGCTCAATTCTTGATCATTGATTTCATTCATCGCAACTACTTGCATCCTGGCGTCAACACCACACATTTTCTGCTATTGCAACAATTTTGGATCATTGCTGCTAAACGTACAATTCGTCGTCATCTCGCTAAATGCATAAAATGCTATCGGACACACCCTCAACCATTGCAGCCGTTCATGAGCGATCTTCCGTCGTTTCGCGTGAACCAAGTCAAGCCATTTTCAGTAGTTGGCGTGGACTTTGCAGGATATTTTCGTATCAAACATGGATCACATAAAGGTGCTAAAATCGATAAATCGTACTTATGCCTTTTTTTATGTCTCGTGACCAAGTGCTGCCATCTGGAGGCGGTCTCGAGCCTATCGAGTGAAGGTTTCATCGCTGCACTTCGGCGCTTTGTGGCTCGCAGGGGACGTTGTAACGTTATTCATTCCGATTGCGGAACTAACTTTGTCGGTGCTAAAAACCAACTATGGTCTCTGATGCAGGAGGCCTCTAACGCGGAGAAGATCGACTTCAAGCTAAATGTTCCCTCAGGACCCCATTTCGTAGGTGTCTGGAAAATACAGGTTCGCGCCGCAAAATCGCTGTTACTCCGCGTTGTCGGTGACCAAGTTCTCACTTTCGAAGAGTTGACGACCCTTTTTGCGCAAATCGAAGCTGTATTAAACTCCAGACCTCTCTGCCCAATAAGTTCCGACCCTAACGATCTTTCTGTTCTAACACTTCCTCACCTTAGAGCCTTTAACAGCTGTCCCCGATGAAGATCTCTCTAATGTGAATCTACGTCGGCTTAGTCGGTGGCAGCTGATACAAGCATTTCATCAGAATTTTTGGTCCAGATGGAAACACGAATATCTCAACTCTCTAACCCAACGCGCCAAATGAACCAAGAATTCCAAACCATTACCAATCGGTTCAATGGTGATTATCAAAGACGACAATCGCGCACCTCTGCACTGGTCTCTTGCCAGAGTAGTAAGTCTGCTGGTCGGCCCTGATGGGATCGCTCGGAGCGCAGTAGTGAAACTAGCGAATAATCACATGATCAAACGACCGTTAGTTAAGTTGTGCCCTCTACCTAAAGAGGACTAGCTTAAACCGTGTCAAATGTAACTCATCGTATCAATAGTTAGTTATTCTATAGATCTAAGCGTATTCTATTAACACTAATTGACACCGAGATTGATCTCTATTTCTAGTATAAAAAGTTACTCTATGATTCCAACCACATCTTTCTTAATTGTCCGCGATACGATTACTCTCTTCTATACCAAAGTCTGAACCAAGTTCCGTGCTTAGGCACGGATAAAATTTTAGTATAATAGTCACTTTACAACTGACCTATTAAAAAGTGCCTAGGTACCTAATAATGCCTTAAAAATGACGTCGTGTTTTTATTAGGTACTTAGGGACATATAAAAGAGTGACTTTAAAATTTCTAATGACGACCTCGTTTAACACAGTCGACAGATTCCGATCTAACTAAGACGGACCTGTAACAGACAGACCATAATATGCCTTTAAAAAGACGACATTTTTATGCCATTTCATGTCTTATAAAGGTAGTATTTTAAAAATCCCTAAAACAAAACCTAATGACATTTTAAAAGAAATTTATCGCAAGAGCTAGATTATTATGTACTTGTATATTCATAATTAGTAAAATTAGTCGGTAGTAAATATGATCAATTGCACACTCATTTGTGAGGATAACATGAGAAGAATTAATTTGACAGCGCAATGTTGCCTGATTACCCGATTTTGTAAACCAGGCTCCCAATTTTTATAGCTGATTATATTTGTGTCAGTAACATAAAATTGTAAATGTGTATATACTGTATTATATTTCATATGTTCTTGTTAAGTTATGTAAGTATTCATAGATATTTTACGATATTTTAATAGATCTTCCTAATAATATATATGAACCTACCAATAATAAATTTCATTTCATTTCATAATCTACTTCTCCCTGATCATATTCTTATTACAAACGAAGTCTGATTAAAATTATAATAAAATTGTTAAATTCGCTAAATGTTTCCCCACTTTTAAAATAAAAGTCCATTGAGACAACATGTAAAAAACACATATCAAGAAAATAAAACCAAAACTAACACGAAGTCAAGAAAGAAGATTACACCAAAATAATAACAATGGAAGAAAAATAATAAATAGGAACAGAAAATAAAATTTGACACTGGCAGATGCATAAGAAGTGCGAGCCATAATTCCCTCTGGGGATAAGAAAAAAAAAACAATGACAACGCCACCAATGCAATGCCCTCATAAGTCCGTTAGGATACATTATTTCTATGCTCATAAGCTAAGCGAACGCACTTTAGGATACTACGTATTTTAGTTTTTCGATCTGTCAAAATCATTGCGTTACATTTTTTACTCCTATTATATTCTCTTTGACTCTTTGTTTTTCCATATTCCTTAGCGTGTTGGTTCTAAACGAAACGAATTGTTATTAACAATTAATTGCATTTATATATTTGAGTGATATCGAAAATGGTTTTAACGAAAGAGTACAGGATATGTATGCCGATGACTGTAGAAGAGGTAAATTAAATTTAATTAAGAAGAGGTAACTTATGTTTATTTTAGCTGATCACCGACCATATTCTAAAACTTTACTTTAATTTCTCCTACAGTTTATGAAACTATCATGTAACAGATACTGGCAAAGTTGCGACACTCAAACAAGTCGCAGGGGCCATACACAAAGAATATAATCTATTTTAGCTGAGATTTTCCTATTGATTTTCCAATACAGAGAGTAGAATATGCTCATTATATTCCTAATTCCACAATGCTGTATCAAAGTATTTTCACAGTATATACACGCATTACCATGTACCATAATAATATATACTTACGCTTTCAGTAATAATATATATAGGTAGTGTGGTTTAGGATTTTCATAGTTTTTACTGTAAATCATAAGAAATAGGCAAAAGGTACAATTCATACATAGCCATATTATTACTAAACTTTATTTTAATATATTAATTAGGTACAGCACTTAATTCCTTAGTTTTCTTGTGTAAATTTATTGAAATAAACAAATACAAAGGTATTATGTGCTTGCCCCACACCTTAGAATTGAAGTATAGAATTGGAATCCATTTCCTGCCACCTGGATGTGGTGTAAAGGTACAAAAATATGCTACCTCCTAAAAAATCAGAATATATAAATAATGTTGTATGAGTTACACCATTTATAACTCAAGAATGGCTTTACCGATTTAGATGAAATTTAGCAAGGAGATATAGGATACAGAGGGGAAAGACATAATAGGATAATATTCATTTCCATCACCAAGGAGGTGAAAGTACCTCAAGAAATAAATGCTAAGTCTGCCCATGACAGTTACTACCTGTAGGAGTACCCCCTAGACCAGTGATGGCAAACCTTTATCGATTGAAATGCCATTTTTGTAATTAAATGTGTAACAAGAATATAGACATGCCTGCAAATAATTTTAACTAGTGGTTTACGAGATACCAAAAATAGAATTTGCACTGTATATTAATAAATGTCCTCAGTCCACTAAAATTCAATGTGAAGATCCATTGATGGATCGTCTTGCACCAAGATTCAAGATTTTCAACAAAGTGGATTTTTTAGAAACGTGTGTCTAAAATCAGACTTATGTATTCTTATTTTATGAACACAAAAATAAAGCTACTCTTTTTCGCATTAGTGTTTTCAGTAGTAAGTCACTATTGTTTGTAATACTCCACAGCAAATTTTGTTACCTACAGTGAATTAAAATGCAAACCATGCTCAAATATAGATATAAATCATTCATTGTCATTGGTTCACCATCCCTGAGCTAGACCGAAATGGTCTGCTGGCTGTGGTAGGGCAGGCTTGCGTAATAAAAGATCCTTTTTCGAATTCGAAATATTTCTGCCACAATAGGGTAGTTGACACAGTAAAAAATAAATTACAATGTAATGTTAACTTAATAGTAGTTGGAGCAAATAACTCAATTAATAAAAAAAGGAATATGCATCGGATTAACTTTATTTTGAAAAAACAAAATGTGTACAAAAGTTTAAAGTCTTGTGACCAAAAATGGAAGTAGCTGCAGAAATGATGTCATAATGGCAAAAACATGATAGTGTCGTGCCTTATCAACAGATTGAGAATCAAGCTAGTGAAGAAAGCATCTAATATTATTGCTTTAAAACTAAATACATACTAGGTCAAAGGACAATCTGTTGACCCATAAACACAGTTATAACATCAACTGCAAATAATAAGTTTGTTATACATTTTTTATATTAATTAAATACCTAAGTTTATAATAATATTCAATAGTAAATTCGTTTTTCTTGTTATCACTGTTGCTACACATTTATGGATTTCAGATTTTTTCTTTTTATGAATGAAAAAGGATCTTGACAGACAGACAGACGTACAGACAACAAAGCGATCCAATAAGGGTTGATTTGTCTTTTTGAGGTGGACAACCCTACATAGAACAAATTATTAGGCTAAAATGTAGATATTTTTGTAACTGCAGAGTTATAAACTTTTCTTGAAGAGATAGATTTGATAGAGTCTGTTCTAAGAAATAAGTCAGTTATTTAACTACTGTTTTGTATAAGTCACGTGGATGCATTACTAAAACTTGCTAACACGGTGGACAAAAAAAAAATTTAATGTTTTTTTATTTTATACACTTAACTGACACTCATGCATCATTAAAGTGCAAGTTGGTAGGCGGCTACACATAGCAGCAGCAGACGACGTGTCGCCGCTTCATGTCACTGCAATCATGATTTCGAACCCGACTGCAGACGGCAACTGCAGATGGCATCAATCATTTGAAAAGCGATACGAAAGGTTTAGTTTAAAAGGTTTTCAGTTGTTTTATTAGATAGATTAGTTCCCACGAGCGGCCCTACCAGGCCTATACAAAAGACTTTTCTGTTATTGTTAACGCCAAACGACAACTTCAAAATATATGGCATTAACATTACCTGTAGAAAAGTCACGTGACGTCGCGCTAAGTTCGTAGACACATTTTTGTCTGTAGCGTGTGCGGAAACACGCCCGCGCCGGTTGGAATTTTGTCTAGGCCTCTGCGGTCGAGCGACAGTGACGTCTGCCGCTCGCAGGCTTCCAACTTGCACCTTTATGAACATCGTTTTAGCGCCAATATTAAAGTTGAAATAAAAACATCGTTTTTTTTAGTTTAGAAACTAAAAAATATGTTAGGTGTGTATTTCGGTGTACTGATTAATTTAACGTACTACAATATAAAAAAAGGTCAACAACCGTATTTAAAAAGTAAAATTTTTGCAGAGGCATTTCTGCCTTTGTCCCAGTGGGGCCTTTTAAACTACTCATCACTATACTACTAGCTAGCTCTTACTGAAAGAAGAGTTAATTACAAACACTTCATTTTTGTATTGAAATCACAATTTTTTTTAATTGCAAATCTTACGGGTAACATGCATCTTTCGACGATCTGTCAGACTTCATGTCTTGATGACAGTGATGGATGTGTAATTACCTTTATGGTCTAGTTACCTTAAAAGCAATATGTCGTTTATAGCTGAAACAAGAGATTGACTAGGAAACTGTTTGCCTTCAATGTGAGATGACGAAGAAGCAGTATGCCTGAAATGCTCAATTGACTAAGAAGCAATTTGCCTAAAATTGCTGCCTACAAAGCAAAATACCTTAGAGGTTAAATGTTTTGTTTTTCTTTGTTGTCTTGCAATGGTTTTAAACCTTTAGCATATCATTTGTGTGATTATTGACTGCTGAGGTCTATTCTTCCACCAAAGAATCTGCTTCTCAAAATTGTTTGAGCTTTATTCAGTAAAGTCCCATAAGTGGTGGCGTTTGAGACTTTTCATGGTTATTGGTTCACATAGGGATATGGCTAAGGTGTTGGTATGTGACTTTATTCGTTGCTTATATGACCAAATCCTGTGTTCTATTTCCTCTTTTACAGTGTTGATTTGTAGATGCTCATGTAAATCTGAAGTCTTCAGAAACCATGGACCATTTGATATTCTTCTGAGAGCTTTATTTTGAAATCGCTGGAGAATTTCCACATTTGAGTTCAAGTGACAGCTCGATTCCGTACGCCCAGACAGGCTTTAATGCTGCTTTGTAGATGAGTACTCGGTTTTCTAGTGATACGTATGATGTTCTTCCCAAGAGCCAGTTCAGTTTTCGGAGTAGGATGTTAAGCTCGTCACGTTTCTTATCTATGTGGTATCTCCACGTTTGTTTCCTATCGAGATGTACGCCGAGGTACTTAGCTATTGTCCCGTGAGGAAGTGTGTCATCACCAAGTTTAACCGGTGGGCAGTCATCATTTCTGAGAGTAAATGTCACATGTGTTGATTTGTTGGCGCTAGCTTTTATTTTCTATTGTCTCATCCACTTATATACTTTGTGTATAAGGTGATTTTGTAGCTTTAGTGAGGCTTTTTGTTTGTTTTGTTATGTGAGGGTTTTTGCTAGAGCATAAAGCTGCGGTATCGTCAGCGAAGGTGGCAGAGAGAACTTCTGACGTTGGCAAGTCTGCTGTGTATATAAGGTAAAGCGTAGGAGCTAACATAGAGCCCTGAGGTACGCCGGCATTTATGTTGTGGAATTTCGAGTACGAGTCATTTATTTTTACTCGGAAAAGTCTGTCTTCTAAGTACGATTTCAATAGTACATACAGGTTATTTGGCAGCTGTTTCTTTACCTTAAATAACAGGCCCTGGTGCCAAACCTTATCAAACGCCTGCTGTACGTCCAGAAACGCAGCAGAGCAGTACTCTTTTTGTTCCAGCCCTTCTCGTATCTTATTCACCACTCTATGCACCTGCTCCACTGTTGAGTGCCCCATTCTGAATCTGACCTGATGTGGGATGATGTTGCCTTCTTTGAGTATTTCATTAAGCCTACGTGCAGTGACTTACTCAAAAAGTTTGGACTTAACAGGCAGTAGGCTTATTGGCCTGTATCATGACACAAGGCTGGGTGGTTTTCCTGGCTTTGGAACCATTATGATTTCCGACACTTTCCAAATTCTCGAAAAATGTCTGTGTTATGAAGTGTATGGCTTTTCTTGGCAGTTGACGCAGGATTTCGGCAGTTATAAGGCAGTATCCAGGAGCTTTATTTAGTTCTAGACCTTTTATAATCCTTCAGATCTCGTGAGGTGAGCAGCACTTCAGTGGTAAACTGAGTTGTAAGGTTAAATGTTTAATGCAAAATATCTTAGCGGTTAAATGGCTACAAAGTAAAATATATAATTAGTTAAATTATATGAAATCAAAATACCAACGAAATGCAACTGGCTACACAAAAACAGTAAAAAAAATAATTGATTGTCCTTCCTCCAACCCTCATAACAGAGGTCCCAGTGATGACAATTACCATAAAAGCAGGTATTTAGATCCAAACGGTGTAATAATTCTCTCTAAAATTG
This sequence comes from Selenia dentaria, assembly GCA_917880725.1. Taxonomy (NCBI): domain Eukaryota; kingdom Metazoa; phylum Arthropoda; class Insecta; order Lepidoptera; family Geometridae; genus Selenia; species Selenia dentaria. The sequence continues at coordinate 36,890,419 of OU862875.1, read as the reverse complement.
CCAAGATTGGCATAAAATTGGCATCTTACTAAGCAGGTTTTAATGCTTTAAAAATCATATTTATCTAAATATTTCCAGTATCGCATCGGCCAGTTGTACATGATAGCCCGTCACAGCTTTGAGCAGTCAAGCAATGGAGAAGGTGTGGAGGTGGTTGCAAATGAACAAGTCACAGATGAAGTCAATGGTCAAGGACAGTTCACGGAAAAGAGGATTCATTTATCTAGGTACCTATAATTTACATAATATTATTTATTACGTAGGTATCTAAATGCAGTTAGTTAATTCCAAGTTAAAAAGCACATGTCTACAATTTTACACTTTTAATGTCTGCAAAGTAAAAGCTTTTTCGTAATTTTGCTTCTTTTATGGAGTTTTTTTTTTACAAGAGCAATTTGAAAAATTTAGTACCGACATCCATTCTATTACTTTGGTAAAAATCAGTTATTTGAGTGTTACTCAAAAACTGCTGGGCCTAATTTGATGAAATTCAAATGGGACCATACGGGAAGCACCAGCTTTCAAACAAAAAAAGAATTTTGAGAATCGGTCCACCCAATTGAAAGTTATGAGGTAATAATCATTAAAAAAAACAGTCGAATTGAGTACCTCCTCCTTTTCGGAAGTCGGTAGAAAAGTATCTAGCATTTTACACTTATTTCGAGACTTATAGAAAAACTGGATATAGTTGCCTATTTTATATGTTTCAGTCACCTACCCTATTGGGTCCAGTCGTTTACACCAATGATATTCTACATTACAGAAAAAGCATGGAACTATTATCCTTATACTATAACCGGTAAATAAGACACTTAATTATTATTAATATGTAGTTTAAAAAAATGTTAACCTAAAAATAAACAATATCTTTTTTCCTTTCATGTTCATTGCAACATCATAGAATACACAGTGAGTACAAACAAGCTCTTGTATTGTTTTGTTTTAAATACTGATATTAACTGTTAATGCGCCTGTTTTTTATTGCAGTGTTCTTTCATACCAAAGTTTTCCATTTCCATTCAAACAAGGTATGAAGATAACAATGGAACCACTGAAAATGTAAGTTTTATTTATATAGGGGGTTTGGTAGAGGGTCCGACAAACCAAATGAGCGTGTTACTCACTGTTGTCACAAGTGTATTTGGAGAAAACAAGTTGGCCTAATGAAATTCCCCTACACCCCAATTTTTTTAACTTTTTTTTGTGAATTAGTTTTTTTGTGATTAAGTGATAAATAGAGAAGTTTTTAAATGCATATTACCTCCAGAATTGCTAGTGTTTTTTTTAGATCACTGTGAAAGTTGAACTATGAGGTAAAATTTATTTAATGTTTTAACTCTATGAGCTCTAAATCAGTTAGTTAGCTCTATTTTGTATCCAATTTGGCTTTGCGTGGCCTGAAGTGGCGTCTCTAATACACCAGAGACCAAATTCAACTAAAAACATCCGGTCTAAAACAGATTTTACAAATTGTATGGTGGTAAATAGGTACAATTTCGGAGAAAACTGGAAACTTCACAAAAAAAAGTAAAAAGAAATTGGGGGTCGGGGATTTTTTTGTCCAACATGTATTCTCCAAGTGGGCTCCCGAACACGCTCATTTGGTTTGTCGGACCCTCTACCAAACACCCTGAATAAAGCCCAAACCTGCAATACTGCAGATATTGCATTAGACAACTGGAGAAATTTGTGAAAAAAATATGTAAAAAAGCTTGTATGTCGTTTTTAGTACCTGCTAACTTAACTGCGCTTACAGTAAAACACGCAGTTGTACTTGAACGCGCCCCTGTAGCGCGTTGAAGTATACGTATATATAGGCTCGCCAACAGAACAGCTTTTATGCCGATGCCGATGAAAACATCAAAGGAAGTTTCATATTTTCAACTTTAAGCTAAAACAGAATAAACTCTAGAGCATGAGCTTGTAGAGTATGAACTTCATACGATCGCGCGGTGCTAAGTAGCTGTTATGGTACAACACTAAGCACATAATTAATTAATATACTTCCTTAAACAGGGCCCTCTTTTTGGAAAGTCGGGTACAAAATCTTGTCGACATTCATACACTTCATACAAGAATTACATTCTAGCAGGCTTAGGCCTGTATGCACTGAGAAAAATGGAAATCATAAATGACGTGAATTCAGCTTAAAGTATGATGAATTCACTTAAAGTAGGGAGCATACTGATGTCACAAAATTTACGATTATACCACTGTTGCTGATTATAACGGTATTTAAGATGACATGTCAACATGGCTTTAGTAGGATGAGCATAGATTAATGAAATGCCTTTCCTACTATTTTTGTTTCCTTTTCTCATACCTCAAGTTATATATTTCCTAGATATAATCGATTACTTTCTCAAATATGCAGTTATAGTATACCATTCATAGTATACTTTCATTGTGTTGTGGGTTATGTCATATTATTTTCCTACTATTTACCAATGATTTCATCATACCTTCAATTATGTCCTACCAATTATATTACACTTGCGTATTAGTATTCCTATTATTAATCGATGACTTGATTGATCGATGAGCGCCAGATATATATTCATACTTGAATCGGTAGTGTGAAAGCACTTCTGTGTTAGAGTTGAACTTGAACTTGTTGCACACTGTATCGAGTTAAATTGCTATCATGCCACTATAGAAATCACGCCAACATAAAAACTGCATTTCAAGAAATTTCTTTATGTAGTTACCTTTTATCATCAATAATAATCCATACACAAAATAGTTGAAATCTAGTTGCATTAAATACGTCACTGGGTATGATGAAAAGTTACGACATACGTTAGAGAAGATTACGAAACAACATTCAGAGACCAGGCGTCTGAACCGACTGTTACATTTAAGCAGTCGAAACTTATCTGTCACAGCTAGTTGTCGTGCTGTCACACTAATATTGTATGACAATCCTACACTTTTGATGCATACTCTTATATCAGTCTCTGTAATCGTATTTAAGGTAATTCACATAAAATGATATGACGTCATTATTACTTTAATGCTTACTCTATAATGAGAGGTTTTTGTAATGGTATTTGATGGGTTTCACATCAATTGACATGAAAGATAATATAAAAATTCGATGCACATACCTTGAAATGTATGAGGATTGGCCCATTATTTATATCCTACTAAATAGTGTTACTGTCATTCAACTTCATCATCATCATCATCTCAGCCGTAGGACGTCCACTGCTGAACATATGCCTCCCCCATGATTTTCCAAAAGGACCGGTTGGAACCGGCCTGCATCCAACGTCGTCCTGCGACCTTCATCAGGTCGTCTGTCCACCGTGTCGGTGGACGACCTACGCTACGCTTGCCGGTCCGTGGTCTCCACTCCAGAACCTTTCGGCCCCATCGGCCATCTGTTCTGCGTGCTATGTGCCCTGCCCACTGCCACTTCAACTGGCTAATCTTCTGGGCTATGTCGGTGACTTTCGTTCTTCTACGGATCTCCTCATTTCTGATTCAATCACGTAGAGAAACCCCAAGCATAGCCCTCGCCATAGCTCGTTGTGCGACTTTGAGCTTTTCTATGAGGCCCATAGTAAGAGACCACGTTTCAGTGCCATAAGTTATCACTGGTAACACACATTGGTCGAAGACTCTTGTCTTGAGGCACTGAGGTATTTTTGACGAGAAGACTTCGCGAAGTTTCCGGAACGCTGCCCAGCCGAGTTGGATTCGACGATTGACCTCTTTCTCGAAGTTGGACCTGCCTAGTTTGACTGACTGTCCCAGGTAGATGTACTCGTCAACAACTTCGAGAACTGAGTTCCCAACTGATATTGGGGTAGGTACAACATGGGCATTAGACATAGATTTCGTCTTATCCATGTTCATCTTAAGACCTACCCGTTGGGAAACTCGATGGAGGCCTTCGAGCATTGTACTGAGGTCTTCCTTGGATTCTGCCATGACTACAATATCGTCGGCAAATCGAAGGTGAGTGATGTATTCGCCGTTAATATTAATGCCAAGTCCTTGCCATTCCAGAAGCTTGAAGGCGTCTTCCAATGTAGCGGTGAACAGTTTCGGAGATATAACGTCTCCCTGTCTCACGCCTCTTTGCAATGGAATTGCCTTCGAACTCTGCTCCTGTACTAGGACTGACATGTAGGCGTTTTTGTACAAACACTTCAGCACTTCAATATACCGATAGTCAATACGGCACCGCTGGAGAGACTCAAGCACTGCCCACGTCTCGATCGAATCAAAGGCTTTCTCATAGTCCACAAACGCTAAACAAAGAGGCAAGTTATACTCTTCGGTCTTCTGTATAACTTGCCGTAGCGTGTGGATGTGGTCTATGGTACTATAGCCTTTTCGGAAACCGGCTTGTTCCGGAGGCTGGAATTCATCAAACCTGCGACTGAGACGGCTCGTTATGACCTTCGAAAACAGCTTATAAACATGGCTCAAAAGCGAGATGGGTCTGTAATTTTTAAGTAAAGTGTTGTCACCTTTCTTGAAGAACAGCACCACCACGCTTTTGTTCCATGCTCTGGCGTTGAACCTTCGAGTAAGACGGTATTAAAGAGCTTCTGAAGGACTTTAAGTACCGGTGTTCCACCCGCTTTCAGAAGCTCAGATGTGATACCGTCGTCACCAGGCGCCTTGTTGTTCTTAAGCTGTTTCAAGGCCATTCTAATCTCGTACAGGCTGATGTCCGGGATATCTTCGGTATAATGTCGGGTCAGCTTGGCTCTTGGGTCTTTGGCCGAGCTGCTAACAGGTTTAGCGACCGAGGTGTATAGCTGTCCGTAGAAACTCTCTACCTCTCCTAATACTTCTGCTTTGGTCGACGCTACACTGCCGTCTTCTCTCTTCAGCTTCGTCAACTGGCTTTGCCCAATAGACATGTCTCTTGCAAACACTTTGGAGCCTTTTCTCCGCTCTATCGTCTCTTTAATACGGTTTGTATTAAAGATCCGGATGTCGTGTCGCAAGGACTTCCATATTCGTCTATTGAGCAGCCTATATGCTTCAGCATCATCCGAAGACTGCATTTTCAGTGAGCGTCGTTCAGCCATGAGGTTGAGGGTATCGTTGGAGAGTTTCTGTGGCCTATCTGTACGGTGGGGTTTAAAGTATTTGGAACCCACTGTATGGACAGTTTCTACTAACCTGTTATTGATCTCGTCCACTGAAGCGATGTTCTCAAGGCAATCAAAGCGATTGGATAGCTCAAGTTGAAAGCTCTCGGGGTCTTGTGAGATATGGGCACGAGTGGGTCGGAGCGTAGACTTCATCAGACGAGACCTCTCCAGTTTGACATTAATATTCACCGTGCCTCTTACCATTCGGTGATCACTACCGGTTTTAACCCTGTTGATCACGGAGACATCAGTGAATATTTGCCTTTTGGTGGTCATAATGAAGTCAATCTCATTTCTCGTGGAACCATCGGGACTCAGCCAGATCCATTTCCTGTGAGGTGGCTTCTGAAAGAAAGAGTTCATCATAAAGAGTCCCTCTTTCTCCAGGAAGTCGGCCAACCTCTGTCCCCTACGGTTCCGTTGTCCATATCCAAATTGCCCCACTTTTAACTCATCCTCGCTTCTCTTACCCAACTTCGCGTTGAAGTCCCCATAACAACTAGAAAGTGCGTTTCAGAGGTATGTATGGCCCGACTAATGTCCTCATACATATCCTCCACCTCATCATCCGGGTGCGACTTCGTCGGTGCGTATACCTGAATGACCTTCAGCGAATATCGTTTGGATACTCTGAGTATTAGGTATACGACCCTATTGGAAACGCTATCGATCTTAACTATGTTGTTAGTAAGGGACTTGTGGACGAGAAAACCGACACCACCTTGGGACCTGTTGGTCGCCTTCCCGGTAGTAGAGTAGGTTACCTGATTTTAGGGTTATCGTGTCCTCACCCGCTCTACGGACTTCAGATAACCCCACAATGTCCCAGTGTAACTTACTCATTTCTTCTTCCAGCTCATATATCTTCTCGTCTGTCTTCATCTTCATGTTGTGTGTCACCAGGGCCGTCGTCGTCGTTGGGGGTGGTAGCCGGGCGTCTGCCGGGGATTCTTAGCACCCCCTGCCCCACCGTTACCGTGGCCGCTACCGTAGCCAGGAATAGTTCAACTTCATAAGAGAGCGGATTATTTACTATAACATACTATTAATCTATGAAGAAAGTTATATTATTTTATGTGACCAATTTTTATGGTGACAATAATCATATATTGTGTTATTTACCCATTCACTAATTTTAGATCAATGTCACGATATTATATGGTTATCTCAAAATGACATTTTTCTCAGTGTGTGCGGAGTAGGGTATGCCCTACTCGAGCCTAGATTCATTACAGAGTATGCTCTGTAATGAATCTAGGCTCGAGTACAGCAGGTCTATTTGGTATCTATGTTACAATCAAATGTTGATTGAAATCTTAAAAAATGTCGGCTTTATGTCACAACATTGATTGTAACTGAGATAGGTACGTGATTTTCCCGTCGATCTGGAAAATAATGGCGGCTTCATGTCACTTTTGTTAGTTCCAGTCATGAACCAATGAAGCTTCCTACGATAATTAAGTTTACGAACCAGAGTTTGCAAAAACCCTGCGAAAATCCGCCATATAAAAAAAAATGCGCGCGGTCGCGGTAATTTAATTGTAGTAAATTACCTATTAAAGATATTTTGTATCTGTAAACGGCATAAAGTAATACTAAGTATCCAGTACATTCTCTTTGATTGTAGGAATAAGTCATCTGTTTCCTTTTAGTCAACCATAGATGTAAAAACAACCAGCTGGGCTATTATGTATCTCAGTTGCTAACAAGTGTGGATTGAAATCTGAAAAAATGGCCGCTCTATGTCACGTTTGTCAGCTTCAGTGATCAAATTACTAACATTTTTACTTACTGGAATTGCCAAAACTGACATAGAGCCGCCATTTTGCAAGATTTCAATTAACATTTGTTAGCAACTGAGATAAATAATAGCCCTGCCGATAACTCAACGACGAGACGAAATAGAATACAAATAAAAAAAAGAAATAATTTCACACAGACTATAAAAATCTCTAGAGTACATGTAAAATAAGCATACATAAAGATTCAACGATATTTTGGACTTTGAACACCATCGAAAAAAAATTCCAAAAAAGTAGTACCGATTTTTATATAAATATGAACTTTATCACCTACCAAATAGAGGTCATTATCGTACCCACACTTAACGTTAAAAAAATGCTGTCTAAAAAAACATATTTTAGCAGGATCATAATACTTTTAATAGATTTTTTTTACTCGAAATGGCAATAATATGACTTTTTTTTTACTTAATAATACACTAGCAAACACGTACTTGCATACAATTAAAAAAACATGTGACTGTCGCTTTTTCGTTTATATTACCGATCTGGTATCTTTCAAATGATAATTTGTTAAGTAAAAATGTTTCCAGGTCCTTTACAGCATCAAAAAAACAAAACATTAGCTGAAATCTATTCTATATTTGAATAGTTAATATTTCTAATTGGATCCTTATTTGATTTGGCTTTGGCATACCTCTTTGCCAAGGCGGCTTTACGAACGATTTGTTTGGCATACAGGTATGCCATGGCGGCTTTGTGGGTGTATATACAATTTTATTATTGTCAGGAAGCAAAAATTTATGTTCATGACTGGAAAATAGTTAGTAATTTAATGACTGGGCTGATAACAGTGACACAAAGGCGCCGTTTTTTCAGATAGCAATCAACATAAATGATTCCAACTGTGATACATAATGCCTCGCAGATTAAATTATGTTTGGCATTTACTGTCAAATCTATAATCAAGTTGAGATCCTTAACTGAGCGTCTTTCTAGAACACGTGGCTTTAATTGGAAATCTCATTTTCTAACATCACTCATTTTCTCTTCAATCTTTCAGTGCTTAGGCCTAAGTGCTGAAGAGCTAGAACAAAGAGATGTTGACTTTTTAGACATCGGCTATGACGAAGTGAAGCCACATCACTACAAGGAGGCTGAGGATCCCAAGTTCTTCAAATCCGAGAAGACTGGCCGTGGACCGCTTGTGGAGGGTTGGAGGGACAGCCATCAGCCGATAATGTGCTGCTACAAGTCTGTCAGTGTGAAGTTTGAAGTGTGGGGACTGCAGACGAAGGTCGAGGACTATGTACAGGGTGTAAGTTATTTTAATAACCATGGTACAACGTAACCTTACCTTCATCACACATGTCGCAATTCCTAGAAAAGCAGTACGATTTCTGAATACCATTGTATTATTGACCAAATATGGCGATTGGTAAGTCTACGGGTTATTTCCAATTATAATTACGTCAGAGTGCTGACGTAAAATTGGCGTATATTATTATAATTTGAATTATGCGTCTTACAAAACGTGAAATAACGAGTTTCAACTATGCTAAAAAGCATGGTTTAAGTTTATCAAGATTAACTAATAAAGAGTACTTACTTATATTATTTGATTTATCAATCTTAACCCGTCCGCATCAGCGCAAAAAATAACAATAGATTTATGAATGAAACTTAACTCGAATGAGTCTTGCTGATTCGGACAGATTAATGGTATTATTTGCTAAAATTTAAATACGCTCGGAAATCAATTGTTTTATATACTATGGAGATTTTCTAATATAATACGCAATTGTTTCAATATATATATTATCTATAATCTATAACATAAAAATGAACCACTATTTTTCTTGGTCACGCTATAACTTGAGAATGGATGGAACAATCTCGCTAATTATTTTTTTGTTGTTAATTATTGTCAGCAGCTGGTTCTTATGAAAGAAAACCCAAGAAAATATGGGAGGTTATGGCGAGGCCGCTAGCCAAGCCTACTACGTGAACAAAGTCGCGGTTAGTCGTTAGTAGGAAAGAAATAGGAATTTTTAAACTTTAAAATATCTTGAGAGCAAACTATACGTGCGCATTTCGTATGCGATTACTCATGCGCGTGCCCTCAAGTCGAATAAAGAATACTTATTTAAAACAGTTCCATAGGTACGGTCTCAGTGACCAAGTGGTCAAGGCGTCTGACGCGGTGAGTCAGAAGACTCGGGCTCGATTCCCGTGCTAGGAAATGTTGTTTGTTGGTAAGTTATAAAGTAACGTGTCGGTTTCAGGCGATACGCGAAATTCTCCTCCTCGGCCACCGACAAGCGTTCGCGTGGATGGACGAATGGTACAACATGACCATTGAAGACGTGAGACAGTACGAACGGGAGATGCAGGAAAAGACCAATATGAAGGTGCGTGTCAATCACATTTTTATATTTATACTGTCCATCAATAAAACTTACGAAAAATAGAGCCGATTTACGTTTAGTAAATTTAGTTTAAGCTATACAGTATGAGGGTAGTTGTACAGTAAAACACTAATTCAGCCTGGCTTAGCGGTTTCTTTACTCTAGTATAGTGTGGTGCAGACGTATGCAGACGCTACGATTACGCTCTACGTCATCGTACGTCAAAACGAGTAATGCATCATAATGTGTATCCAATTTTACGGAAGTTTTTCGTGGCACTCATCATCATTTTATTGTCATCGTATCAGCCTGAAGACGTCCACTGCTGAACATATGCCTCTCTCATAGAACGCCACTTGGACCGGCTACTAGCTTCCTAAATCTAGCGATTCCCCGCGGTTTTGACGAGGTCGTCGGTCTATACCTAGCGGGGGGCCGGCCTACACTAAATCTTCCGATGCGTGGTCGCCACTCGAGAACCTTTATTCTCCATCGATTATCGGTCCTGCGAGCGATGTGGCCTGCCTATTGCCACTTCAACTTGCTAATTTTGAGAGCTACTTCGTTGACCTTAGTTCTCCTACGGATCTCCTCATTTTGGATCTTATCACGCAGGGAAATCCCAAGCATGCCATTGCTCGTTGAGCGACTTTAAGCTTGTTACTGAGGCAAACAGTAAAGGACCACATCTCAGTGCCATAAGGCATCACTGACAACACACACACATGTTGAAAACCTTAGGTTTCAGGTTATGAGGTATTGCTTATTACATATTCGTGCCACTCCCTTCGCTCATTGCCCCGATTTAGGTTTATTTGATGCCACACAGCACTGCGGTGGTAACACCGAAGACGGTCTGGTGCAAAAGAGACCTAAAACCTGTGTGTTTATTCATTATTGTTTCGTCCGCGTCACATACAAAGCAATGATGATCGTTATTAATTATAATTAGTTGAGTTTACATTAAGTATTCTTTATTAATAAAGTAGTTAATATTGTAATATCCTCATACACATCCCAATTAAAAGGTCCCAGTCGTCTATAAAAAGTGGTAACACCCTTAAGAATTGTACAGCATGCTGGTTTGACGGTTTCTAAAGCCTACCTACTTACTACATTTGATAACCCCAACCCCAATTGAAAATCTGTCGCTACCTTGCAACTAGTGTCGTGTTCCGGCACCTGCCTTTAAGAGGCCCTCTAGGTCGAACCGCTCGAAGGTGGAATGAGACAAGTCCTAACTTGTCTGATACCACCTTCGAGCGCTTCATAACTGATAATTGATTAAGATAATGGTGAATCACTAAGCTCAAAATTAGAATAAAATAGGTAAAAAACCGGCCAAGTGCGAGTCGAACTCGCGCACGAAGAGTTGCGTTATCTAATCTCCCATACAACAGACATGATTTTGTGCCGTTTTTATAGATGGTACGGAGCCTATCGTGCGCGAGTCCGTCTCCCTCTTGCCCGGATTTTTAGTATTTGTTGTTATAGGAGCAACAGAAATACTTCATCTGTGAAAATTTCAACTCTCCAACTATCACGGTTCATGATATACAGCCTGATGCGTCTGTCATCAGGCTGTATATCATTCAGACAGACAGACAAACGGACGGGCAACGGAAGTCTTAGTAATAGGGTCCCGTTTTACCTTTTGGATACGGAACTCTAAATAGAAAATAAGTAGGTACATATAAATAAAAAAACCTATGACCTCGTGAAGTTTATTATGATTCAAGAATAATCGTGTTGTGTCATAGTGTCAGAGTGGCGTGACATTTGGATCATTATAATAAAACTAAATTGTGCATAATACTGTGAATGTAGGCCTATCGAAACAATAGGAAAAGGGATCGTATTCGTTTTTATGTCATTATAATTAACCCAGGAAACGTACCAATAAGGAAAATAAACTTGTTTCACTTATGTGGTTATCATTTTATTATTTAGGTTAATAATTTAATTATAATGGCCTGATTAGTACTCCATTACACCATTATCGGATATCATATCGTTAACCTAAGACTAAAGGCCAAACTTCCGATACCGGAAACTGGAACAACGTTCACTGGAAAATTCAATTAAACTTACTAATTACCAATTCATTCGTTATCTTTTGGACCTAGGATGTTATGGTTATTGGCTATGTTTTTATCGTTCCTTATCTTAAGGGCAAAAAATCTAGTAACCGTTAGTCTAGCTGCATGCCATCTAGCTTTGTCCTTATAATCAACGGCCTTCTATCGTAAACGGAATGATAACAGACCAGAATAAAAAAAGTGTATAATATTCAATCATACAATTAGATTATCAAACACTGAACTAGAATATACTTTAATTATTTATTTTAGAATTCATAGAGAATGAGCACAAATTCTATTTTTGATCGTCAAAAACAAGAAATGTGAAGGCATCTTATAGTTTCAACCGACTTCCAAATTAAAGAAGGAGGTTCTCTAGTCAATATTTTTTTATGTATGATCACGCATAACTTTTTACAAAGTTGTCCGATTTTGATAATTATTTCTTTGTTTGATAGAATGTACTTCCGAGGTGGTCCCATTTAATCCAATCCGGTCCGGTTTTTGAGAAACAATCCAATAACTGAAGTGTTTCGCTTATTTTCATGATATCGTAATTGACGATGAATGATAATCGATCTTGAAAGTATGCAGTAGAGTCACTAAAAAGGGAGAAAAAAATGTTTACCCAATAATTGAAACAAGCGTGAGAACACTAAAAAAATGTACCATAAAATGGAACCGCCTTCAACATTAAAACGTGTGGAATAACTTGTCGAAGTCAGATAATAGGTACTTTTGAACTATCATGGTACCGGTATTCAAGAAGATGATATTCAACAAGTTATTTAACACTTTTTAGTGTTGAAGTCGGTTCCATTTTAGGGTACTTTTTTGTGTTTTCTCGCTTGTCCATATCAGTTCATTGCCATTCAGAAATTTAAAGAGTACACAACCCTGCATGGCAATGCACTGCGCTCGTTTCCCTGAGATATAAGATGTAAATTCTCCTGCCCTGTAACTTCGCTGTAAACATTGCCCTTCAAGGAAACACAGTATTGTTTGCACTTTACTGCTTCACGGTTGAATAACTGGCACAAGCCTGTGGTACTTCCTCAGGAAGAATCTACAAATGTCCGCCCACTTGCGTGGAGATCTGTTACGCAATGCCACACCTACCTGTTGCTTAGATGGCTTCAAGGAAACACAGTATTGTTTGCACTTTACTGCTTCACGGTTGAATAACTGGCACAAGCCTGTGGTACTTCCTCAGGAAGAATCTACAAATGTCCGCCCACTTGCGTGGAGATCTGTTACGCAATGCCACACCTACCTGTTGCTTAGATGGCTATTGAAGTCGAATAATGTCTGAATGTTATAGAATACAGTAATTTTTGTCACAGATTATTATTTCTTTGAAGTGATCATACCTTTTCCATTTACAGCTGAAAGAAACAATCAAGACGGAAGATAATGCAGAAGGCAACGCGCAGACAACTGCCTCTCAGCCGCAAACACCCAAAAGCCCGAAGACACCGAAGAGCTCAAGCTCCACACCCACTGCCGAAGGTCGAACGTGGTTCACCTGGTCCTGAGCCTTTGTGGAAGATAGCAGACTACGGCAGCAGTATATACCTTTAAACATTCAGGTGATCATGGATGTAGTGTTTGAACGGTTTGTAGTATGCTCTCGTGTTGTTTCTTACTATCACGTTTGGTAATGATTTCAACGACAATTTCTAATATTAGGTACATGATACTCGAAATCTACTCGTAACAGTCCTATAAAAAATAGAGTTTAAAGTTATAATTGTAAGAATAGTATTATTGAGCATAAACACAAACAATTACAAAAATGACGTTCCCGTATATCTACATGATAATGTTACAGTTTGGCGCATAGCACAATGCACCGGACACCGCTGTGGTTTGCGGCAATACGGTTTTAAAATGACTGACCCCGCACTGAGACGCGGTGTCGGTGTGCTGCGGTTTTTAACTATGACTGTAAAACTTTGACTTGTATACAAAAACCGTAGGACAACACACCGACATCGCTTCTTACGGCCGGTCCCAATAATCTATCTATCGCCGGTTTACCTTACTAGAGCTAGATATTTGACGCTATTTGTATGGAAGTTATGTCAAATTTCTATCGGTAGTAAGGAAAACCGCCGATAGATAGATTATTGGGATCCTCCATTAGTGCAGGGTCAGTCATAGTTAAAAACTGTATCACTGATCACTGAAGAATAAATGCGGTTACTGTTAGTAATTCCTAAGAAGTATTAATTATATCTGCAACAATGTTTACTTTCATAATTATCGTCCATGATACTAGTGCGGTAAGTGTGAAAATTTACATTTAAAAATCGCGTGGTGAAAATTTGAACTACATCTTTCGTCTCATTTTCTCTTTAGTGTTGAAGTGAGACAAGCGTATTGAGCAAAAGCGCTTCAAAGGAGGTTCGATCATTCAGTATATTTATCAATGTGAAGCTTCTTGGTGATTTGTTATAGAAATAAAAAAAACGTGTTGAATACAAACAACGGAGTATGCGCTAAAAAGTTATAACCTATTTAGGCGTAGGTACGTTCCGTTGTAGGTATAGTGTGCGTAATTTTTAATTTTCATAAAATGTATACATGTTTTGTAAATGCATTTTTCGAGCAAATTTGTTGAAATACCCTTAGGTAATCATTTGTCAATCGTTCTTATTCGAATAGTCTAATTGCATATTCAGAGATCCGTTATTCCAAATCAGGAAACAAGAATGGAGAATATTCTAGATTCATTAGGGCAGAATTTAGGGAGTAAACCATGTCAATGCGTGAGCGCTACTTGGTCAATCCGCTGCAATCTCTAGTTTGACTTATAATATTGAATTCAGTATCTTGTAATCAAAATGTTTCTTGTTTTCCTTGACTGTATCTTCCCAATTCGGCTTCCTATAAACGTATAATGTAATAATAGTTACTTTCTAAAGCCGGTATTGTCGAAGTAATTTAAAAACATGTTGTTGAATTTGTCCACATTCTTTGTTGTTTGATATCATTCCGCGTACAGGGTTTATGATATGTTCACATGTTGCCTTCTTGCCATTTCATAGTATTCTTCAATTCTAAATGAAATCCTTATGTAACACTCGAAAAATTATATGAAAACGCGCGATCTTTCTAAATATGCATTGATGATATAGTATTTAAATTATACTGACCTCAAAACCCTTTTTTATGCTAGTTTAGACTTGTACGGGGCGTCTATTTTGCGTAAACTCGTCTTTTCTGGTTGAATTAATTTGTACGAAATTATCCCAGATTGTAATTAATCGTAGAGTAATTTCACCAGCTTTGCAGCGTCCTAAATCCTTGAATAAAAATGAAAATCTTTTAACAGTATACAATGCTTAAATACTACTGTTTTTGATGGATACTTCTGTTATATGTTATATAAGTTAGTTTGTATTTGCTTGTATTTGCTTGTAGGTTGTGCGTCGTCCAGTGTCCAAAGTGTATTTTGAATTGTATTTATAAGCTTGCATGTGGTAAGCCTAATTATAAACCCCATTAGCAAAATGTTTAGTCGTTTATTAGGCCTATATTTGTTTAATATGATTGTTATATAGCACTATGATTAAGAGATTAGATATTTTAATGTTGTGTGTTTAAATGTTGCAATTAATTATTTTATTGATGTTACAATAGCATAAGTACCATATACTATGTCGATCAAACAAATAACGAGGTGCGAAACGACGATCCGATGCCCGCGGTCATTACCTAAAAACCGACGGATAATCGGTCAAGCAAGCACGCCTGTTATTAGATATGCCTAATTGTTGTAAAAATAATTAAGAAGGGAGAACAATTGTCGAACATTGTTTGACTATTTCTTCATTAGCGTTGATGTATTTAAGAAAATATTAAAATCCATGGCTACAGATAAGATATTATTTAGTTTTCTACTGCATTTACACAGTGCAGCTGTAAGAGCATGGAGCGCACTACAAACTTGTCGAGCGTATAAACTAAGTTTTATCAGCTATCTTAACTTGTCTCTTGTTTGGATCTAACTGCGATAGCTATATCGCGGGCTGCCTTTTATCGATAATTTAATACTATCGACATTCCATGCTCGCACCGCTCTGGTGCATCCTCTGCAATGATTTTAAACACCTTAGTTTGTGGTCGGGGATATATGGTAGGTATGGGTATATTTATATATTTGCATCAAATAAAAAATATTGTTTTTCTCAGAGCAAGGCGCGATCATAATGGTAATTGTACTAGTTGACCGCTTTTTTAAATAAATTTGATACGTTATTCCAAACTGTGTTGATACATATTTATTTTAAATTACCTATTTCATTAACGGGTATTCAGTATAGCCATGTCATAAACAATTTGACCATAAATAAACTGGTCATATGTCGGTGTTTATTATCAACACCACGCCTGTACATCGGTCGGCTTTTCCGAGATGCACTGCACAGGCTTTGTGTTTTTAATGTCTAAATATCTGAACAGTTGTGCTACTATGTATCTTAAATTAAATACTACGGATATTAAAACATTATCTTATTAAAGACATCATTTATTGAAGGTAGGTATTGGTGTTTAAGAATCATAAATCAATTATAGTAATTTATGTTACCCGTCAAATATGTTTTCATCCCATCTATTCGAAAAGGACGACTTGGTTCGCCTTTATGTGCACCCAAAGGTGGTGTTTTCTATAAGAAAGTTTTAGCGGGCAGTAATGAGTTTTTAATCCTCTTTATAAGTGCGCCGCAATTATCTTTGCCGCGCACTTTTTGAATTTGGAACATCTTAGTGTTCAGCACCAAAGAAATCGAACGCAAATATTGTTTGAATAAAGACTGGCTGGTACGACGGCCCATAGTCACGCCGCCGGATGAATGAAAAAAAAAACAAATTAAAAAAGCGCAAATTACAGCCCGCGTTTTCGTAAATTTTCACGGATTGTTAGAAATTCATTGTTTTGTTTTGTTTTGAAAAATGAGTTCTTCAAGTGACAGTGAAAGTATAGAATTAACTCCTGAAAGCATTAGAGCTGACCAAGAAATGTGATGGATAATCTATTACCTGCAAAATCCCGGGAGAAATATATGAAAGCCTATGGTAATTTTACTGAATGGAGAAATGCAAGAAGCGCCAAGAATTTTTCAGAATCTGTGTTTTTGGCCTACTTCCAGTACTTAGCCAAAACTAAACAACCTTCCACTCTTTGGAGTACATACTCAATGCTAAAATCAACAGTCAGTTCTAATAACGATGTAAAACTGGACACATATTCGAAATTAATAGCGTACCTGAAGAGGATGTCTGATGGATTTAAACCTAAAAAATCCAAAGTGTTCTCAGTCAAAAACGTGGAGACTTTCCTTAATGAGGCACCCGACAAAGTCTTTCTTGCCGTAAAAGTAAGTATGTAACTATGTTTACGGTGGATTAGTAAAATATAATCATAGTGTATAAAAATGCACATTTTATTGTAACCTGTACTTTGATAGATACTTGTCTTATTCACATTCGGTTTTGTTACAGGTGGCTTTAATTTTCGGATTACATGGAGCTTGTCGTGGCAATGAACTTTTAAAAATAACTGTTGATGATGTCGAAAATCACTCGGATGATTTACTGTTAGTAAAGCTGACCGATACAAAAACCAAAATTGACCGATCCTTCGTAATACGAGGAGAATACAAAACTATTGTACAGAAATACCTGGACCTGCGTCCTGCTGCTATGAAGACCAATCGGTTTTTCATCCGTTATCAAAATGGCAAGTGCTTCAAACAAGTGATGGGAAAAAATAAAATTTCTAACATGCCACAAGAAATTGCTACTTATTTGAAGTTACCAGATATCAAACTGTATACAGGACATTGTTTTCGTCGTACTTCTGCTACCCTTTTGGCAGATACTGGAGCGGACTTAACTGTTCTCAAGCGACATGGAGGATGGAAATCGAGTGCTGTAGCAGAAGGGTATATAGAAGATTCCATTGAGAACAAGGCGAAAACATCTGAACGCATCGTGGAAAACATTAAATTGCAACCTTCAGTTAATCCATCCATACCACTGTCGCCGCGCCTATCTACATCCAAACAACGAGATTCACCGTCACATTTTCCTCAAAATGATCCAGATTCGGACATTTCAAACACGCAGAATATAAAATCTACAACAATCTCTATTCCTAATAAAACTGTAACAATAAATTTTCATAATTGCGAAAATGTCTCAAATGTAAATATAAGTTTTTAGTTGTTTTAATAAAGGATACTATTTAATTTCAATTTAGTTGTTACTCTATGTTTTATTAAATAATAATATTACAATAAAATATGAGGCGCTTTTATTTTCTCATAGTGGGTGATGAAAAGTAGAGTGTATCACTCGGGCGTAAAATATATTTTTGGCTCGGGCGACGTACTTTGAATCCCTCGCTACGTTCAGGATTCTACTAAAGAATCCCTCGCTACGCTCGGGATTCTACTCTAGAATCCCTCACTTCGCTCTGGATTCAAAAAAGCGCCCTCGCCGTAAAAATATTATTTTGCTCCCTTATGATACAATCTACTATTATACCATTCCCACTCTAAAAAGCTTATTTTATTCACCGAAAACAGTGACTAAAAAGGCCTTTTAATCACTGTTTTTGTGTTTGAATTTAGAACACACCAATATATTCGACCTCCATCTCAATGTTTATACATCTTCCTTACGCAAAGAATAGTCGACATACAAACTCTTTGTGCAAATAACTCCTCGAGATTTGATTGGTCAATATTTGCGACAAGGCGTTTAGCATTAGAATAAAAACTCTTTGTGCAAATAACTCCTCGAGATTTGATTGGTATTTGGAATTTTGAAATAAAGATTTGGGAATTTATTTCTTCGTAGGATTGGTCGATATTTGCGACAAGGCGTTTAGCATTAGAATAAAAACTGTATTGTGTTCTTTGCTGCGATTATAGAAAAAATACATAATAATAATTAATCAATTAGTCGTATGTTTAGTAATTGTTCCAATTTTAATGTGCATTTTAATTAATTTAGCCTTGCTTTTTTTTTCATTAAATGTCTATTTTCGCTTAAATTATTTCTTTTTCTCGTAGTGATGGTATAAATTATAGTATGCAACTCTTGAATAACGCGGATTTATATCGAGGGCCATGCATCACTCAAATCGCTCAGGATTCTAACACTTGAATAACTCGCTGCGCTCGTGATTCAGTTGTTAGAATCCTTCACTTGCTCGTGATTCATCTATGGACCTCGCTTCAAATCCGTCCTTTATTCACTAGTTGCATAATATACTATTTTATTGATAATTGTGAAATGATCATATTATACAAGCTATAACTTGCGGTTTTGTAACCTAAAAAGTTAAGAAATAAAATACTAATTAATTATTCATTCAATGTTCTAAAATGTAATAAGTATATAATATAAAAATCTAAATAATTATGGTCTACAAATCCCTTGTTTTCTCTGTGGGAATTACCTAAGTATTAGTTTACTTGAGTTACAAAATAAGTAGCACAACTGTTAAGTTTAATTTAAAGAAGAATAAATTTTATTTTCTGGATCGCTTTTATTAGCCATTAACAGAGACAACATTATTTATAAGTAAATATTGTGCGAGTGTTTAATGTGATAATTATGAATATGTTTGATATTACCAAATGTAACAGTTATGTCCAATTTTGACGATTGAACACAGGTTGCACCCTACAACTTGATCCTATTCAGAACTTTTCGATTGCCAACTCGATTAGATATTATTCCGTATCGTAGGGATATAGACTTATTTGGGGCAGGCATGGCACTACGCGGTTTGAGTAACAAGATACATAGGTATCGATTGGAATATTGTTATCGCTAAATCGTTCCACCAAACACCCTATAAATATAATTCCAAACCGGCGCCAAAGTTTGAGTTTTTTGTTACCTTTTCACGGCTGAACAACTGTATATTATATATTTACCATAGGTCGTGGAATACAACGTATGGAGTTTTTCAAACCTTTCAGATATCTTCACGCGGAGGAAATCGCTGGGCGAAGCTTGTTCTCGTATACACAACCTGTGTTTGCGAATATCTGTCGAAGGGATCAAGCTGTATGGCGTGACCTATGGGGTATAGATATATGATTACTCAGCAACTATTCAATAATGTAATATTAATAAAAGTGTATTTTATTAGACTTCGAGATAACGTTGTCGTGTAAGTGTCGAAAAATATGAGATATACTTATATTTGCGAAAATATATGTTACTCTGCATGATCAATGGGCCTAGCACGAATAACTGATTAAGTGTAACGTAACGTGCCGTTCTCGTGAAACAGTACAAACTGTCATGTATCTAGGGCAACTGTGACACGGATAACTCATAGTTTGTCCGCCGAAGCGTGACGTCTTAACGCTTACGATACTAATACTTTTTCACAAATTATTTTTGCTACGGCCTGGGTGGGGGGCGAGATGCGAGAATGTCGCACGATATTGAGAACGGCCTACGCTATGATAGAAGTTGTACTCGTATGTTTAGGGTGACATGAGCTTAACAATTTTATTATTCTATAATGATAATGCGTTACCAAAATTAAAATGTATGTGCTTTTGTTCGATAGTTAGCAAATGTTTAAAATAAATTGGTGTAAAATTAAAATGACTTTTTTTTTTACTGCCCGATATAAATAGGCGTGATCTCCAGTTCTAACTTAAATTTTATTTGTTTTATGATATGTATGTTGCAGAGCAATGAATCTAAGTTGTATAAGTATATGCGTGTCACTACCGCGAGGGTAGGCATAGGCATTTCTTTATTAAAGCTGTAGTGAAAGCACAACTGCGTTATTGTTGACGGGCATTGGAACGAATACTTGGTAAATGGGACTAAACAGATTCGTCTCAGTACGAATGCACTAGGTGCCTTTAGTATAATTTAAAATTCCTACTTTAAATTTAAGTCGTTCTCCGCTGCACTACTGTAGTGAAGGACATTTTTATGCCCCATTACGTCACACTTAAAATTTTATAGTGCTAGGCCCACATTGGTCTACTTATAATAAACCTTACTTATTCTGCGTTGTTGAGGACTCTTTTCATAACGCGAACATCGACGGTAGGTATATTGACAAGGTATACGCATGTAGGTAATTACGACATTTTATTAACCAACGTCTACAATGTTCCGTATCCATGATAAATGAGGGCCCACACTCGTGTACACTCCGGGCAAACCTGGAACTCCGCAGCTCATTCCATAGCTGCTGATTGCTTCCACAAGCCCGTTGCATATGAGAGGGCCACCGGAATCACCCTGAAAATATATTTCTTACCAAAGTGTCTTTCTGGAATACCTAGTGGCTTTAGAATTCGATTAGAGATTGGCAGTAATTGTCTTACCAAATTAACTTGGTAACACGTTGCAGTCAAAACTCTTAACCAGTTCTAAGTAGGTACTTTTAACTTAAAACAATAAGCAAACATAGTTTTTTTCTGAAAATCATGTTACTGTAACTGTTCTGATCATGTCATTGTCAAAAGTAATTTTGATTGGTTACGAGTATTGACTGCAACATATATCTTATTCAGATTAGACTTCTGGAATACGGGCCTGAAGAACTTTAGTATTTATCGGTTTAAATTTCTGCGAGATCGAGACACAATAACCAAAGTCTCAGGGTGATGGATGCAGTGCGTTGCTATTATGGACCAAGTTATAAACTCTGGTTAGTAATGCAACTATCTTGAACAACCGTAAATAGGTACCTAAATGGTATACCTACCTAAACAAACATGTTCTGACTAACCTGGCAGGAATCCACTCCGTCTCCCATTGCACACATCATGCCCCAGTCTGGTTTGGGGTACAAGTAAGGCCCTAGTGCGTCGAGGCAATCGTCCAGTGAAACTATTCTAACCAGTCCTGCCAACAGCTTTTCTGAAGTCTTCTCATCGTTCCGGTTTTTGTAGCCGTAGCCATATATTGTACAGTCACCTGAAAATATTTCACACTCGGCGAATAACACACGTCGCCGTCTAGGCGCATCTCCTCGCGGTGCTACTATGTATGATACGACATACATTTTATTATCGCTACACCTATATATATATATTATGTAGATCGATATACCACCAGCGGTATTTTATACCTACCTACATACATTCATTTATCTATATCTTCATTCGTTAACGGACGCTCTCACATTATAGGAACCTAAGTAGGTAACTGTATTTTGAATGTGTGGTATAAAGGGGTCATATCTGTAGGTACCTACTTACTTATAATATTATTATGAAGAAGATTGCTTGAAAGATGTGTTTAGATTTTTTATAGATTAAATAATATTATAGTACCTAATATATAAAGTAAACATACACTCGACAACGATAACGAAGTACCTACACGGTTTGTGTAATTTTATGGTACAAAGTAACAGTTTCACGTTAATCACTACACAGAATTAATATCTGCTTATATCAGAAATTCAAGTGTATGGTGTAGTACTATTACTTATAATTATGGTATGTATGTATCGTACATTAATTATATGGTATGTATATTGACCTACGTACTCGTAATGTGGTCGTTATGCCCATGTTACGCGCTCATTGCACGCCCGAATAACGGCATCTCAGTGTTTGTAAAAACCAATGAAAAAACATATTATTTCTTCGTAGGTAAAAGCTCTTCTTTCGGATGGATTTGCCGTTTCGCGATGCCTAGACTGTCATATCTCATTCGGACGGCCCCGACTTGGAAACACCCAGAAGAGGTCCAACGGTTCGACAACATGCTTAAGCGTATAGTAGAAGAAACGTTAAACGTTAGCCTCAACGAAACACAGTGGCGCCACGCCAGTCTGCCTATACAGTATGGCGGTCTTGGGGTGCGTCGCTTGCAAGAGACCGGCCCCTCTGCTTTCCTCGCCTCCTCGTTTGGTGTCGCGGATCTATTAATGAGAATGTTGCCAGATATCAGTGGCACGATCCAGATCCCTTTCGCTACGGAGGCTTACAACGTTTGGTTCCAGCTGTACCCAGGCGCTGAGCTACCTACAAAACCCGCGTGTCAGAGGAATTGGGATGACATTTCCGGGACCCACATCCTCGCCCAGCTGCGTAATGAAGCCACAGGTTTCGAGTTGGCTCGTCTCAACGCTGCCTCTAAGCCGGAGTCCGGTGCCTGGCTGCATGCCCTACCATCACCTCATTTGGACACGCTGCTAGACGATGACTCCCTTAGGGTGGCTGCGGGATTCCGACTCGGTTGCTCGGTGTGCGAACCCCACGTCTGCGTGTGCGGTGCGATTGTAGACACGAATGGCTACAATAGTCTCAGTTGTACCCGCTGAAGTCATCGACGCGGGCGTCCCGCACACTCCTTGAAAAAGACCACCGAATGTGGTCAAAACTATAGTCGGACCTATCCGATAAATATTACGTGAGTAATCCCGTATTTCTAATTTTAAAAAAAAGTGCATTTTTGTGTAATTTTTAAAAATTATGAATTTCTAACCACATCTAGTTCGCCGTATAAAGATACTAAAATAATTATTTCATTTAAAACAAGTATAGGTACATCAACACTACAATATGCATTATGGATTCTGATCGAAAACGTAATGACGCAAATAATACATAAGTACTTACAGCAGTAAAATGTACCTACTAAAAGAGTATTTCATTACAATATAAGAAATGTGTACAAACTAAAATTACAAACACTCAGAACCATGTATGGTAAACGTAATATTGTATACCAGGGCGCAACATTTTTAAATAAACTACTCGTAGGTAGTTGACCCGCCAGCGGCTTCGCTCGCTTGGTCTTGGTGGTAGTCGCTCGCAAGTTATTCTTTACATTTCAATAACTTTTGTATTTATGAGCTGATTGACATGAAACAAATACTAAATAGTAAGTGAAGCCACAATTACCACATCTAAATCGGACAAGCCGTTTCTGAGATTAGCTTGCAAAAACGCACAGACGAACAGACAAACAGATAAACACACCAAAATTCTAACAATTTTTTTTATCATTCCATTTTCGCTTATAAAAGTGTCGCTGATATTTTTTTCTCATATATCTTCCATGTACAGACTACGATCCGTTACATTTTTATTAAACAATATTAAAGATTTTGAAATGTTAAGTAAAAATAATAAAATAAGGTTTATGAAAATAACCTAATATTACTGAAGCAATAAATATACCTATGGCATACTTTAATTTAGAAGTACAATATTTTTTCGATCGATAAATTCAATATATAACGTCGATAAAAGAGGTTTTAACAATTAATATTGTCAAATGTAACATTAATAATTAATAAAACCGATTATGTCGACGTCGAATTGTCGAATTTATCAATCGACAAAGTAACGTACTTGCACTGTATGTTCTATAAAAGACATAAATAATATAAACGCAAGTGTGAGTATTTACCATCTGATAGTATTTACGCTTACTTACCGTACCCACGTTAATCCTAAACACAATCTTAAACTAGGTAATTTAAAAAAGTATGCATTCTGCATGCAGACACAGTGTTGAAGGTAGGTAAATATTAAGGGTATCTAGTTGTACTTCTTCGTATGAATAATATTAGTATTCAAAGACGATGCGATGTAAAACTGGGCCAAATAACGTGCAGAGTATTTACCAACCAAGGTTATGCAGAGTTAGATATTAAAAAGTTAAGTATGTTAAGTATTTGTACATTGGCTCCATATTTTACTTTATTATGTCTAAGCCTTATCCATGAAACCATCACCGAAGAGTTACGAGTGGAAACCTCATACCTACTGACTATGGTATAAATATATTATATTAATTATATAATTACTATAAATTCACCGTCTAAGCGGCAGCTTCACATCCTACTTTGGACAAAAAGGTTTATCGAATTTATTGTAATAAGAACTGACATGTCCGTGGGTTTAGGTCGAGTGGCCTACGGGTTACGGTTTATGAGAACTAGGTTGGGTGATAGTAGATTATGCACCGAGGGAGTAAAGCAGTCTTTTACGTCACGGGCGGCATATTGGACCCCGAGCGTAACTGGGATTCTAAAGTTAATCCCTGAGGGCAACGAGGGGACATAAATTTAACTCCTGAGCGAAGCGAGGGAGTAGATCTACTATAAATTGTAACAAAATGGGTAGCATCAGTAGTCTAACGCTGGGGAAAGAGGGCTGTATGCTGAAACACGGTTGATTAACCTTCCTAGTCCCATTATATTGTAAGAAATATTACTGTAAATTGATTGAATAAAGATTTTATAATTAATAGATATTATTTAATTAAGTTACAGCGTATTTCTGAACCGCAACAGCTTAACGCTAAAAGTATCACATATCGGGAAATACGATCCCATTCTATGTAAAATTTTTGAGTTATAAACTAACAAAGATCTATATAAGTATATGTACCTACCAAAATTAAAAATGATTTTTGATCGACTGCGGTTAAATGTCTAAAACACATCTGTTTTTTTTTGTATTAAGTAATTTTAGACTTTTGTCTTCTACAGTTTTATTATAATAATAGATCAGTGGTTCACAGTCGGTGGTCCGCGGACCACTGGTGGATACAATGTTAGTAGGTATGTACCTGATAATCCAAACGATGAGGTCGGCAGAATACTACGGTTAAGCCAGGTTGTGTCATCAATGGTCAGGCTTATCCTCATTATGGCAATGTCATGCGCCTGGGAGTATCTGAAACGAAGCCTTAGAAATGAGTTGGACTGAAAAAGAATGCATAGCATTGATTTAAAGTGTTTAATAAATAACTTATGTGCTCTACGTAGACCAACCCCGTCTCCGCCAACATAAAACATATTTAGAACTGTTTTACTGACAAATACGGGATTACTCACGTAATATTAATCGCATAGATCTGACTATAGTTTCAACCATATCCGGTGACCTTTTTTAAGAGTATTCGGAACGCTCGCGTCGATGACGTCTCGCTTAGCACATTATTACGTGAGCAGGTACCTACCTAATCACGTATTCCTCAGTAAAAATGAGTAAATACCACGTTAGCCTTTAAAATAAAAAAAAAATTTAGAAATGTCATGGAAATTTTTCGGCGAATATAATAAATATTTCTTAATTATTTATATATCAAAGACAGAAAAGAAATCTTCTAATATATAAAATTCTCGTGTCACGGTGTTTGTAACAAAACTCTTTTGAAACGGCTTGTCCGTTTCTTATGAAATTTTGTGTGTATATTCAGTAGGTCTGAGAATAGGTAGTAAAGAACTTGTTATCATCATCAGCGAGTAAAACCGCGGACAATACATAACAATATACTTACAATGAACTAAATCTATTAAATAGATATAATACTATATAATAAAAATTATCGGCCTTACTTTAAAACGCTGCTTAAATTTAAACAAGTCATTTGCGCACAAAAATTTTTCTATGCACAGTACTTAATAAGGTAATTTAAAATTAAGCAGCGTTTATAAGTAAGGTGTATGTTTAAATACCAAAACTATCACTGTCAACGCCTTTTCCATTTACAAAAAAGGCTTCGCGAGTGTGACTAGAGACTTTTGACATTAGTGGAGACTATATCAGATTATATTGTATACCAGCGAATATCTGCGACTTCATTTGCATAGTAGGTTGACCTTCGGCCTCGCCATAACCTATCATCGCCATAACATACCATTTTCTTGGTTTTTCTTTCATAAATACCTCCTCCTGACAATAAAAAAAGAATTAGAGAGATTGTTCCATCGGTTCCCAAGTTATAGCGTAACCAGGAGAAATAGGGCTCAATTATAAGTATATATATATATATATATATATTATATTATAGATCAGACAACATTGGGTTGGGTTGTTCGTGGTAATGTGCGAATTAATACCTAACATTATTTTTAACTACACGACTAAGATAACTAGAATGCATGCAGAATACCATTACCGAGATATATTAAGAGGCATAAATACATTTACGTGCCTAATGAATAGCGAAAGATCTACTGGGGAGTTTAATACATTATTATAAATGTTTATTTATTTTATTTATTTATTATCCAAAACTTAGACTATCATTACAGTGAGATACTAATGCGATAGTTTAGTTATATGTATATAATACTATTAACATTATCTTATATGGTAACACAAAATATATAAAGTCACTCTTGTGAAATCATTCATAGTAGAGGCAAATATATATATTTGCTCTGCTATTAAATTTAATGTGCGAAACGTACGCGTCAGAGGCGCCTCCTTTCAGGAGTTTAGTTCTAGCGGGCGGCACCCACAGGAGAGGAGGCCGTCGCCGCCGCCACAAGTATGTTAAAATTATTTAGTGTTTTATGCTTTTAGAAGAGAAAATCATCACCATCATCATCTCTGCCGTAGAACGTCCGCTGATGAACATATGCCTCCCCCACAAATTTCCATAAGTACCGGTTGGAATCGGCCTGCATCCAACGTCGCCCTGACCTTTATCAGATCGTCTGTCCACCTTGTCAGTGTACGGCCTACGCAGTCTACGAAGAGAACATATCCGTTTAGAAAAGAACATACTTATCATATAAGTCGTGGACAAAAATCTCTAGTACTTTAGCTCTCACGACTTCATGGCAAAAGTTGTTGAGTACCAGGATGTAAGCCTGTACGTCATGTGTCACGCAGTGCGCAGCAGTCAGGGCAAAATGTGGAGACAGCAGCGTCGACCCGCATAGATGTTGGAGCGTTGTGGAGTTGCGGAGAGATGCTATGCGAGGGTGGGTATCTGATACATGCAAACAGTTAGGTATACTGCCTAGGTGTCCCAACACAATATACAGCATGTAACGAAAAAGGTGTAGTCATACTAAATCCACACACATAGAAGCTTATTATACAATTGGGACTTAGTTACTGCGTCCCAGGAAGTAGTAAACATTTCCGAGTTATGAGTAACCAAAGTGTTTCAAATAATATAATACACAAACAGGTTCATCCATGAAAACCTAGGCCTTCCTGATTACCTAGACGGTAATGACCCCCAGAACGTAGACTAGGTAAACAAGGGGCCTAAGCGGGGCCTGGCCTGGGGTGCGGTGCGGGGAGAGGGTACCTGCAAGGTAGGGGAGATGGAGGTGAATGAATAGGTGGCGCGGGAATTGCAGAGAGACTACTCCAAGAATAGACATGTCTAATAGGGCTGTCCAAAACGGATAATTATTTTTTAACTTTGTATAAAAAATATTTAGCCAATTCTGATATTTTGCCATGTGAATCCTGACTAGGTAGGACATGCACACCTTTCTATATTACTACACCTTTTGTTACACGCTATACGAGAAGGGAATGTACTACAGGAGCTTGCTACGAGTTTTATCTTTCCAGAACTAACTTTATAATGTTAAGTTTACCTAGTAAGGCGAGGAAACCTGACTTACTAGGTGGTAGGACTCTTGGCTGGTGCAAGAAACCGTCATGGTTGGTACCACCGCAGTGCCAGACATTCTGCCGTGCAGCAATAGTGCGCAAGCATTACTGTGTTAGTATGAAGAGCACTGTAGTAAGTGAAATTCATCAACTCAGTAGAAACCTACAAGAGCAAGCAGCTAACATAGTTAAAGATGATATTCGTGTTAGAATTCTTCTCCAATTCTCCAAGACGCTATCGCGAATTGTAAAGGCACTCGCACATGATTTAATAGCTACTCATGTTTACTCACAACATAGGCAAACATAGTAGTTTGTGTACCTATGCTCACAATGGGTGACATTTAGGAACATCAGCAAAGGTCCCGTGGATAACGTAGGGGTTTACGGCCTCGTCGTAAACTGAAATGTTAGTGTTGCGTTACGACTTGTAATATGTTTATGTATGGTTCAGTGAGCACTAAATACTCCTAACTTTTATGGTGGATGGGGTGAATCTTATTAGTTAAGTGCATTAGGTACAGTCGCTCGCAATGAGATGTATACATTTCACAACTCAAAATTGTCTCAGCAATCAATTTTATAATAGGTACTTAGTACACTATGCAACAAGTGCGCGAAGTTGTTTATTACAATCGAGACGAGTTTTAGGCCTGAGATCGAAGATCGAAGTTTCATACGACATTTTTCAACACACTTGCTTGAAAAAAACTTCCGTTCATACCTAGTATTTTTTATTTATTAAAACAATTATTGGAAGTAGGTAGGTACAATTGGTAAAATTATAGGTTAATGCTTTGCTATTAAAAACATCATTATTTTGCTCTTGGGTGACTTGAGTAAATATTGGAGATTGAGGATTGTTCTCGTAGGGAGTAAGAAAAAGTGTTAAGTGTGTAGTATTATAAGTAGCAGATACTAAATCGCTCTTAACGTCGAAGGACGTTGAAGGAAGCGGTTCTGGACATATTTTTTTTGGTTTTGGTTCTAAATTGATATCCTGGAATATCCTGGCGCTTATGTTGGCTTTATTTTGTATAGAGTCTTTTACATACGATTCTGCCACTGCATTGGAGCGCCACCCACCATGGCGCTTTAATGTAAGCAAATCAGCAGGAGCTGATTTGCTTACCATCCATATTATTGGCTGATTCAGGAGAATGAGTCAATAATATGGCTGACGTTCGCCTAAAGCTATGTCCTTTATAAGATTCTGCACCTGGTAAACCTTGAAAATTTGCGATTTCTTTCGGCATGGCACCAAATTTATTTATTCCAATGCATTGACTTGTACATTTACCTTTTTGATATTTTTGACAAAATCTGTCATTCTGCTTTTTTCGATCTTAAATTTTCATATTTTTTTACGATATCGTAAAATGGACCGTGTATAGAAAAAGAGCGCGGAATTTTGTTTTTAGTGTTAAGTATTTTGACCAGAAGCATGGATCCATGGTTTTCAATATCTTTTGTTGTAATTTTACTCAATTCCTGCCGTAGACAACAACCGGTGATGCCGAAAATTTACGCAACCTGACAAGAACAAAAAAAAAACTTATTTACAAATAACTAATATTACCTGGATAAATAAGCACTGAATACTATTTCTTTCAACTGACCTTTGTTGCAAGATATTGGTTATCTGGAGCTTCTTTGATGAATTTTTCGACATCATTTGATGTCAACACTTCTAAATTGACTTCTAAATCCATTTGAGCGTCTCTTCAAGAACGCAGTCAAATTTGGGTATGATTTGATATCAACGCCATTTTTGGTGCGAACTGTACTTTTCAACATCGAATAAACGCACCACAAAGTACTAGGTTTATACTTATTAGCCAATTCATTAAAATAAGCCATGCATACTTTTACTGAGAACGAATTGGCGTTTTTGATGTTTTTCCATACTAAGAAATTTTCATAGGCAATAAATCATCTTTAGATTTACATGGCATTAAGCTTTCACTTGCATTTTGAGCTTCAGATAATATTTCTGCAATGGTGGCGTAGATTGTATCATATTGTTGAGTTCGTTTCCATCTTCATTGCTAGAAGCTGACATTTTTCACAATAAATAGCCACGAATAGCGTAGAATTCATGTACAGAATAGTAATTATCTATTAAAGTTTAACTTTCTGTTCTGCATTAAATCCAAGAGCAAAAGCAGAATATTATGCAATTTTCTATTTTCCCGCGTTTGCAAACATGCGCGCACAGATAAATGAGACCAAAGAGGTTTCGCATCTGAGTTTCGCACATAATCAAACTCTTTCTGTTAGCACGCTTCGTACCTACTTCTCACGACTCGCGTATTAATTCTCCGAAAATAAATGTTGTGTATAATTTTGCAATTAAAATGCTATTATTTTTTAACTTTTTAATCTGATGCATACATATAAATCATATAAATGAATTATTTGCTAAAATGTAATTGTTATGTATTGTATTTTGACGAATACAGTTTATTATTTGCATAAAGTTAAAAAAAAAGAACATTTAATAAACTTAAATTTCATTTTCGCACTCGTGCGGTAATGAAAAGTAAAAAGCACGCGTTCGAAATACGCTGCATTTTGATTCTAGTTACCGTTTTTTTGGAAGTCGGTGGAAAATTGAAATCAAAGTTATTTAAAAAATTAAGATATTTGTATTATTTTACTGTGTAAATTAACCCTTATTTACATGTAAGTAGTACTGTATCACAGTTTTGAAAATTATAATGTATTATATTTTCATTTTTATTGACAGCCGTGCGATTCTCTAATGATTCGTCGATGTGCTCGTCGACGAGCTCATTGATGTCAAATACTTTACGAGATATCGCCCTTGTACATAAGGTTGTTTTTCCAATGTTTCTTGTCATCTCGTCATTTGTTTCTCGGATGTTGTCAAAGATGCAACGATGTTTGCTCTTAGAGAATCGCACGGCTGTACATCTTATAATATATATACGTAATGTATGTTGTGTTACATTTTCAAACATGACGCGGCAGAGTGACGCGCCACGGTGGCATCATATTTCGACGTCTTGATATGCTTTCGCATAACGCACGTCGAATGCATTTTAACCGATTTGTGTAACTTATTCGTAAAACGCTTCATATGTTCTGGGTTATTAATTTGCATTCATCTAACACGCGCTAAATCGATTATTTGCTCCGACAGTGCATGGGTCTACTGGGGCCGCAGGCATACCTTATATCCTCATTCCATCCGAAAAGGAAAACGCCCAGGATTTCTTTTTCTTATTTTGTAAACTCATTTGATAATAGTATATTATATGCATGCGATGAAGTTGTTAAGTCACTTAGATTAACCGATTTTTTACTTCTAAGTTAAACCACGATAAAATGTATGGTACTTTCTCTCTTTTAAAAAACGAAAGACAAGAACAAAAGTTATAATAAATATATACTTGGGCTGGAGGAAGTTACTATAATGTCTTGATTCTTCCCAGGAGAGATATAGTGTAGTGTAAACAAAATCTACCAAGCCGAGTAAAAACGTATACAATGAAATATAGCAGCGGCATAAAAGTAGCAGTAATTAAATGAATGTTAATTATTGTTTGGCACAACACGTTTGGCGGTACACACTGAGCATTAAAAAATAAACTATACGAGGGGTCATTTGTTTTATTGAGTAATTAAATAAATGCATAACAGCACTGCTATGTAGCGAGAAAAAAAATCGATTGAGCAGTAAAATACTTACATGTAGTCGTGAATGGGTAGTTACATTTGGACAGTTGACAAATAAATTAGTCGGTATAAAATCTCAGGTAGGTACCTAGTTCTAAAAATATGTAGGTACGTAATTCAATCTTTTTATATGTAGGTATTAGTAAAAATCAATATAAAAAGTCTTAGGCCATAGAATAACGATTCTAAGACTAAGGCTAATGAGCACTGTCAGAGACGGGAGCAAAGTTAGTATTTTTTGCACCGTAAAGTCAATGCATACTATGCCAATTACTGACCAACTAAACGTAAATGAATATATAAAGTTAGGCACTTATCACTTATTAAATTAATGTAACTAGTTGTAGTGTCTCATGTATAATATTATGCTAGTACAACAAATAGTAAAGAAACGTCTACCTGATTCCTTCAGCCGTAAAACCGCTTACGCCTATCCACTTGCATCTCGTCTTATTCTGGTCTATAATAAAATATAAATTAAACGAAATAATACCGCAAACAGTTTCTATGCCACCAATAACTCTCTTGACTCTTCCACTTAATACTGCACACAATATATAAAACAAAAACACCGCAAGAATTCTAACTGCTCCCAACATTTCTTTTTAATGACTATCTGTGCATTGCGAAAATTCTTCGTCTACTTACATTTTAAATAGATGCCTTTTGAACGTATATAGTTATATAGTTAGAACGTCTATAGTTATGTTAAGAATCGTGACGAAATTTTATTTTTATGTGAACAGCTGTTTGTTGCTTGTACAATCATGGACGCACGTGAATTACTGCATCAAGTTATCGATTTAGAACCTAATCAGTAATTCCTTCAGTACCTATAGGTATATTCCTAGCTTGATATATACCTAGGTATGCGGGGCTGAGTAAGTACCTGTACCCACATTACCCACACGCGCGGGATCATGGATAAGCAATTACGTGTAATCTTGTGACTTCTGATCTAAGTATTTATTGTTATTTGTGACTAGACATAGAGTAGATACTTACCTATGTCTAATCGCAACATGTATTTACTGCGTATAAGTAAAAGTTACCTACTACAAAATTATTACTTTAGTCCATTATTTAATAATAACCTACCTATATATAGATAATACCGTCAATTACCCAAACGGCTATTTTAACCAGCAGAAGAATCACGTATCACAGTTGCAATGTTATTTGAAATCATAAAAAAAATGGTTTTTATGTTAGTTTTGGCAACTCCAGTAAACATAAATGTTAGTAAGGTGCTGGAGCTGACAAACAACAGTGACACAAAGTCGCAATTATTTTCAGAATTACCTAAATCAATATTTGATTTTAACTGAGATACGTTATAGCCCAGCCGGTGACTACCTAGTAATTGTTACCGGCTATTCCATTTTTCTCTCCTACCTTATTCAGTATACGTACCTACTTTTGGTAGAAAATAATACCTAATTTACCTATCTACATTTTCCTGAATCTGATTGAATTTGAAAAGTCAAAAATATGTTAATGTGATGTAATAAGATATGCACGTGTATATCTTATCTTTACAAACTTCAAACTTATTTTCCCGGTAATTTTAATTTTGGTAAATTTATTCAAACTTAAAAAGTGGTAGAGTCTGTGTAAGTACTTTTCGATTTCAGAGAGAAAAACTAAAATCCCCGCTCTCCATCCGAACTCGCGTCTTCTGACTAACCGTGCCAGACGCCATAATGTGTAGGTATTATATACTATCTTTATATAATTTACTACTGGTACAAGTGATACATAATATTGACCTTATTTTTTCTGTTGATAATAAAATAGAATCATTCTTATCTTCCATTCTATGGTATTAGTAAGACACAAGATGCCTACTCTATATTAGAGTGGGTGTGGGTTCATTGCTATTTAGCGTTCGATTTGTAGGTCAATCCAAATTACTGATCAAACTGTCACAAGTTGTGTTATTTACTTATAATAAATGAAAGAACAGCGACCAATTACCAATGGGTTCACGGCACCTCTATTAAATTGTACCTTAAAGGTGTGTAGGTAGGTAGTACATAGGTACTCGTACTTATGTACTAATGCTGCCCAGTACCGCAGAATAGCTACTTATTAGTAGACCTGTACGTTATAGGCGACAGTATTTTTACGGGCGCTTTCACAGTAATCATTAGTCATATTCCTGACATTATATATCTAGGTACTTACCTGCGTAGTCTCATTATGCTGGTACCTGATAAGCATCGACAATTTAGCCCTGCCAGTAAATTTTTCTATCAAAAAGACATAGAACTTGGCTATGAATCTGGAGAACGAAAATCTATCTGGAGACAAAGTGCCACAAATTATTCCGAGTCGGGTGTTGAGTGCGCTCAAAATAGCATTATCTATAATTATTTAGTGTTATTGTTGTGGGCTGCATGTGATGCCAATACGTAGTGACAACAGACAGGTAGAAGCGAGCAACGGTAGCGGGCAAGCGTAGAGGAGCGCGAGGTTTATATAACGCGCGGCGGCAGTGCTCCGTCGACCGCCCGCCGCCGGCCACTTGCGCCATGGAGCGCCCTAGCGGCAGCCCGCCCTCGACGCCAGATTCCACGTCCGCGCCCCACGCTCATTCTGGATTCGGCGCCTTCTGCAGCGCACTCTCCGACACGATTTCGGTACGTACCCGCGCCGCGCCTCCATCCAGCGCCGTCCCACCGCACGCGGCACGACGCGCCCGCATCACTACGACTGTTCGCGCCTAAACGGCTTCTACCGCCACCGATAAGCTCGAATCAAAGATATACTTACTTTGATTGTCGCACGGCTATTTAGAGGCGCACGTGGTATCCGAGGCCGACGAGCGAGGCCTCGAGCGGAGCAGTCCCAAACGTGTGGAATCAGAATAAAAGTCATGCAGGGAATAAAAAATATAAACAAGTTTATTATTAGAGCGCTCGATGAGGCCGGGTCGCACTGTCGCGATTTGTCCGATGGCTGTGATCTACCGAAATACCCGCGTATTAAACGGTCGACGGACGTGCGACGTGCAAAAGTTGGCGACGACAGCGCACTCGTGCTAGCAGCACCACACACCATACACACGGCCGCGCCGTTGCCGCCGCTATCACATCTCCGACGTCCGCTATCGCGAGCCCTCGCAGCATCGTCGCGTCGCTGCATCTCCCATTCAGCTGCAATCAAGTCATAGGTACACAAAACTTATCACTTGATTTCTTTCTTATTTCATGTTTTTAACGAACGGGAAACTAAATATAACAACTCTTTTAGTTACTTCTAGTTTGTTACGAGCGGAAAACTTAATGCAATAACAGTGATTATCATAAGTTGTGACTGAGTGTTAGTGTTTCTAAGAATATTGTTCTCTTTTTTGGATATATGTGTTCGCAGTGCTATGCAGTGTGCTTACGTTAAATTGACTTAGAGCCGGATCGTCCGACACTAAGCGACGCGACCGTAACGACATCTAGGATAACGAACGACATCTCTCTCCATTTTATTCTTAAGCCTCCTTGTCTCGTTTATCACCCTAATCTGCATGCTTTGGAATTATTACACGGATAAACGGATCTTCTTTTTTTGTCCTAATCAAACAAATCTATATGAACTAATAACTTAAGCTTACGTTTTATCAGTTTATACATAGTTTTCTCACATGATGCGGTATTATCTAAAGCTACTTCGAAAAAGAAGCAATTACGCTATTGTACTTAACCACAGCATAAGGAAATACTTAAGCTGTGAACCTATGCTTATAATGTGATGAGTCTACATTTCAAAATAAATGGCAAACAGTACCTAGATTGAATTGAGAACACCCTTACCACCACTAGCTAGACCGCAAGGAGTCTCTTTTTTAACTTTTTTCTGTACAATAATTAGTTACAAAAATTTAGACGCTGTTTTAGAGATCTTTAATAGTTAATGAATTATAATTTATTTTAATTTAAAAGTAACTAAATAAATCAAATTACAGTACCTTCTGAAGAAACCAATACATATTTTTACTATGTAGGTAATTTGTAAATAATTAGGTATCAAATGAGACTCAGATAGAGGTTTTGGTCGCTGGGACCCAGCAAAGATTAACATTTTTTTTTTAAATATGTGCTATTAAGTGATGAGCAAGTTGTCGCTTGATAGTAAACATCATAATATCAAAAAATATACCTTCTTCATCAGTAGTATGTAGATACCGTATGTAATCAAAGGTGCTATTGAAGGATAAAAAACCCCATCATAATAAGTTGTTATCAATTTTCCCTAATGAGCTCTTCACGTGCCCATTATTCGACAATTGCCGTGTACAAACCATACGAAACATCTTAATGTTTCTGTTTACTAGTCTTGTTTACGGAAAATATATCTCTCGCACTTCAAACTTCGTCGTGTGGGTAGATATTTTAGTTACAGCTTCCAGTGCAAGGCTAGGACCATTAGTTATACCGTATCGATCGTTCACAAACAACCCTGACTTGTTCCTTTACTTCGTCTATGAAAATATCAATGTTCTGAACATTAAATATCGTAAGGCTGACTAAACAACAACCTACACCGTAAATAGCTTCTAGCCGACATTTTATGGCAGTAGGAATTCATTAATTTCAAATCAGCTGCGTGTTTATAAGTTTATAAATGTAGGTAACTATGACGAGATACTGAACTTTAACTACCTACTTACATATAAGAAAGGTAAACTGTGCTTATGCATACATCGGATCGTAGCGTGTCTTTGATCTGAGGCCATAAAGGCATTTCTCCATAATGTTACCAATTAACGCCAGGACGCCAGTTATAATTTAGACTTTGCTATTTGGCACAATAAACCATTGATTTTCATTTCACATTCATCAGTATAATTACAATTTGGTTCCTTCAATTTTAACCAATATTTTTCGCTTATATCTCATTCACCAAATTTTGTTTTGCTTGAAAGTTCTCTGATGCGTAGGATTTGTTGTGTTGAACGTCGTCCAATATCGCAGCAATTTTAAAGAAACTATGTTTACGAATCTGAGTAAGTATTAAAAGTCGTTATTTGTTCATTGTCGGTGGTAACCCATTGGACAGTGCGTAGACGTTCTGTAACAAAAATAGAGGATATATACAATCGAGGATTCAGCCGTTTCTCTCGCTATTTCTGATCAGAACTTGTCTCGATACCAAGAACAGAGCTTGATTTCGTGGAAGACAGGAACGATGAGCTCTTGGTGTCATTGGAGGCACGTATTTAAGACGATTCGAGTCAGATTGCAGCGGTTTGTAAGTCGCATACATGTTTAAACGCCATTACTAATGTTACTAAAAGCTTTATGATGCAATAATAGTATATTTACACAAATAACTTCTTTTACTTTTAAAGTAAAACAAATCGTATAAGTGCCTAACTAAATAATCCATAAAAAGACTGCTTCGTCGCCGATTAGATATTTCGAACTGCGTTGCTCTGATTCCTCATATTGTGTCGATGTCATTATAACAATGTTATTTTTAATTGTGTCTGGACGTTTGACTCTTGCCATCAATTATTTTATTATATTACATTCCAAAAGTATATAGTAACTGGACGTATCACCATAATGTTTTTTTGTGTGATGTGGCAAACAATCTGAAATATAGTTCTTAAAAATATCTGTTAGAATTTCGAAATAGTCAACCATGCACAAGAAGTTGTGGAAAGCTTGAGTGGAATTGCTTCGTGGAATATCAATGTTCTGTCCTTCATCCATCTTGCTTGGCCTTGACATGGATCAGGTGGTCATTGACTTTGTGTTATTTTGTATTCTTTCAATCACATCCAGAAATTTCTATTTTATCATACAATATTGTAAGCAATGTAATTGAATCGATAAATAGTTAGTTTATTGTGACTATAACGGTATACCAGTTATATTTTTACACGCTCTATGTGAGTATAACACTAAGGCCTGTGTTCACCAACACATGTTTAAACTGTAAACGGACGTTTAATTCTTAAACGACCGTTTAGCAATATTTTGCTGTTCACCAAGCAGTAACCATTGATTTAGTTCCGTAACCGGCTGTTTAAGTTAAACGATGTCTTCGACCTTGTTTAACCATTGGTTATTGTTTATTTACGTGGAAATGTCAGATGCTCTGAATTATATCTTTGAAGAAAATAACGTGTTCGATGACTTTGAAGATATTGAGCGAATGTTACGGGCACCCCGTATTTTACAAAGTGGACACAATTATTTAGAAGAAACTGACGTAAAAGAATTCGTTACAAGATTTCGTTTATACAAACATAGTGCCTTGGGATTACTTGATTTAATTGAAAGAAAGTTGTAATATAATGTCATCCATAATCACTTCAATAAAACTCACATGAATTTTAGATTTAAATTACCACGAAACAACTCTGACGCCAACAATACAAACACATGGAACTTCGAATCAAACTTTGATATTACCATAAAAAAGGTGCTGAATTAGAAATACATACAACTTGGGAACATACCATTGACTTGTCACGCATTACATTTTGTGGTATATTAATATTACCTTACCATATTTGAATGTAGCTCGGGTAAATCTAAATGGTACAAGATACACTACCATCTTTTCAAAGTAGTATTATACCATTCATTCATTTACGACTCATTCGTCCAAAAACGCTCGATTAGTAAAACGTTCGCTTTAAAAAGATGGTGAACACCAAAAAAACGTGACACGTTTAAACAACTGTTTAAGTTTAAGGGGGCGATTAGGTAATCAATGGTTAAGTTCTAGTTGGTGAACTCCAGCCTAAGTGTATAAAGCATACAATTATAATATTTCCACTCCTCCACCAGAATATTAGGTAAGTATACTAGGTATAAACTAAAACAAAATACTAATTCTTATACAATGGTGTCGATTCTGTAACCATTCTCTACGCTGAAAAAATCTCTAAATTCTCTCTGTCAAAATGTAAATCTTATTCTGTTTAGGGTAAAATCCAAATTACTATAACACTTCTGAATGACAGCACTAAAATTACATATTTCTTTTCAATCGTGTGTATATTTTAGTCGTCACGTAACTCGGTGCTCGCTAAACTTACGTAAAAATATCCAAAATTTAAAAGAATAATCCCACTTTTTATAAATGTCATTATAAGGCCTGTGTTCACCAACACATGCTTAAACTGTAAACGGACGTTTAATTCTTAAACGACCGTTTAGCAATATTTTGCTGTTCACCAAGCAGTAACCATTGATTTAGTTCCGTAACCGGCTGTTTAAGTTAAACGATGTCTTCGACCTTGTTTAACCATTGGTTATTGTTTATTTACGTGGAAATGTCAGATGCTCTGAATTATATCTTTGAAAAAAATAACGTGTTCGATGACTTTGAAGATATTGAGCGAATTTTACGGGAGCTCATTCCACAACCTTACCACGGTAAATATCCCGTTAATAATCATATAACTTTAGAATTTTACGGGCACCCCGTATTTTCCAAAGTGGACACAATTATTTACGAGAAACTGACGTAAAAGCATTCGTTACAAGATTTCGTTTATACAAACATTTAGCCATGGAATTACTTGATTTAATTTAAAGAAAGTTGTAAAATAATGTCATCCATAATCACTTCAATAAAACTCACTTGAATTTTAGATTTAAATTACCACGAAACAACTCTAACGCCAACAATACATACACATGGAACTTTGATATTACCACAAAAAATGTGCTGAATTAGAAATACATACAACTTGGGAACATACCATTGACTTGTCAAGCATTACATTTTGTAGTATATTAATATTACCTTACCATATTTGAATGTAGCTCGGGAAAATGTAAATGGCACAAGATACGCTACCATCTTTTCAAAGTAGTATTATACCATTCATTCATTTAAGACTCATTCGTCCAAAAACGTTCGATTAGTTAAACGTTCGCTTTAAAAAGATGGTGAACACCAAAAAAGCGCGACACGTTTAAACAACTGTTTAAGTTTAAGGGGGCGATTAGGTAATCAATGGTTAAGTTCTAGATGGTGAACTCCAGCCTAAGTGTTACATGAAGTTGGATTTTAGTGTTAACGGAATATGGACTACCATAATTTAATTTTAATTCAATAATTTAGTTTAGTATTTTGAATAATTAAATCGCTACCAATGTCAAATAAAATAAAATAATGACAAAGTAATTTATTATAGTAATCTTTCAAAATTTAAACAAGAACCACACTGGTAAATAATCCGCTCGTGACCACGATCAATGCAACTTGATCGAAACGTCGAGGTAAATAAATACTATTACTAACGCGATTAAGCCCCGTTAATATAATATAAATGTGTTCAAATCGCGAAAGTTTAAAAATTACCACTACTTATAATATGAAAAAGTCAGTATACATTGTCATTATAACATGAAAGTTGATTTATTAACATTAGCAATATAACAGTCATTGCGAATGTTACAAACACCAGAAGCGCAAAAAATAATGCAAATAGTTAAATTTGTCGACGTTTTACATAAATCAAAAAAATGTACAACCAGTGACTGGACCGTGTTACCATGAAAACTCTGACAATTTAAATAATATTCTTCAAAGTTTATATTGGATAATGGCCAAGTCTTAAAACTAGTATATGGGTAGATATCAGTCGCGAATTATAACAGTAAATACCATTAGGTACATTACACTGTTCATGATTCATAAGTGACTGCTAATCTGACTCAAGAATGTTTTCATTTGTTGTTAGGTAGGTAGGTGGTGGGCTAGGTACATATTCTATTTGATTCTATTAGTTTTGCTTAGCTATCTTTCTCCTTAGCAGAGGACTCCTGGCAGATACAACCTACACACAAAAGTATCCATTATAAGCGTTGCTCATATTACCTAATATGGGTAGCGCTTGCAATGGATAAAATAAAGAAGGTACAATCACCAAAATATGTCATCAAGTCAATAATACAAATTCGATTTTTCTTATTCGTAATACGTTTGGCGCTAAACTTTAGAAGCATATAGATACAGGACCTATTTATAATAATAATAATAATCGTTTATTACCACAATTTTACATAGGTTAAATATTACAATGTTTTTCTAAATCCCACCTTAGGCGAACCTGTACTGTGGCTCGTAGTCTCTTTCATATTGTAAATAGAACAATACAACATATCACTACTATTATATACTAATAATAAATAATAGATGATAAGAAAAAACATTACTTAGTTAGGTACCTATTCTACAGATTGTGCTTAGGTAGAGTAAAGATTTCCACTCTCTCCAACAAAATGTTGTACAATTGCTACAGAGAAAATCTCAAGCAATTATGCCCGTGCTTAACTGTAGAAATTAGAATATAAATTAGAAATGGTTTCCCGCCGAACTCCTCTGCAATATTTAAATTATTTGTTTTCACTAGTTAGTGTTTGCGTACAACGTGCCGACATTATGAAACAATGTTTTTACACCAAATCAATATTGTGTGGTTTTTAATTAAACGAAACAAAGAGTGTCAGACAGTGACCGGTAATGAGATGACCAGTCTTGTACGAGTACTAAAACGTTGGTGTCTGTTTACTTTCAAAATTGCTGATTTTGTTTACATTGGAAAGCTTTTTGTTTTTCTCCAATATTTTCTTTGTTGGGCTGGGACTTAGCTTTGCTTAATGTTGTTTTAGTCGTACCTCGTATACCTCGTACCTAAATAATTGAGATGCTTTGATAATTTTTTTTTGGCGAATATGATAAAATAAATATTGAAAGCTCAATATGAGATTCACATTCACTCGATATTATCATATTTAATCAAATTTGTAAGTATAAAGGTAATCCTTATGTATTCTTTTTCTCCTTGTGAGTGCATTACATATTGTACAAACTAACTTCTTATGTTATTAACATAGGCAATTATAGCGGCGCTAAGAGATGCCTGTAATTAGGCACGAATAATTAAAAAAAAAATACCTCCCTACATTATATGGCAAAGTATATTAGAATATAATATTTAAGGAATATATGTGATCCCTGTAGCCAATATATCCATAAACATATATATAAATATAATAGTTTTATATAATAGATAGGTACAGTCTCTTCAAGGAAAGTGATATACAAATGTGTAAAAGATTATCTCCGGCATTATCTGGTGGTCTATATAGCCATCACTTGAGGAAGAGTAATTAGTCACCTACTAAGGGGTTACATACCGTTGTTTTTGATAGCGATAACTGGATAACATCGCCATGGGGCTAATGCAGGTCGTGAAGTTTATTCACCTCCTTAGGGCTATTCATTTTATTTTATATATATTTATTTATATATTCTACATTTTTAAAAGTCTTCTATGAAAAGTTTGCATAGTTAACTTACATTTCTATATTGTACTTATCACATAGTACTTTTTTCTTTCAGTATGATGATTTTTTTCATTTTAAGTTCACCAAGCTTTATTAGGACTATAATAAGATAAGTTTCTAGACCATAGATTATATAATGAATTCCACAATTTTTTATAAGGATATTATATAGTCTATCTATTGGCCACTAGCACGACGCAACGTCTCTTTTAATACTTTTATCGTTCGAGTAGAAATAGTTCTTAAAATTAACAAATCCAATACACCTAATTGGCTCAAGCTCAAACTTGGCTCAAGTTATTTAGGACAAAGCAACTTTTTATATTATTATATTATATTACCAGTACCCAGCGGCTACATCCGCGCCCAAATTTACTATCTTACAGGTACTCCTATATTTTTTGGAACAATACATATGGTTATATATTAGGTACCTAGGTCCAAACATAAGAAATTAGGGTTTTGTCTAACTGGCCACTTTGATCTCAAATATCTGGCGTTTGACTACGTAGTACCATTACTTATTCTGTGGTTTGCGTAGGAAATCCAAATTAAAATGTATTTCAAATTTAGACTTATGTATTTGTGTTTCGAATTTAGTGATTCATTTGTTTTAACGCCATCAGATTTTTCTTTGGTATCGGTCTGTTCACAATATGATGTCGCATTATTTATGAATACGAGTTTTACCGTGGCACCAACGCTGGAAAAACAGCTCGAAGCACGGAGCTTTGTATCAGCTCCGTGGCTCGAAGGATCTTTTATGTGTATGGGGAAGCTAATACTGTAAAATTAAAACACGGGATATTTTTGGTCCAACGTTTTTGTTCTGGAAATTTTGACCCGCATAAAAATCTCGTGGAGGACCTGAGACACTAGTTGACAACTTAGAAAAGTGAAAAAGCTAGAGAAACGGGTATGGGTTGTGTGAGCACAGACTCACTTTACTATACCCAACTACTGCTTCAATACAACGCTAGACCTCACAATGCACGACAGGACAGACGGTCGCTAAATTAGAAGAGCTGTGATTGTAATGTCTGCGACACCCACCATACTCCCCAGACCTTGCTCCAACAGATTAGCACTTTTTTCCCAATGTGCACAATTTCTTGCAAGGACAAATTCGTTCCCGATGGGACTGTCTAAACCGCCTTCAAAGATGTTATTGATTCTCGATCCCATTGTTTTTTCAGCAATGGAATCAATGAACTACTTATAGAATGGCGAAAGTGCATATCTAATGGAACATACTTCAATGGATCATTTAATTTTATTTTTGTTTACTTTTATCATATGAAACGCCAATTTCATGTGTAAATATGACCTTATATAAAATACAAGCTTAAAACTTTTCTTTGACTCTGTCATAAAAAACCTCATCATCATCAATTTACATAATCAAAAGTTGTTTCATGTATTCGTGTTCTTGATTATGACGAGAAAATTGATACTACGTATTTAATTACATTCTGACCATAAAATGCCGTTTCCTTTATAATATAAATATCTGACATGAATGAATAGATACAATGAAATTTATTCGGCTATATTGCGGTCACTTTGATGAATTTTTTGTCTCCTTATTTAGGATTTACCTACGATCTATATGTTTCTGCATCACTGTTACTCTACGTCTATCTAGATGACTATTATATAATTATTATATTGCAAATCTTCTATAAAATACCAGTTACAACAACAAGCGGTAGAATCGCTAAATGCTTTATCATCTCTACAAATAGTAAGGAGATATGTAAATTCTTTTTTCATAACTCATGTGCTAAAGATCTCGTAACATCAATCATGTCATATTTTCTGATTTATCCTTTGTTTCAGGGAATGGCTACTACATCGAGGAGTAGAAGAAAAGTAAGTATTTACGAAATTTATTAATATTATACAGAAGATAAAGTGTTATAATGTATTAGTTATTTACAAAAGTTTTATAACTCCTTTGAAAATTG
The DNA here is from genome assembly GCA_917880725.1 of Selenia dentaria. Taxonomy (NCBI): domain Eukaryota; kingdom Metazoa; phylum Arthropoda; class Insecta; order Lepidoptera; family Geometridae; genus Selenia; species Selenia dentaria. Next base: position 36,846,692 of record OU862875.1, on the reverse strand, counting down.
ATGGTTTCCAAAAGTGCGTTTTATTTGCCGAGGCTCGTAAATACATAGAATAAAATATGCTAGAATAGCATAACCATGCATGCATGGCTATGCTATTCTAGTCTGTTCTTTGACTTATTTAAATAAAATATAAAATGTTAAAGTTAATGCTCAAACTGACGTTTATGAATCTCATGAAACATGATGCACATGAAACTTACTTTCGCCTTTACTCGTGATAATAAGAAATCAAAATAGCTTTTACTTGCAAGCGCGTGGTATTTTCTGAATCCATGCCAGTATTATCAAGTGCAGTGCGGATCGATATTGACTTGGATCTGTAAAAAATGTAGGCATCTACTTAGACAAATTACAAATTAAATCATCATAATTAAATAATAATCTAAAATAATGTGTATAATTTTCGTAATTTCTTTTACAATAATTATTCATTATTCAAATTATTTATTAACATAAAAACAAATTACACATTTACATTTATGGCACAAAATCATCATCAAACGCAATCTAATTTAAAATTTTGACACAAACATTAATAGAAATACTTACGTAAATCAATAAATAAATTAAAAAGTCCATAAAATAAATTAATATTGTCACAAATTAGTAAATATCGTCAAAGCCAATTGAGCTGTCACGTTTGAGGCTTTATATTTAATAATAAAAATATATAATATATATATAAGTATTATTATATGTGGAACTGCAATACCTATGGTGGCTTAAATGATAATGGTCAAGAGAGAGTATAATGGTGAATTGGGATGGAAGGTGAGGTCCAATGTTTACTTTATATATTTTAAATATATGTATGTAAATTCAGCAATTGAACATGTGAACATGCTTGAGATATATGAGTAAGTATAATCTTATGTTATAACACTTACTGTGAGACTAGACGTGCATCTTTTAAAAAAGCCATAAAGTTTCATTAGAGTGCCGCCTATTATGCTGAGGTTCTGCGTGCACTGCACTGTGCTTATCGATCTGACACTTTGGTTTATTGATTAAAAAGATTATATAAATAATATTTGAATATTATTCGAATGCTACAATCATCTACCTACATATCAATGTGTCGCATAAAAGTGTAGTAATATTGAAAGGTGTGCATATGTATACTCAGGATTTACATAAACATGGCAGTCTCAAAATTTAAATCGCATATAATTATTTTTATACAAAGTTTTAATATATCTGTCCAAAAAATTGGGATCATAATCCCTTTTTTTAGGACAGTCCTATTAGACATACCTACCTTAAAGTTCTTTGTGGTCAATGCGCTCTACAATCCCCACGCCATCTATTCATTTACCTCCTTCCCTCTATTCTGCAAGAATCCTCTCCGCGCCGCAGCCCAGCCCATGACCCGTTTAGGCCCCTGTTTACCTAGTCCAAACTGAAGGTTATTGCGGTCTTTGGCCTAGTTTTCAGGGATGAACCCGCTTTAGTATTAGCAACACTTTGGTTACTCATAACTTGGCATTTTGACTACTTCTTGGGATACAGTAGTTAGGTCCCAACTGTATGCAAGCTTCTGCGTGTGTGGTTTTAGTAATCGTATTACTACACCTTTTTGTTACACGCTGTATATATCATCGTTCTGTAGATCGCAATATATACGACAAGCCCTGGTGCTCCATATGTGACATTCCAAATTTCCGAGAGGCATAACTGTCGCTTCGTCATTTCCCACTAGAAATGTTTGAGATCGTTTAAAATCTGTGGTTGCCCGCCTGCTATGTCGGTAGAGAGGGCACCAAACATACCCTATGTTCAGAACACTTCTCAACACCCTCTACTATGTCATTTGAAACATTCCCTTCAGCTTTAACTCATTTCACCCTGCGGTTGCGAAGGAGATTTGAATTGTTGAAATTGTTGTGAAATTGTTGTTATTGGTGGGACCGCCATTCTTAGCCCCGTGGGTCGTCGTTGCTAGTTATCCCCGTATAATACAAACAAGTCGAATATGAACAAGAATGTTCATTGTTATTTATCAAAAAAAACTAAACAAGAAGTGTAGTTTAATACTTCGTTTCAATTTCTTAGATTTGTAACTAAAGTAAAAATTATTAATAAGTATCATACATGAACATCGAAACCAGAACACTTATTTCGGAAAATACGAGTAAAACAAACTCAATTTTCGACGTCTCTAGTTAATACATAGTCAATATATTAGCCCAGTATTTAAAACAAAAGGTTTTCACTCAAATAGTGACTTTATATTTAGTTCAGGTTTGATATCTACATTATGCCAGTAGGTACTTGGTGAAATACTACATTTTTATACGGAGTTTTCATACGGATACGAAATTCCATTCAATTATTGATTGGACGGGTTGTAATAAAAGTCTATAAAACAACGTTTATTGCCATAGGGTAACTTTCGGTTAAGGCTGCTTAATATACATATTATGTGATATTCTGGAGTACGTGGTGTGACTTACTCGTATTAAATATTTTATGATTTTACAACTTACAATACTTAGTTACTAAAATAGTTAAACTTGTAAAAATCTGCTCAAAGTAACACAATACTACAATTCTAGCATGTATATTTAGTATATTAAGATGTAATTTTTCTCTTTGCTTATTTGTTTTTGTAACAATTATACGGTTGATTTATCGTAGCTAGTCTTTGAAGATGCCATGTGTAGCACAAACCCAGAGATTATACGATCCTTGTATGTAGTGGTGAGTGCTGTTGCGATATGTACCATGCTGCTGGTCTGTTTATTTACACTGTGTGTCGGTCTGTCACATTTTTCCACAAAACCCGCGTGTTTACTGCCGACTCGTGTTGATGCGGTGCCAACTATTGCTATTTCTAAGCGAACTTCACTCGGTCACACTCTTGTCCTAGCTGGGACCACTCCCTTTACAACGTCACTATCTTCTTTATAAGAATATTAACTTAACTACTCTTCCTGGAGATGTCCATATATATATATATACCTACTCTATTTAAGGTTATATAATTTAAGTCTTTTTTAGATTCCGAATAGGGTTGCATTTCGCCATTGAACTCATTTATTTATGAAATTGTTTAAGAGTAGATGCCGTCTAAGTTACAACCATATTATTTATTGTGTTTTAAAAATTATCTTTATATATTATAATTATAAACCAAATTCCTGTAGTACCTACTGTAAGGACTTAATATAAAAAATATATTAAGTCCTTACAGTTACTTACTTAGGTACTTAATTAATCATTAAAGTGTACACGTGAGCCAAACGTTAACTGTTAACTAAAATATATATAAATACATAATATTTTAAACATATAATAAAGAAAACTCTAATCTCTCTCTATGATATTTATTGAACTCTAGTTCAATAAATATCATCTTTTCAGCTTTATAATATATGCGATTAAAAATATGGAGATGGAACAGCTTCGATAAGAACAGTCGATGTACTGTCGAGGAATTTCTACTCTAACGTAGTATAGTTATCAAATATAATATAATAATAGCTCCTCAAAATGTATAAATAATTTCATCTTGTACTTAGGACTCATTATGAGAACGACCTTGGCAGATGGACTAACGAGGCTTTCACGGAGAGATTAATCATTTTCGACCGAACGCACACATCTCCTTGTTTGCAAGTAGCATAGAACTTTTTCTGACCATATAATGGAACCTGGCCTGATAGCCTACCAACTAGTCGTGCGTATCGAATATCGAACACGTCAAAGAAAAAACAGATTTCAAGTAAATATATTCATTTCGTAAGCGCAAGCGTAGCGATAACAAGGTCAGCTATGGAAATATAAAAAAAATACCAGGAATAAGTAGGTAGCTTTTAATTGCTTGTTGAATATTTTCTCGTTATCAGGTGGGCTGATCGGGTGACTGATTGCTTGTTTTGTAAACAAACAGCCAGAATCCGTACCGGGCTGTCGTTAAGATAAAACCTTTTTTTTCATACATAAAGTATTAAATGACGAGATGATTGGCAGCGCCCAAAGAGAATTACAATATGAGATACAAATATATTTGTAACTCTATAAACTCTATAATTAACAACTAACATCTAGCCTACAACCTAGATAATTTAATAGTGTTCGATAAATAGAGTTTTAAATATTTCCAAATGTTAATGCGTGATTAAATCCGTTTAAAGTTGTTTAATTTATTGTACGAAAATAGCTTAATTAGGCCACTACACCTATATTCACCTAGTTATTCGCTTTGGCATCGTAATCGGCCAATAGATTCGTATATCGGAGAAGAAATTGGCATCGGTCACTGCGGCAATCATGCTGAAGTTATGGCAAGGTCATCCATTCAGTGTTTATGACATTTGCACTTACAGAAACAGGCCTGAAATATACCCTATAGTATTCCAACCGCAAAACAAATAAGTTATGTAATTTAATAGTAATTTCTCATACTTATAAAAGTAGGTACACTTAAACTTACCTAAACAGATGGATGAAAACAGTTTTTTTCGTCTGGGAAACAACGTCTGCTGTCAAATTTTCGAATATTCAAATTCCAATAATTTATTTGCCAGAATACAAGCATTAAATATAACATTTTTAGTTGTTGTACAAATGTGCTGTATTCAGCCTGCAAGCAGACGTGCAAATAATTGGTCTGAATTCGCATTAATTATAAATACAAACACACTACAAATTTAACATTATCTTAAGTATTATTTGTAATGCCTTGAAAATCTAAATATTCTTTGTCGCTATAAAAGCAAAATTATGACTATTTATAATTTTCACTAAATTATTGTAAATTTTTTCTATAGACTTGAGCTAATCTTCAATGGTAAAAATACTGACTGGGAAATTACCACAGTTACACTCATAGAAGAAACGTAGAAAAGGCGGCAATTCTGTTCTGTTCTCTGAGAGTATGTTTAAACTCGACGCGAGTTACTTAAAGGAAACTCGAGAACAGTACGAAGAACAATAGACAACGTAACCTTCATTAGTAAATAATTGTTGTTTGGTGCATTTTGTAAGAAATCAAAAACATATTTTTTCTGGTGGCTTTATCATTACTCAGTAAAATCGACACTTTCACTAACAGATGACATTTTGGAAAACTATTTAAAATAATTAAAAGCGTACTGTTAAATTATCAATATAAGTAAAAATCTAAATTTAATAATACATAACAAATGGTCACCATGTTTTTTTTTCCTAATGTAAAAAAAGTTGCTAGCCTCCTTTCATTGAAAATCGAGTACAATAAAATAATTCCCTCCTCTTTTTTCTAATTATTGGATATAAAACTTTTTGAGATTTGATGTTTGTATTCTTTTTATGTCCGCTGTAACAAAAAACAAAATAACGCTAGCAGGGCAAAAATGGATTTTCATACAACATTTGTACCCTGCTACGGAGGCCAGAAATGAAAAATTCCATGTAACTTTTCCCGCACTTTATAAGGGAAAAATGATGAACTTTGTAACCCGATTATGAAAGAGTGATGAAATACTTTCTGAGTACACCCAGTGCTATAAATTAAAAGATTGCTTCATTAGTTGTTTTGTCGAGGGCTAATGATTTGCGTATATATAAAAAAGATGTTTGTTTAATAATCACGTTTTTATTTACTTTCTTAAATTCGAAATATATAGAGTGTTTACCTCGGGTGAAAGACCTATTTAGGCACTCGAACTTTTGGCGCCCATGCTACGCTCGTGCGCTGTCGAAGACCTCTCGACCCTAGTGTAAAAGTGTTCCTTCACCATTAGAGTCCTACATTATCCCTGATGAACATAAGCTATAGGAAATTTTCAAAAAAATAGGGATCCATATGAAAACTTTGATAATGTAACCCAAGGTGTGAAAAATAACTTTAATATTGCGTACGCTGCGAAAACTATTGACAATAGAGCAAAGTGATGTACTACCTTTTTATAGAAGACTTTTAAAGTTATGTCAAAACTTTTTCATGTTACTTAAGCAATTGCATAGCCGAAAAATCTTCATAACGCGTATGCAGTGGAAACTATTGACAATAGAGTAGTAAAGTAGTAATAAAGTAGTAAAGTCTTAACTATTACAGTTTTGTCACAATGACTACTTTTTCACGTTTAAATATGCAATTTACTATTGCATTATTTCGCCGGTACAAACTAAGGCACATTATTCGTATCTCGGTATTTAAATCTAATAATAAAGGAGAAAGATACGACGATAATGGAATCGATAATGGAATGTAATGGAAACGCAAAATTTACTTAACTGATTCAAAAAAATCTTTCAGCAGTAGATAGCTACATTAATACGCTACTTTTCATTCATCATAATCATCATCCATCACCACGCCGGTGAAAGCGCAGAGCGCAGCTAGTATGTTAAAAGATATCTAGGGAGTAAGTCAAATTGGCTCTCAGTGTAAGCGGAAATTAATTTAAGGAATGCGGATAATTTAAGAATGTTTTTCGGATTAAATTATAATATGAATAGTGTCTACATTATTTTATTTATGAACTAAAATACAAAATTATGTGGTTTACCGAAGCATATTATATGCTGTGCTGCATCACGGGCTGCTGAGACATCCATGTTATAATGCCGTCATCGATATGTTTCCATGTGTGTTAGGTACGGCCGTTTGACTTGGCTGCTCAGTCCTTATTAGGACCCTAGAAGTATCACCTCCAAATTTTGCTCTCTGTATTGTCGGAATCGGCCGTCATGGCTTTTTTACTTTCTAGAAAAAAAATTTGGCTCGTAGAAGAAACAGTAAGAAACTGTAGTCACAGATAAAAAAAATATTATAAAATTATATACATACCTAAAGGTTTTCAAAATATTCTGATAGTTACAGATATTTTTACATATATTTTTTAGTTACGAGTATATGCCTACAGTGTCATAGAAAAAAAATATTATACCACCATATAACCAAATCAAGCTGCATGACAAAACAAGATCTATTTCGTTGTGGTATGAGCGAGCATGGGTTTCTAAATTACTGATCGCGGTGTCGTGTATAATATATTATATGTACACACTTTTTTTTACAATACAAGTTTCGTTCGTACGAAAACAAATTTCATATGTTGTTTTATTAAAGAAAAGCGGAGTCTGCCTTTTGTTAGTGTTTTGTGTGTTTTATGATGTTAGGTGCGACTATGTGATATAGAGGAGACATCCAAAAAGCTAACCGAAAGAATCCATTTCTATTAATAAATTTATAATCCCACCAAAAAGTAAAATATAAAAAATGTAATTGTTACAGTCTACCCGTGACCACGAACACTGAAAAGTATTCGAAGCGTCGATATTAAAAATAGTATAAAATACAAGATTTAATCCGTTCAAAATAGTGTAATTCTATTAAATACTTCCATAAATAATACAATTTGCATGCATGAGCGCATCCTTTTACGTATAACTACCTTATATAGGTGCTTGCTACTAACATGTTTCTTCACTCATCACACAGCGATTTATACATGTCATGTCAAGTATACCTAATATGAAAACATGAAAAAACGACAAGTCGTTATCTTGTACTCGAGTTGTATTTATGGGCGCAATTTTCTATTAAATTTCCTTCCTTATTCAATAACGTAGAACCACTCGATTCCAGTTAACTATATTCATAAGTACTACAGAGTTACTTTTAGCAGATAAACACGCTTTATTGATCAGACAATAGTCCGATAACACATTGACAAGAACGATAACGGGTGCAAATTGATAAAAATATTTTAGTGTCTTACACTTCTCGTTGTTATATACGAGATAGGAGCACATTTTAGTGAATTAGTATTTTGTTGTGTTTATAAAGTTATTGTATGTCAGATAACGGTTCATGTTTGGATTCGCAGACGGAAGATGAGAAAAAGAATAAGAAGAAACAGTCCCCGGTCGACGACAGGCCGGTGGTGCCAGCGCCCAGCGAGGCAATGCTCAACAGTGAGTAGCGATTTGCTTTATTTACCTACATTTTGTTCATAAATGCTAGAATCTCTCACAAAAATAAACAAAACCGTAATAAAATTATTCTCTATAGACGTCTACAGTTTTCGAATTTTGAAATGCAATACACGGACTCTTATTAGAGTATACGTCTAAGACTCTTTTTAGAGTGTTAGACGCGTGGGCATTTATTACATTCATGTTTCGGCTGACACTAATTATACACCTACTTATTATATCTTTTTTTCTTGTTTGTTCCTTAATTTACAAACAAATAGTTATTTACGATAGCTATTATAGATAACAGAAATTGGTTTGCTTTTACGACAGTCATCATAATCACGAGTATTAATTACGCAAATCTTACAATGTCTGTAAACTAAGATAAAAACGCTCCAGGTGAAACTTGCTTATCATTGCCATCATTATCTTTACATATTCTGGTATAATTACGAATATATGAACTATGAGTTATTAAAACAACAAATCAACTTGTTTATTTGTTGAAAGTTTGGCATGCGTTGGAAATCGCGGCAGCTGCAGCCGTAATCAATTGAAAATGGACCTAATATATTTCATTGCACCTAATTATAATGATATTTCTGCTAGCTAATGACTGTTTACCAAACGCATTGAAATAATAAACAGTAAATAGTTTATGTAAAATATTCTTGCATTTTAACGGACTGGGATGGAGTCAAAATGGGAATGTATGTCATAAAGTTATCACATATATTTTCAGTACTTAATAATAACTGTCACTATTTAAGGCGCGCTCGTACCCTGATTAAAGAAAAAGCCGAATTTTTAAACACCTAGTGTAACGAAACAGATCGATAGTATATTCTGAAAAAAATACAATGGTTAGAAAAGTAATAGGAAAAGAGTAATAACCGAATAGAATTCATAAATATAACTCTCTTTCAGCAAAATAAATTCCTGAATAGTTCCACAAAAATAAACTTACACGTCCAAACTCTCAGAATTTTCAGCGATAACACTATATTTTTTTAGGTAATACTTAGCCAACGTATAGTACTAAAGTAATAACCAGCAGTTTCTTCAATTGAGTTGTATATATCGAAAAATATAAAGAAAACGTACAAAATTAACGCATTTTTGCATTACATCGTCCAATCTAACAAGCTATTTTCAACCTTACGTAAAGCATCGTAAATTATTTTAAAATTGGGGTTGGACCGCGTCTTAAAACTAATACAAACACATACACGTGTTTAAAAATGGAATAATTTCAAAAATGAGAATTGTCACATTTTCAGACTAGGTTTTCTATGAAACTAAGTGGTAGTAAATTTTTCGCCTGCATGATGCTCGGAGTCTCGCGCGCCCATGATTTTGGAGCGCGCCCATAATCCCAGAATCCCAGAGCATCATCGGTACGCACAGATATGCTTGACACTGTGTATATGGAGTGTGGGTCACATAAATCACTTGCTATAGTGTGATTTAAAAGAAAACGCAATAAAGTTTCGGGTTTCCTCTTGTATAGATATGATTATGGACTATGAAATCACCATTCGTGTTAGCAGATATGGTAGATACCAGAATTTTTGTTAATAAATTTCTTACCGCTATAATGACTAACCGAACAGCATAATGACTGTTCTTTTAACCAGTTATCTAACCTATGTTGTAGAACTTGTAGACTTGGAATGTGTTGATGAACTTTACACTAGAGAGATTAAAAAAAATATCATTATAATAGATAACATTATACAACGTAGTTATGTGGATTTAAATTATAATGCTTACACGAAGCTTTTGACATCGTTACATTGGTAAAGATTTGTAGAATGAATATGCTAAGACATTGATGGCGTGTTTACATTAATTAGATAGGTGAGCGTATGTCACTGCGGTGGTGGTATCAACTAGTCGGATTCTTAAAAAAGAGGTACATACATCTGTTATTGTTACTACAATTATTACATACATTATTATACTACTTGCGTGAGTATAATTATTGTTTACTGTAGGTGAACACTCTACTCTTCATGAGATCTGCGAGGAAATTAATGTATTCTAGTAATATGTAGATACCTATAATCTCATTTTGACTTTTGATTACGATATCAAACCTTTAATTAAAAAATGAAATCTTTCAGAAATATACGCGTAGTTCTACGAAGAAATAATGTCAGGAAGCATAATTCAGAAAAACTTCCACACAAAAAGTGGTCCTTAAACGACATACTCGTATGATTCCAAATACGAATTATATCAGAGGTTACAAATAGACAGGTTCGGTGATTGGTTTAAATTTCAGAAGGAAAGCAGGGATTTGTCCACGCGCGTGCTGCAACGTCTACTATGACAGCTGAGTCATAGTGGCGTGAACGATGTTATTGATTTGGCAAGACTTTTATTGCGTCATTTTTTAAGGCAGTTACTACTCCTGATATTATTTCTTCGTAGGCGTAATTACAACAAATTAGTCAATCAAGATGACGAGAAAAAACATTGGTTTGTTAAATACTTAACTGTAATACCTAACTATTTATAACTTCCTATGTATATGCATACTTTTGTCACTTTATATTGTGTAAACAACAAACTTATGTAGGTGTTTAGCAGATAATAGAATACACACGTTTGCCAATGCTCACAGGGATAAGCAGAGGAGACGGAATGTACGTATTTAGCATATTTACAAGTTATGGTTACATTCTATTATAGCAATGAAGATTACAATATAAACTTTCCGAGTAAGTGTGATGAATAAAAGTCTGTGTATTTGATGGTATTAAAAGAAAAGGTTGTTTGTAAAGTCAGTTTCATCATCATCATCATCTCAGCCGTAGGACGTCCACTGCTGAACATATGCCTCCCCCATTTCCACTCCAAAGTCAGTTTACGGACGATAATGTTACGTCATAACCTCATAAGACAAGGATCGCCTCTCTAACGCTTGTTCAGCGCTCTCGCTTGCACGCTCGGCTCAGGCGTAACGTGACAACGTGACAATGAGTTATACTTTTTCGTGGGTGCAGTTTCGTTATCACGTTAAAATGTTAAACTTAAGCCGAACGCATTTTAAAACTAATTCGCCTAAATTATATAGTAACAAAAATATAATATTGTCGGGGTCGATCAAGTTAACTAATACTCATTATTTGTATTAAATTAATTATTTTAATTGTTTTCCTTATTATACTGATAGGGAGTTAGTTGTGTAGAAATTTAAGAAAAAATAAGTAGGTTACAATATAACGTCGTAGAAATCATATCGGCTTTGCGGCCCTTGTAAATTTAACTATATACAATACCAATCCATTCAGTTCCGAATAATGGGAATCTAATAAAAAATACATAATTAGTTTCTGTCCGCGACATCCACGTTGTATTTGGTACATAGTGATCTTTTAGGACTAGGTAGAAGTAAATAAATAAGTGTTTATATACTTTTCAAAACTGCAGGCTATCCTGTCACTGATCACAGAAGTTACCAGATATTTGGATCAAATTAAAAGTTTGTCAGAAATAAATGTTATGTTAATTAATTTAATGTAATAAACATTTTATATATATATGAATAATAGTGTAAATCGTAATAACATTAAAATTAAAGTATTGAAATGAATATCTTCATTGATCCGTAATTTATTTAATGTTTATGAAGATCGGTTCAGTCATTAAACTTTGGATTGGCTAACAACTTTCAAGACCCCCAAGATGACAATTAGACGGATAAGATATTTCATTCACAATTTAAGTAACATTTTGACGTGGCTCACGCAAACAACAATAAAATTATGAAAAAGATATGTTTGTTATCAAGTCGGTTTACGGACTATAATTGGGACAATTTTACGTGTTAATAAACAATTTATAAAAGTTTTTCGCAGTACTGTCAACTAATATTTAAAGCAAGATTCCAAAAGTAATCACTGTACAATCTCCTGCCAGTCGAATAATATTCATACTATATAGGAATCTGTGCCGTTGTCATAAAAATACTACACTCAATATTGATTATTTACCCATAAATATTGCGTGGTGTTTTTTGTCCCTGACACCTGTGCCTGTGATGTAGTTATTCAAATTCATTGCCTATCGACCCAATCAGTGGGTGGTAGGTGCTTCGGTAGGTACGTAGTACGTTTGTTTGGTATAAATCAACACCGCACTTCCACGAACGACCATTACAAACGTAACCACAATTTCACAAATTGCTTTTTAAAGGTCGACGGGTTAATGTAAGCGCGACATTAATTAAATCGTGGAACTATTTCGCATTCGTTTAAAGGGTTGAATTGAACTATAGTTTTCTGCATCTTGTACTCTCAACTACCATATCCATACCACATATTAATTATATGAAGTATACGATATGTAAGGATAATATACATAATATAAACTTTGTAAGTTAAGAGGATTGCATAGCTAGTACTTTCCATGCTAAAAGAGAAAACTCTTTTCTACCTCTTAACATTTTCCGATGTCAGTGATTTTTTTTTCATGGAATTATGACATTGTAACGAATGCAAGGCATTATGACATCTAGTTCTCACGTTGCATTCGTGTGCTCAGTTTGTCTCTACCTTTAAGAGGATTGCATAGCTAGTACTTTCCTGCAATCAAAACGTACGGGCATAGTAAACAATGTCAAGATTCCATGAAAAAAAAATCACTGAAATCGGACAATGTTAAGAGTCAGAAAAGAGTTTTCTCTTTTAGCATGGAAAGTACTAGCTATGCAATCCTCATCTAAGTATATACATATATAAAAAAATTAACCTCAATTTTTTTTTCTATTGTCCTCAACTCTACTCCGTTGAGGAATATGGCGTCGCACGTCATGTGCATTTGCCAGAGTCATGTTTTCTTCCAAAATTCTTATAAGTCTTCGGCATCGATTCATTTTCAGATTTGACGTGGGAGACCTCTATTTCTCTAGGTCACGTTATAACTTGAGAACAGATGGAACAACCTCGCTAATTCTGTTTTGGTTGTGTTAATTATTGCCAGCAGAAGGTTCGTATGAAAACGAAAAAGGAAGATATAAGAAAGAGAATAATAAGAAGAGAATAAGAAAAACTAAGAAAAGATGGGAGGTTATGGCAAGACCAAAGGTCGAGCCTACTACGCTAACGATGTCGCAGGCAGTCGCTAGAGTAAATAAACAAATAAAACAGATGGCGAGAAAAAGGCTCCGAAATGGCTAGGTGTCTTTAATTTTGTTAAATTTTGCTAGATTTTTGTTTCTTCACGTTTAAAGGTGTAATAGTGATGGGTTTTTAACCATTAAGTGTTCATATGCACAAAAGTAGGCTAACAGAATCATGTAACTTTGTTTGTGTATTTTCCTCATCATCCCCCTTAGAAAGTCTTAGTAATGGATCCACCTCGTTACTAGAACGTGAATTAGACAGGACAGTGGCTTAAAACTACACTTATTTGTATAACTGTGACTAGACTGTGATTAGTAATTAAATAATAATCTCACTTGATGCAACTTTATGTATTAACTATATAACTTGGGGAATGGCAAATGTACTAATGTACGAGTCCACTAATAAAATTAAAAAGAACTACAAAACAGGGACTACTATTATATACTATAGTTATTGCAAAGCGAATAAATGGATCACTAGCCTTAGTTCCACTGCACGATGGAACTACAGCGACTTTAAATCGCAGTATTTCCATTGTTTCGAATCAAAATAAACTTGGAACTACGGTGAATTTATTACAATAGTTCGATTAGCAGTAGGTAGTCTATTCCGTCCAATGTTACCGTATTTCACATTCTTATTCATACTCATTATGTGGCTGCTTTAAGCAACGGCTGTATAATCAAGTTAGGCGTTTTATTTGCGCATTGTTATTCTAAGAAATTTGGCAAACCGTATTCATACTTATATATGTTAGTCTGTTTTTCTAAGTTTGTTCAATTTCGTTATAGTCGCAGTTTCTGCTAATGTCAGGTGCTGTTTTCTCAAATTCTCAATTACACACTCACGTTTTGCCGATTAAAAACGCACCTATGCCAGGGCTCCGTCACTAGCTCAAGGTCACGCGCTATATGCCTACCGCTCGGCATATCGTCGACGATACAACCGACAGTGGGCTGCCAAACGCCCGCAAAAAAGTAGGTACTTCGTTCGCCCGCCTAATAATACTACGCGGGAAACGTGCGGTGCGCGCGCTCACCGCACGTTTCCCGCGTAGTATTATTGACGAGCGAACGAAGTACCTACTTTTTTGCGAGTCATCGACACCTTCATCGATTGCCTTAAACGGCGAAACCGATTACCGATTTGATTTGCCTGCGAAAAATGCGTTGACCTATGTATCAGGGTATTTACTATATAAGTGTAGTAAAAAACATAACTGCACTAGCTTCAATGCTTTGTTACAGGAGAAACCTAATGTTGACGAAACTACACTGTATACTCATTTTAAAGCCTATAACAAAGATTCATCTTTTTATGGCGGGCTAAAAGTCCCACCTGAAACGTTTAATAATTATATTGAAGAGTTAGAAAAAGTATTTTTAAATAATTTTGACAACTTTTAAAAACCGTTGATTTTCCGTCGCTTTGCTCCTGTTTTCCTAATGATTATTTGTTAAAATTATTTACGCGATTTAGAATATTTTCTACTATAAAATTTAATAACAGAGAATTCCGAGAAGGGAAAAAAATTATAAATCATTATATAAAACTAAAACATATTTGATGGACAAATAAAAAATATAGTTGATTCGCAACATTTGTTTTATTACAATAATCATCATAGGTACAACCCTAGCGCATTCTTACGATGACGCGTTGGCACGTGACTCGCACGGTGGCCAACACAGTCTCGACTCTACGTGCGCGTAATTATGGTACATTTCTTCTCGTCTTAAGCAGCAGGTATTATTATTAAGATTTTGTAGGCTATTATAGAGTAGGTATTTTCGCTTTTGTATGGGAGTGATGCATCTGTTACGTTTTATTAATCTGTGCCTATGCATACGTAGAGTCAAGATAATTTAGTAAGGGCAAGTTGTAGCAATTCGGGTCCGACGTAGACCTAACGTAGACCTATGTAGTAAACTCGTAGCTTGGTTCTAGACACACCCAAAACTCTACGAAATGCGTAGGTCATTCTTACTTACGTTTTGTAATTATTTTACCTATGAAAATACTAAATTAAATCCATGCATAGTTATATATTCGTATAACTAGCTCCTGCCCTCGTATCCGTTCGTGTGGAACTACCTGTTAAATCGGGATGAATAGTAAGTAGCTTATTAGTTAATTTTATAAGCTATCAGCATTACGAATTTCATTCAAATCCGTTTGATCGTGCAGCCTGAAGAACACTGCATGTGGCTGTAGTGAAGAAGTAACAAACACTCACTCACTCACAAACTTTTGCATTTACAAGTGGTGAATCAAAAACTTTGCTTTATAACTTAATGGTTCTCCTGGCATTCGTTAAACTGTCGTGACTGTAACTTTAGGCCTGACACTAATCATCAGTTTAAGCTGCCATTGTTCCATTTAATTTAAGTTAACTGTTTAACTTTCAATGATATTATTATTGCGGGCCTTTATACGTAAAATTTTATAACTTCAATCATAACCTATCTGTTAAGTACCGTTTAACAAGACAATCTAATTGGTAAGATTCTATTTACCAGGTTCTCGATACTGTTCTTGTGTTATAAACGAAAAAATGCATATTTATGCACTACATAAGCAGTGTAACCTTACACTAGGCGTAGGCACCGTAATAAACTGGTCAACTTTACTCTTAATTACAGGACCTTACACGTTTAAAACTTTTAAACCAAAAAATAAATAAATTAATACCCGTTTTAATAAACGCTGAGATTTTCTATATCAATATTTAACATAATATTGATCAATCAATATTTAACATTAACATTAACTATTTACATACAGTCTTTACTGTATCGGATTATTATCATTTCACCGAATCCTCAATCAATCGAATTCATTTTATAGAGAATTTCTTAACTTCTATTCTCTTTACTTATTCGTATGTGCGTCGAAGTAAAGCCAATACACTTTTTTAAACTTATAACAAATACAGGTGTGAATAGGATACATAAACAGACAGGTAATAGATATGTTTATCATACAGATAAATAGACCTAATTATATCGTACCAGGCAATCATGAACTGGTAAGCAGTTGCTGAATAGGAAAGTAAGCTTGTGTTGGACATAAATCGCTCGCCTTCGTAATATGTATGTAGAGCTAAAATCTTAACGCTTTGTTTGTTCAGGAGGGACTTCTAGTATTTCATGTACACAATGATTATCGATCGTCGCATTTCGTATGGTTGGCCTTTGGTAGAAAAAGCAGTAGAATGCAGCTCAGCTGCCATTTAGTTCTTGCTCTTATAGAAACAGAAGTTCAGGTTCAGGATTATCAGTTATTTATATGATACGTCGTGAAATGTAGGAATAAAGAGATGGTAGTTGAACACATAAAAAACCGTCAACAGATATTTAAATAAACACATAAAAAACAACGAAATATCGGTGATGGACACTCAGTTATTTCTAAATACGTAGCCGTGGTCGTATTATACATATATATATTCACATGTACTACATAGCATAGCACATTTAACAGAATTTTACACTGAAACTGCATTGTTAGTTGGCTTCAATTACCAAACAATGTTTTAGGGTTTTTGGACAAAAATCTGTGCACCCTTAAAAATGGGTTTAAAAAATATCTGCTATGTACAAACACTCCCCTCTTTATACTCGTAGTTTTATGTACCTTTAGTTAAACTATTAGTGCTCAACAATTACGTTTTTTTATGCTTAGTTCAATTGGTCTAAAAGTTGTTTAAGGTTTAATATAGGCTATTTAATACAGAGAATTAAATATTCTTGCAAGGTATTTTCAAATCCTTAAGATATATTTTATTACCTTCAAAAACCATCTAAAAGATACGTCTAAAGTCCTTTTGAGTGTATCAATTTTTTAACGAGCATGTAATTTAAAGAGCTACTAAAAATTTGCTATAGGGTTGTGTAGTTAATGACATATAACATTCGAAATAAGATTCAACTAAGTTTATATGGTGTACGTTACACGTGTAAAACATGTTTGTGTATTCATACATGTGTCATATTTTTTCATGAACCATATTCGTTATAATATAGGTAATTTATAACGTATATACCATAACGCGCGTTTCAATGCTCAATTCGATGTCATACATATACGTTTATATCATCTATAATATGAAACAATGCATTAATTACATTTTGCAAAACACATGCCTATATTTTGTACATAACCACAAGTTAATTGGTGTTTAGCATGCCATTTGGGATTTCTAAAATTTAGAACAGATACAGGTTGAAAAATATTGGTATAAAATGCATACATCTTATCAATGTTAAAATGTTTAAGTAATAAGTATCAAGCTTATAACCTGTCAAATAAAACTCGCAAAAAAGCGAAGGAATCTTATTCCAAGACAGTCGTCCACATCGCTGTGAGTAGCAATAGGTAAGTATAGGAGGATATTTTGGGACTGCTATAAATTTTTCTTGATACGAGTATAACGGCAGCAGTCAAACGAGTAATTATCATTAAAAAACCCAATCTTTTTTAGTTTTTACTGCTACAAAGCTCATCTAGTTTTTAGGGGTATTTTACAAGGTTATAACCTTGTAAAATATATCAGTTTTAGTTTTTATGCTTTGTTAAATCATTAATTGTCAGTAGGTATCACTCAAGATAGAATCTCGTGGTTTTCTTTTCGGAGCTGCTTCTGAAACTGAAAAGACTGTGCACATACGAGTATATTGCCCTTTGTAAACAAAAATTAAGGGTAGTTCCTTCAGAGCGCTTATTTTCCGCACAGGCAATGTCGCAGAGCTCAGCTAGGCACACATACACTATGTACAATAGTATACTTATTAGTTGAATGAGGACGGTGAATATATCAATGAATAGAAAGAAGTATCTAGTAGTATATATTATATAAATGCATTTTAAGCTTAATTTTATTAGGAATCTAGTTTATAATGTCGTCGGTGAGATCATAAAACTCGTCAGCGTTAGTTTGCTTAGCAAAGTATACAACATGTCTATCTCTATAATATATACCAATATGTGGTATCGTGGAAGAATATACGATCTTTTTACGACGACAATGGCTCCAAATTGCTTGCTGATAAGGGGCTGATAACGTAACGACGTATCTTTTGTCAATATTGTCGGTGTACAAGATGTTTACAGCCTCTCATTGTTCAAAACCATGAGACAGACAGATGATAACATCTACAATATAAGGTTTACTAATTGTGGAGATATTAGCGTGTTTAGTGGTTCTAAGAAATGGCTCGCAAAGATAATGATTTTTGTAAGTGACCAGTTTATGTGGTAACGGATCATGGCCATGATAGTAATGTATTTAGGCAACTCGAAACGAGACTGTTTTTATCCTTATTTATAGCATAAAGTTTTAGAAAAATATGTTTTATAATGGTTTTGAAAAATAATGCAGCAGTAGTCTTAATGTTTGTGATTCTATTTTTCGTAGTTTTTATTATAAGTATATATTTTTGAAGCTCTGACGCGTGCTATGTGAAACCCATTTTAGAGAACCTCGTCTGAGGATGTAAATTGCAAAAGTTTCGTAGTTATCTATTAAAACTCACCACTACTTTTCAATAAGTGGAAGGCCTCTTGTGTAAGAGTCCGTCTTGGTTGGTACCGCACCGTAGTGCCAGAAATTTTAACTCGAAACTGTAGCGCGCTAGCGTTACTATGTTAGGGTGTGAACGATACTGAGCGAAAGAGACTCAAAATCTCTTCTATCCAATGTCTTGGGGTAACGAGCGCAGTACAGTGCCCCGCAAAACTTGCCCATCTTGTCTGTTAATTGCAAAAAAAACATCCTCAAACCACAAACACCTTTAGGGAAAAGGCGTGGAAATGGACTAAACACACCTCTACTATTTCAAGCTCAAAGTCATTTCAGTGGTCTCTACCTGTAATATTAAGCGAGGACTCTTTTCTCCACGTCTTATATTAGGACGTTCAGTTGACTAAGATACCCAATTATGAAATTCCCTTAACTACGGTTATCTTTACTCCGCGTTTTACAATAAAGCGGTAGATGTTTTCCTTTTGCGTAACGACACGTACCTAGCAAAACTTCAACAGAAATGCTAGTTAAATCCTAACTTTTTATTTTGCAGACCTCCGCACAGCGTTTGGCCTGCTGGACCGCGACAGTGATGGTCACGTGACGCCAGCAGAGCTGCAGTTCATGCTGCGGAATCTCGGCATAGAGGTCAGCGACGACCTCATCTCGGAACTTATCAAAGACGCCAGTAAGACTGGTAAGTGCAAACGATCTCATAAGTTTCTTACTAGCTATGGCCTAGATTTTTTTTTTATAATAGATAGGATACCGTTAGTTCCCACTAGTTCAGTTGACCAGTTCAGCTGACCGAACTATTGAATTTTCTCGTTAGTTCAGTCACATTCTATTATAAGTAAAGGCGAAATTTTGTGTTGTTATGTTTGGTACTGCTTCACGCTAAGCCGGCTGAACGGATTTTGATGAATTTGCTGCAGAGATATATTAGCGACTGGATTAACACATAAGTTACTTTATACCGTTAAAGCGTGGTTAAATCGCGGGGCGCAGCTAGTTGTTAATAAACACACTTTTGCGCTTGGCTTTGTTTATCAATAAATACGTAGTTTTTTTTCTAAAACCATATAAATATTTATGACGCACCGCAAGACAGTTTTGGGTGAATGATCATGCGGTCGAAGATGGTATCACATTAGAATGATGACTTGCTCTCAAGGACAGCAGTTAGGTGCAGCGTGACAGGTAGCAGCTAGGCGGGCATGCGAAAGTGCTCTACCACCATGCTCTGCAAATCACGATATCATATTCACCCAAAACCTAAATTGAGAAAGGAATCTAACCAGCGACTGCCTTATGGATGACCGGCCCTCACCACACCTCTAACACAAATAACTACGTAACTGTAACGTAAAGTGTCGTTCACGTGAAATAGCACAAAGTATCATTTATCTAGGGCAACTGTGACACAGACAACCCATAGTTTGTACGCCGAAGCGTAATACGTTGACGTTTACGATACATGACGATACTAATACTCTTTCGCAAGTTGTTTGTGCTACGGCCTATGAGCTATCTTAAACGCTGCGCTTGTAGACCCATAGTTATCTATAACAATTGCAGTAGAACCAGATGAAAAAACTAGCATGTAGAGAATATTCTTATGTACCTACGTCTAGTAATAGGCACTAAGTTAATTGTTATGACATAATATTAAGGAAATGTGGTAGGAAAAATTCAAAGAGCTCCGAGCATCTTCCCGCCAAAAATTGAGCATTCAGGGAATACTTTAGCAAGTTTCATAACGTCGGTCGGTATCGATAAAACATTAGAGCACCCTTCCACCGCAATATCGGTAGTCAAAGTATTCATTGGTATTTATGGTGTCTCGTTGTGGCCCGTAATGACTCAATAAGGCTAGGTTGACGGCTGGCGTGCTCCGAGGATACGTAGAGGTCGAGCTCTCGAAACACGTGACTTAACCATGACAGTCTTGAAGGTCAAGCCGATCTTCTTGTCTTTCAGAAACGGGAACTACTCGTAGACTTTACTGTGGGTGCCAGCCTACATTGCATTGTACTTATACTTGTAACACTTGCTATGAATGTCTATTAAGGTTATGTATATCAGTTATAGTGAATTTTCCGTGTAGGTTAGCCAACCTACAAAACATACATTTACATATGAACTATTGAGAATAAGAATTAAGTTCAACAATTCTTTTGCACAGTGACTATCGCGACATTGGAATATAGTTCCGGAATTCTGAGATAAAATTATCTTATGTCCTTTTTCTAGCTGCAGGCTCTGTGCCAAGTTTTATCAAAATATGTTCGTTATTCATATTAAAACTCCTTTTCTCTGACTTTCATGGAATCTGAACTATGTGGACTAAATCGTTTAAGCGTTAAAATGAGACAAACGAACGACAATCACGATACAAGAGATGAATACGTTACACTTGCACATTAGTAATAATGTTATGGACTACTGAAAATCAGTACAGTAGTTAAACGTCATAAAATGACTGACAAACGAGGAACCCACAAAACACGTTTGCATATTATTAATGTTAGTATAGAAACGTAACTATTTATCACCTTATGTCCTCAATATCCACCTGTCGTCGCGACAGTTGGTGTCCTCGTTACATTAAAAAATGCAGATAAATGCGTAGTATCCTAGTTCCAAAATAAATTGCGTTTGAAATTCTTGTCCTCGCCTCTATCTCTGCCGCACATACAACGCTATTGGTAGCTATGGGTAGGTACGTAAGTCTTCATTTAGAGCACCGTTTTGCTACCCACTTTGGTTTGAATTCATGCCAAAAGCGGCACGTGTTTTTTATTATGATACCTACATGATAATATTCAGTTCACACGATAAAATGAATTATTGTGCAACTTTAAATTGCTACAAAATGTTACAGAACTGAAACAACAACTCATCAACAAGTTATAATTAAATCCTGTTTACGTTGACCTACGTATTTTACGAAGTATTACCTACACCCGTATGTAAGCTTTCCGTGAAACAATACACGGTATAAATAGATGTTTAAATGCATTACGCTATAATTCAAAAATAAACTTCAATGTTAATGTTAACCGTTGTTTATGGCGTGAGTTTTCATGTCTCTAAATCTGTAGCATTAACAAGTAACGCTAGCGATAGTATAGTTTATGACAATGTACCTATGTCACGCGGTGCGATAATTTGGTGCGACTATGGGTCGGTACAGCTTTATCTGATACTTAGAATAAGTAGTACTTTATTAATAGATATATCCGCTTACCCTTGACCCGGGAATTCATCTAAATGTATATACCTATTTCAGTTTGTCGAATAAGTAGTAGGTAAGGTATATTACATATAGACCCCCAGAAAACAAAAGATGGTCCGCATAATTCCCACGGCAACCTTTACCATCGATATTTTATCGGTGGCGAAAACAATGTAAACAAAAGCTCATTAAATCGATAGGGAAAACATTTAGGTTTATCCACGACGGTTATTGTAATATGCCGTGCAAGTCAGAGCGGCGTGGCAGGGCGGATTGCTTGGGGGCGCTTCCGGTCCGACTGCGACCTGAGGTGGACGCAAGGTCAGGCTTAATTGCTGCCGGATAACTTACCCCCTGACGTTAAAGACGAAGTGTAACGGTCGAGGTTCCATTTTACTTTAAAAGTTTTTTTAAATTATTGGATCCCCGTTCCCACTGGGTAAACGAACGTGTTGGCTTGACCCCATGAATTCAATGCATCTTTGTATTTTCTCGGTAGAAGAATCCACAAACGTAGTACCTACCTATGTAGTACGAGTAAATCGTAATTAACCCTTAAAACTATAACGACATGTCAAGTTATAAATCTTTGATGTTTCCGGCACATTAGGTTTTAATATTAGATGGAAAAATACGATTAAAATGGTTGAAGGTACTATATAGAATGTTTAACATTTTTGCCCGCAATTCACTAAGTGTACTATAAAATATTTCAAGATTCTTATTGACAAATTAGAGAATGTTCTAGTTTTTTAACTTATCTTCAGTTCCATTAGTTTAAATTTATTAGTATTAAATATAATCGTGTGCCTTATGCTAAGCACCAAGCCTCCTAATGACTGTTGCAATGCAGTGCCACCTAGAGCTTTAACTGAACTTTTGTGTGGCCTTGGATGCTTCAAGAAACATCTGTATATATGAAATGAACCCCTATTTCTCCTGGTCACGCTATAACTTGAGAACGGATGGAACAATCTCGCTAATTCTTTTATTTTGTGTTAATTATTGTCAGGAGAAGTTCTTATGAAAGAAAACCAAGAAAAGACGAAGGCCGATCCTACTACGCGAAGTCGCTAGTACCTAATACAAATCAGTTGGTAGGTTTTTATGTTCGACGAGAATTTACGAACGTTTTTTTTATTAGTATTTACGTCGTACGCGTGTGTATGTACTTATACATTGCTAAATGTAGTAATTAGATAAATATGGTGAGAATTACAAACGATTGATCGAATCAAACGATATATGAGCCATATTTGTTCAGTTTGTATAATTAGATTAAATAGGATATCAAATTATAGGGCTTCAATTATTATTTTGGGGATGTACAGAATAATGTCAAGGATATGCTCGAGAGACAAAATAACAAACGAACTGGTGCGGGAAAGGATGTGTAAAAAACTGATATACTGCAAACAGTAACAGTCAGAAAGTTGGAATATCTCGGTTACGTTATGACAAGTTCTATAAGTACGAATTGTTATAGCTAATAATTCAAGGTAAGATACAAGGAAAACGCAGTGTTTGCAAGAGAAGAACATCCTGGTCAAAGAACCTACGCCAGTGGTACAACAAAAGCACGCGTTATCCATTCAGAGCCTGTGTCAAGGGTTCAAGTTGCCCAGATGGTCGCTGGCCTTCATTAAGAAGATGGCACCCCAAGAAGTAGAAGAAGTTATCAGTTATAATCTAAAATATGACAAATAATTGCTTAAGTATTAATAATCCATGTTGCAAGATATAAGCTTAAAATAAAAGTAATCGATCGGTACATCGTGCATGAGCCTAGTTCAGAGCGAATCACTATATACTTACGGCCTTATTAATAAACTTGGCTTACACCCGGAGTAGTTAAAACTTCTATCTGTCAATTTTTCGCTTGCAGTAAATGTCACGCGTGAAAGCAAGAAAAAGCATGTTACGCCTAATATAGGTTTACGCAACGTTTATTAATAAAGGCTTTAGTAACTAATCGGCCGAGACAAGAAAATCAGCGTTTGCATTGTCGTTGTACGTTCGAAATTTACGCGTGGTTTATCGGTTGACGGATCTTTCTGAAATTTGACAGAAGGGTACCTATCAATTATTTGTATCAATATATTTTTCAGTTTCGGTGCAAGGTCGACAACGCTATCTATGCGGGAGTTACAACAGTATACGAAAAAACTGTTGTTTTGGTCGGGTATACATATCAAAGCTAATATAATACTTTTGCACAAGCTTTTACTATTTCTGTGCTATAGTTATGCTGGTAGATGCCGCACCGTCCCTGTATGATTGTAGTCTTATCTGACTCAGTATACCTATGGAATGTTCAAGCGATCCGTCTTCAGGGAGTGTTCACAAGCGTTTTGCGTTGTGCACTTGCAGACCTGTTGCTGTTTCCTATCGATTTCTGACTCGTGGTCCATTATATTCCACCGAACTCGTGGTCGCACTAGCAACCTTGACATTGCATAAACGCACTATAGTAGCATATTATCTACTATTATTTATTCTGTACTAATGATTAAAGAGCTGGCGAGCATTGCGGTATATGATTTGCTTATGTTTCATATCAATCAAGACAAATTGATCTAGTACCAAAATAGTATAGATACTAAAGGTAGAGACAAACTGCACCCACGTATGTAACGAATGCAAGGCATTCTGACATCTAGTTCTCATATTGCATTCGTGGGCTCAGTTTGTATCTACCTTTAAGAGGATTGCATAGCTGGTACTTTCCTGCAATCAAAACGTACGGACATAGTAAACAATGACATGATTCCATGAAAAAAAAACACTGAAATCGGACAATGTTAAAAGGTAGAAAAGAGTTTTCTCTTTTAGCATGGAAATTACTAACTCTGCAATCCTCTTAAGGTCCTGCGTCGCTTCGTTATTGCATTACATCACATATAATTTGTGAAAATATTGTTTCTAATTAATTTGCTCATGCCTACCTCTGGAACTGATGGCATTCTGAAAACATATGCACGCAGACATCACGCTCTGCATTATCACGGGACGTAGTTTACGTAGTCGTAAAATATAGAAAAGAAGCTCTACAAAGTGATTTGCTCATAGTTCTAGAAGAGTTCATTTGAATCATCATGACTTTAGGAACACATACAAAATTGGCAGACATTATGCTGTTATTATACTTTTTTTAAACTGTTTTGAAATTCTAGGAATTGAGTGAAAGCTAGTTTTACGGCTGATCATTTTAATAAATATAATTAAAGTATTAACATAGTTTTGTGTCTTCTCTCTCTAATCTTTAACTTACTTTACCTAATCATCCCAACCAGTGGGCCTAGAATGAATAACTGCGTGTACCGTGTCATTCAGGTGAAACAGTACAAACTGTAATTGATCTAGGACAACTGTGACACAGATAACTCGCCCGTAGCTCAAGTACGCCAAAGTCTCTGTAATAAAAAATGTATACGCAAATATATTCATAAGAATCGTCATCGCTGTCAATAAAATAATCATATGCCATTGAAATATTTGAGGCGTGGATGTCTGTATCTTCGATTCTCTTCTGTTTATGGATTCCGAACATCGAACCCCGGAGGGATACATGAGTAAATTATATAGCACCCTTTTTTTTAACAAACCGAAGCGCCATCTGATGACGCAGACGCGAATGTTTATGTATAAATATCGCTTTTAATCATTTCTATCACGCGAGCAATTCATTATGAAACATTGCTCTGTTAGAAAAGATGCAAAACACGTTTTACTCATCAGCGTACCCGCTTTAATTTGTCAAGGGTGTTCAAGGAAACAAATATCTATACGTGTACCTACTTACTCTTGTGTGGCAGAAAGCCAAATTCAATACATCTTAGTTTAAATAATATATCTAAACCAGAGATTTTTGTGACAGTCTGTTTTTGTTTCAAAGATCCATTTTCAAGGTCTCACTGTGTTAAATTCAGTCCTATCTACCACACTTCCTGTCTTTATATCTTTCTGTTATAGCGTCCTTTTATATATATATAATATCATCGCTTGTACTACACTACAGGCGTAGCTACATTCTAATAGATACTAATCTTACTAGGTAGGTAATAAACCTCAGACTTTTTAAATTACAGCTTAGCTATATAGTAGTAGTAGTATAGTTTGAGGCACTCTTTATTATATATAGGTCACACTAAAAGTTTCCGGACTAAAACTTAGGTACATAAACAATATTTTAAAAGTTATTACTACATTTGAAAATGGATCTCTTTAGCCGTGGAATAAAATTTGTTTCATCTGATTGTCAATTGATTTCACATTTTGGCTTCATTTTGAAAATTGCGTGATTAGGTACAATAAAATGGATTTAACTCGGGAATGTTTTAATTGCATGACTTTTTACGATTTTAAGTGCAATTTGACAGCTCAGCAGTGCCTCGTTCGGCTTCAATGTGTTTTTGGCGAAGAAGCACCATACAAGACGACCATTTATAGCTAGGTTTCAGAATTAAAACGCGGCCGTGTCAATCTCCATGATGAAATTCGTGAAGGTCGCCCGTGCACCGCTGTGAATAACAAGAACATCGATGCTGTGCGCCGTATGATTGAAACAGACAGGCATGTGACCTACCATGAGATACATACATCTTTGGACATAGGCATGAGTCAAATACAGTCAATCCTTTACATCTCTGGGAAAACGATAGTCTGTCCCGTCACACAACCATCTTAGACGAAATAGCGACAGGCAATCCAATCATGCAATCAATATACGACAAACAGCACAAAGAATACTTCTTCACTAAAAGCTATAAGATACAGTTACACGAGGAGTCTAGTGATAGCTCAGGGCTTAACGAAGTAAGAATATACACAGATGGCTCTAAAACTACAACTGGCACCGGCGCGGGTACGTTCTCAGATGATTTGAACATTCATATAACTACAGGCTTGGGTAAGCACAGCTCCATCTTCTAGGCGGAATGTGTGGGGATGATCCAAGCGGCAACAGCATCACTAAAAAGGAAGGTAACTGACTTTAATATCAGAATACTCTCTGACAGCTTAGCGCTGCAGTATTAAGAGCCCTACAACGGTACGATCACTCATCAGGGCTATTCAAACAGTGTCACAATCTACTGGAGCAAGTAAGTAAAACCAACCATGTTACACTCCAATGGATAAAGGGACACAGCGGGTCCAGAGGCAACGATGCGGCAGATGAGTTAGCAAAGAGAGGTTCCAACTTATGTCCAAACGGAATGGAACCAATGATCCCGCTACCATTCAGCCAAATCCGAGCATGGATACGTGACACAACCAAAAAGAAACATCAAGACTACTGGGCAAGTATCACAGATTGAGGCAGCCGAAAGAGGCCTTCCCGAAGCTCAACTCGAAGTACTCTAGAAAACTCCGCAATCTTAAACGTGACAAACTACGACGTATTGTCGGTCTTGTCACGGGACACTGCTCACTAAACAAACACCTGTTTATGTTAGGTGTTACAGACAGCCCCCTGTGCCGAGGGTGCTTGGAGGCAGACGAAACGGCCGCGCACGTCATCCTGGAGTGCAGCAGCGTGGCGTCACAACGGGCAGAGTACCTCGGAACACCTCGGACCGTCCAGGAGGCCTGCACCGGCATCAGCGAGTTGCTGGCCTTCTTCGACGACATCGGGTGGCTGGACTAACGCTCACCACCCGACATCACGCACAAAGTGCCGCATCAAGACAGCATGGGTGCGGAAAATAGCCCGCCGACCAAGTACCAAGTACCATGTACAGTTAATCCTACACAAACATTTGGGTGTGAGAAAGATGTGCTCTCGATGGATCCCACACAACTTGACCGATGCTCAAACAACGGACCGCATCACTTGGTGACATGCTATGCATGCCAGATACAACGAAGGGGCTTAATATTTGGTGTGGGATATAGTAACAGGTGACGAAACATGGATTTACAGCTATGATCCCAAAACGAAGCAACAATCGAGCGTATTCTACAGAGATGAGCCGAAACCAACCAAAGTGGCGCGCATGAAAAGTGCCCCGAAGCGGATGATTGCGTCTTATTTAATAAAACTGGACACGTGGGTTTTGTTGTTTTAGAAAATCGTCGTACCGTAAATAGTGACTGGTACACGACCATTTAGGAAATTATTGAAAAACTCGGTGAAAATAACGGTAAACGCCGTATCATCTTGCACCACGACAATGCAAGTTCCCACACGGCCAGACAACACGGTACAACTTACGAGTCATCCAGCACACACTCCTGACCTAGCACCGTGTGATTTTTTTCTGTTACCAAATACGATCAAAACCAACTACGCGATCAATTGTTTTCATCACCAGAAGAGGCTGTCGAAGAATATGAAAAACACGTAACTGACGTCACCACGGAGGAGTGGCACAAATACTTAAAAAATTGGTTCAATCTTATGAAAAAGTGCATTGACGCAAAGGGAGAATATTTTGAAAACAATAAATTCATTTTGACCATTAATAGTATTATTTATAATTAATTCCGGAAACTTTTAGGGTGCCTCACGTAAAACTAGACGACGCCCGTGGCGTCGCTCCCTTGGTATAAGGGACACCAAGCCACCCAATTTAACTGTACACTTACATCTTTATAGCATCATATTCTAGTGAAAGTTTCGCCAAAATCTGTTCAGCTGTTTCGGAAATTAACTTGAAAAAATAGACAAACAGACAGCACAAACATGAAATTGTTTTTTTTTTGCTCTAAGTACTTATATAGGTACCTACTTTCATGTTCACAGTACAAAGCGGCTATGGCTATCATCAATCTGGTATTTTGTGCCTAAAATATTGAGGACTGGTTCACTATTTTCTTTTCTGGATTCTTAACCTGGATTATTGTTGTTATTACCTCGAAAACAAAGCCGAGCTTTACTTCCACACGCGAGGCATTAATTCAATGTAGCCTATCTGCCATAGCTAATCTGTTGATCCAATCAGATTGCCGCCTCAAGAGGTAATGAGGTTGGCCGATGGATCACGCAATTTTACATAGCTATACCATTTATACCACAACCTGGGAGGCAATTCTACAATTTCTTGACTCACAACAATCCACCCCGCTGCAACTGCAGTTGGATTCCGGTTGCCGTTCGATAATTACCCATAAACCATTCTACTATTTCAGTTGACAAATTGGAACGTAACGTTACGTAAACGTATCGTAAACGCTACTATATAATAGTTACATATTTAACACAAATATGAGTTAGCATCGTGTTCATGATCTATCGAGTTACCATAATATAAAATGTTATTCGATCGCTGGCGTCAATAGAAACGTAACTGCACTGTTTCTCAATAGCAGAATAAGAATGTGTGTAAATCAGCTACGGTTCGATTGCAGTTGGAACCAGTTTAGTTAGTGGAATCGACCCCTGTACTGTAGGTACCACCGTGCAGCGTATAGTCGCACGCTAGAGGCGCCTTCGACGCGGATTGAGTGGCTTTTATATAGAAAGGATCTTGATACGCTTTGAGATAACCATTGTAGTTGTGTGGAGGGTTTTCACGACTTGTGTGCAAAAGTAGGTTCTTTATTATGTAATATATTAAAAGATTGAAGGTCTTATTATTGACCGAGCGAGCGAAGCGTCTCAGCTTTAACGTGCCAAATTTACTTCATCTGTCCGAATATTTGTTAGGTTGTTAATTTGTCTTCCTGTACAGGTCGCATTTTTCCACAAATCTTGACGAAACTTGGTATGCATGTTCCATTACTTAATATAACTTTTTAGTCGTCGGTGATTATAAGTTGGTACTTTTCCTAAAACGGAGGGAAGGTTTGCTGCGGCGCTATCGACCTATCGCGCTTATCGACCGATTTTGATAATATTTGGTACACACATTACCACATTAGGTATACCTGCCTTTAAAAAGGAATTTCAAATATAAGCATAATTTAAGTAGATAGGTTTTGAACTACTGCGAAAAATTTTCGCTAATAAGACTATGTGCTCGCAAGGTCTACTGTTCGCACAACTACTAGTAATATTAATAGGTCCTTAAGTACTGTACCTGTAGAGCTATTAAGTATCTCAGTTGCTAACTAATGTTAATTGAAATCTTGAAAAATGGCAGATCTATGTCACTTTTGACTATTCTTGTAAGCAAAAATGTTAGGAAGTTGATGAGTGGAGCTGATAAAGTGACATAGAGTCGCCACTTTTATCGATTTCAATCAACATTGGTTAGCAACTGAGATACATAATAGCCCTGCTGGTCTATTACACGTCGTTGATAATGCGTGCTACCTGTATGCGTGCTGTGATGAGTGGGTGCCACGAAATAACTATAGCAGGTATTCGAAAATAACGAGCAGTTTCGATATAATAAAACAAGTTTAAAATTTGTAAGGACCACTTTAAAATAAGGATATTGAGATATTAACCGTAGGTATTTATTCTTATAACATTTCATCCAACATTTCAATTAACATTGATCCATGCCACAGGTTAAATATAATATGTATTAAGTATGTAACGTTTACGCACTTTTACACCCGCACTACAATTTCCTGTGTCCAAGTCCCGAGAACAAACATTTCTGCTCATCACACACAAATATTTACCAGGGATCGCACCTGGGACCTCGCGCTTCAAACATCGCTACAAACTTAGCTAACGTAGCCATACAAATGTAATAGAACTTATAATTAAATTTAAATGTAAACTCGTTCTACATAATCAAATGATTATGTATACTCGTATAGAATGAGAACCCCCCCCCCCCCCCCCCCCCCCCCGGGTAGGTATATTGTTCTGTGATGATAAGGGTACAACCAAATCTTTACATGCAGATAAATAAAACCGAAGTGTCTGTTTGTAATTCCAAATTAACACTAAACTACTATAACTTTTCAATACATATCAAAGTATTATAAGGTACTTATATAAAAAAAAACATTTTTTTTAAGTTTTGTCTGTCTGTCTCTCTGTCTGTTTGTTCCGACTAGTCTCAGAAACGGCTGGACCGATTTTAACAGAACTTTTACTGGCAGGTAGCTGATGTTATAAGGAGTAACACAGAGTAATTTTATTTTAGAAAAAAAACCTCTTTCTTTCTGTCTGTCTGTTACCTCAGTACGCCTAAACAGCTGAACGGATCGTTATCAAATTTGGCCAGGTTGTAGATTATAACCCGGCATGGACCTATATAAGGGGGGGTCCGGACCCTCCCTTAGCATACAACATCATTAAAATCGCGGTAGATATTGGTGACGGATAATATATTCTTTGCCATAAAATAAATAACCTACGCGTCGCGACAATTAAGTATCTACATAGTTAAGCTTTGGCTATGTATAATAAACCTCATAATTTGGCTATGTAATATTCGTAAAGCATTTTATACCATTTTAGGAGTTTGCCACGGATTCCAAAATATACCAAAAGGTTTTTCATTATCTACTTAGGTAGTTTGTCCTAATTTTTGTCCACATATCACATGAAAGTGAATTGGCCTCTTATGATCGCCCTGAGTTGAAGACATTTTGTTCATAAATTATTAGGTACCTACTCTTTCCTTGGTTGGACAAGAGCTATCTAAATTTGTCGGCAATATTTTTTCCATTGCTTTGCATGGCTTATGGGGCGGGAGTTACGGGAGTTTAGACAAGAGATATTTTGATTTATATGATATTTATTTACGTGCAATGATAACTTCATAAGACAATCCGAACGCTTAGGTCCGCGCCCTCGCTTGCACGCTCGGCCCAGGCGGAACGTGATAATGAGTCATACTTTTTCGTGCGCGCAGGCGGTGTTCATCGATTTATAAGACGTTATCACGTCAAAAAAGCTTATTGCTTGCTCATAACTGCACTACATTTGAATAGCAGCTATTCTATGTCATCTTTAAAACTTGTGAGGGATTTTTGTACTAGGTCCGCTGAAAAAGTTGATTGTCTATACAATCATCAATTCTCGGGAATTTTAATTGGCGAAACTGGTACGAGTGGTGCCTCTCTTACTCTGTTCTAACTGTCGGTAAAGTAAGTGAATAGAGGCCGCGCGCTCCAAGTACTTTGCTGTCGAGCAAGAATTTCAGCAACTTTTTAGTGATTGTACCTAAACTATTGAATTGGTCATACTTATCATCATTTAATGAAGGAGGCGCTGATACTTTTGTTAGATAAAAGTTACGCTGCCTCATCTTTATAATACTTATACACTATTTCTCCTGATCTCATTATAACTTGAGAACGGCTTATCCGATTTCATTCATCTTTTTTTAAATGTGTTCTAATACTTTGCAGATGGTTCTTACATTAAAAAAATATTAGGAAAAGACGGGAGGTTAAGGCCGGGGCTAGGGGCCGAAGGCCGAGCCTACTATGCGTATGAAGTCGCGGGCATTCGCTAGTATAGCTAAAAAATGATTTATGCCCGCTACATATATTAACATTTCTTAAAATTGTATTTTAATGTACTTATAGGTAAATAACTAGTTATTGTTTGCCTAGTTGAACTAGCATGTACCCATTTCGATAATGAGTATGATTTGAGCGTTTAGATTTTTAGTTTTTACCTGCGGACCCGCCGCCCCCATGTGACAGCTATTGCTACGTCACTGTAACCCGGGGAAGCATATATGATACTATTCATCATCATCATCATCAGCCATTACCACGCGGGTGAAACTGCGCGACTCAGCTTCTTTATGATATAGGTAATTCTTTTCCCGGAGTATATCTCTGTTATACGCAGGATTAACATTATTATCCCGGAAAATGTTCTGGTGTGATAGTAATTTTACGAGCTGGTTTAAACCACAAAGCGCGGCTAGGATAACAAAATCAGCTATGCATCAGTGCCATGAGATTATCAGTAGATTATCATCATAAAGTTTTATGGTGATAAATTGTTCAGAATCTCATGCGTAATGAGAAATAACTCGCTGACGTCATAGTTCCACTAACGACTTATTCTGTTGTCGCGTTAATTATGATTTAACGAGTAAAGCTCTTTGTTTTCGCTTCATAATTGTAAGGAAAATATAAAGCAAGGTATCTTTAGAAATAACAAATAAACATTATCTTATACAGCAATATATTTCTTTCTATTCATTAAATCCTGTGTAATTATTGACTTTTTATTTCCACCTCCCCACGTATCACCAAGGGGGAGGGGGGGTTAAAATATGCTTAAAAAACATCACGTGATTAATGGACGGCCCCTTGGACTTGTGTTTTCGTTGTAGTTAAAATCGTGATGAGATCCACAGCATGGTGGTAGGGCACTTTATGGTGCTCGTCTGGCTAGCTACCACCACTGAGGTACCATTACTACGTAGGGTACCTCAGTGGCTACCACTCACAAATATACATAGTCGAACACAAAACCTTTCCCTTTTTTTAAGTCGGTTTAAAATATTCAAATCTGAAATTATTATGTGCAAACTATTCAACATTGTCGTCTATTACATAAACAACTTATACGAACATGCAAGTGTTATTATATATAATAGACTAGCTGACCCGCCAGCAGCTTCGCTCGCGTCGCCTCGTGGGATACGGGTAATTACTTTAGTTTAGTTTTTTTAACTATCACACTGGAGGAACTCTTTAATTTACCAGGATCAAAGTACCCTATATGTTGACCAGGGATATAAGCTACCACCATACAAAATTTTATTCAAATCGGTTCAGTCGTTTTGGAGATTAGCCCGTACAAACAGAGAGACAAACAGATAAAAAGAGAAACAAAAAAAAATAAGAAAAATTAAATTAGTTCGATTTCACTCCTTACATCCCTCTGAGTCGGTTTTCAGCATTTGTTTCATTGTACAGAAGTTCGACCTTTACAGTTTAATATATGTAGTGATGATGATACTACATTATTTACAAGTAAGTACAATTTGAACAAGTGCAATTTGAAAAATTTTATACCGACTTCTATTCTACTCGTATTACTTTGGTAAAAATCAGTTATTGGAGTGTAACTCAAAAACTACTGGACCTAATTTGATGACATTTAAATGGGACCACAGGGGAAGCACCAGCTTTCAAAAACTAAGAATTTTGGGAATCGGTTCACCCTATCGAAAGTTATGAGGTAACAAACATTAAAAAAATATACAGTCGAATTGAGTACCTCCTCCTTTTTGGAAGTCTGTAGAAAATGATGTTCATAGATAGTCGTGGTCGTTTACCACCTAACATAAAAAAAACAATACATTCTTACAGTACTGTTGTAAGCGATTACAACAATTATTATTGCCCCTTTCCCTAAAGCTTCTCTAAAAGCCTATCACCTCTATCAAGACACTTAAAACAATACCTAATTAGTTACATTATGTAATTACTTAGTATAGTTTAGAAGTGATAAGGGAACTGATGAACATACGTACATAGGTACATACTGGTGTGGCCCCATTGGTATGTTACGTTGCGTTGCGTCACGAAATATATCATTGTTAATTAGTGCACAATATCGAACGGGGTTGTTTGGAATCGATAACTGGTCTTTATAGTAAAAGAAAAAAATAGTATATTATGCAACTAGTGAATAAAGGACGGATTTAATGCGAGGGCCATAGATGAATCACGAGTAAGTGAAGGATTTTAACGACTGAATCACGACCGCAGGGAGTGGTTCGTGATGATTGAATCACGAGCGTAGCGAGTTATTCAAGTGTTAGAATCCTGAGCGATGCGAGTGATTCATGGCCCTCGATATAAATCCGTGTTATTCAAGAGTTGCATACCTACTATACTTTATACCTTGACTACGAGAAAAAGAAATAATTTAAGCGAAAATAGACATTTAATGAAGAAAAAAGGAAGGGTAAATTAATTAAAATGCACATTAAAATTAGAACAATTACTAAACATAAGAGTAATTTATTTATTATTATTATATATTTTTTTGCTATAATCGCAGCAAAGAACACAATACAGTTTTTATTCTAATGCTAAACTCCTTGTCTCAAATATCGACCAATCAAATCTCGAGGAGTTACTTGCAAATAGAGTTTGTATGTCAACTATTATTTGCGTAAAGAAGATGTATAAGCACTGAGATAAACGAATATATTGGTGTGTTCGAAGTTCAAACACCAAAACAGTGATTAAAAGGCCTTTTTATTCACTGTTTTCAGTGAATAAATTAAGCTTTTTAGAGTAGGAATGGTAAGTATAAATTATGTTTTTTTATTATTATGAAGCCATTTTCATTGCTCCGCAGCTAATAACATTTGCGCGACTGAACGCACGCCGCTACATCACAGAATAGACTACAGTGATTACGTGAGACATACCTACCTACTTACAATAGGTACGTACGAACCTACCTACCCGCGAATGTTTACGCAGCTGATGTCTATACCTAAACGGCGGCGTGCCCGGGCGGGTTATCGTCCGCACGTTGTACCTATTCTAAGCGAGTAGGTATGTCTCGCGTATTTACTGCTATCTGTTCTGCGATGTAGCGGTGCATCGGGTCGTGCGTTCAGTTGCACTATTGGCTCTTAGGCGTGGAGCGGCGAATATGGGTTTCTTAATCATCAAAAAATGTGTCATTTTTTCTTTTATTTTCATGACCAGTTATCGATTCCAGACCACCCCGTTCAATGTTGTGCACTAATTAACAAATACCATGTATATGTAAAACGTATATACGGCGTCAACCCTGCGACGTTTTACATATAAGTAGGTATTTGTGTGACGCAACGCAACGTAACGAAACGTACCAATGGGGTCTCACTCTAACTAAACCCTCCTTTTTGCTTCGCTATCATCATCACCATCTCAGGCGTAGGACGTCCACTGCTGAACATATGCCTCCCCCATGATTTTCCAAAAGGACCGGTTGGAAGCGGCCTGCATCCAACGTCGTCCTGCGACCTTCATCAGGACGTCTGTCCACCGTGTCGGTGGACGACCTACGCTGCGCTTGCCGGTCCGTGGTCTCCGTGGCTTCGCTATAGCCGGGTAAAAAAGTGGTTCACATTTTGTAAAGTAACTATAGCGACTTCGTTCGCGTAGTACGCTCGTTCTTCGGCCTCGCCATAACCTCCCATCTTTTCTTGATTTTTCTATCAAAAGAAACCTTCTCCTGATAATAATTAACACTACCAAAAAATTTGCGAAATTGTTTCAACCGTTCACGCGTGTTGTGATGACCGACGGAAATAGAGATATTTTTTCATAGTTTAGTATTAATACATTCAGGAAACTGGGCACGTTACACGATAATTAAATCAAGAGCAATTACTAAAAATAGTGATGATTACCTTGGCCTTAGTCGTTCAAAGCTTCGTACCTATGCACCTGCGTAATTACTAATTACTACATAATGTTTCCCTTTTGGCACACGACGAGATGCCGATGCATACCATCACAACCTCGGAGGGGCCGGTAGAGCCACATAAACATGCAATGGTAGCGATTCACTTGTTCAAAAACTATTTCTTCTTTCTCGCAATTTCTTACAGGCAACCGTTGCATGGACAGAAATCGTAAGCATAGTATTTCGGAAGTAGCGTCGAAAATGAGAACTAAATATAAATAAAAATATACAAAAATTAGGACATACTAGTGTCACAATAATTACGATTTTCCAAAAGGACCGGTTGGAAGCGGCCTGCATCCAACGTCGTCCTGCGACCTTTATCAGGTGGTCTATCCACCGCGTCGATGGACGCTGCGCTTGCTGGTCCGTGGTCTCCACTCCAAAACCTTTCGGCCCCATCGGCCATCTGTTCTGCGTGCTATGTGCCCTGCCCACTGCCACTTCAACTGGCTAATCTTCTGGGCTATGTTGGTGACTTTCGTTCTTCTGCGGATCTCTTCATTTCTGATTCGATCACGTAGAGAAACCCCGAGCATAGCATAGCTCGTTGTGCGACTTTGAGCTTAGTTATGAGGCCCATGGTAAGACACCACGTTTCAGTGCCATAAGTCATCACTGCGGTAACACACATTGGTCGAAGACTCCTGTCTTGAGGCACTGAGTACCAAGTTACGTGACGATTAATACTGTCTAAGGCCGGTTTTAGTTCTCGCCCGACCGTCCGCGCGTATACCATCGGACTTGACGATGCGCATGACCGATCGTCAGTTTGTACCGTTCAGTACCTTTACCATGAGTTGGCAACATAAATGTCATCTATAGTCGATACTCGATCCCGCCTACCTATTATGCTTGTGATTAGCGTACTCGCTGTCAATTTTAGTTCTAAAATTTACCGCGTGGTGGCACTGATCTTTTTTTCTTACATTTTTCCGCGGCAGTCGATATCGAGCATCGATTGGTGTCAATGTTGTTAACTCATGGTAGACCTACTGTATACTCTCCTAATCCACCAAACTGGCCGGACTGGTACAGTCACAAAAACGTACACGAAATCGACGCGTTTACAAATTGTTTAATTGCTGCTTCTCGTATCTTCGTAAACGTATAAGAAACAGAAGACGTAGATATCACGTACACCCAATCGTCGCCCAAAGAGCACTTCAAAGGGAATTTATTTTATAATATTAATTATTGCGAGAAGATGAAGAAATGTATTTCATTACATACGAATATAGATTAAAAGTTTTGATGAATTATCAGTGAAATTACAAGACAACGTAAAACATCTAAATTTATATATGCCATGTTTAATCAGTTACATAAATAAAGGTAACGATACCTATAAAAAAAATTAAAAGTTTTCTACTAGCAGATTCGATTTTTATTGACGATGATACACGCATCCGTACGGTCGGTCCACCGATCGGTGTAGCACTGAACTCGTTAATATGTATTCGTCGGTCAACTGACGGTACGATGCGGGCGCCCTTGACCGACGGTTCTCGTACGCTTTGCGTAGCAATAGACGCGTGCTTACGGTCGGTCGAGCACTGTAACCACTTGTGAGATTTCATACAAATGACAAGCGCGACCGACGCGGCGACGTAAGGACTGACGGACGGTCGAGCACTGAAAGCGGCCTAAAATATACCCATAATTGAAGCCGTCTATTTTTAGTGCTGTCATTCGGAAGTGTTATACCTACCTACTAATTTGGATTTTACCCTAAACAGAATAAGAACTGCCACAAATTAGAGTTTAGTTTAGTTTAGTTAGAGAAAGCTTACAGAATCGACACCAATGTAGTAGTAGAACCTTTTGCCGATGAATTCGCATTGCTGTATTCTGGTTTGAGGGTATGGTATATAAGTATATTAAAAATATGGGTGCAGGTGAAATTACAAACACAAGTTACTTAACAACTTATCTCAGGGTTACAGGAGCAGTGCAGTTCATTACTTGTGATTGCATCTGTTATAGCTCCAGGTGTTCTCATGATTGTACCGTCTCCTAAACACATAAAAAAATTAAATGTCTAATGTCAACAACGCATTTGGTCTTAGGGATAGGGGGCAGGGGTATATTGCCACATTATCTGTTATCGTTCTTTTAAGACATCATAATATAATTATATACTATAAATATATACTATCGAGAAGTGGGCCATACTGCAGTCCTTGCAGCGATGCCAAATTGACTATAGGTATATCGAAGCGTTGAAGTGTTTATACAGCAAGGCCACTATGTCAGTCCGATTACAGGACCAGAGTACGGAACAAATTCCATTGCAGAGAGGTGTGAGACAGGGAGACGTCATCTCTCCGAAACTGTTCACTAACGCATTGGAGGATGTTTTCAAACTTTTGGACTGGAAAGGATGTGGCATCAACATTAATGGCGAATACATCACTAACCTTCGTTTTGCCGATGATATAGTTATAATGGCGGAGTCGCTCGAGGATATCGGCACCATGCTCAACGACCTCAGTAGAGTTTCACAACAGGTTGGTCTTAAGATGAACATGGATAAGACGAAAATCATGTCCAATGTCCATGTTCCACCTATACCGGTAATTGTTGGAAACGATACACTCGAAGTTGTAGACGAGTACGTCTACCTGGGACAGACTGTCCAATTAGGTAGGTCCAACTTCGACAAGGAGGTCGCACGAAGAATCCAGCTCGGATGGGCAGCGTTCGGGAAGCTTCGATCCATCTTTTCGTCCCCAATACCTCAGAGCCTGAAAACCAAGGTTTTCAACCAGTGTGTGTTGCCAGTGATGACTTATGGCACTGAGACGTGGTCCCTTACTGTGGGCCTCATTAACAAGCTTGAAGTCGCTCAACGAGCAATGGAGAGGGCTATGCTTGGGGTTTCCCTGCGTGATAAGATCCGAAATGAGGAGATCCGTAGGAGAACTAAGGTCACCGACATAGCTCTCAAAATTAGCAAGTTGAAGTGGCAATGGGCAGGCCACATCGCTCGCAGAACTGATAACCGATGGGGAAGAAAGGTTCTCGAGTGGCGACCACGCACCGGAAGGCGTAGTGTAGGCCGGCCCCCCGCTAGGTGGACCGACGACCTCATAAAAACCGCGGGGAATCGCTGGATGCAGGAAGCGAGTAGCCGGTCCAAGTGGCGTTCTATGGGGGAGGCCTATGTTCAGCAGTGGACGTCTTCCGGCTGATAATGATGAATGATGAATATAATTAGATGTCCAAGTACTTGAAGACTTCAGTAATTATAATTTATTATAAAAACACATCATGTAAGACCATCATTATCATCTATACATGCGTAACAAACACATATCCATCCAAAATTACATACCTTCGCATTAATGCTACTTTGACTGGTTGGTCGGCGCAATGGTAGCAGCCCTACCTTCTCACCCGCTGATTCCGGGTATGATCCACGGACAGGTAAAACTTTTGTGTGCATAAACATTTCTATGCAGGTGAACCAAACCACCTCGAAGGTTTTTCTTCTCGAAGGAATTTTACTCAAAGGAAACTAAAAACAACTGCATTCAACGATTATCTAAATGTCACCCCTCGGGATGGAAAGTACCCAAAATATTGAAGTTAGTTTTACTCAAAAGAAACCTGCATTCCTGTATGTTTATGATGACCAAGACGTTTAATTATACTCAATCACATTAAAACAGTTGCATTAATTTCGATAAAATTTGGTAGATTTTGATGGTAATATAGATTATTAAATACTTAGGCTACATTTATTTTATCTCCGATATAACAACCGCTTGCGGGATAGGCGAGCAGATCTGCAGACCGACATAAGTACTCGTAAGAAATAGATATATTAACTGGATCTGTCCGTCCGTGATGCCCTTGATCGGACGCACCATATAAAACCTTGGAATCGCAGGCAATTGTAATAAAGTCCTTCTAGCGCTTATGAGTCATAATCCAAATCTTTCTTTGTTTAGTCGTTTGTTTTTATCATTGTAAGTTATCAGTACCTATCGGTGTGGCCATAATGACGCATAAGTCCCTTAAGGCGCAAATTTGTACGATTCAAAATATTAACTCATCAATTGAAGTGGTGGCTGTTAAAATATTTAACTGTGAACATCTTGAATACGTAGTTGCCGTGTATTGTCCTTCTTCTCGTAATATACGCACATCCTCATCAGACTGGGATACAATTTTCTCCAACTTTCGGCACAAAGCTCTAATAATTGGAGATTTCAATGGCCACCACTCCAACTGGTCTTATAAGACGGACACAAGAGGTGTACAAATCTTTATACAAATCTATGACAAAAAAACATAGATAAAGATGATGAAAGTTCCGTTTTATCAAAAGTTATCCGAAAAGAAGATTAAGTTAACAAAAATAGATTTTTCTAAACTTCGTAGAACCTAAGTATTAAAATCTAATTACCATTTTTTGTTGTTACAGGCAACGGCTTAATAGATGAGAATGACTTTATGCAATGGGTGACAAAAATACAAGCAATACAAGGTATGGACGTCAGTAATTGTGGGGGTGACTCTGAAGAGGAAATCACCAGGGATCTACTTGCAGCATTCAAGTAAGTTTCATGAAGAATGTTACTAGGGCTGCATTACAAGTACTAGAATTCAGTTCTAATAATCACCACGCAAGTTGTCAAAAAAGTGGGCATGCGCATGCGCAGTAGTCGATTCTTCGGTATCCTGCACGGAAGTGTACACGATGCACTTACGCAGACTTACCTCTTCCACGTCGAAAGTTTGACGACTTGTTTTGTGGCTACTGTACTAATAATTAACGTATACTTTAGTCTGACCGAAACCGCTGTACCGCGCCTTAGGTGCGACAGACGTGTGCGAGGAAAAGCCTTGGTAACTATGGTGTAATTCGTGGCAGCCCGTGTTAGCGAATACGCGAACGAACCACCGCACACTTACCTAAGGCAAAGTACATCTGCGACATTATATAGAAGACAAAGATGCTTGGAATACTCCACTTCTGGCAAGTTGTCACTCTGCCACCCATAAAATGTTATATTTGTAGTACCTAAGTAGAAACATTGTAAACATCTATATAAAAAGAATGGCCCCGAGTTTCTTGCCGCTTTTTCTCGGTAGGCTCTATATATTTTGGAACGCGGCGGTAGTCTTTAAAGTACATTATAATGAAAAATGTACGTTCATAAGTGCGTCTTTGATGCCTAAATTGAATAATTGATTTTGACTTTGACTTGACTTTGAGTACCTCTCCAGCCTCTCCCCGTGAGGGGGAGGTGTAGAATATTTCCTCCGCTATCAGGAAGCGAATCGTAAGAGGCGATGAAACCCGACTTAATAGGTCTTTTTGTTAGGTCTCTTGTGCAAAAGGTTCCGGTTTTAGTTGGTACTACCGCAGTGACAGATATTCTGCCACGAAGGAATAGTGCGCAACCACTACTGTGTTAGCATGAAGGGCACTGTAGCAAGTGAAATTACTTGGCAAAAGAGACATAAAAGCAATTTCTCGGTGTGACGAGCGCAGTGCGTGCCACGCAAAACTGTAAGCTCTGGGTGGCACTGCAACCGTTATAGGCAAGCGTAGTGCTTAACATAAGGCATGCGACGGTAAGACTCACTAATGTAACTATAACTCAAACCTCACTCTTACCCTGAGTACCTTGACACCGGGGTGGGGCGTGAGGGCGCTGTTTGCGCGGGGTGGCGAGTGGCCCTTCTTGACGCAGTATTTTAGTCATATTCTTAACGCTATTTTATTATATACGTGTATCTATTACGTGTAAAATTATACATCTAACATATTTTTAATTAAGTATACATGTAACTTATAAGCTCTCTAATCGAAACACTATACATATAAGTTATTATTCAAGTTATAAATATATCGGTCAGATAAACAACAGCCTCTAACAAGGATTTTAATCGTACTTTACATCTCTCATATTCGGTAAGTAGGTCCTTATTACCCCCAAATGGGGCTTGTAGGTGACCAATAAGCGCTCTAGGGTAATAATGTAGCTAGAAAAGCCCTAGGGCGGTAAGTAATTTAAAAAAAACACAAATGGGGCTTGTAGGAGACCAATTAGCGCTCTAGGGTAATAATGTAGCTAGAAAAGTCCTAGGGCAGTAAGTAATTTAAAAAAAAATAACTTACTCTTTCAAAAAGTTCGCGTAGGTACATCTAACCATCATACTGGCAATAGACATCATGCGCTCAGCCCAATGACAAAAGAGGTCGCTTCACTATTCAGCCTTATCTTCGTATGAGTATAATAGTCACCAATTTTATTTTTGTAATGCCGGTTTTTTTCTTCTTACCTCACAATCGAGATGTAAAGCAGAGTAGTTAGCTCGGGTGCTGTAAGCATCAACTGCACCCTCGAACAACTGCGCCCTCGCTGCACTCGTGCGACTAAATATCTCGGGCTGCAATTGATGCCTTACAACCCTTGACTACTGATCTACTATTTGTTATCCAATGTTTTAATTAAATGCCACCCTTATAACTAAACACGTAGATACCTATGTATCTACTCTTAAACTTGTGACGTTCTTTCTTTGAGAGCTGTCAAAGTCAAAGTCAAAGTCAAAGTCAAAATCATTTATTCAATTTAGGCATCAAAGAAGCACTTATGAACGTCAATTTTTCATTATAATGTACTTTAAAGCCTACCGCCGCGTTCCAAAATACATAGAGCCAACCGAGAAGAAGCGGCAAGAAACTCGGGGCCATTCTTTTTATATAGATGTTTTTACAATGTTTTTACTTAGGTACTACAAATATTAGCTCCAGTGTGTTGCCTTACAAAAGAGAACATAATAATGGTATCAGTAGGGCAAGACACGCTACACTTTGACATCTTAGTACACGAGTAGATAGATCCTGGAGTGATCAGTCCCAAGCTGTTTTATCCTCCAAGTAATCCGAAATTTTGTAATAACCTTTTTGACAGAGTTTAGTTTTAATAGTAATTTTAAACTTATTAATAGGCAAATCTCGGATAACATTGGGAACTTTATTATAGAATCGTATACATTGTCCCATAAAAGAATGACTTATTCTGTGGAGACGCGTTACATGTACGGATAGCTTGTGCTTATTTCGCATGTTGATGGAATGAGCATCACTCCTTTTATCAAAACTGTTAATGTTTTTCTTTACATACATTAGATTTTCATAGATAAACTGAGAGACAACAGTTAGAATGTTTATGTCTTTAAATGTATGGTGTACATCGAACAACGCTCTGGAACCCTTTGACTCAGGGTCCGACAACAAACTGTTGCAGCACCCCACTTGCCACAGAACATGTTCACTATTCAATAATTGACGGCGCAATGCTTCGTTCCAGGCAAACTCCATTAAAAAAATTTATTTTCTGGATTATTTGTATATTTATGCTTAGTATACAGAACCAGACTCTATTAAGCTCTGATAAATAAATTAATAATAATCTCTTAAA
The DNA here is from genome assembly GCA_917880725.1 of Selenia dentaria. Classification (NCBI taxonomy): domain Eukaryota; kingdom Metazoa; phylum Arthropoda; class Insecta; order Lepidoptera; family Geometridae; genus Selenia; species Selenia dentaria. The sequence goes on along the minus strand of OU862875.1, from coordinate 36,803,149 downwards.
TCTAATAACTTCTGCCTCTCAACATACACTTGGTTATCTTCTAGAGTATTCGACCGCGATGACAATGGGTACATAACGCGGGATGAACTTCGATCAGCATTGGAAATGATAGGAGAGCCAGTCACGGATGCTCAGTTGAATCAAGTACTGGCATTGGGAGACATCGATCACGATGGAAGAATCGATTATGAAGGTGAGCTTCTTCTTTAATCGATTTTTAATAAAGAAGAATGCGGGTCTTTTAACTCAGTCTTTTAAAATATTAGGTCCTTACATATGAAATTACCGTTTTGTCGTACTGACCACTTTAATCTGAAATATCTCCTCTTTAGTTAAGAATTCCAAATTCCAAAATCGGTTTGCTGTCGTCGGCGACAGACAAAGGATAGACGCTTTTGAGATGTGAGTCTGGTCTTCTACGAATTCTGTTTAAAATCTCCGTACAGTATCCACTTTTTATCACAAGTAATCGAATCATTACTTGTGATCAAAGTGCTGCACGATAATCGGAAACGCTCGTCGCAATGGCTGAACCCTAGAGACCCAGCCAAATCCTGCCCCAAACGAAAATTGATTCAGAAAAAGTTACTTGTGAGTGTTTGGTGGACTAGCGCCGGTGTCGTTCACTACAGCTTTCTAAAATCTGGCCATAGCGATTACGGCAGATATCTGTTGTCAACAACTGCAAACCATGAAGGAAGACTTAGCTGCTAATTAACCGAGATTGATCAATCGCTCTAGGCCACTGCTGCTTCACGACAGCGCAAGATCACACACTGCACAAGAAACAACCACTAAGTTAGATGAGTTACAATTGGAGTTTCTGCGACATCCACCGTACTACGTACTTGCTCCAACAGATTACCATTGTTTTCGGAACTTGGACAACTCTTACAAGGAAAAAAATTTACCTCGGATGCGGCAGTCCAAACCTCCTAAAAAGAGTTTATTGATTCTCTGGATCTCGGTTTTTTAGTAAAGGGATCAATGAACTACCTATGAGATGGCAAAAGTGCATAGATAACAATGGTCATACTTTGATTAAAAAAATATATTTAAAAAAAATTACTTTATATTCCTCCCGTACAAGACGCCAATTTCATATGTAAGGACCTAATATTTTTAAGAATTCTTAAGATATAAAGTCTAAATTAAAATTTATTTCGTTATAACATAATCTACATAATCAGTTATCTTAAAATTTAAATTCGACGTATATTGAAAATCTTGAGAAACAGGAATCACTCGCTTAAGTAAATAAGTTAGATCTTTCCAACTATAGTTCCAACCACATCCGGTGGTTGAAACGCTGGATTTCATGGTTTTCCTTTCCTTTAATTGATCAAGTTTGTTAGAGAGATTGCATCCTTATAATTGAAAATAAAGGAATGCTTTCTTTGAGTATAATTTTCTATCTACAGTATTAGGAGTACTTTCCATTCAGGTGGCATTACAAAATTCCACCAGTTTCCACAGGGTGGAAACTTTGAGCGGGGCAGTAAGGGGAAGTACTTTATCCGTTGCAGCTTATCGAAAATGGTTTTAGGAGACTATCCATAATTTTTTATGGAATTTTGATCCCCATTCACAGATTTAAAAAAAAAATACAGTTAGCAAGAAAATAGCTATTTTACACAAAAACATTTTTGATGCCAGTCGATCCTGTTTCTAATACTGATCAAAAACTTATATGTGACCAACCATCGTTGGAGTACATACTCAAAAAGTCACAAATTGCAAAACGCTTTTCCCGTACATTTTGTATGAAAATTTTACGCAAATGCTTTTTTAGTGACGGTTGAGATCTTTTTGTTGACTGAATAAAAATATAAGTTTAAAAAACAATTCAAATTTCGAACTCGTTATAACTAAATAAAAAACAAACTTGACAGTTTGTTGCGTCAGTACTATCGTTAGTCAATAACATAAACGCGATCGATTTTAATACAAGTATTTGTTATATAAGAAATATAGTAATTTGTTTCTTGTTTGAAAATGGCCATTGTTATTTTGACTCTAAAACGCCATTATTCCATCAACACATTTATATATTTCAATGACCTTTCCTCACTATGACTCTTCTGCTGAAGATCCAGCTGTCCAGTGTCTTCAGATTTCATCAACGAATTTCACGCGATTTTATGAGTGTAACAGGAATTCAGTTCAACGAAACACATTTAGATCGCTGATCATTTAAAAATACAAAGGTTGAACGAAAAGATGTTATCAAAATCACATTTACTTTCTTTGGCACACATAAAAGAATTTCTTTTTAATCTACGCCCACGCCGCTCTCTGAACACTAGCCAGAGCTGAACAAAGAGTTGTTTAGATAAATCAAACGACCTAAGCGCTAAAATTAACGCATGGCCACACCACCAACGCAGTTTTAGATTTACGGATCAAAAATTCAAAATAACGAGAGATTGACAAAAAGATTGGCGGATTCCCGCTAATTTATCATAATCATCAGCAGGAAATGCCTTTCACATTCAACATAATTTTCAAGAATTTATACCCGCTATTAATATTTTTGTGTGTTTTTGCAGAGTTCGTAAAAATGCTGCTGTAACCTGCTGTTGAACGAGATTTTAGTAAAGTATTGTCTAACTATTTGTATTGTAGTTGTATTATCTAACTAGTCGAATTGAAAGACAAGAACGAAACCGTCTCCGGGAGGATTTTAAGATATAAGTAATCTAGTTGTTATTAATTAACTTTTTGTAACAATAATTTTCGTAAGATATCAGTAGGTCTGTATATATTATTTGAACCAGTTTCGATTATGGATGTTATTCATTTCATATATATAATATATCAAATTGTGTTTTCATCGCAATAAGGTTTCTATAAAAGGACAATTATTGTCCTATATAAACCTTCTAAATAAATAACATTAACAATTAATGTTATGGCAAATTAAAAAGTTCCGATAACCTAGTACAATATGGAATTATTGAGATGTTTTATCTATGATTTTATTACTTATTTCAAATAAGAGTTACCTCCCTGCCTGTGACATGCAATAATGGCGAACGTGATTACTTACCAGTTAATTTATCTATTGTATTATAATGCAATTGTATATCTACCTACATATAGAAACGTAAATGTAGGTACATAGAAGTAATTTTATAAAGATAAAAAGATAACATTATGTATAGAATAATGTATAAGGGAAACAATGCTATTTACATAATGAACTTAATTTAAATTACGTAATGTTTTACTCGTTTACATAACGATAAAACCGAAAATCACATTGAATAAAATTATTCAGAAGCTAGATCTAATATAAAATCGAATATTTTTCTATGTTGTTACATTATAATAGGTATATTTTTTTACCAAAGGAATACCTTTTTAAAAGACAAAACATTTCGAATGAAAAAAGAACAAGCCAGCTAGCGTTAGTTATATTTTCTTAAAAAGAAACAACTTTTGTATCCCTGTAACTTAGAATTAGTTTAGCGTAAGCTTTAACCTTAACTTATAAATCGTATTGCATTGCCTGTATATTTAACGCAAAGGTTCTAATTGTTATAAAATTAACGTTAATGGTTGTTGAATACTTATAATCATCTGCTGTATTAAATGATTGCTAGATGTGCCATATTTCATTTTATACCAACATTATCAAGAGTAAGACATACATACTTATAAGTTAAGTCTGTTACTTTTATATACGTATATCCTAGCCTAGACCCTGGCCTTACCGTTTCTTTATGTGAACCTAGATAAATCTGTTCAAGATGGCTCACAGCGTACTCAAGTATATCAGCGACATACGACCTCTCTTTTAACTAAATGAGTGGTCGTACATACAGAGATGACATACGACCCTTCTTTCAACTAAAAAAGGGGTCCTATGGGCGCTCCGTATATATGTATCACCTTTTATACTAGTGTAAGAGATTTGTTCGAGAAATTTTTAATGTGTACAAATAGGTACATTATTTAAGCACCTAGTAACATAAAATAGTACTTAGGCACATCATAATGAACAGTTCTCTGATACACATATGTTTTTAATATACGAGTAATATTTGCTTTTTACACTTTTAAGTAATCCAATTACTTAGTTACCTACCTACATATGAACATACGCGCATGATTTTAGTGAATTATTTTTTTGTATTGTAGTGATTGATTTTATTTTCGTAACGTACAATAACATTTATCTTTATCGTTACCTATACAATACTGTAATGTTAATGGTTGTGAACAGTAAAACATCGAAATCAGTGATGAGTTTTAACTACAGCTTAGAGTAGGTAAGTAAATGTTTTATTTTACCATTAAAATAGGTATTTGTGCGATTGTATTTTACCTTCATTAGTATAAAAATAATCGAAACGAATGTTTATAAAAAAATATGCACTGACATACCTTTACATACTTTCTTACGCATTGTGAGATATAAACATTATGTAAATGTAAAATAACCCTTATATTTCAAAATGGAATGAGTTTGTTTTCTTTAGCTCCACTACCGAATGAGAGATTTTTTATCCAGTGTGAGATGTAATATACTTAGTTACTTTATAGTACTTACAAGTCATATTTATTTGTTCTGTTGGTGTTACTATAGTATGGATTGTCACATCTGCTACGTTCTTTTAATTATATTATGAGAATGGCCTAAACAAGCCAATTCATTGTCAACCGCTACTGTAAAGGGCTTATTTACGGAGACCCGTGGGGCATGGCGTAGGTACTACGTCGCGTCGTGCGTTAATTTCAAACATTTGCGATGCAAATGTTTGTGTAGACGCGTTTCCGCGCGAGACAGTGGCGGCGGCGCGTTGGTGACGGCGGAAGGCAGGGAAAGAAGCCTGGTGTATGATTCTGTACGCAGTAGTACGCACCGAGCAACGACTAGCGTTGGTAAATAAGACCAGATATCGTCATATGTTTGTATGCACGTGTAACCATTTGTGTGTGATTGTCTCTCGGCACGCACCGAGTTTCCCTTGAAGGGAGACAAACTAATCGTGTGACAAAACGGTCAATACCACGTATCTCCATAAATTAGCCCTTACAAATAATGTCGCTGTATCTGATGGTAGCAAAAAGAAAGTTAATAACATTAGTAGAGTTAAATTACTCATTAAAGCAATCCTCCTCTACCTCTATTTAGTTTTGTTAATCGGTGATTATCTTCTTATCTCGCAATAATATAGGTAATAGACGATTTCATAACGAGCCTTTGAAAGGCATGTGATGTGGAATGAAAGTGATCAATAAATATTGATTTTGATAACAATATAATTTCATTTCTATAATACTGATACCTAAGTAGGTTGCACTCCTACTCGTGACAAATCTGACAGCTAAACCTGTCGCATAACAATAAACGGAGAATATACCTACAGGGTTATTGGAAAAATGCTAGCAACCTATTTTTTATTTATTTATTTTAGGGTTTTATTCTACAAGAATATGCCACCCTTGTAACGAATCTCATCAAAATAAAACGTTCAGTTTTTGTTTTACTTAAACATATTTTGATTAAACCGGTACTATATTGGTGTTTGTTAGGCTGTACAGAAGTGTAAGGGGGTTGTTAGCATTTTCCCAATATATATTATGTAAGTATATAATCGCATGTTACGGCTAAAAGCCTCATTGCGGTTACACCTAGTTTTAGCCACCTGGATCCACTGACTATGGTTAGAACTAGGTATTAGCCTACATCATACTGGCTAGAACTATCCGTTGACGGTTCGCGTAGAGTATGTAGATAGGTGCGACAATGAGCGAAGCGAGGAGTTTAATGGTGACCACACAACGCCAGAATTAGGCTTTTCCTAGTTCTATAACCGAAGATAAGTTAGATAAATCTAAGTTTAACCACCTGTGTCCAGCTGCAATTAGCTGCAAGCAGCTAAAACTAGGTGTAACCACATTTCGGTTTTTAGCTGCAATTCATAATATTCTGTATGGCGTAATTAAGCGAGTAGGAACGTTATTTTAATGCGAATTCCTTCGATACTTGCATCGGCCCGTATAAAGTGGCTCGGTTAGCGATGCTATACGTACCCGCAAGCGGGTATACAATATAAAATAATTTTCTTTAAACATTTTATCAAGTTTTATTTAAAACATGAAGTTATTAGCTGTTATTTAATGAATAAACCAAACATGTTTTTTCCTTATTATCGTACTTATTTTTTTTTTTATTTTACTCATTCCATTCCATTTAGAAACTTGCCTAGGAAATCACAAGGTCGAGGTTCAATAGTGGGATTCCAATTAGCCAATACTCGGCCTTTCTGCATCCAGTGGTATTTCAGCTCCGCTAGTTCCATGTAACCCTATTAGGAACAAACCAAGGCAAGTGTTAGAAAAATATAGGTATATTGAGTAATATTGTAATTTATGTAAGTACCTAATTTATATTACGAAATTAGTATTTTTTATACCTATGAGAGCGGGGGTAACAAAACATTTACACTGGGCCGCATAGAAAACGGGTCGGTTAAGCGTGAGTAGGTAAGCAATAAGTTTAGTATTAAAATGCGACATTATAAAGAAAAATACCAAAGAATGGAACCGACTTCACCACCAAAAGTGTGAAATAACTTGTTGAAATCAGTACCATGATAGTTTAAAAGTGGGTACTTATTATCACAATATTGTGCGTATGGTACCGACTTAGACAAGTTATTTAACACTTTTTGGTGTTGAAGTCAGTTCCTTTTTTTGATAAAATATTTTGTTCACCATTTTTAGTGACCCTCCACTTAGGGCATCGATTGTCAATGATGATATCATCAAGATAAATCAACACTTTTCAGTTTTTGGAGTGTAACTCAAAAACTGCTTGACTGAATTTGATGAAATTAATGGGACCAAATCAGAAGTATACACTATCAAACAATAAAATAATTTTGAGAATCAATCCACAAAAGGGGGCAGAAATCGGCTAACATACACATAAAAAAAATATATACACACGAACATATAACCTCCTCCTTTTTTGAAGTCTGTTAGGAAGACGACCGTTTCATATTTTCTTGAAAAAGGGATTGCAAATAGATATACCTTTATAACGAGCATGTCGACCACTCGAACATCCTGAACGCACGCGTTCTTATAGAAAAACTCTCTTATTTTAACGCGACAATCGTTCTCAGTCTTTGCGATGTCGAAATATTTTACTAAAACAAAGATAAAACAACTTATATAATATAGCATGGAAATGTATTTTACTTTCACTACTTCACTCGGATGTTCCAGAGTAGATAGATAAAGACATAGCATAGAATCAAAGATTATTCTGTATTTATTTTATAAAATGATCTTCATTTGTGTTAATGCTAAATGCCGTCTGACCTAAGGTACGAGTATTAAGTACAAATAATAAAACAGTAATAATTTTACTGAGGGCCCCCAAACTAGGCTAAGCCTGCATCTTGGGAGCCCGATATTAAAAACAATTGTAGGCTATGTGGCGCGTGTTTATCCATCAAAGATATCTTCTAATATGAAATCAGCATCATCTCAGCCGTAGGACGTCCACAACTAAACTGATAGGTAGGCTTCAGCCACAAATTTTCAAAAGGACCGGTTGGAAGCGGCCTACATCCAACATCGTCATGACCTTTAGCAGGTCGTCTGTCCTGTCTGTCTGACCTTGTCGGTGGACGACCTAGACACTGCGCTTGCCGGTCCATGATCTCCACTCCAGAACCTTCCGGCCCCATCCGCCATTTGTTCTGCGTGCTTGTGGCCTGCCCACTGCCACTTCAACTGGCCTATCTTCTGGGCTATGTCGGTACCTTACATCCTCATTTCTGGTTCCCCCCCCCCCCTGATTAGGGCACTGAAACCCCGAGTCTAGATCTCTCCATAGGTCGCCGTGTGACTTTGATCTTGCTTATGAGGCCCATAGAAAGAGACCACGTTTCAGTGCCATATTATGTCATCACTGCGCGATACACACACTGGTCAAAGACTTAAGTCTTGAGGCACTGTGGTATTTTGACGCGAAGACTTCGAGAAGTTTTTGGAACGCCCAGCCGAGTTGGATTCGACGATTGACCTCTTTTTTGAAGTTGGACCTGCCTAGTTGGATTGTTTATCCTACTTAGATAGATGTATTCGTCGACAACTTCCAGAGCTGAGTTCCCAATCGATAGTCGGGTATGCACAACATGGACATTGAACATAATCTTTGTCTTCTCCAGGTTAATCTTAAGGCCTTGGAGCATCGTGCTGAGGTCTTCCATAGATTCTGCCATAACTACAATATCGTCGGCAAATCGAAGGTGAGTGATGTACTCGCCGTTAATATTGATGCCGAGTCCTTGCCATTTCAGGAGCTTAAAGGCGTCTTCCAATGCTGCGGTAAACAGTTTCGGAGATATAACGTCTGCCTATCTCGTGCCTCTTTGTAATGGAGTATTTGAACACTGCTACTGTACTCGGACTGACATGTTGGCGTTGCTGTACAATCAATCTCATTTCTAGCGGAACTATCGGGACGGAGGCAGGTCCGTTTCCTGTGAGGTAGCTCCTGAAAGAAAGCGTTCATCATAGATAGAGAGAGACTTTATGGAGACGTAGGGACATGTCTCCATAAAGTCTAAAGCCAACCTAGCTCTGTCCCCTACGGTTCCGTTGCAATTTAGATATCCAAACTGCCCCACTTTCAACTCATCGTCGCTCTTTTTACCCAACTTTACACTGAAGTCCCCCATAACAACAAGGAAGTGTGTTTCAGACGTATGTATGGCCCGACTTATATCCTCATACATATCCTACACCTCATATTGTGCGAATTCGTCGGTGCATATACGTGAATGACCTTCAGCGTCTTTTGGATACTCTTAGGTATTAGGTACGAGTAGGTAACGATCTGTTGGAAATGCTATCGATTGTAACAATGTTGTTAGTAATAAGGGACTCTTGGAGAAGAAATAACCGCTAATAGAGATAGGTTACCTGATTTCAGGGTCATGGTGTCCTCACCCGCTCTACGGACTTCCAAAAACCCCAGTACGTTCCAGTGTAACCTACTTACTCATTTCTTTTTCCAGCGTGTCAATTGTTCTCGTCTAATAGTGTGTATAGCGTCATAGGTATATTCTGTGCTACCAAGAACAGTCGTCATCGTTGGGGGCGGTAGCCGAGCGTCTGCCGGGGATTCTTTTCGTTGCAGTGGCCGTTACCATCGCCAGTAAAAGCGGGCTTGCCGCGGACTGGAGGCCTGGTTCCATTAGTGCAATTCATTGGGGGTTTCGCTTAATACTGTCTACGCTTGGCAGACGGGTTCGCGAGCGCAGTTTTGCGGTGTTTTGCTTGCGGTGCTGCTGATCACCTACTGGTTTAGTATCCCTTAGCCGCCTTCTACGACACCCACAGGAAGAGTTCTTAATCTGTCCGCATCAGGACAAAAAATAACAATAGATTTATGAATGAAACTTGCCTCGAATGAGGCTTGCTGATTCGGACAGATTAAGTTAAGGAACAGTTCTAAGCGGCCACCCCAATGCAAGTTAATAATAATAAGCAATGTAAATATTGTACGAATATGAACGAAAATTATACGGAAAACACCCAAATTAAATGTACTTAGTGGATTCGCATTACAAATCTATTAAACGTTGTAAATTATAGTATAGTGTGGTTTCATGGCTAATTACGTACACAAACAGAGTGATTTATTCTGTTATACCTATAGGGCCAGGACACCCTGCATTGTACTATACATCAAGCCCAACCTTGGAATTCGTGAGACCCTATCGACGCCTGCGTCACGGTAATGTTGCCGTAACTGTGTGTAGAAGAAACTCACCGATATATGGAATTTGACGATAAAACGCCTTGTACAGACCAATAGCACGCCTACGGGCTTCACAGATATCTTTAGACATCAACGGTCGGACGGCTTTGCATGCTGTTACATTTTGGGCAGCCATTTCGAAGCAACTTTTATAGATATCAAATAAATAAATCCGGATTGGAGATATAAATATTTACTTCCTAACAAATGGGAAATAATGAAAGAAAATGTCAACTGGTCAACTGTCATCCTTTTATGGAGCGCGGAAGTGTTTATATTCTCTTTGGACCACGGAGCATTAGCATTTGTTTTTGAATCTCCATGTTAATTTTTGAATGGAAATTTTTAATCCTACATGATTTATAAACTTAAATTACTAAATACAAACATAAAATCCCACACTATACTTCTACAACATTACTAAGTACAAAACGCATCGTGCATACTTTTCTGCGTCGCGTTAAGTGTCACAGACTATTTAAGGCTCTAAAAATATATCTATCTCATATCTATAAAATATGAGATTGATATATATTTAGAGCCTCCTCCTATTAACCATGTTATAATGGCTAAACTCTAATCTGTGTCTGGTACTAAGTTTTTTTTTTAAGCAGATCTAAAGAGGTTGACCTACTGTCCAGTAAGTAAAATACATATTTATTTACTGGACAGTAGGAGATTCCAAATTTAAAATTTCGCTTCTTACTGGACAGTTGATAATAAGTCTCCGGTAGAGTTCACTTTCTGGATACTTTTTAGAGATGTTATGGCAAAAATACATAAGTACCATTTTTGAGAAAACTTATTTACCTACCTACTTAACCATTGACAATAGAGCAAAGTGATGTACTGCAGTTTTATAGGACTGCATTCCAGCAAGCCACAGGACAAGCCAAAATACACACATCAACATGGTCTAGGAATATATAAAACTTTCTTAAATAACTTAAAAAGTACTGGCCTTATACGAGGGTCATTTGAAAAGTTCTTAGCCTAACATGGTTAAAGTCATTGGTTTTTTTATAACTACCCTCATTTTGTAGTTACATTATTTAGCAACAAGTATGCACAGTTTAGTTTATTCACAGTAACACATTGTTCGTTTACACGTGATAATGTAAGTCAAGTCAGAGGTATTTTTGAAAATGGATATAATTGAACATCGTGCAGTGATAAAATACCTGAATTTGAAAGGTTTAACTGCAAAAGCAATACATGAAGACATGTCTGCTACTTTGGGTGAATCCGCTCCTTCGTATGCGACTGTTAAAAACTGGGTGGCAGAGTTTAAACGTGGTCGTGAGACCATTCAAGATGAGCCCCGTAGTGGCCGGCCTTCGACTGCTTCCACTGATCAAAACAAAGAAAAAATCTGTGATTTAATTTTATCAGACCGAAGATTGACTGTCGAGGAGATAGCTAAGACTGTAGACTGTAGGCTTGTCATCTGAGCGAACACATCATATAATTACTACTGAACTTGGATTATCTAAGGTGTCTGCGCGGTGGGTACCGCGGCTGCTTTCAGTGGAACAAAAACGCAATCGACTCACTTCTCGCGACTGTTTTAGAGTTATATTAAGCTGACCCAATAGAATTTGTTGAAAGATTTATAACCATGAATGAAACCTGGGTTCACCACAATACACCCCAGACAAAAGAACAGTCGAAACAATGGAAAAGAGCAGGATCGCCCACCCCAAAGAAGGCAAAGGTGGTTTTATCGGCGGGCAAAGTCATGGCATCCGTTTTTTGGGATGCAAAAGGTGTAATTCTCGTGGATTATTTAAAAGAGGGTGAAACAATAAACTCCGATTACTATTGCAACCTGTTGCGTCGTTTGAGAGAAGATATCAAAGAAAAACGTCCAGGTTTATTGAGAAGAAAAGTCTTGTTTCATCAGGACAATGCGCGCGTTCACACCTCTGTGCAATCCATGGCAGAAATCCTTCAATGTGGCTTCGAATTGTTAACTCATCCCCCATATTCACCGGATTTAGCACCGTCCGACTTTTATCTGTTCCCAAAGCTGAAAAAATTTTTAGGTAGTAAACTTTTTTTTACAAATGAAGAGGTCATAGCCGCCGTGGACGCTTATTTTGAGGAGTTAGACGAAGATTTTTTTAAAACGGGTATCAAAGCCTTACCGGGTCGATGGAAAAAGTGTTTTGAGCTTGGAGGAGAGTATGTTGAAAAATAAAAATAAACTCAAAATCGTGTGGTTTCATTAAGGCGCGCTCGTATCCTGATTAAAGAAAAAGCAGAATTTTTAAACACCTAGAGTATCGAAACAGATCGATAGGATATTATGAAAAAAATACACAGGTTAGAAAAAGAATAGGAAAAGAGTTATAACTGAATAGAATTCATAAATATAACTCTCTTTCAGCAGAAAAAAATCCTGAATAGGTCCACAAAAATAAACTTTCACGTCCAAACTCTCAGAATTTTCAGCGATAACACTATATTTTTTTTTAGGTTGTACATAGCCAACGTATAGTACCTACTAAAGTAATAACCAGCAGTTTTTTCAATTGTGTTAGTATATATCGAAAAATATGAAGAAAACGTACAAAATTAACGCATTTTCGCGTTACATCGTCCAATCTAACAAGCGAGTTTCAACCTTACGTAAAGCATCGTAAATTACTTATTTTAAAATTGGGGTTGGACCGCGTCTTAAGTATGTTAGGCTAAGAACTTTTCAAACGACCCTCGTAAAAAAACTATTGGTGACAGATTATAAAAACATTATTAAGTTCCTTTTTTAAATTCAAATTTGTATATAAAAGCTTTTGTTTTAAGATGAAATTCGCATTCATTGAATTTCTTCCAAAGAAGTAAATCTTCACGAACTTCTTACTTAATTAAAACTCCATAAATTTCTATAAATCTTTGACAAACGCATCTCCAGTGTTCATTTAATCATGCCACGTAGACACTTGACCAGGAACGAAATGTTAAGAGCAGTGGGCATGATTCTAGCTGGCGCTACCCAAATTGCGGTTTCTGAAGCCATGAGGACCAGTCAGAGCGTTATATCCAGGCTTTGATCACGTTATCGTGTCACGGGGGAAGTGGTGGAACGGCACAAAGGACCTCAACGCATTATAACACGTGTACAGGACCGATTCATAGTAAATGCTGCACGAAGTCAACCAAATGTAACGGCGATGCAATTAGTTCAAAGGCTACAGAGAGAGTATGTTTGCTGGTAAGCGGTCAATTTTTGAGAAGACGACTGCATGAAGTCAACCTACGTGCTCGTAGGCCACTTCGGGTACCAGCGCCAAGGAGAGGCAATCGAGGAAGAAGATTACAATGAGCTATTGCACACGAAAACTGGAACCATTCTCAATGGTCACTTGTGCTTTTCACTGATGAATCCAGGTTTGGATTTCATCCTGATTCGCGAAGAGTACGCGTTTGGAGAGAACCTGGAGAACGTTGGAATCGACTGCAGCACCCACAACAAGTTCATGCATATCAAGGTGGCACGATTATGGTTTGGACAGGAATTCGTCTCGGCGGTAGTACGGACCATACGGATACAAGGCAATATGACTACTCTAAAATACCGAGATGAGGTGCTAGAGCCTGTAATCTTGCCCCACAGACAGCAAATGGGACAAAATTTCCAGCAAATGCACGACAATGCCCGTCCACATACGGCGCGTATCGTTACAAGTTGGTTACAACAGCATGATATCCAAGCTTGACACTGGTCTGCACAATCCCCTGACTTAAATCCTATTGAGCATGCCTGGGATATGCTTCAGAGAAGAGCTCTTAAGAATTTCCCTGAAGATATTGTGCATGAAAACCAGCTTTTCTTGCATTTTATAGCAGGACTTGGGACAGTATTCCACAACAGGATATTGACACCCTTGTTTTGAATATGCAGAACTGCTGCAGATGTGTCAGGAGAGTCTTAGGTGGATCCACGGATTATTAATTTTAAGTTTTCAACAAGTTTAATAAAAAAAAAGTTGTTTTGTTTAGGTTTTGATGTTTCAAAAATCAAGTTAAGATTGAAATTTTGTCTGAGTTTTTCCTCTTCTTCTTAGTTTTTTTTTTAAATTTGACTTTAATTATCAGACTAGATAGGCTATTAAACAAGGTTTATTTTAATGTGTAGGTGTCTTAACAAAAACTTAATAGAATTTTAGTTATTTAGGTTTAATTGAAATATTCCTAGACCATGTTGATGTGTGTACGACAAAACCAGGTCCACGACGCCTCTAGGCCAAAATTTGAACGGATCAAGGGGCCTTATTCACTACGACCATGCAATAAGTAACGCGGCGCGTTACGATATCTTCAAGGAACGATCGCAAGTTTGTATTGATTTCACGGCCATTTCTTGAAAATATCATAGCGCGCCGCGTTACTTGTTTGAATGGTCATAGGGGCCCAAGGTTAGATCACGCCTATTTCACGACACCCTGTCGGAAATAACTTTGTCCCAACTGGCCAACATTTTTCTACCTTTTCTTGTCAGATCTTGGTCGACTGTCAAAAGTGAGGGTACCCATAACACTTTCAACCGCCATTCCAAGTCAAATATCTATATATATATAAGATGTCCTGTCTGACTGACTGACTGACAACGCACAGCCTAAACCACTGATCGTAGAGACTCGAAATTTGGAGGGTATATTGTATTTTATGCGTAGAGGTGTACTAAGAATGGGCTTTTTGAAACTCTACCCCTAAAAGGTGAAAATGTTTGTATGAAAATCCTTTGTTTTTGAACTTATAGTTGTGAAAAATTGTATTTGGATAGGTCATTCAAAATAAAAAATGTTGGACTAATTTTTTTTCGGATAGTGTTGGTGAGGGTGAAATGGAGAGCTGAAAGTTTTTTGTTATCGAACATACAGTGGTGAAAATTAGGATTTGGACTGTTTAAAGTGATGATTTCAATATTTATTGACAGGGATGACATAAGGCGGTGAAACAGGAATATTTTTTTTCAAAAGTTGTTTGTATTTGTTCTTTGTAAATAAATAAATAGTGATGCTTTCAATATTTTTGTCAGGGTTTGACTTAAGGGGGTAAAACGAGGGATGTAAAAACCACTGCATATTATAAATTGTAGAGGTCAAATTTCTGTACAATGAAATATATGCTAAAAACCGAGTCAGGGGATGTAAGGAGTGAAAAATAAGTTCAAATTGTTTGTTTCTCTGTATGTTTGTACGGGCTAATCACCGAAACGACTGGACCGATTTAAATGAAATTTCGTATGGTGGTAGCTTATATCCCTGATCAACATATAGGATACTCTTGATCTCGGTAAATTAAAGAGTTCCCGTGGCATCAAAATCTGTAATTACCGTATCCCGCGAGCGAAGCCGCTGGCGGGTCAGCTAGTACAATGTATATCAGTTGTCAGGTCACTAGGTACAGTCAGACAGGCTCTGCCATAGATTAAAATATATAATATGAAAGGCTCTGCTCTGCCCAGTTTGGACCTGAAAACCTTTATGGGTTTAAAAAAGTTATCAAGTTAACTAAAGGAAACTTTAATAAAATTAAAACAAATAAGTGTACATCTACGAGGGCTGCACTAAAAGTATCGGGAATGGAATATTTCCACTGTTCTTGTCGTATTAAAATCTTTTTAATTGAAAGCTCCTTGGTTTTAAAAATCGAATACCATTTATTTATTTAAAAAAAGATTCTCGGTCTTGTCACAAGGTTTTGTCAAACTTGTTTAGTCGTTAAGAAAATGGAATTGACTCGAGAAAATTCAAGAGCGATGATTTTATTATGACTTTCGAAGTAGTTTAACACAAAAACAGTGTGTTGACCGGATGATTTCTGCATTTGGTGATGAAGCCCCATCCAAAACCACAGTTTATCGCTGGTTTGCTGAATTTAAACGTGGACGTGTCAAGCTCGGTGATGATCCCCGTCAAGGTCGTCCCAAAACTGCAGTCACCCAAGAAAACGTTGATGCTGTGCGTAAGCTGATTGAGGAAGATCGACATGTGACATACCGCGAAATTCAGGCAATTTTAGACATTGGCATGAGTCAAATACAAATAATCTTGCATGAACAATTAGGTGTAAAAAAGTTGTTTTCCCGATGGATACCGCATTCGCTCTGTGAAGAGCAAAAAGCGGCTCGCGTTACTTGGTGCGTCAGAACTCTCGAAAGATTCCACGCAGGATCCTCAAATGCTGTATACAACATCGTATCAGGTGACGAATCCTGGATATACGCGTACGAAACCCGAAACAAAAAACCAGTCACGAGTTTGGGTGTTCGAAAATGAGTTAAAGCCAACAAAAATTGTTCGTTCACGGAGTGTTGCAAAAAAATGGTGGCCACGTTTGTCTCCAAAATCGGCCATGTTACGACTATTCCTCTTGAGGGACAAAGAACGGTTAATGCAGAATGGTATGCTAGCATTTGTTTGCCACAGGTCGTTTCTAAACTCCGTAAAGAGAACTGCAACCGCCGCATCATCCTCCATCACGACAATGCGAGTTCTCACACCGCGCTCAGAACAAAAGAGTTTTTAGAGCAAGAAAACATAGAATTATTAGACCATCCGCCGTACAGCCCCGACCTAAGCCCTAATGATTTCTATACTTTCCCTAAAATAAAAAATAAATTGCGTGGACAGAGATTTTCATCACTTGAAGAAGCTGTGGACGCTTACAAAACGGCCATTTTGGAGAGCCCAACTTTCGAATGGAATGGTTGCTTCTATGATTGGTTCCATCGTATGGAAAAATGTGTCAAATTTCGCGGAGTACATATACTTCGAAAAGTAAATAAATACATTTTTAAATAGTAATGTTGTGTCACTTCCTTGATTCCCGAAATGTTCAGTGCCGCCCTCGTATCACCTATCTATATTCATTGATTCTTACCTCAGCAAAGTTTCCCACGTCACTGAGATGCATTATACGTACGTGCCACGCCACGAGACCTACGAGGCAAATTTTGGCCAAGTGTACAGCCAGCTCTCCAACAGAAATAATATAGCAAAAAAAACATCCTACCGGAGATTTCCTTTTTGTTTTGTATTTTTAACGTTATTCTTAGAGATTTTCTAAGAATTTAATAAATAATAAATCGACGTTTGGCCATGATCTCGCCTGATGGTAAGCGAAGGCGCGGCCGTGGATGAAACACGTCGATGTAGAAACAATGTATTCGCCTTGAAGCTGCCTAGGAATTATTTCTCGGGAAAAACAGAAGACGGCAAGGGTTATTGCTTTGGTATATTTAGTATAGTTAGTATAATCATGACATGAAAATAGACATATACATAAAAGATCTTAGATTTTGTTTGCTCGCTTCTCACAATTTGCAATCTAATGGCGGAGGGGAAATTCTTAAGTATGTTCCCCATACAACATCTCATCACTAATAAAACCATAAATAAAACTGAAACATCTATTCCATTTAAATATATACTTTAACTTATCACTGTGAACCTATTAACATTGACTAAAATGATTGATAACTTATTCGTTTCCTGAAAAGAATTTGGAGAGAAAATCCTTTGGTTTAGGTTCCTCTGACGGTTTGAAGTAGTTCATTATGTGTCCTTTCTGCTTCCAAATTTTCACAGTTTCTTCGAGTTCCATTCGACCCTGAAATACAAAAGTATAAGTGCTATAGAAAAATGGAAGAATTTTAATGTGATGATAGGATTTCAGGGTTAGTGAGATTGACCGCTTTTGAAGGCCGAAATTCGAAAGCTTATGCTTTATGTGAAGTTAAAATATGGTTTGGGATAACATTTTACCAACCATACTTCTTTCCATGGAACTCTGACAAGTTTCTAGCTTTTTGTTGTGCCTTTTTGTAAGTGCTCAGGTTTGGAGTCCATATGTAAGTACAGGAAGTATGCAGGTATCAAAAAGTTTCCGTTTGATGGTTATTCTAGTTTGTGTCTAGTGTTTTTCATAATTTCCTTCAGACTCCAATACTGCTTCCAAGCGTTTCCAATTCGCCTATCAATTTCCTTTGTGGTTATATCTGTATAATGAGAAATAATTTGACCTAGGTATATGTATTCATTGACATAGTCAATTGGGTTGTTAATGATACTGATAGGTTCCTGCTTCCCATTCGTCATAACTTTGGTCTTCTGCGTGTTCATGACTAATCCCACCTTACGGCTTTCTCTATCTAGATCGTTTAGGATCACCTTCAGGCCTTCACTCGTCGGCGAGAGGATTATCAGATCATCTGCGAATCTTAAGTGTGATAGGTTTTCACCGTTAATGGACAGCCCACATTTTTCCCATTCTAACTGACGAAAGAGCTCCTCCAGAACTGCTGTGAATAGTTTTGGTGAGTTGGGGTCGCCCTGGCGCACTCCTCTTTCTATTTGGATCTCTTTTCCTTCATTCTCTAATTTAATTTTAGCTTTACTATTATCATAGATGCTTTTTAGTATTCTGATTCTTTTGGACACCTTGGTTCTTAAGTGCTTGCCAGATCATTTCATGCTCTATTGTGTCGAAAGCCTTACTGTAGTCCACGAAACAGCAGTAGAAGGTGAAGTTGAATTCTTTGCTTTTTTCCAATAATTGTTTGATAACATAAATGTGGTACAAAGTCGAAGATCCGCTTCTGAATCCTGCCTGCTCTCTTGGTTGGTTTTCATCTAAAGTTTTAGTTATTTTGCCGAGTATTACTTTAGCAAAGATTTTGTAAATATTTAATGAGAGGATGATAGGTCTATAATTATTTATGTTATTTTTATCTCCTTTTTTGTGAAGAAGTATTATAGTCGATGTTGTCCATTGGTAAGGTATTATTTCGCTATGAAGTACTTCATTAAAAATATGTTTGAGAACTGGTATGAGGTGGTGTTTGTTTAGTATGATGAACTCGTTGGTAATACCGTCCGATCCTGGAGATTTATCTTTTCTTTGAGTTTCCACAGCTTTACGTATTTCTGCAGATATTATGTCCGGTACTTCGCTTCCTCCCATTAGGATTGTTGGTTGTATATTATTTTTCCTTTCATACAGTTCCGAGAAAAAGCTAGTAGCTATAGACATAATTTCTGGACGACGTTTTTCATATTTGTGATTCTTATTTACTAGGTTTGGTATCCAATTATGTTTCTCTAAAAGTTGTTTGTTTGCTTTTTTGATGCCTCCAGTTCTTTTTATGCATTCTTCCAGTAGTTCCAATCTGTATCTCTGACGGTCTTTTCTCATTTGTGTTTTAATTTTATTACTTATACTGGCTATTTCCTTTCTTATGATTTTTGACTTTATAGGGGTTGATATTAATTCTGCTCTTGATTGCAACAGTTCTTTAGTTTAAGTTCCTATCCAGTTTATGCTCTTATTTTCGCCATCATGCTTGCTTTGTTTCTTAACATACAAAAGTTTTATTTTTATATTTAGTGTACATGTTAATTGTAAACGCTGTTGAATTACCAAAATAAATAAATAAATCTTAAAAAAAAGTCCTTGAAACTTGTTGTATTTTTCTTGTAAGTATATCGGAATCCTTTGTGTTTTCCATGAAATGTTCTAGTTTTTATTTTAATATTTCAGTACTTTCCAATGCTAAGTTATTGGTTTTCTTCGCCATAAAATGGCAGGTTCTCTTTAATGTATGAAGTTTTAATTTTGCTCTAACCATTCTGTGATTGCTGTTAAAATTAATATTGTTTATAACTCTACAATCTAGAAACTTATTACTTTTATTCGTTAAGATGAAGTCTATCTCGTTTTTATGGTAGCGATCTGGATGTATCCATGTCCATCTATTGTTCTGACGTTTTTTGTATAAACTGTTTAGTATTTTAGGTTGTTTTCGTAAGCCAGTTGTATCATCATTTCACCATTCCTTGTCCTTTTTCCGGAAGAATATGGACCTAGTACAATTTCCTCACCATCTCTTCTTTCTCCCGTTCTAGCATTAAAATCTCCCATTACTATCAAATTATTGTGTGAGTAGTTTTTTATTGCATCTGTTAGTATGGAGTAGAAGATCTCAATTTTAGATTTTTCAGTCGGGGAGTAGACTTGAACAATTGTCCACTTTTCATTCTTAGGTGGTAGCTTTAGATTAAGTATAGCAATACGTTCTGATATACCAATAAATTCATCAACATGTGGTTTTAAATCTTTCTTTAACAAAAATCCTGTTCCGTATTGGCCCGGTGTTTCTCCCTTGTAGTATAATATAAAATCTCCATGGTCCTCTAAGTTTTCTCCTAGAAGTTGTATTTGACTCAGACCGACTATCGACCAGTGTATGTTATTTAAAGCCAGGATTAATTCCGTTAGGCTTTCATTCGCTTTTAAAGAGAGTGTATTATATGTTGCGATGTGTATTATATCTTCGTTTAGACGGCTTTTCTTGGAAAGAGTATATGGTTGACTTATCAATTTAGTTGGAGGGTAATAGTCTTCTTCCCCCATGGTGACTGGCCGGATACAAAAAGTTGGTTTCGTTACATTTGTTTTATTTTGGTTCCGGTTGTTGATGCACTTTACAAGTTTTTTGGAATCTCCGACAGTGAAGCCTATCTTCCCCGTTCAACGTAGTTGAGTATGTTAGGTTTTATAATGTCTTTCTTGGTTTGATGGTGGGGTTGATTTGTCGGTGTGCTAGTGTAGTTATAGCCTTTTTTGATTGGAGTAGTTAGGAGAATCTGACTCTTCTCTTTTCCTTTTCACTACTAATTTATCGTATTTAATAAACGCTATGTTTCCTTTTTTCCTTTCTTCTTCAACCTGTAATTGTAGCTGCTTCCTTTTTTCCAACACTTCTTTGGAGAAGTCTTCTTTGATATATATGCCTTTGGGAAGTTTGGACTTGTTTCGTAGTATGATATGCTTTTTCCATAAAGTGGTGATAGAAACAACGATGGGGCGATTTTTACTGTTTATCTGTTTCCCAATTCTGTATATATTACAAATTTTGTTACTCTCAATGTGTGTTCCTGAGTCGATTATAGCCTCTTTTATGTGGTCGACAAGCTCGCCTTCTGGTTTCCCTTTTTCTTCAACTCCAAAATATACCAAGTTGTTTTTCCTCTTCTCATTTTTCAAGTAGGTCACCTCATGTTGTAGTTCAGATACTTTTGATTTTAAAATATTATTTTCTTCCGTAATGCATTTCATGGGCCAGGTAATTGATAATAAATAAAACAACAGATTACGATCATTAGCCAGGCCTAGCAAGCCAAAAGATGCGACTCTTCAGCTACACCTTACTTCACACTAAACAAACTTAAATCACTCCTTTACTTCTCTCCATCCTAAGGTTGACTGGAAGATATTGCTATTAGCGATAAGTCCACCCTTTGTACTTTAGTTTGTAGTTTATTACTCTGTGTATGTTATAATGCTGTAACTGGTGTACAATAAAGTATTTGGTATTGTATTGTAATGTAAACCCTACACAAGGTCCTTGGGTTGTGCAGAGTAGATGAAATATTAGGTATGCAATGAACTTAAGTTTATTTCTACCTTCATAATGCACACTGCCAAAGTGTGGAATTCATTGTCTGAACCTGTGTTACCCAATACATACCATCTTGAAATTTTCAAATCTTAAGTTGAAGCATATTTCCTGGGTTTGAGTACTAAATTGTAGACCGGATAATCACTTAAATCAAGTAGATAGTGGTCAAACACTAACATATTTGGAATTATAAAAATCTGCTTTGAAGCTGCAGTATGAAAGCATTACTCTGTCAAGTTACTGTAGCAAAAGATACCGGGTAAATGAGAATAAGCAGTTATCTTCCATGGTAATGAACACAGTGCAGCGCTTGTGCATAATTTTGAAGCTATGCATACCATCAGGTTAAAGACCAGTCTGTTACCATCATAAATCAATAAAATTTTAATGCACAGACTGAACACACAACATGGATTCATATACAATTTTAATAACAATACCTTTTGACTGGCCTACTGACCCAGTTTATAAATCTGTGCCTTCTGTGTGTATGTGTATATAAGTATGTATATTAATCATCAAGTTCCCATAGTACAGGCTGTGCTCAGTTTGGGACTTGAAAACCTTGTGTGAATGTTGCCCCATATACAGACCTTGATTACAAGTAAGTCAATTACTCTGACATCAGTGACTTCTGCATTCTTCATGAAGAGCTCTCGTAGCTTGACACGGCATTGTTCTTCTGACTTTGGTATATCATAATCTTTGACTGAAAAAAAAATGATTAATTAACAAGAAACCCTTTAACTGCCTACTTCATATTATTCACTAAGCCTGTCATTGTATGCCATGTATTCCAGAAGCAGACACAAAGCTGCCGGCATAATAATTAACAATATGATCTAATTACAATCTTGATAGAGAGAAATAGTCATATTCACCAAGGATAGATGGCAATCATCTATGAAATATAACTAATATTGTATAACAAATGATAAGCAATTAATTAGGATTTCTTAGTGTTATTTCATCTTAGATAATTGTCACTCAGAATATTTTTTAATCTCCTTAACCTTTATTTGAACTTTGACATTACTATTATTTGCAAAGTAAATTTCTTGACAAGCAATATGGGTTGCCCTCTAGTTAGGTACAAACTTTGTGACACGAAACGAAATTCAAAGTTTTACTGTCCCTCCATTGGGGTAAATCCGAACCTGCCTTAGGGGACACATGCCACACTGGTCCAATTGTAGGCGTCTTTCAGATTAAGATAATGATTTTGTCTAAAACTATATCATCACTATTCAATGTAATACTAAGCTATGTAGGAAGTTGCTTTTTGCTGCCTGTTAGCACTTGCCTACAGAAGGACCCGCCCTGATCTAACCGCATTTATGTTTTTCCCGTGGGAGATGAGGATTTATGAAAATAGTAACCAGCCAACTACAAAACTACAACTAGGTACTAAAATACTTTAGCATTCCCACCTACAGTTGAAAACCTTTTGCAATTGTGTAAGTAGATATTTATCGAACGTTGACTAGTAATTTAAAGCTTTAATTATCTTAATATTAGGAAATGTGATGACATAATAAGTTACTAACCCAGGTAAGGTATTTGGCGATACCATGCTTTGTAAAGGCTCCGAACTCTTTTTTTAGCATCCGCAGCATTAACAGAAAGGACCGGTCTAACTGTTTTAGTGCCTACTTGTATTGCTTGCCTTGCAGACATGATGAAAAACTAAACTTTGCGTGTTCACTGATAATTTCAGGATTTTAAGGATTTCGTAAACATCAAACCATAGATTAATCAGATTATATCTAAAGAGAGATGGAAATCACTAATGCAAAGAACGGAACGTTAGCGGAAAGTTAGTTTTTTTAAGTGCCATCCGCTTTATAGTCGCACGCTCGTCTTCCATGTGTGACATTAGTGACGTAGAAATCTACGTTCCACGTCACTAATGTCACATTGCAACATACGTTTCAAACGCATTAGTGACGTGGAAGGCGAGCGCGCAGTTATCGATATCGATAAATAGGGATGTGCTGTTTGATAGCGTTAGCAACACGCGTTCCTATAATCTATTAACAATACGTTCATAAACTTTGTTTTACATAACAATATTAACATATTGTTATGTAAAACAAAGTTTATGAAATTAAAAATCAGGTTTAAGATAATTTAATCCATTTATTTGAGAACACATTCTAATATAACAAAGATTATAATTTATTCAGAGTAATACATATTGTTTACTTACATGTTGAAAGCTCTTACGTTTTGTGAGATAGCAATTCAAAACATGCATGATTACAATTTCTAATTAAACATTTTCGTTTTGTTATTTAGATAAGTACCTAACTATATATTAATATTGTTTTATATCGGGCGCTCATTCCACAACCTTACCACGGTAAATATCCAGTTAATAATCATATAACTTTTTATATTAAAGCTTTATATAGTATAAAGATATGTATTAAACAACTGCAAATTACGTAAACATTAGTCATAATTATATGAAACAGATATCAGTAATGTTTTTTAACGCATGAAACAAGTGTTTACATTGATAATATAAGAGTTTTGAAGATAATCTGGGCTGATAGGTATCAAGTAATACCTTAGTACAAGGGTTTTTAATAGAAGGTTTATTTACGTAAATGTTACAATAAATTATCATTTCTTAACTTTAATTTTATATCATAACTCTAGATTAAGTTAAAATATTCAAAATGTGTGCCTTTTTTGTAGAGGTTTCTTGCATTGTATTGTTTATCCGTTAATAGTGCAGTGTCTTTGGTGTTTGTATTTGGGTCTGCACTGCACTGTATAAATCCTGAATTTGTAACAGCTGGGTCTTCACATAGTCTATAGTCAACTCCACATTCGAGTTTTCCATTGCAAGTCTCATTGGTATCTCATATTTCGTTAAGCTTGTAGCTTCGACAAAAGTCTGCAGCGGTTGTTTAGACCTTTATCTTCAAAAGTTGACCTTAAAACTTACCATGACTCCTTTGCAATTTTTGCATATCTCACGTGAACCCGTCAATGTGATTTCATCAAACATATCCTCGATCCTGCTTTTTGGCCTCTCTTTATGCCTTATCAGAATTCAACAGTGTCGTATGAGTGTACTCCACAGGTCGCCATTACAACTCGATCATGAATTTCCGTGCATTGTAAAATGAGTTTCCATCTAATTTCTCTATATATGTTAAACTCATACCCGTATCGTGTGCCGGCTGCGATCTATCCAGTCGTTCGTCGCTCGAAGTTGTGCTTGCAACTTTACCTTCTGTAGCCATAATACTGTTTACACCCGTTCTTCATGAAGCATCGAATTGAAACATAACCTGAGCGGGATTGAGTATCTTTGCTCACCGACGACGTACAATGTAGTGGCACAACATTTGTGTATAAACATATACCTATTATAGGAATATAAACACAATAATTAAATATAATTTAGCTAATAGTAATTTTCACCATTGACATACGTGTGTCAATCAATGACAACTCTCAAACAAATGATGAATAGACAACGATATGAGATTACGCAAACTCTTTGCTCTAATACCACCGTTGCACCGTTTAATAGAACATAGATAACAGTGGTATTGTAATGCGTGGTGGCACAACCATGGACAACATATTTCTATCGTGCTAGGTTTAGTGAATGGGCAACTCCAGGAATTTAAAAAAGTAGGCAAAAGTTATATGAATTGTACTATGAAAAATCGCATAATCACAAGCCTGTATTTTTGGAATATTATGTCAAACGTTATTCTAAGTAATTAAAACGAGCCTGATCCTCGTCTAAATCTATTTATTTAAGAAATAAGATCAAAAATCCTGTTAATAAAATAAAAATGACGTGGAACATTATAAACAGTGAAACTGGTAGAAATACAGTGCGTAATCGAGACTTTCATTTAAAAATTAACAATAAAGATGTAAAGCGGATTTGGAGGTAGCGACCGAGTTTGAGAACTTCTTTACTAATATTCCTTCTTTAACAACCAGAACTTTAAAATCTTCCTTCATTTCTGCTGAGATTTTACTAAACAAAGTGTATCTGAATGTGACACAAGTTTTAAATTTTCAGTAGTTAATTGCAAAGATATTGTAAGCAGTTTCAAAAGTCTTGATGCAAAAAAAATACGGCAGACCTATAGGGTCCTTCTGTGAAGACCATTTCTTCAATTATAGATATCATTGCACCCGATCTAGCAGCTGTGTTTAATAGTTGTGTTGCAAGTGATGTATTTCCTGACCTAATGAAGCATAGTAAAGTGGTTCCTTTATTCAAATACTGATCCAACAAATTTTTGGCCTATTTCTGTACTACCTACGCAAAGTAAGATTTTCGAAAAAATTATATTATAATAATTTTCTAATTGATTCATTCATTTTTGTGCTAACAAAATTTTCCATAAAATCAATTTGGGTTTATAAGGAATCGCTCTACTAAAGACGCAGGTAATGAACTTATAAAAGATGTGTTTGATGCCTAGGAGAACTCTCAGCATGCCTTCGGTGTTTTTTGTGATTTATCTAAGGCATTTGACTGCGTCCGACATGATATACTTGTCAGGAAATTACAACACTACGGTATTAGGAACATGGCTCTCAACCTTTTGACTTCATATTTAAATGATAGAATTCAAAGGGTTGACATAAATGGTAAAAAACCGCCCGGCTCTATAATCTCAATGGGCGTTCCATAAGGTTCAATACTAGAGCCGTTCTTGTTTTTAATCTATATTAATGACTTACCTTATTATGTAGAGAAGAATCACGAGATTGTATTGTTTGCAGATGACACTTCACTGTTATTTAAAATTAATAGGCAGTTATTAAACTATGACGATGTTAACAATGCATTAGCTAAAGTTGTGAATTGGTTCAATACAAAAAATCTTCTCCTCAATGAGAATAAAACTAATTGTATAAAGTTCTCGACACCAAATGTGAGACAAGTAGAATCCAATATACAATTAAATGGAACAGGGTTGGACCTTGTGGAGTCAACGGTCTTTTTAGGAATTACTATAGACGCTAAATTGGGGCAATGGGGTCCCCACATTAAAAAAATGTAGTAGGCTCAGATCAGCGGTTTATAAAAAAATTTGACTATTAACTGATGTAGACACAGCTAGAATACTTTATTTTAGTTATTTCCATAGCGTTATGACTTATGGCATACTGCTCTGGGGATGTTCTGCAGATATTAATTCTATTTTCATACTGCAAAAAAGGGCTATACAAGCGATCTACAGTTTAGCTTCCAGAGTTTCCCTTAGACAGAAGTTTAATGAAATAAACATTCTAACTGTTGTCTCTCAGTTTATCTATGAAAATCTAATGTATGTAAAGAAAAACATTAGCAGTTTTGATAAAAGGAGTGATGCTCATTCCATCAACACGCGAAATAAGCACAAGCTATTCGTACATGTAACGCATCTAGACAGAATATGTCATTCTTTTATGGGACAAAGTATACGATTCTATAATAAAGTTCCCAATGTTATCCGAGATTTGCCTATTAATAAGTTTAACATTACTATTAAAACTAAACTCTGTCAAAAAGGTTATTACAAAACTAGCTGACCCGCCAGCGGCTTCGCTCGCTTGGTCTCGGTGTAGTGTAAGTGCCGTTTTGGAACCTCGAGGTCTTGGGTTTGATCACCGGGTTGGGCAGTTATTTGGTTTTTCTGAGAAACAAAAATGTTCTTAATAACAGTCCGGAGACTGGAACAGTGCCCCGTGGATGGAAATAGACTCGCCCCCTGTTACATGATCACATGACCAAAAACATATATGGCGAAACGTAGGCGTTGAAAACAGCGCTGCTTACCCCTTCGGCAAAAGTATCGATTCACTCAAGATTACTAATATTACCGCCCCGCGGTTTCACCTCCGTGGTGGTGGGTGGTGATGGTAAGAAAAAGTATCCTATTAAGATACCGCTGCGTACCCCTTCGAGAATATATAGGCTAAATTATTGGTTATGATGTGTTTAAAAATAACATGTAAATATTGCGGGTGATAGATTTATTCAAAATTTGACTCACTATCTATCGAAATACTTGTTCTTTAATTTATACATAATTGGCTTTTTTTATAGAACAAAATTAAAA
This sequence comes from Selenia dentaria, assembly GCA_917880725.1. NCBI lineage: Eukaryota > Metazoa > Arthropoda > Insecta > Lepidoptera > Geometridae > Selenia > Selenia dentaria. The sequence goes on along the minus strand of OU862875.1, from coordinate 36,775,800 downwards.
TATAATGTACAATATTTACTTTAACATACGTAAGTTATGTAGGATATATTAAACTTGCTTACCTAAATTTATGTAAGGTTTTAGATTTGCTTTATGTGGTATTTTAATACGAAAATATGGCTTAAGTTATATGTAGTCCGGACGTATCTCTCTCTAAGTAAGTAAGATCTCACTCGCCCAGTTTAGTGATGTTTTTCTTTATTATTGCATACCAAAGACAACTAGCGCGTGATATCAATTTGTGAAGATTAACTGTCGAATGTCTCAACAAACTCACGATACCACCTTTGCATGACACCACACAAGGTAATCTTTGGTGTCGATTACTCCGGACTTGACTTCCAGCAGACAACTGCTCGGGACAGCGGCTTGGGCGGCCGCTCAGCGCAGAAGCGCGGGCAGTTGCTCAGCGCAGCAGCCCAGCGCAGCAGTTTAGGCAGCCGCTCAGGATACCTGCTCGGGACAGCTGAAAAACAAATGATTGTGTTAATATCTGTCGACGTACTACGATAAAATTCTGGACTTCAATCACCCGCACCACACTATGCAATGAAAACAAAGAAAAACATTCCATGCCTTACATACTTTATCAAGATCTCACTCGCACAGTTTAGTGATATTTTTCTTTATTAATGCATACCAAAGACAACTAGCGCGTGATATCAATTTGTGAAGATTAACTGTCGAATGTCTCAACAAACTCACGATACCACCTTTGCATGACACCACACAAGGTAATCTTTGGTGTCGATTACTCCGGACTTGACTTCCAGCAGACAACTGCTCGGGACAGCGGCTTGGGCGGCCGCTCAGCGCAGAAGCACGGGCAGTTGCTCAGCGCAGCAGCCCAGCGCAACAGTTTGGGCAGCCGCTCAGGATACCTGCTCAGGACAGCTGAAAAACAAATGAATGTGTTAATATCTGTCGACGTATTACGATAAAATTCTGGACTTCAATCACCCGCACCACACTATGCAATGAAAACAAAGAAAATCATTCCATGCCTTACATACTTTATCAAGATCTCACTCGCACAGTTTAGTGATATTTTTCTTTATTAATGCATACCAAAGACAACTAGCGCGTGATATCAATTTGTGAAGATTAACTGTCGAATGTCTCAACAAACTCACGATACCACCTTTGCATGACACCACACAAGGTAATCTTTGGTGTCGATTACTCCGGACTTGACTTCCAGCAGACAACTGCTCGGGACAGCGGCTTGGGCGGCCGCTCAGCGCAGAAGCACGGGCAGTTGCTCAGCGCAGCAGCCCAGCGCAGCAGTTTGGGCAGCCGCTCAGGATACCTGCTCGGGACAGCTGAAAAACAAATGAATGTGTTAATATCTGTCGACGTACTACGATAAAATTCTGGACTTCCATCACCCGCACCACACTATGCAATGAAAACAAAGAAAAACATTCCATGCCTTACATACTTTACCAAGATCTCACTCGCACAGTTTAGTGATATTTTTCTTTATTAATGCATACCAAAGACAACTAGCGCGTGATATCAATTTGTGAAGATTAACTGTTGAATGTCTCGACAAACTCACGGTACCACCTTTGCATGACACCACACAAGGTAATCTTTGGTGTCGATTACTCCGGACTTGACTTCCAGCAGACAACTGCTCGGGACGGCGGCTTGGGCGGCCGCTCAGCGCAGAAGCACGGGTAATTGCTCAGCGCAGCAGCCCAGCGCAGCAGTTTGGGTAGCCGCTCAGGATACCTGCTCGGGACAGCTGAAAAACAAATGAATGTGTTTATATCTGTCGACGTACTACAATACAATTCTGGACTTCCATCACCCGCACCACACTATGCAATGAAAACAAAGAAAATCATTCCATGCCTTACATACTTTATCAAGATCTCACTCGCACAGTTTAGTGATATTTTTCTTTATTAATGCATACCAAAGACAACTAGCGCGTGATATCAATTTGTGAAGATTAACTGTCGAATGTCTCAACAAACTCACGATACCACCTTTGCATGACACCACACAAGGTAATCTTTGGTGTCGATTACTCCGGACTTGACTTCCAGCAGACAACTGCTCGGGACAGCGGCTTGGGCGGCCGCTCAGCGCAGAAGCACGGGCAGTTGCTCAGCGCAGCAGCCCAGCGCAGCAGTTTGGGTAGCCGCTCAGGATACCTGCTCGGGACAGCTGAAAAACAAATGAATGTGTTAGTATCTGTCGACGTACTACAATAAAATTCTGGACTTCCATCACCCGCACCACACTATGCAATGAAAAACAAAGAAAAACATTCCATGCCTTACATACTTTACCAAGATCTCACTCGCACAGTTTAGTGATATTTTTCTTTATTAATGCTTACCAGCGAAGAAGAAATAGAACTTTTCTATGAAACAATAGAAAAAGCTCAAAGCATCGCAAGGGAGACACAGCTCATAATAGGAGATTTTAATGCAAAAATTGGCAAACCTAAATCATCAGAAAATTTGATTGCAGGAATACATGGAATAGGTGTTAGAAATGAAAGAGGACAGCGACTGATACAATTCGCTATGGAACATCGAATGAAAATTATGAATACTCTTTTCTACATAAAGAACAAGCACAGGTGGACATGGATTTCACCAGACCAGAAAACAAAAAATGAAATCGACTTCATATTAACTAACAAACCAGGCAATGTTACAAATATAGAGTTCCTAAAAACATCCTTTCCATCGGACCACAAAATGATAAGAGCAACTTTCACATCCCGCAATAAAAAGAAAAGCAGAAATACATTTAGACCTATCCCACAGACACCTAAAACAGAAGAAGATATTAAATGTTACACCAAAAAATTAGATGAAACCTTGACTAAACTTTCACTTGACCCTCCTGAGACGGTACAAGACTATTACAATAAGCTACAAGAAAGTATTATATTAGCAGCAAAATCTACAGCAAACCAAGTTCGATCCAGGAACAATATTCTACAAGAGCACACGAAACACTTAATACATAAAAGGACTAAACTACTAAACAACCCTAATCGGACAACAGAAGAAAAAAAGAAATTAAGAATTTTATTCAAAACAACCAACAAGGCTATAAGAAAAGACTACAAAATTTACAGAAATCAAATAATAGAAAATAAGTTACGACTACACAGAAGTACAAAAAAGGCTTTTAAAGAACTTGATTCAAAAAAGAATTGGATACAAGAACTCAAAAACAACAAAAAAGAAGCTAGAACAAGAAACGACATTTTAGACACTGCTACTAACTATTACAAACATATATATGCAACATCACCTACCGACAAAGATAAAGACGAATCACAAAGCAATAATCAGTTAAATAAAGAGCACATAAATACCGTTGTTGACATAATAGAGGAAAGAGACATACTGAGGCACATAAAGAAGCTCAAACCTGAGAAAAGCCCAGGGCCCGATGGCATTAGCAATGAGCTATTAGTAATAGGTGCTAAACTGCTTTGTACACCTCTAGCCAAACTATTCAACATGATTATAGATAACGAAACAGTACCAAAAAACTGGTACTCATCAGACATTATCCTTATATACAAGAAGGGAGACTCTAAAAACATTGCAAATTATAGACCAATAAGCTTGCTGTCTAGTATATATAAGCTCTTTACTTCACTGCTTCTAAGTAGAATCACAAAACAAATAGATGCCTACCAACCCACAGAACAAGCTGGCTTTCGCACAGGATTTTCAACAATAGACCATATTCACACGATGGAACAGGTTATAGAACAATACAAAGAATTCAACAAACCTCTCTACATAGCGTTCATCGACTACACAAAGGCATTTGACAGCATTTCACATAATGCCATCTGGAACGCTCTCAATGAATGCAACATAAACATTAAGTATATCAACATCCTAAAAAATATCTATAACCATAGCACTAGCCAAGTTAAACTGGAAAAAAGAGGAAAGGATTTTCTATATGCAGAGGCGTGAGACAAGGGGATCCAATATCCCCAAAACTTTTTATTGCGGTACTCCAGAACATATTCTCTAAGTTGGATTGGCACAGCAAAGGCATTAGAGTATATGATAGATATTTAAGTCACCTGAGATTTGCTGATGACATCGCTATTTTCTCTGAACATGTAGAAGGCCTAAAAGAAATGTTAAATGCCCTAAATAACGAAAGCAAGAAAGTCGGGCTAATGATGAATTACAGTAAAACAAAAATAATGACTAACAGCACTCTATATAAAGTTTCAATTGATAAGGAAGAAATAGAATATGTAGATCACTATATATATCTTGGTAAACTTGTAACTTTCAGCGCTAACAATAATATCGAGGAAATATACCGCAGAATAAACTTAAGCTGGAAAAAGTACTGGAGCCTTAAAGAAATACTTAAGGGAAAGTTTCACTCTAGTCTAAAGAAAACTGTAATGGACACCTGCATTTTACCAAGCTTAACCTATGGTTGCCAAACATGGGTTCACACCAACAAAACCAAACTAAGCATCAGAACCTGCCAAAGGGCGATGGAGAGAAGCATACTGAAAATAAAGAAAAAAGACAAAATTAACAGTAAAACTATCAGTTCTATAACGAATATTGCAGATGCACTCGACTTCAGTCTTAAACAAAAATGGAGATGGGCTGGCCACATAGCACGAATGACCGACAATAGATGGACTAACAGAGTCACCAAATGGTTAGGCCCACGAGGAAAAAGAAAAGTAGGAAGACCTAAAACGAGATGGGTTGATGATATCCGGAATACAGCAGGACCAAATTGGTTCAACCGAGCCAAAGACAGAAAAAATTGGCAAGAATGGGAGGAGGCCTATACCCGAAAGGGGTCCTTAGCTTAAACTAAGAAACCTAATATACACATATTATGTTAAATGTAAAAAAAAGGAAACAATAAAAGGCTTATTATTATTATTATTATTATTATTATCTGTCCAACAGACATTTGGAATGGATGGGCTGTTCCGTACATAAAGGAACTATTTTGGAATGTTTCATTGCATTAACTTGCGAGTTACAAATTTTTAACTGGTGCCGTGGAATACATCAAACTTTAAGCGGAACAGTCCATACCAAACTGCAGAAGGAAATGACTGAAATGCAAAAACTTGCATATAATAAGTTTGTTAAAACTAAAAAATGTAATTTGTTTTTTTACTAGGCAATAAAATCACAAACCAACAGTGTCGATAATTGAATAGTAAATAATAATACTGCCATTTTAGTTATAAATTTTTGTGTGTTCTTTACTTCGAAAGCCTTTGTTGCCGAGCTTTTTTGTTTGCGTCATCTAGATCTTGTTCTTTTAAAGAAAGTGACAAATTTATTCGTTTGCATTGTCTGCGAACCAATAACTGTCCTAAACGATGAAACAAAATATGGAAAACAACACTTTTGTGTTCCTCGCTTGTGAACCAGGAATGGTCATAATTTTCATAAAATAATGTCATTGCCAGAAGGCACACATTGGGTTGGTGTAGGAATGGCAAGAATTCTGCTTCAAAAACGGTAACTGATATTTGCACAGTCTTACATAAATTTAGTGATGGATAACATAACGATTTTTTTCCTCCCACCACTCCCGCAGTTTGATGTAAGAATACATTTGACTTTCTATATCATGTGTTTGTAAGCATGATTGACATTTAGCACACGGGCGGGATTTTAACGTATATGCTAAATAACCAGCAAGGTAAACTGTAGGTTGGCCTTCGATTTTGATTAAATTGTTTTCAATTCTTTCATCATCACATTCTGGAAAATCTGGTATATTTAAATTCGATAGTTTAAAACAAGTTATATCCTGATTAAGAGTATCATTTTCTTCGGCTTCATTGATTTCTTCCAGTTCATCTTTCTGTAGATCTATATAATGGTTAAGATCAGTTAGTAGCTTGTTGGCGTCTCTTTGGCAGTTAGAGTTACGGCTGTTGGAGCTTGTAATTCCGGAGATAATTGAAGTCCATAAAGCTGTAACAAAAGCTGCACAAGTGGGATTCCTATCTGTGGGATTGTGCTGGCGGATAGCTCCGAATAGGTTTTCCAAACTGTCTTGGTTTAACTGTCTTAAATTTACATATTTGAATCCCAACTTGTGCACCTCATTCCAAATGTCTTGTAAGCAGCTAAGTGTCATGCAATAACCTTCAATGCATTTAACATTTTTTGCTTCAACAGCGGATGCTTTTACAAACTTTACTGTTCTTAATTTTTTTCGAATTAGCGAGATTGTTCCATCCGTTCATAAGTTATAGTGTGACCAGAAAAAATAGGGGTTCATTTTTATGTTTAAAGATTTACACTATCAAGTAAACATAACAAATTGGTGCAGGATATTTTGTGTTAATCATGGGCATATATCACATTTTTGCTGCTCCATTATTGTTCGACCAATATATTGTCCACCAATGCTTTTACTACTGGAAACAAATTAAAATAAATTATATTTACCTAAGTTTTCTTCGGATTTTCTCTTTCTGATCTTGTTGTTGTCACTTTGATTGGGACCAGACGTTTCGCTATGTGATATAATGTGCATGTCCTGGTGACTTGTTGATAGCTCTACGACAGGTTTGCAGGCAGGCCTTGGTAGTAAAATAGAAAACGTCAGATAATCAAATCAAATATTTGGGAACTAATCTGATGAATCCTAACATCAAAAACTTCTACTGGGTTTGTTAATGTTGAGCATTAGCTATTCTGCATTATAAAAGTTTGTTGACATATTGGACAAAAATACGAGTGCTCTACCTTCGAGACATTTAGTATTTTAGTTTTACGTACAACTGCGATAGGCAAATATTGCGCGTACCATCAATTGAATGACTTTTCTTTGTACTTAGCATAAAACAAATTACCTACCAAATAACAGAACAGACTTCAACACCAAAAACTGTGAAATAACCTGTTGAAGGTACCATGATAGTTCAAAGTACCTTTTATCACAATAGTGCGCCAGGTACCGACTTCGACAAGTTGTTTCACACTTTTTGGTGTTGAAGTTGGTTCCATTTTTGGTAAAAAAAATTACCTATGACCTGACTACCTGTGACCCTTGCTAATGGATCGATTGTCATTCACCGTAAATGATGATGTCACCAAAATACTTGTCAGTTATTGGAGTGTAACACAAAAACTGCTTGACCGAATTTGATAAAATTTAAATGGGACCACTTCGGAAGTGAACTCAACCAAATAAAAAAATAAATGAGGGGTAATGGGGTAGAAATCGACCATCATACACAAAAAAATACTTACACACAAACATATAACCTCCTCCTTGTTTAAAGTCGGTTAATTATAGGAAAGTGATCTTGAAACTTACTTCTCTGGGATGGATATGACCCAGCCTCTGAAGGCAGTAGCTGTAGTATGTTAATGGACGCTTGTTCATTGCTGGTTGACGGCATAACTGCTGATGGTAAGGGTACTGTAAGGAAGGAATTCTTCATTAGTAGGTAATTGATAGATATCTCTATAATAATGCTAGTACTGATGGATATTCAGCCATAATAAGTCTTGGATGCTGCCACCGCAGTGTCAAATGTCTCCAAAGAACTTGTGTGCAAAGCGCCAAGTTGATGTTTAAAGCGTACAATAGAACCACACACATTGCAGTTCCTGGAAAAGTAGGTAGATTTCTGTGAAATCTATTGTATTTTTGGCCAAATATGGTGAATCGCCATTTAACGGGTTACAGGTCTTGGTTACAGTAGGTAACACTAAAAATGAACATCTTGCAAATCTGGCATGTTGCATTTCCGTGTGATTTCTAACAGATTCTAATTTGGTAATTGACCGGCTATGTAGGTATGCTTATCATGTAGTTGCTTAATCATTTGTTAAGCTATAGTTAGTTAGTTATAGTTATTGGCTTTTGTTAAGCAACTTCTTAACCTATATTGTAATTATAACTGTAAGCCCCCCAAATAAAATGATATAAAATAATGTAACCTAACCTAAACAATTACAACTACACACTTACCATTTTCTTTCTGTTTTACATGAAGGGGGAAGTCTACAAGTTGACTCGTTGACAATGGTGGTGCAGAAAGCTTCAGTTTCGGAACAGCATGTCTCTTGAGCCGGTTTCCTTTTTTATTCCAATCATTCTTTTCAAAATGATCACCGCATACATAACGCAGTTGATGGAGCTTTTCAATTGGTAAATATATCAGATTCTCATTGCCAACAGCGCGTACCCACTCTTAACAGCTGGAACATATTTATATTATATAAAAAAATATAGTTCTATTTCAACCAAGTTCTATTTCACACAAGGCATCTATCAATGGTAAATTAGAAATCAAATATCACCTATCTGGTTCTCATCATTCAAAGCCTTATAACTGCTCAACACCCTATTTACAATAGGAATAATACTGTTTTCTTCTTAATCTATTGTATTATTGGCCAAATATGGCGACTGGTGAGTCTATGGGTTGATACCTATATAGTAGCCCAAAGCTTTAGAGAGAAAATTGAGATTCTTAAACAGGACTAAAACATGAACTGTTTAACTTTATAGCACTCTATTACTAGTGCGTTCAAATAGGTCCCTTCTGAGCGTTTTTAGCGAAAATAACGCTAAAAACGCTCACAAGGGGCGTTGAATTGGGAATCTGCGTGTGAAAATGTTGTTCATGTATCTTTTTGTTCAGCTTCAGTTCAGCTGAAAAAAAGGTATTTTTGCCACCAAAATGTGCAATTTTTGATCCACGTTCGGAGCATGGTTGTTTGTGATTGTTTTTTGACAGCTATGTATTTGACGGCATAATCATGCGATTTTAGGTCTTATGCTCAGTTGAGAGTTCGAATAGAGTGTGGGCAAAAGTGGCAAAAATAATGTTTTTGAGCTTTACAAATGCTTTAATAAAAGAGCCATCAATGACAATGCCACCAATGCCCTAAACGCTAAACGAATGCACCTTACACTTTACAAAATACTACATAGACATGTGTTCGAGGAAGACGTCTTTACCTATCTTGCCTCTTATTTTTAAAAAACAAACTGCTAGTGCGACTGCTGCATATCAGTCTGAATTGAAGGAGCTTTTAAAACTGTCAAGCAAGAAATAATTACATTCTTCAAACCATTGCCTAAGCCTTAAGTTAAGCAAAATGTAAAAAAACTTTACCATTCCATATTCACAATTTCTATATTCGCGGCATATTTATGGAACATATACCCCGCGAATAAGGAGCTTATACTATGTATCTAAGTATGTAGCATATCAGTCATTAGGTTACCATAGTACAGGCTCTGCCTAGTTTGGGATCTGAAGACCTTTGTGTGAATGTTGTCCCATATTATTAATAGTTCTACAGCTTAGTGCTCAGTAAATTCATGGATACAAAACAGCCTAAAAATCTCAGTAATGTTTGTACACTATTGCTGCACATGTTGCATGTCACCTGGCAATACCCCCGCAGTACATGTAGGTATGTGATTGCTTGTTTATAACAATTGCTTAATCAAAATAAAATTGTTTATTTTGTATAGGCCTACGCGGGCAAAATTTTTTTTTCTAAAATCTACAACCGATTCGGAATGCAACCACGACTGAGAAGATCCGGCAAGAATCAGTGTTGTAACAGATGTTATAATTATTATTATATTGCTGTTATGATTGAATTTCTTACAAATGTGGGTGACTTGCAACGTAACTGCTATACAAGCATTTTAAAATGAGACATATAAGATTATTGTACCTGAGAGTAGGTCAACACCTGCATACTGACAGAGTAAAGTATTTCCAACATGCCTTGATAGTAATTACTATCCTACATCAAGGTTGTTTGTGAATTCAGGGTACATAAATGTTGATATATTTAAAACTATGCACTGCTACCTAATTACACTTTTGTGTGACTAGCGCACTGAATAAATTGTGAAGTTGATGTTGTTATACTCATATATTAGTAGATACTAGGTTATGTACTGACCGGTTTTCATCAATCGGAAATTTAGAAAAAAAAGAGATCCCTTCTCCGGATCTCTTCTGATCTCCTGTCTTCCACAGATTTCACACTTTCTGTGACTGCTTCGAACCATTTGATTAGTTCCATACAGATTTAGATTTCAGAGTGACTGTCTCACAACACAAGCAGAGTCACTGTTTCAAAACACAAGCAGAGTCAGTATCTTAATTCAACGGCACGATCCGGATACAGAGGAGGAGCAGATGCCCACTCGACTCGATGTAAACAGAAAACACAGAAAAAACAAAAATACAGAAAATTCGCCTCGAATCACAAAATCGCACATAAAAACCGCTCAAATGTTATTTTTGAGTTTTTTTACAGCAGTGTTTCTACTATGAATTTCCCTAAAACTACTATGACAGACGCAAATATTCCTTGAAACTTAAAAATTACTAGCTAGCATTATTACATCATTCTTATTATATTGTTCGGTAGTGGTTCGGTACTGAACAATATGATAAAAAAATGTTTTTAAACACAATTGTGCTCAACAAATTATATTTATGATAAAATAATTATTGCTAATTGTCTGAGTTTTTATCAAATGGCATTATTAATTTCATTTTTCTTACGTTGGTAGAAGTGCGTATACAATTTCCATACATTTCTAAAATTATAGGCAGTTTCGAAGGACTAGACTGGACGGGATGGCATTCGTGTTCGAGACGCCGCACAGTACGGACCTCTCTGGGACTTCGTTACGCTACCAGTCGAATATACGAAACCTATCAGTGATTTGTGGAGTTTTATTTGGAACAGAATATAAGTGACGTCAATTATTATTTAAAAAAAAACATCATGAAGGTCTCTTCTCCGTCATCAGAAGTGGGATCAGAACAAGCTCTGGTCCCAACCACATCCTCATCGACTTCGATTCAACCTGTCACGACTGGAACAGCGCAGGGCAGTACCAGGCTGATAGACCCTGCCTCATTGAACACTTCAGGAGTACCAGCAAACAACTTTAATACCGTGCAGCCCATCACAACGGGAATTACCACAGGCACAACGTATACACCAATTGCTGCGTAAATACCAGCTTCCTTAGGGGTACCATTCACATCAATGGGACTCGCATCTTACAATCAAGAAGTATACCTTCCAGGGGTACCCATCGCTGCTGGATCGGCCAATACTGAATAACCTGATTGACAACAATCCAGTGGAAGGTTTTACCTTGGAAGAAGGCGTACTAAAGAAGCACGTCCTAGACACGATATTCGCCCAACAGCTGCGAACTGTAGTACCGAATTTCTTCCAAATGGAGTTTAATTAACTCCTTCTACACCACACTCAAGCACCCAGGTAGGGAGAAAAACCTACTGCATTAATAAGATGAGCACCACGATCCAAAGATGTGTTGATTTCTGCATAGTATGTAGAACTTGTAAAGGCACATCTGGGTGTGCCCTACGAAATTATCAGGGTTCTTGAAAATGACCGCTACATGGTGAAAAAAAGTGGTCGGCAGAAAGGCCGCTCCAGAAAAATCGCCCACGATCAACTTCGGCGTGCTCCGCAACCGGGAAACCAAGGTGCCGTGTCGGCGGGAGATGGTCTCGATACACTGCAAAACAACGTTGCAACCGCCCCTGATTCAGTGTCGTCCACATCTCAAGCTGGCCAGTCAGTCCAGATAACTCACGACGACAAACACGCGTCATCGGATTAAAACCGGCGAGTATGAAATTCATTATGTTTTACGATATTTTCAACTAGAATCTACAAAAATAAAATGTCTGGAGAGTGATACCTCTGAGCTAAACCATGTGTTACCCTTGAGCTAGCCACGAATCATTGATGCATCCACAAGTGACCTCTGAGATACCGTGGGGACGCCTTGTGGAACTATGGGTAGACACGTATACACCACAGATTCAAAATTAATAAGGCAGTGCACTTAAGATGTCTTAGTGTACTGTTCTAATCTACAAAAGTAAAATGTCTGGAGTGATACCTCTGAGCTAACCATGTGTTACCCTTGAGCTAACCACGTGTTACCCTTAAGCTAACCACGTGTTACCCTTGAGCTAACCATGGATCCTTGATGCATCCACAAGTGAACCCTGAGATACCGTAGGAACTATTGGTAGACACGTATACACCTCAGATTCTAAATTAATAAGGCAGTGCACGACGTCTTTGTGTACTGTTGTAGCAACAATAAACTTAATAAAAATAAGCAACATGGGTTGCTTAATGATACCTACTTGAAAGAAAAACGCTTTCATTAATTCAGGCATCAAACATCACAACACAGGCAGGCATAGAGCCTGCGCCCACAACTGTCAGAATGGCAGTGTCGGTGGGCTTGCACACTTCAAAACATATAGAGATCGGAAACACGAGTCTGGAATGAACTCAAAATCAAATCGGATTTGTTTATTGTGGTTGGGTAATAGATTGCGTTTAAAAACATTAGAGTAATACATTAATATTGCTTATGATTAGATGCAGATTATTTTTGATGTATTCTTTTTGTAAGAGAGTTGCATTTCTAAAGTGAAAGCAAGTGTCATTGATTTATCACGTGTTAAAAATAGATTTACACATGCTAATAGCTTTTAAAATAGTTTAAAACGTTTCGATTATCAAATTGTAACATTTTGTAATGTAAAAACTATTTTATTGTGCAAGGATAGGTGTTTTGTTTGTTGATGCAGCTAAAGAATCTTCGAGAGGTTACTAATCGCTAGGACTCCTAAGTTTACATAACAGTTGTGTTAATGTAACAAACAAGATAAAGCAACGTAAGTTGTTTATAGACTCACTACTCAGAGAATATCTCATTCTTTGCAGGACAGCGATAATTAACAGCAGTCTGCGAGAGTTAACGAGTCAACAAGGCTGGTGCAGAGCGCGCACCACCTGTCAGTATGGCCGTATCGGTGCAGATACAATAATTAGCCAATAATAATTAGTCTATAACAATTAGATTTGTTAAATTGATTATTTGAATTGATTTATAAAACATAGATTCATACTTTTGAAATTGTTTACAGTTAAATTATTCCAATTAAAATTAATAATTTAATTATTCTTAAAATGATTTAAGTTTATTATAATGTACAATTAATTATAAATCGCATGCCATCACTTTGTATTGCAATCTTAATGTTTATAAAACGACCACGTGCAAAAATAGGATTTCATCCGGTCCTTTACAAAGGCATAAGTGGTGCTTTAGCCAACACTTCGAGGCCTGTTTGGTATTAAAAAAACAAAGTAGTTTAAAAACAGAAACATTTTGGATGGATAGTTACATGTACACACAAGTAAAATTTGAAAAATGTAATATTGACTTCCATTCTATTCAGTTATTGGAGTATATCTCCAAAACTACTAGACCAAATTCGTAGAAATTTAAATGGGACCACACGGGAAAGACCAGCTTTCAAACAAAAAAATTGAGAATTGGTTCACCCAGTCGAAAGTTATGAGGTAACAAACATAAAAATAATAATACAGTCTCATTGACTACCTCCTCCTTTTTTTGGAAGTCTGTAGAAAATGGTTAAATGGTAAGGCTATTGATATGAAATCTAATGATTAGTGATAAGGGAGATAATGGGCTATAGACGAGACTACGGCACCTGTCAATTTCAGTCTCATCTTAAAATATTGAGGTGACTTGCCACCCACTAAATGGGCCCCCCCATAAGAGCCATCATCAATGGTAACAAAAGGGGCAATGTTGGCGTGGATGGCAAAAGGGTGTCGAGAGGTTTGCTGCGGTTTCACTAGAACGCTACTACCGGCGTCATGCCCTGTAACATTTCCACCCTTGGAACTTTTTGTTACTTGCTCTTGCGTCTCCACCCCCAGACGGCCAATTAAAGCAAGCCGGGGTCAGGGGTCTCATTTAGCCTCAGAGAGAATCACGGTGTCACAGTATAAAGATGCAACAGTATGGAAACTAAGCCTAGTTGATCAAATAATTATCTATGCCCCATTGAAGCCATAGGGTTCTCACTTTTAATGTTTTAAAGTATTGTTTTTTTTTTAAATAAAAAATTCGTTGTTCTGCTGTAGACATTAAATCTAGTTAATTCTAGTTTACTAATAAAATGTATGTAGGTGTATCATGGCGTCGGTTAATCTTGATAGTTTAAAATACGGAAAACTGTTTAGTATTGACACACAACTACTTGTAGATCTTAGGAATTTTTGTAGGTTTACTACACTAACTTATCATTATTTTTATTTTTTATGACTATCAGAAACTGACACATCTTTGACAGAAAAATATTGAGAGAAATAAGCACATCATTACGATCTAGACGTAGGCGGAGATCTTGTTATTTTGTCTATGCTGAAACTAAAACAAAATAAATAATATCGCGAAGCCAACCAAATTGAAAATCAGTACTAATGATCTATATTATCTCTATATATCTATAATAATATATATATCTATCTAATATATATAATTATATATATCCTCCAACGCACACTATTGTGATAGATACGATTGAATTTGAACTTTGTGCAGCGGTAATAAAGTGCAAATTGACTCTTTGGCGTTAGGAACGCACCTACATTGCTTAGACAACAGTGAGTACTTGTTATTTAATATGAACTTTATAGAATAGCAATAAAGTTCAAATTGACTCTACATTTTAGTTAGAAAACGTAAAAGTGTAAAGTGTCAAAGTGAAGCGTGTCTTGCCCTACTGATAGCATTATTATGTTCTCTTTTGTAAGGCAACACACTGGAGCTAATATTTGTAGTACCTAAGTAAAAACATTGTAAAACATCTATATAAAAAAGAATGGCCCCGAGTTTCTTGCCGCTTCTTCTCGGTAGGCTCTATATATTTTGGAACGCGGCGGTAGTCTTTAAAGTAAATTATAATGAAAAATTGACGTTCATAAGTGCGTCTTTCATGCCTAAATTGAATAAATGATTTTGCAGTAAGGAAGTGAAACCCCCGTGAGCTCTTCCCCTAGTACATATAATTGTCTGTGCCCCCTAGTATATATTTTGGTCTATGCTCGTCCCTACTGGTGATTGTTGGGGGGGCGTTCCGTACCTCAGAGCGCGGATGTTTAGTTGTTTTTTAACTCGCTCTGAGGAACGGAACGGCACGGTTGTTTTCTAACCTCAAATAAACTTTGCAAATTCGACATCGACATATCACTTGGTCCTTACCTAATATGCGTTGAGATGAGAGAAGAAGAAGAATTTTGTTGTAGTCTGATTGGTCAAAGTTATGTCAGATGCGGGTTGCAAACGATTACCGATCGATTTCGATGGTTAAAAAGTTGCGACGCTCCGAGGTTCGGAACGCTCGAGTTAGAACAACCGAGTGCTTTACCCTGAGGTTCGTAACGGCCGCGGCGTTAGAGCGAAAAGTTGCACTCCAAGTGCACTCCGAGTGCGCTCTCACCGAGGTTCTGAACGCGGCCCTTCTTCAAACAACCAACTCGCCACTTGACGTTGAAAGATGAAAAGAGCTCGAGGGTTTTTTTCTCCGATTAAGGGAAAACCTATTAGTACATTGACGAGCCATAGACTACACCTATAAACAGGATTTTTGGAAACTCGTATAAGTACCTAGTTAAAGGTTGACAAGGGACTATAGCAATGAAGAGACGTATCCAAGCAAATGCTCCGAGGTTATAGTATAGCTTGACAAAAAAAAACGTAACAATATGATAATATTTTTTGATTACAACACACACTATAAAGTAATAAACAAGTGATTAAACGAACTTCCCCGAAGTGAAGTTCTATCATTATTATATCAGTCGCTTCATTCAAAGATATGATTTGATTACTAGGTAGTCCCCCTAACGTACTAGGTAACTTCGCACGTTTTTTTAAAGTTGTTAAGCGATAAAATGACTGAAAACGTATTTCCGCCCTGTCTCGCATCTAGGTACCCATCTTGACGCTTACTCATTTCTTTAGAGCTATTATATAATTAACTGCAAAACTTTCTACATAAGGGAATATCCGGGGAGGGACCATATCTTCGAATGAAGCGACTCATATAATAAGGATAGAACTTCACTTCGGGGAAGTTCGTTTTATCACTTATTATATTTCTCGCTTCATTCTTCAGATATGATTTCATTACTAGGTAGATGTTAAGAGCAGAAAGTTTTACAAATAAAATATAATGGCTACCATAAATACAATACATATTTTTATTTATGACAAATTGTGATTCAGCAAACAATAGGTTCTGTTATATAAACGAGCAAATGAGTTAGACGAGCTAGTCCAGCCTGCTGTCTTACGAATTGTTTCGATATTGACGCCAGCTAAGTTAGCGGCCGAGGTGCTAGCATGTCGGGTGCTGTGTGCGCTAAATACAGCGACGTCAATTCCGCTCCCTGACAGCACTTGTTTTAGCCATCTACTGATAGGCAGGTAACAGCAAAAATGAATAAATAAGGAAAATAATATATACAGAAGGTATTTTTAAATAAAAGATGTAACTCGCATTATTATTTTAATCTTGCAAACATTATAATTTTATACTTCCGTATATTATTAAATATAATATTTATTACAATTTGTTATAATTAAGACTATTGAAGTACATAATATACATTTAATAAAGTATATACGAGTAAACAAACTGTACAATGTACATCTATATAATAGGAAGTAACATTTTACCTGAGATGTTCACTCTGAGCTTGCCTAGGGACGACTGACTGCTGCGCAAAGTTTCCTCCCTTTTTATACAACACTAACAACTTCGGCAGTCAATGACAATACCACCAAACTATTACAATTTTAGTAAATAATTTAATTAAAGGTATGGAAGGTATGTATAAATCACTAATTGAATTTTAAGCATTATTACAATATTGTTACAACTGATTACATACAATTTGATATTTATTAGAACAAACAATAATATAGTCATATAAGGTATTCTTGGTTCAAACAAATCCACCTACATAAATATTTTAACATGAAATAAGTATTACGAATGTTATAATAGTATTATATTGGAATTTACAATGATAATTATGTACTTAAAATTTAAAACATTCTATAACCTAAAACTAAACTTTTATGACTCAATATTTCCTTAATCTGTCACGGCCATACTGACAAGTACTTCGTTCTCGAAGTACCCCAACTTCATACTCGTATTCAAAAGTGATTGATCTCTAGTTTTGCCATGTCAATTATCTAGACATGCAAATGACAACCATAGTTTTTTTTGTATACCGATTACCTAGACATGCTTTGTCCCCTTCACCCGCTGCCAGTGAGATAGACAAGCACCAAGTAAACGGTCGACCAGCGGATTCATTATATCAATTGCCTAGACATACTGACTCCCTCCACCCGCTGCCAGTGGGATAAGCCAAGTACCAAGCAATTAATCGACCAGCGGAAAATATAATATAATATAATCAATCACTTTTAAAATTCAACTTGCCAATATCAAATAGTCAAAATATAAGTACAACAATCTTTAATAAACAAAAAGTACTTAATTTAATAATTATAATTTGAAGACGTTAGGGCATTCTCAACAACCACGTTTTTTTCAACTAATGCACCTGGCCAGTATCTTAACTTTTCTTTGGGGATAGTTATCTTTCATATACTACCTCTACCTCTCAGATCATTACGTCTGTGATCCTGACTAACATATATCTACTAAATCACCTACCGCAAGAGGTATATTGTTACGCCGTGTTTTCAGCAGTTTGAATGAGACGTTGTTTTACTAACTCTCGGTCAGCTTGTATATTAATTTGTTGTCTGGTGGATTCATCGTCCAATACGGCATCTAACTGGGCCTATACACATGGTATTTTACCTTCAATACCAATCAATAAGCGGAGAGGAGAGAATCTAGTTGATTTTTGAATAGTTGTATTTATCGATTGCTGGATCCTCCACAATTCGCTTGGCCTACCTGACGAGTAATGACACATTGTGTTAAGCATGTCACATATCGTGGAGACTAACGTTCTACTTGACCATTATTTCTTGGAGTACCTGAGCTATTAAATGGTGATGAATATATAACTGTTTAAAAAGAGATTGAACTTGGTTAAGCTAAAATTTGTGTCTCGGTCTGTAATTACTAGAGAAGGAGTGCCAAATAAAGTTATAATATCACGTAATACCGGTACCACTTCATGAGAATTTAATGTTGTTTGAGGGTTTTAACAAGCCAAATTTTGCAAAGCCGTCTACTACTAGTAATATATGTTTATATCCTTCATCCGATTGAGGAAACGGTCCTGTGAAGTCTAAATGTATAGTATGAAAGGTTTATATAGCTGTTTTTCTTAGGGTATAAAAACCCTTGCCTAGGGCTATGGTGACCCTTCCTTTCAACACAAACAAACAATGAGACCTATTTTTTAACATATACTGTTAGACCAGGAAACCAGAAATGCTTACAGATTTTGTTGAATGTTTTATCAAAACCTACATGACAATTTTCGGCGTGAAAATTGTCGCAAAATACTAATCTACGAACCTTTTGGTATATACTACTTCGGTTCAATATTAGGATGTATTTTATAATGTAATAAGTTGTTTCTTATAATGTATTGATTTTGATTAATATCTCCTGTACGTGTCCTATCTATCAAACATTGTGTTTCGGTGGCATTTTGCTGTGCTTTTCCAACCAAGACTGAGGGTAATTTATGGCATTAACTGTACATGGTAAAGGTGGGATCTCAACAGGATTACGGCTGAGAAAATTAACGTGGCCTATGTATTTCCCTTTCTTGTATACGATTTCAAATTGAAAATCTTGTAGATTCATACGTCCACCAACGAGCAACCTTGTGACCTTTTTTATTCATTATACATTTAATTGCATTGCAATCTGAAATTGTTTTAACTTTTATTCCAATACGGTATACTCGACAGTGTTTAAGAGCGTTGTAAATAGCCAACGTTTCTAAATCGTATTTAGACTCGGCGGGTGATGTTCGCTTACTGAAATATGCTATAATTTTCGATTCGTTGGCAGCCTTTTGTATTAAAATAGCACCATAGCCTAACGAACTAGCATCAGTATACAATTCAGCAGGTAAATTTTAATCAAAAATAGTAAGTGGGGGTGAAGATGTAAGTTGATCAATTACATATTTTCTCGCATCATCCTGTTCGAGTCCCCATTTTTGTTTTTTTTTGTAGAGAATGGTATATGTACATCACCAATGTATACTGAAGGAAAATCTAAATGCGGGTCTGGTGATTGCCCTTTGAAAAACAGATGGCCCATTACAAATACCAAAAGGCATCTTTTTAAATTCATAACAGCCATCTGTGGGCCGATAATGTACAATATTGCTGTTTTTTTTGTTTGTTTAAGTATTAGTTTTAATTCTCCAGTTTTTACGGTACCATTGTTGCTTAACATATTTAAATGTTTTTCCAAAAATGCTTACGATTTTCTGCTGCAAGATATTACCTAAATCTTCAATTTTATAAATTAAAGTTTTAATGACAATTTCATTATTGTTTGGTATAAAATGAACTTTCATAGTAAAATTTTGCTTACGTCTTATTTTACTACCACGAAAATCAGTGGTTAATTAAATATCAGGGTGTTGGACAGCATTTCTACCAATCAAGTGATCGTAACAAAAATTATTATTTTTGACTACAAATAAGTCAATTCCAAGACATACATCAAATCGAACTGGTATGGTCATTACACCGACTGTCTCTACAACGCCGCTACTTATTCTGCTAAGACTTAATGGACATTATATAGTATTATAGTTTAATCGTTTTGCAAATGATTATTTTATTGTACTACAGTTGGCTCCCGTATCTATGAAACTTTCTATAACTATACTATCAATTGACACGTTGGTTAGTTTTAAGTCCGCCCTAAAAAAAATAACCTCACTACTAGCTGAAGGTTCATCAGAGCTTACACGTGCTTTATGGAAGCACACTGATTCAGTGTGGCCACCTTTTTTACTGAGTCCACAAAACCGTTCTTTCATTACATTTTTAAAACATTGTGATGCAATATGGCCGAACTTTCCACATGTAAAACAATTTTTTTCTCCTTATTACGAAAATTACTTAAGGATGTTTATGTTTTGGAGGACCTGTCACATTGTTAGAATCGCTATCCTCGAGTGGCCGTTTTTTTCAAAGGAAGTCAATAGAGAAATAAGTTCAGATGTAGTCTTAACGTTGCTGTTGAAGGATGCCATTCTAACGTTTACATCACTATTCACTAATACTACCACAGACTAGTTCTATCAACTGGTTTTCCGTAAATGCTATCTTAGTTATATGAAGTAACCTTACTTTCCCGAACGTACTCGCAGTATGAGTCTGCCGCTTCCGATGAGTATACAACCGATTTTAGTCAGTTTTCAGTAAGGTTACGTTTTTCAGGGTATAAATCAGTTGAGTCATTTCGAAAGTTGTCTCACGATCGTCCACTAGATGGGTCCCAAGATTCAAACCACAATAAAGCAGAGCCTTTTAAGGCCTTACCTGCTTTAGCAACTGTCGCAATACTGCTTCATCCAAACTCCTTAGAGAACACCTCAATGTTGTTACACCAACTTTCTGCACCGTGGTCGTTAGTCGCCGGATCAAAAATAGGCAGCGCCACGTTGTCGTCTGGACGACGGTTGGTCGAGACAGCATCGCTGATTGCTTTAAGAAGACTCTAAGGTCGGCAGGATCCATTCTGAAACTTACAACAATTGTATTAGAATAGGTTCTAGTAGGTCTTATCCCACTTCTGATAACAGCAAAAATGAATAAATAAGGAAAATAATATATACAGAAGGTATTTTTAAATAAAAGATGTCACTCGCATTATTATTTTAATCTTGCAAACATTATAATTTTATACTTCCGTATATTATTAAATATAATATTTATTACAATTTGTTATAATTAAGACTATTGAAGTACATAATATACATTTAATAAAGTATATACGAGTAAACAAACTGTACAATGTACATCTATATAATAGGAAGTAACATTTTACCTGAGATGTTCACTCTGAGCTTGCCTAGGGACGACTGACTGCTGCGCAAAGTTTCCTCCCTTTTTATACAACACTAACAACTTCGGCAGTCAATGACAATACCACCAAACTATTACAATTTTAGTAAATAATTTAATTAAAGGTATGGAAGGTATGTATAAATCATTAATTGAATTTTAAGCATTATTACAATATTGTTACAACTGATTACATACAATTTGATATTTATTAGAACAAACAATAATATAGTCATATAAGGTATTCTTGGTTCAAACAAATCCACCTACATAAATATTTTAACATGAAATAAGTATTACGAATGTTATAATAGTATTATATTGGAATTTACAATGATAATTAAGTATGTACTTAAAATTTAAAACATTCTATAACCTAAAACTAAACTTTTATGACTCAATATTTCCTTAATCTGTCACAGGCGTAGTAACAACTTTGCGTGGCCGTTTATGTGTCAGCAGAAGATATCCTTTACCCTCAGGTCGTAGGTTTTTCGTAGCGGAAATATAATCTCAGAGAACGGTAGCTAGGCAAATGCTTGTATTTTCCTTAAAATATGGTAGGAATAAAACTGGTTGTGCTCTACCCGGAGCAGATGTTTTTATAACATCAGATATAATTATTTTTATTTACGTCCGTTTTCAATAACCTATCTATCGTCGGTTTACCCTACTAGAGATAGATATTTGACACTGTTTGTATGGATGTTATGTCACATTTCTATCGCTAGTAAGGAAAACTATGGATAGATAGCATATTGAAAACGGCCGAAATCTCATTCGCTAATATTCTTATTATGAAATGAAATGCAGACTTTTATTGGCATATTTTATTTACATACTTCTTTAAGAATATTAAAAAAAAATTAAAGCAATCTCCTAACAAAACAATGCTTTAAAACAATTTTTTAATTATTATTTTCAAAACCATTATCAACAACGACTTTTTCGGCATTGAAGAATAATAGTTACCTATTTTATTAGTCTCATGTTTGTACTTATAATTATTATATTTAGTAAAAAAATACTTGTGTTTAGAGTTCGGGTAGGTGTATGTACATAGCTATTTGCTCAGATTGTGCCGAGTTGACTGCCAGCTGGGTGGGTGTCTATGTACGTGAAATTGCCGGTCTGTCGTACTGGCTATTTGAAGTTCAAGTTTTTTCTTTTTTATAAGTTAATTTTTTTGTTTATTTTTCATCGCATTTGTACGTTTTTCGTCATAATGGATGTGTTAAAAATTCGAGTCTTATGGAATATGAGTACCGTCGTGGCAGCAAAGCGGCAGAAGCGGCACGCAACATCAACGACGTACTTGAGCGGAGCGAACACTACTAACGATCGCACTACCCGTCATGGTTTGGCTGCTTCCGTTCTGGAAATTTCGACCTAAGAAATGAACCCCATGGTCGACTGAAAATTAGGAATGCACTAGGTACCTATTAGCCCAGTCAGATTAGGGTTTGACCTGGAAAGAAATTGGTTCACTGGCAGTCTAAATTTTGTTTTGCAAGGTACCTACTTATTCGATCCGTTGCGTCATCCGCCATCTTGATTGTAAGGGTCAATTTTTGTTTAATGAATAACACGTTTATTTTCAATGTCACACGAAAACTGATCATAACGAAAATTGTTCAGAATTAAATTTACTGCAATTTTGGCTGTCATTTTTTTTCCTAGGATCGATATTTTTCGATTTAAACCTCAAAAGAAGGGGTAATTTTTTTGAACTTAGGTTGTAACAAATTTTCGTGTAAAAGTGAAAATAAAAGTGATAATGCAATGATAACATTTAACCTCCACCTCTTCTCGAGTATAAACCGAAAACTAGCGATCCGATAGGAGGGGGTAAGTTTTAGTTTGATTAACAACTCCAGTCATTCCCCGCTGCACTACCAAGCCTCGTTTATTTTAAATTAGTTATAAACAAAGTAGTTTAAAATTAAATTATCCACAAGTCGAAAACTAGCGAAAATTGTTAAGTTGGTTCTTATTCGAACATCAATGTCGCAAAACTTTTTTCACTCAAGTCACTATACATAATTGAATCCTATATTCATAAATACAATAAACTATTTCAACTTCTTTAAATTCTTCTAATTAACGGCCTGTTAAAGTTTATACCTAATATTTAACATGGCTCCGTAGGTGCTAGAAACGGTGCGAACCGGGGAGATGCTCCTAGCTGTGTTTCCTAACGATTCTAGAAGAATCTACTACTGTCATAATTATTTCCATACTTTATCCTAATTTGACTGGACTATTGGGCTATATCGTTTCTGAGTTAGCATCAGCATTCAGAGCAGACCAGTCTCCGCAGACAGCACCAGTTCACGAGTTGAGCTTGTGGCAAGCATCGCCTTCCTGAACCATATTTGAGGGAAAATGGCAACCCGCCACACGACGCCACCTCCTGCCCTTTCGTGAGCGTGTCTGCTCTGTATGCTCATACTTACTCATTGTCAAATATAGCTTACCTTGAATAACTACTAATATTAATTTATTCACTTAAGTATTCCCGTATTGCAATGAAGCACAGCCTCAATTACTACTTCGTTTCGATCCCTCATGGCCAATTTGAGGTTTTATTCCAATATGGTTTTGGTGTTTGCAACCATCGCTTTCCACACGAATCGACTATTTAGATTTACAATAAGCAACTTAAAGGTAGAGGCAACGTACGTTTTGCATACATGGGCTCAGTTTGTCTCTACCTTAATATTGATGCCTAGTTTCGATTCTATGTAGTTCTTTCGTTCTGCAGTAGCCTTAGAGATTGTTCTTGATTTTCGGGATGAAATTTAATGACCACCAAAAAAAAAACAATCGTTGTCCTAAACAGCCTCATCCAAAAAAAAAAAAGGATTAATAAATGAAACCTGTACCAAAATCTTTCGGGCTATTTAAGTCATGCCTGTACTACAAAAACTTTTCAACCCAAAAAAGCCACGCGTGCACCAAATTTTAACTAGCAAAGTTTTGTGTCATTGACGTTGCGTATATAGGTTAGGTTCACTAGATATAGCCAACATCTTCAACAGCCTCCCGCATGGAACAATTCAAGAGGCGCTCCGCTATCACGGAGTGCCCTTGTATCTGCGGAGGCTGTTGCGTGCCTATCTCCAAGACCGCGAGATCCTGGTCGAAGGACGCGAAGGTCTAAGGCGTCGTCGTGTCTGCTGCGGTGTTCCACAGGGGTCAGTACTGGGACCGCTTCTGTGGAACGTAGGCTACGACTGGGTGCTCCGTGGAACGTTGCCTGCAAACATACGGGTTGCGTGTTACGCGGATGATACCCTAGTAGTAGTAGTAGCCAGGGGTAGGGATCTTAGGGAGGCAGTACGGTTGGCCACAGTGGGCACAACCCTCGTTATTGACCGCATTCGCACTCTGGGTCTGGAAGTTGTCCTCTCTAAAATTGAGGCCCTACTGTTCCAAGGGCCTCGGGGGGAGCCCGTCCAGGTACGCAGGTGAATCTGGGTGATGTCCAGATACCGGTTGGGGCCCAAATGAAATATCTGGGCCTTGTCCTGAACGAAAGGTGGGCTTTTAGGGCCCACTTCGCCCAACTGGCCCCAAGAGTCGTGGGGGCCGCAGCTGCCTTGGGAAGGCTACTGCCCAACGTGGGTGGCCCGAGTGCTAATTGCCGCCGGCTATACTCCGGAGTGGTCCGGAGTATGGTTCTGTACGGGGCACCGGTCTGTGTGGACGTTCTCAGTCGTGACAATAAGACCCTGCTGCGACGTCCACAGCGAGTCATCGCGACGAGGACAATACGCGGGTACCGGACGGTGTCCTGGACGGCAGCGTGCGTGTTGGCCGGCGATCCCCCTGGGAGCTCCAAGCGGAGATCCTCGCCGAAGTATACCACTTCGTGGCGGCGCGGAGATCCCAGGGATACTCTCCGACGTGGGAGGAGGTAATAAGCATGCGGTTGCAGGCGCAGGCTGTCCTGTTGCGGCGGTGGACGGAGGACCTATCCCCACCAGTCCCTAGGCAGTGGACGGTGGAGGCCATCCGCCCGGTCCTCCAGAGGTGGGTGAGGCGGCGATTCGGGTCGCTGACCTTCCGATTGGTGCAGGTGCTTTCCGGTCGCTGATGTTTCGGTAAGTACGTGCACCAAATCGCGAGACGAGAGGCTACCCCAGCCTGCCACGAATATGGAGCGCTGGAGGATACGGTGCTCCATACGCTTTCAGCTATAATTGGCGGAGATCTCTCGCTGCCGAACGTGGTTAACTCTATGCTCGACAGCAAGAGATCGTGGCAGGCAGTGGCCACCTTCTGTGAAGCGGTAATGACGCAGAAGGAGGCCGCGGAGCGGGTCAGAGAGAATGATGCTCGAGCTGACCCGCTCCGGTGCAGACGGACGGGGGAACGGAGGAGGCAGTTCGCACGCCTCCTCCCTCCTCTTTAGTGGGGTCACTGGCGGAGAGTCGGGGGACTCTTCGCCGGCTTGCACGGCCCTACACGTCTAGGGGATGACCTTGGTGAGCAAGATCATCCCTTCTCAGGCGCTGAGGCCCGGTTAAGACCAATCCGGGCCTACCACTGGGGCGAGATGGTGAATGCTAGCGCAACCCTATCTCGCCCCATCTGGCGGAGGACTGCTCACGGGGGGGTTTTAGTGGGTCTGAGCCCCACATACCCCCTTCCGTCAACCCCCGTAGCGGAAGGGAAGTGGACAGCATTTCCCCCTCAAAAAAAAGAGGTTAGGTTACTTAGTTTAGTTTAGTTTAATAAAATAAAATAAAAAAGAAAGAAAAAAATCGAAATGAAATTTCGCGATTCACGCCACATATTTGAATGAAACTTTTAATTAAAATGCGAGTACATATTTGGTACATGCGTGGCCTTTTTGGGTAGATCAGCGATTATTCTTTAGAATAGCGAATTAGCGAAGATACTTGCCTTTTTTAGGTTAGTTTATTGGTGATAATTTCATATTAAAATGGGGACTAAATTCTGGTAAGTACTTACGATTTTTTGGGCGTCATATTTCATTATATCTGGTGATTGCTTAAACCTAAGCCTTGATTTTCTAAGGCAGTAGGTAAGTAGCTGACGGAAATATCTTGGGACACAACTACTTAGTATAATAGTAATTTTGCACAGAAAGTATCAAAATCATGATAAATAAAACCATCTAATAAAATTTTGCTTAATTTTATTATAGTGCAATAATACATAATACACTATGTATAGGTAGGTACAGTTTAATATTTTGATTTTTTTGTTATTTATTGGCAATGAAGTTGCTACTACGATACGATAAAAACAATTTCACCTACTAATTTACAAGCACAAAATAAAATAAATAGAATAACAAATTTGATTCTTAAACTTAAAACAGGAAACAAAGAATCATATGATAAATTAACTAGAGCCTAAGTTAGGTAAAGTCTTCAAAAGTTCTTCGAAGACTGGGAACCTAACTACCTACTAAAACAACACAAAATTATACTGTGTAGGTAGCTAAAATTGTAATGGGCAAGTTTTGGCCCCATATTTAGGGGTATTTTGAGAGCTGTAAGGATTTATTAAAAATGAATCTTTCATTCTTCCAGGCATATAGGTAAAGAATATGTCTCTGAAACAAAATAAACATAAGCATAATTTGATGGTACCTAATCATGATAAAATGTACCTACTTATGTACTATTATAGATATACTATCTGACCCTGGGCGTTTTTTTAAATAAAATCGTTAAGTCTTGAGATGCTGCACTATAGCTGGCAGTTATACGTAGCTCCGCGGCCTCCTTCTGCGTCATCACCGCTTCGCAGAAGGTGGCCACCGCCTGCCACGCTCTCTCGCTGCTGAGCATGGAGATCACCACGCTCGGCAGGGAGAGATCTCCGCCTATTTCCGCCGAAAGCGTGTGCCGCTGCGGGTCCCATGCAGCAAACACTTCCAGCGTGTGTTGCGCCGTATCCTCCGGCGCCCCACACTCGTGGCAGGCTGGGGTCGCCTCCCGTCTCGCGATTTGGTGCACGTACTTTCCGAAACATCCATGTCCGGAAAGCACCTGTACCAATCGGAAGGTCAGCGAACCAAATCGCCGCCTCACCCATCTCTGGAGGACTGGGCGGATGGCCTCCACCGTCCACTGCCCAGGGACTGGTGGAGCCAGGTCCTCCGTCCACCGCCGCAACAAGGCAGCCCGCGCCTGCAACCGCATACGTGTAACCTCCTCCCACACTGGAGAGT